>OZ007586.1:6988700-9388700 GCA_963931845.1 Maratus michaelseni
TTTCCAACCGAAAACACGGAAAAAATTGTTTTCTTCAGAAATATCATATCCTCTGAAAAGTATGTGTGCCTATAAATGGCACACTTTACACAGTTTTATTTTCTGAAAAACGGGTATTCTAAAAGAAATGGAAAACCCTTACATTTAAAAAAAAAATAAAATGATTTAAAGATACGCCCTGCTTTTTAGCCAGCTTTACCGTACATGAAATGGTTCTGTTTTATGTTCGAGAAATGAAAAGAAGTTTTATTTCTGAGAAATATTTCGAAATTTATTGAAACAAAATATTGTTCAATAACTGTTAATCAATGATATATTTTTAATTATTATTTATCCTTTACAAATTACTGATAGGAATGTCAAAACTCTCAGTGCAATTATATTTTAATGAATTAATGTTCAGCAGTCAGCTTTAACTGAAAATTAATGAGTCAAGAAAAAGTATTACATCGTTTTCACCAAATATATCATTTTCATCATGAAAAAAAGAGATGCAGACTTTATACTTAAATGAAATGAAATAAATGCAATATTTTGCGATGCTTGTTAAATTTAAGATACTTCAAAAAATTAATTGAATTAGTTACATTTTCAGATTCAAAATATAATTTTTAGTAAAATTTAATCAAAAGACTATTTGAAATATAAAATATTTTCTGTTTTCAATTTTCCGGTGAAAATAAGCATAAATATTATTACACAACAGCAATGTTCGCTTTTTATTCTTCATTGTTTAGATAATTTAAAAATACTGAAAAAGGGTGATAAATTACTCTTTGGTACTTCCTTATTACAGCGATCCCCGAGGATGAATCGCCAAGCAAACGAAATGCATCGCTAAGTTAGGTTGTGAAATATCGCCAATGGATTAATGCACACATATGTATACATTTTGTACATACATAATATGTAGAAACATAATACCTATATAATATATCTTATGTATGTACCATTTTATATATTATTATGTTTTTGTATGTAGTATTAAGTTGAATGTATGTGTATATTTGTTTATTTTGTGTAGTATGTTATGTAAGCATTACCTTGTTATTTATATATATATGTTGACATTAGTTATATTACACTGACCTCTTACTTATAAGCCATAATTATTAATTACTTTTCAACACCACTTTTTCTGGAAAGTAATCTTTGTCTCTAAATTAGACTATTAAATAAGTCAAAGTTTTCTTTAAAAAAATTGGTACAAAATAAATAATTACCATGCATCGCGTATAAGTGCAAAGTCACTATATTATTATTATTTCTCTATTAAACGATCCTGGCGTGCTTGGCGACGACGGGCGTTGTCAAAATCGAAACTGTGGTGCGCATTTTAAAATTGTTTACTTTAGTATCTTCTTTACTTTATTAAACGGTGTAGTTTTGTAAAGTATTCTGGAAGTTATGGAAAGTGATTCGTAAACTATGCTTGACGCATGATTTTTCTTTCTTGTTTTCTTTTGTAAGAAAGCCTCTTAAAGCAAAAATAACGATAACGTGATTTGTTTTACACAGTTTTTCTGATCGTGAAATATAACTGATATTTGTAACTGCATTTTATCTTCGAAAGTAAAGATTTTTCTTTCACTTCATGACATTTAACAGAGTTGTGCGTTTTAGGATAAAATATATTCCGTTTCAGATATTTTGTTCTTATACATAAGAGTACAAGATAATTTTAAAATAATTTAATTATTCATATATTTGATGAATATAAATTAATTTCAGTATCAATAAATTACCACATTAAATTCCAAATATTCATCAGCCTGGACCTAATTTAGGGCATTTCCTCCCTTTCTTTGGGGGAAATGCAATGGAGAAAATTAAGTTTCAGTTAATTCTTGTAAAAAATATTTTTTTGTCCGTTTTACATATTAGTCTATGAATATAATTATACTAAATTCGGAGTATAGCGGAACTCTACACACTCAAAAAAAAAAAAAATCTGTTTATTGACGTATAATTTTTCGTTGCTTTTCCACGAACATGTTCCGTTTTCATAATGATTTTCTCAAATGGCGATAAGTTCTGTAATCTTAGCTGTGGTGGAATAATAGAGCGCGTTATTCCAAAGTGACCGATCTCACTAATCTCACCGGTCATTTGATGTCAATGGTAAGTATTGTCAGTGCACCGTAGAGCTCCTATAGTATAGGCTGAATCATACCGCCATTTAATAACCAAACCGACCAAACACCAACCTAAAACCGGTTACCTTACCGCAGTGTTGGACGGCGAGTGACAGTGACGGCAAACACCTGCTCTGGCGATAAATTAATGCTGAGCTGGGTTACAATATGGCTGTTATTTTGGAGAACAAGGTGGATATGCGTCAGCTCTCCTTATAGAAGCCTTAGTGCACCGTATATTACTCTACGGGGTGCTAGTTCTATTATTAGAAGACAGGCACCTCAAACTCGGAATAACTGAATCAGCAGACTGAACGTCATTGGATGGTCACATGACGTCATACCACAATGAAATTTTCCATGGTATTGTCACATTTGGCAATGATACTTTACAATTGGCGATCGCCAAGCCAAGTCTTCTTAAGTAATCCCATTAATTTACATTCTAAAACTTTGTGATTATTTTTAAAGTTCTACAATGCATATAAAATTGGAGAAAACTAACTATTTATGAATTTCTACGATATAACACGGGGATTTTTATCAAAATATTTTAATATAAACTACTAAAATATTAATCATGTTATTATTGAGTATACAGCAAATTCATTGAACTAGTTTAGATACTTAGTTATGATAACTTAATGTTAGAACTAGTTATGATAAATAAGAAGAAAAGTCGGGGTGCAGGGCTGCGTTACGTCTTCCCTTTTTATCTTTAAAAATAGTAATATAGAACTTAAAATACTAAGAGAATGTACCAACTGCTCTTCCTCCTCTCTAAAGAAAATACTGCGTACGCCGATGTTTGTATTGAAATCGTGAAAAAAATATAGAAAGTAGTTTATCCCAAAATAAAATCAAGCTATATTCATATTCAATTGTATAATTTGCATATCCCGAAGTCAGCATTTCAACAAGCAAATGATACGTGTTTATATTTTCCCTTTCGCAATGTTGCAATAGCGAAATTATTTTTATATTTTTAATTTTAACTGCTTAAAAGTAGAAACAATTATAGATTACCTAATTATAGACTACCCTATTTTAAATTAAAATATAGGCATTATTTTTAACACAATAATAATTAATTATTATTATTTCAAATGGATTTTTATATTTATTGGTTCTCCATACCCTATTTGTTTATAAACTTAAGTAGACAGAAAAGGCTATAATCAAATACAGAGAGTCTGCTTTTTGACACATTCGTAACGTCTTTTTTATTCTTAGACGCATTAAATAGACAGGTACTCTACTTTAGAAACTATGAAATGAAATAGAGTGTACCACTTTTTGATAAATGTAAAGAATGTTTTAGAAATTGCTGTCATTTTGAAGAAAAAGGAAAGACCATCTTTCATGACCGATGCCGTTCCCACAATGTTCCCTAATTGAGTAAAAATAAAATAAATGAAATAATCTTCTGTTAGACGAATGCCATTGCCCAAGAAAGTCAAAAGATATAATACTGATAATATAAAACTAGAAGAAATTATCGAAACAGTGCTCCAGTCTACATTTAATGATTTACTTGCAAATGTGTCTCAAGTTTCTAAACCTCATAATTGATCGGCTGTATCATCCTATGGAGATTTTATTTTTTGTGTCAAGTGAATTTAAATTTCACCCCAGAATTTAGACAGATCATAATTTATACTGATTTATGTATTAAGGTAAGTTTAGAAGCTAATTATTTTCGACTATTATATGCAAAGATGCAGAGAGTCAACTTGCTCCCCGGAAATAATGTTTTTTAAGTGGAACACATATATGTATTCACATAAAAGAGGGGGGGGGTAAAAGGCATTCATAATATATGTTAAATTCTTTATTTTTAAATTAAACTAATTTTTAATTTAAATGTATAAGACAATTTATTTTTGAATTAAATAAATTTAGATTTTTAATTAATTTCATCTTAAAATCAAATTAAAATATAATTAATAATTTATTATTAGTGCAAAATACTGTTTAGATAATAACATGCATGTGCAAATATGTGTTTGTTTTATGAACTATAGAATTAAGTTTAATAATTTTTCACTCCAACTTCGACAGAGGCACTGCATTTTGCGCATTACACTATTACTTACCCATCATACGTAGTAAAGGGTACGTCTTGTAATCGTTTTAAAAATCGAAAACAAATTTTTGACGGATTTACACTTTTCAGACACTGGAGATTCCGAAAAACATATATTTAAAAAAAAAAAAAGTTGCCGTCCGTCTGTTTGTGTGTCTGTGTGTCTGTAAACGCTCTAACTCCCGAACAAATTGAGATAGAGACTTGAAATTTGGTATGTACTTAGTATGTAATAATGGAAAGAAGCTTATTGAATTTCAGTAACATCGATTATCCGTAACTATTTTTTTAGGACTCTCGAAATATTTGTTCTGATAAAAGGTATATAAAAATTTTCGAAATTGATTATTTTAAGGAGCGAATATAAAAGAAAAAAAAACATAAATTTTGCATGAAGAATGAAATCGATCGGATAATGAGTTGCCGAGATATTTGTAATCCTATTTTCCACACTCTTCGATTTTTCATGACCCTGTATTTCATCCAAATTTGAATTCAAAGATATATTTTAATTGGAAATGAGACGCTTCATCTGACGCAGTAAACCGTTAGTTAATAGAATTATCAGTTTTTGAGTTCTAAGGATGTTTCTTTTACACCATTCAGTAATAGAGCATTTAAAGTTTCTGACGTCATCAAGCCATGATTTTATTCGAATTGCAATGCATTTTATAAATAGTTTACACATGTTTCATTTTCATATTTTATAATATTCATATTCATGATGGGTAAGTATTACGGTGCCGTCCCCAACGACTAGTTTTTACATGGGAATGTTTCTTGAGAGACCTGTATCAATAATAGATCTCGAAATAGACTGTTTTAAATGAGAAAAAACTTATAATTTGTTTTTTTGAGAGGTGTATTTTCCCATTCCCCTCCCTTAGCCCCTCTGTGCTACTCTTTGCATGCATTTTTGCAATTTCATTATTTTCTTACACATCATGTACTATGTTCAATCGCACCAACCACAGTTTTTAACACTTTCCAACATATTTGAAAAGTGTTTAGGAATTCGGTTTGTCTGTATGTCTGTCCGTGTCTAACTGTGATAAAATTGATTTTTATGGAGTTTACTATGACATATTCGGTATTGTAAATGAAGTGTGTAGCACTTATAGTTCCTTTACAGGGACACTCAAACGGCTTTCGTTACATTACGGTCTATGGGAAAAATCATTTGCGGTAACTTTTGATGATGTTACAGTATTTCAAACATATAGAAGTTGATATATATCACTTATGTGCACCATAAGAAGCTTACAATAGAATATCGTGTGCGTAGCACTTATTGAAGTCACAAGCGGTTGCTTGCGATGTTAGAGACAGCAATAGGCCTTGCGTTCTTCGTTCAGTTGGAGTTGTTGTTAGCGAATTGCTTGCAAGTTTAGAAACTGAGCTTTGAGCTTTGTTTTCTTGCGTTTTTCTATAAAAAAAATGCGGTTAGTGCTTCGTGACTGGGAAATATTTTCTGCATAAAGCAAATGGGCCTGAGAGGTTTGCAGAAGAATTTTGTTGTATTACGATCTATGGGGAAAAATCGTTTGCGGTTTATTCATTATTTCAAACATAATGAAATTGATAAATGCCACACAAGAAGCTTCTTTTAGAATATTGAGTGCATAACATTCATCGTTCATTTATAGTGACACACAACAGAATGCGGTTAGAATACTGTCTGTTACTAATTGCTGGAACTATTTTTTGCCTTTTACTTGATCTGTATAAATTCTATAGATCATGTACATGACAGCATAAAGGATCTCGAATATATATTCGTTTACTGACGGAAATTCGAGAAAGGGAATGTTAAACTGTGCTTTGCGTTTGTAAAAGCATTTTTGAAGTGTTGGAAAGTGTTATATAATCTATGCTTGACACGTGATTTTTCGTTCTTGTTAAATCTGTTGAGAATTTATCACTGATATTTATAGAAGTTGGTAAATATGTAGTTTGCCCTGGCGCTATAAAAAGGCATGAGACAGTTAATTGTGACTTCCTTTTTTATGCTTTTAATTTCTTTAATTTATCTTTTTCGGTCAAATATAGGAATATGAAAGCTAACAAAGTCTTACTCTGTAGTTTTAAGCTTTATTTTCTATTTTTCTGCTCATATTCAGGAAAAACAATTGCATCCCTTGGTGGAAACACATTGTAATCTACTCCAATAACAAATTTAAAATTCTTGAATATAATATCATTCAAAGAAATTTTAATTGTGTATGTCTGGACAGGCCGAACGACATATATTTTGCATATAACTTGCGTTTGGCTGATTTATGTAACAACTTAGTTGATAGTTTCGTAGCAGTAATGAATTGCTAATTTGTTATTTCCATTTTCATAATTTAAAATTATTTTTGCATTATGAAACGAGTTTAAAGTCAAAGTAATCTGCCGTAAATATCTTCATACAGCAATACACAAAAAATAATTTTTATTTAAATGTAGATAGCATATTTTACAACCAAGCAAAAATATAAAAAAAATCAATTTTACTTAAATTTAGTTACCTCATTTCCCGCCAATGTACCCTATGAACACAAAAAATATATACATATATGTTGAATCTGTGCTACTTATTTTTAACTTCAGTATAGCTGTCATACTATGAAACATAACAAAATCAATTTTACAAATAAAAAATTAAATTTTATTACACTATTTTCTCTCAGGGAGCACTAATAAATGCAAAAGAAAATTTTGCTGAATCTGTATTACGTAACTTTAACTTGGAGAATGAGAAAACAGAAATAAATTCATTTTAAAGTTCTAGTGTAGCAATTTCCCAGCAGGCGCACTACTAGCGTAAAAAGGAAACCTATCATGTTAAATTTTTTATCAAAATATAAATTTGAGCCTGGCTGACGCTTATTCTAAAAATACAAAAATACAAAAAAAAAAAAAAAATTGAAATTTAGTTACTGTATTTCTCACTAGGGGACGCTATAAACACAAAAGAAAATGGTGTTGAATCTTTGCTATCTATTTTTAGCTTCAGTATAGCTGTCATATGGTGAAATATAAAAAAATGACATTTTTTACTTAAATTTGATTACCATATTTTCTCACTTGGGGGCTATATAAACACAAATAAAATTGCGTTGAATCAGTACTGTCTATTTTTATCTGAGTACGACTGTCATACAATGAAACATAAAAATTACACTTATTTAAATATGGTTAATATATTTCTCGGCAGAGGGCATTATTGGCATAAAAGAAAGTTAATTTTAAATTTCCTTATCTAATTTTAACTTTGGAAATTGTTGCTATATCAGAAAATGTAAAAATATATTTAAAATTTTGAATATGCAATTTGCTACCAGCGTAAAAAAATACTGAGAAAAATGTTATCGATACTTAAATTTGCGAATGCTTCTTGTGAAGATTTGAGCGAAGTTTCTTCGTGGGAAAAGAGCTTCAACTGCGTTCGAAAAGGACACATTTGGACACAGAGCAAGGTCATAGAAAATAGCTCTTTCAACGGTATTTGTTGATAAAGTGTAATGTATCTGAATTAACTTGTGTTGTTCTTTAAAAGAACTAGTTCACACCATATTTTCAATGGAGACATGCAGCAGTGAGCTTAAGAGTCTACACTAGTCACGGGAAGAAACACTCAAGCTAATGTTAAGCAGACATTTTCAATTTCAGAACCGGTTGGAACCGGTTCTGAAAGTGAAAGTACCCTTATATAAAAAATCTGGAACCAAAATCGAAAAAGTAAAAACTAACAACGTTAGGGATCGGCCTCAGCTATCCTATGCAAAAAAAAATCATTTAAAAATTTTAAAATTCGAGAGAGAAATCTGTCAAGAAACTTCCCATACACTTAACATTAACGTTCGAGTTTCTTCGGATGACTAGCGTAGGCTCTTAAGTAACATATATAAATTTCGTAGTTTCAAATAACATAATGGCACTAAAAAGAATTTTAAATAATTAAAGCCCACAAACTGTTCTGTACAATAACTATATATGCTATATATACCCTATTCAAGAAAAGACATGCTTTATGTGACTATAATAACATGTTAAAATTATATTACCATCAGCGTTCTACAAACCCCGCATTTTAGCGTTTTACAAAAACGTTTCATAAAAACGTTTCATAAAATAGTTTCATAAAGTAGTTTCATATAACCGTTACATTAGAATTTAATATATATAAGATATATGATAAATTCCACTTAGAACTGAAAAACATATTACAGTTACTTTTTGATCATTTCATTCTTTGATCAGCTGTTTGGCCGTAGTCTTATATGTCTGTTTATCATAGTCATCGTAGTCTGTTTATCACTTTATCTGATTTGTGTGTATTTGCAAAAGAACTATAAATGCTACCCACAAAATTTTTAATGAAGAACATGCTATTTGTAAACCTCAGAAAAATTGTAAAACTATATTTCAAACTTTTTATTAGAAGTATTTGCCAGGTCTATAATTTTATTTACTTATTTTTGTATGTGGAAGGGGGTGGGATATCCCAAACACTTTCAGCTAAATGAACGAAACTAGGCTTAAAATGTGTCCCTTACTTTAAAAAAACCGTTTTAAAATATAACTGACATAATTCCCCATTTATTTCGACCTCATGGCATCAGAATCATTATTGAATCCGTAGGCGCCAATTCGCTTACAAGTGCATGTGGAAGAACAGATGAACTACAAAAAAGAACACTTCTCACCATTTGTAGAGTATTTATTTATAGTTACTAGAAAGCAAAGAAAGTACATGTTTAAAAAAATACAGAGTGGCTTTTAAAGCTAATAAACGGGCTTAAAGTGCTTTTGCCCATAAAATGGATTTTAAAGATAATATGCTATGGAATGAATAATATTAGGGGAAGGGGAATAATATATTTATTGTTACTAGAGAGAACAAATAGCGCTGACGATTTTTAAAAAAATTCAAAGAGTTTTAAAAGTTTTAGACTTTGTTCGCTGGGGGGGGGGGGATTGAGGGGAGTATAAATTTCTGAGAGAGGTCTTTGCAATTTCGCTAATTGCTTATTTATTGTTACTAGAGAGTCACAAATAAAAGATAAAGATTTTATTAAAGCAAAGTTTACAGATTTTAAAGTGTGTATTCTGGAGGGAAAGGGGGGGGGAGCTGTAATTAAGATAATGTATTGTTACCAATAAGCAAAAAATAAGACAGATTGTTTTTAAAAATTACAGATTTTAAATCATTTAAGCATCAGTACCATTTAAGTTATGAAAATAATAGTAAAAAGAAGTCATTTAAATAAGTAGTTTTATAAGTATATATGTTTCTTTATGTGTATAGTTCTCAAATTTTATTCCAATTTGTTAGTTAATCTCTTTAACTTTTCTATGTATCAAGTGGAAGCATTTATGTATGAAAAATTGAGTGTTTGGGTCCTTTCATGACTAAGATTAGTTTAAAGACTTTCTTACGACTTACGCAAAAAAAATTGTTTCTGGAGAATGGCCTATATTTACTCAAGTTTTCATTCCCAAATAATTATGAAGATACAATTTTTTTTATTGCAAAGTGTTTTTAATTGATGTTTTCAATTACACACCGAACCCATTAATTGCATAGATTTTGAGATTAAATTATTCAAAGGTTATCACTAATATACGCGAGGTGAAACTTTACTCCATACAAATAATAATTTTCTAAAAATTATATGTCCATTCCGTATTTTTTCGAGTTACGATTATCAGTGATATTGATACTCGATTTTGTTAAATGTCTTTCTTTAGTTTTGATCAGGACGATCTCGTATTTTAAATAGTCTTCAGCCAACTATAGTAATATACTCTTTCCAACGCCATCCGTATTTTTAACAATTTTGTTCAACACCAGTTTCTGAACTTCACTTTATTAGTAACATCCGTCTATTTGACAAGCAGCACGGAGATCCCCGAACCCATTACCGACACTGACTGAACGGTAGAATGGTGGCGAGAAAGGAACAGTAAATAAAGGTGACAGATAAAAATAATGTGGAATCAGAACTCACGCGTGTGTGGGAACTTTTTGATAGGCGCGCTTTCATTCGTTCAATTCATTCGTTTTCTAATACATCCTCTTGGAATCATGGGAGTTTTGCAGTTATGCTTATTCTAATTCTGATTTTAAATTAAAAAAAGGCGTATGCCATAATGCATGTTTATGTGCTACGTATAAAAATCTCACTAAGAACAGTTTCTTTAATGGGGCTGAACTTCACTTTATTAGTAACATCCGTCTATTTGACAAGCAGCACGGAGATCCCCGAACCCATTACCGCTGCTGGACACTGACTGAACGGTAGAATGGTGGCGTGAAAGGAACAGTAAATAAAGGTGACAGATAACAATAATGTGGAATCAGAACTCACGGGTGTGTGGGAACTTTTTGATAGGCGCGCTTTCATTCGTTCAATTCACTCGTTTTCTAATACATCCTCTTGGAATCATGGGAGTTTTGCAGTTATGCTTATTCTAATTCTGATTTTAAATTAAAAAAAGGCGTATGCCATAATGCATGTTTATGTGCTACGTATAAAAATCTCACTAAGAACAGTTTCTTTAATGGGGCTGAACTTCACTTTATTAGTAACATCCGTCTATTTGACAAGCAGCACGGAGATCCCCGAACCCATTACCGCTGCTGGACACTGACTGAACGGTAGAATGGTGGCGTGAAAGGAACAGTAAATAAAGGTGACAGATAACAATAATGTGGAATCAGAACTCACGGGTGTGTGGGAACTTTTTGATAGGCGCGCTTTCATTCGTTCAATTCATTCGTTTTCTAATACATCCTCTTGGAATCATGGGAGTTTTGCAGTTATGCTTATTCTAATTCTGATTTTAAATTAAAAAAAGGCGTATGCCATAATGCATGTTTATGTGCTACGTATAAAAATCTCACTAAGAACTAACTATTACTTATATTCGAATTGCACCTTTTAAAAGGAAAATTGCCTTTTTCTGGTGTAACACGCTTTCACTATGTTTGGGTCTAGAAACTTGTATATTAATTTATTTAGTTAGGAAAAAAACATAATTGCCTTAAAACTATCTTAATTTTGAGAACATTAACATTGGAAATCCTGTACACATAACTTTACCTTCTTTACAGAAATGAGCTATTCATTAAGCATGATGTGTTTTTAGTAATTTAGTGGGAAACATAAAAAAGGAACAAAAATTCTGTTTCATGAGTAAAATGAAAGGTAAATTTACAAGGTGTCTCCTCTTAACGTTACTTGAACGCTAATCCCTAATCACAGCTATTGTTAAATTTTTTTCTGAAATATGATTTGACTTTTCAGTTTTCATAATTATTTTTTCTCATGTTTTAAGATTTTTGTTTTAGGAATCCTTCTTCTACAGTGAGTTTCTTCTTATCGTTGTCAAATTGCATTTTTTTTACTTCCAATTTCAAAAATGTATTCACAATAGTTATTTTCGTGAAAGCTGTGGAATTTAAAATTTTATACATTCGCAAAGTAGTCCAAGTTACGTTTAGAAAAATTTTCTTCAGAATCTAACAAGTAAAACAGTAAATTCAATTTTGTACGATTAACACCTATCGCGTTATGACACTTTGGATTTCACGATTTTTCACACTTTTTTGGCACTAAAAAGTGATTTTTCGTTAGTGCCAGAAAAAGATGAGAAAAAACATAAACAAAAAACAATCGGTAAGTCTTGATGTTACAAAAATGAAATTTTTATTCTTGTTGTTTACGTTTTATTGTTTTACTTGTTGTATGAAGAAAGTCCTTCGAAATAGAAATTAGAGGTCACAGAGACCGTAAAAAATGTAAATGTTGCAACATTCACAAAACGGTTTACGTAAATGGCTTTCAATAGGGTGAACAACAAAACTTTAAAACATGGCTGCAGTTGGAACAATTCTTCTCTAACTAACGGTTTAGGAATTAGCTATTGGACAACAATAAAAGGTGACGCACCGTTTATGAAAGTTATACGTTAACAGAAAAATCATTAAAAATGAAATTATATCGTTATGTAAACGGAAAAGTCCGTTCACGAATATTTCGTAAAAAACAGAAATCATCCATAATGGTAACAGAAAATTTAATTGCAGAAATTTCTTAAATAAACGAAAAATAATCGTAATAAAAACGTAAAATATATTACGGAGATTTCGTAAAAAAATCGAAAATTCTTGTTCTGAAAACGGAAAGTTTTATTATGGAGATTTCGCAAGAAAACGAAAAAGACCCGTGATGAAAACGAAAAGTTGCATTACGAAGATCTCGGGAATAAACGTGCAAAATTTCATTTTAAACACAAAAATTTCCCTGACAAAAATTATTTTCAAATAACAGGATTGTTCCGACAACTGTGCTGCCAACGATTTTTGCGCTTTTTTTGACGAATTTGTTTTTAGACTGTACATGCAAACTTGAAGTGACGGCAAAGCACATAGAACAAATAGTTTTTATACAGGGAACAATGGTAATAATAATTTAATGTATTCAAAAATACAGGACTCCAATTTTTTGTCTGGATTTTTGTTACTAACTTTAACAACACTGAAAGTATTTTAACTACATTTTCAGCAGATTTACTTTTCTTTTTGTGAAATACGATGAAATTACCAAAACATCTGGAAAAATAGTAATTCATTCACTGACATCCTATGTAATGGGATTATATAAGTAAATAAAGAATGTAATCTAAAAAATATATGAATGTATTAACGATATTCATATATAGTATTATAATATAAACAGGAAAAAAATTGATGGTTACGTAGAATATTGTAAAGAAATATTAAATAAATAATATCATAATATATGAATATATGAAAAATAAATATAAAACAACAAACAAAAGAGATGTTGGATTTAAAAAAAACATTCCGTGTTGTTTTATGTTAATAATGACGAAAATAATAAACATATCAATTTAAAAACGTAAGCAAACTAGAAGTGTGTGTTTTTACTGCACAGGAAATTCATAAATGGGCAAAAGTTTTTATTCCCGTTCCAAAACGTTTTTCTTGGCCTTCCTGAAAATATATTTTACAGCAACTATTTTAATTTTCATATACCTGTTTTATTTTTTCAATTCCACATATTGTATAACAGTTCAAATAATCTTAACCATTCAAAAAGAAATGATTCCGGATATGAAACTTTTACATTCGGAATAAAATGACCATGATTCTATTATTAGAGAAAATATTCCAGCTTGCTTAGAAAAGAAAATATATTTGAAAAACACAACACAACACAATTAAATATTTTATTATACGAAAACAATAGTAACATATTCAGAAAATTAATAATTATCTAAAACTTTTTGTGTAGAAAGAAAGAATAGAAAATATAGCAAAGATGGAATAATTGAACACTGTCTATAATTGCATGCACCTTAATATTATATTATAGAAAACCTGTCTAGAACGGACATACCATAAATTTTTAAAGTACGTTGCGCATTATAAAATGTAAACCTGCCTAAAATGGAATACTTTTCCGGTTGCTTGAGATTCTGTGTTAGCGGTTTTTACTGTATCCGAGAAAGTGAAGTCTTATGAGAATGAGTCAATGTGAAGTTTGTTTGGGACACTGTTTTTACACTAGATTAATTTTGCCACAATTATTCAAATTGGTAAAGAAATCATATCTTCCCAAATGAGCGAAAAAGTCCGGGCCAGGATTGGAACCCGGGATCCCTTGGTTCAAGCTGCCAATGCTCTACCAACTGAGCAATCCCGGACGAATACGGCGGAACTAATTCACTCAGTTAACCTCAATGGTCACAGTATCTGATGTGGTATCTGAATTATCACAACAGAAGATTGCTCAGTTGGTAGAGCAAGAGTAGTTGGTTGGCAGCTTTAGACAAGTGATCCCGGGTTCGAATCCTGGCCCGGACTTTTTCGTTCAGTTGGGAAGATTACATCTTATACGATTTTTTACAAATTGGAATAATTGTGGAAAAATTAATCTAGTGTAATTACGTTTCCAGCGTATACTGCAGGTCCCATTAGCTGTGATTTTTTCTGTTGTGCTGATTCAGATATGAGACCAGATGCTATGATCATTAAGGTTAACTGGGTGAATTAGTTCAGCCCTATTCGTCCGGGATTGCTCAGTTGGTAGAGCATTGTCAGCTTCAGCCAAGAGGTCACGGGTTCGAATCCTGGCCCGGACTTTTTTACTCAGCTGGGAAGATTACATCTCAGTATGTTTTTATTTGAATTTGGCGTTTTATCCGAAAGGAAAGAGATATTTTTTGTGATTTCAGGATATATCTAACTTTGATGGAACTTCTAAACCTATCTTAAAACTATTTCTTGTTCAAGTTTATGTCTAACACATTCACGTCAACAGCTATTTCCTAGTACTTTTTTGTGGTGAGCATATTCCAACGCATTATTGAAAATTTTGACTCATTTCTAGTGAAAGAACATAAAAAATATGGAAAGAAACTGCAATGAAATGTTTTACAAATTTCATTAAAAATCATATATTAAGAGCATACATTGGGCCTTTCGAGAACTCATTTTACAGTAACCCAAATTTTGCGTTTTTTATGCTCATTACCTTTTTATTGGTTCTACTTCAATCCCTCTTATTCATTAATTTGTTGCAGTGGATTCAGCAGGTAGGTTTGCAGTTTCCGACAAATTCTTAGCCTGAACGTTTGCTTAGACCTCAGCTAATTAAAAGTCAAATTAAATTTTAGAAATGAATAAAATTTGGATGAATTTCTACACTATAAAAATAGGAATAATAAAAGGGTGACGCTTTAAATGTTAATTTGAGTTAAAAATCACTTTTAGAAGGTAAGAACGTATTTAGTTAAATGTTTTTGCTCAGTTTTCGACTGTTCATTTTTTTGTATTGTTTCATTAGAATCCTTAATAATCTATAACAGATTATTTAGAATATTTAATCGATTTCTATCATTCATAGAAGCAATAGAATTTAGTAAAAATTATTCAAAATAGTAACTTTATTGCTAACACTGTGCAACAAAAATCGATAACGTTAATGCTTTCTATATAAAATATACTTAATTCTTAATAAATTAGATTTTCTGAATTCGAATATGACTATAAAAAAGTTGGATTGCCTTTTTTTTGTCATGTAATTTACGCAATATTACGGACAAAGATACTTAATGGGACAGACATGTATGGTTGATTTCTATACTCCTACAAAAGGTTGATCCTAAAATGCCCAATATTCATCTAAGGATGATATCCCTGCTTTTGAGCAATTGATTCAATTGCTTAATGACGCACTTTTCTATCTTTATTTATACAGTGGGAATAAATGGAATCATAAAGAAAGAAAAATAATGCACCAAGCATAGATTATGAAACACTTCCAGAATACTTTAACAAATCATCGCTGTTTAGCAAGGTAAATAAGGTATCTAAGTAAACATTTTAGAAAAACACAAAACACATTTGAAAACCAGATTTCAGCAGTTACCGTCCACTGCCGGAAAAGTACTCCAATTCTTTTCTGGAGCCCTGTATATAATTTATATACTATTTGTATATACTCTATAGTACGCTACAATTTAGTTTAGAAATAAAACACATCTCACAGTTGGAAATTCATCTTCAGAAGTTTCTACTAATAAACGGAAACATACTTGAATTAATTTGTACAGCCCTGTATATTACCTTAAGCTTTTTATACACACCACATATTAAACTGCAGTTTAATTCAGGCAAATACACACTGAAATCACACTTCTAGAAATTATCATACATAGGCAGCCATGTATTCAGTTCTTTGCGTGGCCCTGTATATGATTTTATTTATATTTTGAAAACCTTTCTTGGTATACTAAATATATTTCATGTTCAAAATGCATAACTCGATTAAAAACACACGTTAATCAATTTACGCTGATGCACCGTAATGTTTACGAATTTTTTTGTGTAGCCCTGTATATGATCTGTAGCATTTATACATACCTCATAGCATTCAAAAATTTAGTTAAACGCATACCTTACTAAAATCCCACTTCCAATTATGACTTCTAAACAATACTTCGGACACAGTACGGTTCCCGAAATATTTTGTGTATCCCTGTAAATGAATGAGAAATGCTGTATATTTTAGTAAACCTCAATTCATTCTATTTGAAATGACGTAACATAATTAAAATATGCTGCAAATAGTTTTTCCCCGTAGACATTATGTAAAAGAATACTTTGAAAGAAAGAAGAATATGAAAGAAAGAAGCTTTCCACTCCATATTCTACAGAAATTGATGTCAATTTCATTTATATTTGTAATAGTGTCACATGATTAAAATGTACCACAAACAATGTAATGGAATTCTTTTCAGTTTCCCTGTAAACTAATTAGACCATGTTCGATAGTAAGCATCTTGTAGTGTATTTAAGTGATGTATACCAATTTCAATATATTTGAAATAGTGTCCCTTCATAAAGATGCACTGCAAAGGATTTTTCCTCGCATGTAACGGCATTATTTTGAGTGCCCCTGTAAAAAAAGTATAAGTGCTAGACGTACCATGTTCCATAGAAAGCATCTTTTAGTGTATTTCAGTGATGTATATCAATTTCAATATGTTTAAAACAGTGGCACATCATTAAAATGCACTGCAAAGGATTTTCCCCCGTAGACCATGATGTAACGGCATTCTTTTGAGTGCACCTGGAAAAAAGTATAAGTGCTACACACTTCATTTTCAATACCGAACATGCTATAGTACACCTCAATAACATATATCAATTGCATTACAATCCGGTTATATTTACGCTAGTTAGAGCACGAACAGGCAGACAAGCCGAATTCATAAACACTTTTCAACTATGTTGGAAAGTGTTAAAAATGTAATTTAATTTTTACAAATCTACTGCTAGTAACATTATTAAATGCATTATGTGAAATATGAATATATTATTTTTTAATTTCCTGAGTTTAAAGAGCTCAAAGATAGAAAACAGTTTTTAGAAAAAGTAAATTGCGTTAATTGTTTATTAGATAAACATATTGATTGTCAATCTAATTCAACATCCAGCTGTCATTATTGTTTAAGCATACACAAGAACAAATATCAGAATAACTGATTCTCGTTCGGATGAAACATTAAACCAGAAAAACAAACCTAATTTAGACGCCACACAGTGGGGCGTTTTGATGATCTAGGTCTAGGTAGACAAAATTCATTTTTCCGATTATCTCGGAATTTAACAAGACCGCGTATACTGGTCTTTTTTTTCGAGATCCGTACGAGTTTTGTCGATTAATTACGACCGTAAAGAAGACAGTTCGTTTGAGGGAGTTTCAATGGTTGCACTAGTTTACTAGTTTGTTGTAAGTTCATGACTGTTCCGTTTTATTTGAAAGCACGAGTTTACTAGACGTTTGTCACAAGATTTAACCTATTGCCGTTTCAGGGCTGTCACTGGCGACGATTTTTAATTCTATCTCGCACCATTTTCTCAAAACAAAAATCTTTCAAATACTCTTTGACAACATGTGTAAGAGAAGTGTACTTCAAAATTTATTTTTAAAAATAGTGGTGCGAATATAATATAAAAACAGTCGCCAGTGTCAGCCTGTTGTTTTAAAATAATCTTGTTTACAAACTTTATCTTGACTTGTAACAGAGTATTAAGCATTATTAAGCAAAGAGCATTTTTTAATATCAAAGTGCCATTCCAAATGTACTGGAAACTTAAGATAACTTCTCCAAAAGTTTGCAAAATATTAAGTTATACGTATTAACTTGCAGTGTATGTATGTATGTTTAGTTCAAATCTTGAAAGTCAATTTTAAACCACTTTTAATTATCCTATTGAAAAGTTTGCAAATTATTAAGTTATATTAACTTGCAGTATATGTATGTATGTTTAGTTCAAATCTTGCAAGTCAATTTTAAACCACTTTTAATTATCCCATTGAACTGAAACTTTGAATACATGCGTAGCTTCAATGTCAAGACAATATTATAATATAAATAAATAATTATATAAATGATAATATAAATAATAACAATATAAATAACAATACAGGGTTATTCTAAATGATGGACCCATTTTCAAAAAATTGTATTTATTAAAGTACAAATCCAAAATGAATAATGTTTATACCAATGAAAAGAGGAAGTTTCAAAGTTTTTTTAAGACATTATAAATGTTCAATGTGTCCACCGTTTGCTTCACGGCAAACATCTACGCGATAGCCAAACTCGTCCCACACACGAGAAAGCGTATCTGCTGTTACTGAGTGCACGGCAGCAGTGCACTCAGCTTGCAGTGGCCTATTGCCGCGTGACCTCTACCGGCCGCCTCTGGAACCGGCTTTCAAAGCGGTGATGGTTCCAGAGGCGGCCTCTTTTCCTCTTTTCATTGGTATAAATATTGTTCATTTTGGATTTGTACTTTAATAAATATAATTTTTTGAAAATGGGTCCATCATTTAGAATAACCATGTAATACAAATAATAACAATATAAATAATACTAATATAAATAATTCGATAAAACAAGTATGTTTCACTGTTTGAGTATTGTATTAGTGATACATTCCAAAAAATGAGCAAAACCTAATTCAACTTCAACGCAATAATTTTGTTCACCTAGTTCGTTAAAATGCCTCTCTGTGCGCCATTTTGACTCGCAAGAATAGGAAAAAGGAAATTAGCCTTTCATTCAATTCAGTACAAACATCTTTCGTACTGTTGCCTAGAGCTACTTTAATAGGTATGGGTCAGATAAGGGCTATGTGTGTTACATTCATTTCAGAATCATGAAGGAAAACAGTAGGTATTTAAAGAAACAATTTCCCTTAAAATGTTTCTCAAATTCACAGATCGCACTAACTGTGCCTTCTTAGAAGGAGAGGACCAAGATTGGTAAGCACAAATTTTGATTATTTGTATATATGTTGAAGGGTAGAAGTTCCTTAGTTCTCGAGAAATGGGGGGGGGGAGGGTTATAACACAACTTAAATACTTCCTTTGTAGCAGAATAAGTACGTTGGTCGCAGCTCAGTTGTTATGGAGTCTGCTCGTTGATCCGACGCGCCTCGTTGGAGCTACGTTTGTTTTTTCTCATTTTTTGTTTTAGAAATATACTTGTAATTATATTTAAATAATCTCAATTAAAAATTTTAATATCGTACATCAATTTTAATGTTAACATATTTAAATTTAAATTTAATTTATTTGATTTTTAAGCCTCAGTTTGAGATATTAAATATTTCTCATCATTCAAAGAGGTTTTTTTTTTAAATTGATCCATTATTGACTGGTAAAAATTACAAAATAGTTATAAAATCATACCTTATTTTATTAATTATAAATTAATTCAAAGCGCAATCATATCACAAATTTAAAAATCTTTAATATGTAAAAAAATATGTTGTAATTTAATTCTTATGCCAAATTTTAATATAATTATGCTTCTTACTTTAAAAACAGAGTAGTATTATCATCGCATTGACTTCCCATGTTAAGGAAATGTAAAATAAATAATGTTTCTTTAATATCACGAATTGACACAATTGTTCAATATCATTGCATCGATAAAGCATATATGAAATTAATTTTAAAAGTGATTAAAAAAAATAACTGCTTAATGATGTTTATACAACGATTTAGTTACAAATAAAAAATAAATAGGTGAACATTATAATTAATGCACAGTATTATATTTTTTAATTAGGATTATTAAATAATAATTACAAGTATATTTAGAAAACAAAAAATGAGAAAAACAAACGTAGCTCGTCCCGGGCCCTCCGATCAACGAGCAGACGCCATAACAACTGAGATACGACCAACGCAGTAATTCCGTTCCAAAGTAAGTATTTAAGTTGTATTCAAATATTTCTTGAGAACAAAGGAGCGTTGAATAAAATCCGTTGAACCTGATATAAAAAAAGAATCTGTGATAAGCAAGCTTGGTTAATAGATTCATTCATATCTCAATTCATAATAAAGTTATCTGTTTTAGATAAATCTATTACTTTACACTTCAAAATATACACTTTATCCACATTTTGAGATAAAATAGACACTGTTTTGAGATCGGATGCATTTTTCTCTACTTTGCTTCTTTTTCTCAAAATTCTTGTATCGTTAAAGATGCTAGATTCTTGAACAAGTTCAAATTGAGTTTGTGCTTTGCATATTTACGAAATTAATATCGATAAATAACTAAAACAGTTTTGGGAAATAAAAGAAATGTGGAAAGCAAATGATTCCATTTTGTCTTCAAAAGAGCAGTTTTTTTAATCCCATTTTAAAAATATTTATTCATTTTATTCCAAAACTCGTTTTGTTGTATAACTACGATTTTAAAAGTTAAAATCAAAGTTAATTAACTGTAGAACTGTCGTAACTTCTTGCTTGCTAGCGATGGAAAATAATTTAAAGAAAATCCAGAATTCGAATAACAATACAAAACTTTTATGCAGGAATATAAACTTTAAAGTTACATGGAATTAGTTCAGTAAAATTAATAGTTATGAAAATTGTATTAATATTTATGAAATTAATAATGTTTTCGTCCTCCTCCTTCAATTATTAAACCATGTGGTGCGATCTATTGATCCATTGAAAACTGGTTCTTATGATATTGGGTGATGATTGTACCGTATAATCCTTGGTTATTAAAAATAATTAATGCTCATATTAATATTGAGGTATGCGCATCAGTTAAAAGTGTTAAGTATATGTACACTCTCAAAAATGAATACTCAGATTTCAAGAGATTTTCTTCGTTTTTGACGAAACGGTTTCCTGGGAAATGCTCCGAGTAAATATTTCGTCAAATCGAGTAAATGTGCATCCTCAAAATTACGAAGAAATTAGTTTAGTCAAATTGTTTCTTTGAAAGTTCCAAAAAAAGGTTGGTGCTGCCATCTATCGGAGTTTTTAGAAGCATCTTTAATTGACATGGGGAAAAATAAGATGACTCATAACAAGTCTTCAATGGGGTTAGAAAGCGCGACTTTTAGCTTGGCAGCCCATCTCTCTTACCACTTAGCCAGCGGGACTTCGGAATTATTTGATTTTAAATGTATTTACGGGATGTTGATGTTTGTTTATATTTTTTAGAAAGCAGATTGTATTTTTATCGGTGCTGTTATAATTTCTGCATGTTTTAATTAATAATGCTAGATTATTATTATGGTTTTTCTATGGTTAATAAATAATTAGAAAATGGCTTGATTAATATAATTTATTTGCGAAATTTCCTTTGTTCAATGAATTATTAAAATATGCTCTAGTTAATTTGTTGATCAGAAATAATTAATTTTGAAGTGCATACTTTGGAGGCGAGTTCGTCAATTTTAGCGGATAAGATTACTGTTTACAGAGGGGAAGGGGTCAATTATACATATTTTAAATTTGATTGTTATATGAATATATTTCTTACATAAAAAAGAGCTCCTAAAATTTTGATTTTTTTTTAACCATTGGGAAAATGTTGTTGCTTTCGGTCGAAAATGGACAAAATGATGTTCGCATTTTACTATTTTAACCGTTTTTAACGAAATTCTGTAACTTTAGAAGAATTTTTTAAGCGTTTTTAACGAAATTCTGTAACTTTAGAAAAAATTATCTTTGAATAGGCAATAGAAATGCATAAAATCGTTACAAAAAGGATAGACGCAAATTATCAGATATGACAAATAAAGTAGAAATTTGGTACTTTCGTGTTATAGCGGCCCCCAAGGATGAAATATTTTTGTTTCTGTTTTCAATAATATATTGTAAATTTAGTACTTTTGTGCATTTTTTTTTTGAACGATTTTGTAACAACAAAAATAATCTGGCCGGGATGGGGAAACATTTTTGTCAAATAGTTGAGATTTTTCATTTCATTAAAAATCACTTAATTTTGAGACGACGAAATGATTAAAATATAGCTCAAGAATTGCGGAATCGGGAAAAGTGAGAGTTTTTTTTTTTTGACAGCGAGGAAACAGTTTCGTCAGATATTTGAGGATTCACGTTTCGTCAAAAACCACCTGACTCTGTGACGAAATGATTGTCAAAAATAGCGAATTGAGGCCTAAGGATTGCGGAATCGTCAAAATTGAGTGTTTTATTTCTGAGATTGTATAAGGGACATGATGTAGCTTCCATTAAACTTCAAAAAGATTATGTTCTCCATCATGATGAAAATTTGACATTTTTAGATGGCTTCTGAGGCTATGTGGCACTTGAATGAGTTCCCCATGTCTGAAAAATGCCCTGTTGTATTCAGATTAGCTTTTACCGGAACAGCAATTGTTTTTTTAAGAAGATCGTGAGGAACAAGCTATTGCAAGGGCATCCACAAAATATACAACTCTAACTGCGTGGTTTCATTTAAATAGAGTTGACGAAGAAGCACGAATCTATGTTTACCCCAATATTCCAAATTTTCTTTGGAAAAGATCTCATGTGTTTGAAAAAGATCAAACAATGTGGAAGAAAAGGCAGCGAGGCGGAGATAAAGTAATTGGTAGATTACCAGCAGTTGCAATTCAAGATAGTGAAAGATATTACCTTCGAATCTTATTGCTACACAGACCTGGCGCTATGAACTTTAATGTATTAAACACTGTTAATGGAATTGAATATGAAACATTTCACTTAGCATGTAAACATCTTGGTTTTCTTGAGGGAGATGAACATTGTCATGAGAGTTTATCGTATGCTGCAAGGATTCGAATGCCAAGTTATTTAAGACTATTATTTTCCATCATTTGTGGCTTTGGGGAGGTGTAAAATATTCCTGTACTTTGGGAACAGCATAGAATTTCTTTGTGTGAGGATTTTGTACATAGATACTCTGAAGAAACCGCTGTTCAATATGCCTTAGCAGATATCAATGGTCTTCTTAAAGCATATGGTTTAACTCTAGAGAAACTTCTTCCTCATTTAACTTTACCAACAGACCTTTTATTTTCTTCTTCTATTGATATTTTAGCAGAACAAAACAAAGCTCGCATTAATTCAGAAAAATTGAATGCTTCACAAAAATTTGTAACACATACTGTATTAACCCCTTCGCGACGAGCGTCTTTTACGGAATTTTTAATCTTTTACCACCGGTTTTTTTTAAAAAGAAATTTTCAAATTGAATCGCAGATATGCTACCATTAAATAAGGCAAAGCCTACACTAAAAAATAACTGGTGGGAATAATCGAGGATTCTGAGCATCTTATGCGTCACGTATACGTGTCGCTCGTCCCCAAGGGGTTTAACGCAATATATACAAACTCAAGACACAGGCTCAAAGTATTTCTTTTTAGATGGGCCTTCAGGCCGCATCAGCTGGAAATACAGCTACTTTGTTTACAGGCGCAAGAACTCTTCATTCTGTTTTCAAAATACCTCCAAATCTTACAGAAACTTCCACATGTAGTATAAATCTGAATTCAAAAGAATCCAAATTATTAATGAAATCGAAACTGATATTATGGGATTAAGCTCAATGACGCATGTTCATGCTTTTTTAGCGGTTGATGGATTGCTTGAAGACCTTACACCTTACAAAATGCCCTGAACCATTTGGCGAAAAAGTTGTTTTACTTGGTGGAGACTTTCGACAAGTATTGCCTGTAACATTAAGGGGCTCCAGATCTCTGACAGTTGCGAGCTGCTTAAAAAAACATCGTTTTTGGTCAATTTCAAGTGATGAAATTGACGGAAACACGAGTGCTCTAGAAAATGAGTGATTTTGCAAATTGGCTGCTTGATGTTGGGGAAGGGAAGAGTGGAAACAAAGATAGTTTACCTGCAATATGTTATCCTTAAGTACACGATCATGTCATACAAGTGTATCATGATATAGATTTCGCAACAGTCATCCCTGAACAACTTCAAACACGTGCCATTCTCACTGTAACTAACGATTTGTGTTTAAAAATTAATCAACGTGTATTGCATTGTCTGCCTTCAACCGAAGTTATTTATAACAGTGTAGATAGCATTGTAAGTGATGATCCACAAGACAAGCTTACCTATACTGAAGAATTTTTAACTAGCTCAACTCCAACTGGTATGCCACCTCATGTATACCGCCACTTATGGTACATGACTTATAGTTACTAATTTACAGAAGAATATTATTGAAGCAAAACATATTGATAGCATTAACAACGAAACTGTCTTGATTTCCCGTATATACGAGTATATATATATATAACTCCATCTGATGCCACTATGTCGTTTAAATTCAAGCGTAAGCAGTTTCCTGTTCGTTTATCATTTTTAATGACGAGAAATAAATCCCAAGGACAAACTTTTGATAAAATTTACTTAGATTTATCAAAATCTGTGTTCAGTCGTGGACAATTGTATGTTGGTCTTTCCAGAGTTAGATAGCTCTTGACACTATAACTGTTGTTTCTCCTACTTCAGATATATGTAATTGTGTTTATAAAGAAGTTTTATAAAATGCATCACATTAGCATTTCACAAATCTTAATTTGCCATATATCAAACCGCGATCTTATACTTATATGCCATTTAGGTTCAACCGTAAGAACTTTCCTGGCCTTTTCATTCTTTAAAAGTAAGTGTGATAATTTTTCCTGACCGTTTTTTTTAAACGTAACTGTTATAATTTTGAAATTTTAGCTCTTATTTAATTTTTTTACAAGTTTTTAGTATAAATAAATATTATTCTATTTCCACTGTTATATTTTTCAATGACAGTCTGCCCGGGCAACGCCGGGCGGGTCAGCTAGTTTTGTGAATTTTATTAGATGATTTATTAACAGAATTACTGTTAGATTTTGACCACTATGTGCTGAAACAAACTGCCCATAGTCATACCGAAAGTCATATGTTTTTCGCAATTTTTTTAGAAAATTTACGCACGGATGATTTATTATCAGGATCAAGTACTTTTCAAAAAGCAATAGAAACTTGTAAGGAAAGTATACATGTTTTACACTATATGTGTGTGTGTCTGTGTGTATATTTTAACGACTGTACTGAAGTCAAATGTGTAATTTTTGACACATTTATGAATTATTCTAGACGCAAGAAATTTGTTGGTGCTTAGAAACTGTGAAATCGAATCAAATTTCTCATTTTTCGAAAAATTCTAAGAATCTTTTTCAGTTCCCTATGGGATGTCCCCTATTGCAAATGGAGTGTGTAGATATTTTGGTTAGAGGAACACTCAACAGAATCCCGTTACATTAAGATCGATATGGGAAAAATCGTTTGTGGTGAAGTTTAATGATGTTATACTATTTGAAGCAAAATAATTGATATCTATTTCTGAGGTGCACTAAAACTATTTCTGTTGTGCAAAGTATTTATCATTCATTTGCACAAAAGAATGTGTCTCTACGAGCGAGAGCTTCAGTTGCTTAAGGCTAACGTTCGCTCAAGCGAAAACGTTAATAAGAATTGTATAATATCTCGTTTCTATTGCAAAAATTTTAAACGATTTTTTTTTATTTTGCATTTCATTGATGAGACCAATCTCTAAAACCGCCGTATTTTACTTTTTCGATTTTGTGAGTAGGTTTTTTTAAAGAGGATACTTTCACTTTCAAAACTGGATCAGTAGGAAAAGCATCCTCCTAAAAAAAAACTTGCACACAAATTCGAAAAAGTAAAAATGGTGGTTGTAGAGATTGATCTCAGCTATCCAATGCGAAAACTTTAAAGATATTGAAATGCAAACGAGATATTATAAAATATTTGTCCCATAGTATTAACAGTAGCGAGCGGGTGTTTTCGCATGAGTCAACGGGAGCCTAAGGGTGTTCTTTAATTGAGTTATGCATTTTCCAAATGAACTATATTTAGTACACTAAGATATGATTGTAGATTCTAAATAAATTCCCATACTGCTGAACTGTGCAAAGAAATTGCAGTGAATGAGTGGTTATTTCGGAAAGTACATTTTCAGTCGTTATGAAATATATATGCTTAATTGAATATTTTATGTGTTCAAATAAAGTTTTAAAAATATTTTGGAAATTATAAAAAAATAAATGCGATGTCCTTTAAAAAATGTACACAGACAAAAAGAAATCCAAAATAATTATTTGCTGAGGAGATATTTTAAAAATTTAAATTGGTTTAACATTACCGAAAGGAATTTGAGATCTCACTGACCAACACCCTTAAATAAAAATATACACTGTAATCTTCTGAAAGATAAGTCCTATTTTGAACAGAAAATTACAATTGAATAACAAAATAACAATTGAATGCTAAAAACCATACAAGTATTTTAGAATTTAATATTAATTGGCAGAAATTAATTATATTACTTACAATATTTTAATTACACCTAACCTAGTTGAAGACTTGTCCCAATAGCAAATTAATTAAAGAGATTTTGACATCACTATGATAAATTCATAAAATTATACAAAATATTTTTTTTTCTGATAATTTTCTTTTCTTTATTTATTTATATTTTTTTCTTTAAAAGTGAGTTTCTTAGTGAGTTTTTTAAAACGATTTTGAGAAAGTTCGTTTTATAAATTTTCAATTTGAACTCAATTTGACTCACTTTTGAGAAATTGAGTTAGTTCTTTTTTTTTAGTGAGTTAGCCCAACACTGCTTATCACTGCCCAAAATGTGAATCAAATACTAAAAAATGTGATGACCAATTCAAATCCGAACTAAAATCTTATCCTATTTTTTTATTTAATGACCACACATCAAATAATATATTTGATGATTTGTTTCAAAAATACTCTTCTCCGCTTTCAAAGATTATCCGCATTTTGGCATACTGCCAAAGACTTATTAAAAACTGAAAAAATACTAAAATATATCAAATTTCTTAGACACCACTTACATTTTCAGAAACAAAATCTGACACAGAAACAATCGTTAAATTTGAAGTTAATCACAGAGCAAAAAACTTTAAGAAAAGTCAATTACATTCTCTCTATCCATTTATTGACGAAAACTGTCTATTACGAGTGGAGTGGGAGAATGATTACAAATTATTAGTTAGCATTTAATCGCAAGCATTCTATAATACTAGTGAACTTTTAAGTAAGCAACTACATATTCAAAATTTACACGCTGGTCCTTCTTTACTAACGCATATCATCAAGCAATCCTATTGGATTGTTGATATTAAAAAGCTTATTAATAATTGTATCAATAAATGCTTAAAACTTTACAAATATAACGACCAATTGATGGTCAATTTTAAATACATCGAGTAACTCTGGAGCGTACCTTTTTCTCCATCGGCGATGACTATGCAAGTCTCATATCCATGAAATTCAGCAAAGGTCGTGGCAACTAAAGGCTACGCCTACCAAGGCAGAATATAGAGAAGCACCTTTAGAGTGACAACTTCAATAGCTTCATTGACGCACCCAGAAAATTTCCGAAATGCATCAACTTTGTCCCCCATTACCAAACAATGAAGTCATATCACACCATATGGTAAAACTTCTATGTATTGGCACGTTATCCTTCCCCACACTTTGGAGAGCTCCGATAGTTTTAACTAAACATCATCTCAAACAACTCATTCGAGAGACTTTTAAACAATTGTCAACATTACTTGCTCAAATAATCATAGTTGAATTTGCGTCCACTTCTACAGATAAATGATAATGATACTGACTGCATCAGTGTTTTCTTCTCCTCATATTTTCATATAAGACATGTCCAGATTTCGGTCCTGATGATATTTTACCTGCTTTGAGCAGCATCAAAAACCGTTGGAAACTTTTAAAAAGTATGAGAAATGGTTTGTTTAAAGGATGGAAAAGTGACTGCTTTACTTCTCTACAAAAGAGGACGAAGTGTGCCTTCTATCCAAAAGAATGACGTGGTGTTTCTAAAAGACAATAAAAGGCCTGGTTCTTGAACCCTTGGTCATATAGTACAAATACTTCCAGGTAAAAATGGCCTCATCAGAATTGCAACTCTCAAGACACCAGATTTCCTTCTTTAAAAGACCAATAACAAAATTTGTAGTACTTCCTTTACGCTACCCATGGAATCAGGCTCTCTATCCGACTACTCACAATCAATTACATACATTTATATTATAATCGAAAAGCTGTTATTTATGTTAATTAACGATCATGAACATTAGTGAGAATCACTAATGTTCATGATCGAAAATTATAAAATAAGAACTTAATAATTATTTATAGTATTTTTTCGAAAACTTATACAAGAAAAAAGCTTGGAATCATGTCGAAAAAGTTTGAAATCATTCGCTTATTTATGCAAATTTCTATGCCTACTGATCAGATTAGTGTTATGCAATGGTCTTCCATACTTCAACTTGAAGTGGATACCCTTGCTCCTTTTTCCTTTGCTCATTTGAAACCAATGGATGATATAACACTTGAAGAGAGCTCGATTTGAAAACCAGAGAGGCGCTCTTCAAGCTTCTAATCAAAGAAAATATCAGGAAAATGTAGAAAACACATTGTCATGCACACAATCTACTGTTTTGAAATTTTCAAGTTCATAGAGCTTAAAAATGTGAAAAACTGTCTCTGTTTTGGTAGACTACGAGGTACACCAGCATGTCAGAATCGTACTTTAATAAAATATTCAAAAATATGAGATAGAAAACATCTAATGATATGAAAATTGAATGGTACAAAGCATCGAAGGCACAGGTATCACAGAGGAAGTTGCGCAATTGATTAAATGAAGCTGGATGTCGTTATCGCAAATTCAAGGCAAAACCCAAGCCAATAGAACGACAGAAACAAGTCGGATTATGATGGCGAAAAACTACCGAATATGGTCTGTTAATGACTGGAGTAGATTTAAGCACTACAGTAGAGTAGATAATTTGTATTGGTGCAGAGAACGATAGAGAAAAATTCATTTGTAGGTTGAAAAATGAAAGGGAAAGTGAAAACTTTTCCAATTTTCATCTTAAGTTCCCTGATTCAATCATGATTTTGGCTGCACGACTTCTAAAAC
Source organism: Maratus michaelseni (assembly GCA_963931845.1). NCBI lineage: Eukaryota > Metazoa > Arthropoda > Arachnida > Araneae > Salticidae > Maratus > Maratus michaelseni. Next base: position 7,017,820 of record OZ007586.1, read on the forward strand.
GGCAGGAAGGCTCTGTGATGGGAATTCAGAGAAATATGTTTCAATTTTAGAAGATCTTCTGATTTCTTGTGTAGATATCAATTTGAAAACAATGATGTTATATTTATGGGTGACACTGCTTCATGTCATAGAATCGGAATAGTGAAAATGTTTCTATCTGAATAATGAGTAACCAGAATGTAATCCTATTAAAAAATATATGGTATATTTTAATTAAAATGGTATTTAAGTACAGCTAAAGTCAACACAGAATATATACGACTCTAGTAAAAGCATTGGAAGCCATCTCACAATGAGTCGCAACGACGAATTTCCATGACATAGTTGAAAATTGTTTATTTTTCCAAGGTTTGTTAACTATGTGGAGTTATTCTATAAGTCTCACAGCTGGAGAAACAATATATATATGCTCCTTTTCATACCGTAGGCCTCGAGTATAGAAGGATATGTATCGGAAGAGTAGGAAAAACCGAAATGGGGAAAGCGATTTAAAAAATTGTTATGGAAATCCAATTTTACTTACCCATCATACGTAGTATAGGGTCTTGTAATCGTTTTGAAAATCGAAAAAAAAATTTTGACGGATTTACACGTTTCAGACACTGGAGATGGCAAAAACATATTTTTAGAAAAAAACTTTTGCCGTCTGTCTGTGTGTCCGTGTGTCTGTGTGTCTGTGTGTCTGTGTGTCTGTGTGTCTGTAAACGCTCTATCTCCCGAAAAAATTGAGATAGAGACTTGCAATTTGGTATGTACTTAGTATGTAATAATGGGAAGAAGCCTATTTCATTTCAATAACCTCGATTAACCGGAACAATTTTTTTCGGACTCTCGAAATAGTCGTTCTGATAAAAGGTATATAAAAATTTTCGAAATTGGTTATTTTAAGAAATGAATATAAAAGACAATAAAAAAACATAAATTTTTCATAAAGCATGAAGTCAATCGGATAATTAGTTGCCGAGATATTTGGAATCCTATTTTTCACACTCTACGATTTTTCATGACCCTGTATTTCATCCAAATTTCACTTCAAAGATATATTTTAATTGGAAATTTGACGCTTAATCAGATGCAATAAACCGCTAGTTAATAAGATTATTATTTTTGGAGTTATAAGGATGTTTCTTTTACGCAGTTCAGTAATCGAGCCTTTAAAGTTTGTGGCGTCATTAAGCCTCGATTTTATTTGAATTGCAATGCATTTTATAAGTAGTTTACACATTTTTATCTCATCAAAAACAACTCGTTGTAAATGATCCCGCTAAGCCTCAAACCTAAAACGTCAGTCACAAAAAGAAATGATATCACATAAAAAGAAGCGATATAGAAGTGCATACTCCGAGTCCCGTGTAAAAATCTATCACCACTCATAATGTTTCCAAAGGACTCGGAGTGAGGTACAGTATGTGAAAACTGCTTGGCGACCTGCAGGCTTTTATAATATATGTAGTATATCAATTTTGAAAATCGAAAATTAATTTTATATTTTGTTATACCACTTTTATAAATATTTTTGTATGCGAAAGTACTGACAGAACGGATTTTCCCCCAGATCTATGCCATTTCCTTACGCTAGAATTACTGTAATATATCTCAATTTAGTTAACGTTTATTATAAGGTATATATATATATATATATTACAAACTCAAAATTTTTATACGTTTACTTAAAAAATTCTCTTCGTAAGAGTGGTGTTTTTAGTTTAAATAATGGTAAATAAAATCAACAAATTGATTTTTCAAGCTCATAAATAAGAAAGGACATGCAAATACAGAAGCTTCAACTTTTACAATTTTATGAGAGCAAAATAATTAAATAAATAAATAAATAAAAGAAAAGAAAAGAAAAGAAAAGAAAAGAAAAGAAAAGAAAAGAAAAGAAAAATAATATAGCCATATGTAATTGCAGGAAACGCAAACATTATAAAAGCCTGCAGGTCGCCAAGCAGTTTTCACATACTGTACCTCACTCCGAGTCCTTTGGAAACATTATGAGTGGTGATAGATTTTTACACGGGACTCGGAGTATGCACTTCTATATCGCTTCTTTTTATGTGATATCACTTCTTTTTGTGACTGACGTTTTAGGTTTGCGGCTTGGCGGGATCATTTACAACGAGTTGTTTTTGATGAGATATCTCTCCTTTTTGTAAGGTATTTAATTTCAATTATACGGATTCCATTTTTATTCAGAAAAGAAAAGATGAAAAAGGCAAAAAAAAAATAATAGTGATGCTATAAACAGAATTATACAATTTATTGAGTGACTTATTCCAATGTACATGTCGCTACCATAACAACGGGGAAACGTTTATATTAATTTCCTTACATTGTATTCATCAGATTATTTATGACATATTTATTTTCATTTTTCTTTTGTTTATATCATTCTTCCGTTTATATACATTCAAAAACAAAAAATTAGACAATTTTACAGTAGTTTACAAACTAATTAAAATACTACAGTTTCAGAAAAATGTGGAAAAATAAGAAGCACCTTTTTTCGGTCAACTACAACGATAAGTTTATGGAGCATACTTTACCGAGTATAATCAGCATTTTTTTTTCTACGAACCTATTTCTATTAGTATAAAAATTTACAGGGATTTTTATACTTACATATTAAATATATTATTTTTGAAAATTACTGAGCACCTTAGAAGTTTTTTATTTGTTTAAGTTTTTTAACTCAACGTTTCGAGTATTTGAAAAATATAAAATTCGCAACGTTTTCAAAAGTATAAAATCTATTTAAGTGATTTCTGTTCATATAGTCTGTTCATTCCAATTCGGTGATCCTAAAATATAGGTCCCCAATCTCCGACAGTCCATGAATTAAATAGGACATATGTATGCAACTGTTAAAATGTTCTGAAAGTTGACAATAGAGGCAATAAGTATAGCTCGGCAAATATGAAACAGGACACTGCTTCATCATGGCTTTGTTTCGTGAGGTGTTCGTTCTCCGAACATAAAAATCTCACGCGAAAGTGTTCATTAACCGATTTGTTCGTAAACCGAACAGTTCGTTACCGATCACCTATTGTATACGAAATTTAGCATTTTAAGTTCGTCATAGCCGGAGATTCGATGAACGGCAAATATTTAAACGCAAAACTTGTAATCTTGGGGTAGCAGCATTTTTACATTCTATTACTCAGCGCATGAACGTAAAATTGGAATTTTGTAATAGCTATTTCAATCAATTCCTGATACGCTAGAATTATATATTTATAAATAAACACAGTTTTTTTAATCGATGAAAATACTATATTTTAATAGATTTAGAGCTTAACATCGACGAGATTTCAGACGGACAAAATGAACTCATATAAAATTTTAAAGCAAGATAATGAAACCTTACAGAGATTGAAACAGTGTAAAATCATTAAAATACATCTCACTCAGTAAATATACATCGGTTGTAATGTAATCAAGATCTTCTAAGAGACTCTGTAAACGAAACGTATATGCTTCAATGCCGCTTTACAATAGATAGAATGTAGTAACATATTTGAATATCTTGTGTATATAGCCAATTTGACAAAAGGTCTGCAATTTACTATTGCTTTTCCTCTGTGTTAAGTGCAGGAATCATGTACTTCAACGTAAAAATTCGCTAATTACACAACTTTTTAGTCTTATTAAAAAATCTTTTGAGTTACCCTGTAAACGAACAGTAAATTCTACAATTCTGTTTTACAATAGGAAGCTAAGTTAGGTCGTTCGTAGTAACATATTTTAACATCATGCGCATACGTTCTTTTTGAAAAGAGTTAGACCATTTAATATTTTTTTGCTTCATCTTAAGTATAGGAATAAATCACTTTAAAGTGGTATACATAAAAAACTAATTCATACTTTTACACGAAATATTAAACATTTGAACTACTCATAAAAACAATTCAAATGCTGCAAACCGCGTAAAAATCGGATAATTACACAACTTTTTAGGCCTATATCAAAAGATCTTTTGTGAGACCCTGTAAACGAACCTTAAATGATACGATTTTTTATAATAGGAAGATTACTTGGGTCGAGTGTAATAACATATCTTAATATCATGTGTATACGACCATTCCTAAAAGAGTTGGGTCATTTATTATTTTTTTGCTCTATGTTAAGTATAGGAATCAATAACTTTAAACTGATATAAATCAAAAACTAATCAATATTTTTACATGAAACTTACAAAGGTTTGAACTACTCATAAAAACGATTCAAATAACGTAAACCGCGTAAAAATCCGATAGTTACACATTGCTGTAGCCCTGTCAACAGTTTTTTGCTCTACGTTAAGTATAGGAATCAATAACTTTAAACTGATATAAATCAAAAACTAATAATTATTTTTACATGAAACTTACAAAGGTCCAAACTACTCATAAAAACGATTCAAATAACGTAAACCGCGTAAAAATCCGATAATTACACATTGCTGTAGCCCTGTCAACAGTTTTTGGTCTGAACAAGATTTAAAAAGTGCAAAAAAACAACACTTTTAAAATAGCATTTACTGAAAACCTATTCGTCGGATTTTGCTTTACTTTTGAATTCTTAGTCCCCTGGCACGCCCCATTCCATAGAATCAAGAATTTTGTTTCTATCACAAATAAAACGCGAGATATAGATGTGTCAAAAACCCGTTTTGTCTCGTCCGCAAAATATAAACTAGACAGAGTTAAAAAAAAATAATAATTGTAAAATCGTTTGGCATCCATTGGCGGAAATTCCTTTCATTTACGGTTCAATGCATTGATGTTTCTTATGCTTGGCGAGAAACTCTGTCGAGTTTCTATGATCTTAATATTTTACATTATGCATATCCATGATGGGTAAGTATTACGGTGGCCCCCAACGACTAGTTTATATTGTTGTAAATTATTTTGTTTGGTCTTATAAGCAATATTCTCAAAGTAATTTCTTTTTAAAAATTAATCGGGTTTTGATATTTATGTATGTTTTTTGAAATGTTTGTAATTTTCAAAATTTTTGTCTTATAAAGTCAATATACCGCTACATCCCCACAAATCGTGGGTACATTCCTCTTCTGTAGGCATTTGAGTAGAAGTGAGAAACGTATAGGTATATTTATCATTTTTGGATGGAATATTTCTTCGAAAAAAAGACAAATTGAAAAGATAAAATGTTCGAAAAATGAAAAAAATATTAATATTTGTAAAAATTTAGTTTCATGTTTTCATCCTATTTATTTTTTAGCCTCAAATTTCATTAAACTCAAAATACTCATAACAATGACTACTTCGATGTTAACCAGGCAAATGGATTCGTCTCTAGTGTTTATTTCAATAAATAAATAAATAAAAATAAATAAATAAATATGATATACTGTATGTTTTACATACTTCCGTGTATTGACAAATATGGAATTCTAACATAATAGTTTAGAGTTATAAATAACGGTATAATGCGTTTCTGCCAGTTGATCGTGAGCGCATGAAAATACAGAATTTAGTTTTTTCCTTTATGTCCTTTAATGAAAAGAACCAAGAAAAAAATGTTTCAATGATTACTAACCCATGTTTTAACATCAGGATTAAAAGAAAGTTATGGGATTTTATTTTGTTAAAGAAATGTAACATTCTTTCACAAAAAAAAAAAAAAAAAAAGATCAAAACAAAAAAGTTGACAGATGAAAGTTAACAGAAGAAGAACTGAAACACCAAAAAATGCGTTTCGTAGAATCGCAATTCAGAATGAAACAGTCCATTTTTTGTATTAGAATGGAATCTTACATTTTTATATTCTAAAAAGTATTATTTTTAATACTTTTAAAAGTATCTTTTCAAATTAATACCTTGTGGGTCTGTAATTTACGTATAAAATTGGATATATTTTTATAAAATTGGAATTATGATATGCGCAAAAAGAAAAATGAATAAGTCTCCAGCTTTTCTAAGCGACAGAGTGAAAAAACCGAATCCGGTATACATGTCGGTAAGACTGTAAACAGCCCAACTATATAATATATATAAGTGAGAGATGCCAGACTGGGTACCGTCTTCGTAGCTCAAAGGTAGATTCCGGGTTCGATTCCCGGCTTGGACATTTTTCACTCTGTTTACGCTTAGAAATGCAAGACAAAAATTATCAATGATTAGAGACGGAATTCCCTGCTGAAAAATGAATTAAAAAAAGTAACTATATATAGAAAGTATTACTTCTTCCACAAAATAAAACGTTACTAATTCGAATAAATATTTTAATTCAAATTGAATATCGTCACTGTTTTAAAATAATTTATTAAAAATGATACAGTCAAGATACTGGCATTCTTTCAAGTGCAATTATCTCATAAATGACCATAACATGCTCAAATGGAAGTAATCAAATGTACCTAAAAATACTTTGTCAAAAAATATAAATAGAAAACTTTTATATAGTATTGATTTAAATAAAAAATATAAATTCAGGTATATGCTTAAGTAGTTTTTCGAATAGTTTGTAGACTAGATTTATGCGATTTCAACCTTAACTAACTACATCTTTCAGTGGATGCACCGAAACAATCTCAGGCTTGCCTAGTGGTTAAGTTGTTGGCTATAAGACTGATTTTTTAAGCTTGCATGTGCGTGATTAAATTGGATTGAACTTTAAGGGGGCAAAAATTGTTGCGAAATCACATGTAAAACAGCAGACACCTTTATCTCGGAAACTTCTGAAGAGATGTTGATACTTTATCAGTAGTTTCGGCAGTAGCTGAACTAGAAAAATATCGTTCGAAAATATGTAAAAACAAAAGATAAGATTGTTACGCAACTTTGTACACATAAAGATCACATGTACTACAACTGATATTGATATATATATTTCGAGAACTACTGCAGCGATTGCAATATATTTTTTAAATAGCTTTGGTAGCAAATAAACTATAAATGGATTGTTCTTCAAGAAATAAAAATAAAATAAAACAGCTACGCAATTATACAAAGAAAAGCAATCTAGGGGTTCTTTATAAGGTTTAACGTAACCTGTATTTCTTATTTTTATTTGCTACCAAACAATCAATGTAATGCCAAAACTATTAAAAAAACCTATTAAAATCGTTTCAGTAATTGTCGAGAACAAGGTACCTCAATGGAGCCGTTTTACAACTATTCTTTAATTGGAGATTCTTTGATTGGCTTTAATTGGAGATCGACCCTTTTTTATTTAAACCTTCCATTATATCAACACTTAATAAACCTTCAACCTATATTAATATTAAACTAGTCGGATGTGCCAATCCCAAAACTTTCTTATATCTCACACAGATTTCGCAAACACTAAAAATAATCAGCACCAATTGATATCAAGGTCTAACGGAATCTAAAGTTTTATTAAATTCCGTGCATTAGTTCTTGAGATATCACTATTGCTATCGTGTAAATCCTGCAAAATGCAGCATAGCAGCGCCACCTGTGGGGAGATTTAGACCAAAACCTAATCAAGAACAACTTATGTCAACGTCTAACTGAATCTGAAGTTTTATGAAAATCCGTACATTAGTTCTTGGGATATAGTTATCGTGATAATAATGAAAAAAGTAGCATAGTAGCAGCACCTGTAAGACTATTTACAGCAAAACTTAAGCAGCATTTATTTATGTCCAGGTCTAACAGAAACCGAAGTTGGATGAAATTCCATGCATTAGTTCTTGAGATATAGCTATCGCAAAAATCATGAAAAAAGTGGTATAGCAGCGCCACCTGTTGGGATATCGACACCAAAACATAATCAGCTTCTATTTATGTCAAGGTCTAACTGAACCTGAAGTTTGATGAAAATAAGTGCATTAGTTCTTGAGATAGAGCTATTGTGGAAATCGCGGAAAATGCAGCATAGCAGCGCCACCTGTCGGGTGATTTTCACCAAAAACTAATCAGCACCAATCTATAGCAGGGACTAACTGAATATAAAGTTTTATTAAATTTCATGCATTAGTTCTTCAGATAGAACGGCCACAAAATTTTTGTCACATACATACAGACAGACATTTTCTAAAAATGTTCAAATCGTTTTCAGAACCTTCTAAAACGTATAAATCCGTTGAAAACCGGAAGTCTAACACTTTCATGAATCCAACATTTTCTTCTTTTAAAGATAGAAGAAAGTAAAAAAGAGTGAACTAATGAAGAACGAGGAAGTAGTTGAGAATAATCTTTTTCTGTGTATTCTCATTTTCATAACGATATCATTCTTATTCATTTATTTGTATGAAACAATATCATAATATGAATAAGTTCATAAAATAGATTATTTCTCGGGAAAACTCATGGGGGCGAGCTGAGTTTCACTCGGTTCGTTCGAATTTGAGTAATAAATACTGTCTTTATTGGATAACAGAAATTCTGTGATTAAATAAGGCGAAGATAAGTATTTGGAAATTGCAGTATTAAAATTCAATGACTGTGCGAAACCTATGCGGTGAATTACCCGGTAAATAGGTTCCTGCTTTTCTAAAACGCATCCATTTGAAGAGCTGAAACTGCTAAAATAGGATATCGATTCTATCTGAGAAACAGCTAGAAGAACAAATGAATACCAAGAAAGAACGAAAAATCATGCGTCAAGCATAAATTATGAAAAACCTTTCGACACATAAAACTCCACTGTTTAATAAGATGAAAGATGATGTCTTAGTAAACAATTTTTAAAACGACAATTGAAACCTAATTTCCGCTATTAACATCAAGAGTCGAAATATATCCGAGTTCTTTTGTGCAGCCCTGTATAGGATCTATAAATTTGTATAGATGCTACATAGCATGCTAAAATTTAGTTTAATTAGGCACAGGTGAAAATTCCCTTTGAGCAAGTTTCATCAGTCAATGGAAATGTGTTTTGTATAGCAAGTAATATGCAAAAAATGTGTTCAATTTTAAAACAACTGAAAACGCAGACAGTACTGTACCGAATTCTGTTTTGTGTCCCTGTCAACGAAGGATGCACACTGTATTCTATAGTAAGGATTTTGCACTTCACCTAAGTAATAAATATCAATTTCAATATGTTTCAAATAGTATAATGTCATTAAAATACACCGTTTTTTCGGAATAGACCTAAATTCTTTTGAGTATCCCTGTAAATGAGCGATATATGCTATTCCATGATAAAAAAATAGTGTAACATCATTAAAATACGATTTTTTCCCGTAGACTGCAATGCAACGGAATTCTCTTGTAAACGGAATAGAAACGCTACACACTTCATTTTTAATACCGAACAAGCCATAGCAAACCTTAGTAACATAAATAACACAAGAAATCCGAGTACATTTACGCGAGTTAGTGTACGGAAAGACAGGCAAACCGAATTCGTGAACACTTTAAATGTATTAAAAAAGCTTATCTATATATTTAAAACGCTAAGCGATTTCTTTCGACAATCCGTTAGAACAAACTACTGCATCAAATTACACCAGTCTTTTTTTAAATGAAAGATATTAGGACACAGATTTGTTATCGTGCATTCGTTTGTTCGAAAATTTAATTAATTAGCTGTAATTTTCAATTAAATATTTACCTCTGCTTATGACGTCATAAAGTTGACAACTCCCACTTTTGAGGGCATAGAGTTTTTCAATGAAATCTGTGGTTCGCCAATCTTTTGACATTAACTAATATCAACTAGGTAATATTTTAACATTGTAGTATAAAATCTTTAAAAAAAAAAACTTAATTAGCTAGAATATAATCATAATAAAATATCTAAACGTAAATATATCAATATGAATAACAAATCTCACGTAAAAGGTTGCAATTTAAATGATTCCAATTGAAACAAGATTTGGAGAGTTATCCTTGACGCCCAGCTAACATAAAAGTACCTATTTTATTTTATTTATTTACACACATATTCAAATTTATTATAAAACACCAGGTTGCCATACAAAGCAAAAATCGTCATTTAGGCGCCAAAAACTAACCCAGGTGCGTCTGCGATATCAGTACTGATTTAATCAAAATTATTTTGGTTGCACCGCATATTGCAAAATTAATTAAATCCATGATTATTGTTTCATTATCAGATTAAAAATAAGAAAATTGATACTTCTCTATTATCCCGTCGACCACTTTTCATAACAAAAAACTATCGCCAAAATGTAACGCCAAATAAATGGGAGAACGTTGCCATTGGAATATCAAAATAAATAAATAAATAAAATACATGAATTTAAGGACACAATTGTTATTTTAATTAATGAAATAACTAATAAATCAGTAAAACATAATGAAAAATAGACGCAAATCTCGAATTAAAAACCACTTGATGACGTAACAAACACGTATAATGCTTCTGACATCAAGTAAATCGGACTGTGTTTTTTGGCGTTTAATTTTACAGTTTGGCGATAATTTTTTGTTATGAAAAGTGGTCGACCAGATAATAGAAAAGTACCAGAAAATTTAATGTTTAACGAAATTCAATTATTTGATCGATCGCAAATTTTGGTTCTTTTCCGTTATACCGACACCATGCCATACATGTAAATATATGCTTGGCGACAATGGTGTCCGTATAATGGAAAAGTACTCAATTTTTTCTTAGTTCGGGCTATACCAAAAACAAACATTTTACAGGTAACAAAAAAATCGCCGAAAATGGCTGCTTCATCAGCTGTTATGACAGCAAAGTCTGATAAAATCTAATAACCTGAATTTTACAACGTTTATGCGAAACACCACAGAGAACTATTTTTATATAAGTAGGGTACATTTAAACGAATAAGAGAACTAACAACCTTCAATAATATAATGCATGAAAAAGTAAACAACTAAGTGATTCAGCAAATCATAAAAATATGTATTTCTTAATATAACTATAAAATACAGAAAAATATTCTGGTACCATAAAAAATATCCATTATCCCGTCGAAATTCCGTGCATTATCCCGTCGTCCGATTAAGAAAAAAAACTATATGCAAATTAGGTACTTTTCGGTCAGCCGGCGCCAATAAAGTATATAATAACACACTCCAATGGAAAATTACTTGCAGAATCATTATCACAAAGCCAACCAAAATCTATAAACCACATAAATTCAATACTAGAAAAACAAAACTATATACATTATATATATTTGTATATATGTATGTATATACTATATATATATATATATATATATATATATATATATACATATATACTTCATTGGCGCCCTGCTAACCGAAAAGTACCTCAAATAATTCGCCAAACTGTAGCGCCCAATAAACAAACGGAAGAATGTTGCCATTAAATCTAAAAAAAAAAAAAATAATAATCTATATATTTAAAACGCTACGCATTTTCTTTCGACAATCCGTGAGAACAAACTACTGCATCAAATTACATAATTTTTCTTTTAAATGAAAGATATTTGGACACAGTTTTGTTATCGTACATTCGTTTGTTCGAAAATTTTATTAATTAGCCGTAATTTTAAAATAAACTTTTACATCTGCCTATGACGTCATAAAGTCGGCAATCGGATAAATTCGCGAGGCACATATTTTATTCTCTGAACTCCGTGATTACGAGGATAAAAGAGAAATAATCTAATATATTTAAAACACTAAGCGGTTTTTTTTCGACAGTCCGTGAGAACAAACTACTGTATCAAATTTCACCATTCTTAGTGAAAGATATTTGGACACAGATTTGTTATCGGACATTCGTTTGTTCAAAAGTAATTTTAAATTAAACTTTTACATCTGTGTATGACGTCATAAGTTGATCGCCAGAGAACGCTGCAACTCTGCCCAAAATTGAAATAACTTCAAAATTGAAGTAACTCTGATCGTAACTTCAAGCTAGCTGGACAAGGTAGGATTGTAAACAAAGATTGATCATGCTCTAAAAATATGAATATCAACAATCTATTTACTTTTAATATTTGCTAAAAAAAATAAAACTAATACAAAAATATTAAAATTTATTAAATTACTCAAAAAAAAAGTTAAACATTAATAAAGTTTATTTATTAAATACAAAAACCCTTACATGATTTAATGGAACAGATGTCGCAGACGCACCATGATTGGCGTGATTTTTCTTTGCGCCATTTTGGCGAGAAAACCCAATTTTCACACATTATTTTTATTACACACACGCATTTAATTGTATTTATTAATTATTTTTATTTTATTTTATTTTATTTATTTACACACATAAGCAATTTTATTATAAAACACCAGGTTGCCGTAGAAAGCCAAAATCGCCATTTTGGCGCCAAAAAGAAAACCCGGTGAGTCTGCTAAATCTGGATCGATTTAATCAAAATTGTTTGGGTGCACCGCATATTGCATAATTAGTAAAATCAATGATTTTTTCTTTCTTAGATTAAAAATAAGAAAATTTAATGTTTAATAAAATACAATTATTTGATCGGTCAGAAATTTTTTCTGAGTTCGGGCTATACCAAAAACAACATTGGCACCTTTATGTTAGCCGGGCGATCACCAATTTTTTTTAAATCTTGCCATTTTTTTTTCGCCAGTCTTTTAACATTAGCTAATAACAACTAGCCAATATTTTAGCATTCCAATATAATATCCTAAAAAACTTACTTGAAAGTAGGTAAAATATACAGTGAAACTTCCATTTAACGAAGTCTCATCGTTACACTTAAAAACTTCGTTATGAAGAAAATTCGTTAAATAGAAATCAACTTAAATTCATGAAATTTTACCTTCAGATATGACAAACAGGTATTGGATTCAGATGCATTTGATTCAGTTTCAATTATGAAACCGTCTTTTAAAAAACAGTTCTGTACAGTCGATGAAATCACGTCACATTCCCAAGGTTTCATCAGTTCTGATACACAGATTCTCAAACTAATATTTTCACTACATTGTCTTTTTTTTCTGTCTCTTTCGATAATGTATTCAAGATTTTTTATTATTCGTTAGAATAAAGGCTAAAATTTAGAAGTTGTATTAGCAGGAACAAAAATAACTTTGATGTTGTTCTATTTGCATTTTAAAACACATTCCTGTGGATGTAAAAAGCAATTGTCTAACAGCAATGGAAGGTCAGAATGGTAACTGTCTGACTCTAATTGATATTTTTTGCTTCAATGCATTTGACGCCATTATGTCACTGTATCTTCTATATCATTGAATGTAAAAAGGGGATTTTAACTTCCCCCAACTGTCAACGCTGGAGTGTGGGTGTGAGAGAGTAATTATAACAAGTGATTTTCTTAGTGTGAAAAAAAAATTTAGTACCAAACAGAATGGAACTTATTTAAATGTGTACATTTTTGTACAATCCGCTGAAATAAATTCGCATATCCATCTCAACAGCAACCTCTTAGTTTGAATTCTGTACATGTACAAAAGTGGAATAAACTTCGTTATATAGAATATATTTTTCGTAATATGGAGATTAATTTACATGCTAATGGTGTTCAAAGTCAAAGTTCTGCAGAAAATTTCGTTAAGTAAAAAACTTCGCTAAATAGGGACTTCGTTAAAGGGAAGTTCTACTGTAATAATAATAACGTAAACACAAACATATCAGTACAAATAACAAAATCTCACGTAGAAGGTTGCAATTCAAATAAAACCATTTGCAACAAGATTTGGCGAGTTATCACTGGCGCCCAGCTCACATAAAAGTACCCAAACATTGTACAGGTAACAGAACGATCGCCAAAAATTACTGCTTCATGAGCAGTTATAACAGTTGAAGTGGGATAAAATCTAATAATCTTAATTTTACAGCGTTTATTCGAAATACCACATAAAACACTTGCTGTTTTTATATAAATAGAGGATGTTTAAAAATAATAACAGAACTGACAATCTTCGCTAATGTAATGCTTGAAAAAGTAAACAAATAAGTGAATTAGCAAATCTTAAAAATATATATTTCTTAAAATAAGAAAAAAAATAGTAAAATATTCTGGTACTTCTCCATTATCCCGTCGACCACTTTCAATAAAAAAAATCGCCAAATTATTCGCGAAAGTGTAGCGCCTGAAGAAATGGAAGAATGCTGCCATTAGAATCCTATAGTTTGGAGTGAAATCCTATAGTTTGGCATAGTTTTTTGTTATGAAAAGTGGTCGATGTGATAATGGAGAAGTACCGAAATAACTAATAAATCAGTAACACATAATTAAAAATACATTAAACGTCGAATTAAAAATAACTTGATGTGATAACAAGCACATGTAATGCATTTGACGTCAACTGAATGTAATGCCACGATCATGCATTTTTGGCTAAATCCTATAGTGTGGCGATAGCTTTTTTTTAATGGAAAATGGTTGGGTAACTCAGAAGTACAAAAATTCTTATAAATCGTATGAAATTGAAGGACATAGGTATTTAATTTGTTTGAAAATATGATTAACGTTTCTCAAACTTTGCGGTTTTGTTCGTCACAATAAAAATAAATTACACTTGAAAACATTAAAAATCTGCCTCATCTGCAGATTGTATATTTTTATTGTACGAAAATTTCTCCATCTTTACATAAAAATTGATTATCTTAAAACAATGGATGCAATTTACAAGGTATGGATTTGAAACAAATAATGATTAAAGAAGACATTTAATTTTTTTTAACATTTAAATTTTTTTTAACGTCAAATTTCGACAGTGGCTTTGGACAGTTGCAATTTACCTGCGCATAGGAGCTCACTCGGTTGCATTATTACAGGGAGAGAGGTGTGTGTTCTAATTAATATGTTATTTTATTTACTGAATATGTAGGAATATAATATTTGTATGATACTTCATAGGTCATTGAAATTTTCTTTGTTGCAGTACTGAATATAGCTGCAATTCCGAACTGATTTGCATTACACAGTTGTTTACGTATTGTTTAATTGGAGTTTTCATCGAAAATAGTATTATATTTCACTGGGGAAAAAAAACTATTAAAAGACATTTTTTGAAACACTTTTTCATACTCTTCCCCTGTTAAATAATAAATAAGCTTATTTTACTGATATTGTTACAGTAATTCTATTCCGTCAAGTTTTGACGGGTTCCATCTAGTTCCATTTTAAAATCCCAATTCGAAGTAATAAACCAATAACAGATTACTTTTCCTGCGAGTCAGATAATTTTTTAAAAGCCTTTATTGCTGTCTCCACAATATGGTTCTTCCTAATGGATGTGCCTGAGGTGAAATTTGGCAGTATTGTATCAATACTGCAGATTATTTTATTAATAAGATCCATGAGTTGCAATAATCGCTTTCGTATTTTTCGAATACATTCCCCAAGTAATAACGAAGGATGTGTCATTTCTTTTATTATCAAAAACTATTTATAATCTCTCTCACAACAATACTGTATTCTCATTTGAATTCGGATATCTCATTAAACAAACATTTCGTTACTATCAAACTTGTCTTATAATATGAAAACAGAAACGTTTAGAAATTACTTTCAACGATAAACATCTCCACTTATATTTTATGTCATTTCTTTAATGAAAATAAAAGAGGTTGAATGCTTTTCATTTAAAAAGGTGACAAATTTATTATCAATTTTAAACTGCATGTCTGGAGGTTTTGAAATAAATTTATTATATATTTTTATGAATTCAAACTTAATTATGTACCAGCAACAGGGTAACCCGATGCGTTTCATTCAAATTCGATGAGAACATTTAATTATTGAGGAGGAAATATCTAATTTTATTGTATATTTAGAGAAGATTTATAGAAACCAATCCTATTTCCAATGTAGGTTAAAAGTTTTATCCGTGAAAATGAACGTTTTCAATTATCAAACTTGTCAAAATCATTTCGTTTTTTAAAGTCGTCGTTTCGTTCTTGAAACTTCTATTTTTGTTCTGCTTTTTTATTGCAGAGTCAGTTGAATAAAAATGACATCATTTTAACAAATGATGCAAAAATATTTTAGTTTTTTTGAAAGAAATTAAATGATTAAAAATAGCAATTTTTACCCGCTAAACCATTTTGCTTTCAGCGCCCCTGTCAAAAGTATTAATCGCCATCTTTCAGAAACAATTAGTTGAAAATATATGATTTTCTTTACGTTCACTTTCCTTGAATAGGGAGTGATCATTTTTTAGTTGAATGCAAGGGGTTTTAAGTTATTTAACCCTTTCAGGGGCAAGTTATTGCGTTGCTGTAATGTTGAGTTCCCACCAGAATTTTCAAAAACTTTTATTTCCAAATACGAAATTGAAACTTTACAAATTTTCTTCACCAAAGCTATGAAAGTAAAATTTTGTTCAAAAATTCTGGTAAAAATCTTTATTAAAATTAAGTGGTATAAAAAATATTCCACCGACCTTTAAGGATTTAACAGCTTTGTTTGAAGTAAAAGTAAAAAAAAAAAGCTGCAATGTTTGTTTGGTGTTTGGCTGTCAATTGGTCGTAAGACGATTTTGTTTTCTCTAGAATAATTTGATTCATGAAGATGGAATATGTTGTATGTTTTAATTTATGTTTTTATGTATACGTTAATATGTTATTTCTCTGAATTTTCTTCTATATCGTACCTTAAAATTTTTTCACAATGGATCAAAGTAGAAAATAATTTTAATTTTCAGAAAATGAGAATATGACGTCAATAAAAATGTAATAATTTCTATTACTTCCCCTATTCTCCTTAAAAGTGGAGCAATTTAGTTTTAATTAAAAATTATAAAAAAAAAAATTACGAAATCCTTCGATTTTTTAACTCAAAATTCACCCAATTCTTGGAGAAGACGATATGAAATACAAACGCAAAACCACATTTTGATATTATAGATCAGGTCAAGGATTTTTTATGTTCACTACTTTTTTACGTAATATAATCATTTTAGTCGTTATGAAAAAGTACAAAGACATGACATATTGATTATTTCATAAGCCATATTTAAGTGATTATGGCAGTTTTGGAGTTTCAAATTATGCATCGTATACTTTTTTAAATTGTCTGAATATCTGACATTTCACAAATATTCTATCCAAGCCATTTTTAAAAAACATATATAGAAGATATAGTGATATTTGTTACACCCTATATTAGCAAGATACTTGTTGAAAAACTTTAAACGTGATTTTCTCAAAACGGAATTTTTTAAGTAAGTACCTAAAATATTTCGGGAATGAATAAAACCATTTCCTTGCTTTAAAAAAAAAATCAAAACTTAGTGGACACCAAGGGGCCACCTATACCAAATGACTACCTAGGGCCTCCAAGTACCTAAGGCCGCTGCTTTTATTTTAAATAATATTTTGACTAAGATTTATTATTCATCTAGGTGAGTGGCAAATCTATTTTTATCATTACAGCCATTTTGAGTTTCAGAACCATGAGGTTCTGAGAAATTAAAGGTGAAAAACTGTTTTGGAAGCACAAAAATAAAATTTTGCACTTGAGATGTTTTATTATTTTAAAAAAGTGTGACGATTATTTTTTTCTAACTACAACACCCACTTTTGATAGTTATCGGAAATGTTAAATAATATCGAATATAAAAATTCCACATGTATAAGTGCAATTTTTAATAGAGCCCGTTTTGTATGAAATCGTTCCAATGTGATACCTAGGACCACGTAATTGATTTGTGCGTAGGGCCATGGCCCTATATGAAATTTCAATGCACAATAACTCGTGATAAACGTATTTTCATTTTATGTATAAAGGTTACATGCTAGAATTTTTAGAAATCTTTGGAATTTAAATAGTTATTTCATGATGGGTTTATAAAACGTTAATTTGTGCTTTATTTTTTCACATTCTGAAAAATGAAATTTTAAGTCAGTGTATTTTTGACTCATGCGTTATTTAATGATGATTGTTTTATAAAACTGTAATGTAGGTTTTCTTTATTATTATGTATAAATTTGTTATGGTGTGTCATTTCAGGGAATGCGCAAGGTAGATGAGTTGTTTTGTACCTAAGGTCATTTGCATTGTTTTAGGAAATTAGTTCTATGTTTCTGTAATTCACAATTTTAATTATATACTATGAATCAGAAAGAAATACTATGACCGTGCCTGAACATTAATTTAACAGTTTTAAAAGTATTTAGTAGCGCCGTTAAAGCATTAGAAAGAGTGCCCCAAGTATAAAGGTGCCCTTATATATTTTCCTAGTCCTTGACCGATTTTTAAAACTTCCAACATAATTGAAAAGTGTTTATGACTTCGGTTTGTCTGACTGCTGTCAGTCCGTGCTTTAACTCTCGTACATATACTCGGATTGCTACGTAATTGAGGTTTAAAATGGAATGTTCGCAATTAAAAATGGAGTGTGTAGCATTTAAAATTCGTTTACAGGGACGCTCAAAAGAATCCCGTTCCATTATAGTGTATGGGCAAATATCATTTGCGGTGTATTTTAATGATATCAAACATACTGAAATTAATATGCATTTATCAGGTTGTCTAAAACATCCTTTCTGTAGAATATGGAGTGGAAAACATTTATTGTTCATTTATAGTCACATAAAATGATTCAGTGAGAATTTTGTTCTACGGGGGAAATGTTTCCAGCGTATTTTAATGATGTTACACTACGTCAAACATAACCCCAGAAAATGAAATTCCATGGGGAAAGATCCGGATATCTTGGTGGCCATGTCAAAAGCAGTAAATTGTCGTTACCCGCAAGTCAAATCCAGCGTTGAGTGACGGCAAAAATAACTTGGAATGTTTTTCTTTATTTTCATGTATCCCTTATTATAACATGTGTAATAGTTTTGAAAATATAAATTTTTATAATCCGGTCATTCATTTATGGTAACCCTGTTTATGAACCACCATTGCTGGAAATACTCATAAAACTTGAAGGACGCATTAAGAGCCTTTGCCAATGTAAACTGCAAAATGTGTGGAACACACTTGATTACGGATTAGATGTTTGTTATGTTACGAAAAGTTCACACATCGCACATTTGGAACTGAAACAAAAACTTGAAAGGCTTTTCTTTATTTTCATATATCATTATCATAATATATGTAATAGTAATTATAATATGTGAAAATATAAATTTTTAATATCATTTACGTTAACACTGTATTTAGTATGCTATGAGATAGAATAGAAATAACTTTATTTACAGGGCTACGCAAAGAACTAGATACATTGCCGTCTATGGATTGGATTTTCTGAAAGTACCTGTTCAGTTGTGTTATGAGTTTTTTTATCCTGAATGAATTTCATATTAATGAGATGTGTGTAAAAATCTGTAGATAATATACAGGGCTGTACAAAGTTATTCAAGTACCTTTTGAGGAATGGCTGGAAATTGCTGAAGGTGAATTTTTGATTGTGTTCTAACTAAGCTAAACTTTAGCATACTACATATGTAACCTACAGATCAAGTACAGGGATGAACAAAATAATTCTAATACCTTTCCGGCTAAGCACGGTAATTGCTAAAATCTACTTTGGAAATGTGTTATTCGTTTTCTAAGTAGTTTACGTGGATATTCCTTTCACCTTTCTAAACGGTGAAGTTCCGTCACATTATTCTGGAAGTGTTGGAAAGGCTTTCAGAATTTATGTCTGATGAAGGATGTTTCTTTATTTTTCAATTCGTTTTTTTTTAGAAGCAAAACAAAATGGGATTTTTTATCGAAAACTGATTCATTTTATCTGATAGTCCGAAAATTTGTTAAATTGCAAAAATTTAAAAAACGTCTGTCAAAGACTAAGCGAGTATAAGTATTTTAACGTGTTTTACTTTTCATCGGTTTCGAATGAAACCACTTAGGGAAAGCTTGGATACTGTGCAATGCCATATGAAGGAGAAGCGAATTTTTCAATGGAAATGAATAAAACTATGTTTTTTGAACGTTCAAAATATGTGTTTTATAATGCAAAACTTACCTATATCTACCTCGTAATTAGACGTCAAAGTACTTCATAAAGTATGCTGATTTTCTCCCATAACCCCCTTAAAAGTATAAAAGGTTGGATGTTTATTTAAAATATTCTAAATCCTCTGACACATGTGTTTGTATATTTAGGCAAACTAAGATTAAAAGACTCATTTGAATATAGTTTGAATTTGAATTTCACGATATTATATGCATTTGTCCGCAAAGGTTAGTTCAAGTCAACAATAATAGTGCCTTCGTAAATAATAATAGCAAAGTGCATTAGAGAACCGATTAAACGAAATTCAATTAATCGAACTATCCAATTATCCAAAATCCGTTTTTTTTTAATCTGAAAGAGGACGGTCCTTGAAGTCGAAAACTTTTCCAGATCAGTGAATCGAGGAAAATGAAAACGAATGTTATAAGTACAAGGCCCATCACATAATTAAGCCTTCAAATGTTCAGCTGTGAAATGGTAAGAGCAAGAGAATAATCAACTTTATGTTTTTAAGAAGAATTCGTGAGATGGCAGCATTGAAAATAATATATTGTTTAAACAAATACTCCAAAGATTCTTTTCTTAAATTTCAAATTTTACAGTTCAGAAAAAAAATAAAAAAGACAAAAAAATTTTAAAGATAAAAAAAAAGTTAAACATGCCAGCCCTAACAGCTGTCAGTCTTAAACCTGGTTAAAATGTGAAGAGAAATTGGGTACACACGAAAGAATTTTTTAATCTACCTATTCACTAGTATATTGTACAAAAACATACATACATACACACA
This sequence comes from Maratus michaelseni, assembly GCA_963931845.1. NCBI lineage: Eukaryota > Metazoa > Arthropoda > Arachnida > Araneae > Salticidae > Maratus > Maratus michaelseni. Next base: position 7,038,400 of record OZ007586.1, read on the forward strand.
TAGTTCCATAAAAAACTTTTACACGTAAAAAATGCATTTGAACCATTTTGACATTAGTCAAGAACATCCCTAAAATGACCTGTCCAATTATCCGAACTAGCGCTGGTCCCGACAGATTTGGATAATTGGCACTCTACTGTACATGAAAATAAAGTAAATAAAGCTGTTCATTTGGAAAACGGAAGAAGTATGAACTATTTCACAGAATTTGACGCTGACTCGCAACAAAGACAATACTATGGAATAGTGAATGCAGCTTTCAGAAACTAACAACAACAAATAAATACAAATAAATAATTTAATGCAAATTAAGTGGAAACCAAAAGAACCTTCTATAGAAAAAAAAATTAAATCTCAGTATGCGCAATGAGAATCAATTGGACAAGAAACTATTTCTGTTATAGAATTTAATAAAAGAATTTTCATGCAACACACCATCATTCAAAGCACCGAATAACAAAAGATTTTCACGCCTGTTCTTCGTTATTTGAGATGTTTCGGTTGTTTGCTAAAAAAATTTGAAACAGCCCTATTGCTCAAATCTGAAAAAAAAAATACATAAAAAATTAAATTAAAAATTAAAAAAACGAGGAATGATTCGATGTAACATTTGAATAGAAAAAATCTTCTGTTAATTTAATTTTTTAATTACAAAATACTTTAAAGCGTTTTAAACAGATATATACGAAATAAATATCATGCCTATTTAGAGTGAACAATACACATTTAAACAAATGTACCTTAATAATTATTTCTTAAAATTTACTAAAAAGATTTTTATGCGCTAAATCATTCAATTTTACTCTCTCAAGAAATGCGAATTCTGGACGGCTGAATATTTGTTAACTTCTTAAAATCTTAATTTTAAGTAGTACTTGAAAGGGAAAAATCTATAAACTTGTATCAGTTTAATCCTTACGTTATTTTTTAAATAATTATGCAAAACATTCCAAACATATATATATATAAATAAAAAAAAATTAGATTATTCATTTTAATTAATTTTCATTGTATATTAATTTTAATGATACTTGATTATATGGAATAAACAATACACATTATTATTTTGCAACTTAAGCGAGCACTAGTTTAATTTTACTATTAATCGACTTCTGACGTCTCAAATATTCCTGAAAAGCATAGTTCATTGGATTAGTGATTCTCATGATCTTAAGAGATAGAATACTTACAACATTTTCTTAGAAACTTCCAATTTATTAAATCCTTTTAAACGTGAGATATTTCCCAAATTTTAAGTAGTTTATTGGCGTAATTTACATATCTCTTCTTTATTTAAAGTACTGATAAATAATATTTATTTTATCTCGTGTTCCTTTTATCATTGAACCATTTTAAGTACGAGTGCCAATTTTTAGAAATATTGCATAGTGTACTCAAACATTATATGATTTTTTACGTTGTAAGACATGATAAGAAAAGACGTTTTATGTTTTTTTTGCACATTTACCCATTCATGACTCAAATATGAGACTATTATAACTGCCAATATTTTCAACGCAATATGACTTAAGTTTGATTTTTAATTCATTCTTCTCAAACTGGAATACTGGTCTGTAAATGTTAACTTTATAATCTAATATTTGCTGATGAACAACATGCATGTGACAAACATTCGAGCAAAAATTGAGTCCTAAATTAATTTATAGAAATCATATCACAATATAAAAAATATCACGCTTATCCCAATTTACCTGTAAGCTGCGGTAAATATAAGTTTCATCTAATTTTTTGCAGGAAATCAGCAGAAAGAGAAAGATAAGTAATTACAATAATATATACAGTTCGATGCGTACTTGGAATTTATTTCAGTGAGATCAAAATAAGAGACATTAGCTAAAAGATTTGCGAAGGCTGGAAAAAAATCTGGTTTAAATACACGCTACAGACGATGATTTTGGGGAATAGTCCAGGTTTTTTGAAACCCTAGGTAAAACCACAGAACATATAGTACCTACAAAATTGAAGATTATTTATTTTGTACATTCCATTGAGGCTTGCACTAGATTGATAGAGTTTAAACCTTTAGGTCAAAGTCATTACTTTTATCTTTTCATTGGATTTATATCCCATTTAACCCTACTTAAAAATAAAAACTCTTCGTAACCAACTATGATTAGTTGAATGTTGATTTTTTTGTCAAATAACTACAATTATAATTACTATTTCTGATGCCAGCATTCTTTTCTGTATGCCTATACAAATAGGACAAAGATAAATGTGTATCATCAGAAAAGTTTTATAACAGGCTTTTGAAGTAGTACACTCCCATTTGGTTAAAACAATCTGTTGGATCCAAAATGGCATTTCATGAAAAATGAATAAAAAACGTATCAGGACTTAATCACAAAGACTGCATTGCGAAAGCCACCCACGTGTGCACTGCAATTTTAGATGAGGTTTCATACTGAAGCTTAGAAATGATCGGAGTTTTGCTTCAAATATTTTCAACATTATTGCCACATTTTCTCATTTTAAGCAAATCTGGGTACAAAATAGTATGTACATTATTCCCAAGTGTAAATACTCTCATACTGACGTATTTATGTACTTTAAATTTGAAAAAGTGCATCCCAATTCAGACGCAATACATATTATAATGTATAGCGGTAGGGTAAATTCACTAATTCTGAAGAAAAAATACAACAAATGTGTCGCGTTTTATTCCCTTTTATCGTACCTGTATGTTAATTCTACAGATACGAGAAACGGTGAAGGGAAATTTTATTTTATTTTATGGCACCATTTCAAATATTTAGTAAAACGTACAAAAATATGCAATGGAAACTCATTTGTTTAGACTTTGAATTGTTATTGAAATATAATAAAGAGTAAGTTCTAAATTCCTCTTTCGATCATGCTTTCAAATATTTCGTTTAAAATTTTATATCCATTTTCGTAACAATCAATGATTTACCAAACATTATTGTTATCAGAGAAAAATATAAACGTGCGTATCAAACGAAAATAATTAGTATTAACTTTTTATTTGTGTAACTCATTTTAAAACGTGTATAAAATTTCTCTGTCAATATTTTTTTTTCATTTGCTCTGTAAAACAGGTCCTTTTGACCGCTTAAGTATCAAATCCCGTATTCTAAATAGATTCTGTTTTTGTTATAAAGTTCTACATACACTCAATTGCAATATAAATCCATTTTTCTGTGATTCTAGAGACTGATATATATTTTCTATAATTTAAATATCGAGGTTCATTTTTAGAGAGGTCCTTCGTAAAGAACTGATCAATCCAAAGGCATGTAAAGTTATTTTTGAGACATATTGAAAACTTGAAACTGAATTTATGTATTTTGCTAATACACGGTCAAACTGAAAATGGAAGTTTTCAAATGTTTCGTGCATTCTGAACACAGCACCTTAGAAAGATCATCTTCGGGGTTTCTTCAAATGGCATTGCAAGCAGACAGGGGCAGGTGATAAAACCTCTTCTTTTGAATTAAATGACATATTTAAAAATTTAATCTCTGTTAAATTTATATAGAAGTTTCTTTTGAGTCATTATTTCTAGAGCTTTTAGATTCCCTTTGTCATACATTTTCATGCAATGTGCAATGAAATCTCTCATAAAAGCTAGTTTTCCGTTTCTATTGAAAAGTCACTCTTTTATTCAATCTATCTTCACAAAATAATTAAGACAATACCAAATTTAAAACAATTTAGAAACTCTGAATTCCTAATTGTAATATTTGAAACAAAACTTCGTTGGAGTTCACTTGCGTTAATACTACAGAAAGATTTTAATTTTTGAAGTATGGAAATCTTAATGAACATTTTACAAAGTTTTAATTATGTACCTATATTTAATGATGATAATAAATAATGTAAAATAAATATTTTAGATAGAATGCGACAAAGATGGACATATTATTTCATTTTTCTATTACGAGTCGTGAATGAAACGACATAATTTTTTTTATTGTTTTAAAGTCTATGTTTTCGGATACTGAAATTTGTTTCAACTATTCAGTATAAGTTATAACAAGTTGACTTTTATCATATCTTGAAAATGTTACAAAATTTATTTGAAAATGTTTTCAAAACAGGAGACAAATCTTTATCTAAGCAGCATCATGCACCATTTAATTTTATACATGCTTTTTATTATATTTATTTTTAGTTCTCTTAATCATAGCTGGAAAATATTACCAGTTATTAATTTAAAATATTTTGGATAAAAAAAGATAAACCTCTATCCAGGAGGTATTAGCAAAATTTGTATTTACATGCAGAAAGTATCCTAAAAGTGGCCTTTCAGCAATTAAAGAACCGATTGCAGCACTTAAAAAACTAATTATTATAGTACGGAAGGAAAATTGTTAAGCAAAATATATATTTTTTTACAATTGTATTTCTATATTTTTTATTTTAATATTTTTTAAAAATGAAATTATAAAGACAGCGATCCTTTTTTATTTATTTATTTTTGAAATATACAAGATTGTTCCTAAACAATACTTTCACATATAAAGTGAATACATATAAAGTGAAACAGTTTTTATACTATTTTGAACACTTACGCTACAAGATAATTTGGGCCCTATATTACGAGTATTTTTAAAATATTGCACAGTTATAGTAATTTTACTTCTTTTTAAATTGCTTCTTTAAGTTGTGCATCCCATTTTTAATTGACGTTTAACTACAGTAATCTTTAAGGTGGAAAATGACTACAAGAGGATTGATGTAAAAAATGTACGTTTTGTATACAAATAGGTATGGTCTAACTATAAATATTAAATGAAAGACTATGTTAAAACGACTTACCTTGCGACGATAAGAAGACCGAAGCAATAAATAAAAGAATCTCCATTGTTGGCAGTATTTCAGTTGTTTGTTTTTTTACAAACGATGTCTAATATAGGAAATCTTAAATTTTAGACCGTTCAAGATTTCTTTATGCCACGGACTGTACATATTAATAAAGAAATGTAACTGAATGCAAAAATTTTCATTGAAGTTGAAGACTTTTATCTCTTGCAGACAATACATATTCCACCAATTAAAAAAGTTCATTTCAAATGTTTAAAACAAAAGAAATCGCAATAATGTAAAATTCATTCCTACTTTTTATTTTAAAAAATTCAAAAGCCACTTGCCGCAGATTATAGGTATTAGTATATTTTTAGCCGAAAAAAAAACAAACATTTATTTTGCTTTCCAGTAAAATGAAGTATGTTTTTTTTAAATCAGTTTTGTTAGATATTTCACTAAGAAGTAATTTGAAATTGTAAAATGGGGGAATGTGCGATTGGAGCACATGGCCGTGCATGAGGGCTTTTGATACTGTTGAAAAAGGAGGTGAAAATGCGCAGGCCTTTCTCCGGACCCACGCAACAAGCCAAAGAAGTGTTCCCCTACTGGCCGCTCCAAGATAGGGCGTCGGGAAGTTTTTCGCTCAGCTGTGAGGCGCCAAGAAAATGCGATCGAGGCACCATTCGGCAGGCAACACACTCCGACAACTGAAGCTTAGCCCACTAAAACGCAATGATCTCGTAGCTCTTCCAATCGATCACAGGGAATAGACTCTTTGGGGCATGCGCGTCCGCCAGCCTGCCACCAGGCTGTTCTAGGACAGCCTTTGCTTCATTAAACGGGAATGGGATAGATTTTTAATGCATACAATTATACAGAATACAATTCCAGGAACAACAATTACCCGCGACTCCAATTATACCAGAGTTATTTTCAGTCATTTCACTACTCATCAGTTACTAACTCAATCGAAAAAGCTAAATAAGATTAGCTTTCTCACCCCTATTCAAAATAGACTCCTTTATTAATATCTGTCATTTCGAATTTATATATGCGTGAAAAAGAAACATTTTCTAGTATGGAAACTCTTACGCTACTTTAAAGGAAGGCATTTTTACGTTCTTTTGAACAACTTTACAAAACTGAAATGACCAAACAAACTTTTAGTCTAGTTATTTCTACTTGCCTTGTTTTGTCCGAGCGCATTTTGCAATTTTTAGAATTTCATATTTAATGTATATTAGGTTTAATCAGCTTATTATTTCTCATTCTCAACCTTTTAAGTAGGCTATATTTTCTTTCGTCATTATTGAAAAAAAATTACTTTTTTAAAATGAAAATCATGCATCACTTTCAGAAGAGTTTGGGAAAACATCGCAATAAGATGTTTTTGATCGAAAATTTAAATTAACATTATGCATAAAAGTCAACTGAGTAATGGTATGCAATTAATGAGCAACCTACTTTTTACTTCCGAGTAAAGAGTAGCACACATCATAAAATCAATTTTTTCATTTAATATTTTCTAAAATATTTGTTTTGTTAATTTGTGTTTTTAACAAAAGCATTTCTATGGGAATACAATAAACGTCAGCATTTTAATAAAAATACGATCACTATACACATAGCATTTTTTGTTTTTAATTTTCAAAGGATTTTTTTAGAAGTTAATACCTATTCTCTTATCTCTTTTCCAAATAGATAAAACGAAAGAACAGCTGGTTACGGAGCATCGACGTTATTTTAATTATTATGTAGCAATTCTTGTTAATTCACTCGAGAGTTCGAAGAAGAAAGGATCATTTTTATTGCTACGAATTCAGATCTGCAAATTATAAGAGTTGGATAACTACTGTTCTGTTTTTGAAAAAACAAAACCGTCAAAGAAATAAACGACAATAGATTTTCTCTTCAAGTTATTTTTCCATTGTCTCGTGAGAATGTTTTATTTTTTTATATAGGTTGTTGCTAATAAACTTTAAGAAGGGGTAGAATAAAGAAATTTTGTAGAGGAAATAAGGGTCGCAATTCATACATTCAATCAAAAAAGCTGGCTGTCTCACTCCAAATACATTTTTTTCTCAACAATAATGAAGAACCCTTTCTGGGTGATATTTCAAAAAAATCTTCAAAATACTCTGTTTGAATGCGGAGGGTAGCCAATTTCACTTCTCCTTTCACAGAATGCAAGGCGAGTCTTTGAAATGAGCCACAAATATCTTAAATCACAGAAAAATTTCAGAACGAAAATCAGTGTTCGGATTAAGTGAAGCATCCTGTAGGTTTTGTTGTAATGTGTTCTACGATTTCTGAAAGTTTGGAACGTATAGATAAAACTGCGATGATCATTTAGAAAATCTCAATTGAGTCAGGAAAATTCAATTGCGATTATTATTACATAACCAGTACTAAGTATTTAATTCTTTGATCCTCCTTTTGAAGATTTTTATGAGTAAGAAAGGTGACGGTTTTTATTTTTAGTAGAAAATAAGGTTCGCGATTTCAAGTAGCGAGATTTTTTTCCTCTTAGAAAGTGACAGTGGCGTAAACAAGTAATTTTTATGTCAAAAAATAAAAGCCACTTCAAATGAATGTTTTTACTTACTCATCATACGCAGTATAGGGTATGTCTTGTAATCGTTTTGAAAATCAAAAAGAATTTTTTGACGGATTTACACGTTTCAGACACTGGAGATTCCGAAAAACATATTTTTAGAAAAAAAATTGCCGTCCATCTGTCTGTGTGTGTCTGTAAACGCTCTATCTCCCGAACAAATTGAGATAGAGACTTGAAATTTGGTATGCATTGAATTTCAGTAACCTCGATTATCCGGAAGAATTTTTTTCGGAGTCTCGAAATATTCGTTCTGATAAAAGGTATATAAGAGTTTTCGAAATTGTTTATTTTAAGGAGTGAATGTAAAAGACAATAAAAAACATAAATTTTGTATATAGAGTGAAGTTGGTAGAATAATGAGTTGCGAAGATATTTGTAATCATATTTACCACACTCTTCCATTTTTCATGACCCTGTATTTAATTCATATTTCAATTCAAAGATATATTCTAATTGTAAATGAGATGCCTCATCCGACGCAGTAAACCGTTAGTTAATAGGATTATCAATTTTGGAGTTATAAGTATGTTTCGTTTACGCTATTCAGTAATAGAGCATTTAAAGTTTATGACGTCATCAAGCCACGATTTTATTCGAATTGCAATGCATTTTCTAAATAGTTTATACATGTTTTATTTTCATATTTTATAATATGCATATCCATGATGGGTAAGTATTACGGTGGCCCCCAATGACTAGTTTACCTTTGTGTCCATTTAGGAGTCATGCACGGTTCGGATGACCTCGAGCCGAACTGAAAAATTTGACATGAAGCCAACGCGAAACGCGTGTAGGATCGGTTAGTTGATTGATTTATGGCGGCCGATTATGTACTCGAGGGATATAAGCCCTAGGGGTAAGTGCCCTCCGTGGGGGTCTTTCTAAGGGATCCTAACCCTTATTTACGGCAAGGTTCGAAACAAAAAACACGGAAATCTCCGAACGGTTAGGTCAACGAGCGCGACATGGGTTTGAACCCAGCACTTCCCGTCTACCAGCTTTGAGAGCAGAACCTCTCAGCCACGGGTGGGGCGGCGAGTATTATCGGATACGGAAAAATCGTATTATCTGACCGGATTAAACACTCTAATGCAGATTCATTTAAAATTCCATCGTTGTCAATATTGTCCTACATTTGTTGTTTGTTTATTGTTGTTCATTTTGACATGCAGTAGACGCTGCAATTAAAAATTCTTGTAACTCGATACGACGACTATTTTAAAAATGTAAGTGTTTTGTACCTTAAGGAGGCTACCAATATTTCAAATGACGAAAAAATGTATTTATTATTATTATTCTCATAATTTAAGGATGTAAAACAGCTCATGCGATAGGAAAATTGCTAATGTTACAGACTATGAGCCGTAAACTTTCTGCCGTGCAGCCCGGCGATGAAGAAAAATTTAAACTCAATTATCTACAAACACTGTTTTTATGCAAATTTGTCCGATAACTTTTGAACAAGTTAACGGATTTACACGTTTTTTTTCTTTTTTTTTAATGAAATAAATTAAATTCTATACAAATTATACCTGGTGGTGGTTTAATAATGACTTTTGATAATAATGACTGACTGTTGATCCCTCCACGAGGAATATAGACCCGTGGGAGGAGTGCCCTCCGGGGGGTCTTTATAAGAGTACCTAAAAGGTATTTACGCAAAGATAACCAATCCAAGGTTCGAAGAACACCATGAAAAATCAATCAGCGACTTGCCCGATTGGATTCGAACCCAGCACCTCTCATCTGTCTGCATTGATAGCATAACCTCTCGACCATTGGTGGGTTAAAGTATACCTCAAAAAACAAAGAATTCTTATTTAAGTTATAACAAAAATAGGATAAATTTATTATAATTTTGGAAATTTTTATTTTATTTTTTAAAATACTGTAGATTCCAAAAACTTTTTTGTATTGTTTCAGGACTAATCGAGATACAACGTAATAAGCAGTATAATGGAGAAATGATGACGGAAAAATATGGACAAGATTAATTTGTCATACAATATTAACTTTAGTTATTGTGTTTAAAAGTTATATTTCTTCTATAAAACATAAATAATAAATGTAAAAAGAATAAATATTCTAAATAAATTACAGACTTCATAATCCACAATCAAACTTCAATCAATTTTTGTCATTTTCTGCCCCCCTCCCCCCCCCCTTAGCACCATACTATAGCTAACGGCTATTCAATGTTTAAGAAGATAAAGCAAGTAACAAAAAGACAAGAAAATACAGTGACTGAGAAATATATCATTTTTAGTTCCTAATGAAATTAAAACGGTACCACAGGCAGAAAGAAAAATTTCCATCCAAAAAGCATGAAAATGGCAGCATCTGTTCCAGAATTATACATTAAAAACAGTAACATACGAACAAATTGTATATTTTTTTTGTCGGAAGTCTGGTAAAAATAAGCATCAGGAAAAAGTCAATGCAAACATCTGAGATTGAAGTTTTATATAGAAATTTTCTCTTTTTATTCATCAAGTATATAACTATACTAATTGTATTTTATGCTTCAAATGACTACTGAATGATATCAGTTTGATGCTATTCATGTAATTTTATTTTAGGCAATAAAATGATTTTCATTAACTGCTGTAGATATTTTTCTAGAAATTTGATAACACTAAGCTAGATATAATCTATAATGACGAAATTTACGAGATGTGATTACAACAAGAACGAAAAATCATGCGTCAAGCATAGATTATGTAACACTTTCCAACGCTTCCAAAATAATTTTACAAATCATACCATTTAATAAGCAAAAAGATAACATCTAAGTAAACAATTTGGAAAACGCATAACATATTTAAAAACATAATTTCAGGAATTTCCAACATATACAATATTCGGAAAAATATCTGAATACTTTTATTCAGCCCTGTATAGGACCTATAAATTTGTATATATACTACATAGGATGCTAAATTTTAGTTCAGTTAGGAAACGCGTAGCACAGTTTAAAATTCTCCGTCTGGAGTTTCTGTCCATAAACGGAAATGTATCCGCGAACTTTTGTGCTTCCCTGTATAGGATCTACAAAATTTATACACACCACGTAATAGACAAAAAGCGAATTAAAATTAAAATTGCGTTCAGTAACTTAAAACGCACTTCCAGGAATTATTGTTAACAGACAGTAGCGAATTCTTTTGTCTCGACAGTTGTGAATTCTTAATGTTTATATCTTTCGGCTACACTATTTCACTACCCATAAACCTATTGGATTTTCTGTCCAATTTATCAATTAGCTACGTATTGAGTTTTTACAATATTTGATTGGTCTTTTTATATGAGTTGCTCTATAGTATTGACTATCAAACCATATCAAAAGTTCTTTTTTGTAGAGTTCAAATTTATTTCATGCAAATACCCATCTCTTATTAAATATTATATTAGTATTTTGATTGTAGTATAATATTTCTACAATTTTTTGTCAAGTTTTTGGAAAGTGGTGTTAAATTCGGGTGAAAACTCTGCATGCTATAATTGTCCCTGTAAATGAACGATGACTCCAAAGAACGATGACTCCTTAGAACCCCAAAATTGATAATCCTATTAACTAAATGGCGTCGGATTAAACGTCTCATTTCCAATTCAAATATATCTTTCAATTGAGATTGGAATGAAATACAGGGTCATGAAAAATACGAAGAGTGTGGAAAATATAATTACAAATATATCGACAACTCATGATCCGATCGACTTCATTCTTTATCCAAAATTTGTTTGTTTTTTTTATTGTCTGTTATATTCACTCCTTAAAATAAACAATTTCGAAATTTTTATATACCTTTTATCAGAACGAATATTTCGTGAGTCCGAAAAAAATAGTTCCGGATAATCGAGGTGACTGAAATTCAATAAGCTTCTTCCCATTATTACATACTAAGTACATACCAAATTTCAAGTCTATCTCAATTGGTTCGGGAGATAGAGCATTTGCAGACACACACACACAGACAGACGAACGGCATTTTTTTTTTTTCTAAAAATATGTTTTTCGGAATCTCCAGTGTCTGAAACGTGTAAATCCGTCAATTTTTTTTTTCGATTTTCAAAACGATACTACGTATGATGCGTAAGTATTTCATAGAAAACGCAAAACAAGAACACTCTAGCTATTCCATCTCGCATACTTTTCTTTTGGAGAGCAAGTTTATTAAAAGAAGATGGGGATATAAGAGACAGGCAAACAATACCCTATATATATATTTAAAAATATAAAAAAAATATCCTAACATATTTATATATATATATATATATACAGGGCTTCACAAATGCGGTCGCCACCGATGAGCATGTTTTTCTTATCTTTATTTAATCTGCTAAATTTCTATGAAAAGCAACATCATCGTTTATTCATCTTAAATTAAAATTCTCATAAGATGTCTCATATAGATGCTGAAAAATGACAATAAATTACATTCAAACCAAAAATATTTCAAATTTTAAGTTTTTCAAATAATAAAATGAGATATATTACTTTTAAATGCTAAAGGTGTAAAATTAACAACTATAATATAAATTAAAATAACTTTTATTAGTTGTTTTACATGTTTCGACTCTTCTGAGTCATTTTCAAAAACAAAATGAGAATATTCTAAAGCTTTGAAGTTATTATTTACATGTACTTTTTAAAAAATTACGCACGTTATCTATTATTTTTTACTTGATTGTTTATTTTCATATCTTTGAGCATGGAGTAATTCTAGCCACAGTTTCGGTAAATTAAAAGATGCCGCATCGTTACATATTGTATTTTTGCGCGTGAGTATCTCTATGGTTTCTCTTATTATGGATGGATAGTGTAGACTGGAGGGAAATATTATTTTACTTTCATTGAAATTTATTTGGATGGTTTCTTCTTGATATAATCTTGCTAGGGCTGTAGTTTTTCTATTGTATTTAATATCAGCTATATGCTCTTTTTTTCTGCAATTAAATTTCCTGCTGGTCATGCCTATGTAGTAATTCTTGGATCCGTCTTCTTTAATAAAAGGTATTTCATATACTCCTGAATAATTCTCAAAATTAATTGGGTCAATTTTACTGCAAATGATATTCTTTAATTTCTTAGGTGGTTTGGCTATTAAGCAGATATTGAAACGTTTAAGGCTGTGTTTTAATTTTTCGGAAAAGCTTGGATAATATTGCAGAGTATAAAGTTTGTATTTTTGTGAATCAAATTTCTTTTCTGAATACTTATTATTGGTGATATCTATGATTAATTTATTAATATGGTGTACTGTAAAACCATTATTATAGGCAATTTTACGAATATTATCTAATTCATTATTCAATTTATTTTCAGTACATATTATAAAGGCTCGTTTTATGAGAAATCTGTAGGCTGAAATTTTGTATGTAAAGGGAGAACATGCGTTATTTGGTATGGTAGATTGGTTAGCCATGTTTTTCCGGAAAACAGCTCTGTCGATAGATTTATTTGTTCTTGTTAACATAACATCAAGGAATGGAAGACTTTTATTATGTTCAATTTCAATAGTGAATTTAATGTTATTGTCGATTGAGTTTAGTTGATTTATAAATATTTTAAGTTCATCAAGACTATGCTGCCAAATTATAAAAATATCATCAACATATCTGAGCCAAGTGTGAGGTGTTAAGTGAAATGTGCCAAAAATTTTATTTTCCAATGGGCGAAGAGTATATTCAGCTAATAAGCCTGAAATAGGTGACCCCATTGGAGCTCCGTGATTCTGCTTATAATATTTACTATTGAATGTGAAATAGTTATTATGGATGATTAGATTAAGTCCTCTTTTTATTGTTATTTTCATATCATCACTAAATTCTTCTATCTGTTCAATATCATCACAAATCTTATTACATACTACATGTGTGTCAATTGATGGATACAATGATATAATATCAAGACTAGCCATTATATAATTATCTGGTAGCTGTATATGTTTGATTTTTTGAATGAAATCTTCCGTTGATTTAATAGTTAATGTAGAATCTGGTAAAATATCTCTTAAGAAGGGAACATAAGCTTTTTCTAAGAAGTAAGTCGGTCCTGAGCACTTTGAAACTATAGGACGTAATGGCATGTTGCTTTTATGATCTTTTAGTCTTCCAATAATCCTAGGGATAACAGCTAATTTATGTACTTTTATTATTTTCTTCATAAATATGGGCCAAGTTCCATTTTTAATGATGTCATTGACCTTATAGTTGATTAAATTAGTTGGATCTTTTTTAACTTCTTCACAATTCATATCTTTAATGCATTTTTCCATTTTATTCATATAATCATCTCTATTAAGGATAGCTAATTTGTTGGATTTGTCAGTCTGTACTATAATTATACTGGGGTCTTGCTTTAAACTTTTTATAATTTTAAGTTCTTTATAAACAGGTTTGATAGGTTTGTTAAAAAGTTTTCTCACTTCATTAAACATTAAGTTCCTCATTTCTTCTCTATGCTCGTCTGCTGTCGTTTGAATTACTTTCTATTTCTGGAATAACATTCTTTAAATCTGGTAAAACTGGAAACATATATTTAGGTCCTAGAGCCAGATTTAAAGAATGTTATTCCAGAAATAGAAAGTATAATTCATGTAAATATAATACATGTAAATAATAACTTCAAAGCCCGTGCAGCTTTAGAATATTCTCATTTTGTTTTTGAAAATGACTCAGAAGAGTGGAAACATGTAAAACAACTAATAAAAGTTATTTTAATTTATATTATAGTTGTTAATTTTACACCTTTAGCATTTAAAAGTAATATACTATTACAAGGTGTTATATTTTATTATATTGTAATAAAATGAGAATTAATGAACGGGAAAATATGCAATTATTTTTTCGGCTACACTATTTCACTACCCATATTCACTACCCATAAACCTATTGGATTTTCTGTCCAATTTATCAATTAGCTACGTATTGAGTTTTTACAATATTTGATTGGTCTTTTTATATGAGTTGCTCTATAGTATTGACTATCAAACCATATCAAAAGTTCTTTTTTGTAGAGTTCAAATTTATTTCATGCAAATACCCATCTCTCATTAAATATTATATTAGTATTTTGATTGTAGTATAATATTTCTACAATTTTTTGTCATGTTTTTGGAAAGTGATGTTAAATTCGGGTGAAAACTCTGCATGCTATAATTGTCCCTGTAAATGAACGATGACTGATATACACACAATATTTTGTTGTAAGCCTCTTGTAATGTACCATAGTGATACATATAAATTTCAATGCATTTAAAATATTGAAACATTATTTAAATAAACCGCATACGATTTTTCTCCATAGACGTAATGTAACGGAATTCTTTTGACTGTCCCTGTAAAGTAACTATAAGTGCTATGCACACCCTATTCCATATTAAGCTTCTTCTAATGCACCTTAGTTTTATATATAAATTTCAATGCGTCTAAAATAGTGAAACATTATTTAAATAAACCACAAATGATTTTTCACCATAGACCACAATGTAACGGAATTCTTTTGAGTGTCCCTGTAAAAAAACTATAAGTGCTACACACTTCCGTTGAAATAGAGAACATGCTATAGATAACGAAAATAACATATTAAAATTGCAGAGCAATCCGAGCATATTTACGGGAGTTAGAGCACGGCCAGACAAACCGAAGTCCCAAACACTTTTCAACTAGGTTGGAAAGTGTTAAAAAAGTAATTTTTGAAAAATGAAAGTAAGAAAAAGATTGTAATTAGGATTGCATGCCAAATAATTCCGTATTCAGAAAACATTAAACTAGACACATCATGGCTATGCATAATAGAAAATAGGAAAATGAAACTATTTAGTAATAAACTTTAAATACTCTATTACTGAGTTGTGGAAAAGAAACATCCTTAGAACTCCAAAATTGATAATCCTATTAACTAAATGGCGTCGGATTAAACGTCTCATTTCCAATTCAAAGATATCTTTCAATTGAGATTGGAATGAAATACAGGGTCATGAAAAATACGAAGAGTGTGGAAAATATAATTACAAATATATCGACAACTCATGATCCGATCGACTTCATTCTTTATCCAAATTTTTTTTTTTTTTTTATTGTCTGTTATATTCACTCCTTAAAATAAACAATTTCGAAATTTTTATATACCTTTTATCAGAACGAATATTTCGTGAGTCCGAAAAAAATAGTTCCGGATAATCGAGGTGACTGAAATTCAATAAGCTTCTTCCCATTATTACATACTAAGTACATACCAAATTTCAAGTCTATCTCAATTGGTTCGGGAGATAGAGCATTTGCAGACACACACACACAGACAGACGGACGGCATTTTTTTTTTCTAAAAATATGTTTTTCGGAATCTCCAGTGTCTGAAACGTGTAAATCCGTCAAATTTTTTTTTTCGATTTTCAAAACGATACTACGTATGATGCGTAAGTATTTCATAGAAAACGCAAAACAAGAACACTCTAGCTATTCCATCTCGCATACTTTTCTTTTGGAGAGCAAGTTTATTAAAAGAAGATGGGGATATAAGAGACAGGCAAACAATACCCTATATATATATTTAAAAATATAAAAAAAATATCCTAACATATTTATATATATATATATATACAGGGCTTCACAAATGCGGTCGCCAACGATGAGCACGTTTTTCTTATCTTTATTTAATCTGCTAAATTTCTATGAAAAGCAACATCATCGTTTATTCATCTTAAATTAAAATTCTCATAAGATGTCTCATATAGATGCTGAAAAATGACAATAAATTACATTCAAACCAAAAATATTTCAAATTTTAAGTTTTTCAAATAATAAAATGAGAATTAATGAACGGGAAAATATGCAATTATTTTTTCGGCTACACTATTTCACTACCCATAAACATATTGGATTTTCTGTCCAATTTATCAATTAGCTACGTATTGAGTTTTTACAATATTTGACTGGTCTTTTTATATGAGTTGCTCTATAGTATTGACTATCAAACCATATCAAAAGTTCTTTTTTGTAGAGTTCAAATTTATTTCATGCAAATACCCATCTCTCATTAAATATTTAACATATTAGTATTTTGATTGTAGTATAATATTTCTACAATTTTTTGTCAAGTTTTTGGAAAGTGATGTTAAATTCGGGTGAAAACTCTGCATGCTATAATTTTTTTTTTAATATTATTTCACAGAAATGTTAACATCTTCCGAATATACGTGCTATGCTTACACAAATGCACACAAATATTGAAAAGGACCTACATAGTCATTTGCTACAGTGGCAAGCCATTGTTAGCATTTTCTGTTACTTGGGTGATATAAAATATTATTTTATTATTATTAAAATTATTATTGCCTCTCCCCCGCTCCGGATTGTGATCGCGACAAAATCTTCACTGAAAAACATGAAGTCAAACATGTTCTTTACATCCTCAAAGTTCAAGGGCATTTCGGGCATTTCCTCACGAATTTCAATAGATATTCGTCAAAACGTCTGAAATCGGTCACTACTCCTTAATTTCTGGACATCAATGTAAAAAATGAAGGTAGAAGTGATAAAAAATATTCAATAGAAAAATCAGAATTTTAATGTGAAAAATTAAAAGAAAAAATACAATAATAATAATAATAAATGATTGTACTCTCAGTCTTTCAATTAATGCGAGAAGCACTTATAGAGGAGTGAAACAGTTTTACTATAGTTACAGATAAAAGATGAAACAAACAAACAAGATATTTAATTACGACATTTACAGTAAAGTTGTTTGTGAATTTCAAATTATTGCTAATTAAAATTAAATGACATACGAAAAGAAAAACAAAATAAATATAATTATTTATATTTAATATTTTAAAGTTTTAAGACTTTGAACAATTGCAGAAATATATATTGTAAAAATATTATAATTTATAACAATTTAGAGCTGCCATAAATTAAGGCATTCATATGTTTAACAAATTGTGAGTTACTGCCCATTAAGCTATTGGGCTGGTATGTATGTATATATACAATATAATCATACAAACCGGGGTCTATAATTCGCAAATGCTTAAGTCCAAAAATAACTTTTTTTTTTGTTTGTTTAAGGTAGTTAGGGGAGGAGGAGGATCTACTGAGGGCATTGTGTAAGTCTGTTTCAGAGTCCCATATCAAAGAACTGTAGTACATATTCTTTTTTTTTGGGGGGGGGGGGGGAGGAAAAATAATTTCATTTTTCTTAGATAAAAATCCCCAATTAACAAAATCATTACCCTTACTCTCAGTGTTACTGGAAATTTTGTAGTAAAGTACCGTCCAGTTCCCACTCTCCGATTAATCTTAAACACAGTAACTAAACAATTACCATACTTGTCAACCTTCCGTAAAACTGTGTCACTTTGACCCGAGTCAGAGTTTTGGAAACAGCAAATTTATTTAGTAAAATATTCCCTTTTCCTTGATATATATTTTACTAGCTGTTACCCGTGACTTCGTTCACGTAAAATTAAAAGAATAATAAATGCATTAATTAAGCAAAACATTTCACTCCTGATAATTAAAACATATATAATTAATTATACGCTTTATCACTTTTTATAGGAGACAATATGGCGTTTCTTTGGTATAAGGGCATTAATATAACTCGTCTTAACAAAGTAAAATTTTGCGCCAAATAACCAATTGAAAAAGGAGTCCAAGATGAGAAAAGATATAATCATCTGGAAATACCATGAAGTGTTACCATGCAAAAAAAAAACCTGGTAACAAAAATGTGACAAATTTTGCTCCCTAAAGAAAGCAAATTGGCTATGGACCCGATTACAGTGCTTAAACATCCTATTCTTGACTATTTTCTACCTATAAATGAAAAAAAAATCACTACATGAAACGCGCTTTCACGTTTGTAATATTAGGAATTTCTTGGCTTTAAGAGTTAGCACGACCGGCTTGTTCAAGTTTACGCAATTCAGAATGAGGAACATTTTCATTACTTTTTTATTCCTTATTTGCTCTTGCATTAAGCGAATTTTTCGATACATTTTATTATCATTTCGATAACATCGTTGTTTTTTAAAAACATTGTAATGGAATATATGCCATATTTCTCAACCTATAAAACTTTACAAGAATCTATTACCAAAAAGAAAAAAAGAAAAAGCCATTTTTAAAAATGACAAAACTTTTCACTCCTTTAAAGCTGAAAGAAACGTGGACTTAAAATTTGGTTGCCAAACCCCGATCTACAAACGTTCCACGATTGAAGCCCTCGAGCCTTAATTTTAATAATGTAGGGAGAAAATGATGTTATTTTGATGCAATCATATTAAATCTTAAGGTTTTTATGAATGAATATGCCACTTTCTTTTAAAAAGTCCCGAAGAGTTCCAGATTTCTTGAGATGAACGCTAAGAATTAACGCTCGTCAAATAATGTTTTTTAGCACTTTCCAACCTAGTTGAAAAGTGCTTATGACTTCGGTTTGTCTGGCCGTATGGCCGGATGGCCGTCTGGCCGTATGGCCGTCTGGCCGTCTGTCCGTGCTCTAACTCCCGTAAATATGCTCGGATTGCTCTGCAATTTTTATATGTTATTGTCGTTATCTATGGCACGTTCCCTATTTCAACTGAAGTGTGTAGCACTTATAGTTTTCTTACAGGGACACTCAAAAGAATTCCGTTACATTGCGGTCGATGGGGAAAAATCATTTGCGGTTTATTTTAAAAATGTTTCACTATTGTAAACGCATTGAAATTTACATAGATCACTAAGATGCATTAGAAGAAACTTAATATGGAATAGTAGGTGTATAGCACTTAGAGTTACTTTACAGGGACAGTCAAAATAATTCCGTTACATTACGTCTATGGAGAAAAATCGTCTGCGGCTTATTTAAATAATGTTCCACTATTTTAAACGCATTGAAGTTTATATATATTACTAAGGTGCATTACAAGAGGCTTACTACAGAATAGTGTGTGTATAGCAGTCATCGTTCATTTACAGGGACACACAAAAGAATTATCTACTGTCTGTTAACAATAATTCCTGGAAGTGCGTTTTAAGTTACTAAACGCGATTTTAATCTTAACTAGCTTTTTGTCTATTACGTGGTGTGTATAAATTCTGTAGATCCTATACAGGGCAGCACAAAAGTTCGCGAACACATTTCCGTTTATTGACAGAAACTCCAGAAGGAGAATTTAAACGGTGCTACGCGTTTCCTAACTAAACTAAAATTTAGCATCCTATGTATATATACAAATCTATAGATCATATACAGGGCTACATAAAAGTATTCGGATATTTTTCCAAATATTGTATATATTGAAAATTCCTAAAATTACGTTTTTAAATATGTTATGCGTTTTCCAAATTGTTTACTTAGATGTCATCTTTCAGCTTATTAAACGGTAATGATTTGTAAAATTATTTTAGAAGCGTTGGAAAGTGCTACATAATCTATGCTTGACGCATGATTTTTCGTTCTTGTTGTTCAGGCAATCGAGTTATTTTTTTTGTGTCTATGAATGAAAATAACTTCCCGCTTATCATGACGTCATTTTCGACATGGATAATTTCGCAGTGTATATTATTGACATTTTCTATCCATTTTCTTCTCATACTTTCTTTTTTAAATTATAAATACGGTTTATTTATGTTAGCGCGCAGACAATAAACCTCGTCATCATTCTTATTGAATTTATTTCATTTAAAATACAGAGCTTTAATTTAAAACACATATATTTAACATACATATATTACATATATTTAAAATACATATATATATATATACATTTTAAATATACTCATTTCGAAGGAAATACAAAAGAAAAAAAGAAAAGAAAAAAGAAACAAAATAATAAAAAATAATTTCATAACCCAAGATCATTTTATTTCAACATCAAAGCATATCCGTTTTATATTCGATATTTATGACGAAAAGATACAGGGCCATTAGATCCACCGTTTTAACGTTTACTTCAGCCAAACATTCACACACACAATCACAATTATAATATTATTAAGATTTTATTTCTTAAGCTAAATTTTTGTTTTTAAACAAGTTTATCTGACGGATCAAACTAAGACGGTTTTACGGGAGTTTGGCAAGTATGCTATTCTAACATTGTGCATGGGAACATAAGCCCTTGTAAATCGTCCAGTACCATAGACTGAGGTTCTGGGGCAAAGATTCACTTAGGGTTCCCCTGTAGCATTTTGAAACCTCAATTTGTACTCATTTAAAGAGCCTCAGAAAAATTTCTCTGTTTTAATTTTGAAATTTACATTTTCATAACTAAGGTTCTTTAATTTTTTTCTTAATAACTCAGAATAATCTTTAGTCAATACCAAAAGGATTATTAACACATATCTCATTACATATATGCCACATGTAACACATATGCAGCATTGCTTGTTTTATATACACTTAAAGAGAAGAAAGAAATTGAAAACGATTGTTTTTTAATTGCTTATATGTTTATTTAGGATGCATATTCAGAATGAATTGTTACTGATTTTATTCTACGTGTGGAGAAAATTGAAAGAGATGTTGACAATCAGTACGCATGTGAGGGTAAAACCAATTCTTGTAACCCTATAAATTTTCGAATTGCAAGGAATGGTTGGATAGGGTTTAATGTCAAAAGGTGCCTTTAGGTACATGCTGTGCCAAAATACGAGTTAAAGCGAAACATCAAATGATCCTCAAAATATTATACTAAAACCTTGTCATTAAAACAAATTTAATAAATATTAAAAACAGAGATTCTCAAATGCTACCTGGATGGGTTTTCCCATCTATTTATAGTCATAGAAGTGTAGAGAACGAAAATTGTCTATTGCGAAAACATTAACCCTATTAGTGCGGCAGTCGACTAATGTCGACATCTGGGTGTTGGGTGCTGTAGACTACATTAAGCGTCGACAAAAGTCGCCAAGGCGTTCACGGCGTGTATTGTGCTCACTATAGTGCGTCATGGGCTGAGCAGTGATGACGTATTGCGTCTGCGTAGTGCAGTAATTTGGTTATAACCAAAACCAGTAGCATGCTTTTCGTATAACCATAATATATGATTTTTAGCTATGTATTGGGTCATTCTTAAAGTCGTGACTGTTATTCACTTACTTTGAGTAAAACAGAAACGTTTCCTGTTGTTTTTGAATAAATCGCTTTTTTGGTCAAAATATTCCGCACAGGGCATTAACCCCCCCCCCCCCAAAAAAAAAAAAAAAATCCGCACAGTAAGGGTTAAAGCGTGTAAAATAGTGGTATTGACACGTCAAATAGCCTCGCCTCGTTGGATAACGCTGAGGCAGGTCATGATTGTCGGTTTAATATGATAGAGTTTATTTTATTCTAAATACCAACTTCCCTGTCACTTAGAATAATTTTTATTAGTATTTTAACGTCTGGGATTGGAATTGTATGGTGTAATGGAGTAAGAGCATGCTTTGCTGCCGCGTCTGCTTTCTCATTTTGTAGAATATTGTGAAGAAATGACCGCAGAAAATTAGACCGGAATAAGGCCATCGAAAGCTGTGCGGTAGAAAACTTTGTTATACTAATTCCAAGAAAATGTTATATATTAAAATAAAGCAAACAAACTTCTTAATAAGTCTTGCTCCCGCTTTCCAAGTGGTTGCCCGTCTTACGCTCCTGATGAGGGAAGAGAAAGTTCTTTCGAAAGGCCTAGCGCAATTCTTAAATTTATGCTGTTATTTTGTTTGCTTTATTACATCGCACCAGTGTGTTAATTATCGTAATAAAATTATATATATGTAATAATGATAATGATTAGGCTGGTGAGATTATTGTGGATTATTGAAGAGTCTTTTGTAAAAAACTATACTATTTTAATCTCTGGAGTAAAACACAGTTATATATACAGACTAAATACAGGTTATATACAGGGTTAAGGGGAATAGGGGGTGATTCTGCCGCAGTTACCGGCATTTAACGCGTCCTTCCGATATCAGACTGGAGCTAGGCCGTCTGCCGACAAGTCAATCAACCCGACAAGTCAATCTCCAAAGTAAATCTGACGATAATCTTAATATTCTGTTCCCAGTTACAGGTACGTGTAGCTAACATTTCATGAAATTGCGCGGGGGAGGAGATGTGTGTGAATTCGTGTATCAAATCTTGTTTTAACGCTGCATAGGATGTTAATGTAGGCTCACTTCGGACGAACAATAACGCGGTGCCTTTCAGAGCTCTTTCAACGAAAAGAATTTTTTGTAAATCATTAAGTTGAAATGTTAATGCCAATCCGTCAAATCTTTCGAACCATTGTAAAATATTTTCTACCGGTTTACCGGAAAAAAGTGTAATTAAATTTTCGAAGTCAGTAAAGGAAATTGATTGACGTGGTACATAATGAATATCACTTGGCGTAATCGGGACAACGGATTGTGTGTTTTGTGAAGGCACTCTTGAAAAGTTAGGCGATGAGTTGAATCCTAAGGCATTATGAGAGTAATTTTCATCGTGATTCTCAGTTTCTGAGTCACTTTGAGGTAACAGTGAACTCTGAAATTTTTCTAAATCTGAAAGCGCTTCAATAATGCGTTTTGAAATTTCGTTTTCATTTCCTGTGATCTCCAGACATAATAAGTTTGCTATTGAAATTCGTTGGGCCAATGGGAAGTCACTCGAAGTTGAAGCAACTTTTTCATCAAATTCCGTATTACCTACTGCAAAAGTGAAGCCAGTAAAAGCTCTTAGATTTTTTCGATTACTGTGAGTCTGATCCGAATCAAATACAAGCTTATGCAACAATTTAATGCGTTCAGCTTGTGCTGAATTAATTTGAGCGAGAACCGGCTTTATGCCTTGTAAAAGCATGTTTAATTAAAAATAATCAAAGGTGTACTTCTATTCGTTTTATCGTGCAAGACGATGCTTAAAAAAGGCTAACTAAAGCAATTAGTTTCATTCAGAGGGAAAAAAAACACAGATTCTATTCCGAATCAACTTCGCACTCAAAAACAGATGTCAGCCCGATAAGAAAAATATCGGTCACACTTTGCATTCATCGGATTGTTTAAACAGTTTTCAATAAATGTCTAACAGACGGAATTTCGTTAAGTTGCATTTTAAATTAATAGAAATTCCACTTACTTGTAATTAAGTAATCCAGAGCAATACACACATAAATACTTGTATCTTGGAGAGTTAAAAAGAAAAAATATATATCTATTTGTATTTTAATGATGTTGAAGAAAAAACGAAATGATTCACACTCTGTGTGACACACATTTTCGGAGGCGAAAAAAAAACACATTCATCTCTTATCTTCGAAAGTAACTCTAGCTGCACTGGTCGAAAACAGATTTTTTCTTCTCGTCTTTTTTTTCCGACAGCGGGAAAATTCTAGGGCATTTTAAAACATATTCCGTGGCCGGGGTCTGTCTAGGGAGATATTAAATAATTGGTTGCGAATTCTGGCCCGCCGATGCACCCATGTAATAATAATAATGATTAAGCTGGTGAGATTATTGTGGACTATTGAAGAGTCTTTTTTTTGTAAAAAACTATACTATTTTAATCTCTGGAGTAAAACACAGTTATATATACAGACTAAATACAAGTTACATACAGGGTTAAGGGGAATAGGGGGTGATTCTGCCGCAGTTACCGGCATTTAACGCGTCCTTCCAATATCAGACCGGAGCTAGGCCGTCTGCCTAAAGCCAACCGGACAAGTCAATCTCCAAAGTAAATCTGACGATAATCTTAATATTCCGTTCCCAGGCCAGAGAGGCGAAACTCCTTAGTCATCATCTTTATTGTCTATCGTTATTGATGGCCTAATGAGTTTCCATGGGATCGGGCTGCTCCTCTTCTCGCTGCGGTCGGGCATGTTTTGGGAACTACAAAACCACATACATCCCATTCCATATATATATATATATATACCAGGTGAACCAAAAGTTCGTTAAAACTTTAAGAATTCATAAAAATGGAAGAAATTATGATAAAGAAGTGCCGTTTGCAAGAAAGGGCTTACAAGGTAGTCGGATTTTTTTTAGCAGCAAAAACATTTTTAGTTGAAAAAGTCACCTGTAGATGGCGCTAACATGCGAGTGATTCAGCAGAATTATGCAAATTAATCCTACAATAGAAGACCGGGATACACGAGGATTTCTCATTCGCTTTCCGAATGTTATCATTACCTGATCGAGCGTTGTTGGTGAAGTTGTTCTATTTGAACGGGGAAATTCTGCAATTCAATCCGACATGTTGCATTCAGCTGTAATGGGCGTTGCGAGTCGCCTCAGTTTTGCCGTACAATGTTCTGGAGGTCATGTTGAGCAATTGTTATTTCAAGAATAAATAGATGGAGCATACTGTTGTCCTGTTCATTGTGTTTCGAGTCGTCAGCGCCCTCTACCAGTGACATTTTTTTCTGCTAAAAGAAATCCTTGTGAGCTCTTTCTTGCAAACCTTTATCATAATGTTTTCCTTTTTTATGAGTTTTAACGAGCTTCTGGTTCACCCGGTATATATTCCATCTTGATATTTTATCTATTTATGGTCCATATTTTTTGTAAACAATAAAAGAATGAAAATGCGCGTAGTTTAAACTTTACAAAATGCATCATTAAAAAAAAACTGAATAACTCAATAACAGAGATTTATAATAAGCTGAACAGAAAATTAAAGAGGGAAACAGAGAGAAAAACCAAAAACAAAAGGAATGTGAAAGGCAGAAAAGATCGCTCGTGAGTCTGGTGTCGCGAAACGCGGGAATACCTATAGAAGTTATACATTTGGGGTCTTGAATGCAAATTAAAACTTCTTCTCACACTGCACTGTGTTAATTCTTTCTGATATATTATACTTAAAAAAATATTTAAAACGAAAGCGAATTTAGAGTAATAAATACACAAACATGCTGGATAATTGTACTTATGTACCATGGTTTCAGCGTTTTGTTTCTCTAACTGTTTTTTCTAAGCATATTCGTAATTTTTCAAATTTTCCTTTTACGAAGTTTGAAATGTGCAATTTTTTCTATTATTTCTGTAAAATACAGTAATAACTTAAATTCATGTTCTACGGAAAGAAGCGATAATGCTAATAATATTTTCTGAGATGTGGACTTGATTTCAGAAAGTCATTTTTAAATTTTCGTTTGTTGAATAGAACGGAATGTAAAAAATTGAGAATTGTAATTGTGAGAATGATAGATAGTCACTAAATTTGCATATAATTCATAGAAGTCGTTATCCCCAATTAGAATAGAAAAACTATCAATTTTCTTTTTTTACGCCAGGAATTATTCTATAACAGAATAAGACGTCTTTTGAAAAATACATTTCATTTATATTTATTAAGGATATAGAACCGAATTTCCTAGTATAATTTTTCCCGTGTCCTAATCCAACAACGTAATCATTCTTTTTATCCTAAGGCACTGAATATTATTGCTATGTCAATCATGATATTTCAAACGAAACGGCCGAAGTATTTTTAAGGATCCGAATATGATTCCAAATTGGAAGTTTTTCTTTTTTCATTAATTATATAAAACTAATGATTTCGTTACTTCATAGCATATAAATCCATCTAACTTTAATGCTCTTAGATCTTCAGCTGTTTCTCTTAAAATTATTTGTTGCAACTGACAAGTCACAATTAACTTTTGAAATATACCCGTGTAATGTAAGAAAACGAAAAGTAAAAGTTTATGGCACCCCGATTGCTAGCCTTTTCTGCTGCAAATAAACAGCGATTACGCTAGAAAATACTTTGTTTTCGGAAATTTAACGAAATGAATTAATAAAATAGCTGTATACATATTAAATTTTACAGCTCAAAAAAAAAAAAAAATTATTGTAATTTTTGACTTTTTTTAACCAGTACCTTCTCCCAAAAAATATTAACAAATTAATGCGTACTGACGATAATTGAATGAAATTTATGAGAGAAGAAGATTCGAGAAATTCTGTTTCTGTGGAAATATGTTACTTCAATTAAACGTTTCGTAACATTGTTATAAAATCCTCTGCCTCATTTCAGATTCCAACGTGTTGAATTATTTCCTTCCGACAAGAAGGGCTGGTCCAGTCAAAAAGTTTAATGAAAAGAGTTATTTGAATTTGGTTGTTTCTGCTTCTTGAAAAAATTAACCTAGTGTTCGTTTTAAAATCTACTTATTACATTTTAGAAGTTAAAGAATTTAATAAATAGAAACAACTTTCTTTGCACCAAACGTAAATTTTCATAATCTATCTGAGAAAGAAAGTCATAATTAAAATGAAACTATCATAAAAATAAGACTCAGTTTAAATAACACCTCTTTCATTAGATGTTCTTCCGCCAGGTAACAAAACGGAAATTTTAGTTTTGTATATAATAATTTTCTGTTAATTGGAATTGTTTTTAATTGTTTCAATCATTATTTAAATCATACCAATTCTAGAGTAATGATTTGGGGAGGAAGGGAAAATTATATATAACATATATATGTTATGAGTTTCTGCACCCTGCGCCCTTCGCGCGCCAACACCGGATTTTTTTGGTCTGTATGTCCCTGTCTGTATATGTCTCTTTCTCTCTCTTTGTCTATCTGGTATATGTATACAAATGTGTCCTGTCTGTCTGATTGTCTGCACTCTCTCGGATTTCTGTCTTCTATCTGTCTGCTGTTTGCCGTCTGTGTACACTCTGTCGTCCGTTTACATAGTGTCTGTCTTCTATCTGTGTCTGTCTGTCTGTTTTCAGTCTTCTTCATGTCTGCCGTATTTCTTTCTACTGTCTCACTGCTAACTATCTGCAGTCTGCTGTATGTCTGTCTAATATCTTCTGTCCGTCTACACTCTGTCGGATGTCTGTTGCCTGTATGGCTGCTGTCGGTCTGCTCTCTGTGATCTGTCGGTTGTCTGTATGCTGTCTGTTGGTCGACTAGCTTCTATCCTTATGCCTTCTATCTGCTGTCTGTGTACTCTGCCGAATATCTGTATGTCGTCTGGCTGCTGTATATTTGTCTGCTGCCTGTGTACTCTGTCGAATATCTGTATGTCACCTGTCTACTGTATATTTGTCTGCTGTATGTGTACTCTGCCGAATATCAGTATGTCACCTGTCTACTGTATATTTGTCTGATCCCTGTCAGATACCTCTCCAAGCTGTCTGTCTGCTATCAGCTGCCTGTCTGTCTGACGTAACAACATACTAAACATACCTTACCGTCAGCGTTAAAAAAACTACATTCGTTTCATATATTCCTATTATTTTGTGCAGCTCTGTAAAAAAAACTATAAATGCTATTTACACCTTCTTCGACAAAAACTTACATTACGTGACTGTAGCAACATACTAAAATTTCATTACCGTCAGACTTCTAAAAATTCCACATTTAACATATTTTTGTTCTATATATTCGAATTCTTTTGTGAGGGTCAGTAAAGAAACTATAAAGGCTATATATACCCTCTTCGAGAAAAATATACTGTAGGTGACTATAACAATATACTAAAATTTCAGTTCCATCAGGATTCTACAAATTCAGCAATTAACATATAGTCGTTTCATATTTTCGTATTATTTTGTGCTGCCATGTAAACTAACTATAAATGCTATAGACACCTTCTGCAAGAAAAAACATTCTGTAAATGACTATAAAGCGTACTGAAATTTCATTACTGTCAGCATTCTAGAAATCCTGCATTTAACATATATCCGTATTCTTTTGTACGGCCTTGCAAAATAATATAAATGCTATGCACACCTTCGAGAAAAAACATACTGTTGGTGATTGTAACAACATATTCAAATTTCATATATCATTTTCATATATTCGTATTCTTCTTCAAAATAAGTCTAAATGCTATATACACATTCTTCGAGAGAGAACATGCTGTAGGTGAATGTAACAACATACTCAAATTTTATTACCGTCCGTATTCTACAAATCGCGTCTTTAACATATTCGTTTCATATATTTGTATTATTTTGTGCGGCCCTGTTAAATAAAGATAAATATTATATGCATCATATTCGAGTAAAAGATACTGTATGGACTGCAATACCATATTAAAATTTCATTAGCCCTAGGATTCTATAGTTCCAGCATTTAACATATATTCGTTTCATATATTCGTATTATTTTGTGCGACCCTGTAAGACAACTATAAATGCTATATATACCCTCTTTTATGGAAAACATGTAAGTGAATGTAACAACATATTGAAATTACATTACCGTCCGCGTTCTACAAATCCCTCAATTAACATTCGTTTAATCATTCGTTTTATTCGTTTAATCAGTCGTTTCATAAAGTCATTTCATTAGGATTTTATATATAGGATATATATATATATATATATATATATATATATATATATATATATATATATATATATATATATATATATATATATATATATATATATATATGTATGTATATTAATTTAGTTATATTTACATATTCATTATTTAATTAATTTAAATGAATTTATATTCATTAATATTAAGAATGTTTTTGATCTAATGATTTGGATTAATACCTACGGTGGACAATATCATATTAACTTCTAATATAATGTATACTTTTCTAAAGTGTTAATATAATATGTTGTAATTTTTATTAAACGTTCTACCCTTACCACTTATTTAAGTTTTTATAATTTTTTAACTTTGTATGAAGAAATATTATATGTTACTAATTCATTTCAATATTTAATTAATATTAATTTTAAATTCTTTGTATCTTAATTCAAATATTTAGTATCTTATTTTAATTTATGTGATGTTGCATTTTTGCACAGTTATTTAATAGTTTTGTCATTTAATGGTACATATATTTTTATGTTGCTTTAATTATTAATTTATCCATCTTACAACTTATTTTTAACATAGCATTATTCATTAATACATCCATTACTTTAATGTAATTAGATATTCTATTTATTAATTAATTTCATTTATTTTTTCTTTAACTAATTGCTATCATTTCAGATAGTAATTTGGTTTAATTATTAAACGTTTATTTTCATCCAATACTTTTTATTCAGATTATATTCACTTTTACCAATATAGATGGCAGCACTAATGTTACTGTTTGCTTTACAATATTCATATTATTCTAACATTTTTTCTGGCAACATAGTAAAGCATTTTCTATTTCTAAATTTGGCAACATGTAATGATTTTTTGCAATTCATTCCCTAGTTTTGATTGTGTTTCATGTGTTTCTTGTGGTGCACAGGTATCTTTTTTAATCGTAATGGATTTTATACTTTCTGACTCTATTTTAATGTTTTCTCTGTATACTATTGGTTTGGCTTCTTTCCTTTTTAATATTGTATTTATTTTTTATTTTTTCACAGGTTTGATTCAATGTTTATGAGCAGGTAGTCCCAAAATCATATTCTTTAGCAATGTATGGCTAATATGATGATGAAACCTCTCATTTCATTTTATTTGTGGTATTTAGGCATTTGGGACTTGATAATTCTGTCTAAATTTCACAAATTTCATTTCATTTATTATTATTATTATTATTATTATTATTATTATTATTATAGGTCGTGCAAGGATAACATCTTACATGTTTCGTCGAATCTATAGTAATTTGTGTTTGATAATTTCACATTTTTCGCAATTTTTTTCAATATTCTCAATTTTTGATAACATATTATAACAAGTATAAGATTCATCTGTCATGTTTTTTCCATTTGTGTATTCTGAATTATAATGTCATCTATTATGGTTATATATATTAGTATATATATTCTTTTGTTTTTGTGTGAAACATACCTTTATTTTGAACTGCTGATAATATTTCAAGAGTTATTCGCAATGAATTTTTAGGGTGGAAAACGGGTTAACATCTGTTAACGTATTCACATTTTTTAATTTCTGACTACGAATGATGTTAATTCCTAATTCTACTTTGCAAATTATGAAAAGTGTTTCTTAACTACGTCGGCAATGCCTCTTTTCACCCCATTTGTCGTTTTTGTCTAGATAATGAGACAAGAGTTTGATTGTCTCTCTCCAATTCTTTGTGTAACGCTTCAGATTGAATCCCTTATTTCAGTCTATGAATTAGTTGTACACATGGATATTTTGCCTCATAATATGATACCGATCATTTTGGTTATATTAAAAATATTAAACACCAAAAATGGGTTTAAAATTGGGAAAAAATTATCAAAGCTTTATCAAAGTTGTGGAATGTAATCCTTTCTTTTCTCATTAGAAAAGTAAATACATATGATCTTTTTTTCTATGTTACTACGCTATTTTTCTCAATTAATTTCTTGCAAAAATTATTAGCAATAATTAGGAACAGTTTCTTGAAATTAGAGGATTGTGAATCTATTTATGTACATGTTTGTTACAAAGTGAATAAAAATAGATCAAACTTTTTTCAATGCACTTTTTAAAATTTGATGAAAATAGAGTAATATAAATATTTTCCTCGAAATTAGCAATTTTTTTTACCGTTCATGTATAAGGAAAATCATATCATACTTTAAAGAGAATTTCCTCAAATAAGAATCCCTCTCACATAGGTAATACTTTAATATTCAGTGCAAATGAATAATAATGCAGTGCAACACACGATAAAAAAAATGCAGCTAAAAAATTTTGGCATATGCTTTGAAATCATGTAACATAAAAAAGTGTAGTTAATTTCATTTTGTAATAAGGTTAATTTTCAATAAGTTTTCATAAATATAAACTATTAATAATATATAGCATTACTCACTCACAATACTTTACATAGTTTTTTTTTTCTCAGAAGGCAGAAAAAAGAAAGAATAAGACTCTCACTACATGAACAAATGTAATGGAATTGAAACGGACGTTTCTATATGTAGAGAAAATAGACAAAAGCATTTCCACTTCAGTCTATATGAATCTCTAAATAAAGCATCCACGTATTTTGTATGGAGAAGATACAGAAGAGAAATATATTAAGAAAGAGTGGACAGTTGTCGTTCTCAAAAGATTTTCCACGTAGATGAATGCTGTTCCTATTTCTCATATTTGTCTGACAGCTCAAAAAGAAAACATTTCTACACGGCACAAATCTCGAGGGTTGAATAGGATGCGATATAAAATATGTCGAAATTTGTTGAATACTGTTGATACAAACTATGTGAAAATGCTCATAATTCAAGTCATTTTTCATGAAACACAGCACCTGCGTCTGCCACATCATAGTATAGTTAATATTAAAAAATTACAGATAAAGATCATTTTGGTAGTGTTCAAAGATTTCAGTGATGTCTTTGTTTGTTAAAACTGTCTGCTTTGTCGTAATAATTATCAAAACAAAATGAATAAACGTCTTTAAATTTGATCTGCACTATTTTTTTTTATTTCTTACCTTGCAATAGGGCTATATGGGATTAAGAGAATTTTAAAGCTGTTGTGCATTATGGTTTTAACATTAATGTTGCTTTCAACTAATAAAAGAAAGCTCAATGTTTTCTATCAAACGATTAATAATTTCCAAGATATTCGTAAGTTTTATAGATGCATGTTTATAACTGAAAATCTAAAGATTAATATAAAGAAAATTTTTAAAAACAATTAAAAGGAATTCTAGTTGCGGCAACAGAAAAATATTGAAACAACACTTTTACATATTTTATATTTTTCTCATGAATAATATTCAGCTGTTTTGCTTTATCTTAATTAGATAAGATTATCTCCGAAAACACAGTAAGCAGAAATTGACAATGAATAATCGATTGGTTTTACTTTTTAGCAACCCCATAAACTTTTTTGCAACATATACTCCGAATAAAGTGGATGTTTAAAAATACGTTTCCAATGAAGATAAAACAGATTGTTATAGCTTGAATCTTATAAGTATATATCGGGTTCGGGAGTTTGAAAGATGAATGTTTATAATTACGACTCTTATAATTATATATATTGCTTATAATTACGAATGTTTATAATATACTCTCTCCATCTGCATGTTGACTAAAACTTTCAAAAACTCAATCATTTTTTGCCATATTTTGAATGTGGCCTCGTTAAAAAAGAATTTCACACACAAAAAATTTTTACCAAGCAAAAGTCATAGTTAGTTACTCTATTCTATTACAGATTACAAAATATATGTACATTTAATATTAAATCATTTAGCTATCTTATTATGACTAGATAACTAAATATATTTACAATATAAAACTTTTATTTACTTTGAAAATGTCCCTTTAATGGAAATATGTCTGTTCTAAACACAAATTCACAATGGCCGAACCTTATTTTGATTTATTTGAAAAAACAATTTTATTTCAATTTTGTTACCCTCTTTTCCACGTGGGGGCGCTAAAAATAATAGTGTTTAATCTGTCTTACATATTTTTAAATTTAAACATAAAAAACTCCGGGGCCCTCCTTCAAAGTTTTTTCTAACTATTCCTCGTTTCCATATCTCAGCAACTATCTTTCCGATTTCAATGCAAGTGATTCCAAACATTATAATTTACTTAATAGACACCCTTTATAACATGAAACTAAATTTATGAGTAGCGGTTACTACTATTTCTGAATAATAGTTTAAGCCAAATTTCTAATTAAGTTCCTAGCTTAACCAAACGAACGAATTTTTAAAGATGCATAGTGGTCCTCCTAATTAGTCATTTGCTGAAGGGCACATGAACATCCCCGACCCCTCCTTCAAGGTTTTTTACCTAACTATGCCCCGTTTCCATATCTCAGCGACTATCTTTCCGATTTGAACGCAACTGATTCCAAACATTATAATTAACTTAATAGTCACCTTCTATAACATTAAAGTAAATTTATGAGTAGCGATTACCACTATTTCCGAATAATAGTTTAAGGCAAATTTGTAATTAAGTTCTTAGCTTGAGCAAACGAACGAATTTTTAAAGATGCATCGTAGTCCTCCTAAGTAGTCATTTTCTGAAGGACACTTGAACATCCCCTCCCTCCGGTACCTCACTCAAGGTTATTTTCTCTAACTGTGCCTTATTTCAATAACACGACTTATAATGTTCCCATCTTCTCGAAACCAGACCAATTTTGTCGCACGCCTACTATACAGTAGGCAACGTTGACCTGTCTCAGAGGTTCTTTCCGAAAGAGCCCTGGCTGTGGAAAAGGGAAATAAAAGATTTTCCGGAGCGTGTGAGCGTGCCCGGTATACGGTGTCGAAGCCATCGGAGACCTTGGCCAGAGTTTCGTTTTTTAAAAGATTTGTGTTTATTACACGGGCCCGGGCAACGCCGGGCGGGTCAGCTAGTTGGTAATAAAATTGATTTTTTAGTTCCCACAAAAGGTAGAACTATAAATAAAAATAAAATTGTGTTGAATCTGTCCAACCTACTTTTAAGTTGAGCACAGCTTAATACGTTAAAACATAAAATATCGATTTGATTTTAATTTGGTTCTTGCTATTGGTCGTTACTGGCGTAA
The DNA here is from genome assembly GCA_963931845.1 of Maratus michaelseni. Lineage (NCBI taxonomy): Eukaryota > Metazoa > Arthropoda > Arachnida > Araneae > Salticidae > Maratus > Maratus michaelseni. The sequence goes on from OZ007586.1 coordinate 7,072,192, forward strand.
GTGGAGTCCGTCTTATTTAACTTTACTTGGGCGTATAGTTGCGATATGAGGAAACATAAAATATATATTTTAAAATTTTAGTTACGCAAATTTTCCACCAGGGGTGGTACCAGCGTAAAAAACCTATCATGTTAAAAGTTTATCAAACATAAATTTGACCGTGGCAGGAGCTTATTCTGAAGATTTATTAAAGAACATAAAAAATCAATTAGATGTATTTAATCTCATTCCAGGCAAGCTGCGCTAAAACAAAAATGAAATTGTGTTGAATCTCTCACACCTATTACCTAACTTGAGTACCTTTTCATACAGTACAACATAAAAATAAAAGTTATTTAAAACGTAGTTACACTATTTCCCGCCAAGGAGTGCTACAAATGCAAACGAAAATTATGTTCAATATGTACTACCTATTTTTATCTTCAGTACGGCTGTTCATACAGTGGAACATAAAAAAATGAATTTTACTTAAACTTTGTTAAACTGTTTCTCGCTAGGGAGCGTTATTGGCGGAAAAGAAAATGCACTTGAATCTCTCTTAATTAATTTTAACTTGCAATATTTGCGTTGCCATACGATAAATCATAAAATCCATTTTAAAATTTTAGATATATAATTTGTACATGAAGTACCCCCACCAAGGGTACCAGCGTAAAAAAAACAGAATTTTTTTTTATCGAATATAAATTTGACCATGACGGAAGCTTATTCGGATTTTTTCATCCGTGGAAAGTGAGTTTCAATTGCTCTCGAAAAGTTAGATGAAAGCGCAATGAGTATTAATTATTTTGGGTTGCAACAACTATTGTAAAAGAAATAGAAATGTTTTTTTGGAGAACATGCCGTAATGAGTCTCAGTAACATATACAAATTTCGTAAAATTGCATCTAAAATAGTGATAGAATATAAATCATTTTATATTACTGCCCATACATGGTAGTGTAATCGAATTTATTTGTACTGTCCTGTAAAATAACTGTCACAGATATACACACAATCTTCAAGAAACAGCATATTCTAGGTGACTATAACAACATAATAAATATATATTGCCCTCAGCGTTCTACAAATTAAGCGTTTAAAAATATTTTTGTAATTTCGTTTCATAAATTAGATATATTAGGATTCTATATATATAAATTTAGAACACACATGTGTGCAATTATAATAACGAAACAGAAAATAAAATGAAACGTTAACTATGAATGGACTACAAATTTCCATCTGTATTGAAGTGAAAAAGTACATATCAGTCCCATTTCCTATGTGTGTATATTAAAATGATTTCAAACAAGTTAATTACAATGAAATCACATGTGCAAAAATCAAAGGAAAAGACACTACAAAAATAAAACCCAGTAAACTGAAGATGCAAATATGAGAAACTATGGATAACTTATGGATTCCTCAGAGGAGTCATGTATGTACTAGGAGCCGGATTTATTTCAACCCACATATTTCAGTGATTTTAAAAATTTAACCACTAAGGGGTTAAATGAAGGGTAGAAAGTTTTAGGTCATTTTCCCTGTTCGCCATATCTCAGCAGCAGTTTTAGGTAGGAGCGTGAAATTTAGGATAACATATCAACTAAAAAAATAGTTAAACACGTATTTCGACGATTTTAGAAATTCAACCACTAAGGCGGTTAATGGGAGGTCGAAATTTTTAGGTCATTTCGCCTGTTTCCATATCTTAGCAGCAGTTTTAGGTAGGAGCGTGAAATTTAGGATAACATATCAACTAAAAAAATAGTTAAACACGTATTTCGACGATTTTAGAAATTCAACCACTAAGGCGGTTAATGGGAGGTCGAAATTTTTAGGTCATTTCACCTGTTTCCATATCTTAGCAGCAGTTTTAGGTAGGAGCGTGAAATTTAGAATAACATATCAACTAAAAAAATAGTTAAACACGTATTTCGACGATTTTAGAAATTCAACCACTAAGGCGGTTAATGGGAGGTCGAAATTTTTAGGTCATTTCGCCTGTTTCCATATCTTAGCAGCAGTTTTAGGTAGGAGCGTGAAATTTAGGATAACATATCAACTAAATAAATAGTTAAACACGCATTTCGTCGATTTTAGAAATTCAACCACTAAGGCGGTTAATGGGAGGTCGAAATTTTTAGGTCATTTTGCCTGTTTCCATATCTTAGCAGCAGTTTTAGGTAGGAGCGTGAAATTTAGGATAACATATCAACTAAATAAATAGTTAAACACGCATTTCGTCAATTTTAGAAATTCAACCACTAAGGGTGTAAAATGGGGGGAGGGTCGAAAGTTTTAGGTCATTTTGCCTTTTCGCCATATGTCAGCAGCAGTTTTAGTTAGTAGCGTGAAATTCAGGATAACCAATCTACATAAAAATAGTTAAACACGTATTTCAGCGATTTTAAAAATTGAGCCACTAAGGGGGGTTAAATGGGGGGTCGAATGATTTATGTCAGTAGAAGTTATAGATAGGAGCGTGATAGAAAATCTACTAAAAAATAGTTAAACACATATTTTAGCACAAATATTATTTTTAAATAGTTATTTCAGCGATTTTAGATATTCACCAACCAAGGGTGTATTCCAAGGGTCCATTCTAAGGGTTATTGTAAGGATGTTAAACGGGGTGTCGAAAGTTTTAGGTCATTTACACTTATCTCAGCAGCAGTTTTAAGTAGAAGCATGAAATTCAGCATTACAAATCTACTAAAATGTAGTTAAACACATATTTCAGCGATTTTATTGTTAGCCAGTTTGTCGCCAACATCGGACGGAAAATTGGACGAATAAGACAAATATTGCTTATTTTTTATTGGATATTTTGTGTGACATTTTTCAAAGGATAATTTTTTTAATTTTAATATTGTATAAATTGTTTTTGCGCTTTTTGTCTTTTAGCGATCAGATTGAAATTTTTAAGAAAAATATAATACATTTCCTCCCCTTTTTCAAAATACAATTTTGGAAGTAAAGAATTGCGATTTAAATATTGATCGCCATATTTATGGGCTCGGGTATGCACAAGGTTTCGTTATAGTGATTGCCGTATAATCAGTTTACAGGCGTGGAACCCACAGTGTTCCGTAAAAATGATTTCATTTTAACTATTTATGCACGCAAAATAACTGAACCCCGTTATAGTGATCGCTGTACATTTCTGAGAAACACTCAGAGCCCCGTTATTTTGATTTCCTCATTAAGAATTCATGGGCATGAAACCACAGAGTCCATTTACAATGATCACCATGTATGGCAATCCCATTTTTATTTATTTTATCTGAAAGCTCTCCCTTCCCCCTGGATAATCACGAGCAATACTTTGTCAATGGGCTCATAAAAAAAATATGTCGCGAAATCTGTATTTACGTGCATTTTTATAATCTTAGTTCTTTTCGTATAGGTTAAAATAAAGTATTTTATATATTTTTTTTCTGTCTGCATGTAAAATACAATTTCTGGGCCCCAAACAAAGTCAGGGCTGTACGCTGCAGAAGGTATCTGGGCCCCACTCGGAAGCGACCGGCTGGTAACATATAAAAATAACACTGATTGACCAAAAAGTAATTGAAAAATCATCAAAAGAGGATAATAAACTTAAAGATATATTGAACAACTCATTAAGTAAAAAAGAATTATCAAATATGCGACCGGAATCAGGGTTGGGTTGATTTATGAGGGCCAATTATCAACACGAGGGATATAGGCCCTAGGGGGGAGTGCCCTCCGTAGGGGTCTTTCTAAGGCATCCTAACCCGTATTTACGGCAAGGTCCAAAGAAAACAACGGAAAACTCCGAACCGTTAGGTCGACGAGCGCGACAGGGGTTTGAACCCAGCACCTTCCGTCTACCAGCTTTGAGAGCAGAACCTCTCAGCCACTGGTTGGGCGCGACCGGAATCAGATCGACTCTATGAACCATGGACAAGCAAGTTATCATATGTCATGTTGGACTAAAGAGCAAATAAAAAGACATGGACAAAATAACATGTGCTGCTATCTAGAAATGGCATGAATAACTGACACTGCAAGCTAAAAGGAATGTTATTTGGTTAAAAATCGACAACTGAAATCGCATTATAAAAATCCATGAAGAAGTGAAACAAAGACAAAAATGTAAAAAATTTAAGAAATAACATTAAAATAAAAAATTATTATTATCAAATAAACGTCAATTAGCAATAAATAGTTATTAAAAAATTATTTAAAAAGAATTAAAAATATTATTAAATATTAAAATAGATGTCAATTACTAATAAATAATTAATAAAAAATACATTCCGACTTGTGCGAAGTGAGCGACGCATACAAGAGCCTTGGGTCAAGAGCGCCTGTTGATTTTTTTTCTTTCAAATACCGTAATTTCCAGCGTATAATCCGCGGATCCAACAATCGTTTTTCAACCCAGAAATTTTATTTTATAAAATGTAACTTACTAGATCGCTGTAAATATTTGACTTCAATTACTGAATAAAATTTCTGGGTTGAAACAGAATTGTTTGATCCGCGGAAATTACGGTGCATCTCAAAACATTTGAGCAAACTCAGAAAAAAAATCAGATAATTTTAAACTTTAAACCGTATTATTTAATATATTTTAATAATATTAAGAGCAAATGCATTATTTACAGCCTGAAAAATTAATTTGCTCACACAAGTGTTGAAAGATGCCGAACTTTGTTATTCTCATGTGAAAATTTAAATAAATATATTTCATTTACAGAGTTCGGTGGCATATATCAATGAATTAGATTATGATGTATATACCATATTTATTTTCAGAGTGATTTTTATTTGTAAGATAATTTTTAATCTTTTGTGTAAAGTCTTTTTTAATTTGCGATTAAAAATTAATTCATCTAGAAATAAATAGCTCAAAATAAAATAATCGAAACTTCAACCCCAATTTAAGAATTCTATTTTTAGAATACAAAAACTTCAATATAAAGAAATGAATTTAGCAAATTGTCTAGGTTTTGTGTTGATAGTTATTTTTTTCGATTACTTTTTATGAAAATTACTTTTTGAAGGAAATTTTGTATGTGAGAGCAAAATCCTCAAGTCTTCTTTTATTTGATTGATCAAATGTTCAACTGTTTGACTATTATTGAAAATATTCATGGCTCTCTTTGGGTATTGGTGGACCGCACTAGAAATGAAATTTCATAATAAAGTCATTTTGAAAATGTGAGGAAACTTATTTTTTTAGGTTCGTTAATAAGATGTGTATCTAAAGGAACAGTTTTTTCAGTGGAGTGCTTAGAAAGAAACATTATCTTTATCGAAGGTTAACATTTGATAGGAATCTTTTGGTGCTTTAAATTTTCCGAAATCTAATATTACCCACTTGCTTGTTCAGTGGCTACTAGACTCAACTCAGACATGGATGTTTGGAATGCTTCGGATTCTGCTTTAAACGGCAGGTTCAGTCCTCGTCTCCAAAGAACCCCTAACCAACCAAAATATTATTAAGATCCATCTTCAAAAACTTTTTCGAAAACAATTTTCGTAACAACTGCATGATTATTTCAATGATAGATGAAATAAAGAGGAGAAAAAAACTTTAACTGTTAGTAGTTTTAGTTTGGAAATGCAATAAAATACATTTTATTTTTCATTCATTTAACTGATGAAAATTACTTTAGCTGCATAAAGTTTGAATATTGAACGTGTGAAATTGAATAGAAGTTATGAGTCCTATCTTATGTAGAAAATATTTTTATATTGGAAGTATGCGATATTTTTTATGAAAATGAATGAAGCGTAATAGTAACATTGCATTGAGCGTGCCATAATTCATGCATAACGTGAGAAAAATTTCTCTCAAAGGCGCCATACGAATTTTCGCACACACGACAAAAAAAGACATAGTGCCGGCTCTGTATATATATAAGGTAAAGCCAGGAGAGATGACGCAGTCGGAGAGATTGCGCGCATAGAGGTTCGGGGGGTAGGAGTGGATTGAGCGCGCAGCGACTGCAGTTAGTTGTACAACAGTAGTAGTGGAGTGTCTACTTGAAAGTGCACGTTGATTGTTTTGAGCGTCTAAGATAAAGCATTGCTAGTTTGTTTTGTTTTTCCAAAGTCAGTGCTTGAATTTTCATAGCTATTCGTCAGAATTTCTATACAATGTCAGTAGTGCAAAATATTTTAAACTTAAACGATTTTTCATAAGCTACTAATCTAGACTAACAGTGTGAACACTAACGGTTCGTTTCAGTAGCGGCCATGTTTAAATAAAAGGCCGCGCAATCTCTCCTACCTAAATTGGAGAGTTTGCGCATCTGCTACTTAGAAGATATGGCGCATTTTTCCCCATTAGTTTCTATGCTAGGAAAGATTACGCAGCTTATTAGTAAATTTGCATTAAAAAAATAAAAAATGAAAATGGACTAATTTTAAGTTAAACGTGTTATCAAGTAACTTAATGTTATTTTGTAATCTTATCTGGACTTGCTTTTTCTGATTCTTTAATTTTTTTCTCTTTAATTAAAATTTTGTATTCATTTTTAAAATTATTTCCTTTTTTTTATTCTTTCATCATTAGGTTGAAATATTCACTCCTAGTACAATAATATTTGTTCATAAAAACCTTACAACAATGTCATTTAAGTGTAATTATTATTGCTAACAATTTAATTGTAGTTATTATTAGTAACAATCTCTTCTACCCATGTGCGCAATCACACCAACCCTGTAAGGACAGATTGCGCAAAATAACTTTCTTGGTTTTATTACAACTGTTCTATTAAATTACAACATAACAACAAAATAGCATTGGAAATGCATAAAAAACAAATGAAGTAAAAATTATTCATGGATAGTTTTGCAAAAATTTAATATTTATATTTTTTATTGTTATTCTTTTGAATTGTGCGCAGACTATCCTAGCTTTACCTTATATAATCTGCTAGATTTTGTAATTACTTAGAAGAGTATTCGAGAACACATGTTATAAAATAAAATCTACTACAAATATTGAAAGTAGTGAAAAGTAATTAATAATAACTCGTTAAAAAGATACGAAAAAATAAAACTATTTCTGGAGGTTGAATGTTTTTTTGAATGGTGACTGGTAGAGCGGGTAGCTGTTTAGATTAAGGGAGTTGTTTCAGTTGAACACTTTCCAACCTAGTTGAAAAGTGTTTAGGACTTTGCCGTACTCTAACTCGCGTCAATAGACTCGGTTTGCCCTGAAATTTTGGAATGTTCCCTATTGTCAATGAAGTGTGCAGCACTTAGTTTTTTTACAGGGACAATCAAAAGTATTCCGTTACAATACAGTCAATGGGAAAGAATCGTTTCAAGTGCATTTGGATGAAACTACGCCATCTGAAACAGGATGAAATTGATATAGAATTATGAAGTGCATTAAAACATGCTTTTTTGTAAAATATGGGGTGCAAAGCATTTATTATTCATTTACAGGGTCAAGTAAAAGAATTTTGTTACTCATTGTTCTACGGGGAAAAATCGCTTCCTGTGTAATTTAGTGATGTTTCACTCTTTCAAAGATAATGAAAATTTATATGTATTACTGAGGTGTACTATAAATTGTTCACTTAAAAGTATGGTGTGCATCGCGTTTTTCGTTCATTTACAGAGGCACACAAAAGATATCGGTTATAGCATACGTGTGATAATTACAGTTTATGTGATAAGTGCGTTTTCAAGTTTGGTTTGCGTTTTTATGTTTAACTAAATTTTCTCATATTACGTGGTGTGTATAAATTCGGTTGATCCTATACAGGGCTACAGGCTACACAAGGGAATTCGTAAGTATTACAGACTAGGAGAGTGATTGCTTAAAGGTAGTTTTTAATTGTGTTACGCATTTTCCTGCTCAACTATATTTAGTAGACTAATATAAGTTGGAATATTAATAAATTCATATATACAGGGCTACGCAAAGAACAAAAACATTGTCGGTTACAGTTGGTAATTGCTGGAAGTGAGTTTTTTAAATTGCCTTATGCGTTTTTTACCTGAATTAAGTTTTAGCTTTATATGTGGTGTATACAAAAGTGTTTCGATAATATACATGTACAAAAAAATTTACATCGAATGGCGAAAATTGCTAAATAGGAATTATCTTATATTTTATTATGCTCCAAATCTACAGATCATATACAGGGTTGCACAAAATAATTAGACTTTTTTTTTTTACAATGGAAAGTAATTTCGAAAACTGTATTTTTCAATGTGGCATGTGTTTTCTATACTGTTTACTTACATATCTTCTTTTACCTTATTTAACCTTGAAGTTTCGCTACAGTTTTCTGGATGTGTTGGAAAGTGTTTCAAAATATATGCTTGACGCATGATTTTTCGTTCTTGTTATTTTATATAATTGGGATGACATATTTAATAATAATTATTTTAATGATAATAATAATGTTTGAATCTTGTATAATTATTGGTCACTGCTTTAATGCATGTTGAATTTAGTGTATTTTATTGCAACACGTGGTAATTATGGTTATATAATATTTATAAACATCTTGCTATGTTAGTTTTTTCAATTACTCTAATTTTTAAATTGATACTTTCTAAGTTTTAAGTTTAATCTTTCAAAAATAAGACTTTTTCCTATATATAATTTTAACTATTCCCAGTGTCTAAAATTGTTTCAATAAATTTTTTTCGTAAACTAAATTGAGTTATATTATTTCAATTTCATTACCTTTGTTTTTTTTTATTGTATATTATCACTAATTATTGATTTTTTCTAACACTTAACTTAAAGAAAAGAAAAATCTATTTTATTAAATTTCTTTTTATAGTTTTCTTTTTCTTTTAATAAGTATCAGTTATTTCAATTTGTTTGTAATTAAAAATTAATTAAATTTATGTTCTTTTGTTTTGAATTATAGTTTAATATTATTTATTGTTAATTTTATTTTTTCATATCCTAATTATAAATCTAACAGCAGTATTTTTGTTTTATTTTTTAATCTTATTTATCTGAATCGAAAGTGGATAACATTTTATGCATTCTTTATTTTAAATGTAAATTATAAATAATATTTTTATTCCTCTCAAGAAAAATAAGAATAAATTTATTATTTTATACATGTTTATTTAAAATTTTATCTCACTTATTAAAAATTTCCTATTTTATCTTTAGGTAAGTTATATAAATTAAATTTTACCTTTTTAAGTACCTTTCTGTCAACAGATGGCAGCCCCAATGTTTATATATATATATATTAACTTAAAAAATTAATCATAGTTTTTACTAATGAAGAGTTTTAAAATAGACCATTTTTCTATAGTTTTGCAATTAGTTATTTTATCTTGAGTTAAATTTTTATCTTCATATTTTAGATGAAATAACTGCAACACTATTTTTTCCAGTTCATATTGTTAGAGTGGTAAGTAAGTGTAGTAGTAGTAAGTGAAGATGTGTCTCATTGTCTTATTTCTTACATCGGATATATATTAACTTAAAAAATTAATCATAGTTTTTACTAATGAAGGGTTTTAAAATAGACCATTTTTCTATAGTTTTGCAATTAGTTATTTTATCTTGAGTTAAATTTTTATCTTCATATTTTAGATGAAATAACTGCAACACTATTTTTTCCAGTTCATATTGTTAGAGTGGTAAGTAAGTGTAGTAGTAGTAAGTGAAGATGTGTCTCATTGTCTTATTTCTTACATCGGATATATATTAACTTAAAAAATTAATCATAGTTTTTACTAATGAAGGGTTTTAAAATAGACCATTTTTCTATAGTTTTGCAATTAGTTATTTTATCTTGAGTTAAATTTTTATCTTCATATTTTAGATGAAATAACTGCAACACTATTTTTTCCAGTTCATATTGTTAGAGTGGTAAGTAAGTGTAGTAGTAGTAAGTGAAGATGTGTCTCATTGTCTTATTTCTTACATCGGATATTAATTTACTGATTTTTTTCCCATTCGCCATCAGAATATATTTATTATAATTTTTTTCATTTCTATTCATATAGCATTTTTCTGGTATGGTATTCAGAATTTATCCATACTTAATTTTCCATTATTTTCATATGTGTTGTCGCAATTGATCGGACAATTTGAATATAGAAATTTGTACGTAAACGCTTTTTATACAGGGTGACCAGAAATAACGTAACTGTCTAATTTAACTTAGTTAATGAAAACACAAAAACTTTTACACAAACTTTATTTATTAACAATGTATTAGAAAAATAAAAAGTCACTTTTTCTCAAAGTCTCCTTCTTTTGCTTTGATGCAGAGACGCAAACGTTTGGTGAAATTTTGAGCCAAGCTTGGCCGGAGTGCTTCGCTTAGATTCCCCAAATCAACGAACGCTTCGGAGCTAGCGAACTTTTCTGAGTCCTTTCCTTGTCTCCAAATCGACCACACACATCCACGACATCATCCAAGGGGTTGAGGTCACACGAGTATGGAGGCCATTCTTGAACCAGGATGAAGTCCGAAAAATTGGTCCGACGCCAGTCCTGTGTGGATTTCGCTCGATGAGAAGGCACGGAATCTTACTGAAATGCCCAAACCCCGTTTCCAAATTGTTTTTAAGCACAGGTAAGTTTAACTTCAGAATCGATGTAAATGAGAGGAGTTTTACCGAAGCACAAATTCCTGCTCACACCATATCAGATTTGGGATTTTAACGATGTTAAACCATGTAAGACTTTTCTGGAGAAGTTGTTGACCAAACCCGATCATTCTGACGATTGTACGATTGTTCCACTGAGAATAGCTTTTCGTCAGCAAACAGGATCCGCTTCCAGTGTGGAGTTGCAGCTCGCTTCATCTTTCGACCCATTCTCATTTGTTTTCACCGATGAGAAGTTGTGCTTGTTTGAGCGGGTAAGGATGAAGATTCACCTCCTCTTTGGCTATATGTCGAACCGATTTACGAGTGATGAAGTGTTTCATAAGATAAATTTCCATTTTCTCATAGTTATGTTCTTATTTTCTGTTTTGGATTATTTCTCATACTTTTTATTAATGAGTACATTTATCAATATTGGAATGGTGTTATTTTCTAACGTATTCTAATAATTCGTTCATTTCTATAGTATCTTGTGATTCAATAGTTATTTTATTTGCAGTTATATATATTATCAAAAGATTATCGAAAACAAAGTCCTTACCGCGTTAACTTAAAAAAAATTAATTGAAGATTTTATTTTATTGAATTAGAAAAAATCTATGTGCGATCACAACATCATCATGACTTGTATATGACTATACATCTGTGACTATACATATTTTGGGGTATCATAATTAAAAAAAAAATTACAGATAAAAATTCTTTTTATGTCTCTTTTTAATAGTAAAGTGTACAAAGCGTTATTTTTTTATGATTCTGTTAACCCTCTCCTAATGTTCTACAATTTCTTTGAAGTAGAATAAAAAACATGTAGAATAAAAAAAATGTAGAATAAATTTTTACTTTTTTTCTGAGAGGTAAATATCGAATTAAGTACATTTTTATGACTGCATAAATATCCAGCTGTTTGGATTACAAATGGAATATTTTTTACGCTTCTGTACCTCATAATTCTATTTTTTTATTTTGAAACTATTGAAAGTGGTTGTGTTAAAACCCTTTTCATTGGAGTACAATGCATCCTTTAAGTTTGCACAACATACTTGTATAATAAATACTTCAATGAAAAAACATCCTTTTGATGTAATTTCTTCACGGTTCGTTGACTAAAGTGAGATCTTCCATTCTACGGTACACTTCAAGCTATTCTGAGATAAAAATTAATGAATTTTTAACTTTTATACGTTCTTGTAACTTTTTATTACACCGAAAGTTTTTGTTAAAGATTTTTCAAAATGCTCTTTTCTAAATATTAACCTTGTATAAATATATATAGGGAGAGAGTAAAAGCTCACGAAAAATAAATGAAAACCAGTTTAGGTATTTTTCTTGACAATTTTAGATGTCATTCATCGTATGCAATTTTTTAATTTTTAAAGTAATTTTATTTATGTATTAACCCTTTCCGGGGCAAAGTACTTTTGTTACTAAAGTGTTGGAATGGATTGAGTGACACAAGGATTTTTTTGAAAATAAGTAAAACTCTTTCCTTATAAAAGCAAAATTTTATTCAAAAATTCTTGGGAATTTGGGGATTAAAATTAAGTTGGTTATATAATATTCCACCGCGTATAGGTTCAAAAAAAAAAAAAAGCTATGAAGCTATCTTGTGCAGGGGTTATGTGGTCTGGAACTTCCTGATAGTGAATTTTTTTTATTTAAATAGATCCCAGGGTCTTTGGACCACATTAAGACGTTTACCAGCACCAGCTTGTGATAACCCTATTTCCATCTTATCGAATCAAGTAAACGACTTCTCCTAGATATGGAAAACACTATTTTAGCACCAAGATCAATAATTAAAGATCAACAAGCATAAAAAACATAAATTGCAAAATTGGGATATTCGGTTTCCCCTTGACTGCTAGAAAAATGCCCAATTCTTTAACAAAACAGAGATCGGTATAAATATTTCAGAAGATTTTATTGAAGTTGCTTATGGTCATTCATATAAACCCTATTTTTTATCTTTATTATCATTCTTTAATAGTGGACGTCAAAAAACTGGCTGTACCTTAACTTTTGGAGGCCAGTGTATAACTATTGCTGCACTATATTCTGTGATTTTTTTATTACGGTTTAATTAATCTAACAATATTCCTATATTATATATTATATTTTTCTTTATTATTTATCAATTAATCTATCCGTAATAGGGAAATGTATTTTTCGAGGGCTTTAACTATTTATCCAACAACGGACTTGTTTTAGTGCCAAATTGTTTATTTTTCACTTTAACGCTTTTGGCAATCGTTATTCTATAAAATAACTAGTTAAATCACAGAATCCAATAATTTTACACACTTCAACCGACTTGGTTAATTATTTCATGAAATAACTAGGTATTTTACGAAATAACCGAGTAATACGCTTTAACGATAACATTTCCACAATTTATAATTTTATGTGTTAAAATGTTAGCGAAACTGAGTTAGATTTTAACACTTCGCAAAAAATTAAGTATATATTTTATAAAATTTCATATAAAATTAAGTATATATTTTAGAAATTTCATATAAAATTATGTATATATATTTTAGAAATATTTTGACAACTAAGAAAAAAAAGACATTTTTTAAGAAGTGTGCACAGAAAAGAAAGTTAAAAATATTAATTTCCTGAGCAGATATTTTAAATATACGAATGCATCTTACGCCCATAGCTTTAGCATTAGCGAAGGGAAATGGGATGTTCAATGACTAACAACCTAACAATAACAAATGGTCTTCCTATTATCATATATATTATTTCTCCTGTCAACATCCCTTTTTCTCAGAAAATACGAAATGCAGAACGACGAATGAGATACCATATGAAAGGATTTTGATCAGGCTTCTGACATAGCACACTTAGCATTTTTTTAAAATAGGATTTTTGATTAAAAATTGCTGTTAATTAAAAATTAAATCGGCATTGTTTTCATCAATGAAATGAAAGGTTTTCCTCAAATTCGTGTTGCCACAAAACATAAAATACCGCATTATATCATGTTCAATAATAATTAGAAAAATAAATAAATAGTACAGAAAAGATAAAGTATGATTTCTTTGCACGGGTTAATTTAATATTTAAAATTGAAATTAAAATAAAAGATATGCTTTATTATATTAGAAATGCATTCAATTTATTTTTCTGTGTTTCATGTTTTTCAAGAAGCGGATGACGTCATTTTCTAATGCAGTTAAAATACGATTGTTAATTTTTTTTTTTTGAAAGAATATCGATCCTTTAATCGGGGCTTTATTTAATTTCTATACGTGCGTCATCTATTGTTATATTTATCATGTTTGTGTATATGCGTACTGTAACGGAGTAATAGTGCATTAACTTATTTAAGGATTATCTTCGAAACGGATATACATTTCTTTAGGATTTACAAAAGTTGTCAGTATTTATTTTTTATTACTTATTTTTGCAAAAAAAATCATATACCAATATTATTTATTTATGTATTTAAGACATTTCTGGAACAGTTTTGTAAAGTCTGAAGAAATGCTTTCATGTGAATTCACGTAATCTCTGATTCAATGCTTCAATTTTTTTTTCTGTTAGTATTGGAGTCTTGGCAAAGTACAGAAAATGACATTGGAGAGAGAAGAAAATAAATTATTTTATCATAAAACACACACAATAATAAATTTATTATAAAATATACAATGTTAATTTAATATATAAATCGCACGCAATTTGCTCTGCCGTGTTGCCATACTAAGCAAAATCTCGCCAAAATCGTCGTATTCCCGAGGCATAAAATCGCTCTTTTGCGCCGAAAAGATACCCCGGTGCGTCTGCGACATCAGTACCTTATTGAAATATACAAGCAGAAGGCAATTGTATATAAATAATATTGTTACATCGGGATATATTTTTGGCACCAAAAGGCGACTTTATGCCTATACAACACGACGATTTTGGCGAGATTTTGCTTCGTATGGCAACCCGGTAGAGCAGATTGCGTGTATTTTATAGTATATTAAACACTGTATGTTTTATAAAGAATTGATCATTGTGTGCGTTTTATAATAAATTGATCACTGTGTGTGTTTTATGATAAAATAATCATTCAGTGTGTTTTATGATTAACAAAAAAGATGTGTGTTTTATAATAATAAAAAAATGGATACTTACGTATTATACGGACCAGGTCAAATACAATTGCGCCAAGCATGGTGCCAATTATCTAATTATAGTAACCCTTATTTTTCGATAAGTATGTAGTTTATTTATGGTACTTTTCGGTTAGCTGGGGGCCATTGAAATATATATATATATATATATATATATATATATATATATATATATATATATGTATATAGTTTTTTACGCTTTTATAGTATCACATCAGTTTGTTCAATACTTTAATATATTTTATTTATTTTGTATTATTTAACATTTTTGACAATGTTATGTATTTAACCAGTGGACCCGTGCTAGGATTTCGCACTGCAGTCTAATAATTTTTAGAAATATCTAATATATTTTAGATGCAAGTTTAAACTTCTAAAGAAAAATTAAGGATACAAATATCTGGAAACAACATTAGTCAAGCCAGAATATCATCTCATTTATTCCTAACAATAAAATCCCATCGAAGATAGAACAAGAACGAAAAATCATGCGTCAAGCATAGATTATGTAACACTTTCCAACGTTTCCAAAATAATTTTACAAATCATACCGTTTAATAAGCTAAAAGGTAACATGTAAGTAAACAATTTGGAAAACGCATAACATATTTAAAAACATAATTTCAGGAAGTTCCAACATATACAATATTCGGAAAAATATCCGAATACTTTTATTCAGCCCTGTATAGGATCTATATACTACATAGGATGCTAAATTTTAGTTGAGATAGGAAACGCGTAGCTCATTTTAAAATTCTCCGGCTGGAGTTTGTCAATAAACGGAAATGTGTTCGCGAACTTTTGTGCTTCCCTGTATAGGATCTACAGAATTCATACACACCACGTAATAGACAAAAAGCGAATTAAAATTAAAATTGCGTTCAGTAACTTAAAACGCACTTCCAGGAATTATTGTTAACAGACAGTAGAGCATTCTTTTGTGTGTCCCTGTAAATGAACGATGACTGCTTATATACACACTATTCTGTAGTAAGCCTCTTGTAATGCACCTTAGTAATATATATAAATTTCAATGCGTTTAAAATAGTGAAACATTATTTAATTAAACCGCCGACGATTTTTCTCCATAGACGTAATGTAACGGAATTCTTTTGACTGTCCCTGTAAAGTAACTATAAGTGCTATGCACAACCCTATTCCATAATAAGCTTCTTCTAATGCACCTTAGTGATGTATATAAATTTCAATGCGTTTAAAATAGTGAAACGTTATTTAAATAAACCGCAAATGATTTTTCTCGATAGACCGCAATGTAACGGAATTCTTTTGAGTACCCCTGTAAAAAAACTATAAGTGCTACACACTTCCGTTCAAATAGGGAACATCCTATAGATAACGACAATAACATATAAAAATTGCAGAGCAATCTGAGCATATTTACGGGAGTTAGAGCACGGCCAGACGGCCATACGGCAGACGGCAGACGGCAGACAAACCGAAGTCATAAACACTTTTCAACTAGGTTGGAAAGTGTTAAAAAGGCATGCCGGGGAAAATAATTAACAATTGCATTTTAACTGCATTAGATGATGACGTCATCTTCTTCGGGAAAAATACGGGACGAAGAAAGATAAATTGAAATATGCTTAAACTAGCTGTTACCCGTGACTTCGCTCACACAACATTAAAAGAAAAATAAATGTACTAATCAAGCAAAATATTTCACTCCAGATAATTAAAAACGTAAATAATTAACTAACTCTTTATCACATTTCATAGAAGAAAATACGATATTTCTTTGTTATAGGGGCCTTGACATAAATCAGTTTAAAAAAGGTATAATTTTGTGGCAAATAACCGCGAAAAGGAAACTGCAACCAATGGAAAAAAGACGGCCAAATAAAATCGTGTAAATCGACGAATTGGGTAAAAAGAAATGTCAACTTTACCTGATAAACGATTTTACTTTTAAAAACTTGGAGAAACGTTCTCACAGTCATCATTTAAAAATAATTCATGGGAAATAGTATATGCTTTTTCTTTAAATTCAATTCTTGTGAATAGGGAGGAATAATTCTACACCTAAATGCAAGGAGCTTCAATTGCAAAGCTTTTTGCAGACCAAAATTATATATAAACATTACTTTTGCATGTAATTTGCATTGCAAATTAACATTTATTACGGTTCAAATTAAAATTAATTTGGGTGCAAATTACATGTAAATGTTACGTTTGCATGTAATTTGAGGTTGCAAAAAGCTTTGCAATTGCAAGTGTTACGTTTGCATGTAACAGCAAATTTGTGTCCTTGGTTTAATCTATAGCTGAAACAAATCTTGATTTCTTGACAATATGCTGACAGGCGATTTTTGCTCTGCAGAATAAAATTCATAAAGTTTGAATATGTGGAAATATGTTTTTATTTTTCGGAAATTTTACTGTAATCAAGATTTTTTTTTCACCAACTATTCAAATTGAAAATAAAATAATTTTTCCCGTTTTAATGAGAAAACGACATAAAAATATATTAATCGTTTTATTTCTCCTTTTTTATCCACAAAAATGGAGTAATTTAAGTACCATTTTTAGAGAAATTTCGTTAAAATTTACAAAAAAAAAATTAATATCTCGGAATCTAATTAAAAATTTTAAATTCTCAGAGTTTATATGACATCCTCGAATCAATGATAACCGGTGTTAAGTAAATCGCGTTGCATTAAGAGGAGTAGTTGCGAAATACACACAGTCAGATTTTAACTTAATAGACTTGTGTTCAATTTTCTTTTCCTAATAATCTTACTGATGCTTGTATTATTAATCACAGAGTTCAGAGAATAAATAGAGATGAAATGTTCATGTTTGGCGTGATGCTAAAAATGCTACTCTACAGTCGGCCCAAACAACTGGCGGCTTGCTTTGAAAACCTCTCTCCGTCCAATGAATCCAGTCATTGTTCCACGTGCCAGCCTCTCTCCATCCAATGAAGTCAGTCCTTGGGCCTAATGATTTGAGCGATAACCGCGGCTTCATATTGCAAGCCGATTTTACGGTTCATTACCTCTCTATTCTTTCACTGTACTCAGTGATTATTAATGTATGAATTGATACACGCTCCATTTGAAACATATTTAAAAAATCCCGTTTTATTATGACGTCACTTTGATCCCAGAGAAATCTCTTTTCAATGATATAATTCTTGTTAATTTTCTTTTCCTGGCAATAATGACGTGAATTTTAGCAGAAAACTCACATCTGTTTGTAACTGATATTCAAGCTTATTATTAATCAGTATAAAAAAAATATTTCAGTTATTCCTCTTAAATATGACGTCCATTATGTATATACTTTTATTATACACTGATAGTCATCATGCTCTTTGTAATATTACGAATATTTGAAAATACATGTTTTATTTATGACGTCATATTTGTTCAAGCCAAGAAGGATCCTTTTCATAGTTCCATGGTTCCAGCGAAATCTTTTTTTTAATAATGTAATTATTGTTAATTCTTCTTTCTAATTATAACGCAGTTTTTGACAGAAAAAGATCTTTTTAATGTAACCGATATTCATACTTCATGTATAATAACAAATACTCCATATTGTTGTTTCAAATATCACAGAAATTCATCTTCTTTTGAATTATTTTCATTTTTCACGTGAAAATCGCTCAATTAAAACTTAATTGTTGAGGAAAAATTATTTTTCCGCATTTTTATTTATTGGCAACGATCAAAGCCCTAGCAACGATGAAGTAAAATGGTTAAATTTTATCTAAAAATGTCCACTGATTCTCTATGAAAATAATCAAATTTTGAATTATTAAGAAAAGTATTTGAATAAAATATGTTCATTTCCGGGTTATAATCCACCTATATGCAAAGATACTGGGCCATTAATTTCTCCATTTTGACGCTGGCTTCAGCCTAACATTTGCACACAATCGGATTTATAATATTATTAGGATTACAATTCAATCTAATATAACAAATCATACCTTTTATGCTACACGAGTAAAATACCACTGCTTCGATCAATCAATAATATTTAATTTCCTCTAATTGTTTCAATTTCAATTTTGGTTTTTAATCATAAATATAAAATAAGCTCGTGAGAAAGCGTCACATTTTATCTCTTTTGTACTATTTATTATTTTTTATAATCACTGTTAAGCATCAAATAATGCGGTATTTTATTTTTGTGGCAACATTGATTTGAAAAAAGCTTTCATTACATTTTTGAAAAAACAATCCAGATCATATATATTATTTCTGTTGTCAACATCCCTTTATCTATGCACATACAAAACATACAACGATGAATGAGGTATCATTCGAAAAGCTTTTGAACAGGCTTCTGACATAGGACACTCACATTTCGTTAAAATACGTTGATGGTTAAAAAAAAATAGTTAATTAAAAATTAATGCTAAAACGTACCAGGAAATAATCTCAAAGATTGCATTGCGAAAGCTTCGCACGGGTCCTTCTGGTTCTCTTAAATTTTATGAATAGGACTGGTATAAATTTCTCTTACAAACAGAATGCGTGATTTCAAAATAAGATTTCATTAATTAATAAAACCACATTTAAAACACATTCATAAAATTATTACGACATTATATATATATATATATATATATATATATATTGAAATTTGTGTTTATACGGCGATAAAATTGAAAAGCTTGCATCCGACATTCAACTTTTGTTCATTGCCCAGTATTTTATTTGGTTTACTTTTGATTTAGTATTCTTAAAACCATCCCCACTCATAAAAGTAGGATTTTATTTTATTTTTTAGAGTGTTCAGGTGTGAAAAAGGATAAAGAAAAGAATGCAAGTTTTGAGAGGTTAAAAAAAAAAAATCTAAAATAATCTGCAGCCAAAGATTTTCGGATTGTTTCCACTAAAAGTACTGTGTAGTTAGAACGGATCCTTCAGTTAACTAATGTGCAACAGTTTTTGTCTGATACATTTCATTTTATAGGACGTACTGAATTTATCTTGGATTAGGATGACATGTATTCCTTATTTGAAGAAATTTCTTAAATGTTAGTTACCCTGTCTTTCATTTTCTGAAACATCTGCCAGCAAGGAGAAATGCCCGATGATTAAAGATATACACGCTGAAATGTTTTTGTTAGAAATAGAATGGATTTATTAACAATTCTATTAATTGCTTATTTTCTTATGTTTTAATCATCATTATGACCGAATTCAAATCAGGGACATTAATCTCTAAAAGAACAGAAGAATTGCAGACTTTCATTGAGAGTAATTGTTGAGACAATGACCTAGTCTATCGTCATCAGGAAAATCTCAAATTCCCCTCACTAATGTTAAACCAATGGACGTGTGATGCAATATCTCTATGAAATTAATATTTTTAGCTTTTTTTTGTCTACTCTTTCTTTCTTAGTTGTCAAATTATTTCTAAAATATGTACTTCATTTTATTTGACGTGTTTCAATCTTACTCAGTTTCGCTAAGATTTTAACACATACAATTGTAAATTATGTATATATTTTAGTAATAATATGACAAGGTCAAAGTCTAACCGAGCGGGGAGGCCTACCTTTCGGCTTAAGCTCAAATAGCCCCGCCAAGTAATAATTTGACAACTAAGAATGAAAGAGTACACAGAAAACAGAAGTTAAAAATATTAATTTCCACAAGGAGATATTTTAAAAATACGAATGCATCACACGCCCATTGATTTAACATTTAGCAAGGGGATTTTGAGATTACTGATGCAGAGACTACTTCATTTACACGATTTTTTGGATTTTCGAAAGCGAAAAAAAAAACCCTGCAAACAAAATCATACATCAAGCATAGTTTAAGAAACATTTTCCAACACTAACAGAATACTTTAACAAGGTAAATAAAGTGCCTAAGTAAACATTTTGGAAACCGCAAAACCCTTTTGGAAACCGCAAAACCCTTTTGGAAACCGCAAAAGCCATTTGAAAACCACATTTCAGCAATTACAGGCCGTTGCCAGAAATGTACTCCCATTCTTTTGTGCAGCCGTGAATATAATCTATAGATGTGTATATACTCTATATAGTATGCTGCAATTTAGTTTAGTATAAGGAAACACATTAACACAGTTGAAAATTCAACTTCAGCAGTTTCTACCAATAGACGGAAACATATTTGAATTATTTTCTACAGCCCTGTATATATCATTAAGATTTTTATACACGCCCCATATTAAGCTAAAGTTTCATTGAGGCAAAAAACACGTTGAAAACTGTTACCAGAAATTATTAGACAGAAGCGGTCATGTATTCAGTTCTTTGCGTGGCCCTGTATATGATTTTATTTATATTGAACAAACATCTCTTAGTATACTAAATATATTTCACGTTCAACATGCATAATTGGATTTAAAAAAAAAAAAAAACTTTACTAAAATTACGCTAATACACAGTAAATGTTACGAATTCTTTTGTGTAGCCCTGTATCTGATGTATAGCAATTATACATACCATATAGTATGCAAAAATGTAGTTAAACGCATACCTAAGTGAAAGTGCACTTCCAGAAATGATCGCTTCTAAATAATACTTCGGATACCATAGTGTATCCGAAATCTGTCCGAGTCCCTGTAAATGAACGTTAAACGCTATGCACATCCTATTATACAACAAATATATTGTAGTAAACCTCAGTAATGCATATCCAAATGGTGTAACATAATTAAAATAAGCTGCAAACAGTTTTCCCCGTAAATCATTATGTAACTGAATACTTTTGTGTGGCCGCCCGGTAAATAAATGATAAATGCTTTACTCTGCATATTTTACAGAAAGCATGTTTATTGCACCTTAGAAAATGATATCAATTTCAATATATTTGTAATAGTGCAACATGATTAAAATCAGAGTTGTAGTGGGTAGCTGCCCGGGTACCCGCCCAGCTACTCGCCCGGGCTGGTTTGTTTAAACCCTGATTAAAATGCACCTCTAACGATTTTTCCTCACAGACCACAATAAAACGGAATTCTTTTGAGTTATCCTGTAAATTAATTATAAGTGCTACACGTGCTATATTCGATAGTAAGCATCCTGTAGTGCACTTCAGCGACGTATATAAATTTAAATATATTTGAAATAGTGCAACCTCATTAAAATACACTGCAAATGATTTTTACCCGCAGACCATAATGTAACGGCATTCTTTTGAGTGCCCCTGTACACGAAGTATACGTGCTAAATACTTCATTTTCAATATCGAACATGCCATGGTAAACCTCAATAACCTATATCAATTGTATGGGAATCCGAATCTACTTATACAAGACTTGGAAAACGGACAGACGGCAGACGGACAAACCGATTTCATAAACATTTTTCAACTATCTTGGAAATTGTTGAAAAAGGGCTTGTATAGAGCTCGATCTCAGCTATCCAATGCAGAAAACCATTTAAAAATATTGAAATGCAAACGAGATATTGTTAAAACTTTCTCCCAGAGGGGTTATTTTCGCGCTCAAAAACTACCTGTTTCCAAAGAAAAATAACTTGGATATCAGAAGTAGCTATCAGCTAGGGTTATGAGCAGACAGTAATTGAAACAAAACCCTATTCAGTTGAAAAAGTGTTTCCTTTATTTACCATAACAGGTCGGTATTATAGTCAAAATCCTACGGCTTCATTCAGTTCGTAAGGCTGTTTCAATTTATGAACGGATCGAGAGTGTTATTAAGACAATGACTTCAAAAATATTTGTTTAGTAATTTCACAGGGATTACACATGTAATTACTTCTATTACTTCATATAATTACTCTGAGCGTTAAGGGTTTTCCCATGTTTTAAATCTCAGAATAATTTCATTTTTTCTATAGTTTTGCGCTAACATGCTTTTTAATACACCTTTATTTTAGATATATATCTTAAACTTAATTCTGTCTAAAATATTTTATATCATTAAAAGTTGTTTTCGAGATATAAAAAAACGCTTAACATAGAAGGATCAGAACGATATTTTTTTCAAAACATTTGATTATTTTGAAAGAAAGATAAGAGAAAGCATATAATTATATATTACATTAACATATCTATCTATATTATAAAGGACAAACGTGTCCGTGCGTAACGCTGACGTCATTTTGCGAATGGCAACAGTTGACGATGAAATATCGGTTTTGCGATTTTTGCTACTGCAATTTTTTTAATTTCTAAACATAGTACATTTTTAATTTTAAAAAAAATCTACTTTCAAATGCAATTTGTTTAAAAAGTGTATCTTAATTGACAGATTTATTATAGCATTTAAATTAAATTTCAGACGATTCCAAAATATTAATAATCAGTTTGTACTTTTAAAAAGTTCATCATTTGTCTCCAGTTAATATTCCATAACGAAATTAAAACTTCATTAAGGAAGAAATAAAATATTCTAAATAAAACTCAGATTTAACAAACATGTAAGTGAAATAAACGCTTAAAACTGCTGAAATTATCAAAAAACGAAATTTTTAGCGATTTCTTTGTTGTTAGCGGGCAAACTAACAAAAATTATTAATTGTAAAAATTCTATTAGTTTTCAATAACAAAAAATGGTTTTCACATATATTCTCTATCCCGGGAAGCCCGGGTTGGTTGCTCTAGTATATATAAAAGCCGTTCTTGGTATGTATGTATGTATGTATGTAGGTATGAGGTTCCTTATACAAATCTACAGTTTTTATCCGATTTGAACGAAACTTGATGTGCATATGTTTTAGAACACGAGTAAAATCACTGTCAAGTTTAAAATTTTCTCAGACCATTCTTTACCACTTTTTTAAACATCTCACATAGTTTTCCATTACAGAAATCATTTTTTTCCCTCAATTTCTAATGCAATTTCTTTCCCGTTGCCATTCAAAGGAACTGCGTATGGACAATATTTTTATAAACCAATTTCAGATTAACTCGCTATAATTTGAAATCTGAAACTGACGTCAATTTTGGAAGATGCGATTGTTTTTCGCATATTACAAAGATTACTATAAGTGCTTTAAACGACATAGTACATACATTTAAATGTGT
The DNA here is from genome assembly GCA_963931845.1 of Maratus michaelseni. Classification (NCBI taxonomy): domain Eukaryota; kingdom Metazoa; phylum Arthropoda; class Arachnida; order Araneae; family Salticidae; genus Maratus; species Maratus michaelseni. Next base: position 7,095,896 of record OZ007586.1, read on the forward strand.
TTCGAGAAAATAAATAACTTAGCTCCTAATTTTACAAAAGCAAATTGTTTCCACTGGTTTCTAAATATTAAAGTAAATTTTGAAAGAAATAAAAACATATTTCTGCGCATTCAAACTTCATGATTCAATTTATTCTACATAATCAAAAATCGTCTGTCAAATATTGACATTTAGCAATCATTACATCGGGCGCGTTCACAGACCGAACCTCGAGTTACATAGGGTAACACATGGGTAACTTGAAGCGTCAGAGGCCGATATCACGTGACATTTTGTGGATTTCTCGTAGCATTCAGAGCCGCAAATTACCCAAACTTCGGGTAACCCACATTACCTGGAAAATTTTGTTGGGTAAAGTGATCACGTGGCTGGGAAATCTGATTTGTTTGTTTGCTTTCTAGCCAACTGCAACTGTTAATTGTTGTACTTTATGACTCCTACTGTACACTTGAGTCCTGACCATTTGATTGGTCTAACTTTAACAGGACTATGATATAATTGGCCAAAGTCGGCTAGGATGGTTTCTGTAATTTTCGTACAATCAAAATGTAATGGTAGGTTGGTTGATTGGCCATAACTTTACCCAAAAGCGCTCACAGCCGTTTTAACTCAACATTATCGGATGACGTCATTCCCACAACCAAGGAGGCATATTCAAATTGAAAAATTTTATTTCAAGAAAACAATACAGTATTTGCCATTATTTTTATTCGAAAGTAAAATGCATTTTTTAAACTAGAAAACATTTATTAGAATTTAAAAAACGAATGTATTTTTTTATAACTTCGACAACGTGGCGACATTTTCATTTCAACAGTTTCGAAATTATTATCCAATTCTTAAAAGAATGTTTGAAAAATAATCTTTTGCATCAAAAATCACATAATTTCAAAACTCAATTTTAGCAAATTCTGTTTAAATTACATTGTAAATATAATTTTGGAGTTAAATTTAGTATTTAATAATATTGTTTAAAATTGTTCTATGACTACAGTAGTATTAGATTTATTTAATAGCTTTCATATTTTAAATACAAATGTGCATGTGATGTCACGTACTCAAGTAAAGTCGTTTTTCTCAATTAACTGTAGGCGAAAAGTAACAATTCTTGCGGAGTTAGTAATTCATAATGTATTATTACCTACACATAATATAATGTATTTTATCTATTTGAAAATTACGAGAAATTTGGCGAAAATTCAAAGAATTTAGCTCAACGTTTCGCCTACGTTAAGTTGACAAACCTGCACATTATCTATAAATATAAATGCATATTTGTACATGATTCAAGAAGTGAAAGAATTTGTTTTAACTAAACACGTATCGGTTCGGAGGAAAATCTACCCCGGTGAATGTGTCGTCATATTTTAAGTCATGTGCCGGTTTTCATTCATAAAATATTAGTATTTTATAGCAATTACACAAAGTAGCGTAATTTCCACAGAATGTATTGGTCGCCAGTATAAGTTTAACATCCTTTTACGGTACAGTTTTCCAAAATATTAAATTAGATATAAAATTACTTTAAAATCCACAAAACATCAGTAAATTGAGATAAGCTTTTCAAACGAATAATATTTAGAGTACATTTATTTTATTCGACCGCATAAAAATTGAATGTGCTATGTTTACAAATAAATGTCTTTACTTTATAAAGATAAAATAAGTTAATCTTTCGTAATTGGATTGGACACAGAATTAAAAATATACATGCTTTAAAATTACTTTAAAATCAATAAAAAAGCAATAAATTGAAAAAAAACTTTTCAAACTACATTTGAAAGTGCATTCTTTTTCTAATTGATAATTTAAAAAATGAAATTATGAGATATTTAGTAGTTACAAATATGCAGTACAAGCAAAACTTAATGTTTAGGTCGTTGCTACCGTCAATATGATGTCGACATTACTCACGGATATGTTTTTGTTTTATAATATAGATAGATGCCATATGAAAGCGAATTTTGCAAAATGTTACGACATTTGGTTGACTTTTTTTCATTGTCAGGAAAATCGTACATTTTCTATTGTATGTATAAAGAAAACGCTCATTGTGAGAAATTTCACTATGACTGAGTCAAAGTAACGCTATTTTTTCTAATCGTCTTTTTTTTCGATTTCTGGTCGAGAATGGCTCCGTCATTGTTATTGTCGTATTTTAATTTATGGTTCTTGATAAACAGAGTACGTGGAAGATTAATGGCTGAAATTGGCAAGCTAGTGACTAAAAGTGTTGAATGTAGATAATACACATTGATAACACAGGTTTTAGGTTTCAATTAAACTAACGTTTATTTGACATATCACAAAATAAAATAAAGATGAAAAGCATGAAAGACAATTTAATTAAATAAAAATATAATGGCATATGGCAACAAAAAAAAACAAGGTGGCAAAAAATAATATGGCATGAAATAACTTTAAACTTTCCAAAACAAAACCAAGTCCAACTCACATGCTGGTAAGTTACTTCATAAGAGTATTTAACACTGTTCATTTATTATCACAGTTCAGTATAAAAAAGAGACTCAATTTTAATCCACATAATTATAGAAGCACTGCTGAAAAGATGCAAAATATATTAGCGTAAGCCTTCGTCTCTATTCATATTTGATGAAACCAAAAGCAGATAAGTCGACATCACAGTAGAGAAAACACAAAAACTGAATATGGGTGCACATGTCACTTTAAAAAAAATCACTTTTATATTAACAAAACACAATATCAAATGGACTTCGGAAGAATAAATATTACTGCAGCATTAAAACATTTGTTTAAAATTTATCATTGTATAACCTAGCTGCTGCTATCATTCGCTCGCCCACTCCTCAACGGCCTTCTCATTCTCTTTTAAAAAGCATCAACATACCGCTTTCCGATAACGCCCCCTTTCTAATGTGCAAAGTTGAGAAGTTCTTAAACTGCCTATTGGCAAAGTAATTTAGAGTGCCTTTGAAAACTGCGGCACGGCCTCTGAGCGCATGCTCCTCTATAGCGTTACGAATGAAATGATGTCGCAGCTAGCGGTTGCAACTGAATCCGGAAAAAGGCTGAGAAAACGATAGTCGATATGAGAAACGATCAGTATGGAAAGTAAACATTATCAGCGAGTTGAAAAACGAAAAGAAAGATTTGAACGATATCAGAAATGGAAAACGATAGCGACGGAAGAAAAATGAATACAGGATTGAATGGGAAAATTAGACAAGTACGAAAAAGTGACATTGAGTATAAGTTTCAAGGCCAAAAAAAATATATATAGGGCTAACATTTCTGCTAGTATCCTATATTAACATATAATTTTAAAAACGTCTTCAAGAGTGCTTTCCTGGAAATTCCGAAACTGAATGCATCCCCAGAAAAAAAACCGCTACGAAAATCGAAAAAGTACAAAGATATCCGGTTATACATCGACCTCGGAGGCAGAAAAAAAATCATTAAAAATATTGAATTGCAAATGAGATATTTGTAAAGAATACTACCAATGGCACATCCCATCAGCTGGGAAGGACTAGAAAGTAGGATCTTAACCATTTGTAGCATTGAATTGCCTATCTGCGACATATCCAAAAGTCAATGTTACTTATACAGTAGACTGTAAAAGACGATTTTATTGATTGCTGCTATCTTCCAACAGAGCCGTTAATAGAAATTTTTCATAGAATTCACAACAGACGGCGACACTGAGTTCATTTTTCATGCCAAAGTTTTATTTATCACATAGTTACTGCTAAAAGAATTTCGTCAATTTTGTCAATTTTAAAAGGCTGGAGACATCCAAAACTACATTCTTTACAAAGGTAAGTTTGTCTATTAGAAAATGGGCACTATTTATGAGAAGTATGTCATTTTCTGTTTATTACAGATGCGGAAAAAGTACTTTTTCTTCCATAATTTATTTCTATCTTCGAAATTTTTTTAATTATTTTTGACACGCATAAAATGATGTATTCTAACATTTTTTTAAATCACAGTTGTTTAGCCACAAGATGTGAATATTTAAGTCATTAAGTGATGAATTGAGGTATGTTCCAGAGGCGAAATCTGACAGTGGCAACCACACATGCTGCCCGGTATTAGTTTTGTTTTCTACTAATTATGGTCTGGTTGGGGAAGTCTCCCTCCCATTCACCGTAGGTTTCGAAATTGTATAAATTCAGCATTGCCAGACGATATTTGCAAAATTTACTATTTACTTTCCATTCTATTTTATTTTCTATACCATTTATTCTATTTGATTCAAAAAAGAGATATCTAGATATATCTTCACCAATATTTGGATCCACTTTCAATTTCAAACAATTCATTTAAGTAGTAATTATTACAAGTAGAAAAAATATCATGAAAGTACAAGGAGATGGCTATGGAATTCAGCTCCAGGATTTCGAATAAAACAAACCCTTCAAATGATTCATTACATTAAAGGATAACAAATTCAGAAGGAAAATATTCGACTTAGAAGAAATAGAATGTTCTTTTTTCATCTCATAAACCCTCATCTCCAAGCCTTATTTTAATTACTATCTTTTTTCCTTTTCAAATTTTATTTTATAAACTACTTTAACGTATACACTAGTACATATACATTAATGTATTATATGTAACTTACAGGATATATAACTTACACTGTTAAAAATTTGCAGCAAACTGTCCAGTCATTTGACCGTTTTTGTAGAAAACGGTTACATAACCGTAATTTAATTATATTCGGACCATAAAATGAGTAATAATATGGTCAGAATATAGTTAAATTACGGTTATATAACAGTTTTCTACAAAAACGGTCATATTACTGGACAGTTTGCTGCAAATTTTTAACAGTGTATATTATAATAACTTATATATTAACTAAACATTTTTTTCTGTATTTACCGTGTTTTATTCTGCGATGCCATATTATTATTTTTCATTAAGTTTTTTTTAAATCTTTCTCAAATCACGATAAAATATATTTTGTTTTAAAGACGACTCCCATTTTATTTGAATATATAAATAATGTTCTAACAATAACGCAAATATATTTTCTCAAATTAAAAAAATTATATATCATTTGAACATAACACAACGTAACATGTTACCGAACGTGATCGCTAAATAAATTTAAATTTAAGTACTTTTATTTTTAATTCTACAATTCTATTCACATGGAAAACATCTAAATAAAGTTATCCTAATTTTTTAACTAAAGATGTAAATACCTAAATTTGAAGAGTTATTGAAATTCATTCCAGTTATTAACTTTCATTATCTTATCATGCTTTCAAATTTTAATTCCACTTTCATTAAAACTTATCTAACGACAACGTAAAAAGGATGAGAAAAATTCATTCTAAATTTTCTTTCTCTTTAACACATTTTGCCATTATTGACTTTGACGGGAAATGATTGATTCTACTTTAAAGTATATGAGAAATCCGTATCTGCATCTGTTTAAGATGACATAAATATTCATTAGATCATACTCCATCCAATTTCCGCTCACAAACTGGAAACACGATTTGGAAACTTCTCACACTAAACAAATTTTAGTTTAGAGGATTTCGAATAACAATTGTTCCAGAAATCAAATTTAATTCATTTATTTCATATTTAGACAGAGTCGAAAAAGATGTTAGAAAGATGGACTATGTACCATTCTTTTATTTCCTAGTCAGATTAATAATTGTTTGGAAAGCTTTGAAACGGGCCTTTGGAAAATTAAACATTTTTATTTGATTATAAAGTGGTGGACAACTTCTTTTTGAGAATTTAAGATAATGTTTTTCGCAGTAAGGTTACTTGATTTTTTTCTATCCGTTCACCATTAAAATAACTTTTATTTGCATAATGTAAAGCGTTTTTATAAACATGCAGATAAAAAAATGAATTGAAAACAACTGTCAATTCTGATATGCCTGTAAAAATTCAGAGAAAACATAAAAAATAAATAATGAACTATAAGCCAGATGTTATTCTTTATGAAATATTACTCAGTTACACACTATCTAATCAAGTTAATAGTATCAGAAAATTCCGCTTTCAAAGATAAAAATTAATCGGCTCAATATTTAAAGATGTAAAAGGATCTTTTGTTCCGAAGTAGTTGATTTCCTCATTCTACTGGGTGGTTAGAATTAAAGTTACACTAAGACCAGTCTAGAGTCCGTTTTGGTTGACAGATTTCGTTGAAACTTCGTATGTACGTTTTATGAACCATGGGGAAGAAAAATACACAATAAAAATATAGTTCAAATTTTCAACACCAGGTGAAAAGAACCGGAGACACAAGTTGGAAACATAAAACTTTATTTAATCACAGCATTTGTTCAATGTGCATTCCATTTGTGTCAATAACATGTTCAAAGCGTCTTAAAACATGTTCCCCAGAAACTTGAGGACTTGAAGCGACATAGCGTGGTATGTTCCGTTTAACATGTTTTAACAAGCTGTGAACATTTCATTGACACATTGAACAAATGCAATTAAATAAAAGCAATTAAATAATAATCCTAACGAGTTTCTGAAAATTCAATTTTTTTCAAATTATGCATGATGGGCTTGAGATAGGCTTGAGATGGGCTTGAGATGGCAAATAATATGCCATCTCTGCATATTATTTACAAAATTCTAAGCACTCAAATACGTAGTTAAAATCTGAAGTTCAAAATTGTTATTTAAGCAAATGTTTTAAGCGTTTCATTTATAGACTTGTATGCTCTGAAAATTGTGTCTTAAGATAATGATGACTTACCTTAAAGATTCACCTTATGATTTATTTTTTAGAGTAATTACTAATTTCAAACTAGTAAAAATCAATTTCTCAAAATAACAGTCTTATCTAATTTATCTGTCCGTAGTTAAAATTTGAAGTTCGAAATTGTTATAAACATATTACATTGCAAAGATATTACGCTTTTACTTTAGAAATTTGGATGCTTAGAAATATGGAAAGATGGCCGCCAAGCCCATCATGCATAATTTGAAAAAAATAAAATTTTCCGAAACTCGTTAGGATGTATTTAGTACAGGAGAAAACGATTTCTATTAACATATACGTAGGCACTCAACTTATATATATGATAACTTATTTAATGGAAAAAAGTTAAATAAGTAATATAATAGTTTGGAAATTTGATATCACACCATTTTTTAGCCACAACTTTTTTTTTTTTTTTTTTTACGCTTGGCTTTTTTTACTTTTGAAAAGTTGTTTTTGTAGATATAATTTCTTTTTTTTAAAAATAGATTAAACATAATTTAAATAATCTAAACATGAGAAATAATTTAAAATTACATTTTATTTTCAGTCATTGTTTAAAGGGTTAACTAGAAATACCAGTAGATTTTTGCAATTCAACTAATTACACTCTTAAAAACAACATACTAAATGTGGCTTGTTATAATACTTGTTATCCCCCGTTAAAAAATATCACTGACTTATCCAAGAAATGAATAAAAATGGAATACGTACATAGCGTGTCAGTGCTGCATTTGATATCAAACGTGATATCACACTCTTTTATTAATAGCACTAGCTGGCTTCGCCCGTTAGCGGGCCCCTAATTTACATCGGGGCCTCGAATCTTGTAAAACCTCGAATAAGATAAACCTCGAACCGAACGAACCTCAGACCTGGTTTCCCGCTGCCTTCGGCACCGGATAATCCCTTAATTTGCACATCGAATAGTATAAACCTCTAACCAAACGAACTTCCGACACGGGTCCCCGCTTCCTTCGGCACCGTATAGCAGCAGTCGTGCTGCACACGTTCAAGTTCCATCTTCCACCACCAGGTAGCGCAATCTGTTCTATATGAACCTCGGGCACTGAAGGCTATAGATGTCGAGTCGAATGAGCTATACCCCGTCGTGATCCAGCCCATAGAAACAGAGATAGGAAAGCGCCCCCTGGTGGTGAAAGCTAATCGCGTTTGGGGGGAAAAGTGGAGGGATGAACACCGGAGATGCATAATAGGATTAAGCGGTCATAGACCTTTCCAACGATGTATCACATGAGGGGTATGTGCAAAATTTAGAAAATACCCCCCCCTGCATAATATGATTAAGCGTTCACAGACCTTTCCAACGATATATCACATGACAGGTGTCGGCAAAATTTAGAAAAGTGCCCCCTTTGAGGAGGGGGGTGACGGTGGGAGGATGGACCCCGAAAATACATAATATGAATAAGCAGTCACAGGCCTTTCGAACAATATATCACATGAATAGTGTCGGGGGGGGGGCGCAAAATGTGGGGGTAACACCTGTGATGCATAACATGAATAAGTGGTCACAGCCCTTTGTAACGATATGTGACATGACGGATATTGTTAAAATTTAGAAAAGTGTCCCCCCTTGTGTAGGCAAAACGCCCTCCGCCCCTCCCTATAATTTTTGAATCGGCTTTATTTTTAAAATTTATGTTATGTGATATAAAATATCGTAAAGTTTCAAACAGATAGCCTTATTATACTTCCTAATTTTGTTCACGCCCCTCCCCATCCCCTCCCCGAAATGTGACGCGCCATTCTTTTTTATAATTTTTTTATCATGTGTTATAAACTAAAAGTTTAAAACAGATCGCACTGGAATTTAATAGTACTTGCTGAAATTACTATTATATATAGAATAATATAGAAATAAACCCTCCTTTAGCTTATAATTAAGATATACGAACAATTTTTAGAATTTCTGAAAGCTGATTTTTATTTATTTTTTGTTTATTTATTTATTTATTTATTTTTGCGTTGCCCTGTGCATGTTTGGAATTTCTTAGCAATTTCTTAGATTTACATTATTTTATTCAATTAAACATTGTACTGTTACAATAAATTTAAATGGAAACTTCACTTCTAAAACAAAAATAATTTAACAACTGGATTTCATTAATTTATAGGAAAATGACGTGAAAGGTATTCCTGCGAACAAAATGCCTGTCCCTTACCGTGTTTTTTTTTACAATTTTAGAACAATTTTTAGAATTTCTGAAAGCTGATTTTTATTTATTTTTTGTTTATTTATTTATTTATTTATTTATTTATTTATTTTTTTGCGTTGCCCTGTGCATGTTTGGAATTTCTTAGCAATTTCTTAGATTTACATTATTTTATTCAATTAAACATTGTACTGTTACAATAAATTTAAATGGAAACTTCACTTCTAAAACAAAAATAATTTAACAACTGGATTTCATTAATTTATAGGAAAATGACGTGAAAGGTATTCCTGCGAACAAAATGCCTGTCCCTTACCGTGTTTTTTTTTTTAGAAATGAATGAATCACAATTAATTAATTTCAAAAATTTTGTTTACGTTTGGAAAGAAATTTTAAATGCCGATAGCTCTTAATGTATACATTTTAGAAGGTACATCTTCCCTCAAAAACTAATTTATTTTTAAAGATCTTTCTAAAAACGAAAATTATATATTTAAAATATTTTTTAAAGCATAAACACTACGTCTGATTACTTTATTTTACAATATTATAAGAACACGCATTTTATCAGACAATTAAATACACTAAACAAACATGAGTGAAAAATTGACCTGGGCCAGGACTCGAACCTGGGACCTTGATCGTGCCGTGTTGACGCGCTGCGACTGGGCCACCCAGACCGATACCCTAGAGCGGCAATTTCTCATACTTATTCATGTTGGAAGCAGTCATCTGCCACAGTTTGCAGTCATATTTAATTGTCTGATAAAATGTGTGTTCTTATAATTATGAAGTTTTATTTTTTTTTTAAATATCTTCAGAAGAAAATGGCTGACTTGCTGACGAAATTTGATGTGATTATAACCCCTGTTACTGATTTGTGCTATTATAATACAGATGGTACATGGTCGTTGGCGGGTTTTATCTCTGTTTTGGCATATTTTTTTAATCGCCAAGTTAATTAGCAGTTTTTTGCTAATTAAGGATAGAAAATAATTTTTTTTTACACTGGATTTTATAAAAGCACATAGATTACGTAATTACTTGTCCAAAAATGCAATCCTTTTTTTATTCTGCCCAATATTAAGGCCTGTAGGTTGTTTGAAAAAAAAAAGTTTAATGAAGAAAAAAGGGATCATTTTAAGTAACTCGACGTTTTTTTAAAAAACCTATATCTTTGTTTATAAATCACTTATGAAGATGAGTTTGGTCTTAAATTGAAGAAATTCTTCCTTAGATTCTTCTAGTTTTCGTTTTTTTATTCAGCGGCGCTTGGTTTATTTGATATCTGATATTTTAATCTGGCATATTTTGTCGATTTAACATTGCGAAATTGTTTTCTGTAAGTAAGCAGTAGCGGTCTAGTCCAGTTCTTGGCGTTGTTTGTGTGGCGTTTTTTTTTAAGCTTGGCTTGGCAGAGCGACCGCCCTGCTTGATTAGATTTACAATATTAATATTGAAAGATGCCTATATTTAACTCATAACATATTGAAAATATTCTCTGCTCCTCTTATGGTTAATTCATTTTTTGGAGAACGAAAATTATTATTTTGGCCGTTCAAGTGAAATTAATTACGTCTGGATAGAAACACCAAATTATTGTCGACAGCGTGTTTCAGACAAAATCAGCGATACTAACTAGCAATTTCAAAAAGCCACGTCTAATATTTTATTTCTTGACATAAATAATTCGATTAATTCCAAAAAATAAAGATGGTTGTTTTCGAATCATTTTTGGCATGCCTTCGAAATTCCATGTTGTTCAAGTTGTTCCACTTGACCATAACAGTTTTTGGCATTTATTTTATTTTTTTACATAAAATAAATGGAAATACTTTCAATGGATGATAATGTTGGTTAAGTATTGGCTTTACATAGGAAATTAGACTTTATATCGGACATTACACTGCTATTATTTGAAATAAAACGCCAGTATTACGAAAAAGAAAATTGGAAATTAATATTTGTTTTCAATATTGTACCAATAATGGTAAAATATAAAGTGCTTAATGTTTGGGATACTATTTCATTCAGTATTGGCCAGGAATGCATAAATTTTTCTGGTAGTCTGTTCCGAAGTTTGTTGTATACTTCTGTTGTAGAGAAATTTTCATGAACAGCATACATATTTATTTTAATGCTAACTTTGAAAATTTAAAAAATACCAGTTTTCATTGCACTATCTTGTAAAAATATGTTGTTAAAATTTCTAGATGGAGCGATTCAAGTTTTTCAAATTATAGTTTGTTAACGAGAATAAGAATATTCATCAACAAATCTAGAATCCATGATTACTTGCTATATTTAGTGGGCATGAAATTAAAGGAAATATGGCCTTTTAAAGTGATTGATTGTAACGTGATAAATAATCGTTACAAGTAAACGAAAATTTATATTGAGAGTTTTGCAATAATGCGTATTTAATGATAACGAAAAAATAAATGTTTCTATTTATGAATTTTTAATAATCGCATTATTAATTAAGGCAAGTTTTTTCAACTGAATAAATCATCTTCAAGGTTGGAGTTTTTTAGAACAGGAGGAAAAATGTCCAGGCAGTTCTCGAACCTGGGTATTTTGGCTTGCCATGCTATTGCTCTTTTTACTGAACTACCCGGACGATACCTGGGTGACATAATTTACTCTTATTTGTTTGATATGGCTGCGAACTAACCTATTTATATGAAACTAGCTGGGCAGTACCCAGCCATGTTCAACAAATAAGAGTGAATTATGTCAGCCTGGTATTGTCCGGGTAGCTCAGTAGGAAGAGCATTGGCACGGCAAGCCAAGGTACACCTGACCTGGACAATTTTCGCTGTGTTGGAAAAACTTGAACTGGGCTTCTCCAACTTTAAAGATAATTAATTAACATATGGAAAACACATTTATTCAAAATATTATATTTGGGCTTTTACAATGCATCATGTAAAACGAAAAGTTATCAAATACATAAATTATTGTTGGAGTTAAATAACGAATTTTTATCATTAACACCTGTTTCAGTAATTTATATCTCACTAACTGATCATTAAAAATTGATGAAATCCTAGTATTTCCACGCATACCGAATTCGAATATGCAAAAAATATGGCACTTAAGTTTGGTTCAATTTTAAGATGGAGGCTTATAAAAAATAAACCATATACAATTATGAATTTAAACGTCGGTTTTCTTTTTATTAGCTATCAAAGCCTGAGAGATAATGTGCTCGCAGTTTCTGTATGCATACGTATGTACTATGTATGTACGTATGTATGTATGTACGTAACGCGATAACTCTTGATAGAAATATCCGATTAGTTTCAAATGTTGAATATACGTTCATTCTGATAAGGCGGTTCCCTGATTAGTTTAAAGAGGTTTATTGGTTATGTATAAAGAGGGGAACGGGGGCTAATCCCTCCTTAATTTAGATAAATTGGTTTTTCATGCAGAATTATCCGATTTGCTTCAAATTTTGTATATAGGTTCATTCTGATAAGGCGCTTCCCTGATTAGTTTAAAGGGGTTTATTGGTTATGTATAAAGAGGGAAACGGGGGCTAACCCCTCCTTAATTTAGATAAATTGTTTTTTCATGCAGAATTATCCAATTTGCTTCAAATTTTGTATGTAGGTTCATTGTGGTAAGGTGCTTCCCTGATTATTTGGGGGTTCATTGGTTAAGTATAAAGGGGGAATGGGGGTTAATCACCCCTTAATTTAACTAAATGGGTATTTCATGCAGAAATAGCTTGTGAGCTCATTGCCATCAGTTTAAATGGACACTTTCTTTTTAATATTGCATTTTGGTCCATTGAAAATTCCCAAATTAATTTTGTCAAATTGAAGTATTCTTTATACACACGATAATCATATTCTATTAGTCAGAAACCGTTATCGAAACTGAAAGGGTAATTTTGGAGCTATAAGATGTAGATTGCGGCATAGCAAATAAACATTAACGGAAATTTTAGTGGCTTAATTTAGAACAGGGTTTTAAAATCTGTATCTCTCCAATTTTCAATCAATCAAATTGATCTTTGGAAAATGAATCGTCACCTATTTTTCTAGTGGAATACGTAGGGTTTTTTTTCGAAATATTGCTATCTCGTTTTTTTGTGAGACTTAAAATGATAAAAACATTTGTTGAAAAATTACAGTTTCACTAAAAAAGCATTTAAAAAAAACCCACTAGCTTTTTGACTAAATAAAGTAATTCTATTTTCTTATCAACCACTTGATCCTCTTTTTGCGAAGCTCAATTCCCTGCAAATTTTTAGCATTTTCCAACGTACTTCACTTCGGTTTGTCTCGCTTTCTGTTTGTCTATCCGCGCTCCAACTTGCGTAAATATACATGGCATCATGAGTTTGGTATATGTTAGTTAGGTATGTCATAGGACATTTTTATTGAAAATGGAATGTGCAGTATTTATACCAAAATAAGTTTAACAATAAAAGAAAATTCGAAACGAAAGATTTGCCTTTGTTTATTCACTATAAAAACATCCTTTCAAAAAATGTTTTTAATTTATATGTTACTAAAATATACTTAAGATAAAAACAAATGTCTTAAAAACTTTAAAACATAATATCTTAGTAGTACAGCCTATGGAGGAAATCATTTGTAGTGTATTTTTAAAATATTACTCTATTTCAAGCATAATAAAATTTTAGAGGAACACTACAATATCTTTACTGCAGAATATGGAGCACTTCTGTTAAGTACTGCGTAGAAGCGAGAATCGTTTTCAAATTCCGTTAGTAGTGTTATGCTTTTCCTAACTGGATTCAATTTGTAGTTTAATACGTGATCAAAATATGTAGATCCTATACGGACTACACAAAATATTACATGGGATAAAAAAAAAAAAAACTCAAATGCATTTTGCGTTTTATAGCGAATTAAATTTTAGCAAACCATGTGGAGTGTAGGAAATCTATAGATCGTATACACGGTTTCTCAATAGAATTCGAATATCTAATGGACTGTGAGCGTTAAATGCTGAAATTTGGTGAATTTTTAAAATTATTTATTTAGATATCTTCTTTTACTTTATTAAACAGTGAAGTTTTGTAGAGTATTCTGGAAGTGTTAAGAAGTGCTTTAGAATCTATGCGAGACGCATGATATTTTTCTCTTGTTTAATATATAAATTAAACAAAAATATGACTTTCTACATTTAAAAATGCGTAATAAATTTGTGTAAATGAATTTACGTCGCATTTTTATAAAGTAAATTCTCGAATATGCAAGTAAGCTAAAGTAAGCTCAAGTAAGCTAAAGCCACAATTCAAGTTTTGTACTGTGTCTTTTAAAATGTGGCATATTATAAAAATTTACATTTTTTTTGTTTGTTTTAGAAAATTATGTATATGTATTTTATTGCGCCATTAATAATATTACCGATTGACAATCGTTTCAACATATGTGTAAAAATATCGGAAATCATTATTACTTGGATGTGTAATAAATAATTGAATCTTTAAGAATGATAACTGTATTATAAGCATTTACAGAGACAGTTTTAACTAAATGTAATACCTGCGATGACTAAACGATTCGTTTCATGTCAGGGTTCGCAAAGTTGGACCCAGTTCGAAAAAACCCAGTGAGTTTTTTCAGACTGGGCCCACTTGAAAAAACCCACCGAAAAACCCATAATGTGGATTTTTTCAATTTTCATCAATATTTAAAAGTTTAAACAACATATACATTTAAGGAATTTAAGTCATTTCAGTTAATTAAAAAATAATATTTAAAAGCCATTACATAAACACCTGAAGTTAAAAAATGTATTTTAGCACATTGAAATATTTTACTAACATAGAACAGGCAACATACATAGTACATAATTATAGGTACATGATAAGAGAAGGCATATGATAAGAATGTCTTTATATAAAAAATTCAAACATCAATATTCATCAAAATAAAACTTTTACCTAGATCAAAATTATTTATTTTTGTTTTACACTACATTCATCCAAAAAAAGAAAATTACTAATTTAAGACTCTGCATGTATTTTCCGAAAATGTTTAGTCAAAGCATAATTTTAAATACTTAAATTTATGGTATGTATTTAACACTGACGTCAATTTGAAATAAATTACGCTACTCGGCTTGAACTGGACTGGCAAATTTTCTTACAAATCCCAATTTGTTTTAACAAATGAGCAACATTCCTTTGCAAAACGTTACCATGAATAAGTTTAACTACGAATTATACGGATTTTAATGCATGGCTTAGCTTAAGAAAAATGAATTCAAAGATTCTCCCCTTCAAAAGAAGCATTCAGTAAAAGGTAAAACTATTTTGGGGAAAGTGTAGTTTCTATGGCACAAGCAAAATGTTTTCCCCTGATAAAGAGGACATAAATGTTTTAGCTAAACGGTTTCATAGCATTGCGAGTACGGTTGAGAATAGCAATATTGTGCAGTTATATACCTGGTAACATTCCTTTTTTCAAATAAAATAAAAGTAATCGGCACCAGGAAAATTATTTAAAGAATATTTCTTGTTTCTATGTAGTCATTACTTGCTTATTTCATTTAATAATATTTTTGTAATTATTTGACTTGAAAAAAATTGGAAGGTCGGCAGCTATGTTCTTAAGTCATTTTCGCGATTTTTAGACGAGTGCTTTTTTTGTTGGGAACCCGTCAATTTTAAAAAGCTCAGAGCCTATTTTAATCATTTCTAGTTAACAATTTCACAAATCGGAGAGGAATAGCATCTTATGTACAAATTCCTCGTTAGTTTTACTTCAAAATGCAGGCAGCATATTTTAAATTTTAAACAGCAACCTACTAAAACATTTCATTACATTTTCATAATACATATGTTCCTAACGTCATGAATACATTTAAAATATATTTAAATAAGGTACATTTTTCCGAGTAGCCATTTATACCATCTGGAAAAGCTATAATTGACATATGACTCATGCATACATATTTATGGACAATCGTGAAATAAAGAGATGTATTTCGAAGGGAAAATGCACTTTATTTATAACTGAAAGCGGCATTTTTTGCTTTTTACATTCTAATAATTTTCTGCTACAGAATCCAGATTTTACATTTTTAAGTCCATTAAATTTTAATCTCTTTCTTTACAAATTTATATTATAAGCAACTTTACTTAAGGTATCCCATTACATTTGACAGACATTTTATTTAAAATAGCAAAATGGAGTCTAATACTGATTGTTTCAAATAAATTAGTTCATAAGAAGACAATTTTATTTGTTGAATAAATTATTTGGTGCAATTTCTTTTCGCTCTTCAAGGAAAAATAATGCAATATTTGATACTTACCAAACATATTTCTTTGCACTGCCTATTTCATTCAATTAGAATTCTATTTGAGGTACCAAGGTGTAATAAACTACAATCTGAACCATAAAATTAAAATTTCCATAGATATGAGCGATTCTCGCATAATTTTCACTTTTTAATTTCATAATAATAATTTTTATTTTTAGCACATATTCTTGGTTTTCTTTTCTTTCTTATATTATAGAATATGTCATTGCATGATTGTATAACAATGCAAAACATAGAAAAAGTGTTTAACGATTGTGGGGTTCATTCAACGATTTTGGGGTTCATTAGAATTAAATTCATTACCTTGTCCCTGATACTGATTTTTAAGTTTGATGAGGCCTGGATAAAAATGTTTCAATAAAAGTAGATTTTTTAATGACACTGGAACTACTGTTTTACATAAATGTGTAACAAAGTTTAGGCTGCACACATTTTTACGGTTATTATTTTTTGAACTCAGTCCCAGGATTTTACATTCTTTACCATCCCTCCATATGCAGCAACAGAGTATCTTTCAACTTTTGTCTCATACAGAACTATTCTAGAGAAAAATTGCTGTAGTTCTTTGACAGAAAATTTTCTGCAGAATTTAAATATCAATTTCAAGCATTGTTGCTTTATTGGCAGTTTTACCATCGCCAAGATTTATTTCTGAACTTTTAGAGGTAAATAATTTTTTTTTTGTTATTTAGTTCAATGTAAATAACTGTTGCTGAAAATCAACGAACAGTGTGGCTACCACACTGTAAAAAAAATCACAGTATTTTTACAGCAAAAAATGCTGGCAATATGGGTGCCAGCATATTTTGCTGTGAATTTACAGCAGTTTTGTTTTTCATGGATAAACAGCACTTTTGTAAATTCACAGCATTTTTTGCGGTTAAATTTACAGCAGTTCAGTTTTTTTATTTTACAGCAGATTTGTTAATTTTACAGCCGTTTTTGCTGTTAATTTTAATGAAATTTTAACAGAATCACTGTAAAACTTATAACATTTGTTGTTGAAATTTAACCCCCCCCCCTTCCCTCTCCGTGTATTGTTTTTTTTTTTCTTATTTTAACCTGAGACATATTTCAAAGACTTTGGGCACTAAGTATTACCTTTTTGTTTACTTATATCATTATTTTAATATCATTATTATATAATAGATTCTGTTATACATGTATACGATACAAATTTCGGTTTTTGGTCAAGTATATCACCCACAAAAATTTTAGTCATTTGCCTATAGAGATAAAATGTTTTTTCAATAAATCATAACAAAGGAAGATTTTACTTTATCTAGCTTTTAATTAATTATTCAGTATTTCTTTACAGGACTTTGTTTAACCGTTTGTTTGTATTTGAAAATACCCACTAATTTAAATCATATATATATATATATATATATATTTTCCTCCAACAAATTTAGGGTTATTTTTTGTATCTATTTAAATATTTTTGTTTATTTTTGTTATTTAAATATTTTTTTGTCAATGTAGCCATTACTTCCTCCACCCCTCAACACGAAAATGCAAAACTTTCTGATATTTAAACTATCATTCATATATAATTAATAACAAGACCTTATTGTACGCAACTTGCTGATATGGAAACTTTATATTGATAAAAAACTTATTTTATGCTAAGATAATTTTATAAGTTTACATTTAATTCCATAAATATCAGGTCTGATTGAAAAATGAACACGGGGAGAAAAAAAAACACTTATGAGTTCAAGAAACGTAGAATAAAATAATAATAAAAAAAAATCTGTTCACATAAAAACTTTAAAATTAAGCGTAAAAAATAAATAGATAATGGACAAAAACATTAAACGAGTTGCTGCAAATTACTGCTGCGACAGTAAACAAACAAGGAATATTTTAGGAATTGATAAAATAGTGCATCCAGATTACTCATAATAAATGATTTGAAAATGGAAAATAAATCACTGTTCGAAATATCGGCTAAATATATTAAATAAATAAAAATACTTAAATTACTGTCCAAAGTGAACCGAAAACTGTAGCTGGTAAAATATTTATAGGATTTAGAAAGTATATTCGAATGCGAACGTATGAACTGGAGTTTTGAAAAATATATAATAGCGTAATAAGGCATAGCTAAAAACAGGGATATTGTTTAAAAAAAAAATGCTTGCATAAAGTTTCCCTGTGATACTTAAACTCAAATTATACGTAATAATAACAAAGTTCTAGAAGAACATACTGAGGTAAAGTAAAAAACAACATAACTAAATCAACATCCCCAAAGCAAAATCATCTATTTTTACGATTTAAAACAAAATATTTATTTTAGACAAATGACGTGAAAGTTCCTGCCATGATATACACGTGGTTTAAAAACAAAATTAGTATCGTATAAATATATAACAGAATTCATATGATATTATTAAAACAATAATATAAGAAAACAAAGATAAAACTTACTTTTACTCTTTGAAATATGTTTGTAATCCATTATCAGGTGTAATTGTTACAACTTTCTAGGCTCGCTCCTAATGGCGGCCATTTCTCGTAGAATCGAAGCGTCACCTGCCTCTGACCTAAATGTGTTTATTCCCCTCGTTTGAGATAATGACAACAACGCCGGCAGATGTCGCTATCTATACAGCTGTAATCACTGTAAATTAACGAAAGAGCTGTGTTTGATTGCTAGGTGAAATATTAACAGCCTTTTTTGCAGTTTTTTCTTCCGTTTTTTTTTACAGTGCACTTATGCTTAACGTGATTTTCTTTACCGTCCGTGTTCTATTTCATAATTAAGGGAGACCCCATAACCAATTTTCTGCAAAAAATCAGCACAAGTTAAAAAACTTTTTTAATTTAGAAAAAGATAATATACATATTTGCGGATATTCGTGCAAAATTTCAGAACTTGGAGACATGTGGAACAGGTAATAATTGAGCTTTTTTAAGTTTTAGTCATGAATGTTTAAAGGGCTGGCGACCATTTTTAAAGCTCATACATCTTTGTTTACTTTTATATTCAAGTATTAAACAAACTTAGGTACAGTTAATTACATTTTAATTTTAGTATAATTAAAGAAGAATACATTTTGTGAATTCTGCAAACGAATAAGGGGAAATAAAAAAAGAAGCGATTCTAAATTTCAGCATTTCAGCAAGTATGAAAAATTTCGTTTACAAGAAAAATAAATTCTGTAGAAAAAAGAGAAGATCCATCTTATTGTGCTGGTGCTTTTTAAAATCAAAAAGATTTTAGAATTTTTTTTTTTTTTTTTTTTTTTTTAGCAAAATAATATAACTTTGTATAATTTATTTTTAAAAATCGATAAGTATTTTTCGAAGACAAAACCGTCTACAAAAATTTGTATTGCGTTCAATATAAAAAGTTTCGCTCAAAAATAGTCTTGATATATTAGAAATCAATATAAAAAGTAGTTTCAACACGAAATAAGTTTTCTTTTACTAATTTCTCTTGTATTTTATACTAAACGCGTTTTTCTGAAAATTACTTTTTTCATATTTCGCCTAAGATCAAAGTTCTAAGGTTCACTGATAAAATAATTAAGAAACAAAGAGTTCATATTTTTAGAATCTTGATAACATCTGCAACAAATGTAGGGAGGGATATATTTTTTAATGTTCCTGAAATTTTTATATAAATTGGTAAACATTAATATTATAACGATTTTAAAGGAAAATGTCATGCGTAATTTCATTTTTTTTCAAGATAATTAAAAAATAAAATAAAAAATATCTCCCTGCGTTTTTTTCATATACTATAACACTATTTAAGAAATTTTAGTAATACTAAAATATTGAAAATTGAAAGAAAAGTAATATTTATATATAAACTCAAAAAGTATCCATTTTAATAAAAAGGGGAATTTTATTATTTCCAAAAGGCTTCTTAAAAAGTGTGCCAAAATTGATTACTTTAAAATCAATAATACAAATTTTGGATTTTTTCTTACGGGTCTGGGTAAATGGATGGTAAGGGATAGTACAGTATTAAACATTAATGCAGAACAAGAACGTGTTTAAATAGAACTAGTAAATTTGCGGATCAGGAGCCTCAACGTCTGCTCTGAAAGTCATTGTTTTTTAATCCCTCTTTTCATATTATTTAGCATCTTACAATCAGCAATTTCATTTTTTTATATTGCATACATATTTATAAGCATAGAAAATACTTTACGATGTTTCAGAATTTAGAAACGTTAAATTAAACACGGTTTATGAAATGATATTCTGAAATTCTTATCAACTTCTTATTCTTGTAATTTTTTAGATAAAAAAATACATTTCTTCAGGGGGCTCCTTCCCCCCTGAACCCCGTAATCTTATTAAATTATTACTTATTATTACTTATAAAATTATACATGATTTCCTATTGATTGTGTGAATGATTCTAGTATATCTTGGATTTCGTTCTACACAGCGGCTTTATTAGGATAAGCAACAATTTCGAAAAATAATTTCATGTTATCCCAATACCCAAATAGCAATATTTACTTACCTGCCAACCGCGAAACACCTGAATCTGAGTTGAATAATATCTCATGTAAAAAAGCAACTTATAAAATGTAGGATCTACTATTTTTACTTTTCACTATTTTAGAAATCTAGCGTTATTACAATTTTTGTTTCGAAAAAACAGTTTCGATGGTCATTCTATAATATTTATTTTACTTACGCATTACCTGATTTAACTCGATGCTAAAGCATACTAAAATCCCCCCAAAATAGGCATATTTGGAAACTTTTAAACCTATTGGGTAATCATTCCTAATCGTGCCCATTGCCAATTCACTAAATAGCAAACGTGATATGGCGCTATCAACACTGTAAAATAAATTTCATGAAAATAACGGAAATTGTACTGGCAATCGAGATGCCAGTACTATTTCCGTATTTTAACGGAAAACAATTCAGTAAATTCCAGGAAATTTTCCGTGATTTCTGAAATATCAGTTTTTAAATTTCCGTTTTATATTCCGTTATCTTCCGTATTTTTTAGAAATTTTTATGTCGTTAAAATAAATTTTATAGGACCAAAAAAAAAGTTATCCCTAAAGGAACATCTTTTAAGGACAAATACGCTTCTTTTTTCCGTTCATTTCTGAGCGAGTTTTTAATAAACAACCACCACTTCCCACGATGAGTATCGAACCCAGGACGTTCCGTTTACTAAACCAGCGGGCCAGACCACTACGCTACGGTTGGACACGACACTTACTCAAATATCATTACTTATTTGAGATGCTTTTAATGATGCAAAAACTTGAAGTTCTCATAGTTAGATGGATATTTTCAGAGTTCCAATGTTTTTAATATTTTCTTTTCAAAATTGTTCTATATTGTTCCTTATTTTTTATGCTTTATAACAGATAAATTTAAAATTTTTATGTATTGTATGCGTAAAATATTGTATTAACAGTAATGATTGTTTCTTTTTGCAATAGTACATATACTTTTTAAAATAATTTCTGTGTTGATTTAGTTATCAATTCCAGTAAAAACAATAATTATCTTAAGCAGACGTATTTATTACATGCTATTAAAGTAAATTTTTTTTCTCTTAGTTTAAAAACTATGTGAATAAACAAATTTATAATAAATTAAATTATTATATTTAAGCTTTGCTGCGAGCTTTCGTGTATGGTTCTGTTAAAATGAATAATTTTTAAAATATCAAAACGAAAAAATAGATTTTTAGAGAAAATTTTGAAATTAATAACTTTAGGATAGGTAAGTTTAAATTTGGACTTAATAATTTAGTTTAATTTATAAAAATTATAAACTAACAAAATAAATTATGAACTTTTATAAAAATGAAGTTTATAATTTTATACACTGTTTAAAATTTGCAGCAAACTGTCCAGTCATTTGACCGTTTTTAGAGAAAACGTTTATATAACCATAATTTAACTCTATTCTGACTATAATATGGGCAATATCATGGTCAGAATACAGTTTAATTACGGTTATGTAACTGTTTTATATAAAAACGGTCAAATGGCTGGACAATTTGCTGCAAATTTTTAACAGTGTAAAAAAAAACAAAAAGTTATTAATTTTTTATAAATTTAAAGAGAAAATTATGAACTTTGTAAAATTATAATTTATAAAGTAATAAATTTTAGTTTAATTCACAAATTTATAAGACAAATCAGTTTAGTTTAATACCCACATACCAACTAATTTGCAAAGATATTATTTTATGAAACCTTTTAAAATAAAAAAATAGATTTTTAGAGAAAATTTTGAAATTAATGACCTTCGGATAGGTAAGTTTAAATTTGGACTTATTAATTTAGTCTAAATTAATTTAGTTTAATTTATACAATTATAAACTAACGAAATAAATTATAAACTTTATAAAATCATAAACTTCATTTTTATGGAAGTAAAGAAAAAATGATTAATTACTTTTATAAATTTAAAGAAAAAAATATAAATTTTGTAAAAATTATAATTTATAAAATAGTAAATTATAGTTTAATTCACAAATTTATAAGACAAATCAGTTTTGTTCAATACAATATACATATCGATAATTTGCAAAGATAATATTTTATGAAACCTTTAATAACCTAATAGTGCCTCACGTTAATAAAATGAAAATAAAATTTTAAAACGTCTGTGAAAAAATTCACAATTTAAAGCACTATAAAGTAAGAAAAATTAGATTTTAAAAAATACTGTACGCAAACCTCTGAACGTCATTTACGGAAATGGCACTGTTTTGAAAGAAATACGGACATTGTACAGTTTTGTAAGAAATACGAAAAAATTCATTAAATTTACGGAAAACTTTCTGAAAATTTACGGATTTAAAATCTCCTTTATGGAACTATTGTCATTTACGGAAATTGTACTGTTGTTTTGGAAAAATGAAACTTCTCCGTAAAATTTAACGGAAAATCTCTTGTATTTTCACGGATTTGTTTTAGAGTGAAGTATCTTTGTGATAGCTTTTATGTTCTCATTTCCAGTACTTGTAATATTTCAGGATCGTTTTACTACTCTAATTTTATTATTTTGATACTGTTTGAAATAGGGTTGCTAAGCAACTAATAAATTAAAGAACAAAGTAAAAAGAAATGCATCTTCAAATTTGCAAAATATATGAAAATAAAAGTTTTATATTTCCCGAACAGGTGCAAAAAAATTTCCAATAATTTAAACAATTAATTTCTAAATTCTAATAAATGTATCGGCAAATTTTCAAAGCTATTGGACATATTTAAACCCTCCATATCGAAAATTTAGTATCCTTAATTTTACGTTGAAATCCATTATTCAAATATGCGATTTTAATTTCAGTTAAAAATGAAATTTGAAAATAGTATGCATTCCCACAGGAAAGCATTCTGACCTAAAAAGAAATGTTCTCTATTTTTCGAACGAATGAATATTATGTAACTAAAAACTATACAGCTAATTCCGGGTACCTCACCAACATACCTACCAAAAATCAACCTAATGAGATCATTTTTGCGGCAGTTATCGCGGAACAGACACAGTGAGCCTCAACAAGAATAAGAAAGTTTGAAAAAACTATTTTATTGAGTTGAATTTCACATTCTTGAAAGTTCAAATTGTACACATTCAATTTATCTCAATGATGATTTTTCATATATTTCCTGTATGTTCATTTTTAAAAAAATAGCTATCAAATTTTAGGAAATTCTCAGTATTTAAACCGATAGTTCATTAGACTAAGAACCATAAATAGTTCGCTTTTATATAAATAACACCATGCGATTTGGAGATAGAGCATGTTTTACGACTCATTTCTTCTTGATCCTCTTTTTCAAGGAACGAATTAAAGTTTTAAATTCTGAAAATCTAATTGAAATACTCACCTGAAGTTTTTAAATGTCTCCATATATTTAAGAATTTAAGATAATTTTCTTCTAGTTACTTAAATACGCATTTTGTAAAATAATAAAGAAAGCTGATATATATTTTTGACAATTCAATACTTAATTAGCAGCTATCTTTTATAAAAACGCATCTTTGCTGGGGTAACAGCGCTTTGTTCCACTGACCTAGGAAGCGGCTATAGAATAGCTTTTAGAATTCATTTCCTGGAGAAAATAGAACATTTCCCTTCTATATTTTACATATCCAATGTGTTTTACCATTGTTGAATTCATTATTTCTGGTTTCTTAAAACCTGATAAAGCTTTTGATTACCAATATCTTTCTCACACAGTTAAACGATATTTTCGTGCTTATTCATTCAAAAAAACTTTCAAATTGTAATAGAAACGTAAACTGATGCAGGTGAAAATTATTTGTTCATTTATATCTGCTAGTATTAGTATCTAAATTCAAACAAATTCTAAAGGAGTAACAGATATAAATCCTATTTCAAATTCTGTAACAAAGATAAACAAGATTCGATATGTGGAACAGAGATCGCATTTTCAGTTTCCATCCAGATTGTTCTCATGACAAAAGTAATTTATTAGTTTACTTTTTTTCAATAAATATTCTGTTTGAGGTAATAAAAATGTAATGAACTGCAATTTTTTCCAAAATTGGCTATTTAATATTTTAATTAGCAGCTATCTTCATTAATATAAAATTTCAAGTTTTGATTTTGATCATTTTTCATATATTTTCTGAGTGTTAATTCATAAAATTAGCAGTAAAATTATTCAGATATTTAAGCAGATAGTTCATTACACTCACAACTACTAAAGACAGAGCCAAAAGTTTTGGAGATAGTGTTTTTCGTAACTGCTTGTTCATAAAATTCTCGTTTTTCATAAAACGCATTTAAAGTTTTTATTTCTGAAAATCTATTAAAAATATCCACGTAAAATTCTCAAAATTTACCAGATGTATATTTTGTACCTCCCTAAATATCAATATTAGAAGGTCTTTTCTTTCTCAAGACCCATAAACAGCAAATTCGGTTGCTTAAATATGCACTTTCGGTTTGAGCTCTGAAATAAAAACAGTTATAACTATACTTCCAATGATCGTAAGAAGTAAACAAAAACTGTTTTGGCTAGCTAATCTTTAAAAGAAAAGAATTAAAAGTAAAAGGTCCTAAGTTAGCTATTTAAAGGTAGTGTAATATAACAGCATAGGTAGAAGTAAAATAACAGCATATATACGATGCAATATTTTTAATTTAAAAAACTGATTTTTTTTTAAATTTAAAAAGAAAAAAATTTCATTGATTTTTTAATATTTCGTCATTTTCTAAAATCCGATCACGTGTATTGATACATCTATGTACACTGTGGAAATTTTTCTAGTAGGTTGGAGAAAATTTTGGTGCTACAAAAGCCACAACCATAAGATAGTTAAATCTTGCATAAATACATATTTGGAGTTCCGGTTGAACAATAGATCCAAATGTTGAAACAAAATTTTACCATCTTATAACTGCAGCTACTGCAGCACTAAAAGTTGGTTCAACCAACTACAAAATTTTTACCATTGTAAGCAGTCGTCTCAAAGTTAATAGTAGCATAAAATTATGCTTACGTGTGGGATTGTGGAAATAAGATAACAAATTTATTCTATAAACTTATTTTAAATAATGAATTAAAGGGATCAAGTACAAATTTGTGAAATAATAAAAATACTTTTTATTTATGCTAAATTTTGTTTTAAAGTCTCATTAAAATTTAAAAATAATCTCTAAAAACATTTATCTCATAACCAATTTCTGAATTCAAGAAAAGTATTCAGTATTTTTTTTATTATCACCTAAACAAGATTTTGAAGGTAGTTGAGAGCGATTTAACATTTTGACATCCGCATGTCTTCTATTCGTAAAATGTTGAAATGATGGATTGACACCAGAATTTAGAAACAAATTTATTCGAAAATAAGTAAAACCATTTCTTCATGTACTTGATAAAAGGGAATTTTTCATTCCAAAATTCTGGTACCATTTGAGCATGTAAGTATTAAAATTAAGTTACTTTACGTACGACACCACTGTCGTGTCGCCGGACGGCAAAGTCTTAATAATTTGTCACAATTTCATAAAACTAACTTTATAAACTACTATCAACGAACTTTTAAAATATTTTTTTGAAAAAAATAAGACATTTTCAGAAATTAAAAAAAAAATTCAAATGATTAATATTTCTAAATTAACTTTTTTTTCATGGCGCTGTAATGTGTTACGTGCAAGATTATGTAATTAGACACTAATGGGAAACGATCAAATCTCAGTATGGCAAGAATCAAATGTAATGTAAATACATATTAATGCATAAATATACATATAATTATATATATATATATATATCTGACCTATGTCATACGATAACGCTCGTATTTATATATCAATTTTGATGAAACTAATTGTGTGTATTAAGCTAACCAATGTCTCAATTAAGCTAACCAATGTCCAATTATATATAATCGAAGTGAAACCATATGTGGAAAAATAAACAGAAATAAATAGAAAAGTTTCCAGCTAAAATGATGGCATTGAGATCACAGGATATTCAAACTAACTGAATATTATACTTTTATTTCAAAGAATAATGACCCTCGAAATATAAAGAAATCAACAATAAATTAAGGGGGAATGGCCCCCGTTCCTCCCCTTTCAACTTAACCAATGAATCCCCAATACTAATCAGAGAAGCGCCTTATCACAATGAACCTATATACAAAATTTGAAGCAAATCGGATAATTCGGCATGAAAAACCCATTTATCTAAATTAAGAGAAGGGATCAGCCCCCCTTCCCCCTTTATAATTAACCAATGAATCCCCAAAAGTAATGAGGGAAGCGCCTAACCAGAATGAACCTATATACAAAATTTGAAGCAAATCGGATAATTCTGCACGAAAAACCCATTTATCTAAATTAAGGGGGATTAGGCCCCGTTCCCCCTTTATACTTAACCAACGAGCCCCCAAATCTAATTAGGGAAGCGCCTTATCACAATGAACCTATATACAAAATTTGAAGAAAATCGGATAATTCTGCAAGAAAAACCCATTTATCTAAATTAAGGGAGGAATTAGCCCCCGTTCCTCCCTTTATATTTAACCAATGAACCCCCAAAAGTAACCAGGGAAGTTCCTCACCACAATGAACCTATATACAAAATTTGAAGCAAGTCGGTTAATTTTATATGAAAAACTCATTTAGCTAAATTAATTAGGGGGGTTGACCCCCGTTCTCTCTCTTTTGTACCTAACCAATGAACCTCCAACACTAATCAGGGAAGCGTCTTACCACGATGAACCTATATACAAAATTTGAAGCAAATCGGTTAATTCTGCATGTGAAACCACTTTATCTAAATTAAGAGGAGGGTTAACCCCCCTTCCCCCTTTATATTTAACCAATGAATCCCCAAAAGCAATGAGGGAAGCGCCTAATAAGAATGAACCTATATACAAATTTTGAAGCAAATTAGTTAATTTTATATGAAAAACTTATTTAGCTAAATTAATTGAGGGGATCAGCCCCCGTTCCCCCTTTTATACTTAACCAATGAACCTCCAAAATTAATCAGGGAAGCACCTTACCACAATGAACTTTTATACAAAATTTGAAGAAAACCAGTTAATTCTGCATGAAAAACCAATTTATCTAAATTAAGGTCGGCGGGGGGGATTAGCCTCCGTTCCACCCTTTATACTTATCCAATGAACATCTAAATCTAATCAGGGAAGCGCCTTATCAGAATAAACCTGTGTACCAAATTTGAAGCAAATCGGGTCATTCTGCATGAAAAACCCATTTATCTAAATTAAGGGGGATTAGATCCCCGTCCCCCCCCCTTTACCTATCTAATGAACCTCCGAAACTAATCAGGGAAGCGCCTTATCAGAATGAACCTATATACAAAATTTGAAGGAAATCTGACATTTCTATCAAGTGTTATCGCGTTAAGTACATACATACATACATACATACAGAACCTGCGGGCACATTATCTCTCGGGCTTTGAGAACCTGTGAGCTAATAAAAACTATGAATGTGATATGTAATCTTCAGACGAGCTTCATGTGCACAATTCTTACTAGGACTTCCCTCAAAGGGATTAGTCTGAGTGATATTGCTGAGAACATAGGGTTAACAATTACAATATAAAAAAAAGAGCAAATTAAATGATAGAATTACAAAATATCATATATAAATTCATATACACTGTTAAAAAAATCGAAAAGAAGTACCGTTCATCAGATGTGTTGTCATAATTTTTTTTAACATGTGGCAAAGGATCTCATTTTCTTAAGCGCGTATTGCGCAAAACTTGAAAAAAAAAAAAAAAAAAGCCGGATCTTTTAAAACGCCAAGCTTTTTAAAGTTACGTAATTGGATTTGCAGCCAATAGATTATTCTATCAAGCGTGGCTTAACGCAAATTTAATTTCATTGTTGCACCTTTTTTGTGTGTGAATTTAAAATTTTTCTTCCTTGATTATATATCTATTATTTGTATAACTGTTTATAAAAACTCTTACACTTCAAACCACATTGATAGCATGTTTTGCTACAAACCAGATTGCAAAACTATAGTCTAAATTACTATTAAAGTATAGAAAAAATCTTTCGATGACTTCTGTAAAATAACTTTTACATTAAATCTCCATATCGGCAAAATTGAAAATTATATATATTACAAAGTTAAGCTTAACAGATACTTCTTGATTATTCTATAGGAGGCTCTGCCCCCTGTGCCTTTAATGCGCGTTTACAGCGCCAATATGCAGACTTTTCTTTTGCCTGTCTGTCTGTCTCTCCACAATCTGTCTGTTTCCCTATCCGTTTTTCTGCCCGTCTCTCTAACTGATTGTCTATCTCTCTACACGTCTCGCTACCTGTCTCTATATTTCTCTACCGGTCTCGCTACCCGTCTCGCTACCCGTCTCTATATTCCTCTACCAGTCTCGCTACCCGCCAATCTATTTCTCTAACCGTCTGTCTATCCGTCTAACTACTTGTATGTCTAGCCGTGTCTCTATCCACTTCGCTACCCATTTGTCTATCTGTCTCTCTACCCGTCTGGCTATACGCCTCTCTACCCATCTACTGTCTCTCTACTCGTCTGTATACCCGTCTCACTATCCGTCTGTTTTTGTACCCGACTCTTCACCCGTCTCGCTATCAATCTCATTACCCGTCAGTCAACTCGTCTCTGTACTCATATCTCTACTCGTCTCTTTATCTACCACGCTACGCGTCTCACAACCTTTCTGGCTACATTCCAGTCTACCGGTGTCGCTACCCGTCTCGAGACCCATCTCGCTACCCCTCTGTCAACCCTCTTTTTACCTTTCTCTCTAGCCGTCTGTCTATTCGTTTCGCTACCCGTCAGTCTACCTATGTCGCTACTCGTCTCTCTACCCATCTCACTACCCGTCTGTCTACCCGTTTCTTTACTCGTCTTTCTACCTCTCGCCACCTCTTCCCAATATTTAAACAGTTCATTTATTATACAGAAGCCGTTTATCAGTTATTAAATGCAAACAGAAGTAATTTATCTAATAAGTGTAATCAGATGCATTTTTTTAAAATACATACATAAACCTGAATAATAATTCATCAGTTTTGTGTTCATAGTTGTTTATATCATTTGACAGTAAATCTCAACTTCTTAAACCTGAATTGTCTCAAGCTTTTTAAAAAAAACACAAGGTCTGTATAACTGCAAAGTACCCTGAGGGCTATATTAGCTACATGTTATTAAGTTTCGTTATCGCGTTTGCAGCCAATTGCTTATGTCAATGGCTTAACGCCATTTTAAATTCATTACTGTAACTTTCTTTTCTTTTCTTTTCTTTTCTTTTTTTTTGGGGGGGGGGGGGTAGGGGGGAAGGGTTTCAAATATATACATTTAAATTCCATGCCATTAGTGTTGTTTGTATTATTAACTAATACCTTGTAGACCGAGCTTCATTTGAAACAAATGTAAAAGACTTCTTATACAGTGTTTTTGTAGGAGAAACTTTCGTAATTGGGCCCAAAGCCAATCGGAGTATTTAATATCATTATTGTAACTCTTATAGAGTTAAAACAATATTGTTGCTAGCTTTACTCTTGTTTGAGACCAACTTTGCATGTGTATCTGAATGGGAAAAAGTTTCGTATCCTATGTCGGTTGGCGAAAAAAATTTTAAATTGTGCCAAAAGGTAGTTTTAGCAACTTACAAAATTTTTAAAGAGAGCGGTAAAACAGGTTTTTCAAATATTTACAAACATGCGTTTATTAAAGCATGTTTTTGCGCCATCTTAAAAATTTAAGCACGATGCTAAAATGAAATTTTATCGCCATATTCGATATTTTAATAAGTAATGAAAACACATAAACAAACTTATATAACAAACCTAAGAGGCATTTTTGTGATAAATAATTGTTATTGTCAGGGGGTTAAATTGTAAACAATTAATAAACGGCTAGTAAATAATAAATAGCATTTAAAATCTAAGGTACTTTTCGGTTAGCCGAGCGCCAGTGAAATGTATATATATATATATACATATATATATATGTATACATACACACATATATGTATGTGTATATATATATGTATATATACATACATGCATATATAAATGTGTGTATGTATAGATATATGTATATATATGTATACATAGATATATAAATTTCACTGGTGCCCGGCTAACCGAAAAGTACCAAATCTAAAAATGGAGAAGTGGTCCGTATAAAAATTAAGCGCTTGATATATGTAAATCTTTTTTTATTTTTTAATATTTCCGAATGCACAGATAAAAAGGTAAAAATCTCTTTTCCAAATGCCAAATAGAAAATATACAAAATAGAAAAATATCTGCTAAAAAATATATTTACATAATACTACATCTGCAAAAAAATAAGATTTAGAAAAAGTAAGCCAAATCCTTCAGATCCCAACAATCACATCGAAAAACTTATCACCAAAAAAGAACTCGCCAAATCTTACGGCACAGGAGATGGATTTTTCCCTCTGAATGCAGAATATTAGTTTTTTTCTTGTACGATGGGTGATTATAACTGTTTCATTTCACATACTACATACCGTTTGATATATTGGTACTTTTATGTTATCCTGGCGCAGTTGATAAATCGCCAAATATTGTTCCTATAACATTTTCATATTGAATTCATTTCATTTAAATATAAACCTTTCACTCATTTAATTTAAAATACATGCCTTTCATTAATCCCATTTAAAATGCTAAAAAGAGAAAAAAAAAAGAAATAATGCCATAAATCGAAACCTTTTATTTAAACACCAAAGAATTTTTTTTAATTATTTACACATGAGAAATAAAAAAAGCTGCTATTGCTGAGATTTGCGCCAAATCTCTAATACCAAGTCTACTAAGTTATTGCGGGGTTTTTCTTTCAAAGAGAAAAAAATCCAGATTAATTTTCGATTTCTACTCAATTGAAATATATTTTATTGTGCTGAATATTAGTGCCTGCATATTTTTTTTGCTCCTTGTACTCCATGAACTTTTCAATTCCGATTGTCTACGAAAATCTCGCGCCGGTGAAAATGACGTACCACAAAATTTCGTGACGTATGTACTTTAATTGTACTTTTTTATCGATTTTTTTAATATAATTTCCAAACGGTTTAGCATTTATTCTTGGTAATAAATAGACGTCGTTGTCACCTTTATAGGTACCTGCTGTAAAAATTTGAACGAAATCCGTTAAATATTTTTTGAGTTATGCTTGACGAAAGGTTTTAATATCCATCGTAGCTATATATGGGGCAAAGTAATACTGCGCTGTGTATGAGTCTTCGTTGCACTCAGACAACTAAAGCTATTTTATTTCAGCGAATATTATTGGCATAAAGCGTAAAAATGGCAATATTTAGTTCCTTATAACGTATCGAAAAAATGAAATATCGATTGAAATATAGGATACCATGTTGTTAAATAACTTAAACAACTCACTAAGTATAATAAACCAACCAAGATATAGCCAGATTCAAAATTGTAGAACCATGCGAGATTTATTATGGTTGTTTGGGCTTATCATTAGGTCGATTTTAATGTGTCGCATATATTATAAACACTACGTAATGTAACACAACGAAATTGTTCATTTTATGAGTAACGTGGTTTAAGAAACTGCCCATATATAGAATGGCAAATGTAGATGGATAAATAAATAATTGAAAAAAGCTGAGAAAGAGATGAGTTTATAAAAGTGATGAATGATTCATTAAAAGCGCATATTTCAGAAAAATACTACGAAGGATTTTTAATGTCGTTTCTTATTAGTAATTTGAGTAATACAATTGCTTAATGCATGAGAAAAAAATTGGTATATTTATGCCATTCCCAAAATAGGAAAAAAATAATATATTACAAAAAGAAATTATGCAAGGCCCTGATTTTTTAACGGCCACATGGATCGTTTTGACTCAAGTCTTTAAACATGTCAAGTTCATATAAACATATTTTAAATCAGACATTTAATAACATATAACTTATTTATACATTTGATTTCTTTTATTAGGTAAAAATTCTGGTTCAAAACGTCATTGAAATGGACCTGTACGAAAATTCTAGTGTTAATGGATTATAAAGGAAATACCTATGTATTTGCATCAACAGACGTCCGGTTAAAACTGTTATTGGTTTAAAGATTTAGAAACAGACACTGCTGAAAAATATTTAAATTAAAAAAAAAATCTTCCCTACTTTTGCAATTTTATTTTAGAATAACTTTCTTAAATGGTTTCAAGCGCATTATTTATAAGAAACAATAATCATTTATAAGAAATTAATCGTGTATTCGCATATCTAACAAATTCAGTATCAAAATAGGAACTTCGATCAATACAGTACAAACTCACAAAAAAGAATTTTTCCTTTGAATAAAGATATATTTCCAATTAGTTTTAAAGAGAAATTCAGCTAAACTAATATGAAATGATCCAGTTTTATATTAATGGTTAATGTAAGCATTTTGAATTTATGGCTGTAAATTGAATCGAAATTTAAAGTAAAGCTGTTGAAAAGACAGAAAATGTCGACCAATTTCATTTTAAAGGATAATGTGTAAAATTTCTTAACTCCGAATAAATCGCGAAGCAGAAGAATAAAAGTGTTCCAAAAATTCTAGTTTGACCACATATGTCAAAATTTCGTTCAAAATGTTCGAGTTTCGAACTCTATATTGCGATGGGAAAAGAACTAGAAAAATTGCTGAAGTGGAATAATTGATCAGCGATTTGATAATTTCGTCTTCAAAATTTTTGTCACGTTATAACTTATATTTTATATGAAAGATAAAATTTTAACTTCTGCGATAAAGTATTAATATCGATTATTTTTCATTCTTTACAGTTCACTTATCAAAATGAAAATAAATATAAACTCTTCTTTTGTGACCTTTTAGCATTTATGTATATTTCGCTTTCGTGCTTATACAGTGTATCAAAAAATGTGTTTCATATGTTTTTAATTAGAAACAATTTGTAACACTAAGAAATCAAAATAATTTATGTTTAAAATACGATGAGAAAAGGTTAAATATTTTGATAGCTATTTTCTTTATCATTTCGAAACATGTATTAAAGTCGATTAGTTTGGAAGCTTCACAGAAAACAATGGGCATAGTTTTTGACATTTGCTTTCATTTTTCATAATATAAATGATTTTAAAGAACTTACTATTGCATTTTCCTCAAATAGTATTCGTTGAAATTTTTCTCAAATAGTAACAACTAAATAGGGGTTTATCCATCCTTTAGGCCACTCCTCCCTCCCCCCCATTTGTCTGAAACTCCACTTTTGGATTGTTGGATGTGTATTTTATTATTTCTCTTAATTTAATTATAATTGTTACTAATAACCTTTCTTTTAATTAACTTACAATTAGCATGAACCTTTATATGCATATACATATAAGCTCGACTGAAAATATCCTAACAATAGAATTGTTACTACTATTTGCGTTCTTTTGTGACAAGCAACCAAGAATCCACAAGTGACATTAAAATGACAGGTGCAGTCAAGAGTTTAAATTTTGAATAAACCACCTAATATAGAGGTGGAGAATACAATTAGTGGTGGTTAAAGACAGCACCTGACGACAAGATGAGTAAATCACAAAAGCACACTCTGTTTCATGATAAGCATGAAACATACAAAATTTGGAATAAATGCTGCTGAAGTCTTAAACATGAATACTTAAAGAATTTTGCGTTGTGAACATTCTAGTATAATATTAAGTTAAATTATCTCATTATCTGACCGATTTCATAAATTGCTGGAATCGTCATGCATATTGATATTTTAGTACATTCATAATCTCCTCATTTTGTGTAAATAAATGTAAATTGCAGAAGCCATGAAAGTATGTAGTAAACTGATTAAGTTCCTCACACTGAGTGTATCTTATAATTTAAAAATAATAAGCTTCAAAATTGATCTCAACTCTCAAAATAGGGGGAACTACCCCTCCTTAAAGTTTTGTGAACTATCAGAGCTCTTCAATTACATAAATTAGTTTAGAGACAAAAATCAAGCATTTAATTGAACAAAGTGAACAAAATTTATTCAAGAAAAGAGAAAGTACATTTTAGTCTCATCAATTTTTATAAGATCATCTACACAATTTATAGGGTAAACCACAATGATTATTACTTGAAAACAAAATCGTCGATCATAGAATTAGATCATAAACACAAGAAGCCATAAAACTTACACCTGAGCACCATCACTAATGTGCTCATATTTTCTAGACAAGTATATTTTGAATGGAGATAAGAGCCATAATATTCAAATAAAACCTACGTAAACACACGACATTTACATAATTAATATTATCTCATTAATGAACAAGATGTTTTCCTAACATTATTTAATACAACAATTAATTTTTCAGCACTCACCAGACAGCCTCTAGAAGTCTCTCATAACCGTTTAATTCTCACCAAATAGTCCATCCACATACTGGAACAGAGGGATCTTTACGGACTCTAGTTCCGGCGCCGTTTCGCTAATTTTCCACCGCTGGCTAAGCGCAGCTTCCACTGTTCTGCCCGCGGACTACGTAAGCCCTTCGCCGTATCGTGTTGATAATGTTTCCGTCACTGGGTCGCAGCAATATGATCTCCTCCAACTACAAGCGAAGAGGTCCCTTCTTGTTTTTGCCGTCAGAGTCGGTGCATCCCTGTGCATGTTTCACTACTGATCTACCACGCGAATTTTATCTTCGCGAGCCTTGAGTCGCCAGTCGACCAGCCTTACGACCTTCGGTAAATTTTGCTCTCCAAGACCGGAGCTCTCACGTCACTGATGCCGCTAACCCACCTTCCATATTGCCGTGCTAACTTAGCTTTTTTAAAATCAGCCGCTCTTCCTGTGCTGCCTACTTTATTATTCCCGTCTTCTGTCAAGAATCACCATTCCATCTTAATCTGCCCTGTCCGATCTGACATCCACACCAGCCCCGTTAAATCTCTTCCATATGCCTAACCAATGAGCATTCCGTGTTTTCCACCCTTTTTCGCATACACTTAACTGAGAGTGCCGCATTGGTCAAGGGTGCACACAGGGTCAAAGTTGAGTTGCAAGGGTGCACCCCTCTACGCTTCCCACGCAGAAACCATGTGATCTAAAGTGGTCTGACTTTTCCGAAAAACAGTTAAATTTTTATGTAGCTCTCTCTACAATGCATAACAGATACTGCTATTATTCTCACTTGTCATAAACATGCAATTTTGCTGCAAAGTACCAAGTGATGACCTATTTTATGGGGCTATGACAATCTATTTTATGGGGCTGTAACAACCTGCGCCATTGTCCCCTTAAAACTCAAAGTTTCTGCTTTGGTGGGCTCATAATTTTTTTTTTTAGCTTCCCATGTCTTGTGGGAACATCTTGTTTACAAGTAAAATTTACGGGGAGGGGAATGAGATCCTTGGACAGCCACCCATACCGTCTAAAACTAATATTATTTTGAGAGAAGGAAAAATATTTGCTATCTATACAAACTGTGGGCTAAATTTTACACAATGTTTTATTTATTTACTTATTTAAATTTTATTTATTTATTTATTTATTTATATTATTTTTACAAAACGGGGGGGGGTCTAGAAGAAAACTGAAAACTTACATTTAAAACTATAAAACAGTTAATACTCATCTGTCATAACGTATTATTCCCTATGGCAGGCTAAAAAAAGATATTTTTTCAAAACACAACACAAAATATCTTTTTAAAAAAAAAAAACACACTGCACAACCTTCAAAGCTATAAATCCGAAAACCAAATGGTGATGGCCACCCTTACCATGAAAAGTTCACCCCAGATATCTCTAGACAGTAAGCAGAAGTGACACACAAGAAAAATAATATGGTTAAATCTGCCAGCCGTATCCTCCCTGCAGAGCAAAGTTGCAAAATTATCAGACACCGACACGTTTACAAGACTGAGCTCCAAAGTGAAGACAAGACCAATCTCACAGTAGCATACCGGTAGTGCAACCACAAGACTTGCATCAATATTCAACTACCTCCCGCACATCACTCTAACCGCCACCTAGTCAATCTTTGCACTGAAACATTCTCAATTACTAAAATGCAAGACAATTATCAAACCACTGGGTATGTCATCACTCCTGACATCCATGAATGCCCAACTCCATAGCACAGAAGCCAAACTCCATCAAACACTACAACTTACCTGCCATAACACCTAGAGAACTGTGGTGAGTGCTACCAAAAGATAGGATAGAAGAAAAATTTATGTATTTAGAGAAACATCAATTTGGACTAATCTACAGAAACACATAATATATCAACATAAAATACTCAAATGCTTTCAATGAATATAGGCAGAGTGAAAATTTTATGAAACAGAGGCATATCATTTTGAATAAGATAAGAAAATGAAACATTTCTTAAACTTTTTAGGAATGCCGACCAAGGCATCACTCAGTTTAAAACAAAGCAAATACACATTAAATACATAACACAGTTAACACATATCAACCTCCTTCTGAAACAATGAATTATTTACTCAGAAAATCAATAATCACACTTTTCATATATTTAGCATCACAGACTTTGTCTGTCACAGTAACATGACAACTATTCACTCAGATAATCAAGGCAGTATTGAATGTTCTAACACTGTATGTATATACTACCTACATATATATCAACACATACTACATATATATTAACATTTTACAGATGCAATATAAATAGATGACAAGCAATATCTGAATTTTACCCGTGTGATAAGTTCCAAAGTCTTTTGTAATTGCACAGGGTAAAACAAAGTTGAGATTATTCTACATAATACTCCATTTGGTATAGAGCAGGACAAAAGTCAACAGAGCTGTTGCCGCTACAGGACATATAACTAAAAATTTCTCTATTTACTATTTTTATATATAATTATTTTTCACATTTTCTTTTTTAGCTATCCAGAGGCCACAAATCACCTACCAACTATTCAAAGGCATTAAAACCCTGCCCCTAAACATTATACTGCAAGTCGTTAAGCTGTGAAGACTTCCATTAACCACATCCTCCGAAATTTACCATTCTAAAATATTGCCTGACGATACAAGAGCATTCAATATCACATAATTTTGAAAATTTATTTACAATTTATGTACACAGACACGGAAATTTTGAAAACAGAACACTAACATACTCACACAAAACGTAATTAATTTCAAGAACATACCTTATATACTAGTAATAGACGTATCCCAACGTAAAACGTAATGATAAACATTACTAAATCCATTGTTTGTCACGCGCATAACAGAAACAAACTATCGCTTCAAATATATAAACGCATAAAACCCGTTTTATCACCCTTCCCGTATTTAAAACATTCCCAAAGATACCGACATAAGGAGAATACTCATTGACAACAAATTAAAACTACCAAAATCATCTCCAATTATATCGCGAACAGTAATTTCTTCCAGAAGCACGCGAGAATCTCGCTGCGCTTCGATTATTACTCGGAATAATATACCTCCGCGAACGCTTAATCAGCAATACGTTATCCCCTTCTCTTGTCTGCACATGTACACTTGCAGAATTCCCACTCGTATCGAACGCTTCTCTTTCACCCTAAACGACTGATTGAGCTGAATCGAATTTCCCGACAGAATCGATCGGCGCGGGAGAGCTGTCAGCGGTAGTCGAGTCTTGTTTACAAGTTGCAGGAGGAAACTCCATCCGCGATTTCTGCTTCGTGAGACGATCAACATGGACAGTTTGAGTTTTTGTCAGTTTGGATTCGAGGGCTATCTTAAAATTTACCGCACCGATCTTTTCTAACACAAGATAGGGACCCACATTCGGTTTTACTAGTTTCTTACTTCTCCCTGGTTTTACAACAGGTGAAAATAACCATACTGAATCACCCACTGAAATGCATTTGTCGACAGCCGTTTTGATTTTTAACTTCTCTTGTCTTTCTGAAACCTCTACCAACCTATTGTACACACTTGAATAGATTTTCTGCATTGCAGGAATCAATAACTCACAAAAAGATGGGGCGTCTACATATTTACTCTCCAGTTTTGATTCAAAAATTGAGTATGGGAGCACTAAATTTCTACCATAGACTACAGCCGCAGGTGTTAATTTTGTTGAATCGTGAACCGAGGTACGCATGGCAAGGAGTGCAAATTTTAACTTTATATCCCAATCAAGTTGATTTTCATCAACCAAGTGCGAAAGGGCGTTAATTAACGTGCGATGTGCTCTCTCTAATTTCCCATTCGATTCGGGGTGATATGGCGAGGTTCGATTATGCTTTACGCCAAAACGAGCATACACAGATTCCATAGCATCTGATAAAAAATTTTTCCCACGATCAGTGATTATTTTTTTACTACACCCATGTCTAGATATGAAATCTGCCAAAGTATCTGCAACTGTCTCTGATACAATGGATTGAACCGGGTATGCTTCAATCCACTTGCTAAATGCATCTATATAGGTGATGATGAATCGGTTGCCTGACATGGTTGGCGTCATGGGACCAACACAGTCCCA
Source organism: Maratus michaelseni (assembly GCA_963931845.1). Lineage (NCBI taxonomy): Eukaryota > Metazoa > Arthropoda > Arachnida > Araneae > Salticidae > Maratus > Maratus michaelseni. The sequence goes on from OZ007586.1 coordinate 7,135,102, forward strand.
GTGAACCACTGAAAATGGACTAGAAGGGGTAGGCATCCTTTGCAAAGGTGCCAAGTGCTTTGATTTGTGAGCACTTCTCTGCTGGCAACTGATGCAAGATTCTACTAAATTTTTTACATGAGCCGTCATCCCTGGCCAGTAAAAATGCTCCCTGATTCTTTCTATAGTTTTGTAGTAACCCTGATGACATCCTGCCAGAGAATCATGAGTCATCTTGAAAATTTCTGGAACCACCTCCAAAGGTACAACGACTTTTCTCCCACTGTTTATCACCATGGAGTCCCTCGTATCCTTACACACTAAGAGGTCTCCCTCAAAATAAAATTTTAGATAATTTGGAGAAATATTCATACCCTTTTCCAGCCTTTCTACAATTTCCGCACATTCTCTGTCAGTTTTCTGTGCTGTACCAATCATTTTGATTAAATCATTATAAGGTTCACAAATATATACAGGATTATTATTACTATTTACATTTTGCACACAATTAACACTATTTACACTATACACATATCTCGACAAGAAATCTGCCACACTATTGAATTTTCCTTTGATATATTGAACCTTGAAACTAAAGTCAGATAGTGTGCAGATCCACCTAGCAATTCTGGATGTAGGATACCTAATTTTCAACACAAAAGTGAGAGGGGCATGATCGGTATAAATTGTAAAATGGGTATTAGCTAAATAGCACTTAAAGTGAGCTGTAGCCCAAACCAATGCCAAAAGTTCCCTCTCTGTTGTTGAATATCTAGTTTCTGCATCTTTGAGTTTCTTACTCGCAAAAGCAACCGGATGGAGTAAGTTATCTGTACCTAGTTGCATAAGTACTGCCCCAAGCGCTTCGCCACTGGCGTCCGTGTATAACTGGAATTCTTTTGAGAAATCAGGCAAGAATACACACGGTTTGAAACTCAAACCTTCTTTTAAATCCTCAAACTCAGCTTGGGCCTCAGGCGTCCTTCTGAAAATGCCATTTTCTTTCGTTAGATTGGTTAAATTAACTGCTCTCTTACTAAAATCAGGTGTAAATCTTTTATTATACGTTAATGTGCCCAAAAAACTTCTAACTGCCTTACGGTTGTGAGGAATATGGAAATTTTTTATCACCTCGATATTCTTGTTTATGGGGGCAACTTGATTACGACAAATTTCATATCCTAAATATTGTATCTTATCTGTGAGAATTTTACACTTACTAGGCTTAAGTCTTAAGTTATGTTCACGCAGTCTGTCGATTGTTTGTAATTTTGAAAGGTGTGACTCTATGTCATTTGAGGAAATAATAATGTCATCGACATATACTAGAATTCCCAAGTTTGCTAAATACCCAAAAATGAAATTCATCAGTCTTTGAAATGCACTGCTGGAAGTGGCTAAACCAAAAGCATTTCTATTGAACTGATGTAAACCGCGATGAGTAATGATAGCAGTTTTATGGCGATCCTCAGGTCGAATTATCTACTGGAAAATCCACTGGTCAAATCCAATGTTGAAAAAAGACTGAGCCCATATAGCATCAAAGCTCCTGAAAACCTCCCCAGGAGTTCCAATTCATCCCAAATTCCTCCTGAAACTGTAATGACGCTATCAGGCGTTCCTGGGGAAGATACTTTAATCACTTCCCCAGGACTGATCTCCCAGATCCCTCCCAGGGAAAAAGCTCCTCAGGACTGACCTCCCAGATCCCTCCCAGGGAGCAAGCTCCTCAGGACTGATCTCCCAGATCCCTCCCAGGGAGCAAGCTCCTCGGGATGATATTCCAAAGGAAGTACCTAGGAAGAGACGGTACTGGTGCCATCTCATGGGTGATTTTGACACTAAAATAACTTATTATAATTTTTTATTAAAAAAAATATTTGATTTGATGTGGTTCGATTTTTTAATTAATAAAGTTTATATTATTATTTGATTTATTTTATTTCCTAAGCACATCTGGTTGTTGTTTAACTTTTAATTACTGTTATAATATTTAATTATCCTTATTTAGATATATTTTTAATTTATAAAATGGAATCAAAATGTAGTTAAATAAATAAATTAAATAAATTAATCTTTAAATATAAATTGAAAATTTATTATTTATTTTATTTTTGATCTTTCAAAAAATAACTTATATATTAATTCATTTTATCATTACATTCATTAATTATTTTTTCTGAACTTTCAACAATTACTTATATATTTTTACTATTACTTTTTCATCTAACTAGTAATTTTACATTGATTTCACTTATATGCTTTATTAGTTTCTATAGAAATAATTTAATTTAAAATATAAAATTGATTTACTTTCTCCTAATAAATTATTTTTATTTTCAATTATAAGAAATCAGAATTATTTTTTTTCGAAACACGAAGTTTAATATATATTTATATATTTGTATATAACCATATTTTATAAATTAAGGATTAGAGATATAGTAAAAATTATTTCTTCTGATCCTTTAAATATAGTCTTATATATTGAATTATTATTATTATTTGTATTAAATAATTAATCATTTCATATGAATTTTAATTATATACATAAATAATTTTTGGATCAATATTTAATTTAAAAATATATAAATTGGATTTATTATTTTTTTTTCGCTGACCATTTCAAATTATCATATATATATATATATATATATATATATATATATATATATATATATATCTTTTATTATTTCTAATAAATGAGGGTTTTTTTTTTTCGTAACTGTAAGAAATCAAAAGGAATCAAAAATTTGTTACAAATAAGGGTTTTATCAACAGTTTAATATATATTTACATATTTGTATCTATTCAGAATTTGATAGTTAACAGATTAGAGATAAGCATTTTTAAATTAAACAATCTATTTTAAAAAATCTTATTTCGATTGTAAAAGTTAATTTTCATGTAAGTTTCAAAATTGAATCATATTTAAGTCATATCGAGCATATATACTTTTAATCTTATTCTTCTATTAATTATTTTTTTCTGATCTTTTTAAAAATTACATATATATTTATGTATTTTATTATTACATTTTCAACTAATTAATAATTTTATATTTATCGATAAATATATTTATCAAATCAATAATTTACTTTTAAGTCTAAATTATAACACCAACTTAAAGAGATTACATGCTCTATTGAAATGGCACATTTGGTTTTAAAAAATACAAACATCCCTCCCCCTCCCCCCTGAATAAGAGTTTTGCTTGAAAGATTTTTATTTAAAAATATACATTCTTACAAAATCGGGTTAAAGATATAAATTCGTGCTGATTATTATCACGGACCTGGTCAATACCACTTGTCTCATTTGATATACTTTATATATGTGTTGGTAATGAGCATATGTTCGCTAAATGATGTCAATTTTTAATTATGTATGAATTTTTATGAAGCGTCTGTTCTGGAGGTTTTACCATATTAATTTTATTTTATTTTTTAAATACAAATTAGTTATTTTCTATTACCTCTTTCAAATTACGATACATGGTATATATTTTTTAATTCTTAATAATGAAGGTGAAATCTCAATTTAGTGAACTTAAGAAATATTAACAACATACAGATTCAGAAAATATAAATAAATATTTATCTTTCTAAATAACAAATATTTCTCCATAATTTAAAACTGAGTTGTGTTTTGCTTTGGTTGTTAAAACTTTCATTTAAGAAACCTATTTTATATTTGGCAAACTTTTTAGTTTAGGATATTTATAAAAGATTATTTTTCGTGCAAATTCTTCACTCCTGTTTAAGCAAGGAAATACTTCTATCCAGATGTCAAGAACGATTATATAATCAGCTGCAAAAGTCCCATAATGCAAATATGTTTAGTCAGGTAAGGATAGAATTTTAACTACAATAAGAACATGAATAGTACTGAGCAACCTCCAATTCCTTTTGATGGATGAAGAATGGATATGTATGCTTACTGGAATGCATGCAATACTTGCAAAGAAAAGTAGTTGAAAGCATGGAACTTAGTTCCATGGTTGAAAGGAGGGAAAACGTTCTTCTTCCCAGAATAAGGAGTAAGCTATTTCAAATTTAGCTTTGAGATAACTAAAATAAACAATTGTCGGTACAATAGAAAAATAATCGTTAAAGCAGTCGACCAATGATTCTATAAAAGACAAAAGTATTGCTTTTAAAGGATTTCCTTGTTTAGAATTTTTACACAATACTTCGTTGACAATCATAACAAAGAACTCAAATTTTATGTCAAAGTATCCGTACATTTAGGCATTTTAAATCTCCTGAAATATTAGTTTTGTTAGCTAAAATGAAATTATATTTCAATGAAAAATAGTGCATAATGAAATTTCTATGTATTGAATGTTTTCACAGGATTTCAAAAGATCGCTAAATGGAGATTTAATTGTAAATTAGTTTTATTTATTACAATAAGAAAAAAAAATTTGTTACAGACACAAATTTTATTAACAGTACTTTTTTTCATATTTAACTAGTTACAGATATAGAGTAGAAATGCCCATACTTTAAAAATTAAGAGCTAAAGAAATATTATTGTCATTTTAAACAGCAGTTTCATGTAGGTAATTGAAAATTAAACGATGTATTTATGTATCTTAGGTTGTTTCTCAAATGATCTGCTCAACAACGCGAAACTTTCTGACACATCTTTTGACTTATTTTTAAACGCAAAGACATAAAATTGGCTGGCCTGACTATTGAATTGATTTGAGATCGAAATGAAATTTCCATTTTTTAATAAATAAATTACTTATCGGGTTATAAGTGATTCATGTTACATGATGACACGTTTTTCTCCTTTCTCGTGCTACGGCGTCGGAAATTCAGCTCAAAACACCGACTTTGACGGTATTTTCTGAAAGATCTTCTGTCTTTACCAAAAAATGGAAAACATCTTTTGATTACAGTTTATAAATAAGAACACCTGCCAATTTCAAGCGTTTCCAAACAAAAATGAACTAAAAAATATGTCATAACCCAGACAACACAAACACATCCTAAAAACATCCAAAAGATGTCATATTTAGGACAAGCTGATATCCTGTGGACCGATGAAATGGTCCTCTCGACAGTTACAGGACATCCCCTAAGTTTCGAAATGCCACACCTTTCAACGTCCTATGGATGTCATCTCATGACACATTTTGGACGGTTATAGGACACTTGCATTACATCCTCTGGATGGTCCTATTGATATCCTAAAAGCATCCACATAATGTCATATTTAGGATAAGCTGATATCCTGCGGATGGATGAAATCATCCTGTAGACAGTTATAGGATATCCCCTGTGTGTCGAAATGTCACACCTGTCAATATCCTATGGATGTCATTACACAACACCTTATGGATGGTTATAGGGCATCCTCTGGGTGTCAAAATGTCACACCTGTCAGCATCCTGTGGATGGTTTTCATGATATTACTGCCTTCAATTTGCATTTTTGAAATTCATATGTACATAAACATATGACAATGCATAGATCTATTGTTACTGAAAACATTTATTTAATAAATTTTATAGTTTAAAAATATCTTCATTTATTAGATTTATTAGAGGGAATAAAAGTTTTTATTTTTTAAGAAAGGTTATTGAATAATCTTTCTTTTAAAAAAAATATCCAATCTAACAAAGATCTCATACACTATATAATTTATTTAATAAAAAATGTTTTCAGTAACAATATATTGAGGTATATATGAATTTTAAAAATGCAAATTGAAGGCAGAAGATATCTTATATTGTCGATAAAATTCAAGAAAATTTAAGAAATTTTGTAAAATTCCTTACTTATATATATTGATATATATCATATATAATTATATAGCCCTTTCATCTTATATTCTCGATAAAATTCAAGAAAATTTAAGATATTTTGTAAAATTCCTTACTTGTATATAATTATTTTTTACATATTTTATTCTTAATTTGAGCAAATATTATATAAAATGATGCAATTTAAAATTTTTTCATGACCTTTTTTTAAGTGCTATGTCTGAAGTGGAACTTATCATTCTTGTCGTAAGAAGTCATATAAAAACTTAAGGCAGTATTAAAAAAAAATATTTTTGCATGCTCAACAACTCAAAATTTTATGACACATTTTCAAACTCATTTTTAAAAGTAAAAACATGAAACTTGGCGGCGTGATTTATGAAGAGATTTATAAGGGACCTACGTTTTCATTTTTCGTTCAATTAATTAGAAATTGATTTACAAACAAATATTTTCAAAGTACTTTTTTTTTTTTTCCCCAGCGCTATCGCTTCAGGAAATTCGGTTCAAAATGTCCACTTTGACAGCACTGTAAAAATATATTATGCCTTTATCAAAAAATCGAGACAACACGGACATTATAAAGTTTCTGAATAAGAGAACCTGCCAATTGGATGCATTTTCGAGCAAAAATGAATTTAAAAATGTGTCTCAAAATAAGCAGTTTGGATTTGAATACACCCTTAAGTTTTTTTTAAATAACAATTTTTTTTTTTACTTTGCAATTATTTGTTTTACTTACTAAAAAAAGCATGTAAATACCTGATCCACTTTAGGAACACCCGGTATATGCAACAAATGTTATGCATTTGATTGTCCTCTGATAAGGTGCCACATGAAATTTAAAAGTATCGTTTTGTCCCTCTGATGATGGTTTTACATTGTTTTTCTAGAATAAAGCTAGTGCATAAGTCATCTGTTAATACTTTTGCATTCAAAACAAATAAAGGACAGAAAAGTATGCCCTTTCATATTTAGTGACCGAAGCACACATTTACTGCTGTGATAATTTGGCTATACAGCTTCAGATTCAAATATGTTTTACTTACCTTTGTACTTAAATACATTACCTTACTTTAACAAAATGAGACAGTACCATGATTATGTAAATGCTAATGGCCCAGAAAGTGCATTTGATATATGTCACAAAGTATTAACACAAATTTGAGCAATATTAAGATATTGTTTGCTTTCATTGTTCTAACTTTAATGAATAAACAACTTCTGTATTTTAAATAATTGCACATATTATACTAAGTGCTCAATATAAAATAATAAACTTAAATTATATGACATACAAAAATTAAATCTTTATGCAAAAGTCATCAGAAGTGAATACCTGAAAATTTTAAAATTTTACTCCCAATTTAATTGGAAATCAGTAAAGGAATAAAAATAAAAAAATATATTTCACAATGTCATGAAAGATAGTATGGGGAAAATGATAACCGCTGTTGAATAATCTTATTATTTTTAAAAAATTCTATAATGTTACAAATTGCACAATAAAAAAATTCACATTAAAAACAAAACAAATATTTATTTACAACTTTCACGATAAAATACAAAACAAATATTTATTTATAACTTTCCACAATAAAATACAAAACAAATATTTATTTACAACTTTCCACATCACAAAACATAATTTTTTTTTCTTTGCAACAATCTGGTTTCTTCCACCTTGCTGTTGTCACAGAAATTTCTGCTCGGCATACGTCTGTAAAGAAGAAAAGAAAAAATATCCATATCTACCTAACTTTATAAGTGCATCACATTCATTCAAAATGAATAAATCAGCATATATACACAAGATATACAATAATTTCTTACCGTTTGTTTCTTCAAAAGATCTTACAGTAAAATTTATTAAGTTATTTTTAGGAACTTTGCTATTTAAGCCTTATGGGATATTTGAACAACTATGAAAAAGTAAAAGCACATCTTATTTTATGTCGAAAAACGTCATACAGCATGAAAGCACCCGCCTTGTTTTGTGTCGAAAAAAAAAATCTTAATATTTATAACTGATGGTAATGTCATATTTTTAATAATTAAAAATGATGGTAATTATAAGCAAAATGTACTACAGTAGACTCCCCAAATCCACATGAGTCCATCATAACACTGAAATTGTGCAAATTTTTGAATTATTTGCAGATTTCTGGTTTATTTACATTTTTTAAGCAGTAATACGAATGTAATAATGCATTTGAAATTACAATGAATATGTCTATAATAAAGTAAATTATTAAGTAAAACAATAAAGTACTAAATATTAAGAAAATGTAAAACTTGATTAAAATATAAAAAGTAAAGATCAAGTATGTATTTAGTAATGTGTAAGGCGTAAGTATGCTAAATAAAGATTAGATATCATCATCATCAACAACTGTTTTCAATCCACTGCTGGATTCTCACCCAGATTTTTCCATTGTTTCCTGTCTAGTGTTTTAGTCATCCAATTAACACTGACCACTTATCTGATTTCGTCACTCCATCTTACTTGAGGTCATCTTCTTGGTCGTTTTACATCACTGGGATACTACTGTAGGGTGTTTGTGCTCCATCTACTGTCTTATCTTTTTGCAATGTGCCCTGCCCATTTTCCATTTTAGACGTTTAATTCTTTCAATGACGTCAAAAACTTTCGTCTAACTTCTCAGCCAGGTTATTCTCTTTCTGTCTCTTCTAGTTATGCCCAGCGTACATCTTTCTATACTTCGCTGTGTTCGGGTCCGGATACCGGGTTGCGTTAGTGAAGGAAACACTCGATGGAGAAGTTTCTGTAGAAGCACAATTTTAGTCATCAATATTAGTTTGACACTAAACGGTATTTGCCATTCCGCTGCACCAGATTTAGTACAGCAATCCTATACTTTACAGATTAACAAACTACAACTTGTGTGTTCAGGGGTCGATGCAGGTTTTTTTTTTCTTGGGGCCCATTTTGTGAAAAGTAAAGGTTATTTTTGTGAAATTTATTATATTTTTGTGAAAAATAACATTTTGTGGCGAAAGTTGATATCCAGTTAATCAAATTCAGACCAAGCATTTAAAAACAAAAACCGTTTAAAATCCTTTTGCTGAAGTTTTCCTCTCTGGTGAACTTGCTTGTTTACAAATTACATATTTTAAAAATCACAAAATAATAAATAAATAATAAATAGTAAGTTTTTATGGAATAGCATTTTGTGAAGGAGCCCATTTTATCATTTTGATTTTTGTGAAGGGGCCATTTTATAAAATTGTTTTTTGTGAAGGGGCCGATTTCATTAAATAGATTTTTGTGAAGGGGCCCTAAATAGGCCCCAAATTTTTCCTGGATCGACCCCTGGTGTTTCATTTTAAAATGCTTGTTGCACTTATGCTGAATTGGTGTTTGTTATGAGAACATAAGATTTATTTTTATAAAAGCTATGATTTATCAAACTTATAAGTTATAATGCTCTAAAATAAGACTTATTTTTGTATGGAGTAAAAAATTCAAAAAGAAAATAACAATGTGTGCAGTATTTGAACACACGGCAAATGTAATATGGTGAGAAAATGCTTTTTTAACCATTAAAATAATGTCAGGGCTTAATATACTTACATATCTACCGTATTATTGGGAATATCAGCCGTACCAATGAATATCTGTTTCAAAAAAAGTATATCCACGTAAGCGGCACACCTGTAAAAATCTCTTTTTTAAAAATGTATAGTGCCGCACCCAAGGAACTCAAATTTACGTATAAATATTTTCACTTAAATGCCACACACAAAAAAATTTAAACTAGTAATTAAATATAAAGAACTATTGTAATATTAGTATACAGAGTTTCCCCCAGACAGTTTCAGAAGGGTACTGCACCCTGTCTGCCCTTTGGTTAACAAAATAGCACCCCTCTTGTCCCTCATAAAAAGAATTAGCACCCTTCTTGCCCCCTCCAGTAAAATAATTAGCACCCTTCTTGCCCTTAGTAAAAAAAGTGCCCTTTCTCCTTTTTGCCTTAAAAATTTGCTTTCATAGTAAAAACTGACTCAATGTTGTCTTAAAAAGAGTGTTTTGACTTTGAAATATCAAAAGTGGTTTTAAAAATCAAAAGAATACATCTAACAATTAAAAAAAGTGTCTTTAAGAATCTGAAAAGTGCCCTCAAAAATCCAAAAAGTGCCCTTAAGAATAAAAAAGTGCCCTTTTCTCACCAGCAGCACCCTGCCTCTTTTTAAACCTGGGGGAAACTCTGTTAGTAATATATAAATAATTTAACTTAAGTGCTGAAAAAAAAATATGTATATATATATAAGGATATCATATAGAGACTTTGTGCCGAAACTACTGTAGCATAACTAGAGCGGTGTTCCTGTAATCTTTTTTTTTTTTTTTTTTTTTAAGGGTGGAGGGAGATTTCTTTTGACAAAAGACATGTTACATTTAAGGTATGCAAATGACAAAAAAATTTAAACAAGCAAAATATTACTGAAAAATGTTATGTAATAAACCATTATTAAAACATTTTTAAAATATGTAGTTTTATGTTAACTCCCCTGACTACTGCTAAAAGCACCTTTTCGTCACCGAAGCAATAATCAAACAGAGAAAAATACAGTATTTAATCTATACCATCAGAAGCTGATGATCTTATTCTGATAACGTTCGGCGACTTCCGACTGCAAATAGTTTAATAAACAAAACAAAAACCACAGATAGTTCTCTCCTTTTTCTTTGCAGTTGCTTTTTTGTGGGGATGCTCTCATTTTCTAATAATTGATTATTTTTTAATAAAAGTTTGTTACACAGCCTAATTTACTATTATTGAACTTGCTGAAAACTTGAACAAATTTCGTCAATTGACGATGGAGATATCAATTATTTTTTTTAATAGTAAGGTAAAAACAGGTTTTGCTTTTCATTCTTTTTCTTTTAATTATTTTTTCCGTTTGCTTGAAGCTCAATTTTTTTTCCCATTTGGCACTAACTATTACGCTTGACGACAATAGTGTTGATATAACACAGTTTAGAGATACCTAGAATTTAAATATTCAGGGCCGAAATTAGCTTTTTTTTCACAGGGGCAAACAGGGATTTTGGCACCCCCACTAACCCTACCTTTCTCGCAAAGTAAATTTACAAAGATAATTTTACTAAGTTTTTAATAGCTGACTTATTTTAAACTGAAAAATATGTAATCATAAAATATGTAATAGTGAACTCTGTGCTTTGTCAAATACTTATTCAATAAAACCTGTGAGTACAGAATCAAAAGGAACAAGACAAAATTCAGTTTTATACAAGTTTTCGTCTTAGCAAATAGAATTGATGCTATTGTTACTGTTGGATCTGTGTATTTTTTTCATTTAAGACAGGATTCTATTACAGAAAGATTTTACTGTGGTTATAGTATTACATTACAATTGAACAGATGTTTAAAGTCCTAGTGTTATAAGTCACAATGTCTTAAGAACTGAAAAACCAGAATTTTCTGTAAGAATATAACAATGAATTCTAATACTGTAAAACATCGTTGTATGTTATCTACATACAGTTTCATGGAGCTGTCATTTATACTGCACTTCCTATTTATAGACTAATATGTTTAGATACTTTCCTGAACCTAAATTCCAAATTATAATAGTGACTCGGAACCAAAAAAAATTAAGTTTTTAATAAGTATTTTATTATGTGAATTTTTTACCTTTTATTTTTTAGTGTCCCATGAATTCTCAGTTTTTCTTTTGAATTTTCCAACTTACAAAACATTTTTGCCCAAATTTCATATACTTTTTTTTGTATCAAGCAAAAAACCAAATGGTCATTTGTCGTCCCCCATGCCTTCCATTCTGGCGCCCGGGACACATGCCCCCTCTGTGCTGCCTTTAGTTTCAGCCCTGAATATTAATAATCAAAAAGTGCTGCAGAATGTTTACATTTAAAATAAATGTCAATATACTTAAAATCTTGGTACTTTTCGGTTAGCCAGGCACCACTAATTAGAGATCTGCACAGGCCGGGCTCGGGCCTATTTTCCTTCACTGCACTCGGGCTAGGCCTTGTCTCCACTCGTTTTGGGCCTAGTGATTACTCTTTATGGCCCGGGTTCAGGCCTTTCATTTTTCCTGAAGGATCAGGCCGTGTCTTAAATTATTTTTTTCCGGACAGAGCCGGGACTGGTTTCATCCTTCCTAGGCTTCACACCCCAAAATTTTCAGTCCTGGTTTTGACCCTATAAAAATCATTGTCTCGGCTTGGCCTGGTCCGTTCGAAGGTCAGTAAAATAAGACCCGGCACAAAAATCTTTGAAAAAAATGCAAATATTTTTAAATTGCCATTATTCTACAATTAAACATTAAAATTTATTATTTTTAAAGATAAGTAGATTTGTACACTTATTAAAATATGGCTAAATTAAAATATAGTGAAACGTGTGAAAAAGAACCTGCTTATGACGGAATCCTGTCTTAAACTGAAAAATGTGTTGATCCATGCAAAATGAATATACTACTACGTAAGAAAAGAATATATAATATATTTACACCTGCTAAGAAGGCAAATTGTCTATAACTCATTTTTTTTCCCTATGCAATTCCGTCTTAGAAGAAGATTTTAATGTATAGCATTTTTCTGATTTTTAACACTTCAATACATGGAATATGGATTAACAATATTAATGATAACTTAAACACATACATACAACAAATAGAGATTTATTAAAAAAATAAATATCGCAGACTGCGGCACTTCTATAAAAATGAAGATTGTAAACATGAAAAAAAAAAAGAGCTTAGATAGGAATTTTTGGTTAGATCTACTCCTACAAGGCAAATTTTTAACCAAATCATCGTAAAAATCAATGTTTTGTGGAAATTAACTCGGGCCGGCCTTTTAGCTTTTATACCGGGACGAACTTACTTTTAAATCGGGTCGGGTCAGGCCAATATTTTTTTTTGCTTGGGCCGAACTTTTGATTTTTGTATCAGGCCAGGCCTGGAAATTTCGGCCCGTGCAGACCTCTACCACTGATATATGTACATGTATTATATATACCATATATCTGCAAATACATATTATATACATACATATTATATATATGTATATACATATGTATTTATATATGTACATATGTCACTGGCACCCGGCTAACCGAAAAGTACCAAAAACTTTAACATAAAATTATGGTTTATTTCTTCTGGAAAAAAATAGTTTGAATTAAATGTACTTTAAGATAAAATGAAGATTTTCTATACTTATATGACTGCTAAAAAGATATTTATTGCCTTTTGACAGGTATGCTAGTAGAACTTTTAATTTTTGTATCGGGCCGGGCTGAATTTTTTTTTGTATGGGTACCAATACAAAAATTAATTTGGGTGATCTATCAATGTTAACTGAATATTTTAGAAATTACCGAAAAAAAAAATCAGTTTTCAAAAACAAGCCATGGTATATAAATATATTTTAGATCAAATAGGTAATATATATTTTTTCTGATAGTATTATACCTATATTTTTTATATTTGCAGTGCATTTCATAAAATTTTGAATAGTCAAAATCAATAAAATTCATTATAATCGCTTCTGTTTACGTGTTTATTTGTTTGTTTGTTACATGTTAAATGTTGGTCTGTTACAGGTAAGATTACATATTTTTCATGACTATCTTATGGCAACAGTCAAATTTTGAGAAAGATATATGTTTCAGAACGCCCTCTGAATGAAAATACATTTTTATAATAATAAATTGTAAATTATTTTATAAGTAATATATCGATAAACATCAAGGTATCTGAAAAGCATGGTAATTCATGTTTGTCTGTTACATTAACATTTTTTTAACCATAATTATTTACATTAAATAATTTATTCATAATAACTATATTAATTTATCTTCTAATAAATATCATCATGCTAATTGTAGCCCTTTTTGAATTACATAATTATTATTTTTCAAATGAGATAAAGCCTTTTTTTCTGCTATGTCAATTAGTCTGTTACAATGGAATTGCCCATTTAAATAAATAAATAAGTAAAAATGTTCCAAAGCACAACAATTCATAAATATGCTTAAATGCAAAAATATGACAATTCAATAAAAGCTATAAAACTACATGCTCACATATTCTTTTATTTTTAAGAAAATGAAATAATAATAATAAATCAATTAAACATACCACTGCTTAGAGTCCATTGCAGACTTCTTTTCCAGCATTCAGCTCAATTTACAGCTGGATTTTTCAAAAATTACTTGCATAGTCTCTAAAATAAAGAAATAAGTTTGAAATGAAGCATGTGTAAATAAATGTGTCAAATTAACATTTTAACCCGTCAGCACACACACTGGGATAAAATCTACCCCAGCTCAGAACTATTACTTAAAAATGTGCGTAAATCGTTCGGGATCATTCTGAGCTTTACAGTACCTTTCAAGCTGAAAGAGATCAAGATGTGGCCAAAAAGAATTTACCTCCGGTTGTGAGATTTTCTATTCTTTTGTTATAAAAATGTCACGTGGGAGGAAATTTACCCCACGCGTGTTATAACGTAACCCATAAAGATAAGAAAATGTTAATGCAAATGTTTATGTAAAAAATATAGTGTGCAAATAATAATATAATTTTTCTTTTAAACGTTAACAACTCTTGTACATACAGTTTCTATATATCAGTTTTATATTTTTTTGTATTTTTATGGCTAAATTTGGATTGAAAAAACTTTGTATGTAATGATATTCAGAAAAAAATCTTAGTGCTAGATTTTTTTTTTTTCTTTAAATATGAAAAAACCTCTTATTTTAAGTTAAATTATTTTCTTTATTGATTTACAGTTTATTTCAAAATATAAATTTTTGCTTATAATCAAACCGGGGGGGAATTGACACAAGAAAACCCATTGGGGTAAAATTTATCCTGCGCGTGTAGTAACGTAATGGAAAGGGGCGCATGTGCTGACGGGTTAAGAACCAAGTTTTCAATAGAAATGCTTCCAATTTTTATTTAATTATTAATTAGCACTAGGATTTAATTATGATTTGGAATTGAAATATCTGAAATTAAGGAAAGTAACAGAGTTCTCTTTATGAAAGTAATCTCAAATAGATTGAGTTTTATAGAACAGAATTTAGAAAAAAAAAAAAAGATAAATTAATACATAATCTTTTTTAATAAAAAGCTACGTGTTGCTGATGACTGGTTTTTTAGCTTATCGTTGCAAGAGATTAATTTCAGAAAATGAGAGATTTGAAGTTACTGAAAAAATTAATAGCTCGTAAAGTATTTGTCAGAAAATTGTTAATTCTCGACAAATACTAGATGCGCCATTTATTTTTAGTATATATATATATTAAATTTTAAATATAAAAAATCTGTTAGAATTTTAAATAAAAAAAAACAGTTTTCAGCGATGTTCTGTAACCCGGGAAGCCCGAGTTCGATTCCCTAGTATTATTTAATAATACTTGTACGAATTCAAAAACCAGCTCAGGCTAAAAGTATCAATTTCAAATTAGTTGTGTATTATATAAAGCAGGATTACAAAAAAGTCAGCTTGAAATGTTTAAAAAGTGGCTTTTACTAATTTTAGTTTTAACTGTCATTAGCTTTTACATTTTAAAGCATTTTACTTATAAACTATAATTCTTTAGATAAAATTTTTTATAGCTTAACTCGGGGGTCGATACAGGGAAAATTTGGGGTTATTTAGGGCCCGGCCCCTTCACAAAAATCTATTTAATAAAATGGGCCTCTTCACAAAAATCTATTTGATAAAATGGGTCCCTTCACAAAAATCAATTTGATAAAATGGGCACAAAAATCAATTTGATAAAACATACACTTCACAAAATTCTATAAATAATAATTCTATAAAATTCCATAAAAACTTACTATTTATTATTTATTTTTTATTTTGTGTTGTTTTAAAATGCGTAATTTGAACAAACGAATTCACCAGAGAGGAAAAATTCAGCAAAAGGATTAGAAAAAAGTTTTTGTTTATAAATGCTTGGTTCAAATTTGACTAACTGGATTTCAACTTTCGTTACAAAATGTTATTTTTCACAAAAATATAATAAATTACACAAAAATAACCTTTACTTTTCACAAAATGGGCCCCAAGAAAAAAAACCTGCATCGACCCCTTATCTAATATATATATTAGGCATTTTATTGCACTAGAATGTAATAGCATTATTTATCAATATTGAAAACATCAGTATTAAAGTCACACATGCATAAGAGAAACTCATAGTGAATGTAGGAAAAAAAAATAGTAAATTTTAATACCAATTTCTTTATTTAGCTTTAAGAGGCTACTTCACTTAGGCCAAAACACCCACTCACTAATGTTAATTCTATGGGGGAAATAATTTATGATATCTCGTTCGCATTTCAATATTTATAAATGATTTTTTTTCGCATTGGATAGCTGAGGTCAATCTCTATGCACACTTCTTTATACTTTTTCGATTTTGATTACAAGTTTTTTTTATTAAGATACTTTCACTTTCAGAAATTGCATATATTTTTTTTATTTAACTGAAAAGCTAAATAGTCAAATTTAATTTTTAAATTTTACTTACCAGAATGTAATAATATATTATTTTTATATAAATAGCTGTTTTTGTTAATTTCATGTACTAATTAATCATTTTTTCTAATATTGCTATCAAATTATTATTTTGTAAACCGTACCTTGCATATTTTATAATGTGGCAATCAACACCCATCAGGAAACAGAGAATAATCTTTAAGGGCATGGGAAAATGAGGGGGCTCACACTCTCCCCTTTTAAAAAAAGACAATTTTTTAAGTCACCGAAGTTCTTAATCTATTTTCTGTCTTAAATGTTTCATTATTCAGCTCTGACAAAAGAACTACATACATAAAAAAATCCCTATAATATTAAATTTATAGTAGCAATGAAAGTAGTAAATCAGGATCAGGGGGCTCAAATGTCAGTTCTGATATTTTATTTTCAAAAAAATTTATTTAGTATTTAAAAAAACATTCAACCTACACTTTCATTTATTTGATATATTTTTTACAAATTGCTAAAAGTACTATATAAAGCAGTTTTAGGAAGTTTAACTGTTAAGAATAAAAATAAATATGATTCCATGCACTGGTACTCCAAGACACTTTAAAAAAAATCTTTTTCAACCAACCCTTCTAAACCCCCTCCCCCCCCCCCCTCAATGACTTAATAATTTGAGAAATATCATTCTTTGAAAGTTAGTATTTTAAACCTTCTATCTAAAATAATTAAAATATTGATCTTGTGATAATAACAATAATTAATTTAAACAGTGAATTATTCTCATAAATATTTTATTAATTATTGATATCCTAATTGTTAAATTTATTTGAAAACAACTATTTTATTTCATTAATATGCTTTCATTAAATTCGGGTTTTAAATACAATCATAAAATCAATTACCTATTATTTTTTGTGGGGTGTCCATTACTGGAACAGAGGTGGCCCATTATTGGAAGAGAGGGTGTCCATTAGTGGAATTTAGGGTGTTTTGATTTATTTCTGTTATTTATAATTAAATTTGGATCCACATTGGGAAATGTGACTATGAGCATGATTAAATATTGTTGATAGATTAATATAATATTAAAAAAATTGGACAATAATAATTATAACTATTAATTAAAAAATAATTTTTAAAGAAATTCCTTAAGGGTGTCCATTACTGGCACATCTACCCTATATAATATATATGTATGTATTTGCTAAACATTTTAATAATATTTATTAAATCTTAACAAATTAATACATTTTTAACCACTTTAAAATTATTGTCACTTAAAAAGAAAAACACACTTCTAAACGTAACAGTTAATATGTTTTAACTTAGATGACAATGTCAGATTTTCTCACAGTTTTAGAAAAGCGTAGAGTGCTGGTAGTTGGAAAAGGGCACATTTTTGACTCTGAAGGGTATTTTTTAGATCCATATTAGCACTTTTTATATTTTTTAAATTCATTCTTTCAATTTTAAATGCACTTTTGATATTTAAATGTTACAACACTCCTATCGAATTGCAACAATGTGCCAATTTTTACTATGCAAGTAATTTTTTTTTTACAAAACTGTAAAGGCTTAATTTTCTTGGTTGAAGGGCAAGAAGAGCACTAATTTTTTGATGAGGGGCAAGAAGGGGGATGTTTTTTAAACCAAAGGGCAGCCAGGGTGCAGCACCTTCCTGAAACTGCCTACAGGAAACTCTGCAATTTGAATATAAAATAGCTTGTGATCAAAAATAGTGAAATTACTGTAGCTGCTAATTATTTTCTTAGTTTTGTGTAACACGTTACTTTTCGAATAAAAGTGAATGGGGCGAATAGCACAATACAAAATTTAGTTGTTTGTTTGTAGCAAGCATCAACATTTCTTTGAACACAATTTCCAGAAACAAATGAAAGTCTTCTTTAACAATTGTGTGGTCACTCATGGTACTATTATTTAGGAAATTGGTAACAAATTGGCAGTGGGAACTGCCATATATCTGTAAACAAATACCAGTTTTAGAGTTTAACAAAGCACTATATAACCATTGTATGTCAGAAATGTTCTTGTTTATGGGGTTATAATTTTGGAATGCAACTTTTGTGAAAAATGAACAAACATATTTTTAAATAAGCAATTTTTACTTTGAGATAGTGCTAAAACAGAAGATGCTCTGATGATCACACTAAAAACATTATTATCCTTTAACTGTTTTTTATTTTCATAATTTTCAGGGTTAAAGTTTACTTGTATTTTACACAGAAATCGTAGAAAATTTTTGAACCATCACTCAGATTTTACAACAGTGAGTCAAAAAGTGACTCGCAGATATATTATATATTCCACTTCTCTCTTTTTTTTAAAACTTCAAACACTTGAAAAACAGTTAAAAGATCACCCCCCCTCCTTTCTTTCGCTTTCAAAACAATTTCTGAAAGTGAAAGTATCTTAATAAAAAAAACTTGTAATCAAAATCGAAAAAGTATAAAGGAGTGTGCATAGAGATTGACCTCAGCTATCCAATGCGAAAAAAAATCATTTATAAATATTGAAATGCGAACGAGATATCATAAATTATTTCCCCCATAGAATTAACATTAGTGAGTGGGTGTTTTGGCCTAAGTGAAGTAGCCTCTTAAAGCTAAATAAAGAAATTGGTATTAAAATTTACTATTTTTTTTCCCTACATTCACTATGAGTTTCTCTTATGCATGTGTGACTTTAATACTGATGTTTTCAATATTGATAAATAATGCTATTAAATTCTAGTGCAATAAAATGCCTAATATATATATTAGTTAAGGGGTCGATGCAGGTTTTTTTTCTTGGGGCCCATTTTGTGAAAAGTAAAGGTTATTTTTGTGTAATTTATTATATTTTTGTGAAAAATAACATTTTGTAACGAAAGTTGAAATCCAGTTAGTCAAATTTAAACCAAGCATTTATAAACAAAAACTTTTTTTTAATCATTTTGCTGAATTTTTCCTCTCTGGTGAACTTGTTTGTTCAAATTACACATTTTAAAACAACACAAAATAAAAAATAAATAATAAATAGTAAGTTTTTATGGAATAGAATTTTGTGAAGTGTATGTTTTATCAAATTGATTTTTGTGAAGGAGTGTGCCTAATATATATATTTAGTTAAGGGGTCGATGCAGGTTTTTTTTCTTGGGGCCCATTTTGTGAAAAGTAAAGGTTATTTTTGTGTAATTTATTATATTTTTGTGAAAAATAACATTTTGTAACGAAAGTTGAAATCCAGTTAGTCAAATTTGAACCAAGCATTTATAAACAAAAACTTTTTTTTAATCCTATTGCTGAATTTTTCCTCTCTGGTGAATTCGTTTGTTCAAATTACGCATTTTAAAACAACACAAAATAAAAAATAAATAATAAATAGTAAGTTTTTATGGAATTTTATAGAATTATTATTTATAGAATTTTGTGAAGTGTATGTTTTATCAAATTGATTTTTGTGCCCATTTTATCAAATTGATTTTTGTGAAGGGACACATTTTATCAAATAGATTTTTGTGAAGAGGCCCATTTTATTAAATAGATTTTTGTGAAGGGGCCGGGCCCTAAATAACCCCAAATTTTCCCTGTATCGACCCCAGAGTTAAGCTATAAAAAATTTTATCTAAAGAATTATAGTTTATAAGTAAAATGCTTTAAAATGTAAAAGCTAATGACAGTTAAAACTAAAATTAGTAAAAGCCACTTTTTAAACATTTCAAGCTGACTTTTTTGTAATCCTGCTTTATATAATACACAACTAATTTGAAATTGATACTTTTAGCCTGAGCTGGTTTTTGAATTCGTACAAGTATTATTAAATAATACTAGGGAATCGAACTCGGGCTTCCCGGGTTACAGAACATCGCTGAAAACTGTTTTTTTTTATTTAAAATTCTAACAGATTTTTTATATTTAAAATTTAATATATATATATACTAAAAATAAATGGCGCATCTAGTATTTGTCGAGAATTAACAATTTTCTGACAAATACTTTACGAGCTATTAATTTTTTCAGTAACTTCAAATCTCTCATTTTCTGAAATTAATCTCTTGCAACGATAAGCTAAAAAACCAGTCATCAGCAACACGTAGCTTTTTATTAAAAAAGATTATGTATTAATTTATCTTTTTTTTTTTTTTTTTCTAAATTCTGTTCTATAAAACTCAATCTATTTGAGATTACTTTCATAAAGAGAACTCTGTTACTTTCCTTAATTTCAGATATTTCAATTTCAAATCATAATTAAATCCTAGTGCTAATTAATAATTAAATAAAAATTGGAAGCATTTCTATTGAAAACTTGGTTCTTAACCCGTCAGCACATGCGCCCCTTTCCATTACGTTACTACACGCGCAGGATAAATTTTACCCCAATGGGTTTTCTTGTGTCAATTCCCCCCCGGTTTGATTATAAGCAAAAATTTATATTTTGAAATAAACTGTAAATCAATAAAGAAAATAATTTAACTTAAAATAAGAGGTTTTTTCATATTTAAAGAAAAAAAAAATCTAGCACTAAGATTTTTTTCTGAATATCAT
This sequence comes from Maratus michaelseni, assembly GCA_963931845.1. NCBI lineage: Eukaryota > Metazoa > Arthropoda > Arachnida > Araneae > Salticidae > Maratus > Maratus michaelseni. The sequence goes on from OZ007586.1 coordinate 7,155,917, forward strand.
TACATACAAAGTTTTTTCAATCCAAATTTAGCCATAAAAATACAAAAAAATATAAAACTGATATATAGAAACTGTATGTACAAGAGTTGTTAACGTTTAAAAGAAAAATTATATTATTATTTGCACACTATATTTTTTACATAAACATTTGCATTAACATTTTCTTATCTTTATGGGTTACGTTATAACACGCGTGGGGTAAATTTCCTCCCACGTGACATTTTTATAACAAAAGAATAGAAAATCTCACAACCGGAGGTAAATTCTTTTTGGCCACATCTTGATCTCTTTCAGCTTGAAAGGTACTGTAAAGCTCAGAATGATCCCGAACGATTTACGCACATTTTTAAGTAATAGTTCTGAGCTGGGGTAGATTTTATCCCAGTGTGTGTGCTGACGGGTTAAAATGTTAATTTGACACATTTATTTACACATGCTTCATTTCAAACTTATTTCTTTATTTTAGAGACTATGCAAGTAATTTTTGAAAAATCCAGCTGTAAATTGAGCTGAATGCTGGAAAAGAAGTCTGCAATGGACTCTAAGCAGTGGTATGTTTAATTGATTTATTATTATTATTTCATTTTCTTAAAAAATAAAAGAATATGTGAGCATGTAGTTTTATAGCTTTTATTGAATTGTCATATTTTTGCATTTAAGCATATTTATGAATTGTTGTGCTTTGGAACATTTTTACTTATTTATTTATTTAAATGGGCAATTCCATTGTAACAGACTAATTGACATAGCAGAAAAAAAGGCTTTATCTCATTTGAAAAATAATAATTATGTAATTCAAAAAGGGCTACAATTAGCATGATGATATTTATTAGAAGATAAATTAATATAGTTATTATGAATAAATTATTTAATGTAAATAATTATGGTTAAAAAAATGTTAATGTAACAGACAAACATGAATTACCATGCTTTTCAGATACCTTGATGTTTATCGATATATTACTTATAAAATAATTTACAATTTATTATTATAAAAATGTATTTTCATTCAGAGGGCGTTCTGAAACATATATCTTTCTCAAAATTTGACTGTTGCCATAAGATAGTCATGAAAAATATGTAATCTTACCTGTAACAGACCAACATTTAACATGTAACAAACAAACAAATAAACACGTAAACAGAAGCGATTATAATGAATTTTATTGATTTTGACTATTCAAAATTTTATAAAATGCATTGCAAATATAAAAAATATAGGTATAATACTATCAGAAAAAATATATATTACCTATTTGATCTAAAATATATTTATATACCATGGCTTGTTTTTGAAAACTGATTTTTTTTTTCGGTAATTTCTAAAATATTCAGTTAACATTGATAGATCACCCAAATTAATTTTTGTATTGGTACCCATACAAAAAAAAATTCAGCCCGGCCCGATACAAAAATTAAAAGTTCTACTAGCATACCTGTCAAAAGGCAATAAATATCTTTTTAGCAGTCATATAAGTATAGAAAATCTTCATTTTATCTTAAAGTACATTTAATTCAAACTATTTTTTTCCAGAAGAAATAAACCATAATTTTATGTTAAAGTTTTTGGTACTTTTCGGTTAGCCGGGTGCCAGTGACATATGTACATATATAAATACATATGTATATACATATATATAATATGTATGTATATAATATGTATTTGCAGATATATGGTATATATAATACATGTACATATATCAGTGGTAGAGGTCTGCACGGGCCGAAATTTCCAGGCCTGGCCTGATACAAAAATCAAAAGTTCGGCCCAAGCAAAAAAAAATATTGGCCTGACCCGGCCCGATTTAAAAGTAAGTTCGTCCCGGTATAAAAGCTAAAAGGCCGGCCCGAGTTAAGTTCCACAAAACATTGATTTTTACGATGATTTGGTTAAAAATTTGCCTTTTAGGAGTAGATCTAACCAAAAATTCCTATCTAAGCTCTTTTTTTTTTCATGTTTACAATCTTCATTTTTATAGAAGTGCCGCAGTCTGCGATATTTATTTTTTTAATAAATCTCTATTTGTTGTATGTATGTGTTTAAGTTATCATTAATATTGTTAATCCATATTCCATGTATTGAAGTGTTAAAAATCAGAAAAATGCTATACATTAAAATCTTCTTCTAAGACGGAATTGCATAGGGGAAAAAAATGAGTTATAGACAATTTGCCTTCTTAGCAGGTGTAAATATATTATATATTCTTTTCTTACGTAGTAGTATATTCATTTTGCATGGATCAACACATTTTTCAGTTTAAGACAGGATTCCGTCATAAGCAGGTTCTTTTTCCACGTTTCACTATATTTTAATTTAGCCATATTTTAATAAGTGTACAAATCTACTTATCTTTAAAAATAATAAATTTTAATGTTTAATTGTAGAATAATGGCAATTTAAAAATATTTGCATTTTTTTCAAAGATTTTTGTGCCGGGTCTTATTTTACTGACCTTCGAACGGACCAGGCCAAGCCGAGACAATGATTTTTATAGGGTCAAAACCAGGACTGAAAATTTTGGGGTGTGAAGCCTAGGAAGGATGAAACCAGTCCCGGCTCTGTCCGGAAAAAATAATTTAAGACACGGCCTGATCCTTCAGGAAAAAAGAAAGGCCTGAACCCGGGCCATAAAGAGTAATCACTAGGCCCAAAACGAGTGGAGACAAGGCCTAGCCCGAGTGCAGTGAAGGAAAATAGGCCCGAGCCCGGCCTGTGCAGATCTCTAATTAGTGGTGCCTGGCTAACCGAAAAGTACCAAGATTTTAAGTATATTGACATTTATTTTAAATGTAAACATTCTGCAGCACTTTTTGATTATTAATATTCAGGGCTGAAACTAAAGGCAGCACAGAGGGGGCATGTGTCCCGGGCGCCAGAATGGAAGGCATGGGGGACGACAAATGACCATTTGGTTTGTTGCTTGATACAAAAAAAAGTATATGAAATTTGGGCAAACATGTTTTGTAAGTTGGAAAATTCAAAAGAAAAACTGAGAATTCATGGGACACTAAAAAATAAAAGGTAAAAAATTCACATAATAAAATACTTATTAAAAACTTAATTTTTTTTTTGTTCCGAGTCACTATTATAATTTGGAATTTAGGTTCAGGAAAGTATCTAAACATATTAGTCTATAAATAGGAAGTGCAGTATAAATGACAGCTCCATGAAACTGTATGTAGATAACATACAACGATGTTTTACAGTATTAGAATTCATTGTTATATTCTTACAGAAAATTCTGGTTTTTCAGTTCTTAAGACATTGTGACTTATAACACTAGGACTTTAAACATCTGTTCAATTGTAATGTAATACTATAACCACAGTAAAATCTTTCTGTAATAGAATACTGTCTTAAATGAAAAAAATACACAGATCCAACAGTAACAATAGCATCAATTCTATTTGCTAAGACGAAAACTTGTATAAAACTGAATTTTGTCTTGTTCCTTTTGATTCTGTACTCACAGGTTTTATTGAATAAGTATTTGACAAAGCACAGAGTTCACTATTACATATTTTATGATTACATATTTTTCAGTTTAAAATAAGTCAGCTATTAAAAACTTAGTAAAATTATCTTTGTAAATTTACTTTGCGAGAAAGGTAGGGTTAGTGGGGGTGCCAAAATCCCTGTTTGCCCCTGTGAAAAAAAAGCTAATTTCGGCCCTGAATATTTAAATTCTAGGTATCTCTAAACTGTGTTATATCAACACTATTGTCGTCAAGCGTAATAGTTAGTGCCAAATGGGAAAAAAATTGAGCGTCAAGCAAACGGAAAAAATAATTAAAAGAAAAAGAATGAAAAGCAAAACCTGTTTTTACCTTACTATTAAAAAAAATAATTGATATCTCCATCGTCAATTGACGAAATTTGTTCAAGTTTTCAGCAAGTTCAATAATAGTAAATTAGGCTGTGTAACAAACTTTTATTAAAAAATAATCAATTATTAGAAAATGAGAGCATCCCCACAAAAAAGCAACTGCAAAGAAAAAGGAGAGAACTATCTGTGGTTTTTGTTTTGTTTATTAAACTATTTGCAGTCGGAAGTCGCCGAACGTTATCAGAATAAGATCATCAGCTTCTGATGGTATAGATTAAATACTGTATTTTTCTCTGTTTGATTATTGCTTCGGTGACGAAAAGGTGCTTTTAGCAGTAGTCAGGGGAGTTAACATAAAACTACATATTTTAAAAATGTTTTAATAATGGTTTATTACATAACATTTTTCAGTAATATTTTGCTTGTTTAAATTTTTTTGTCATTTGCATACCTTAAATCTAACATGTATTTTGTCAAAAGAAATCTCCCTCCACCCTTAAAAAAAAAAAAAAAAAAAAAAAAATTACAGGAACACCGCTCTAGTTATGCTACAGTAGTTTCGGCACAAAGTCTCTATATGATATCCTTATATATATATATACATATTTTTTTTTCAGCACTTAAGTTAAATTATTTATATATTACTAACAGAGTTTCCCCCAGGTTTAAAAAGGGGCAGGGTGCTGCTGGTGAGAAAAGGGCACTTTTTTATTCTTAAGGGCACTTTTTGGATTTTTGAGGGCACTTTTCAGATTCTTAAAGACACTTTTTTTAATTGTTAGATGTATTCTTTTGATTTTTAAAACCACTTTTGATATTTCAAAGTCAAAACACTCTTTTTAAGACAACATTGAGTCAGTTTTTACTATGAAAGCAAATTTTTAAGGCAAAAAGGAGAAAGGGCACTTTTTTTACTAAGGGCAAGAAGGGTGCTAATTATTTTACTGGAGGGGGCAAGAAGGGTGCTAATTCTTTTTATGAGGGACAAGAGGGGTGCTATTTTGTTAACCAAAGGGCAGACAGGGTGCAGCACCCTTCTGAAACTGTCTGGGGGAAACTCTGTATACTAATATTACAATAGTTCTTTATATTTAATTACTAGTTTAAATTTTTTTGTGTGTGGCATTTAAGTGAAAATATTTATACGTAAATTTGAGTTCCTTGGGTGCGGCACTATACATTTTTAAAAAAGAGATTTTTACAGGTGTGCCGCTTACGTGGATATACTTTTTTTGAAACAGATATTCATTGGTACGGCTGATATTCCCAATAATACGGTAGATATGTAAGTATATTAAGCCCTGACATTATTTTAATGGTTAAAAAAGCATTTTCTCACCATATTACATTTGCCGTGTGTTCAAATACTGCACACATTGTTATTTTCTTTTTGAATTTTTTTCTCCATACAAAAATAAGTCTTATTTTAGAGCATTATAACTTATAAGTTTGATAAATCATAGCTTTTATAAAAATAAATCTTATGTTCTCATAACAAACACCAATTCAGCATAAGTGCAACAAGCATTTTAAAATGAAACACCAGGGGTCGATCCAGGAAAAATTTGGGGCCTATTTAGGGCCCCTTCACAAAAATCTATTTAATGAAATCGGCCCCTTCACAAAAAACAATTTTATAAAATGGCCCCTTCACAAAAATCAAAATGATAAAATGGGCTCCTTCACAAAATGCTATTCCATAAAAACTTACTATTTATTATTTATTTATTATTTTGTGATTTTTAAAATATGTAATTTGTAAACAAGCAAGTTCACCAGAGAGGAAAACTTCAGCAAAAGGATTTTAAACGGTTTTTGTTTTTAAATGCTTGGTCTGAATTTGATTAACTGGATATCAACTTTCGCCACAAAATGTTATTTTTCACAAAAATATAATAAATTTCACAAAAATAACCTTTACTTTTCACAAAATGGGCCCCAAGAAAAAAAAAACCTGCATCGACCCCTGAACACACAAGTTGTAGTTTGTTAATCTGTAAAGTATAGGATTGCTGTACTAAATCTGGTGCAGCGGAATGGCAAATACCGTTTAGTGTCAAACCAATATTGATGACTAAAATTGTGCTTCTACAGAAACTTCTCCATCGAGTGTTTCCTTCACTAACGCAACCCGGTATCCGGACCCGAACACAGCGAAGTATAGAAAGATGTACGCTGGGCATAACTAGAAGAGACAGAAAGAGAATAACCTGGCTGAGAAGTTAGACGAAAGTTTTTGACGTCATTGAAAGAATTAAACGTCTAAAATGGAAAATGGGCAGGGCACATTGCAAAAAGATAAGACAGTAGATGGAGCACAAACACCCTACAGTAGTATCCCAGTGATGTAAAACTACCAAGAAGATGACCTCAAGTAAGATGGAGTGACGAAATCAGATAAGTGGTCAGTGTTAATTGGATGACTAAAACACTAGACAGGAAACAATGGAAAAATCTGGGTGAGAATCCAGCAGTGGATTGAAAACAGTTGTTGATGATGATGATATCTAATCTTTATTTAGCATACTTACGCCTTACACATTACTAAATACATACTTGATCTTTACTTTTTATATTTTAATCAAGTTTTACATTTTCTTAATATTTAGTACTTTATTGTTTTACTTAATAATTTACTTTATTATAGACATATTCATTGTAATTTCAAATGCATTATTACATTCGTATTACTGCTTAAAAAATGTAAATAAACCAGAAATCTGCAAATAATTCAAAAATTTGCACAATTTCAGTGTTATGATGGACTCATGTGGATTTGGGGAGTCTACTGTAGTACATTTTGCTTATAATTACCATCATTTTTAATTATTAAAAATATGACATTACCATCAGTTATAAATATTAAGATTTTTTTTTTTTTTCGACACAAAAGAAGGCGGGTGCTTTCATGCTGTATGACGTTTTTCGACATAAAATAAGATGTGCTTTTACTTTTTCATAGTTGTTCAAATATCCCATAAGGCTTAAATAGCAAAGTTCCTAAAAATAACTTAATAAATTTTACTGTAAGATCTTTTGAAGAAACAAACGGTAAGAAATTATTGTATATCTTGTGTATATATGCTGATTTATTCATTTTGAATGAATGTGATGCACTTATAAAGTTAGGTAGATATGAATATTTTTTCTTTTCTTCTTTACAAACGTATGCCGAGCAGAAATTTCTGTGACAACAGCAAGGTGGAAGAAACCAGATTGTTGCAAAGAAAAAAAAATTATGTTTTGTGATGTGGAAAGTTGTAAATAAATATTTGTTTTGTATTTTATTGTGGAAAGTTATAAATAAATATTTGTTTTGTATTTTATCGTGAAAGTTGTAAATAAATATTTGTTTTGTTTTTAATGTGAATTTTTTTACTGTGCAATTTGTAACATTATAGAATTTTTTAAAAATAATAAGATTATTCAACAGCGGTTATCATTTTCCCCATACTATCTTTCATGACATTGTGAAATATATTTTTTTATTTTTATTCCTTTACTGATTTCCAATTAAATTGGGAGTAAAATTTTAAAATTTTCAGGTATTCACTTCTGATGACTTTTGCATAAAGATTTAATTTTTGTATGTCATATAATTTAAGTTTATTATTTTATATTGAGCACTTAGTATAATATGTGCAATTATTTAAAATACAGAAGTTGTTTATTCATTAAAGTTAGAACAATGAAAGCAAACAATATCTTAATATTGCTCAAATTTGTGTTAATACTTTGTGACATATATCAAATGCACTTTCTGGGCCATTAGCATTTACATAATCATGGTACTGTCTCATTTTGTTAAAGTAAGGTAATGTATTTAAGTACAAAGGTAAGTAAAACATATTTGAATCTGAAGCTGTATAGCCAAATTATCACAGCAGTAAATGTGTGCTTCGGTCACTAAATATGAAAGGGCATACTTTTCTGTCCTTTATTTGTTTTGAATGCAAAAGTATTAACAGATGACTTATGCACTAGCTTTATTCTAGAAAAACAATGTAAAACCATCATCAGAGGGACAAAACGATACTTTTAAATTTCATGTGGCACCTTATCAGAGGACAATCAAATGCATAACATTTGTTGCATATACCGGGTGTTCCTAAAGTGGATCAGGTATTTACATGCTTTTTTTAGTAAGTAAAACAAATAATTGCAAAGTACATATTTTTAAAATCGCTGAAATACCTGTTTAATTTTTTTTTAGTAGACTTGTTATCTTGAATTTCACGCTCTTACCTAAAACTGCTAATGAGATATGGTAAAAATCACTGAAAATTATCAACTACCCATTCAACCCACTTAGTGGTTGAATTTCTAAAATCGCCTGAAATACATGTTGAACTATTCTTTAATAGAATTGTTATCCCGAATTTCACGCTCCTACTTAAAACACCTGCTGAGATATGCCGAAAAGACAAAATTATCTAAAACTTTCGACCCCCCATTTAACCCCCTTAGGGTGTGAATTTTCAAAAATCCTTTCTTAGTGGGTGCCTACATTCAGAAAGAACATGTCTTCCAAATTTCATTGTTCTAGGAGAAACGGTTGAGGCTCGGCGTTGATTATGAGAAAATCAAGCTACTCTTTTATAAGTATAGATTATGATGCACGGCGATATGCACCGTCTTAGGATTTTTTCAAAGCACTCCGCATACCCTCTGTAGGAGATTAAAACTTTCTAGGAAAACTTGTATTACAGTGGGTTTGCACCTCATGAATTTAGGAGCGAATGATAAAATTGTCAAAGAATATCTCTTGTTTTTAGCACTGCACTGTTAAAAGATTGCAGCAAACTGTCCATTCATTTGACCATTTTTATAGAAAATGGTTACATAACCCTAATTTAACTCTATTTTTACCCTATTATTGCCCATATTATGATCAGAATAGTGTTAAATTACAGTTGTGTAACAATTTTCTATGAAAACGGTCAAATGTCTGGACTGTTTGCTGCAAATTTTTAAGAGTGTGGGAAAAGAGGTTTAGGTGTCATAGGTAGGTGTCTCCCTGTTGAAATCTGATTTTTAAGAAAGTTAGATCACCTTTAAAAATGAGACTAGCTGTTTTTGTTACAAATTATTATGAAATAAACTTTTACAAGCTCTTTTTTAAAATGCCTAAAATCTCGATTATCTGAATTGAATTTGTAGATTAAAAATATTTCTAACGAAAAATATTTCTAATTTTACATTTCTCGAGGAAGTGGAGGCTGTTGTCCATTGCCCCTAATCAGAATATTCAGTCTAAGCAATGCCTATAGCGTATACCCTCTGTTTTTATGACTACAGCACTGGAAAAGAGGCCTTTACACCTGAATAATAAAAATGTTCAGCTTTTTAAATTATTCAGCTGTGGAAAAGAGTGCGTATAATTTTGTGAAATATTTTTATTCTCAGCTTTTCAGCAGATATTATCACTAAATACAAAAAATGTTAGATACCATGCAATAGGACAGTAAGATGCTTTACATAATACCGTGAATATTGCCCCTCGGTAAAATGTGTATGTGTGTAAGTTTCAGTTATTATAGTCCATGAGCAGCGAAGACCGAGCTAAGCTCGGTCAAAATTTGCTTTGAGTTCAAATATCACGAAATATCTTTCAATTTGCGCCAAGTATGTGCTTTGTCATTGGTAATCTTGAAAGTAAATTTTCCAACCTAATCTCGCCAATATTTCTCCAAATTTGGCGAAAGGACGACAATTTTCCGGCTTCGTATACTGCCAACTATTCAACAACTTAATAACTGTGGCAGTCTTCATTTCCATTGAAACGCGTTATGCACAGTGATAGCAAAATTATCCACTAATCGACTTTTCTCGAACATGTAATCTTACCTAATGGTCCTCCTGTTATCCAAAACGGTAGGATAAAAAATTTATTCAAAATCGTAAGATTCGTTTTTTAGATAAAATTAGCTTGACCTAAAGTGACACCAAAATGACTCATTAATCGATTTTGTCTTGAAAATGTGACTTAGACCAATGACCTTCTAGTGTCCAAAAACCGTAAGATACAAAATTCAATTAAATACATAGAGCTGTTTTTGATTAAAAAAGTTTGACCCGCAGTGACCCAAAAATGACCCACTAATCGAAATTTCTCGAACATGTGAGCTAGCCCAATTGTCTGCTCGTGCCCGAAACCCTTAGGATATAAAATTTTGTCAAAATAGTCTGAGCCGTTTTGTAGATAAAATTAGCTTCAACCGCAGTGACCCAAAAATGTCCCACTAATTGAATTTTCTCGAGCATATTTCCTATACCAATGATTTTCTCGTACCCAAAAACTGTAGCATACAAAATTTAGTTCAAATTGTCTGAGCCGTTTTTAAGATAAAAATAGCTTGACCCATGACCAAAATGACCCACTAATCGAAATTTCTCGAACATGTGACCTAACCGAATAGTCTTCACGTTCCCGAAAACTGTAGGATACAACACTTAGTTAAATTGTCTGAGCCTTTTTAAGATAAAAATAGCTGGACCCATAATGACCCATGACCAAAATGACTCACTCACTAATCGAATTTTCTCGAACATGTGACCTAGCCCAATAGTCCCGAAAACTGTAGGATACTAAATTTAGTTAAAATCCTCTGAGCCGTTTTTAAGATAAAAATAGCTTGACCCACAGTGACCCAAAAAGACCCACTAATCGAATTTTCTCGGACATGTGACCTAGCCCAATGATTTTCTAGTGCCCGAAACAAGTAGGATACAAAATTTAGTCAAAATCGTTAGAGTCGTTTTTTAGATATAATTAGCTTGACCCGTAATGACCCAAAAATGACCCACTAATAAAATTTTCTCGGACATGGGACTTAGCCCAATTCTTTTCTCGTAATCAAAAATGGTAGGATACAAAATTTAATCAAAATCGTTTGAGTCCTTTTTTAGATAAAATTAGCTTGATCCTCACCCATTGTTACCCAAAATGCCCCACTAATCGAATTTTATCGAACATGTGACGTAACCCAATGGTCTTCTGGTGACTCAAAACGATAGGAAACAAAATTTTGTCAAAATCGTTAGAGCCGTTTTTAAGATTACACACACACGATTATGATTACACAGAAATTTGCACATATATATATACACACACAAGATTTGCTCGGTTTATAATATATGATTAGCATTTCCCCTTCCCTGCATTCCAAATGTTTTTCTTAATTCTAAAATGTAAGAACAAGTATCTCACAAAACGATACTGCATATGATGCAGTGCTATTGCCTACAAAAGTAGAATATAAGCTAGCTCTTGAAATGCTATTTAAATTGAAACAGGTTTGCAAAGTAATCTAATCAAACACATTTTTTAAATTTAAAGCAGTGGTCTTCCACCGGTGTGCCGGTGCACCGTGAGAGAATTACAGATGTGCCGTGAAAAGTTTGTCAAGATTTTAAAAAGTATCGTTGCTTTAAAATGGTAGCATAACATTCTATATTATACGATTTACTCTCCAATAAAGTTTGGTATCATAATAGTCCATTTCTTGGCAGTTAGACTGGGTTAGACTTCTTTTCCGAGTCGAGCCTGCAGGGAATTCCTTCTTCCTAGAGGTCTCTACTGGCCGAAATTTCCAGATCCGGGCCAAAATGCACATGTCTTCAAAAATAGTCAATTACTACTGCTACAATGTATTTTCATATTTTTTTCTATAAAATTAAGAAATATATACAACAGAGGAAAGTTTAGTATAGTATTGAACATAGTAAATACCATGCTTACATCACAGTCAATTGGAAAGTTACAAAATATAGTGAACTAGTAAAAAAATAAAGTTTTTGGCATATCTTTCTATAGTCTGTAATTTTTCAAAGACTTCCTAAAAATTCACTCGCCCTGTCAGAAAATCCACTCACCAGTAGCGAGTAAAACATGTATTTCCCCACCCCTGTTTATTAAATTTATATTTACAGTCGAACCTCTATTTAACGAACCTCTATTTTGCGAATTTTTTCTTGGAACCATGTACATTTTACAAATTTCATTGTAAAATAACCTCAAAATAGCGAAGTGCTTTCTCTATTTATCGAACTTTTACTTGTGACCTAATTTTTTTTTCTCCTTATTTCTCAAAATATTTCCGAACATTTCCAACTTATTCTTTCTTTTAGCTCATTTTATGATGATCAGTGACCATGAATTGGTTTTACCAGGCGCCTAACTCACTGAGTGCAATAAAATCGCTATCATTCTTTGATATTCATCCAGGAAGTGGAGACCTTCAATGGAGCTGCCCCGTGTCCTTTAATTAGAGTCTCCTGTATTCTGGATTTTTGATTAGTCGTGCTAGTAATTTCGGTTCTTATAGTAGCTCGAAAATGTCAAAGCAAAAGTGTTTGAGTTAAAATTAATTCTTGATCATGTGGATAAAGGAGTGAAGTAAAAGGTTATTGCTTTCAAATTTGGTATTCCTCCAAATAGCTTATCAAACAATAAAAAAATCGTGATAAGTTGCAAAATTATGATTCATCGAATTCTTGCTCAAAACGTTTAAAAACATGTGTCTATGTAGATGTGGATGAGGGAGTTTTGAAGTGGATACACACAATGCGAGGTAAACATGTTCCGATCTCTGGGCCTTTCATAATTGAGAAAGCTTTTAAATTTGCGAAAGCATTGGGATACGACGAATTTCGAGGAAGCAGTGGGTGGCTTGAAAAATTTAAGAGCACAGAATTGCGGTAAAAGTAATATCTGGTGAAAATAAAGACGTTGAGGATAATGATTGTGAAAATGGATAACGGGGACACTGAGTAAAATTTAAAAATATTATTAACCAGAAAACATCTTTAATGCGGATGAGACTGCTTTATTTTTTCAATGTTTGCCTCAAAAGACATTAACATCTAAAAAGGAAAAATGCTTTGGTGGAAAAAAAAATGTAAAGCAAGAATAACTGTCATGTTAGGTGCGAATATGACTGGAGATCAGAAATTGAAACCATTAGTTATCGGAAGTAGTAAGAACTCAAGATGTTTAAAAGGCGTAAAATCTTTGGAGGTTGATTATGACTTTAACAAAAAGTCTTAGATGACGTCAGAAATTTGTGAAAAACGGATTAAAGGTTGACAAACGTATGATTGCAGAGTGTCGCCAAATTGCTGTCGTTTTTGACAATTGTCCCACCAATCCGAAGGAAATCAACAAAAAAACTTAAAATTGTTATAGTTTTTTTACTTACCCCCTAACACTACATCAAATCTGCAGCCAATGGATCAAGGAGTGATCAAAAGCTTCAAAATACAGTATCGCAAGAGGATAACGCAAAAAATTATAATTATCACTGCACTTCAGAGCAATCAATCTATGCCAAAGATCAACTTACGGGAAAGCAAATCCGAAATTTCCAAAGCATGGAACTATGATGTCCCAGATCGTACTATACGCAACAGTTTTGCCAAAGCTGGATTATTTGTCAGAATGAAAATTCGACAAGTACGGAAGACCATGACGATATTCCCTTAGAAGAACTTAAAAAAATGTGGATACAGCTGAGAGAAAAAGAATTAATTAACGATGATGTGCTGATTGAGGATTTTCTTTCACTTGATTCCGAAGTTGAGACCTCAGAAACGCTAACTGAATTGGATATTTTGGACAGCCTTAAAAATAAAAACAATCCAGCAATGAATTTCGAAGAAAATGAAGATGATGAAGATGGAAATGATCATGATGCAGAAATCAACAAACCTGCGTATGATGAAATGATAAAATCATTTGAAACAATCCGTGGATTACAGTTTGAAGAAAATACGCCTGAAGGGGTTTTTGGTGCATTGCAGAGATGCGAGACGTATTATGAGAGAAACCACTTTTTCAAACAAAAAACTCAGACAAAATGAACAGACTTTTTCAGTAATTAAATTTAAGGACGCGTGTAATGATGTATGCTTAAAATTGCTTGTCATAATAAATACGACAATGGTTCATTAATTTTAATTTCAAACTATTTTCTTAGAACTGAAAATAGAGTGTCTTCCCGTAGAATGTTTTGTTTTATTCTTGTTTTCCTTGCAGATTTCTTTTTGATGGGTAAAATAAATAAAGCAAATCGATGTTATTTATTCAAAAAAAATAAGATTAAATATTTTTTTAAAATAATATTTAGTGTTTATGAATTTAAAATCTGTTTTATGTTGTTTAAAATATTTTAAAAAGTGAATCTCTTTTTAACGAATTTTCCATATAACGAACTTTTTTTCGGAATTTAGCGACTTTGTTAAATAGAGGTTCGACTGTAATTACATTTTTTTAAAAAGTAGTTCAATTATACAATTTATTACTTAATTTTTTTATTGAAACTAAAAATACTTCAATATATAAAAACCAATAACATAAAAAAATAAAAATAAAAACAATAAAAGCCGCTGGCATAGCATTTTAAATTTTAGACAGCTTTTTTTGTAATCCCACCCAGGAATCACCGATTCAACAATGCACAAAATTAACAGTAATTATAAAAAAGGTGGGGAAAATTTGATAACAACCAGGCTTCAAAATTAGCGGCGTTTAACATATTTGATATTAATAAATTTCATTTTGACAAATACGATTTTACACCCAGACATCAGTTTTAACATCAACAATTTTTTAATAATTCAAATAAGTTTTCTCCAACTAATCAACAGTTTAGTTGTTGTCTAAAGAGATTTTTTATTTTATTTTAAACATATTAATCTCTTAATTTTAAACATAAACTGTTAGAAAATTATTTCTTGCCAAAAAGTCACAAAGAAAGGGAAAATTTTATTCTAAAACTGGCGATTGAATGCCTAAGGGGGGCCACTCGGCCCAGCAAAGCCAGGCCGTAGAGCGTTAGCACCTCCCCCGGGATGTTCCCCGGCACGCGGGGATTCGTTTTGGGTGATTCCAGCCACCGGCGGAAGGGAAGGCACGACGCCGAGACCGCCAGCGCACGCGCAAACGGCCCAAACAACAACAAAAAAGAAAAGAAAGAAAATACAAACTAGGCCAAAGGCCGGCACTGCCAGGACAAGCCTAAGCGCGACAAGGGGCAGGCAAGAAAGCTAAAAAAAAAAAAAAAAGAAAAAGAAACTGAAAAAAGCCTGAACCGCTGGAGCCTGCACTCCCTCGCGACAGACAGCGGCAGGTGCAGTGATGAAGAACTTGTAGGTGAACAGTCCTTAACGCTCCTGCGTAATGACACACAGTTCGCGGCCAAGGCGGTCCTTGGATAATAATGATGCGCCGGAATCTGAGAAGCTCAGTTCCCACGCGACAGATGGCGCCACAAGTTGTTGCGTTGGAGAGATGAGGCCGCTGCTAAAGACTGCGAAGGGAGCACAGCAAGGTGCTCAAACACTGACAAGGTACAGCCAAAATAAGGAAAAGTCAGGAGAAGGAGGTAGGAAGATCAATTACAGTACTGATTGGTGGTGAAGAATTTAATATGTTTAGTTAAAAATTTGATAAAAGCTAGAGTTGGTTACTCAATTTGTTAAGTTCGATAAATCCATTAAGAAATTAAAAATATTTTTTAATTTTTTTAGTAAGATTGGTCTTGTTAGAATATTGGTTAGCCAAGAGGGTGGGGGAATTTCGGGAGATCTGAGATGCCAGGCAACGGTCAGTGGGCAGTCAAAATAGTAATGAGAAGGCAAGCCCCGCTGGCCACATGGACACACATTGGAGGCTGCACGTTTATAATATTTGAGGTAAGTAGGGAATGGACCATGTCCTGTGAGGAACGCTGAGGTGTGGGGGGCGAGGTTAAGCAGGTTTAGGGAGACAAAAGGGAGCAATTTGTGGGTATGTCGACCTTTATCCGAGTAATCCCAGTGGTCCTGCCACTGAGGAATGATTTTAGACTTTAAAAACCCTCTAATGTAGGATGGGGGAACAGGGAGGGAAAGATCAATATTTGTGCTTCCCGTAGCTTCTTTTGCCAATTTATCAGCTAATTCATTGCCAGCAATGCCAATGTGTGCCTTCACATGGCCCAGGGCTACTCGCCGTGCAAGGTCTTTTAAAAGTAGTTTTATTTGGAGTACAATGGGATGTTTTGTGCGGTGAGTAAAGATTGCTTGTAGGCTGGAGAGGCTGTCTGAATATAGCCTGTAAAATTGTACTGTTGGGTTAGAGACAATCCATTCCAATGCCCGCAGAATCGCGAACAGCTCAGCCTGGAAGACAGTGTTGTTATCACCGATTCTGCAGGCCCACTTATGGGTCACGACCTCGCCTTTCATGGCACAGAATGCTGCTGCCACGCCAGTCTCCGTGCGTGACCCGTCAGTGAAAATGGTCGGACAGCGGGGAGAGAAGCTGTGTTCAAAACCGTGCCTGGTTGTGTTTATCTGTAAGTGAGATGTCTCTTCTGCGGGATGTATTCTCCAACTGGGAACCTTCCTCTGTAGTTGTATTTGTGGAAAAAGTGCTGCACACGTTGGTTCATGTTCTAGGTGTGTGATCCTGTTTTTCTGGTATTCATATTGGAGTGTTATTGTTATGGGAGGAATACCTGTTATTACTGTGAGTGCGTCCGTTGAGATTGTCCTGTATCCTCGAGCAATTTGCAGCAAAAAGAGCCGTTGCATCGAGGTCAATTTGTCCTTCACGGCTTGCGTGAGGTTACCTCCCCAGACGCCCACACAGTAGAAAATTATCCGCTCCACTATTGTGTGGTACCAGATTTTTAACATTGTTGGCTTTATTCCCCAGGATTTTGACGTTAGTTTACGTGCGTTTAAGTGTAATTTTCCTACTTTAATCCTGAGGGTGTTGATATGTTCCGTCCAGCTTTGGTGTTCATCTATGGTGAGGCCAAGAAGTTTGAGGTGTGAGACATGCTCGACACTAACCCCGTTCACTCTTATGATTGGTTTACGTTCAAGTTTACGTGGTTTGGAAAATGTAACTGCTTGTGATTTTTGGCTTGATAGCTGGAGGTTGAGGTTTGTTAGCAGTTGGCAGAATACGGGGAGGGCTTGAGCCGCCATTGCCTCCAAGTCCATGCGCCGCCTGCCCGAGAAAATAAAGCTGAAGTCATCAGCGAATGCAAAGAGAATGAAGCCTCTAGATTCTAGCTCTTTTAGAATTATGTTAGCTATGAGTAACCAAAGTATTGGGCCAAGGCAGGAGCCTTGGGGGCAGCCCTTTTCGAGCTGATGTACCGAAGTGCCTGAACCCCAATTGATCATTATGCTACGAAGGCTTAAGTAGGATGCGATGGTTCCAGCTATATTAGCCGGGCAGCGAATTTCAATTAGTTGCTGGATAATGTCCCTCCATTCTACATTATCGAAAGCACCTTTAATATCTAGTGAAACAAGTGAGGTGTAGTCTCCTTTGCTGATGGTTTCATTGCAAGTGGTAAGAATGTCATAAAGGGCCTTGTCACATGACCGACCCTCTCTGAACCCATATTGCCTATGATGCAAGATGCCATTCGTCTCCATGAAGTGCACCAGTCGTGTGACTAGTAGTTTTTCTAGCAGCTTCCCCAGAGTTGGTAGGAGACAAATAGGTCTATAGGATGTGGGTTCTGAGGCATTCTTTCCTTTTTTCAGGAAGTAGACGGCCTCACCTTGCTTCAGTGTTTGAGGGAAGTAATTGTGATTGAGACACAGATTGGCCCATCTGGTGAACAACTTTGGGATGATTTTGAAAGTTAATTTTAAAATTTTGAAGTCCACACAGTCTGGGCCAGGGGCTTTTTTATCATTAAATGTATGTAGAGCAGATGCTACTTCAGCTTTAGAAAAGGGTTTATCATTAGGTGTCGAAAAATTGAGGTCTGAATTGTCCCTGTTGGGATACGAGGATGGTCCGAAAAGTGCTGCAGTTAGGTGCTCCATATTTGCTTGCCTGGATGAAATGGAGGGTGGAAGCTCAAGTTTAATTTCGTCTGGTGTGAAGAAATTTCCTGTAAAAAATTTTTGTGCCGTGCCAAAAGGTTCTGATTGATTGCTGCAGAAATTCCGCCAGGCTTTGACTCTGGCATCCTGAACACTTTTCTTGAATTTTGATGAGAGTATTTTGTACTGAGCGCCAAGGTTTTCAAAATAAGGTGTGTTTCCGTGTGTTTCTCGTAGATGTTTAATCTTTCTCCTTAGCGCTGTGAGTTTGTTTCGTTGTGTCTTTAGTTCGGTGGTCCAGAACGAGAAGACTGGAGTCCTCCGAGTATTTTTTAGTCTAAAGGATGCTCGTGCCGCCTCTTGCATGGAAGCAATAAGTTTTTTTGTGAAGGAGTTAATGTCGGTGATGTTTGTTGCATCCCTTAGGTGTTGTGCAAGGAGTGGTCTGTGTGTTTTAATGATTTGTGTAAACTTTTTAAAATTTCCTCGGGTTGTGTTGAAACGTCGTTTAGTTGTAGTCAGTGGTGTAATGTCAAAGCCGAAACGTATGTATTTATGGTCCGAGGCATTGTGGATGTCCATTACTCGCCAGTCCCTGATTTTTTGTGCCGCCTTCGGATTCGCCAGCGTATGATCTGGGAATCCTTTGTGTGTTATAATACCTGTGTTGTTCATTCTGACAAATGTGTGTGTTCTGTTATCAATGTTAACAATGGTTAAATTATGGACTGCGAGATGCTCGATGAGACTGTCTCCGCGGATGGTTTCCTGTGGGCAACCCCAAACAGTGGAGTTTGCGTTGAAGTCACCTCCGCAAATGAAGTACTGCTTATGAGTTATTAAGTGTTGCCACTCCATAAGGGTTTCATCAAAATTGAAACGCGGTGCTGCGTAAGTAGAGCCTATAATTAGCTTTCCTTCCTTCGCCATTATAGTGATGAAAACACAGTTGTCTCCTGTGAATAGGTGTGAGTATGCCAGATCCGTATTCTGGACGACCAGATGAGCGCTGTTATCTTTGGACGCGAACTTCGCCCAATTTTTCGGAAAAATTGACAGCAGCGCTCCATCATTGCCACAGTAGGCATCCTGCAGCAATGCAATGTCTATATTTTCTGATATCATGTAATTTTTTAGGCTGACATTAGCTGCCTTGCAGTGATTTAAATTAACCTGAATGATTTTGATGTGGCCAAATGGAGGGGGGTCCGAAGGTGCTAGAAGAGACATATTGGTTTTCTGAAAAGGTACTTAATTAAAAGGTACTTAAATAAAGGGTTCTTGGTTAAGTTAGTAACAAAAATTATGTTAGATTCAATAGAAGGGCCTACCTTGCCAGTCATGGTGATGCCCGTTGTGGCCTCCTTGATAGAGTGGGTGGTATTCATTTCTATATGAGCGATTACCATACCATTCATCGTGATGATAGGGGCTATTTGCTGGTGTTGCCTCTTGTATGGTTGGGTGCTGTGTGTTGAATTGTTGATGTCTGTTTGGTTCTTCTGGTGTTAGGTGAACTTGCGAACTGTTACCAATTTGGAAAAGCAGGTTAAGTCTTTCCCGTTCTGAACTATATTTTGAGCGGTAGGCACTGCAACCAGAATCTGATGCTTTGTGGCTTGTTGGAAAATGTGTGTTGTGTTGCGTGTTATGTTTGGTGCAGTTGATGCATCGTGGAGCTGATGCACATGATTCTTCATGGTGTGCTTCGCCACAGCATGCACACACAGACGTGGCCGCCTTGCAGTTCCGTTCGTGGTGGGTAAGGCCTTGACAGCGGCGACAGCGCAGGATGGTAGTATGTGGTCGGAGGCGACAGGTCTTTAGGCCGATGACGATGCCTCCATCATTTATGAGCTCTATGCCAAGTGACTTAGGCAGCAGAAGAATCAAATCTTTTGTCGCCTCGTTGTGTCTATTAGGTAACTCCTTGAGGACGATGATGTCTTCTTCAGTTATATGGTATGTTTTGCCAAGAATATTAGTGAGGGCCTCCTTCGTCAGCGCCTCTGGGACACCCAGGAGAATCATTTTATGCTTTGGAACTGCCTTCTGCAGAAAATTAAGTTTTTTGTTGAGAACTTGATTGCGCTGCAGCTCTGTTTGTAGGCGCTTTAGGTCCTCTTCTGTTTTGCAGGTAACTTCTACGTGATTTCTCCTGGGGGCCACCTTATCCACGTGTATTGGCGTTGCAATTGCCTCTTTAGATAGCATTATTTCGATTTCTTTTCCCGGTGTTATTGATGTACCTTTAATGATGAGGGTTTTGCGGTTAGAGCTTTCCAGAACAAACTTTTTGGCTGGTTGTGCGGCTGTTTGACTGTATGTTTGTGGGACTTGAGGTGTTGCTGTTTCTGTTGGTGAAATGGTGGTGCTTTCTATTGCCGCTGCTTGGTCTGCTTGATTTTGTTTTAGTGTTGATCTGACTGCTTCTATAAGTGTGACGGTGTCTGGGATCCTTTCAATTATCTTCTCATTCGTTTGGCGTGCGTGAACTAGGCTTTCTTGGAGGTGCTGGCAGCTTGTCTGGAGGCTTGCTTCATTTATTTCTAGTTGGCGTATCCTGGACTGCAGTGCCTCTTCTGTATTTTGAAGGAACTCAAATACATATCTCAGATTTTTTAGTGTTTTTTCTGTGGGGAGTTTTTTTATAGCAATGCTGTTTTCAGCTCTTGTTACGTAGCACTTTCCCATCGTAATAAGTTCTGCCATCGTATATGTTTCTGTTTCTGCATCAGTGTTTTCATGTATTGTGGATGCTGCTGAGCTGTGGCTGACGCTTCTAGACAGCTTTGCTCTGGTATTTCTAGTTGATGACCTGCTCTTTCGAGCTGCTGACTGAGAGCTAGAGTTTTTGTCAGAAGGAAATCTTCCGTTGCCTGGCGACATGTTAGCAAGGGAAGGAACAGGATGAGAAGCTTCTACTACGAAACGATAAACAAAAGAAAATTATACTAAGTCAAAAACTAGGTCATTGGGCACTCACGCCACTTGACTGAATAAACCCATGAATGGCTCTACAGGTCTCGCAGCATGTTTCAAAATGGAAAAGTATAGGAACAAAAGCTTGCCGTTTGTCAAAAACTCGTGACTGCGCTGAAAAAAAGACTGGAATTTGGGTTCGACTTTAGGGTAAAGAATAATGATTGACCAGTATCAAAAAGCTTAGACTTAAGGAATTGTTGGGTGAGAAAGGGAAGAGAAAATGAAACGATTGGGGCTCGCTAAGGTGATGAAAGACAAATTGCTATTCCTTGCTATGTAACTTATTAATAGTACATGTTTAAATATGGGTAGAGCAGAACTTGTTGCGATAGATGAGGAGGATTGTTGTTGATGATGATTGCTATTAGAGGGAGGGACGGGAGACACAGGCGCCAGCCAAGGCCAGCCGCAGCGCGCCACCCCGACCGACGAGTGGTAAAGGGGAAATGCTGTGCAAAAAGCAAGAGAGAAAAGTCTTGCGGCATTTTGCGAACACAGGGGAGTCTGAGAAAGTCTAAGAACGTACTTTGATGCAAGAGTAAATTAAAAAGTAAATAAAAACATTATTCTACTCAGAAGTGTAAGAAAAATGAAGAAAAATAAATAAAAATAAAACAAAAAAAAGACTTTAATACAACAAAGGAAAAAGAAACATACTACAGCTTATAAAAATGTGGGCAAAAAAAAAAAAAAAAAAAAAAAACTGTAAATGGGAAATGATTGTAAAAATAAGTTTGGTTACAGTTAGATGTTAGAATTGGTTATATGGTCCGAAAATGTTAAAGTCCGCAGATAGGTATTCTAATTTGAAGAAGATAGTGAAAGAGGGAAATGGAATCTGATGAAAAACAAGCCCCCCCCCCCAAAAAAAAAAGAGAATTTCAGGATTGTGTAAAAAATGATAAAATTTAATAGAAGCGCTAGAGAACATAAATTCACTTAAGTTTATATGAGAGGACAAAAAAACGGTATATAACAGTATGAAAAAGGAATAAATTGCGAGACCTAGCCATATTTTCGTGAGAAAAAAGAGTGTAAACAAATGATGAAAAATGCATATATTTAGGAAAACTAGACAAAGAAACTTAATAAAAAGTGGGGGGTATGAAGAGCAAAATGTGTTGATTTACGAAAAGAATTTTATAGTTATTGAATGTGAGGAAGATTAGTTATGTAGAAAAAAGTGTGTTTTGCGACAAACACACACACACACAAAAGGAAAAAAAAAGAAAAGAAAAGAAAAAAAAGAATCCGCTAAAACTAAAATTGCTGCAGGTGTGTTGTATTTTTTATTGGGGGGGGGGGCTAAAAACTTGGGGGTTACTAAAGCTAATTATGATGAAAAAAGTATGAATTATTTACAAGTTAGAAGCAACTAGTGAAGAGAAATGGGGTTCAGCCTTACCCCAGCACCTTGGTCCGGCGCCGGCAAATGATCCCAGTGGTCCGGTGGAAGGCAATACGCCGTACTCGGGAGAAGAAAAAAGAAAGTATGAAAGAAATATTTATTGGAGTGTGAATAATATGTGTTGGGAAGTAAATTGACAAATTTTGATGAGTTTTACAGAGTATTTTTTCTAAGGTGAAAAAAACCACAAACTTAACACTAAGTGCAACTAAAAAGCCCCCAAAAATGCTGAAAATAAACTGTTATATAATGTGAGAATTTGCACGTAGAGATAGATGGGAAATTATTGAAAAAATAACAGTTTGGTAACAGTTAGGTGTTTGAATTGGTTACATGGTCCAAAAATGTGAAAGTCCGCAGCTAGGTATTCTAATTTGAAGAAGAAAGTGAAATAGCGGCCTGGACTTGATGAAAGACGGGCCCAAGAAAATTTCAGGATTGTGTGAAAAAAAAAAAAAAAAAAAAAAAAAAAAAATTTAAACGCACTAGAAAACATAGATGCTCTTAAGTTTATATAAGAGGGCAAAAAAACAGTATATTACAGCATGAAGAAAAAAAAAAAAATAGCGATATTGACGTGAGAAAAAAGAAAATAAACAAGGTAAAAAAAAACATATTTTTAGGAAAGCTTGACAAATAAAATAGTAGAAAGTAGGGGGGAGAGGGGGGTAGAGAGAAACATTTCTTTAATTAAGAGAACAGTTTTTGTAAATAATGTATGCGTAGAAGCACAGTTATGTGGAAATGAGTATGTTTTGCGTCAAACACAAAAAAAACGCTAAAAAAAAATTAAAATGTGGCGGATGTGATGCTTTGTGGTGGGAAGAAGAGTATTATGTTTGGAGGCTTCCTAAAACAATTTTAGTGAAAATGTATGAATATATTAAAAGATAGAAGCGTTTAAGAGTGATAAGTTGGAAAACCGCCTTGCACCGGCACCGACGGTGGCAGCGGCAAATGGCAAATGGAAAAAAAAAAAAAAAAAAAAAAAAAAAAAAAAAAAAAAAAAAAACCTGTAAGAATTTAAGCAGCACAAAGTAAATGGCCAACAACAAGAACATCCCCCCCCCCCCCAAAAAAAAAAAAATAAATAAATAAATAAATAAATAAATAAAAAATGTGAATATGTGAAAAAAAAGTTGACAGCTGTGAATGTTGGCCAATAAATACCAACATCACTGAACATCACCTTTTGACAATAAGTGAAAGAAAATTTCTGCCATTGCTGAAAATTAACATTTGATATTGAGCGAAATAATTACTAACAAACCTGAAAAACATCCTGAGTTTAAAAAACAATAATATACAAAAAAAGCGTTAAAATATAGTATAATGTACTGGAGAAGGTTTATAATGTTAATAGAAAATAGTAAGTAGAAAGAGTGTAAAAGAAATGCGAGTCATGTCGATGATCTCGAAAAAGGATTTAAAGTAATGCGAGTAACCTACGAGAGATGGCGCCAAACGTTTAAAAAGTGTCTAGATGATTTTAGGATATGGGCTAGAATAGCCATAGGGAAAGAACAGGGCTTGGGGAAGGCGATAGATGGCGCTTCATGACCAGTTGATGATCGAGGAGAGAGGTGTGGCTAAGGAAAGTTAGAAATTAAGAATTACGAGAGATAGAAGTATAATTCAATGGAAAATGAAAAATAAAATTGTTAGCTGTTCGAAAAAACGTTTGCAAGTGTATACTGGATGGCATAGTGATAAAGTGAGATTCTCTTTAAAAAAAAGGGCGTCTTTTCATGGCCATACATTTATAATATAATGAATAAAATTATGTATAAGTGTATTAAAAAACATAAGTTTTTTTTTTTTTTTTTTTTTTATTTAAATGTATTAATAATACATTAGATATTAGATGTTTTTTAAAGACTTGTTATAAAAAGCTGGTGTGAGTAGATTTCTCTGTTACTGGAGTAAAAGATGTGTGACAGAGACAAAACTATCATTAAATTAACTTGTAATATTCAAAAACAAACGACATATTTATTTATTTTAAATATTAATTTTACGTGCTTTGAAAAGATTTATTTAAAATAACACTTTTATTACTGAGTAAGATGGAAATTTTGTAAGAAAAAATAATTAAAAAAGGTAAGAAATTTAAAACTTAGGAATTTGAAGGAAATAAGACATATTAGAGCTTGCTGTGTTAATAATAATGTGTCCCCCCCCCCCCCTTGCACAAAACTAAAAAGAAAGTTTTAACAACACCAATAATTTGAAATTTACTTTATAACTAAAGCTATAATACACGTACGACATTCAGCGACTAACAAAATATCAGCCGATAACTCCGCACTACCCAGGATGTTAAAGAAAATGTTAAATTGAAAATAAAACAAAAAAGAAAAAAAAAAACATAAAAAGAACAAGGTTTAAATAGAGATAAAAAAAGGAATTAAAAAAAAAAACCGTTATTGCGTTGAAAACTGCTAAGTATTACAATTAAAAAAAAATGCTGAAAATAAACTGTCATATAATGTGAGAATTTGCACGTAGAGATAGATGGGAAATTATTGAAAAAATAACAGTTTGGTAACAGTTAGGTGTTTGAATTGGTTACATGGTCCAAAAATGTGAAAGACCGCAGCTAGGTATTCTAATTTGAAGAAGAAAGTGAAATAGCGGCCTGGACTTGATGAAAAACGGGCCCAAAAAAAACTAAGAACATTTCAGGATTGTGTGAAAAATGAAAAAAAATATTAAACGCACTAGAAAACATAGATGCTCTTAAGTTTATATAAGAGGGCAATAAAACAATATATTACAGCATGAAAAAAAAAAAAAAAAAAAAAAAAAAAATAGCGATATTGACGTGAGAAAAAAGAAAATAAACAAATGGTGAAAAAAACATATTTTTAGGAAAGCTTGACAAAGAAAATAGTAGAAAGTAGGGGGGAGGGGGGGGGGGTAGAGAGAAACATTTCATTAATTAAGAGAACAGTTTGTAAATAATGTATGTGTAGAAGTACAGTTATGTGGAAATGAGTGTGTTGCGTCAAACACAAAAAAAAAAACGCTAAAAAAATTAAAATGTGGCGGGTGTGATGCTTTGTGGTGGGAAGGAGAGTATTATGTTTGGAGGCTTCGAAAATCAATTTTAGTGAAAATGTGTGAATATATTAAAAGTTAGAAGCGTTTAAGAGTGATAAGTTGGAAAACCGCCTTGCACCGGCACCTTATGAGTCCGACGGTGGCAGCGGCAAATGGCAAATGGAAAAAAAAAAAAAAAAAAAAAAAAACCTGTAAGAATTTAAGCAGCACAAAGTAAATGACCAACCACAAGAACATCCCCCCCCCCAAAAAAAAAAATAAATAAATAAATAAATAAATAAATAAATAAATAAAGTGAATATGTGAAAAAAAAAGTTGACAGCTGTGAATGTTGGCCAGTAAATACCAACATCACTGAACATCATCTTTCGACAACAAGTGAAAGAAAATTTCTGCCATTGCCGAAAATTAACATTTGACATTGAGCGAAATAATTACTAACAATCCTGAAAAACAACCTGAGTTTAAAATACAGTAATATACAAAAAATGCGTTAAAATATAGTATAATGTACTGGAGAAGGTTTATAATGTTAATAGAAAATAGTAAGTAGAAAGAGTGTAAAAGAAATGCGAGTCATGTCGATGATCTCGAAAAAGGATTTAAAGTAATGCGAGTAACCTACGAGAGATGGCGCCAAACGTTTAAAAAGTGTCTAGCTGATTTTAGGATATGGGCTAGAATAGCCATAGGGAAAGAACAGGGCTTGGGGAAGGCGATAGATGGCGCTTCATGTCCGGTTGATGATCGTGGAGAGAGGTGGGGCTAAGGAAAGTTAGAAATTAAGAATTACGAGAGATAGAAGTATAATTAAATTGAAAATGAAAAAAAAAAAATTGTTAGCTGTTCGAAAAAACGTTTGCAAATGTATACTGGATGGCATAGTGATAAAGTGAGATTCTCTTAAAAAAAAAGGGCGTCTTTTCATGGCCATACATATATAATATAAAGAATAAAATTATGTATAAATGTATTAAAAAACATATGTTTTTTTTTTTTTTTTTTTTTTTTTTTTTTTTTAATGTATTAATAATACATTAGATATTAGATGTTTTTTAAAGGCATGTTATAAAAAGCTATTAACAAAAGCTGGTGTGAGTAGATTTCTCTGTTACTGGAGTAAAAGATGCGTGACAAAGACAAAACTATCATTAAATTATCTAGTAAAATTCAAAAACAAACGACATATTTATTTATTTTAAATATTAATTTTACGTACTTTGAAAAGATTTATTTAAAATAACACTTTTATTACTGAGTAAGATGGAAATTTTGTAAGAAAAAATAATTAAAAAAAGGTAAGAAATTTAAAACTTAGGAATTTAAAGGAAATAAGACGTATTAGAGCTTGCTGTGTTAATAAAAATGTGATCCCCCCCCCCCCCTTGCACAAAACTAAAAAGAAAGTTTTAACAACCCCAATAATTTGAAATTTACTTTATAACTATAGCTATAATACACGAACGACATTCAGCGACTAACAAAATAACAGCCGATAACTCCGCACTACCCGGGATGTTAAAGAAAATGTTAAATTAAAAATAAAACAATAAAGAAAAAAAAACATAAAAAGAACAAGGTTTAAATAAAGATAAAAAAAGGAATTAAAAAAAAACCGTTATTGCGTTGAAAACTGCTAAGTATTACAATTAAAATTATTAAAGTTGGAAAAAAGTTTGGATCATAGGATGAATAAGTTTTCTGATGTAAAGTACTAGAGAAAAAAAAAAAAAAAGAGCTGAAAAAGTTAAAGTATGTAACCATTTCTTTCCTTAACCTACCCTCCCTAATCCCTTTACTTTTTATAAATGGTACAGTTGAAAGATATCCTAACTCATTTAAATAAATGTTAAAAAGCATATTAAGGCGCAGGAAAAAAACGTCAAATTTAAGCACAACCTACATGATAAAAACTAAAAATTGAAAAAAAAAAAAGAAACAGAAATAATCAAAGAATTCTAACTCCCCTCGTTACAAAATAGCAGAAAGAAAGTTAATTAGGGGGGGCCGAGCGTCTGAAGAGGCCACACCCCGGCCAGCAAACAGCTGTCACCCTTGCTCCCCAAAAGCAAATGAGAGCGAGGTCCCATAATCAAGCCACACTGTAACAATGCCCGTGATGCCAAACAGCCAGCCCCCCAGAAATGAACCCCGTGTCCTCCAAGAATATATATCCTAATACATACTCTCAGAGGCCAAAATTTAGAACAAGACATGCTGAACTATGTGGCTTGGTTAGCAACAGAAGTCTAATAAAAAGCTTAATAACAATTAAAATTTTTAAGTTATCGCAACAAGGCTTTTCCTATGAGCTTGCTAATATTAAGAGGTAACTTTTTATTACATTGTTTAAGCAAATTACAATTAAAACACAATAAGACAAAAAAAATTAAGATGGAAGCAGTCACTGGTTGACAAACAGCAGGCTAGGCTAGAGCAAATTAAGTAATATGTACATAAAACAATTAATAATTACCGTAGAAACATGCTGTTTACCTATTTTTGTAGCTGAGACATTCATGTATCCATTTCCATCAAGGGCGTTCGGCCCGCTGACCTTTGGAGGGGCTTTAGCCAGACATTTGTAGGAGCACAACACAATAACCAAAACTGGCGATTTGTCGCTGTCATAAGCAGATTGCTGTGTCAACACAACATTTTGCACAAATGCAGCAAGAGTGACCACATGATTTGTAAAGTGACGCTTAAATCTGCTTATGAAAATAATGTCAAAAGTAATATCTTGCTACAAACTAGTGATTTTTCAGTACAACACAACACGATACATTTTCAAAAACCATGTATAACATTATAAACTATTGGGAAAAGTAAGAACTATTCCCTGCAGTTCTGCTACTTGTAGGGCATTGTTTCGAATTATTGCATATAACCTACTAGCAAGTCTGGTTGCTCCTTGCTCAACACCCCCCCCCCTCCCTCTGAATACAAAAAGTCATAAAACAATATATAAACAGACGTTAATATACACAGATTGTTTCTCTAACACATTCAAAATCAGCACAATAATAATAATCCCTATCATCAAGCATAATACAAATTTTAAAAGTAGTAAAATACAAAAACAAACAAACTTAGAAGCTATGATTCAAACGGCGATAAAAATTGTATATACATTTTGGTTTAAGCTTAAGCACATTAATTTTTCATTCGTTGAGAATAAAATGAAAGATCTCAGCCTACACTGAAACTTAAAAGGCAATCAAGCGTGATTCAAGGAACACCTTGCGTGGTTTATCATGTGACATTTCGCAAGCTTGAGGCTAGTTTGAATCGCTCTTGAATTGCCAAGCTTGCGTTGTCGTATTAAATTCAATGAAAAATCAAACTTGATTCAAGCAAGTGTGCTCACTGGAAAGTACATACCAAATTTCAAGTCTCTATCTCAATTTGTTCGGAAGATAGAGCGTTTACAGACACACAGACAGACGGACGGCAAATTTTTTTTCTAAAAATATGTTTTTCGGAATCTTTAGTGTCTGAAACGTGTAAATCCATCAATTTTTTTTTCGATTTTCAAAACGATTACAAGACTTACCATATACCACGTATAATGGGTAAGTAAAACAATAATCCTAGTGCTAAATCTCTTTCACATGCGGAAAAAATGCTTTGAATAGCATTGTTTTCAAATAACCGCTGCGCCCTTCTAGGTATACTTAAAAGAGTACTTTCATTCGATAAACTCAAATAAGTCATTTTTATGAATTATTTTTAATACAAAATATAGGCTAAACTTTTAATAGGCTAAGCTTTATTTCTAAGCTTTGAATTGTCTTTTATTCTTTAATAATAATTATTAAATTATTTAAAAAACAAATTTGGTGTAACGTATTATAAAATAATTAAAAACAGTCACGTTTTAACACCAAAATAATTCGTATAAGTGCATGTCAGTTTGAACAGCCTGATTCCGTCTATTAAAATCGGTAAGGAGCAACGGGAATTATTTTGGTGCTGAAAATGCAGTTGTTATTGATTATTAATTAATTATTACTTACATTCTGTCAGAAATTCCAGTAACATAAAGAATACATGCTTTGCTTTTTCTGCTAATATTTTGGAATTTCTCATTTATTTGCAAATGTAACCCTTTTTAGACGTAGTCGCGGACCTTTTCGTTGAACTGTCAATGCGTTCACCGCCTCTTAGTGAAGTGTTTTCCCTTACATACTTTCGTGCTCATGAGATTCATTATATTACAATATATTTGAGGCTATCCTAAACATGAGCAATTTTAATAACCGATTTCCCACTTTCCACACGTTTTTCAATACAATGTCTTAAAAAACCCTGTTGATGTTTGCGATATTATAAAATAATTAAAATAGCCACAGGGCTGCCAGTTGGTCCCTATTTTTTAACTTGTTCTCTAAAAGGATATTTTTTCACTAAGAAGTCCCTTTCTGTACTATAATTGTATCTAAATTATTTTTTTCCGATTTTTCAAAATTTACCATGAATATTTAGATTAATTTAAAATTTAATGTTCTAGATGGCAGCACGAAACGCAACATAAGTAGGAGAAAGGACCAATCAGTATGTAGAGCGATCAATTTCCGTTTTAAATCATATTATTCCCGAAGAACGAATCTCTATGAGAGAATGGATGCTAAATACTACGCTAAACATAGCAAATGTTTTAAAATATCATTACGAAAATCATGCTGCTCCAGTTCCAATAACAAGTAAAATGATAAAGGCTAATGTTGTATATCAAAACTCAAAACTAACCTTGAAAATGAAAAGAGAAAAAGAAAAAGGGAAGTACAACTTGAAATGCTGAAAGATGCAGAAAAGGAAGAAAGCGGCAAAAAAGAAGCTGAAGAAATAAAAATGCTATTATAGATCTTGGAAAACAAATTGGAAAATTTAAAGAAAAATGTGAGTGAAGAAGTAGCTGTATCGGACAGATTCATCGCTGGAGGCAACCAA
The DNA here is from genome assembly GCA_963931845.1 of Maratus michaelseni. Lineage (NCBI taxonomy): Eukaryota > Metazoa > Arthropoda > Arachnida > Araneae > Salticidae > Maratus > Maratus michaelseni. The sequence continues at coordinate 7,185,989 of OZ007586.1, forward strand.
AGATTGAAAACCGTATTAAAAGGAGGAAACCTTCCTGAAGCTAAAGTTGCACAAAATCTTATTACAGGTGGTATAACAGCTAACAAAGAACTGGAAGTGAAAAGAATGAAGCTCATAGCTTGTTTACTGTTATAAATAAAAGAAAAAAAAATAATTTAATTACAAATTCTGTGAGTAAGAAACCTAAAAATAGTTAATTTGTTAGAAATTTGTAAATATTTGTTGTCTAATTAAACAAGTTAAAAAATATTTTGTATACTTTTTCATTATTAAAAATTGTATTTGATTTGCATTAATATTAGGTTTCTTTTTCTTTAGGTCCCTAAAAAGTCCATCTTTCAGTCTTTCTGTCCCCAAAATGTCTCGAATTTTTAATCATTAAGTTCCTAAGTACCTACTATTTTGGATCAAAGTTGCTGGCTTACAACATATATACAATGACATTCTCTCATGTTAGCGACAAAAGAGAGGCTGGATGTCCGGTCACTTTTCGACTACATATCTTCATTAAATCCATATTTTTCGACTTTCTAAAAAAAACCTTATACATTCTACAATATTCATAAAAAATAAAATGTACTCCAAATATGAGAATTGAAGCCAGACTAGTATGAAGTGAACACAAATGTGCCGTTCTGCAGAAGCGAAACATTAGCTGGCATAACAAAAAGAAAGAGTGGGATTTTTCTGGAAGTGATTTAAAATAGAATTCTGTATTTATACGTCTACGTGAAATTTTCAATGAATGAATACTTCATTCCTATTCACTTACCCTATCCCATTTTACAAAAACAAATCAAACACGCAAGATGACTTGAAGCGCCGTACGTATTGTTAAAACAATAACTATGTATATATTAAGTTTTGTAAAGATTTACAACGTGCTCATGAGCAACAGTACCGTTGCTATGACAACCACATATAAAAAATCCTTCTTAGCATATTCAATTTCATCATAATCTATACTTTTACTGATAAAGTGACGGGGAAAATTTCTCAGGGAAACAGTCAGGTATTAACAATTTGGGCACATTTTCCTAATTAGTTTTGCAAGAATAATCACTTAATCGAGCTTCCCATGTGCCAAAACAAAGAAAAAAATTCTATGACTGAACGAAAAGTCTGGTATGCATTTTGTGCAATCAATAGTCAAGCAGGCAATGTTTTGCAAAATACAATCACATTTAAGTAGAACTCAGATTTTATGTAACACATTTTAGCCACAGATTATGAAAACACTGTACGTGGTACAAACAAATTTAATTTAATTTTATAATGAGCATACCAAAAATCTATGAACCAGTATAATTATTTTAGAAAATTTTCACAAATTTTTATTTTATAGGTCTATGTTCTAAATGACAATTAAGTTTTCCAAATGTTTTGAAACTTCTAAAGTAGAATTATAATTATTTGAACGCCTCTGAATGATAAAATTTCATAAGTTGTTTTAAATTCCCAATAGAATACATATACTAAATATTCTGGAATTATTCGATTCTGTACTGTTACCACAAATTTATATGTTCAAAAGTTGTATCACTGAAAAGCCAAACACGCAACTTTAATATTTTGTGTTTATTTTATTTAAATCACTTACATACAATAAATTGAATTTAAAAAATTGTCTTACACTCTACTCATAAACATTCAATAGAAAAACAAACAAATAATGTCAAATATTCCCAGACATTCAAATACAGTTCGTGTCAAAAGTTTAAGCACGACATAAAATTTCAAAATAAAATTTTATTATTGACTGAAAGTTACTTTCCTTTTCACATGACCTACAAATTAGAGTTTTAAAAAAATATTTATGCTTTAAAATTTATCTCAAATAATAGAATTTATCAAAACAATAAAAATGAGTGTAAGCACAATAGTTCTTTAGTCTTTGGCAGAACAAGAATAATAAAAAAATAATAATACTTGATTAGTGCTCCATTCTGGCTGAATTACTTGAAACATACGGTCTTCCATCGATAAAATGAGGTTCTGTATTGTTTCTGGTTCAATTGTAAACCGCGCGTTCTCAATGGCATTTTTCAAGTCTTTAACTGAAGAATACTGCTTTCCATTTGGATAAGTGAGAAAATCCCACATATTTTCTATAGGGTTTAAATCCGGATAATTGCCGGCCAATTCAAAACACATACTTTTTATGACTTGAAGTTGCGTTTGAGGTATGGATCAAAGCATTATCATGTTGAAATAATCATTCTCCCCCCCACTAAAAAAAAAACCTCCGCAACAGGGAGTAAATGATTGGCAAGTGTCTCAAGATAGTTTTCACGACCACTGATGAATGCTAGAGATGTCTGACCATTGAAAGAAATAGCCCTCCATAGAATTACACAACCAATATGTTGTCGGCTAAATATACTCATAGGTTCTTTGCGGAGATACTTAAACCCACCAGGACCATCGAGGTTCGATTTTGTTTCATCACCAAATGACATATGCCCATTGTAATCTAGCTTCTTTATGGTGTCGTTTCAGACATGGTAACAGCGCCATTTTACGGCTTTTGATGTATTCCGATTCCAAAACTCTATGAACAGTTTTTTTCGATATTTGTCCTACAACTGCATGTTTTATTTGCGAAAAAGAATAATTACCAGTTGAAGCTAAGTTTCTGATGCGGCGATCTTCGCGCAAAGTAGTCACTCGTGGTCTTCCTGAACGGAATTTTTATTTGAAATCATGACCACGAGCCAAAACTTGATGAATACCTCGTTTTGATCTTTTTAATGCACTTGCAATTTCAGAAACAGACTTATGTTTTGCTCTCATACTTCAGATATTTATCACCTCCTCCTCTGAAAATTCTTTCGACTTTTTGTACTGACTCAAAAACAACAACTGACTGCTTCTTATACACCAGAAATCGTTTGCGTGCGCAACCACTTATATCAGTTTGTAAAATTTGCATAAAAGCAATTCTGTGCTTCTAGTCTTGACACGGTTATTTTTGTTCTATTCTTAAACTCCATGATTTGAATTGGCCATTTTATTGAATAGGATGTTAAATCTGCTATTATTAACATATACAAGATATATATTGAAATAAAGTGAATATTTAAAGTTTTATTTTAAAATTGTTTTTGACATGCACTGTAAACGTATACTTTAAATAAATAAAGCAATATTGCTCATAGAAGCCTTAAAAGCCTACGCTAACTGCGCAAAGACACTCGGAAGCTGTTAAATCAATTACAGCCTTCTTTACATATTTCTGGTTTGCATTTTAATACTTTTAAATATATTTTTTTTGGCATGGGACTGAGTTCGATGTCTAATCTTTTTACTTTTTAAATTTTGTTGCATTTTTTTTTTCTGGGGATACTTTCAGCTCCGGAACCACACCGAAACAAAGCAATAGATACGGGACACAGTGTTCGAAAAGTATTGTAATCATAATTTGTACGAAATTGGGAACACGATAACTCCCAAATAGTACTTCTGATTGAACTCCCATTTGACGGATAGATTATAAACCACTGTCACAAGAACTACCGGTTGGTTATAATAAAAGTATCTCTATTTGGAGCTTTCTGTAGCTTAAATGAATATCCGGAACGAAACCAAAATCGGTACCCTTACTATTCGAGAAAGGGGAAGAAGAATGGAACAATAAAAAAAATTGAAATAATCGCCGACAGATGGCGCTGTTGAGTGTGAAATGTAATGTGTAATATTGTGTACCGTGGAGGTGTCGCAAACCTCAATGCCTTTACAGCATATCACAACATGTGCGAAACATCACTCCTAATGCGTTACATTCCACAGTTGAGCACGTCCTGCACCACCTGGATTGTGTCCTCCTACACAATGGCCATGTGGAACCTGAACATGATCCGTACTGCCATGCAAAAGCGTAACCACATTGGCAAAAGCGTAACCACACTGTGACATTTTCCACTGAATTAGGTGTACCATCCAGTTTGGCGCCTTAATTCTTTGTTCTTGTTATACACATTACATTTCACACTCAGTAGCGCCATCTCCGGTGATTACTGCAATTTTGTTTTGTATTGTTCCATTCTTCTTCCCCCTTCTCGAATAGTAAGTGTACCGATTTTGGTTTCATTCGCATTATTCCTTCGAGGTACAGACAGCTCCAAATAGAGATACTTATAATATAACCACCCTGTATATAGATTTTCGTACAAATTGGTGATGGATTTTTAAATCATACGTTTTGACATTTTTCCAACTGGGTGAAAAGTGTACAGGCCGAAAGTCGAAATGAAAACTCTTTTGGCTTAAATTGCCAATGTTCTGCCTATTGTGCTAAACCGACATTATTTCGATCGAGGTAGATCAATAGGCAGAACGTCGGCACTTTAAGACAAAATGTCTTTGGTTCAACTCCTGGCCGGGACACCTTTTCACTAGGTTGGGAAAATGTCAAATCGTATGATATATTTACCAGTTAGTATGATTGAATTATAAATAATAAAGTGGATATTCAAACAATTTCACAACTGTTTCTTCAAGGAAATGGGACAGAGTACAAGTGGTGAATATTGGGACGGTGTCAACAAGCGTTAGTAGCGCATAGATAACGTCTTCAGTTCCAAAACGGGAGGTCCAGCGTTTGAATTGAGCCGATTCTATTGGGTCAGAAATGTGTATTTTTCTTTTTTAATTTCGGAATACGTGCAGCAGAGTTCGGAAAATCGAGCGGAGTCACTGCATTTTTTTCCATTCTTGTCCCAGGCAACACAAACACATCCTAAAAACATCCAAAAGATGTCATATTTAGGACAAGCTGATATCCTGCGGACCGATGAAATGGTCCTCTCGACAGTTACAGGACATCCCCTAAGTTTCGAAATGTCACACCTTTCAACGTCCTATGGATGTCATCTCATGACACATTTTGGACGGTTATAGGACACTTGCATTATATCCTCTGGATAGTCCTATTGATATCCTAAAAGCATCCAAATAATGTCATATTTAGGATAAGCTGAAATCCTGCGGATGAATGAAATCGTCCTGTAGACAGTTATAGCCCAGACAACCACAATCGTCTTTCGGACGATCTATAATGATCCTGAAAATCCTGTAGTTGTCATATCCTATAAAACTATCCAGTGAATATCCGGAAGATAGTTGACAACGGACCGTCTGAATACATTGTCCACAAAACAGCCGGCGAATGTCATAGAACGCACATCCGCAAATTGACTTTCTTCCTTGGCTTCCTTCCTCTGCACGCTACGCTAACGTATCAACCAACCTACCTACCAGACAAGTTTATTTTGCTTTTTGGTGAATGAAGAAACGTGATCGGCTTTTCGAAATCTGATTAATAAATAGTAATCTGATGTCAATAAAGGTAAGAATTATCTTTTTCATTTGTAATTCTATTCTTTATAACTTCCGTTTATATACTTATATTTTCTTGTGTAAAAGCGAAGTGCATATCAGACCTAATTATTCATGTAGGCTTAATGCTAAATGTTAATAGAGATGGTAGTGTAAACGCAACAGTAGTGATTTGTATTTAACAGTTTGATAAATTATTAAAGAAAATACAACCACTTTGAGTACTTTCTGAGAATTTTCAAGTTTAGATTACATTTTCTGCGTGAAAATGAAGATTTACTTACAGCTCCAGTTTGAACTCCTTTTTTTTTTTTTTTTTTTTAAACTTTAAACACTTAAAAAACCAAAAATATGTTTTTCCCTCATTCTTTTTAACTTAAAACACTTTAAAAGCAATTAAAAAATGCCCCCCCCCCCTCTTTTTTCTTTTACAATTAATTCCCATTACTTTAGAAATACTTATTTCTTTACATAGATTTTAATGCATATTGATATATATTAATTAAAGCAAATGTATATATTCAAATATATAGGGTAGATGTGCCAGTAATGGGCCACTTTCAAAGTTTTTGATTTATAAAAAAATAACCAATAATAATTTAGCCTTTTATATATTTTTTTCATAATTCCTCCTTGTTTGTTTTATAATCTGGGTTATTGTTGACACTCTTAATCAAACCAATCAGGAAGCAGAAAATAATGTTTCACAGTTCCACAGATTTTCTGTGAAAATCTTAATGAATATGCTAAGAGCTGGCTTCACTTAAACAATTCATATATTTTTTATTTTCTTGAAAAAATTGCATGTTTTTGTTTAGACAATAATAGAAAACTTTGAATTTTACATACTAATGGCAATTTACAAAATTTCATTTATTTTTCAGGTTTTAGGACCATGGTCCATTACTGGAATGCTTAATTAGTCAATTTCCAGTAATGGACACCCCATGTGGACATTACTGAAAAAGCAATTTCAGTAATGTTCATAGTGCATATATTTTTTTTATTTAACTGAAAAGCTAAACAGTCAAATTTAATTTTAAAATTTTACTTACCAGAATGTAATAATATATTATTTTTATATAAATAGCTGTTTTTGTTAATTTCATGTACTAATTAATCATTTTTTCTAATATTGCTATCAAATTATTATTTTGTAAACAGTACCTTGCATATTTTATAATGTGGCAATCAACACCCATCAGGAAACAGAGAATAATCTTTAAGGGCATGGGAAAATGAGGGGGCTCACACTCTCCCCTTTTAAAAAAAGACAATTTTTTAAGTCACCGAAGTTCTTAATCTATTTTCTGTCTTAAATGTTTCATTATTCAGCTCTGACAAAAGAACTACATACATAAAAAAATCCCTATAATATTAAATTTATAGTAGCAATGAAAGTAGTAAATCAGGATCAGGGGGCTCAAATGTCAGTTCTGATATTTTATTTTCAAAAAAATTTATTTAGTATTTAAAAAAACATTCAACCTACACTTTCATTTATTTGATAGATTTTTTACAAATTGCTAAAAGTACCATATAAAGCAGTTTTAGGAAGTTTAACTGTTAAGAATAAAAATAAATATGATTCCATGCACTGGTACTCCAAGACACTTTTAAAAAAATCTTTTTCAACCAACCCTTCTAAACCCCCTCCCCCCCCCCTCAATGACTTAATAATTTGAGAAATATCATTCTTTGAAAGTTAGTATTTTAAACCTTCTATCTAAAATAATTAAAATATTGATCTTGTGATAATAACAATAATTAATTTAAACAGTGAATTATTCTCATAAATATTTTATTAATTATTGATATCCTAATTGTTAAATTTATTTGAAAACAACTATTTTATTTCATTAATATGCTTTCATTAAATTCGGGTTTTAAATACAATCATAAAATCAATTACCTATTATTTTTTGTGGGGTGTCCATTACTGGAACAGAGGTGGCCCATTATTGGAAGAGAGGGTGTCCATTACTGGAATTTAGGGTGTTTTGATTTATTTCTGTTATTTATAATTAAATTTGGATCCACATTGGGAAATGTGACTATGAGCATGATTAAATATTGTTGATAGATTAATATAATATTAAAAAAATTGGACAATAATAATTATAACTATTAATTAAAAAATAATTTTTAAAGAAATTCCTTAAGGGTGTCCATTACTGGCACATCTACCCTATATAATATACATGTATGTATTTGCTAAACATTTTAATAATATTTATTAAATCTTAACAAATTAATACATTTTTAACCACTTTAAAATTATTGTCACTTAAAAAGAAAAACACACTTCTAAACGTAACAGTTAATATGTTTTAACTTAGATGACAATGTCAGATTTTCTCACAGTTTTAGAAAAGCGTAGAGTGCTGGTAGTTGGAAAAGGGCACATTTTTGACTCTGAAGGGTATTTTTTAGATCCATATTAGCACTTTTTATATTTTTTAAATTAATTCTTTCAATTTTAAATGCACTTTGATATTTAAATGTTACAACACTCCTATCGAATTGCAACAATGTGTCAATTTTTACTATGCAAGTAATTTTTTTTTTTACAAAACTGTAAAGGCTTAATTTTCTTGGTTGAAGGGCAAGAAGAGCACTAATTTTTTGATGAGGGGCAAGAAGGGGCATGTTTTTTAAACCAAAGGGCAGCCAGGGTGCAGCACCTTCCTGAAACTGCCTACAGGAAACTCTGCAATTTGAATATAAAATAGCTTGTGATCAAAAATAGTGAAATTACTGTAGCTGCTAATTATTTTCTTAGTTTTGTGTAACACGTTACTTTTCGAATAAAAGTGAATGGGGCGAATAGCACAATACAAAATTTAGTTGTTTGTTTGTAGCAAGCATCAACATTTCTTTGAACACAATTTCCAGAAACAAATGAAAGTCTTCTTTAACAATTGTGTGGTCACTCATGGTACTATTATTTAGGAAATTGGTAACAAATTGGCAGTGGGAACTGCCATATATCTGTAAACAAATACCAGTTTTAGAGTTTAACAAAGCACTATATAACCATTGTATGTCAGAAATGTTCTTGTTTATGGGGTTATAATTTTGGAATGCAACTTTTGTGAAAAATGAACAAACATATTTTTAAATAAGCAATTTTTACTTTGAGATAGTGCTAAAACAGAAGATGCTCTGATGATCACACTAAAAATATTATTATCCTTTAACTGTTTTTTATTTTCATAATTTTCAGGGTTAAAGTTTACTTGTATTTTACACAGAAATCGTAGAAAATTTTTGAACCATCACTCAGATTTTACAACAGTGAGTCAAAAAGTGACTCGCAGATATATTATATATTCCACTTCTCTCTTTTTTTAAAAACTTCAAACACTTGAAAAACAGTTAAAAGATCACCCCCCCCCCCCTCCTTTCTTTCGCTTTCAAAACAATTTCTGAAAGTGAAAGTATCTTAATAAAAAAAAACTTGTAATCAAAATCGAAAAAGTATAAAGGAGTGTGCATAGAGATTGACCTCAGCTATCCAATGCGAAAAAAAATCATTTATAAATATTGAAATGCGAACGAGATATCATAAATTATTTCCCCCATAGAATTAACATTAGTGAGTGGGTGTTTTGGCCTAAGTGAAGTAGCCTCTTAAAGCTAAATAAAGAAATTGGTATTAAAATTTACTATTTTTTTTCCCTGCATTCACTATGAGTTTCTCTTATGCATGTGTGACTTTAATACTGATGTTTACAATATTGATAAATAATGCTATTAAATTCTAGTGCAATAAAATGCCTAATATATATATTAGTTAAGGGGTCGATGCAGGTTTTTTTTCTTGGGGCCCATTTTGTGAAAAGTAAAGGTTATTTTTGTGTAATTTATTATATTTTTGTGAAAAATAACATTTTGTAACGAAAGTTGAAATCCAGTTAGTCAAATTTAAACCAAGCATTTATAAACAAAAACTTTTTTTTAATCATTTTGCTGAATTTTTCCTCTCTGGTGAACTTGTTTGTTCAAATTACACATTTTAAAACAACACAAAATAAAAAATAAATAATAAATAGTAAGTTTTTATGGAATAGAATTTTGTGAAGTGTATGTTTTATCAAATTGATTTTTGTGAAGGAGTGTGCCTAATATATATATTTAGTTAAGGGGTCGATGCAGGTTTTTTTTCTTGGGGCCCATTTTGTGAAAAGTAAAGGTTATTTTTGTGTAATTTATTATATTTTTGTGAAAAATAACATTTTGTAACGAAAGTTGAAATCCAGTTAGTCAAATTTGAACCAAGCATTTATAAACAAAAACTTTTTTTTAATCCTTTTGCTGAATTTTTCCTCTCTGGTGAATTCGTTTGTTCAAATTACGCATTTTAAAACAACACAAAATAAAAAATAAATAATAAATAGTAAGTTTTTATGGAATTTTATAGAATTATTATTTATAGAATTTTGTGAAGTGTTTGTTTTATCAAATTGATTTTTGTGCCCATTTTATCAAATTGATTTTTGTGAAGGAACCCATTTTATCAAATAGATTTTTGTGAAGAGGCCCATTTTATTAAATAGATTTTTGTGAAGGGGCCGGGCCCTAAATAACCCCAAATTTTCCCTGTATCGACCCCCGAGTTAAGCTATAAAAAATTTTATCTAAAGAATTATAGTTTATAAGTAAAATGCTTTAAAATGTAAAAGCTAATGACAGTTAAAACTAAAATTAGTAAAAGCCACTTTTTAAACATTTCAAGCTGACTTTTTTGTAATCCTGCTTTATATAATACACAACTAATTTGAAATTGATACTTTTAGCCTGAGCTGGTTTTTGAATTCGTACAAGTATTATTAAATAATACTAGGGAATCGAACTCGGGCTTCCCGGGTTACAGAACATCGCTGAAAACTGTTTTTTTTTATTTAAAATTCTAACAGATTTTTTATATTTAAAATTTAATATATATATATACTAAAAATAAATGGCGCATCTAGTATTTGTCGAGAATTAACAATTTTCTGACAAATACTTTACGAGCTATTAATTTTTTCAGTAACTTCAAATCTCTCATTTTCTGAAATTAATCTCTTGCAACGATAAGCTAAAAAACCAGTCATCAGCAACACGTAGCTTTTTATTAAAAAAGATTATGTATTAATTTATCTTTTTTTTTTTTTTTCTAAATTCTGTTCTATAAAACTCAATCTATTTGAGATTACTTTCATAAAGAGAACTCTGTTACTTTCCTTAATTTCAGATATTTCAATTTCAAATCATAATTAAATCCTAGTGCTAATTAATAATTAAATAAAAATTGGAAGCATTTCTATTGAAAACTTGGTTCTTAACCCGTCAGCACATGCGCCCCTTTCCATTACGTTACTACACGCGCAGGATAAATTTTACCCCAATGGGTTTTCTTGTGTCAATTTCCCCCCGGTTTGATTATAAGCAAAAATTTATATTTTGAAATAAACTGTAAATCAATAAAGAAAATAATTTAACTTAAAATAAGAGGTTTTTTCATGTTTAAAGAAAAAAAAAATCTAGCACTAAGATTTTTTTCTGAATATCATTACATACAAAGTTTTTTCAATCCAAATTTAGCCATAAAAATACAAAAAAATATAAAACTGATATATAGAAACTGTATGTACAAGAGTTGTTAACGTTTAAAAGAAAAATTATATTATTATTTGCACACTATATTTTTTACATAAACATTTGCATTAACATTTTCTTATCTTTATGGGTTACGTTATAACACGCGTGGGATAAATTTCCTCCCACGTGACATTTTTATAACAAAAGAATAGAAAATCTCACAACCGGAGGTAAATTCTTTTTGGCCACATCTTGATCTCTTTCAGCTTGAAAGGTACTGTAAAGCTCAGAATGATCCCGAACGATTTACGCACATTTTTAAGTAATAGTTCTGAGCTGGGGTAGATTTTATCCCAGTGTGTGTGCTGACGGGTTAAAATGTTAATTTGACACATTTATTTACACATGCTTCATTTCAAACTTATTTCTTTATTTTAGAGACTATGCAAGTAATTTTTGAAAAATCCAGCTGTAAATTGAGCTGAATGCTGGAAAAGAAGTCTGCAATGGACTCTAAGCAGTGGTATGTTTAATTGATTTATTATTATTATTTCATTTTCTTAAAAATAAAAGAATATGTGAGCATGTAGTTTTATAGCTTTTATTGAATTGTCATATTTTTGCATTTAAGCATATTTATGAATTGTTGTGCTTTGGAAAATTTTTACTTATTTATTTATTTAAATGGGCAATTCCATTGTAACAGACTAATTGACATAGCAGAAAAAAAGGCTTTATCTCATTTGAAAAATAATAATTATGTAATTCAAAAAGGGCTACAATTAGCATGATGATATTTATTAGAAGATAAATTAATATAGTTATTATGAATAAATTATTTAATGTAAATAATTATGGTTAAAAAAATGTTAATGTAACAGACAAACATGAATTACCATGCTTTTCAGATACCTTGATGTTTATCGATATATTACTTATAAAATAATTTACAATTTATTATTATAAAAATGTATTTTCATTCAGAGGGCGTTCTGAAACATATATCTTTCTCAAAATTTGACTGTTGCCATAAGATAGTCATGAAAAATATGTAATCTTACCTGTAACAGACCAACATTTAACATGTAACAAACAAACAAATAAACACGTAAACAGAAGCGATTATAATGAATTTTATTGATTTTGACTATTCAAAATTTTATAAAATGCATTGCAAATATAAAAAATATAGGTATAATACTATCAGAAAAAATATATATTACCTATTTGATCTAAAATATATTTATATACCATGGCTTGTTTTTGAAAACTGATTTTTTTTTTTCGGTAATATCTAAAATATTCAGTTAACATTGATAGATCACCCAAATTAATTTTTGTATTGGTACCCATACAAAAAAAAATTCAGCCCGGCCCGATACAAAAATTAAAAGTTCTACTAGCATACCTGTCAAAAGGCAATAAATATCTTTTTAGCAGTCATATAAGTATAGAAAATCTTCATTTTATCTTAAAGTACATTTAATTCAAACTATTTTTTTCCAGAAGAAATAAACCATAATTTTATGTTAAAGTTTTTGGTACTTTTCGGTTAGCCGGGTGCCAGTGACATATGTACATATATAAATACATATGTATATACATATATATAATATGTATGTATATAATATGTATTTGCAGATATATGGTATATATAATACATGTACATATATCAGTGGTAGAGGTCTGCACGGGCCGAAATTTCCAGGCCTGGCCTGATACAAAAATCAAAAGTTCGGCCCAAGCAAAAAAAAATATTGGCCTGACCCGGCCCGATTTAAAAGTAAGTTCGTCCCGGTATAAAAGCTAAAAGGCCGGCCCGAGTTAATTTCCACAAAACATTGATTTTTACGATGATTTGGTTAAAAATTTGCCTTGTAGGAGTAGATCTAACCAAAAATTCCTATCTAAGCTCTTTTTTTTTTCATGTTTACAATCTTCATTTTTATAGAAGTGCCGCAGTCTGCGATATTTATTTTTTTAATAAATCTCTATTTGTTGTATGTATGTGTTTAAGTTATCATTAATATTGTTAATCCATATTCCATGTATTGAAGTGTTAAAAATCAGAAAAATGCTATACATTAAAATCTTCTTCTAAGACGGAATTGCATAGGGAAAAAAAATGAGTTATAGACAATTTGCCTTCTTAGCAGGTGTAAATATATTATATATTCTTTTCTTACGTAGTAGTATATTCATTTTGCATGGATCAACACATTTTTCAGTTTAAGACAGGATTCCGTCATAAGCAGGTTCTTTTTCACACGTTTCACTATATTTTAATTTAGCCATATTTTAATAAGTGTACAAATCTACTTATCTTTAAAAATAATAAATTTTAATGTTTAATTGTAGAATAATGGCAATTTAAAAATATTTGCATTTTTTTCAAAGATTTTTGTGCCGGGTCTTATTTTACTGACCTTCGAACGGACCAGGCCAAGCCGAGACAATGATTTTTATAGGGTCAAAACCAGGACTGAAAATTTTGGGGTGTGAAGCCTAGGAAGGATGAAACCAGTCCCGGCTCTGTCCGGAAAAAATAATTTAAGACACGGCCTGATCCTTCAGGAAAAAAGAAAGGCCTGAACCCGGGCCATAAAGAGTAATCACTAGGCCCAAAACGAGTGGAGACAAGGCCTAGCCCGAGTGCAGTGAAGGAAAATAGGCCCGAGCCCGGCCTGTGCAGATCTCTAATTAGTGGTGCCTGGCTAACCGAAAAGTACCAAGATTTTAAGTATATTGACATTTATTTTAAATGTAAACATTCTGCAGCACTTTTTGATTATTAATATTCAGGGCTGAAACTAAAGGCAGCACAGAGGGGGCATGTGTCCCGGGCGCCAGAATGGAAGGCATGGGGGACGACAAATGACCATTTGGTTTGTTGCTTGATACAAAAAAAAGTATATGAAATTTGGGCAAAAATGTTTTGTAAGTTGGAAAATTCAAAAGAAAAACTGAGAATTCATGGGACACTAAAAAATAAAAGGTAAAAAATTCACATAATAAAATACTTATTAAAAACTTAATTTTTTTTGGTTCCGAGTCACTATTATAATTTGGAATTTAGGTTCAGGAAAGTATCTAAACATATTAGTCTATAAATAGGAAGTGCAGTATAAATGACAGCTCCATGAAACTGTATGTAGATAACATACAACGATGTTTTACAGTATTAGAATTCATTGTTATATTCTTACAGAAAATTCTGGTTTTTCAGTTCTTAAGACATTGTGACTTATAACACTAGGACTTTAAACATCTGTTCAATTGTAATGTAATACTATAACCACAGTAAAATCTTTCTGTAATAGAATCCTGTCTTAAATGAAAAAAATACACAGATCCAACAGTAACAATAGCATCAATTCTATTTGCTAAGACGAAAACTTGTATAAAACTGAATTTTGTCTTGTTCCTTTTGATTCTGTACTCACAGGTTTTATTGAATAAGTATTTGACAAAGCACAGAGTTCACTATTACATACTTTATGATTACATATTTTTCAGTTTAAAATAAGTCAGCTATTAAAAACTTAGTAAAATTATCTTTGTAAATTTACTTTGCGAGAAAGGTAGGGTTAGTGGGGGTGCCAAAATCCCTGTTTGCCCCTGTGAAAAAAAAGCTAATTTCGGCCCTGAATATTTAAATTCTAGGTATCTCTAAACTGTGTTATATCAACACTATTGTCGTCAAGCGTAATAGTTAGTGCCAAATGGGAAAAAAAATTGAGCTTCAAGCAAACGGAAAAAATAATTAAAAGAAAAAGAATGAAAAGCAAAACCTGTTTTTACCTTACTATTAAAAAAAAATAATTGATATCTCCATCGTCAATTGACGAAATTTGTTCAAGTTTTCAGCAAGTTCAATAATAGTAAATTAGGCTGTGTAACAAACTTTTATTAAAAAATAATCAATTATTAGAAAATGAGAGCATCCCCACAAAAAAGCAACTGCAAAGAAAAAGGAGAGAACTATCTGTGGTTTTTGTTTTGTTTATTAAACTATTTGCAGTCGGAAGTCGCCGAAGGTTATCAGAATAAGATCATCAGCTTCTGATGGTATAGATTAAATACTGTATTTTTCTCTGTTTGATTATTGCTTCGGTGACGAAAAGGTGCTTTTAGCAGTAGTCAGGGGAGTTAACATAAAACTACATATTTTAAAAATGTTTTAATAATGGTTTATTACATAACATTTTTCAGTAATATTTTGCTTGTTTAATTTTTTTTGTCATTTGCATACCTTAAATCTAACATGTCTTTTGTCAAAAGAAATCTCCCTCCACCCTTAAAAAAAAAAAAAAAAAAAAAAAAAATTACAGGAACACCGCTCTAGTTATGCTACAGTAGTTTCGGCACAAAGTCTCTATATGATATCCTTATATATATATACATATTTTTTTTTCAGCACTTAAGTTAAATTATTTATATATTACTAACAGAGTTTCCCCCAGGTTTAAAAAGAGGCAGGGTGCTGCTGGTGAGAAAAGGGCACTTTTTTATTCTTAAGGGCACTTTTTGGATTTTTGAGGGCACTTTTCAGATTCTTAAAGACACTTTTTTTAATTGTAAGATGTATTCTTTTGATTTTTAAAACCACTTTTGATATTTCAAAGTCAAAACACTCTTTTTAAGACAACATTGAGTCAGTTTTTACTATGAAAGCAAATTTTTAAGGCAAAAAGGAGAAAGGGCACTTTTTTTACTAAGGGCAAGAAGGGTGCTAAATTTTTTACTGGAGGGGGCAAGAAGGGTGCTAATTTTTTTTATGAGGTACAAGAGGGGTGCTATTTTGTTAACCAAAGGGCAGACAGGGTGCAGCACCCTTCTGAAACTGTCTGGGGGAAACTCTGTATACTAATATTACAATAGTTCTTTATATTTAATTACTAGTTTAAATTTTTTTGTGTGTGGCATTTAAGTGAAAATATTTATACGTAAATTTGAGTTCCTTGGGTGCGGCACTATACATTTTTAAAAAAGAGATTTTTACAGGTGTGCCGCTTACGTGGATATACTTTTTTTGAAACAGATATTCATTGGTACGGCTGATATTCCCAATAATACGGTAGATATGTAAGTATATTAAGCCCTGACATTATTTTAATGGTTAAAAAAGCATTTTCTCACCATATTACATTTGCCGTGTGTTCAAATACTGCACACATTGTTATTTTCTTTTTGAATTTTTTACTCCATACAAAAATAAGTCTTATTTTAGAGCATTATAACTTATAAGTTTGATAAATCATAGCTTTTATAAAAATAAATCTTATGTTCTCATAACAAACACCAATTCAGCATAAGTGCAACAAGCATTTTAAAATGAAACACCAGGGGTCGATCCAGGAAAAATTTGGGGCCTATTTAGGGCCCCTTCACAAAAATCTATTTAATGAAATCGGCCCCTTCACAAAAAACAATTTTATAAAATGGCCCCTTCACAAAAATCAAAATGATAAAATGGGCTCCTTCACAAAATGCTATTCCATAAAAACTTACTATTTATTATTTATTTATTATTTTGTGATTTTTAAAATATGTAATTTGTAAACAAGCAAGTTCACCAGAGAGGAAAACTTCAGCAAAAGGATTTTAAACGGTTTTTGTTTTTAAATGCTTGGTCTGAATTTGATTAACTGGATATCAACTTTCGCCACAAAATGTTATTTTTCACAAAAATATAATAAATTTCACAAAAATAACCTTTACTTTTCACAAAATGGGCCCCAAGAAAAAAAAAACCTGCATCGACCCCTGAACACACAAGTTGTAGTTTGTTAATCTGTAAAGTATAGGATTGCTGTACTAAATCTGGTGCAGCGGAATGGCAAATACCGTTTAGTGTCAAACTAATATTGATGACTAAAATTGTGCTTCTACAGAAACTTCTCCATCGAGTGTTTCCTTCACTAACGCAACCCGGTATCCGGACCCGAACACAGCGAAGTATAGAAAGATGTACGCTGGGCATAACTAGAAGAGACAGAAAGAGAATAACCTGGCTGAGAAGTTAGACGAAAGTTTTTGACGTCATTGAAAGAATTAAACGTCTAAAATGGAAAATGGGCAGGGCACATTGCAAAAAGATAAGACAGTAGATGGAGCACAAACACCCTACAGTAGTATCCCAGTGATGTAAAACGACCAAGAAGATGACCTCAAGTAAGATGGAGTGACGAAATCAGATAAGTGGTCAGTGTTAATTGGATGACTAAAACACTAGACAGGAAACAATGGAAAAATCTGGGTGAGAATCCAGCAGTGGATTGAAAACAGTTGTTGATGATGATGATATCTAATCTTTATTTAGCATACTTACGCCTTACACATTACTAAATACATACTTCATCTTTACTTTTTATATTTTAATCAAGTTTTACATTTTCTTAATATTTAGTACTTTATTGTTTTACTTAATAATTTACTTTATTATAGACATATTCATTGTAATTTCAAATGCATTATTACATTCGTATTACTGCTTAAAAAATGTAAATAAACCAGAAATCTGCAAATAATTCAAAAATTTGCACAATTTCAGTGTTATGATGGACTCATGTGGATTTGGGGAGTCTACTGTAGTACATTTTGCTTATAATTACCATCATTTTTAATTATTAAAAATATGACATTACCATCAGTTATAAATATTAAGATTTTTTTTTTTTCGACACAAAACAAGGCGGGTGCTTTCATGCTGTATGACGTTTTTCGACATAAAATAAGATGTGCTTTTACTTTTTCATAGTTGTTCAAATATCCCATAAGGCTTAAATAGCAAAGTTCCTAAAAATAACTTAATAAATTTTACTGTAAGATCTTTTGAAGAAACAAACGGTAAGAAATTATTGTATATCTTGTGTATATATGCTGATTTATTCATTTTGAATGAATGTGATGCACTTATAAAGTTAGGTAGATATGGATATTTTTTCTTTTCTTCTTTACAGGCGTATGCCGAGCAGAAATTTCTGTGACAACAGCAAGGTGGAAGAAACCAGATTGTTGCAAAGAAAAAAAAATTATGTTTTGTGATGTGGAAAGTTGTAAATAAATATTTGTTTTGTATTTTATTGTGGAAAGTTATAAATAAATATTTGTTTTGTATTTTATCGTGAAAGTTGTAAATAAATATTTGTTTTGTTTTTAATGTGAATTTTTTTATTGTGCAATTTGTAACATTATAGAATTTTTTAAAAATAATAAGATTATTCAACAGCGGTTATCATTTTCCCCATACTATCTTTCATGACATTGTGAAATATATTTTTTTATTTTTATTCCTTTACTGATTTCCAATTAAATTGGGAGTAAAATTTTAAAATTTTCAGGTATTCACTTCTGATGACTTTTGCATAAAGATTTAATTTTTGTATGTCATATAATTTAAGTTTATTATTTTATATTGAGCACTTAGTATAATATGTGCAATTATCTAAAATACAGAAGTTGTTTATTCATTAAAGTTAGAACAATGAAAGCAAACAATATCTTAATATTGCTCAAATTTGTGTTAATACTTTGTGACATATATCAAATGCACTTTCTGGGCCATTAGCATTTACATAATCATGGTACTGTCTCATTTTGTTAAAGTAAGGTAATGTATTTAAGTACAAAGGTAAGTAAAACAAATTGAATCTGAAGCTGTATAGCCAAATTATCACAGCAGTAAATGTGTGCTTCGGTCACTAAATATGAAAGGGCATACTTTTCTGTCCTTTATTTGTTTTGAATGCAAAAGTATTAACAGATGACTTATGCGCTAGCTTTATTCTAGAAAAACAATGTAAAACAATCATCAGAGGGACAAAACGATACTTTTAAATTTCATGTGGCACCTTATCAGAGGACAATCAAATGCATAACATTTGTTGCATATACCGGGTGTTCCTAAAGTGGATCAGGTATTTACATGCTTTTTTTAGTAAGTAAAACAAATAATTGCAAAGTAAAAAAAAAATTGTTATTTAAAAAAAACTTAAGGGTGTATTCAAATCCAAACTGCTTATTTTGAGACACATTTTTAAATTCATTTTTGCTCGAAAATGCATCCAATTGGCAGGTTCTCTTATTCAGAAACTTTATAATGTCCGTGTTGTCTCGATTTTTTGATAAAGGCATAATATATTTTTAAAAATGCTGTCAAAATGGACATTTTGAACCGAATTTCCTGAAGCGATAGCGCTGGGAAAAAAAAAAAAAGTACTTTGAAAATATTTGTTTGTAAATCAATTTCTAATTAATTGAACGAAAAATGAAAACGTAGGTCCCTTATAAATCTCTTCATAAATCACGCCGCCAAGTTTCATGTTTTTACTTTTAAAAATGAGTTTGAAAATGTGTCATAAAATTTTGAGTTGTTGAGCATGCAAAAATATTTTTTTTGAATACTGCCTTAAGTTTTTATATGACTTCTTACGACAAGAATGATAAGTTCCACTTCAGACATAGCACTTAAAAAAAGGTCATGAAAAAATTTTAAATTGCATCATTTTATATAATATTTGCTCAAATTAAGAATAAAATATGTAAAAAATAATAATATACAAGTAAGGAATTTTACAAAATATCTTAAATTTTCTTGAATTTTATCGAGAATATAAGATGAAAGGGCTATATAATTATATATGATATATATCAATATATATAAGTAAGGAATTTTACAAAATTTCTTAAATTTTCTTGAATTTTATCGAGAATATAAGATATCTTCTGCCTTCAATTTGCATTTTTAAAATTCATATATACCTCAATATATTGTTACTGAAAACATTTTTTATTAAATAAATTATATAGTGTATGAGATCTTTGTTAGATTGGATATTTTTTTTAAAAGAAAGATTATTCAATAACCTTTCTTAAAAAATAAAAACTTTTATTCCCTCTAATAAATCTAATAAATGAAGATATTTTTAAACTATAAAATTTATTAAATAAATGTTTTCAGTAACAATAGATCTATGCATTGTCATATGTTTATGTACATATGAATTTCAAAAATGCAAATTGAAGGCAGTAATATCATGAAAACCATCCACAGGATGCTGACAGGTGTGACATTTTGACACCCAGAGGATGCCCTATAACCATTCATAAGGTGTTGTGTAATGACATCCATAGGATATTGACAGGTGTGACATTTCGACACACAGGGGATATCCTATAACTGTCTACAGGATGATTTCATCCATCCGCAGGATATCAGCTTATCCTAAATATGACATTATGTGGATGCTTTTAGGATATCAATAGGACCATCCAGAGGATGTAATGCAAGTGTCCTATAACCGTCCAAAATGTGTCATGAGATGACATCCATAGGACGTTGAAAGGTGTGACATTTCGAAACTTAGGGGATGTCCTGTAACTGTCGAGAGGACCATTTCATCGGTCCACAGGATATCAGCTTGTCCTAAATATGACATCTTTTGGATGTTTTTAGGATGTGTTTGTGTTGTCTGGGATTCTGGTAAGTAAAATTTAAAAATTAAATTTGACTATTTATCTTTTCAGTTAAATAAAAAAAATATATGCACTATGAACATTACTGAAATTGCTTTTTCAGTAATGTCCACATGGGGTGTCCATTACTGGAAATTGACTAATTAAGCATTCCAGTAATGGACCATGGTCCTAAAACCTGAAAAATAAATGAAATTTTGTAAATTGCCATTAGTATGTAAAATTCAAAGTTTTCTATTATTGTCTAAACAAAAACATGCAATTTTTTCAAGAAAATAAAAAATATATGAATTGTTTAAGTGAAGCCAGCTCTTAGCATATTCATTAAGATTTTCACAGAAAATCTGTGGAACTGTGAAACATTATTTTCTGCTTCCTGATTGGTTTGATTAAGAGTGTCAACAATAACCCAGATTATAAAACAAACAAGGAGGAATTATGAAAATAATATATAAAAGGCTAAATTATTATTGGTTATTTTTTTATAAATCAAAAACTTTGAAAGTGGCCCATTACTGGCACATCTACCCTATATATTTGAATATATACATTTGCTTTAATTAATATATATCAATATGCATTAAAATCTATGTAAAGAAATAAGTATTTCTAAAGTAATGGGAATTAATTGTAAAAGAAAAAAGAGGGGGGGGGCATTTTTTAATTGCTTTTAAAGTGTTTTAAGTTAAAAAGAATGAGGGAAAAACATATTTTTGGTTTTTTAAGTGTTTAAAGTTTAAAAAAAAAAAAAAAAAGGAGTTCAAACTGGAGCTGTAAGTAAATCTTCATTTTCACGCAGAAAATGTAATCTAAACTTGAAAATTCTCAGAAAGTACTCAAAGTGGTTGTATTTTCTTTAATAATTTATCAAACTGTTAAATACAAATCACTACTGTTTCGTTTACACTACCATCTCTATTAACATTTAGCATTAAGCCTACATGAATAATTAGGTCTGATATGCACTTCGCTTTTACACAAGAAAATATAAGTATATAAACGGAAGTTATAAAGAATAGAATTACAAATGAAAAAGATAATTCTTACCTTTATTGACATCAGATTACTATTTATTAATCAGATTTCGAAAAGCCGATCACGTTTCTTCATTCACCAAAAAGCAAAATAAACTTGTCTGGTAGGTAGGTTGGTTGATACGTTAGCGTAGCGTGCAGAGGAAGGAAGCCAAGGAAGAAAGTCAATTTGCGGATGTGCGTTCTATGACATTCGCCGGCTGTTTTGTGGACAATGTATTCAGACGGTCCGTTGTCAACTATCTTCCGGATATTCACTGGATAGTTTTATAGGATATGACAAATACAGGATTTTCAGGATCATTATAGATCGTCCGAAGGACGATTGTGGTTGTCTGGGAAAGTAGCTAATTTGAATTTGAGAACAGCCTAGCATGCATAAACTCAGAAAAGCTTTTATAGATATATCGTTTAACAACTTGTAATATGGTAATATCAATATTAGAAATCAAATTGAGTTTTGCTTATTCTAATTCTAAATTTAAAATTATAATATTTCTAATTAAAAAAAATGCATTTTGAATTTGTCTTTCAATTTTTGGTTCACAAAAACGTCAATTTTTCTCTTACTTTGTTTAATTGTGATTATTTATAATTTATAATTTAATTTATTTAATTTTAAATATTTTTATTTAATTGGCCCCTTTATCATAGACCCCTGACCCTGATATATGTGGCTCCTAACTAAAATGATAAAACGCATTGTTGTTGCAAATGATAAAACACCCCTTCCCTTTTCCCTTTTATTGTGATGCCGCGTGGGGAATTCGGTTGAAAACGACGACTTTCACAGTATTTTCTAAAAGATCTGCGTTTACAAAATAATAATAATAATAATAATAAATAAAAATATAAAAAAAGGAAAACATTTTTCTAGTATTACATAGTTTCTAAATAAGACCACCTGCCAATTTAATGCATTTCCGAACAAAAACGAGTTAAAAAATGTGTCAGAAAACAGCTCCTTTGGGTTTGAGAAGAGCCTTAAAAAATTGATACGCTTTTTTTCTAGTTATCAATTTAATATTGTATTGAATATATATCAAAGGGTATGCATCTTTATTTGCAATAAAAGTTACAGAATTCCTGCTATACGAAGCATAAAAATATGCATGTTTTCTATTTACTGACTTTCATAAGAAGAGAAAGAAATACATGAATACCTTATAAACGATTCAGGTACAACGGCCGTGTAGCGTAATCACTAGAGCGTGTTTCTCGTATGCGTAAGTACCCAGGTTCAAATCCAGTCGGCGGTAAGAAAGTTTATTCCGTAAAATCTGTATCATAAGTGTCATGTGATTCTGTGTGCGTAATTAATAAAAGTAATGTGTGTTATGTAAATTTTTAAAAGATAGTGTCCGTATTTATTAATTTAAAAAAATAAATAAATAAATACTTTTTACATTACGTTGAATAATAATAACTTCGGATGTTTTTTATGCACATTAAGTGACCCTGAAGTCTCCCAAATTCCTCCGGTATTACTTCCTGAAATCTTCCCCAGAACAACCTGAGGAGGAACCTGAAGGAGGTCCTGGGGAGCTCCCTGGGATGCTATGAGGCGGACATTTTCGGTTCCTGAGGACCTCCTGATGACAAATTTTTGCATCCTCTGGGATGCCTGGAGGATGAATGTCAATCTTCCTGGGGACGTCCTAGGGAAGCACAGGTGCTATATGGGAGCCTGCCAAAGAGTCAATTGAATCCGTGATATTTGGAAGAGGGTAATTATCTTTAATTAAGTTCTTGTTTAATTTTCTATAATCAACAGCTAACCGATACTGACCATCCGCTTTTCGTACCAGTATGACCGGCGATGAAAATTCTGACATAGATGGTGAAATGATGTTCGCCTCAAGTAATGCATCTAACTGATTGTTTAATTCCTCTTTCAAATTTATCGGTACTCGATATGCCTTTGATTTGACTGGTGTATCATCTTTAAGGTTTATTACATGCGGAATAGTATTACACCCCGGCAAGTCACGCACTGAAACCGCAAAAACATCTTTATTTTTTTCTAAAAATTCCCTAACTATTTTCTTACTATTCTCATCCAAGTGATCTAAATTAATATCCGCATCCCATGTCAAATCTGCATGATCAAAACTCACATCAGAGCTATCATTCACTACATTGCCACAAAAGTTGAATTTTTGAACTTCCTTTTCACAAAAATTTATTTTCGCCATAGTCATATTTTTATTTAATGCTAATTCCTCCTCACTAAAATTTATCCCAGACACAAACATACCATGTTCCGCAGAACAAATAGTTCTCGAAACTAACATTTTGTCCATCAATTTGTATCTGCAGGGTTCTAACACAAAATCACAACTAAAATTAGTTAAATTCTTTCTGCATTTAAGTTCAATTAGTTGTTTAGAAAATGGGGGAATGTTTACTTTGTTTTTTGTATATGCATAAATATCAGTGTTGGTACCCTTTGAAGTGTCATTACCTTTATGTATTAAATTTTGGTCATTGGTCTCTTCCTGTACACTTTGTAATTGATTAGGGGGAATAGGCTGAGGGGATTCAGTATTTTGTTTGTTTACGTCATCAAAGGTAAGTACTAAGTTACGATTTAAGGCTTCCTCCTGTATATCTGGTATTTGGGTAGTCAGAACCGGCTGAGGGGAATCAACAATTTGTTTGTTTACATTTGGGCTGATTTGATTTCTCAACTTTACTGTATTATCTGCACAAAAAATTACTGCATTGTTTTTACTTAAAAATGGCATACCTAAAATTCCATTGAAACTTTTCATAAATTGCCCAGGAATAATATAAAAGGTATCTGAAAATTCTTCATTTAGGATTTTAAAGTTAATTTTTACTGAGTTATGTAAAGTAGTGGTGTCTCCACTAGAAGTCAGAATTGGCATATTAACATTGATGATATCAGTACCTGTTAAGCTATCTAGCATGTTATCAGAAATTAAATTGATGGATGAACCCGTGTCCGCTAATAATTTTAAAGATGTCCCATTTAAAGTCGCTGAAATAAAAGGTAACTCGGCATTACACCCTGGGAACATGGAAAACACAAAATTCTGACAGTCTTCCGGCCTAGTTTGAGTCGATTCTGTCAAATAACGCTCAGGCCCTATACATTTAAAGTAGTGTCTCTATTTTCATTAGTACTATTGTAGTTGTTCGCATCCCCTGGCTGTGGTCTGCTGTTTCTCATATTTCTGTTGTCATTCCGAAAACCCCTATTTCCCAATCTGCCTCAACCATTACCCCGAAAGCTGCTATTTCCTCCTCTGAAATTATTCGATCCTCCCCTATAGTTCTGAGAACCACCTCTACCATTAGAATAACCCCTGTTATCCCTCCAGTTGTCTCTTTGATTTGTACGACTAAAACAATCCCTGGCATAGTGACCTGGCCGATTGCACCGAAAGCAGAGATTTTCTTTCTTATTTGCTGTTTCTGCGGTTTTCATTGTTACAAGGCTTGCTACCTGATTAGCTAATATATTTACTTGTCCCTTAAGCTGTTCAATATCATTTTTCCCTCTTTCATCCCTATGTGAAGCCGCACAGACCACATGAGTGCCTGCCTGCTCATAAGCAGATGTAGATGGTAAAGTTAAAAGCGCATTTGAAACCGGTTCCACCCTAACTGCTTCCCACGATTTTTCTTCCAGTAACGCGAATTTTAAAATTTCATCCGGATCTTTTGGATCTTTCGCTATTACTCCTTTCTTTATCTCTGGCGTTAAATTGTTTAAGAGCATTGACTTCAACATTTCCGTCCTTGTTTTATTGATCAAGCCTTTATCACCCCCGTCAACAACTAATGCAGATAGAGATAATTGCTTCGCCCTATCAAAAAATTCTTGTACCGACATTCCCTGATTTTGCTTAAAGTTAATGAATTTTTGTAGTGCCACTGCTGGTGAGTCCTTTCTGCAATATCTGTGCTGTAAAATATCCGTAAGATCTTTAAATGTTTTTGCATCCTTTTCATAGGTTCTCAATAATTGAGCAGCGGGACCGATTACTCTAGTAAACAAAACAAAGACCTTCTCTTTCTCCTACCACTCATATAAACCCGATAATCTGTCAAAGGAAGTTTTGAAATCTCCATAAGAAATAGAGCCAACTTCCCCACTGAATGTCGGTATTAGACCTATGTGGTCTACTAACGCCGTTTTTCTTTGAAGGCCCGCCATTGCCTTTTCTGCCTCTGTCAAAGCCATGATTTCCTAAAGTTTGATTATGAAAATAGCACTAAAATCCCAATCAATTATAAGTTAGAGTCACTGACTGGAATGCCTGTCACATGTATTGACTGTGTAATAATTCTACCTACTAATATAAAGTTTTAATACAATAAATAATAGAACATTGAAAGGGGAAACCTGAAAAGTCTGCTAACTAAATACTTCCTAAAAGACCTCAGAACCAAAATTCACAGTATATGGGGTAGATAAAAATAGCCACAACAACACCGTTGACCCTTACAATATAATATTTTCACTTAAATAAATCATGTATTTTACACAAAACATACAGAAGTCACAAAAGCATATGTCTGTGTATATATGTCTGCAAAAACTACTGTCTCCTACTTACATTCCCAAACATCATACTAACAATGATTTTTTTTTTATTATTAATTTTTTTTTGTAAAGATTTAAAGCAAAGCATATGATAATTTTACACGAAAACCAATGAAAATTATCCAAATCCAATATATCGTGTTTAAAACCTTAGCCACATCAGACATATTATGCACAAACACATATTTTAAATACATATAACATACATATCTAAACTTCTATAATTTGAATAGAGACTTTATTTGTTTGATTTTTTTTTTAATTAATTGTTTCAAAAGTGCAGCATTTTAATTTCTATAGCAATAACACAGATCTCTTTTAGTCACGGCACCATTGTTGGATGTGTATTTTATTATTTCTCTTAATTTAATTATAATTGTTACTAATAACCTTTCTTTTAATTAACTTACAATTAGCATGAACCTTCATATGCATATACATATAAGCTCGACTGAAAATCTCCTAACAATAGAATTGTTACTACTATTTGTGTTCTTTTGTGACAAGCAACCAAGAATCCACAAGTGACATTAAAATGACAGGTGTAGTCAAGAGTTTAAATTTTGAATAAACCACCTAATATAGAGGTGGAGAATACAATTAGTGGTGGTTAAAGACAGCACCTGACGACAAGATGAGTAAATCACAAAAGCACACTCTGTTTCATGATAAGCATGAAACATCCAAAATTTGGAATAAATGCTGCTGAAGTCTTAAACATGAATACTTAAATAATTTTGCGTTGTGAACATTCTAGTATAATATTAAGTTAAATTATCTCATTATCTGACCGATTTCATAAATTGCTGGAATCGTCATGCATATTGATATTTTAGTACATTCATAATCTCCTCATTTTGTGTAAATAAATCTAAATTGCTGAAGCCATGAAAGTATGTAGTAAACTGATTAAGTTCCTCACACTGAGTGTATCTTATAATTTAAAAATAATAAGCTTCAAAATTGATCTCAACTCTCAAAATAGGGGGAACTACCCCTCCTTAAACTTTTATGAACTATCAGAGCTCTTCAATTACATAAATTAGTTTAGAGACAAAAATCAAGCATTTAATTGAACAAAGTGAACAAAATTTATTCAAGAAAAGAGAAAGTATATTTTAGTCCCATCAATTCTTATAAGATCATCTACACAATTTATAGGGTAAACCACAATGATTATTACTTGAAAACAAAATCGTCGATCATAGAATTAGATCATAAACACAAGAAGCCATAAAACTTACACCTGAGCACCATCACTAATGTGCTCATATTTTCTAGACAAGTATATTTTGAATGGAGATAAGAGCCATAATATTCAAATAAAACCTACGTAAACACACGACATTTACATAATTAATATTATCTCATTAATGAACAAGATGTTTTCTTAACATCAATTAATACAACAATTAATTTTTTCAGCACTCACCAGACAGCCTGTAGAAGTCTCTCATAATCATTTAATTCTCACCAAATAGTCCATCCACATACTGGAACAGAGGGATCTTTACGGACTCTAGTTCCGGCGCCGTTTCGCTAATTTTCCACCGCTGGCTAAGCGCAGCTTCCACTGTTCTGCCCGCGGACCACGTAAGCCCTTCGCCGCATAGTGTTGATAATGTTTCCGTCACTGGGTCGCAGCAATATGATCTCCTCCAACTACAAGCGAAGAGGTCCCTACTTGTTTTTGCCGTCAGAGTCGGTGCATCCCTGTGCATGCGTCGCTACTGATCTACCACGCAAATTTTATCTTCGCGAGAATTGAGTCGCCAGTTGACCAGCCTTACGACCTTCGGTAAAATTTGACCTCCAAGACCGGAACTCTCACGTCACTGATGCCGCTAACCCACCTTCCATATTGCCGTGCTAACTCAGCTTTTTTAAAATCAACCGCTCTTCCTGTGCTGCCTACTTTATTATTCCCGTCCTCTGTCAAAAATCACCATTCCATCTTCATCTGCCCTGTCCGATCAGACATCCACACCAGCCCCATTAAATCTCTTCCATATGCCTAACCAATGAGCATTCCGTGTTTTCCACCCTTTTTCGCATAGTCTTAACTGAGAGTGCCGCATTGGTCAAGGGTGCACACAGGGTCAAAGTTGAGTTGCAAGGGTCCACCCCTCTACGCTTCCCACGCAGAAACCATGTGATCTAAAGTGGTCTGACTTTTCCGAAAAACAGTTAAATTTTTATGTAGCTCTCTCTACAATGCATAACAGATACTGCTATTATTCTCACTTGTCATAAACATGCAATTTTGCTGCAAAGTACCAAGTGATGACCTATTTTATGGGGCTATGACAATCTATTTTATGGGGCTGTAACAACCTGCGCCATTGTCCCCTTAAAACTCAAAGTTTCTGCTTTGGTGGGCTCATAATTTTTTTTTTTTAGCTTCCCATGTCTTGTGGGAACATCTTGTTTACAAGTAAAATTTACGGGGAGGGGAATAAGATCCTTGGACAGCCACCTATACCGTCTAAAACTAATATTATTTTGAGAGAAGGAAAAATATTTGCTATCTATACAAACTGTGGGCTAAATTTTACACAATGTTTTATTTATTTACTTATTTAAATTTTATTTATTTATTTATTACATTTTATTTATTTATTTATATTATTTTTAAAAAACGGGGGGGGGTCTAGAAGAAAACTGAAAACTTACATTTAAAACTATAAAACAGTTAATACTCATCTGTCATAACAGGATCACAATTTTCGTAACTATTAATTTAGAGTTAATTTTATGTAAATAAATATGGTCTATACGATCTGATACTTATTGATATAACTACTAAACTACCAAAACCTTCCGTGATTTTACTTCAAGAAGTTGCAATTCACAGGAAAGGAGGAAATACACTGCTCAAAACAATTAAAGGATATTGCAGTTTTAGGTGGATTTTGTATCTGGGAAACTTTTTAGCTGATTGATACATGGTCGACAGACATAGTAGGTTATATGAGAATAAATTACACATGTTTGGCAGAAAAAAATGCATTTTATTGCGCATTTGTGTACAAAAGGAAAAAAACACAATTTGTGCATATGAGAAAAAAAGAATAAGAAAAGGTGTTTTCTTCAAAGAAAATCATTTTCAGTAGGGGGTATGGTTTCCACGGGCGGCCAGCAACGTTGAACACCTTTGAGGCATGGACTCAATGAGGCTATTAATGACGAGTTGGGGTATTCTGCCCCACTCTTCCAGAAGAGCTCTTTCCAGTTCTTGGAGAGTTTGTGGGGGTTGTTGGCGGCCAGAAACTCGTCTTCCTAGAGCGTCCCAAACGTGCTCGATTGGATTCATGTCTGGAGAACACGCTGGCCATTACATTCGAACGATTCCTTCCTCGAAAAGGAAATCCTCCACCAGGTTTGCACGATGTGGCCTGCAGTTATCGTCCATTACAATGAAGTTATCTCCGATTGCTGCAGCGTAAGGGACTACAATAGGTCTGAGGATCTCATCCCTATATCGGCGACCAGTCAGAGCTCCATCTCGAATGATGTAGAGGTCAGTGCGCCCGTCAATGGAGATGCCACCATACACCAACACTCCTCCACCGCCAAATCTGACACTTCCGTGAACGAACGCAGGATTAAGCCTACTGCCACGGTCCCTCCAGATGAAAATACGCCTATTATCCGGATGCACAGAAAAACGGGACTCGTCAGAAAACAGAATATTGCTCCATTCATTTCTCCTCCATTTGACATGCTCGGTTGCCCACTCCCTGCGGTCGCGAATATACCTTGATGTTAATCTAACACATACCATCGGTCGGCGAGCATACAGACCTACAGCATGGAGCCGGTTTCGGACAGTCTGAGTTGAAATCGTGGTGCCTGTAGCCGAGCGAAGGTGTTGTTGGAGAAGAGTAGCGTTCATGTTTCGGTGTCTCCTAGCTGTTAACGCTAAATACCGATCTTCATTGGGCGTTGTTGCCCGTCTACGACCTTGCCCTGGTCTTCGGCCTGCACATCCACTCTCCAAAAAACGGTTCCAGATCCTGGAAATGACACTTTGTGACACTCCAATGGCTTGCGCTACTTCGGCTTGAGTTTGGCCCCCTTCTAACCTACCAACAATTCTCCAAGCTTCTGAATCTGTCAAATGACTTCGCTGAGACATCGTACTCATCGAAACAAAGCAATCACTGAATGCCGATCATCCTTGTCTTCATTCTCTTTTATCCAGTTGAAAGTCAAATTTCATTCGCTGCCGCTGAAGCGACGATTTTGACGTCGAACTCGAAATTTGCATACTCCACAGTTTGAAAACCAGAAAAATTTGCATTTGTGATTCTCTTCTTCTATTTTCGGCAAAAAAAATTTCGTTTATATCTTTATTTTATATAAAACTTCAAATATCCTTTAATTGTTTTGAGCAGTGTACTTGAATAAAAATACATATTTTTCATCCGTTTTATTATTCTGCTTGCAAATAATGCCTACCAGTGTTTTCATTTTAGATGTGACGTAATAATTGGATGACCCCACGTACAGTCAGCCAGAACACAGGTATTTACAAAAGAACATGTATTTTAATAACAAAAAAGATATCCATTCCATTGGGAATTTTCTTTCCATTTATGTTTGAAAAATAATCTTAGGGGGGCGCCTTCACTCTGAAATTGTGTGAAACTCTCAAATTTTCAATACGAAGTTCCTATTTGGATTTTCTGAAAATTTTACATTTAGCCCTTTCCTAATTGTGATATCCCTTGACTCCTTAAAATGCTCCCAAATCCTTATTTTTCATTGTTATATCGTACAGTCGGTCAAAAAGAAAAAAAAATTCAATCTCCGAATTCTCGCAGAAAAAACGAAAATATCAATTCGATTGGGAATTACGTATACTTTCAATTTATGTTAATTTAATTTAATAAGGTTTATACTGAAATCCTTTCAAACTGTGAAATTTTCAATATGAAAACCTAATTTTGACCCAATATTTAGATTTTTCGGAAAATGTTATATTACGAAAAATAATAATTATAACAGTTTTTTTAAGATATTAATTTCCAGAAACTTTAAATATGAGAATTCAAAATTACAGTACATTTTGTCAAGTAGTTTGAGTTATGCTTTAAAAACTACCCGCATTATAATCCTTTTGCTACGATTTAAAATCAAATAACATTAGAAGTTCTAAATTTTAAGCCTTAATAATTCCTAAACGATTTGACCGAATAACTTCATGTTTATTATCCCAATAAGATAAAACCGAAAACTCGAAACGTGATGTGAAAAGTTCGAATTGAACATTTTAAATTTGGTACAATTTCAGTATGAGGACGAATCCTTAAGATTATTTTTTAACATAAAAGGAAAGAAGACAATTTCTAGTCGAATGTCTATTTATGGAAGGAGGGATTCTGAGACAATGTCGTGATTAGAATATATGGGATTCTTCTTGTTTTTCTGACCATCTATACAATAAAACAAGTATATCCTCGTAATAAGTGTGGACGCTCAAGTTCTTTACGCTATAAAGAAATTTTGATCATACACGAACTTCTAGAAGAAATTTAAGTTACAGAAATTCCGAAAAATACTTGTAGAAAAATATTCCAAACTTGCGTATTATATGAAGAATTCATTTCTCATGAAGGCGATTCATGAGGAATGAAGCCTTTTTTTCTGCATTATTATTTTTTGAAATTTTAGATTCATGTACAGTCTTTTAAACTGGAATGTATATGAATTTGAAAGTTCAAAAACTTTATATGGATTCATTACAAGATACATTACGTGTTTCAAATATCTTTAAAAATGGAAAGATTCATTTATTCTCCCATGCTCACTTTTACGAAAATTTTCCTTACAAATGAAAAAAGCTCATCGTCTAGATTTAATGAATTATAATATCCAATGCATTTTAAAACTTTGATTTAAAAAAAAATATGTATATTTTAATTTTTCCGAGTCAGTTAAGCGAAAGTGGAGATTACCCGATTTTTTTTTTGGTGCATCTAATGTTTGTCATGTCCTCATTAATGACATTGCAGCATAATACATTTTGAAGTAATTACTTCTTCACGCTTAGTAGAAATGATTCGTAATAACTGTTATTGAGTGTGCTTGAATAATATACAAGGTAAATGTGACGTAATCTGCCAAACGAAAGGGGGTGATATAGGAGCCCACGTGGATCATAAAACACCATAGAAACCCTATCTCCAACTACTTCAGAGTTATGGTGGATAGAAGGAAATGCGGCATAAATACGTCAAGTCTTAAATATCCAAATTTGTAATGTTTCTGAAAACTTTGACGTAAAACAAGTACATATTTGGAAATAACATAATAATGCCTATAAGATAAGAAATTAATTTATTATGGTTTGTTTCAAAAATAAATTTGTCAGAAATTTTACCTCTCCCACCACTGTGTTACTTGAATACACATAGAATAGCAGAGTTCTGTTTATTTGTTTCTTCTCTCCCTTCTCACAATAATATAAGATTTTTTAAAATTATTATTTATCCATTGCTAGCATTGAATATTGCAGAAATTAATAGTAAGTATTTATACTTATTACTAATAGTATCAATTTATACTTACTCAAGAAAATGTCATTTATCACCTCGCCAAATCCAACGCCGCCAACTGTCTCGCTTATTCTAGGATTTAAACGTAGTGGGTGTTTGTTGGACGCGCTAGTTAGACTCAAAAACGGCGCAGAAAAACCAGAAAATCATGTGAAAAGCCAATATGGTGATGTACATTCGTACAGTTTTTGCTATTGTAAAAAGCCTTGTCCCGATACGTAAAATTTCAGGTAAATAAAATAATATTTATCTTTAAAATATGTATAACTCTTATTTTCAAATTAATTCCATGTTTTATTGATCTAAATCTAGATTTACCTATCAATTTTTGTTTTTTTCCCTTAGAAAATTCGCATGGGTACCCGGGTCATGGATGAAAGGCATAAATATGTTTAATGCCCTAAACGAATAATAGTAAAAATCTAGAAAGTTTAAAGTGATTGTTTTAATAGACAGTGAATACTACAAAGAATGGGGATCTAAATTCATTTTAGTTTGTTTTAAAATTAATCTTGAAATCGGGATAAAAATTGCAAAAAGGTACCGGGTACCCGGTCATTGACATAAAGCAACTAAACTGTAAATCGATAAAATACCCATTAAAACATGCTTAAAAGGAGACGAAAAAAGATGTTAAAGCATATTTATTTACACCCTAGATCTTTCAATCGCAAACGCGATCATCATCAAGGGGAACTTTTGATCATACAATTGTCGCTGATGAGGATGGAGATCTTTTGATCGCAAACGCGATCAAAAGATCTCGGGTGTAAATAAATATATTTTAACATCTTTTTCGTCACCTTTTAAGTATGTTTTAATGTGTATTTTATCGATTTTAACTACAAGGGGAATATTTCATTCCACTTCAATTTCGTTTTTTCGAAATTTTCTATTAACTAAACTTTAATTCACAATATGTAGTAGACTTGTAAATTATGAAACTTTTTTTATCGTTTGCGATTGAGCAGTTAAAAATATTTTATACAAATGCTCATATTTTAGAAAATATTTAACATTTTCATATTGTAATAGAAATATGATTTTTTTTACTTTACTTTGTCAAATTTCTTATATGTGGTGACAATTTTCGTTGGAAAACGTACATGCAATAAACTAAAAAACACGCGAAAATTTCTTCATTTTTTTTAAAGAAACCTCCATGAATATCCCCGCTGTTTTTCCAAATATGAACACATATGTTACACAGGAACCACAGATCATTTCGCGTGCTTATTTTACAGGGGATTTCAAACATTTTTTTTTAATTTAATTTGTTGTTGGTACCTCATTTGCCATTCAGACCAATGCTCCGCTAAAACAAACATGTTCTTTATATTCCTTAAGTTCCAGAAGAGTTCTTCAAGTAGATTATTTAAGTATTCTCTA
Source organism: Maratus michaelseni (assembly GCA_963931845.1). Classification (NCBI taxonomy): domain Eukaryota; kingdom Metazoa; phylum Arthropoda; class Arachnida; order Araneae; family Salticidae; genus Maratus; species Maratus michaelseni. The sequence goes on from OZ007586.1 coordinate 7,219,948, forward strand.
GATCTACAGTACACAAATTTAACGTCTGAATTTTAAAAAAAATGTGACTTTAATAAAATTAAGCGAAAGCAGACAGACTTAAATACACTTAAACATAAATTTAAAAATACATATAAAAAAACTTAAAAAGAGACCAAAAACATTTTACATGTTTCGCTAAGAAATCACAAGACATCATCAGTACAAATATCCACTGAAAATAAACAACATAACCAAATATTAACAGTTAAAACTTTTCCAAAAACAGAGTATATTAACTTGGATCAAAGCAAGCTTCAGTCATTTTCGGTGATTGAAGGCGTGTAAACCAACCCTCAAGGAACAGTCCACTGGGATAGCTGTTGCAGTTGGATTTCAAAACCGAGCGCATTCGCAAGCAACGGAATGCGATCAGTGTGAAAAGAATATTGGGAAATTTTCGAATTCAGTTGATCACTTCTTGCATTGATATGACGCATTTACAATGATCTACCAGTTTCACCAATATAGACGCTCTCACAATCTCTACAGGGGATAGCATATAGTATAACACCAGCTAATTTATATTTATTATATTTAAATTTATGATTACTGAAGAAGAAGCCCACTTTGTTAATATCTGTAACAGAAGCATTAATGTTGTGAGATTTTAGAATCGCAGAAACCTTTTTATAATATGAAATGCAAACAAAAGAACTTGGTTTACCATGCTCAAAAAAAGGGGGGGGGGAGGAAATTAGCAAAGTTCAAAGTAGTTTTAAAGATTTTCTTTACAATATTTTTAGAATAGTCATTATTTACCAAATCCTGATAAATTTTGCATTCTTCATTTTAAACATCCCTCGTAGAACTGCAGTATCAAATAGCTCTAAAAGCAACGATCTTAACAACAGATATTTTATGGCTAACCTGGATAAACGGAATAGAAATTGGTATATTGGACACTACATGTAAGTTTTCTGTACATCGAAATCGTAACAGTTTGAGAAAAAATGATTGTATGTCTTCGGATTAAAATATCTACAAATGGGAATTCACCATGATTTTCTTTTTCAATTATAAAATTAATAGGATTACCAGTAGAATTAGAAGTCAAAAGAATGTCATTTAAATCTAATACCTTTGCAATAAGAAAAATATCATCGACGTAATGTCTCCAAAAAGGTATACGTGTACCAAGTTCAGCAATAATAACACTTTCAATCTGTTGCATTACAAGTTCAGCAATCACAAGTGGGCTGCAAATCTTTATACACTTTTCAGAACACATTTTAGAACACTTATTTTGTCACCTTTTTAAATACACTTTGAAGAACACTTTTTGGAACAGTTTTTGGAATACTTCTGTGAACACTTCTTTTGTTCAGAACACTTTTTGGAAGCAATGATTTCACAAGTGTACCCAAATGTGTTCTCAAATATGTTTCCAAGTTTAGATTTAACAAATATCCTGAGCAGAACACTTTCGGAATACCTCCTATTATAGCGGAGCATATTCGAAACACATTTCAGTACACATTAAGGTAACTGGAACAGTTTTTTTTAATCAAAGTGTTCCAAATGTGTGCTGGGAATTTGCAGAGAGGGAGGACCCCATAGCAGTACCAGAAAGTTGCTTATAAAATGAATCAAACACAAAACAGTTTGATGTTAAACAAAATTTAATCAGTTCAATAATCTCCTCAACTTCAAAATCATGTGAAGGAGTAGGCCATATATCATTTACTAAACTATCATCCCTAAACTACTTGGCCGAATGAAGGACTTTCCGCTTGGTCATTAAGGCCAACTAATGATGTCAAATTAGGCGTTCGTTTTAAAAATTTATTTGATATAATTTCTGTAAAAAGCAGCCTATTTTTCAATTCCTACTATTATTTCACACTCCCCCCTATATATATTTTCATATCTTGTTCAAATTTTCAATCGTTAATAAAATACTTTTTATTCATCCACTCAAGTTCAAATACATTTTTTAAACTTGTAGTGGATTACACTTAATGTTAATACAGTTTTTTTAATAAAAAGTAACTAAAATAAAAATTTTCTTTGTTGACCTATGTAGGAATTGACTTAATTTTTTTTATATTACTTGTTTAAATATAAATTGAGAAAGAGAAACATAATTTCTAGTCAAATGGTTATTTAGTCTTTTTCCTTATTAAAATGTATGGGTTGTTGTCCGTTTTTTTCTTCTTTTGGCCGATTGTACTTTTGTAAGATAGTACAGACGCATAGATTAGGATATCCTTTACAAAGTACATCATACTTCTCATATCAAATTTAGTAGGTCTGCTTAAATTTTATCAAACTGAATACAACTAACAGTTATGTATAACAGACTAATTCACTGCGTTTAACGATAAATTGAAAGAAATAATCTACCACAAGCAATACATTTTTCACAAAACATAGCATTTGTAGAGTCCGAAAATATACCCTATCTTTATATTCAAGATTCTGAAAATAACAGAAACGCACTCTTCTACAATCTCAAAAAAATCATACTATTAAGATGCTTATTTTGAGCAGGGAACTAATTGCCGTGAATATTTATAGAGTTTGGTGTTTAATATCAGCAAAAAGTGAAATTGAAATAAAAATCTCTTGCTGACAATTTGAATTTTTGTAGGAGAGAAATTTATTAGTGTATTTTTTAAGCTAAAAATGTGCTTTCTTTATTTTACTTTTACAAAATTTAAAATGCGAATATATAAATCAAATAGAAATGAAAATCATAAACAAAGTTCGATTTTGTTAGGAAATTTTAAACGTCACCACTTTACTCTAATATTTATAAATGATTAACAATTGAGAAAAATATTTTTGATCGAATTATTTGACGTGATAATCATTAATAATTCTTCCGACAAGTTTTACCATACCAAAGTGCCTTTCATTAAAGTCGAATCACTTTCTAGTTAAAGATTTTGAGTGTATTTATATTAAAACCATTTTTAAATTTTGATTTTAAGCAAATTACGTTTAATTCGAGTTAAAATATGTATTTATAAAATAAGTTTGATTTATAAAATAAGAGTTTGTTTTCATAAATGGAAATATGTAAGGCTAATTTTAATAAACAGTAGATCGGTTAAAATAAGTTGTATAATAGATGCCCATTTCGACATTTTTCCAAGATCCAAGTCAGATATATTTGGGACTAGAAATTCTATTTAAAAAATCAAATCAAGTAAGTACCACATGGTAACAAGAAATGTTTTAATAAATAGATTTTTCTGGTGGAAGACATGTTTTTCACTGGTGTCAAGACTTCAGAAGAATACCGAAATATTGTCATTTATGGTTTTATAGATTAAAAATAGTTTAATTAAATGATAAATAAATTATTGAGTTCTAAAATAACATTTGCAGAATTAAACGGTTTCAAATATTAATTAATGTTAGCTTCAAACATTTTCGTGGCAATTAAAAATAAGCATATGTATTTTCTGATACATTTACGGGAGAAAAGTGATAGATTAAAAAAAAATTAGAAGTTATAAAGGAATAAATATGAAATTTCTTTTTAAAAAAGCAAGATTTTTGAGTCCAAATTTATAAAGTCAATCATTTACAAATTTCATTTTAAGTTGTTTGAGCGTTATTAATTAAGATGTAACACAATAACCCAACTGGATACACAATTTAGGATAAACGTTTAGACAAAACTGTTTAATACAGTGTGGTGAAAAAGAATGAGAACTTCCTATTGTGGTGATATCTCCCTATTCAAAATACTTGATATCTGCAATACGTAGTTTAATACACTTTAAAAATGATGTGTTCTAGAAATCATCCACTTTCTCCATCGGTGTTCTTTCCAACCATCTAGGAACATCTTTCTTATTATGTATATGATAGGCTATGTCCAATACATTCTTCGAAGTGATACAATTTGTATAGCTTTATTCAAGTGTGTTGTCTATTTTTTCTCTCGTTCTGATAGGGAAAAAACACACACGAGAACTGTGAAAACGCAAATCATTTTCCAGGTTATTAGATTAACTCCTTAACAGTCTCTTTTTGTTTGACTAAGCAGGCTATTTGAGTTACTAAACAGGTTTTTAGATTAGCTAACTTTATCATTTTGTCTGAACTTGGATTTTACAGCCTTTAAGAAGTATCATAGATTTTCTAAAAAGTTGTTCATGTACCGGAGTATAGTGAATTTTGCAAAAAGGCTTGGTAAGTATCTATCTCTCTTCCTACAAACATTCTCCTTTTTCATCATCACTTTCTAAATACACTTTGGTATGCATTTAGGAACCCTCCTATATTTTGATGAGATTCTTAAATTATCTCAAAACAATTGAAAGAATAATTCTCGATATTTATTATGGTATAGTATAAGTTTTTCAAAATATTTTTAAATGTAATATTTGAGGGGGTGATTCTTTTTATAATATTTCCTAACGTTGAAATAATTAATTCTACATATTTTCTTTTCTTCCTTTTTCATACATAATCTATAAGGAGCCCATTCAACGCAATGTTTATGTCTGTGGTAAGAGTGATGAGTTCCTGCCAGATACATATCGACATTAGTTTCCCAGTTTTCAGGTTTCAATTTGTGTTATCCAACCAGTGGTGTCAACTGAGCAAGTTTTCTTAAAATCCGAAATAGACCAGAATTTCTTAATAGTAATTTTCACCGTAAATCATGTTTAAATAAGGGAAATATTACTATTAGAAAATTCTGGTAAATATCTAAATGAAAATAAGCTAATTTTGCAACACTATATAAGATAATAGGATTTTTCTTGCGCAAATGCAAGAATTGAAGTAAAACAATTTCCCTTCTCGCATCCTAGCCAAAAGTGGCAGCTCTGTAGAAACAACAGACAAATAATACATACCAGGTTAATACTGGTACTCTATTGAGTGTTATCACTTTCCTATAATATATATGTCCAGAGAGAATTGAACAAAATCAAACATTCTATTGAAATTGGACATCTTATTTTAAAATGAGAAAATGACACAAACTGAATTATTTCTTTCATTTAAATTATTAATCAAACAATATTAACTATTTTAGACTTTCTTTGCATGACAGAAATATTTTGAGAATTTAGGGGTTAGAATGACAGTCAAAAATTTGAAAAACCTAGATAACCCTATTTTCACTTAACGTATATTAATTTCTGTTCAGTGTGACATTCAAATAAGTCATAGTTCACTTAGGGCAAAACAAGTTGGACCACTTAATGCAAAAAGTTTCACAAAACACTTTATTTCTCAAATTACAAAATACTGAGTTACTCCACTGTCATTCAAACCCCCTCAATTATTTCTGAACGGATCAGAGTTAATGTTTCAGTGAAATCATTATCTATAAATATTTTATACGATTCTTCTACGCAAAATAAGAGAATTAGAAAATTTTACCTTTTGCTACAAGACATTTGCAAAACATCCTTTAAATGAGTTTTCTACTTAATTGAAAATTGTCCATTGTGAATGCGGACGATGGACCAGTTCAAAAATATTCTGGAAACACGGACGATCATACTTATGCATTTGTCCTTAATCAAAATATAATCTATGCTTAATACAATATTAATATACACAAGCATTATTCGACACTTTGAGTTATGTATTGGAAATGAGAGAAAACACTTTGATAAAGTTTGCTGATTGCTTTCTTTTAAATTCTATTTCGAAGATTTAAATCTACATTTACTCTTTTCACGGTCTCCGCCTATGTCATTTTTATTTAGGATGCATTCGTTAACCTATTTCTGATATAAAAAATGCTATAGTCCATTTTTATATGTGCGGTGTCTATATTTGCATTCGTGGGGAACATTAAAAGAACAACTGTATAAAGATACAGTGAAAGTAGTAGGTCGGTAACTCAAGCTCAACCTTATTACTTAGTTCAAAGTATTCACTTCAACGACACAGAAATAAGCAGATACGACAAACTTTTCCGGTATGAAAGGTGGAACCTGTTGAGAAAGCATTGGACGGATTCAGAGAATGGGTGTTTAATTGATAGAATGTATGGAGATTACTAAGCTTGTAAAGTTTACATTTTAACAAGGGGTGTCTACACAAAATTGTAAAAGTTTTATAATGAAATACTTATTCCATTCTTATGCATTTCTCCAAACAAAATATAACTTATGCTTAAAACAATATTAATATACGCAAGCATTCTTCGATGGCCTCAGTTGTGCATTGGAAATGAGAGAAAACACTTTGAAGATGCTTTGCTAATTGCATTCTTTTAAATTATATTTCCAGAATTTAAAACTACATTTACTCTTTTACACGGTCTCCGCGTATGTGACTCTAAAAGTTGTAAATTAACTGAATATTTTCCCTATCCCACTTCGTCTTTCCATTTCCAACAATCCTATTTAATTTATTTATTGCAACAATAGGATATTCGGTATTATGAAGATAGGTCAATCGTGACAGAGTAAAGTTTTATGCTTTTAGCTGCAAAATCATTCAACTTTAATAAGTTTTTAAACTTGTTCCTTTCATTTTTCCGCCTTTTTAAATGTTACTTAAACGTGTTACAAGTTATATTTTTCCTTCATTACATTTAATTTAAAAAAATAGGTTAGTTAGTTTTTGCAATGATATTGTCGTAAGAAAAAGGGAAAAAAAGCTTAACGAACCCATTTTGTCTACGGTGGTCGTTAAAAATTTTAAATAGTGTAATTTTTTCAAAAAATATTGGGTGGACTTATGGTCGCTGGATTATTACCAGCCAACCACAAGCGATGATGTTTTAATTCTGTGAGCGAAATAGAGCATCGGTGAATGTAATTAATAAAAATGATTAGACTACTTTTTAGTAACAAGAAGAGAACAAATTATCTCTACTTCTATAAAACAGTAGATGTCTGTCTGCCTGCCTACGGATTTCACCGTAATTATAACACCTAGGACCTTTTTGTCATGTGTAGATGTTGTCACCGGAAAGTGCACTTCGGCGCCTGATTTTTAAAGTTTAATTTAGATTTTTTAAAAATTAAAACGTGTTAATGGAATTTTGGGTTCGAGGCTCCGCATGAAATAGCCTTGGCAACGCCATCCGTGGCAACGAATCAGCCAGCCAATGAGAGCAGGTGGGAATATGGCATGATCCAGGATCTAACGACGGCAGTTTATGTTAATAGCTTACGCGGCTGGTTAGTTACAAAATCCATTGTTTTGTTTATTTTTTAGATTTATTTTAAAGAAAAGGGATATATTTTTGGCTAATTGAGTTAACGTAAGTTAGTTTTGATTGTATTCATTCTTCGTATGTTTAGTTGCCCCCATATATTATGTGTTTGGTAAGAATATAACTTGCATTTTACTGAATGTTTTCATAGCGTTCACATATCAGCTCATGTTCTGAAATGAAACAAACTGTTTTCAATAACAAATCTTAATGAATTAAATTAATCTTACACTTTACTATAAAATGTACAGATCTACAATTTATCGCATGTTACAACGTTCTCGGGACCTAAAAATGTAGTCAAAAACTGTAACATGAAGATTGTAAATTAACAAACTCATATATATAACTTTAAACTGATATGCCTCATCAACTGTTGTCGAAATCAATGTAATGTAAATATTTCTTAAATATTATGATTTTGTTTAAGAATTGGAAACATTCAGTGAAGTATAGGATGTATTTTTTCGTCAAAACAATTTGATTTGTAAGTATGAAGTAAAAAAAAAAATCACCGTTTTCTCACATAATGAGTTTCATCAGAAAGTAAAACAATAAGTAAATATGAATGATTTGCGGAGCTGTTTCAAAATAATTGTAAAGAATAAGTCTTTAAAATGTAAAATCAATGTTATTTCTGGCCGAGTTTTTTTAAAAATAATTATAAACCATTTTAATTTGTAAGCATGTTGTAAAAAAATCAACATTTTGTGACAAATTTTGAGTTTTATAAGAATCGCCCAAGAACGGACATGCAATGTGGTATAAAATTTATGTCGTCATCGCACTCTTTATAATTATTTTTGTTGAGGGTTTTTGGTCGATGTTATTGAATTTTTGATAGAAAAAGCTCCGCAAATCATTCATATTTACTTAATGTTTAACTTGCTGATAAAACTCATAATATGTGGTAATGAATTAAATTAATCTTTTACTTTACTATAAAATGTACAGTTCTACAATTTATCGCATGTTACAACGTTCTCGGGAAACAAAAATGTGATCTAAAACAGTAACAGAAAGACTGTAAATTAACAAACTCATATTATATAAGATATAACTTTAAACTGATATGCCTCATCAACTGTTGTCGAAATCAATGTAATGTAAATATTTCTTAAATAGTATGAGTTTGTTTAAGAATTGGAAACATTCAGTGTAGGATGTATTTTTTCATAAAAACAATTTGATTTGTAAGTATGAGGTAAAAAAAAAATCACTTAATGTTTAACTTGCTGATAAAACTCATAATATGTGAGAAAACGGTGATTTTTTTTTTTTTACTTCATATTTACAAATTAAATTGTTTTGAGGAAAAAATATATCCTACACTGCACTGAATGTTTTAATTTCTTAGCAAACTCATAATGTTTAAGAATTATTTACATTATATTGATTTCGACAACAGTTGATGAGGCATATCAGTTTAAAGTTGTATCTTATATATGAGTTTGTTAATTCAATGAAGTGAAATTTATGATTATTTATTTATTGTTATTTACAATTTTTGTTTCTGTTACTGTTATTGGACTACATTTTTAGTTCCCAAGAACGTTGTAATATGCGATAAATTGTAGAACTGTACATTTTATAGTAAAGTGTAAGATTAATTTTATTTATTAAGATTTGTTATTGAAAACAGTTTGTTTCATTTAAGAACATGAGCTGATATGTCTAGCGCTATGAAAACATTCAGTAAAGTGCAAAATATATTCTTACCAAGCACATAATATATGGGGGCAACTACGCATACAAAGAATTAATACAATTGAAACTAACTTATGTGAACCTCAATTAGCCAAAAATATTTACCTTTTCTTTAAAATAAAACTCAAACATAAACAAAACAATGAAATCTGTGGCTAGCCGCTTTCAGCTGTGAACATGAACTGCCGTCGCTGGATCCTGGATCATCCCATATTCACACCTGCTCTCATTGACTGTCTGCTTTGTTGCTGCGGATTGGCGGAGAGCATTGAATAGCCTCGAATCCAAAATTCCGTATGCACGTTTTAATAAAAAAAAATCTAAATTGAAATTTAAAAATCAGGCCTAGGTGTTATAATTACGGTGCTTTCCTCAGGCAGGAAGACAGAATATGTTTGTTTGTATTGAGGTTTGTATAGATGTTTGTGTGTGTGCTGTTTTTAATAAAGACAGTTGCATTTTTTCCGCGAACCTTTCACAAAATCAGCATTTTTTCCACAATCCTTTGACGAATTTCGTATTTTTTCTGCGATCCTTTGATGAAATTTAAAATTTTCCTGCAATCATTTGACGAAATTTGCTTTTTTTGTGATCCTTTAACGAAATTCGTGTTTTTCTGCATCCTTTTGTCGAGATTCATGTTTTTTCAGTGATCCTACGACGTAATTCGTGTTTTTTCAGCGATCCTTTGACGAAATTCACGTTTTTCCTGTGATCCTTGGGCGAAATTTCCGTCTTTCCCGCAATGCTTTGATGACATTCGCATTTTTCCGTGATCCTTTGATGAAATTTGCTTTTTTAATAATCCTTTGACAATATTCGTGTTTTCTCTGCTACCTTTTGACGAGATTCATGTTTTTTTAGCGATCTTTTGAGAAAATTCGTGTTTTTTCAGCAATTATTTGATGAAATTCGTGTTTTTCTCGCGAACCTTTGACAAAATTCGCGTTTGCCAGCTATTCTTTGATAAAATATGCTTTTTTCTATTATGATAGGGAAAAGCGGATTAGGATAGGTAGATAGGGAAACCCCGTTATCGGATCGGGACATTAGATGTAATTAAGAAACATTTTTATATTTGTAATAATTAGCGGGAATGGGATGCTTGTGTGTGTGCTGTTTTTAATAAAATCAGTTGCATTTTTTTCGCGACCCTTTCACGAAAGTTTTTTCTGCGAACCTTACACAAAATCAGCATTTTTTCTACAATCTTTTGACGAATTTCGTATTTTTTCTGCGATCCTTTGACTAAATTCAAGTTTTTCCTGCAATCATTTGACGAAATTTGCTTTGTTTTGTGATACTTTAACGAAATTCTTGTTTTTTCCAAATACTTTTGTCGAGATTCATGTTTTTTCAGTGATCCTACGACGTAATTCGTGTTTTTTGAGCAATCCTTTGACGAAATTCACATTTTTCCTGTGATCCTTTGGCGAAATTTGCGTTTTCCCCGTGATCCTTTGATGAAATTCGCATTTTTCCGTGATCCTTTGACGAAATTTGCTTTTTTAATGATCTTTTGACAATATTCGTGTTTTCTCGGCTGCCTTTTGACGAGATTCATGTTTTTTAAGCGATCCTTTTACAAAATTCGTGTTTTTTCAGCGATTATTTGATGAAATTCGTGTTTTTCTTGCGAACCTTTTACGAAATTCGCGTTTGCCTGCGATTCTTTGATATAATATGCTTTTTTCTATTATGATAGGGAAAAACGGATTAGGATAGGTAGATAGGGAAACCCCGTTATCGGATCGGGACATTAGATGTAATTAAGAAACATTTGTATATTTGTAATAATTAGCGAAAATGGCGAGATAAAGGGGGACGACGACTTTTTATTAAATATCGCATTTATTCTACATCAACTTCCTCTCACCACCAGAGGGCGCTTGGCTATCTCTGTTTCTATGGGCTGGATCACGACGGGGTATGGCTCTTTCCACTCGACATCAATAGAGCTTAAAGATTTTAGTTCGGATTTTCACCACAGGGGGCGCTTTCGTATCTCTGGTTCTATGGGCTGGATCACGACGGGGTATGCCTCATTCGACTCGACATCGATAACCTTAATGATTTCAGTTATGTTCGTATAGAACATATTGTGACCCCTGGCGGTGGAAGGTGTAACTAAAGGATTTTGGACACAACATCAATAGAACTTACCTATTTTAGTTCTGGGTTTCACCACCAAGGGCCGCTTTCCTATCTCTGTTTCTATGGGCTGGATCACAATGGGGTATGGCTCTTTCCACTTCACATTGATAGAGCTTACTGATTTTAGTTCGGATTTTCACCACCAGGGGGTGCTTTCCTATATCTGGTTCTATGGGCTGGATCACGACGGGGTATGGCTCATTCGACTCGACATAGATACAGCTTCTCGATTTTCACCACCAGGGGCGCTTTTCTATCTCTGGTTTTATGGAGGGGTATGGCTCTTTCGACTCGACTTACGGTAATATATGGGAGTGTGTATGGCACGCCCAGTGCTTGCTGTCTAAAGTAGTGGGGACCCCAACATTAGATTTGTTTAAAAATAAAAAAATTGTTCAACACTGATTTCAGGTACATTTAAGGTTGTTGGCACGGGCGACGCCGGGCGGGTAAGCTAGTATTAAGCATAAAAATACAAGTGACGTGCACTTCCTGCTACACGCATAGCAGCAGCGATCTATCTGCTAAAAAAAGGTACGGTTAAAGATGAGTTGCATGATTTGAAGACGTTGAGTTCTTTTGACAATCAAAGTTTTGGAAGGCTGCAGTTAAAATTGCAGTTTATAAGTTCTGAGTAAATGTTACAGCTGACACAGTAACAGTAGGGTTATGGTTAAAGTCAAACCACCACAGACTATTTCATGAACATAGTCTTATTGAATGTTTCACCGATTTTGGGGATACACTGTATATTAATATCGTATCAAAAATATTTTTTTCAAACAAATTATAATAAAATTCGTTATGCAAATTTCAAGTCAAATTACTTTAACATATAAATATATATATATTTTTATATATTTTAGAAAATCAATAAAGGATTCTATAAATAAACAACACGTAAGTATAATGTAATAAGCGACTATATTCACGTAGCAGTTATTATTAATTTATTTTACTCATAACTTTAATTTATTTACCCCTCATCTATTTCATCAGAGAAAGTTTAGAAGATTAAATTGCTATCTAAAAATAAAACGACACACCAAATTTTTTCGAATTACCCAAGTCACTGCATCCTATTATCGCAACCAGTGTAAAGCAGACCTGCAGTTTCCACTGGATTCCTCGTTAAAAAATAAAAGTTGCGTTTCTAGGAATTTTGGGGATATATTCATTTCTGATGTAAGCGTCAAAAATCTATTAAATATAGAAACTGATAGTTATAAGCTGATAATCAGTACTGAGACAAGGTTAAAATAGATTGAGAAAAAATTAAACCTGCGCAATCTGAAATCACGTAAATGTAGAAGTTGTAAGATGGAAAAAACCAATGATATAAATCAGTCTTTTATTAATAGATTTTATCTTTGGGTTCAGAGAACAAAGTATACATAGAGAATAGTATAAGACCTCGCTCTAGGATTATCATAGCACTCATCATTATAGTAACAGCCTGCATGGCATCTTCTAGGGTTTATTGTCTTCTACTATATGTGACTAACGTTTTTCGTGCATGTTTTAGGTAGTTCAAGCGTTAACGCATTCTTTTGACAATATCCCGAACTCTTTCACACTGGTTTGAAAAAGTGAAATTTGATGTAGGACTATATAGAGAATGTTTTCTGTAGAAACATGAGCAAATTTGGATGGAGTTTAATGAATGGAAGTCACTAAATCTCATCACCTATTGCTAATATCTGGAATATAATTAAAAACAAAAAATGCAGCAATATCAGAAATAGACAGCAGAATAGGTTATGCTTGTGTAATAACGAAAATGAAATTTCTAGAAAATGAAGATTCTGCATTCGACTTTCTATTTGGGGAATGCGGCTGGTTACTATATAACTTCGCTGGTTCGTTATTTCAATTTTAAAACTCATATTTACCATAACCTTGATTAGCAATACTGGTTCACACATTTCAAAATGCATTGGCACAATTCACACATTTAAAATGTCATAATTCGCCAGAGCGCAAAAAGCCTAATTTTTCGAACATGGTCAGGACAATATTATAAAGAAGACATTGTTTGTACTTTAACTCTGTATCAATATTTTTGCAGATTTGTTTAATGAGTCTTGAAAATAAATTTGACAAAATTGCATGATTATTTTAAACATTCAAAATGAAAATTTCGAAATTTTCAGTAATATTTGAATTTTTAAATATTTTTAATTCAGCTAATATATGGTGGTAGAATTTAATAGTTTATAAAACTGGAAATCATGTCCTAAACATATATTATAATATGAAAATTCCAGATTTTTAACCCATAATATTTCTTCAGAAAAGCTAAAAGTCTGGCCAAATTATACTCTACAATTTTTAGAGGAACACTAATCACCTATAACTAATGAATAATAGCAGCACATAATGGAAATCTAACATAATATATTTAGAAGTAATAGTTTCTTTAAATAAAACATGAGAAAAGTTCGAAAATACCAGTTTGTGGATCATTATGCAGGATGCGGAAAATAATTTGAGTAATAATATTAATTCTAATTAATATTATGTCTTGGGGATTTGATTTATACATTTATTTCAAACTTAAATAAAATAAAAGTAAAAATAAATAAGAAATATACAGAGTTGTGTTTTTATTACCAAACTACAGTTTAAAAAAAGGTCTAGTAAGAATCAAAATCTTTATCCAGATAATTTTTATAGCAAAAAAAAACCTATTAATCAAACAAAAATTTCTGATTATTTTTAAAGAAAAAAAAATGTAGGTATGATTAGTGTAAAATATTAATTTGGACAAAAATACGAATTTTGATAAAAATTTTTTTAGGTGTTATTTGTATAGGGGAAAGGGGAGTAGAGTGCGTTGCGTATACATAAGTATGCATTGCATATATATATATATATATATCGGGGGGATACACATATATCGGTCAGGGGATGCATGAAGTATTGTCCCTCAAATTTTTATATCTTTAAAATAGTTTATTAACACATTATTCCTTATAGAAAAAGGTTTACTAACACATCTTAGTTCGAAAGTCATAGACATAATAAGAAAAAAAAAACCTCTAAAAGATTACATTACACACAAAAAATATCATCAATATATATGTAACAGATGATATCCATGTCAAAAATATTATTTATACAGCCTATCATATTACTCATTTTTCTTCCATTCTTGTTTACACTTATGCTTCAATTCGATTATCATATTCAACGAAAAAAATCAAAATTCTAATAATATGTCTGTAAAATGTATGAAATATTGAAGTGTTGTGAATTTAAAAGTACTCTTGAATCGAAATAATAATTTCAGACCGATTTATCTCGAACGAAAGCGTTTTCAGAAGAATTTAAGGATTATATCCCCGACAAAAAGAGTAGCTGTAAATAGAGAGCCAAAAATTAACTTATGGATGTTTCCTAACTTTGTATAAATTTAAAAAAAACAACTGTTTTTTTTAGCTGAATCAGTAAAAAAAGTGATCCTATTATATCGTTTGTGTTTAAGTATTTAGATTTAACATTTCGAGATCATAGATAATGTTTAATTTTTTTTTTTTCAGAATAAAATATTTTCGTAGTATTCTCTAAAGAGATTGGTCTTATATTTTCAGTTATTAGTGGTTATCTTATAATAAAACAATAGAATTTATTATATTTGTATTTGAGAATATAATACTTTGTACCAGTGCTTTTTATTTGTATATCATTTTAAAAAATACTCTTTAAAAAAAACAATACCTTAAATTTTAGGTCATTTATTTGACTTTAAAATAAAGTTTAACTTTCTCAAAAACTGCTAAACAAAATAAAATCCCATACTTTTAAGTGAATATGAACAATTTGCATATTAACGAATTTTAGGTCCTTCAAACCAATAATAATTATGAATAAAGACTGGGGTTTCTTACTGAAATCTACCAGAAACGTATAACTCTAAAACGTCGCTTAAAAAAACATTTAATTACAAATGGGGCTGTAGTCAAATTCAGAAACTGCAAACTTTCAACCATTATCAATAGTTGTAAATATACAGTGAAAACCCACGTGCGGTTAAATTGAAGTATCGGATAAAGCGTTTTTCCCTGCAATCGCATATCTTGTTTCAACGACCTGTCCTAAAATAAAACCTAGCATGCTTTTTCAAATTGTTCGTAATATAAGACTAATCCGGGAAATAAGATCCCCTGATTCCAAACAAACGCTTTCTTAAAACAGTCATTTAAGACTTAAGGTACAAGTACATTTAAGATATTGAAAAAGGACGCAATATATTGAGAATTTATGCAATGTTTATTTACTGTGATATTTAGTGATTTGAAAATCTTTTTTTTTTTCTTTCAGGCAAATTTATGCGCTTCCAAATGAAAATCTTTGAAACAGCTAATTTGAATACATGCATTAACAAAACGCAAAAATACCCTTTATTGTTTCAGTTTTAAAAATGAATGTTTTCTTTAAAAAGGACACCATTTTCATTTCGATTTTTCGTAATTAGGGCTTGAATTTAAGTGCCAGCTAAATAGAAAATATTTTAAGTTACACCCTGTCATTTGGAGATTTAGGGCACTCATTCCAGAATGACAGAAAGCTTCCACTATTAAAAGTAACAATACAAACTTATAATTTAGCATTATATAGAAAAACATCTTTATAATAACGCAGTTACATTTTTTCACTGATTTTTTGCTCCGCCAGTACTAAGAATAGAGCCTATATTCTGTAATTTTGGAGCTAGCAGAATAAAAAGTTTGTTAAAATGACGTCATTGTAATGCAATTATACATATATATATATATCAATTATATGCATTAAAATTCACGCAGAAATATAGATTTTTTAAAATTCTGACTCTCTATTATTCTCCTCTGAATAATCGAGTTACTTGTGCTAGATGAGTGGGTGTAACCTAGATGCGTACATTCCTTAGAATTTCCAAGGAGAATAAAACTATCACTTCACATTTTCCCCAAATATTTTTTATTCAGATTAAAAATCTTTCTGCTATTATCCTCATAGTTTGTAAAAATTTTCTGCGCTCAAATCGGCGAAAATGTCTATTCGAAATTTGAGGTACAACTGTACGCATTCCGGTACAATCCACCTTATTCCAGACCAAGACGAAATGCCATCCTTTCACTTGAGAAAGGTAGATTAATTAAATGCACACTCTACGGGATCCATTAAAATATGAAAATAACATATTTTGAATAAAGGATTTATTGTTACTTTTGAACTTTAATTATGTATGTTATGTTTCGATTTGAACTCCATTCTCAATTCAGATTTCCCTTCGAACATTTCATTCGTTAGTTTGTTATTCTGGCATATGATGTTACAGTAACTTTTGTTTGTCAGATTTTCTTTTCTTTTTTTATCTACTTTATCTCTAGACTGTCGTCTACTGCATTTTAGGTAACCAAATATCTTAAATATTTCCAGTGGTTTTGAAAGTCCGAATCTATTTAAAGAAATGTAAGAATTTAGGAAAAGTTATTCCAAAAGCAGCTTTAGGCAAAATCTCGCTTGATTACTTCAATAAGCTTGTTCGTTTCTATGAAATACTCACTAAAACTTATCTCATTCATGATAATGCACTTTCACTTATCGCATCAAGCTGTTGAAGACATCAAGTGTCATTGAACTTTAAATGATCTCATTCCACCCACAGGCAATTCATTAAAAGAACTTCTAAAAGTGTTAAGAAATGTATTAAACAACATTTTATTGAAATATATACTAATCGAATGTATATTTTAATTATTTAAGCTTGTCACACACTTACAATAAATCTACTTCGACAGTTATTTTTGAATTCATTGAAACAAAAAAAAATCCTATGCAAAAAACATACACATTTATTGATTCAATTTTAATCGGAAAGCTGTTTGGTAAGCTTTTTAAAATAAAATAGCGTCTAAAGGACACATTCTATATTCTGTAGAAAGATTAATGTTTGTATACTGTAACGAACAGTAATGATACAGTCATTTGCATTCATTAACCCGCTCTCTAATGTATCATCTGTTGATAGAGATTAGAAATTCTGCTTATTTTTGTATGCAGTGATTTCGTTCACACTTGTCGTTGTGAAACGTAAAATGTAGATAGAATTAGATCCCCAGGTACAGTATACTTTATTAGTAATTACTTTTAGATTTGCGTTTGGTAGAATTTTTAATGAAATGAGCTTTTATTTAACAATTATGTATGCAGAAGCATTAAATAGGGAATCGTACACATAATACTTTCGAATAGCTAAGATTATTTCTTTGAGAACAAATTTCACTGGATGTTTACGTACAAATATTTAGAAGCGATAATTTTGTTCTTATTGAATTCAATTTATATTATCCAATAAGTACAATTATTATTCTTATGTCATGAAAATTTAATATTAGTCATAACTACAAATAAATGAACCCTATTCTTTACTTATGATACTATAAATGGAAAGCAATATTTCTTTGATAGAAACCATGATTTACTTTAGAAGTTAGAAATAATTTAAAACTTTAATTCCATCTAATGTAATAGATAATTTTTTGTTTAATTGCATTAAATATGTATATATATATTGCAATTGTCATCAGTTTTTGAAATTCACTTTTTAACCGTATCGGTAAATTTGAATTCATTGACATGTTAAAATGTTCCGAAAAAGCAATATTTATTCAGTTTATAGCAAGTAAAACAACATGGACAACATAATAATCAACATTTCTTATCTTGAGTGATGCTATATATTGATCAAATGAATAGTAGATTAACTTTCCTTTTCTTGATAAAAACTTTTTTTTCAATTCATTCATCACTCTATGAGATGGAGCAAATAAAATAAGAGCTTTCTACTTCAACACTAAGTCCCATTTTGTTGAACATACTGCGATTCGCTGGTATCTTCTTATACATTTTCCATTCTCTACATGTTTTTAAAGTTTTGGAAAACAATATCTAAAGTAATAAAGAAAGTTTCGCTCTGTGTGTCTGCGTGTCTGTCTGTGTGTGTGTGTGTGTGTCTGTTGGCGATGGCTAGGAAAATCTAGCCCACCTAGAAGGCTGGAAATTCAGATTTAGGTAGTCCAAACCCTCTCCTGTTGCAACATTACTTCAGAATTTTAATATTTTAATTACTTTCTGAAATATTAATTAAAATGCACAAAGAACTCTCATTAAAAATACGCTTTTATTCTCTTGGGTTGGTTGGTTCACTGGTTGGTTGCATCGATTCTTCACAGAAGTAATTAAATAAACCAGAGTAGCGATGCATAAATAAGGATTTCTAACTAAATAGTATCAACATGGATTGAAGTTATCAACGTAGAGGAGACATGCGATTGTCGCGCCACCTGTGCATGACAAATTACACATACGTCCCACTGATTGAAATATTTTGCAGGCATATTTTTCTTCATGACAATTAGTCGGGTTTAAGTTTTTTTTTTTTTTACATGACATTTATTATTATGATGGAGATTAAAACTTTATTTAACAGATTGTTTTTTATGTTTGCGGGAATGAAGAGGGGCAAGGGTCTAATTACATTTAAGCTTCAAGTTGTATTTCTAGAAAGCAGTTACCAGAATTTCCGAATAATAGTGTCAGCCAAATTTCAAATTAAATTCCTAGCTTAACCAAATGAATCAATCATTAAAGATGTATTGTGATCCTCCTAATTAGTTATTTGCTGAAGGCCGCTTGAACATCCCCCCACCCCTCCCGGCCCGTCTTTCAAGGTTTTTTCTCTAAGTCTGCTCCGTTTTCATATCTCAGCAACTATCTTTCCGATTTCAACGCAAGTGATTTCAAACATTATAATTAACTTAATAGTCACCCTTTATAACATTAAACTAAATTTATGAGTAGCGGTTACCACTATTTACGAATAACAGTTTAAACCAAATTTGTAATTAAATTCAAAGCTTAAGGAAACGAACGAATTTTGAAAGATGCATAGTGGTCCTCCTAATTAGTTATTTGCTAAAGGCCACTTGAACAACCCCCCAACCCCTCCCGGCCCGTTCTTCAACGTTTTTTCTCTAAATATGCTCCGTTTCCATATCTCAGCAACTATTTTTCCGATTTCAACGCAAGTGGTTCCAAACATTATAATTAACTTAATAGTCACTCTTTATAACATTAAACTAAATTTATGAGTATCGGTTACCACTATTTCCGAATAATAGTTTAAGCCAAATTTGTAATTACGTTCCTAGCTTAAGCAAATGAACGAATTTTGAAAGATGCATAGTGGTCCTTCTAATTAGTCATTTGCCGAAGGACACTTGAACAACCCCCCCCCCCCCCCCGGCACTCCTTTCAAGGTTTTTTTCTCTAACTATGCTCCGTTTTCATATCTCAGCAACTATTTTTCCGATTTCAACACAAGTGATTCTAAACATTATAATTAACTTAAATGTCACTCTTTATAACATTATACTAAATTTATGAGTAGCGGTTACCACTATTTCCGAATAATTGGGTAAGCCAAATTTGTAATTAAGTTCCTAACTTAAGCAAACGAACGAATTTCGAAAGATGCATAGTGCTCCTCTTAATTAGTCATTTGCTGAAGGGTACTTGAACAACCCTCCCCCCCCGGCCCCTCATTCAAGGTTTTTCTCTAACTATGCCCCGTTTCTATATATCAGCAACTATCTTTCCGATTTCAACGCAAGTGATTCCAAACATTATATTTAACTTAATAGTCACCCTTTATAACATTAAATTAAATTTATGAGTAGCGGTTACCACTATTTACAAATAAGAGTTTAAGCCAACTTTGTAATTAAGTTCCTAGCTTAACAAAACGAACGAATATTTATTGATCCATAGTGGGCCTCCTAATTAGTCATTTTCTGAAGGACACTCGAACATCTCCTCCCTTCGGCACCTCACTCAAGATTATTTTCTCTAACTGTGCTTTATTGCAATAACTGGGCTAATAATGTTCCAATCTTCTCGAAACCAGCTCAATTTTGTAGTGCGCCTACTATACAGTAACGTAGGCAGCGGGGACCTGTCTCAGAAGTTCGTTCGGAAAGAGGTTTGTTTAGAACAGAATGCTCCCCTGGCGGTGGTAGGGGGAAATAAACGATTTTCTAGAGCGTACGAGCATGCCGGGTATACGGTTCCGAAGCTATCGTAGACCGTGGCCAGAGTTCCGTTTATTAAGAGATTTAAGTTTATTACAAAGGCTCGGGCAACGCCGGGCGGGTCAGCTAGTATATATATATAAGCTTAGAAATCTAGATTATATAAAACAATCACAATGTTTAAATTAAATTGGCAACGTGTAAAATGTGAAAATTAATGCATGATTAAAAGTATTCTGTTTTAGAAGTAGCTCCAAAATATATACAAGCTACCATCTTATTGTAAAATCTGCACATTATATTGAGACTACTGTTTTACACCTCTTCCATTCGTTTTCAAGTAAAAAAAAATAACATTCATCTTATAAGGGGAGGATCTGAGGTAGGAAGCAGCGAATGCGTTGGGCTGTGTGTGTCGATATACAGGGTGTTTTTTTTTAAACTGACACTATTCAGAGCCGTCTGTAGCTCGTTCTAATAACTGGATTGACACAAAATTTTGTGAATGGACTAAGAAAACCATGGGAAAAAAGATTCCAACAACAACAAAAAAATTAGTTCCAATCACCACCGATAGGGGGAAATGTGGCGCTGTGGTCATTTATGCAACTGGGAATTAGCATAAAATGCGGGCAAAAAATGAAAATGCAAATTTTTACTTACGCAAGCGACAGTAGCGCCAATAGTTTAAGTTATAAATGCATGCGAAAAACACCGAGAAACAATTTCAGCTCAGGTTGAAAATGAATCTCACGTTACCGCAGCGCGCGTTACTTGTGAAGTTCTTATATTGTAACCAGTACAATGCACAAGCCGCTCTTCGTTTACTTAGAACACGCCATAAACTGCGCAAAGGATCTTTATCCGTTAATGTATTGAAAGCAATGATTCTGAAATTCGAAGAAACAGGCTCGCTAGCAGTTCGGTCAGGCAGAGGACGTAAACCGGTGGCAGAAAAAGTGATAATGGATGTTTCAACTGCGATCAACGAAAGGGAAAGTGTAAATGATGAATAAAACGTGTCATTTTATCCAAATTATTAATTTTGTCTGTTTCTGATGGTTTTTTTTCAATGTACAGCGCCACATTTCCCCCTATCGGCGGTGACTGGAACTAATTTTTTTTTGTTGGAATCTTTTTTCCCATGGTTTTCTTAGTCCATTCACAAAATTTTGTGTCAATCCAGTTATTAGAACGAGCTACAGACGGCTCTGAATAGTGTCAGTTAAAAAAAAAACACCCTGTATTATAGTCAACTAGCCGGTCGCTTCTGTATGAGACCGAGCTGCCTTCTGCAGCGTATAGCCCAGACTTCCACAATCGGGTTCATAGTCGATGTTGGCGACAAAATCACTGAAATGCATGTTTAACTATATTTTAGTACATTTGTTATCCTGAATATTCACCTGGATTTCACGCTCCTACCCAAAACTGCTGCTGAGATATGGAGAAAAGTGAAACTGACCTAAAACTTTCAGCTCCCCATTTAACCCCCGTAGTGGTTGAATTTCTAAAATAGCTGAAATATATGTTTAACTATTTTTTTAGTAGATATGTTATCTCCTATCTAAAACTGCTGAGATATGGTGGAAACGCCAATTGACCTAAAACTTTCGAATCCCCATTTAGATGGTGAATTTTCCAAAATCCTTTCTTAGTACATTGTATAAGGAACAAACTTCATTGTCCTAGGAGCAACGGTTGACGCTCGGCTTTGATTAGAAATCAATAAATAAGTTTATGTTACACTTTTTATAGAAATAATTACATTTTTAGAAAAAAAAATTTATCTTTCTAAAAGGTCGGAAATTTTTTGATTTCATTTCAAATCATTTGCAGCATTTTACATGAATAAATTCCTATTTTTCCCAGCGAAATAAAATGAAATGCTCCATTGGATTTCATTTTTTGCAAATTTACTATTATCCTAATAATTTAAAAATAAATGACATTTTAAAAGTTAGCTTTTAAATTTCTTTTAATCTTGGATTCTTGTGTCTGCATCTACGTATAACTTTTGAAAATTCAATCCTTCTGAAAATATTCCGAATTGCTAAAAACGGTTATTAGGCAGACAGTGGTTAAAATTGTAAAATCATATTTAATTTAAAAGAAAGTTTTCACATTTTTTAATTATGTGGTTAATGGAAAAAACACCAATTAAAATAGCGAGTTTTAATTTTATTCAAAATATTTTAGTTCTTTTCGCTGTTAAAAATACGAATTTATCCACGTAAATACATGTATATATAAAAGAAAATTTGTAGGTTTTGGTTATTTTCAAAATTAAATAAAAAAGTTAGACGCTGAAAATAAATATATATTCAGGTTACTATTACTTCAGGTTATTTCACACTATACCTTATGTATTTTGTGACGATCAAAAGGTATGGACGAGAAATGAAGAGAGTATGACAAACAAGGCCTCTTAGCTTAAACGGTTCTAGGCAAAATATATTATTCAATAGTGTCTGTGAGAACATCATTATTTTCATAAAAGCTAATTCTGCCTCACTGTGTACTGTATGAAATGTTATGCGACAGTAATCTTATAACAGCTTCTTTAAGTTCGTTAGTTATCTGCTAATGCATGTTGCCAACTTTCTGCTCGATATACTATTTCACATACCATAGGGGAGAAGGAACTTTTAGATTAACCTGTACTATGTATTTTTGGGCGCGTCTAAAATTCTTTCTAAGTAAAATATTTTATCCAATTTCAATTTCCATGATTTTAGCTTAAGTTCTGTTGTTGGATTCAATGGAAGTAACATTGTTTGGATACGATGAAATTCGACAGCATGACGAGTATTTACGTACAGTACATCACAAAAGTTTATTAAAATATGATAATAAAATTGGAATGAGAAATATATGGAATACTTTCACTATAAATATTCAAAACGTAATGGAAATGAAACACTAGTCGGACGTGCCAATCACAAAACTTTCTTCTATCTCATACATGTTAATATTTCAAAATTCGCTATCACATCCCCAATAAAATCAATATTTTTCGTCATTTTGTTGTACCTCAGTTGCTTGCGAATCATCGGGTTAGCTGGATGCGAAGCACCCTTCTTTGCAACCACAGCCGATGTACAGCACAACTACGACAAGTCCTTCGGACATTTGCCGGCAGGAATAGATAGCCTTCCTATTCCTTGGTTTTAATATTTTAGCTAACTTTACTAGAAAACACGAAGCTAAAATGCGTGGAACCAGATTGCAGAAGATTCATTCCTAGTGTCAATATTGAATTTGAATGAGAAATTCGCAAAATTAGTCAGCTATAGCCAAGTTGGCTTCATTTATGGCAACCTATTTTTTCGCCAAATTTAGCGATATTTTGCCAAGTGTCGGCAAGCATGGCCAGAATTTGACGCTGGCGAATATGAATATATAGTGTTAAGCATATATGAGTTGGAACAATGGTTACAACAATGAAATAAATTTGGCAAAAATCATGTTCACTAAAAATTATAAATTAAACCCATTTATGGAGGAATCCTGCTGTCTTGTTTCAAAATATCAGCCACCCTAAAATTTCAAATTGCTATATATCAGCCATTTTTTAAAATAGAGGTAAAAAAATTGCTTCGGAATCCTTGGATTAAGGTCGAACATTTAACGAAAAAAAATGTACATCTTTCTGAATTTGAATTCTTTAAGTGGCTATAACAGCACCCTTTTCTGGTGGAATAGCCCGAAATTCATCTGGGACCCGCTGGCCTATAGTTAGTATATGGTCTCCATATACTAACTACATTATTCATTATATCCATATAGTTAGTATATGGTCTTCATAAGCGCATACTCAGATTTTTTTTTTTTTAAATTACAGAATGTTCTTCTCATGAGGATATACACGTTTATAAAAAATATTTCTGCGGAACCTCGATATAACGTCTATAAAAATTATTAAAACTTCGTTTATTTGGCGATTTATCATCGGTTGGCGACGAAATGAAATAAAAAAAAATACACTTTTATGACAAATACTCTGATTATTTTTATTATCTCTATCTCTATTAATTTTAATGGGTTAACATTAACGCCCAACTGTATTTACACTTCTTTTAATTCTTCGACACCAGTTTTTTTCCATGTAGTAATTCTGAGTTATTTAATGACTCAAAATTTGAGATTAGATAATGAGAAAATTTCCGTACTAAAATACTGGTATAGAAATTTAAAAGTTTTGTTCGGTTGTAGGTAATCTGTAAATAGATCGCTGCTCGGTATTGAGTTAAGGAAAAACTTTTTTATGCTGAACTTGTTTATGTAAATTTAACTTACATAATAAATAAAGTTTTATAACTACAATTTTTCATACACACTTATATGTACATATAATGAAATTTATCGATTTGATAAATTGTATTTTACGATTTGAAACAAAATTTAAATTGATTAAAAATGTTTCAAGCTCAAAAATAAGCTCGATTCTGAACATTGTCAATTAAAAAAAAAGTATCGTTGCTATGGAAACAACGACTTCTTCGATATAGAAATGTATAACGAATTCGTTTGTCATCGAGCTTTTCCTTTTAAAATACATTTAAAAATTACTTGTATAACCATTGAAGCCGTTTAAATTAGAAAAAAATGTGGAATGGAGGATAAAACAATAGCAATTTTTCATTCAATCGGTAATAGAGGAAATAACGTGAATGATTTATTTAATCTGATTTAAAGAATATTTTTAATTAATATTACTGCAAATGCACAGAGAGTTGAAAATGTTGAACGCAAAATGCAAACGATTCTGAACAAGATGGTATGGTATCATGAACCCTAGGATTAATCCATTCGTATAATTTTTTTTAGCTGATGACAATTTTACGCTTTCAAATTTTACAAAAATCTCATAGGTCTCCTAACAAGAATGCCTTCAAACTCTTCGTTTACTTTAATATGCCTTACACATTCATATATTTTTTTAATTTCTATTGTTAACTAAAAGTGAAAATAAACATTTGCAACTTACAAAAACAAAAACAAACAGTTTTAATAATTCAATAATACACATAACTTAAATGCCAGCTTCGCTATAACATAAAATAGATATTTTCAGCTTCCAAATCATAGAACATATTCTTTCAGTGATAAAATTAAATAACTGCAACATGAAGCAGCTTATATATATTATACACAAAATAATAAACTATTTCATAGTTTAAGTTTAAGATCATTAAGTATTGTACATTCGAATAATCATTTTACAAGCAATTTTAAAATGCATTAAAATCGTTTGCGTTTGGCGAGGAAAAAAATGTTGCTAGCCAAAACGCGTCTTTTTGCGCCAAATACTCGAAAGTATTTTACTTTTTTGCAGTTTTTCTACTGGGATTCCGCAGTTAAATTTCACTGTACCTTTATTACATACATGAGTAGCTTCATTAGCATTTTTTTTCAAAATTTTCTGAGTATGCGCTTTAAGGAGACCTTCCTTGTTAGTGAATGATATGACCAGCACCCATTTTTTCTCGCACGTGTGGAGGGATCCTGCGCAATGTTATTTCCGGTTACATACGCCATTTCTTTGGGATATATAATCTCTTGCTTTAGCATTTTCATTCAAGCCAGTACTCGGGGCTATAACCGAGGGGTTCTTTGAACCCATTTTAATCCTTTTTTTTTTCTCCCGCACTGAGGAAGGGGATTGAGGAATCCTTGCAACGGCCGTACGCGGTTTTTTGTTTCAATTTTTCATATTTGTGCGTTACATCGTTGTTATTGGTTTTAGTTTATGAATTAAAATTCGCACAAAGTATTTGATCTATGCTTATTCTCGAAATAATCGTTCTAATAAAAGGTATATAAAAATTTTCGAAATTGTTTATTTTAAGGAGTGAATAGGAGAGAATATAAGGAGACAATAAAAAAAACAAATTTTACATAAAGAATGAAGTCGATCGGATAATGAGTTGCCGAGATGTTTGTAATTATATTTTCCACACTTTTCGATTTTTGGTGACCCTGTATTTCATTCAAATTTCAACTCAAAGATATATTTTAATTAGAAATGAGACGCTTAATCCGACGCAGTCAACCGTTAGTTAATAGGAATGTCAATTTTGGAATTATAAGGATGTTTTTGTTACGCAATTCAGTAATAGAGAATTTAAAGTTTAGGACGTCATCAAGCCACGATTTTATTCGAATTGCAATGCATTTTATAAATAGTTTACACATGTTTTATTTTCATATTTTATATTATGCATATCCATTATGGGTAGGTATTACGGTGGCCCCCAACGACTAGTTTTTAGAAAAAAAAGTTGCCGTCCGTCTGTCTGTGTGTCTGTAAATGCTCTATCTCCCGAACAAATTGAGATAAAGACTTGAAATTTGGTATGTACTTAGTAAGTAATAATGGAAAATAGCTTATAGAATTTCAGTAACCTCGATTATCCGTAACTATTTTTTTAGGACTCTCGAAATATTCGTTCTGATAAAAGGTATATAAAATTTTTCGAAATTGTTTATTTTAAGGAATGAATATAAAAGACAATAAAAAAAAAAAAAAAACATAAATTTTGCATAAAGAATGAAGTCGATCGGATAATGAGTTGCCGAGATACTTGTAATCATATTTCCCACACTCTTCGATTTTTCATGAACCTGTATTTCATCCAAATTTCAATTCAAATATATATTTTAATTGGAAATGAGGCGCTTAATCCGACGCAATAAACCATTAGTTAATATGATTATCATTTTTGGAGTTATAAGGATGTTTCTTTTACGCAGTTCAGTAATAGAGAATTTAAAGCTTATGACATCATTAAGCCACGATTTTATTCGAATTTTATCGCATTTTATAAGTAGTTTAAGCAAGTTTTATTTTCATATTTTATATTATGCATATCCATGATGGGTAAGTATTACGGTGGCCCCCAACGACTAGTTTCATGTTTTGCTGCGATTTTTCCACATTAGTAACAGGAATCTGGTTCAAATCTTTTAGCGCAATATAGTAAATTTTGTCATATTTTGAAAGAAGTTTATTCGGAATTTGTACAGCTATTTTTTTTCCTTCGCCGCTAAGAAATTTTCCCCAGAATGCTTCATTGGTTGGTTGGTTGCCTCCATTTCGAAATCGTCATTATTTTTCTCTTTTTATCTTGGGGAGAGGGTTAATATTTTTTTAAAGTTTCTTAAAATCATGATTGTAAAAGGGAAGGGCGGGTTAGTAATCATCCCGATTTGGGATGATTTTCCGAATGATGATGGATCCGAATTTAATTTTTTAGAGTTTTTTAACGTTTTTTCATGTTTTGCGGGGTTTTTTTTCATTATTAAAATTAATCCAATTTCAATCTTTTAGCCCAATGTATTAAATGTTGCCCTCATTTCAATAAAAATATCCCGAATTCGAACAGCGATTTTTAGATATTTTTCATGTACGTAACCTCATTTATGTATTTGATTTCGGAAATTAGCAACGATAAGTCGCTGTATTTGTATGTCAAACCAAAAAAGTGGCATTATGTTTCTGCTTCAAAAGTTAACGGTCATTATTAATGTGAAGCCTTCTTGGTTTAATTTTCAGGGGGGGGAGGGGTCCAGTTCTAATTTAAATATCGCGTTTATGCTCTAATCAAAACACCCCTCTTGCCCCATGACCCACCAAATCAGAACTTCTTTTAATATTGGTCCGTTTCAAACGAAATCTTTTCTAACATTTTTCCCAAATCCGACAGGTACTAAATAAAGTTCGGAATCATTTTTTCAGAAACTTGGTTACCACCACTTCTGAACGTTACTCTCCAGGGGGTCGATTTATTTTGTCGTGTTCTCTGGGCCCGATTTCAACGGGAATTTGTTCATTTAACTTAAGATGAACTAATTAAGATATAAATTTGCCCCCCCCCCTTTCGGTAAAAACTGGAACTATAAGATATTGCAACGCGTATTCTGCACATCTGCTATACGGTGCCGTAGGTAGCGTGATGGTTTGAAGCACTCTTGGGTATCATGGACAATCTCAGCAACCAAGAATTGTGGGTAATCTCAACAGCAACCACTACATCAGAGACGTTCTGGAGCCCAAAGTCATTCTCTTCCTTCAACGCCTTCCTGGTGCTGTATTTGAAAAGATCAATAATGCTAAGAATGGTCAAATCTTCTTTTCATCAGAACGGATACGGCTGCTTCCTTTGTCTGCCTATTCTTTTGTTTTCAAAATCTGTTAGATTCGATACCATACCGTATAGAAGAACTTATTGAAACGTGTGGTGACATGCAGTTTGCAGATTTTCGATATGTAATATTGTTTTTTGGCTTTGTAAATTTAATCATTTATTTGTCCCAATACAGGTCGTTTGTGAAATGCGTTTTATTCAATTCTCATGAGTCCTTCATCATGTTGCAAATTTTACAAACACGAGTATAATAATGTACCAATTAACTCAATTTGATGAGATTTATTTGAATAAATTGATCGAATCTAATAATACATTTTGTTTAATTTTATATTGATATTTAATAAACGACATTTTCTGGTTGTGCCTAAACTTTGAGAGAAACTGTACCTTTGACCACAGTGTAAACGCTTTTAAATAATATAAAGAGAAAGTTTAGCAACGGATTGTAGATTGTTTTTCTCTCTTATCATAAAACATGTAAAAGAAAGACCTTTTTCGTTTCATCCAAAAGATGCTCTAAATCTGTATAAGACAGAAAATGAACTTCTCGACATACACAGAAGGGAAAGAAGCTTAAAAAAACCACCTAAGCGCAAGGAAAGCTTTTATGATTGGAAATCTCTTCTACTCGTTTTCTTTTACATTTTACTCCAAAGTAGGTTAAAAGGTGCGAAATAGCATTTGATTTCCAATTTTTAAACCATTTAATGGCATCGCAAAATAGGTCTAAAGTGAAATTTGTAATTTTGTTTAAACATTACTTGAAGAAAGGTATATCAAACGGCTAATTTTAGAAAACTAATGATGGAAGACACGACTGTTAGAATGTGTAATATAACATTTTTCTCACAAACTGTTTCATTTCATGTCTACATGAAGAATGTTATGAGTAGGGACCTATAAAATAGCAGGAAGTTTTACCACTATTTTATTGTAAAAATGTTCTTCTCATTAAATCATAGAATTTCTGTTATTAAATAAAGAGAATACTTATTAAGACAACTGAAAACTCCGCATACTTTACAAGGTCATGGTTGTAAGAGTATATTACCTATACTACCTATAAAACACTAAGATTTTAATTATTTTTTAAGACATATTTGTTTTTAATATTGAATATTTTATATTTAATAATTTAAATAATAGTAATTTTTAATAATTAAATAAATGTATATGTTTTTATGAGAGATATTTACATATTAAACATATCCTACTAAATAGAAAATGTTTCTCGAAATTGTTACAGAATACCTTCTTCCTATCTGGTAAAACATTTAATAATTTCCCTCCCTTCCTGTATATCCTATCTGTTAGCTGTAGCGTATTTTTTAATACTTAATGTTTGTTACAGATTAGAAATGCCATATTACTAAGGAAAATGTTACATTATTTCAATAATCAAATAAAACACATTTTCCCTGAGAATAGCGCATGCAACATTTTAAAGTAACATACCAATCAAAACTCAATAAATTTTCTTATTAAGAATAATTCAAATATTTAGGTCCCTATATTTTATTTCCTGTTATTTTAAACAGTATTTTGTATTATGGTTTCAAATAATATGGAATAACAAGTGTTGTTGTAAATTAATTCTTATTTTTATATAAAAGATTGTCACGATCATTCAATTGAATACAACAATAAATTAAAATGAATCTCGGGGATAAATAATGAAATATATCCTTTCTATTTATCGAACTAAAATAAAATTCAATAATGGAATTTTTTTTACTTTAAAAATTGCCTTTCTTTGACGATTGAATATCGTGTTTATTCTAAACATTGAATAAAGTAAATGCGACTCTTTTATAATAATATCTTTCGTTTAATGCGGAAAAAGGTATATTTCTTCTCAGTTTGTCAAAAAGAAACGACTGCATAGTTGGAATTTATGGAAAACAACTGCATTTATTCTATTAAATTGCAATGTATCCATACATGAAAAGCCATAACTATAACAATGCTTTTAAAATTATATTTACCAAAATTATACATATTTAGCAAAATCATTAAATTTTATTCGAAATACTCAATGCTTTTAAAATTATATTTACCAAAAAATATATATAGTTAGCAAAATGATTCCATTTTATTCTAAATACTAAATTTTATTGTTATGTTTTACAGGACAAACATGGAATTAAAAATTTAATTTAAAAATTAAATTTCATCAATGAAACAGGGCTTGATTTTTTTCAGAAAAGGGTACAGAAATCTATAAAAAACATCATTTGCTACAGAGCAGAAATGTTCAAATTCATTTGAAATTAAAAACTAATTTTTCATTAATTCATATTACTTTTATTTCATCATTCTATTCCATTTTTGAATCATAGTCTGATGTGGCGAATGTTCGTAATTGGAGAACACCAGAAATATTACATATCATATTCCCCCAAAACGAAAGTATTAGAAGGTAAAATACGCAAAAAAAAAAAAAAAAAAAAAAAAAAAAAAAAAAAAAAAGAATTTCAAATATACCTGTATCTGAATTCAGCCTGTAAATGTTTAGAAAACACACATCCACGAATTTTCCCGTTTGCGCAATATAATGACATTCTTATTAACACATTCATACTTATCCCCGTAAGAATTCAGTTTTCTATTTATTTTAGCGTATTCATGAGTAAAGTTGCTTTAAAATTTATATTATACAAAGGTTTATTAAACTAGGAAACAAAATATTCACCCTATTTCCTTTATAAATATTAATTATTATCCATAACTTTTAATATGCATATTTACATTTCTGATTTATTCCTTTAAGAATACGAATTAAAATATGGAAATCATTCTTTATATGGATATTTTATTATATTGTTGTTAAAAAATAATCTCTGTGTTGCTCTTTTCTAACTTTTAAAAATGATGCTTATCGAAATCAGTTTTAGAGCTAAAAATTTAGTTATTAAATTCTTACTAGGGATAGTGTTAACAAAAACTACGGCGCAGGGCGGAGTAAATAAAATAAAATTTCGATTTAATTAACATTTAAGTTTTGAGGTTAAAACTTCAGTAGAATAATAACATTTCTCAAACAAGAACGATAAATGATGCGTTAAGCATAGATTATGAAAAACTTTCCAACACATTCAGAATACTGTAACGAAAGGCGAAAGAAGATATCTAAGTAAAGAAGTTGGAAAACACATAACATATTTTAAAATCCAGTTTCAGTAATTATCATTAGTAATCGGGAAAATATGAGACATTTTTTTGACAGCTCTGTATGATCAATCGATTTGTCTATAGACTACATAGTATGCTAAAATTTAGTTCAGTTAAGAAAAGCACATCGCAGTTGAAAATTTCCATTCTGCAATGCACGATAATGTACTCGACATCTTTTGTGCAGCCCTGTATATAAAAACGCGTGCCACCATTAAAAACACGCTTCCAGCAATTCTTGTTCATAGACAGTATTGTACCGAATTTTTTTGCGTCCCTGTAAATGAACGTTAAGTATGCGCTCCATAATATATAGTAAGCATGTTGTAATGAACCTTAGTATATATCAATTTCAACATATTTGAAATATATTAACATCAATAAAATACCCCCAAACGATTTTTCTCCATCGGAATTTTTTGAGTGGCCATGTAAATAAACTATAAATCTTACACAATTCATTTTCATTTCCGAACATGTCAGTTAAAGAAAGCAGGTTACGCGAGCCAGGGATGGGAAACCCAGCACTTCGGGAAACCCAGCAAAAGCTTTCGAGTTTTAGTGAAATCCCGAAGGGAAGCCACAAATCTACTTGTAGCCAAAAGACCGGACCAAGTAAACGATGAGGGGGGCGAAGACCACCAGCCTACCCCTACAGACAGACAAACCGAATTCATAAACATTTTTATTCAACTTTGTTGGAAAGTGTTAAAAATGAAATATTCGTTTGCAAACTCGGACGAAAATGCTAAATCTGTTTTTATACAATGGAATTGCTGATTTTATTGCAACCTTAATTATATTGAGTGACTTAAAATAGAGGTTATGATAGAAACTTACTTCAATATTATTACAAAATTGATTTAACTCTCTTGATGAGGCTCCTAACTTAAATGATAAAATGCAGTGTTTTTGAAAATGCTTTCGACTAAATGTTGTTTTGAGTGAATATTTTTTACCTCAATCTTTAATAGCATTTTAATTTTGCTAATTCAAAATCGTGAACGAGAAGGTAGAATCAAATGCAGATCATTCATTTTAGAAGTTTTACAAATAATTTAATATTTTATACGAGCTTCTTTTCCTATCACTTATATTTACGAAAACTTTGGCATACGTCTAAATAGCCTATGGAAGTAAAAACAATGCCACTGTTTTTCCAAAATATTATCGAGTTAGAATACTTTGAACTTGTAAAATTTTAGGTTTTTTAACTAAAATCGGAAATACTGAAAAACTTTAAAATTCAAAGTATCATAACTCGGCAATTTTCTTTTCGTAGAAGAATCTACAAACGGTACTCTTATGGATCTTGAGGAAATTTCAATATGTTCTAAGAATGTAAAAATTACAATTTTTTATCCTTAATTATTCTGTTTGGGGCATTTTTTCAAAAGACTCTTACTGTTTGAGATATGGAAGTTTAAATTGAGGCTTACTTAATGGATGTGCGAGGCCTTAGTGACGTCGTGATAGAGATTTCACCTACGGTTTGGGGAGTCTTAATTTCGAACCACGTTTCAAAAATTATCTTCGATTCAAAAACACTGCGGTAAAATAACTTTCAATATGAATTGTTTCTATTTATTTCATGAAAGAAATTGGAAATTCTCTACTAATGACCTGGTAAATGTCCGAAACTTAAGGAACATTTACACGCAGAAAAATGGTTTTTTAACAAAGAATGTGTGAATAATAACCATTTGTAAATAAAAATATAAAGCAAATTACTAACAATAACAATTTTGGTGAAGTAGGAGCGAATTATGCACCGAATTCCAGTTAACGTTAGGTGTTGATATAATGTTTCAAATGCAATACATATAGCCAAACCGCTTTTGTTATTTTGAAATTTAAAAAAGAAACTATTTTTAGTTAAAATTCTCCTCAAAATCAAGTAGCCGTATTCACGTTTCGCTTGACTTGATAAAGAATTTATTAATATTTTTTCTTGTATCCATGAGAATTGTAAAAATTTATTATTACAATTTTTTTTATCATTTCTACCATTTCTTAAAAATCTTTCATTAGTCGTGTCCATAAATATAGCCTATAAACACTTTTATAGGGATATTGCCCAGAATATTTATTTTATGAAACCTGATTTCTATTTGCATGTATTTCATATACATTTGTCTATATACTGTAGGTGATTTACCACTGTCAAGAAACTATCTTTACAGAAATGATAGAAACTCCTGGCCATGTGACAACGAGAGAAAGAAGTCTTTCTAGGTGGTCCGACTGATGTTTTCCCATGGCGGGTAACATTTGAAGAGAAAAATCTATCATAACCAATCTTTCATTTAAAAGGTTTTGAATAGATTCAATTTGCCGACCTCTACGTGTGGGGTAGATCCTTCTAGAAGCATGGTGTCGACAGTGTAGAAAGAAGAACTCTCTCAAAATGATAGCCCGTTCTTCAACCAAGGCGTGACAAGGGACAGATATATCATGTCAATCTTTTTAAATTCTATTTAAAAATTGTTGATTTGACAAATTTCATTGCACAAGATAAATATGAAAGAGCGGATAATCAAGACTTGGAGATCGCATTTCCGGTATCAGAGACGGCGAGTCATAATTTCAAAAATGGAATAAAGGAAAGTAATCAAAATTCGAGATGTACTTCGGCTCAGATTGTGCAATTGAACAATTTATGAAATAAATATCATTTCTAATGATCCAGGGCTCACAGATTTAAAAGAATACGATATTGAATTATTAGAATATAAACCAAATGTCAAATATAATATTAGAATATAAATCAAATGTCAAATTAAGACCGTATCGTTCGTCGCCCTGACTTACCGAAATTTTGAAGAAGAAAATTAAAAAAATGTTAGAGCTGAATATTATTATTGAGGGGGTATCAAATTTTACATCACCAATGATACTCGTGGAAGCCCTTGAGAAAGACCTTCGCCCCTTTATTGATTACAAGAAGTTTAGTGAGATTACTATAGAAGAATTTTTTCCTTTGCCGAACATAGAAGATAGAGTGGAGCAGGTTAAGAGCGCCAAGTATATCATGGTATTGGATCTTACTAAAGGATATTGTCAGATTCCCATGACCCCTAGGGCGCAAACTCTGGTCGCATTTGTAACGAGCTTTGGTTCATTTTTACCAAAAAGGATGCCGTTTGGAATGTGGAGCGCTTCGTACCGATTTTCGAAATTCATGGACAAATGTTAAGAGTTCTAGATGGGTTTTGTTTGCCTTATCTTAATGACATGGCTATTTTTTCTGAAACATCATATACAGCATGTAGAGAGAGTGCTAGCTACAGTTAAGGAGGCTGAGGTCCACATTAAATTAGCTAAGTGCAAATTTGAACAAAAGACTGTGAAATATCTAGGACATGTGGTGAGCGAAGGTAAGCGAAAACCGGTCGAGGCAAAAGTTCGTGCTATTACTGAATTACCAGGACCTAAAAACAAAACAGAATACGTCGATGTTTAAGCATGGTGGGTGATTATTCGAGATTTATTAAATATAATGCAGTCATTGTTAAGCCATTAACACGTGAAGTGAAAGGTAAAAACAAAAATACAAAAGAAAAACAAAAACAAAGAAATGAGTAGAGCTTTCGAACTTTAAAAAAAGCAACTCACAGAAAACCAATTTTATATGCCCCCAGCTATTCTAATGACTTTATAATACAGATGGACCCTTCCGATCGGAGTGGTTTTAGCGCAACGTGAAGATTCAGAAGAGCATCCCATAATTTATTTACCGAGAAAATATTTTGCGCAACTGAAAAGGAACGTGCTGCGATCATCTTTGCAAATAAAAAAATTGCGTCACTATGTGGATGGTCAGAAATTTTCCATAGAGACCACAACCCCTTAGTCTTTCTGAAACAGAATTCGGGTAATAATCCAAGACTCTTGCGGTGGGCACACACACTGCAACTCTATTGTTATGCAACAGAGCATCGACCGGGTCGAGATATCCCGATAGTTTTTTTTTTTTTGAGTCGTGTCGAATAAATTGTTCTAAATTTCATTCTGTAATGAATTTGGTGTTTGTTATTTTAATATTTTCTTTTGGTTCTATGAATAGTAAGTTAGGAAAATATGCTTTTTTTTCAAAGTGTCTTATTAAGTAAATCATTAGCGTTTTATTTCTATATCAGAGAGTGCATTTAGACATTTATCCCAATTTATATGCCACTCTGAGGTATGAGAGTTTACTAATGTGATTTTACTGTTCATGTGAGTTTTTGTGTGTTTCCCGAAAGAATCATCTCGAGGGACGGGTGTTGTAAAGAAACTATCTTTACAGAAATGATAGAAACTCCTGGCCATGTGACAGCGTGAGAAAGAATTCTTTCTAGGTGGTCCGACTGATGTTTTGCAGATCAAAATCATTTTCTATCATAAATAATATATCTTTTAAAAGGTTTTGGACAGATTAAATTTGCCGATCTCTACGTGTGGGGTAGATCTTTCTAGAAGAATGGTGTCGACAGTGTAGAAGGTGGGAATCTCTCAAAATGAGGGAGTCGATTTCCGCCCACCTTCATCAAACAATGATGATAGCGTTTGATGATGATATCATTTCCTCATTTTCGGATAGGACGGGTTGAGTACCTCCTATATTTAATGATGAGAAGTGAATTAAGGCATCGACTAGATTCAGTTGGAGAGAAGTTCTGAAAGGGTATGCTCAGCTGAGGAGCAGGGTTTATTTTTCCGGAACAAAGTAATAAAAGTCCGGAATAAAGTATTGGCTCGATAAAGAGCTGAGGGAGAGTTCTAGAATAAGAACTCTTGAGGATATTTACTATACAAATTATTCTGTGACTGAGATAAGGTCTCAAGCTTTCGATATCAACAAAAACCTGTATACTTGACTGAGAAAAGCAACGACAAATAAACAATCTCTAAACTTAGTGAAATTCTGCGATAAACTTTAGTTATCATCAATAAAATGGTAAACTTTTATGTCAGCGAGTTTCCCTCGAATATTATTCCACTATCTAGAGAATTGGTGAGAAAACTCAAAGACTGTGTTCAATATGCAAGAACTATTTAATTCCTTTAAAATCTGTCAATAACAGTCGACGAATTCACGAAATAATTATGTTGTTACAATTTCATTTATTTGATCCAGAACTGACTTTAATTTCAATAAAGATATATTCTTTTAGAATGAAAGCGGTTACATGTCACACGCTACCCATCATTATATGATGGATATGTAATCGTTTACACCACCTTTCTTTAAGAAAACATTCCAATAAAAAGAATAATTACGTCGAAAAATGTAAAAATTGCATAAGAGAAAAAAAAAATGTAGCTGTCGTATTTCATAAAAGCGTTTAAAATATATAAAAAGATGTCACAAGCGGATACTAACCCCGGAACCACCGATTCCGTAACTAAATCTTCTACCATGACGCCATCATGGACTCTGACATAATGTCATTCGTTAATTACTTAAAGTGTTATCTAAACTTTCACCTCCAATATCTCAAAAACTAAGGAACAAATTTGAAAGAATGCCTTGACAATCATAATTAAGGCTAGGAACTCTACAGCATAGTATTTTAAATTCTCAAAATTTGTGAGCATTATGTTTAGCGTTCTCTTTGGGACGTCCCCTCTACAGTGCAACATTTTATCTGAATAAAATTTATAAGAAAATGGTACCATATAGTATTTTAAAACCCTACACGGTTCCTACTAAATTTTTGTCCATCCTTATTAACTTCAGAACACCGATAGCTATATTCATGAACGTGGTAAATTTGCTATGCGTTACGCAAAGATATCACTTAAAATGTCACCTAGAGGGAAATTGCTGAGTTAGCGTTCCTATCTCGAAAACGGTAGGCGGTACGAAAAAACAGACACGTTGTAAATCGTTCTCGATTTAGTATTAAATGACATCTTACACGCAAAACTAACATTATTAGAAGCGCTGAAATGTAAATTTTTGATATCCTATCATCAGCTTAAATAGGCCACCAATTATATGTAGAAATGAGATATTGTAAGGCGGGTACACATTTACTAATAAAACTAAAATACGAAAAAAAGATCTATTAAAAAAACAAGTTTTAAAATGTAGAAAAAAAAGTGTGAAATTTGTGTCTAAAAATTGGAGTGATGTCAAATTTCTAAGCTCATATTCTGGTATTTATTTAACAGATTCCATTAACTAAGTTACCATATATATGCCTACCTATGATATGTCGATAAAAATCCTTTTCTTCTGTACTAAATATATCATATCGTGTTTCTGAAAATTAAAACATTATGTTTGTGGAGGTCACCTTTCCATATTTTATATAAATATCTATGGAACCAAGTGCGTAGTTAAAATCCGAAGTTCATAATTGTTACTCAATATGTACTTTATTTTTAATTATCCTTCTAGAAAAAATTTAATTTTCAGAAACACGTTATGATGTAAAATCGAAATCAAATATTTAAATAACATCTAATCACAGTTTTCTGTTTTTTTAATTTATTATTTTGATGAATTATTTTTCGGTATTTTATAGTAACGACTGCACGGTTTTATTACATAATAATAAATTTAAAATAAGCAAAAATCCATATTATTTCACCTGTTTAAAAACGCCCATTAACATTCGACTGTCTTTTAATCCTTTTTACTAAAATTACATATAGGCATTCTATAAAAAACACTATGCACTTTTATTACATTACAATAAATTGAAATGAAAGTGAAAACTAAAGCTTGTTTTCTTAATTTGTTTGAGTAATATCCAATTGCAGTACGAATTTGTTGTTCAGTTAATTTGTTAAAAAGCGCAAGCTTCATGAACCCCTTGAGCACCGTATTCAATTGATGCTGAATACCAGATATATTCAATTTTGTCAAAAGTAGTTTCTATCATTAAAAACCGAATGCGAAACAACAAATCACGAAACACAACTGAACAGAATAAAAAAGAAAATGGAAAATGAATGAAACAATCATTGCTATAAAACCAATCCCAATAGTAAAAACATATGCTTAGAACATTGCAATCTGGACTTAAAATTACAAATGGACAAGTTCATGGTGCTTAAAATATACAATCAAACATGAAATTCAAAAGCTCAGAGGGAGAGAGATGACCTTTGTTTTTTCTTTTGCGTTCTCCCTTCTGCAGCAGGTTAAAAGGTTTATTATAAAATACCCAACACAGGAAAATCTCGCTTTGGACCTTTTCTGGAATTGTAGAAAATTTCATGTTCTCTTAATCACTTCAAAAATTTTAAACGATTCTAAAAAATTTTCTTCATATCAGGATAGAAACTGTAACATTGGATGACTGAGGTATCCAATAAATATCACGTGATAAAAACGCTCGCAACGAAGAATGATAAAACAGAGCAAGCCACTAATACCTAATCAACAATACTTTTAGTATATTGTATTGTATGCACACAAGCTAGTTTACAAAAAATATTTTTCATGTGACTAAAGGATTTTTTCAGATCCATTAAAAAAATATTTTCAGTGAAAAATATTTCGAGTCAAACTAAGAATTTGCTTATGTACAGACGTTTTAAGACAATTTGGAATTCATGGATGTCAAAAATGTAACAGCACATAAAAGTTTTAACATTTCGGCCCACAGATGTAAAAAAAAACAATTGGAAGTAATGATCAAATATACTCTGAGCATAACATCCAAACATACATCTCAAGAACATTTTCAATAATAAAGAGGTTAGAGCCGGTTAGAGAGGTTAGAGAGGTTAGAGAGGTTAGCAAGCCGATCTTGTAAGATTTACATTCGCAATTTTATCTTATACTTTATCGAAATATTAAAAAAAAACTCCACGAAAATTATTTTCCTCCTACAAAACATTTTTGCTTTTATTTCAACTTTCTTTCGGTCTCAGTTGCACCAAATACAGGGAGTTAAAAAATGTATACACAATCTAAATTATTGCAGCGTAAATTTCTATGGACACACACTTTATTTCGAAATGTAAAATTGAAATGCAAAAATAAACACTTTAGATTTCATACGCAATAAAGGAGAAAAATAACCGTTCAGTACTTCAAGTAGAAAAATAATTCTTTCACTCGGGCGTATATAGCGATTTAAGTTTCTACCATCTATCTACTCTTCATTTGTAGGGTTTGTTTAAAAACGGTCTTACTGAAGATTGCTTGTGCACAATCCATCTGCCTCAAACTTATCTCTAACTCTAGCGATGTCCTAAGTGACGTAGGGATATCTGTTTAAACACTCTCCCAAATAGTCCCTGCAATTCAGATAAGTTTTTCAACTTCTAGTGACACTTTAGGATACATTTCCTTTTGTCAAATTTTAGTCTGGTCTAGTCTTCATTTGATGTTAGTTAAAAATGACTGTAAAAGAAGAACGTGCCAGTTATTAGCGAATAAATTGTGTATATATATATTTGAAACACCCTGTATTTTAGAAAAATATCTTGAAGTAAATTTATGTAGATAATGAATAATTGGATAAATTTTCCCTTTTCCGACTATTACTATAGATTTAAAAGGCTTTTTTATTTCGCAGATTATAAGCGTCTATTAATTATTAATTTATGTTTTGGTAAATGAGATATTACTAAAAATATATTGCCTCGATGAAATAAATTCGCAGCCCGTAGGTTAAAACCTGTAAATGTGTGATTCATTGTGTATATTTCGCTACTATTTATTATGGTTGAAATTAATTTTGTATCTTTTAAATTTGTGTACCTTGAAATTTGTAGCGGGAGCTTATTTATCTTCTCCTTTCATCGACAGAAGCTATGCAGTCCATCGTAAAATAAACAGATTAATGACTTAAGTATTCCCGTTTGCCTTACTTATCTTAACGCCAGCCACGTGCATTCTGCTGATGCTCATTTTAAAATAGCGTTAATGTGCGTGGAATAGAATGATAATTTGAAAAAGTTTTACAGATTATTAAGGTAAGACATTTATTATGAATTAAATAATGTAAGAGCATGTTGCTTTCAAATAATTAACCCTTACATTACGAACCAAGACTGGCATAATTTACAAAAAGTTTTCTTTCTAATAGATTTCTCTTCAAAACATCCTAGTAGAAGTGCATGGTAGAGATTATTTTTAAAAATTGTTACGAATCGAATAAGAATTATTTCACTGGGACGTATATGTCCCAATCTGTAATCAAAGGGTTAAAGGAGCATAAAAGAAAGAAAATGTAACCTTAAATGGAATTGATTTCCGAATAACTAAAAACAACTGCAGAAGATTGTAAAAAAACTCAACAGAGAGATAATCACTTAATCTGTGTTCCATACATATGGTATGTATTTCTAATAAACTGGAATTTATTAGTAAATATCCTAAAAAGTAAAAATAATATCTGTTAGGATACTGGATTATATTCTTAATGAGTCAGATATAGTAGGAAAAAAAAGATAGCAAACTATAATTTCCGTTCTAAAAGCCACAGGTTAAGAATATTTGCCCTAGAGTTCCTTATATCTGATTTTATAAACTACTGTTAAAGTTAAGCGTTCATGAGGGACCGTATGGATATTTATTTTAAGATCAACTTTCAAAATTTATACAAACTATTTTATTTGAGTTGTCATGCCGCAGTTATTATAAATTTAAATTTTCAATGCTCTGTATTTAAAAAAACATAGTAAATACTAATTAAAATGTCTCCGAGCAGTGTACAAAATTAGAGAAAAGTATTTTAAAGATTCGGGTATATTGCGACTGAAATTATCATTGCACAGAAAGTATTTTTAGTCACATCTTATATTCCCTTTAAAGTTCTCACATACGGCATCGAAACTCCTTAAAGGCCGTTGTTATTCACCTATCTCTTCCTTCCCTACGACTTACAATGTCAAATTCCATTCCCTATGTTTATTGAATGTTACTTTAAGAAACTTTCAAAAAATCCATCCCGCGAAATCTCTTATGCTAATACATATATGAAGTATTGCACGTTTTAAAGATTCTGCAATACTGTAATTAAATAGTATTACGCTGAGCTATTGTTTTGTTTTACATAAGCAATCTCTATATATATTTAGTAGAATTACTCAATTCTCAATATACTCCAAAGACAATCGAGAAGAATTAATTAATGCTTAAAAAATTATATTGGTACAAAATGTCGTAAAAAGGTTAGATTCGCAGACGATGCTCGACTAAAAATCCATAAATATACCATTGACCTACCAGTATACATCTTAAATGAAACGTCAAGAGATTTTCAACTTTAATGTAAAGTATGATCCGTTAAAGTTGCCTATTTTACATATTTTCGAAAAATTTCAAATCTGATAATGAAAAAAGCAGATAGAATTTTTTTAATAATCGCAACGAAAAATAATTAAAAAAAAGTTTAATAAAAATATGTTAGCTACCAAATAATTCAACTTTTGAGTAGTACTATTTCCGAATAAGAATATTAGAGTAGATTCCCCTCCAGCACAAATGAAACTAATATTAAGGCC
Source organism: Maratus michaelseni (assembly GCA_963931845.1). Classification (NCBI taxonomy): domain Eukaryota; kingdom Metazoa; phylum Arthropoda; class Arachnida; order Araneae; family Salticidae; genus Maratus; species Maratus michaelseni. The sequence goes on from OZ007586.1 coordinate 7,261,827, forward strand.
ACACAACTGACATGGTCGGATAAATGACATTAAAAGCAGTATATTATAATGTTTTAATATGGCCTGTCATTTATCCGACCCTATCACTTATGCAGCATAATTTTATTTTAATATGTGGCGGAGACTCCGCAGTCTACTACTGGATTTATTTATTGAGAGAAAGCAGAAGATATATTTCCGCCCTGTCATTTCATAAACGTTATTTTTTATAGCTAAATATTACAATCATCGGTTTTGTATAAATTTTAAGAGGATACCTCCAGTCATAAATTTTGGTAAAATCGATTTTGGGCAAATGTAACCATGCGAAAGTATAGTCAGTGGACTATTCAATTCCAAAATTTTAAGTGAATCTGATAGTAAAAATATTTTTTTTACATCCAATGAAGCGAACTTTGCCTCCCATTGCAAGTCGACAGTAGTGCTATAAAAACGGTCAAATGACTAATCGACAGTTTGCTACAAAATTTTAACAGTGTGTAGTAATGGTCTCTTTTTACTCATGCAAGCAAGCTGGTCTGTTTAAAACGTGTTATATAGGCATCTTTTCTAATGAATATTGAAATTTGAAAGTCGTTTTTCTCGAAATGAGTTTTTTAAGTCGGTGAACATAATTACAAACAAAGTTCTTAACAGATATCACTGAAACTTTGTGAAATTGTAACTATTAGAATTATCTTGCCCTTGGAAGAAGGAATTTAATTTCTGGTCCAAATTAATATTTTTTCTGAATGTTAGAATAGTCAAATTTAAGTGAAACGATAGCCGTGTCCTTCAAACGGTTGCCTTTTTGTTTCAATCAGCATAAATTAATTTCCTTCGTCGAAGGGCAAGTTCATTCAACGTATTATCAAAATTATCAAATCGATTTTAATATTATTAAAACCGATTGGTTTCGTTTGTTTTAGATAAGCGGTTTCCGAGTCATCCAGTCCATTGCCCACCACTTCCACTGAGACGTGGCCATAACTCCGCGATCTTTCCTTATTTTTGTACACAAAAAAACTTTAAGATTGGAGTATTCAAACGTACAGATTGTTGTTGTATACTTTCGCAAATAAAAATGTTAAAAATGAGGAACCCCTTAAGAGAATAAACATTTTAGAGTGAATGTATCTGCATCTTTTCTTGCACATTACGACATTTTTTTAAAATTATGTTTTAGATATTTCTCGATGAACAAAAATAGCATATACCTCATTTGATCGCAAATTGCTTAGCTTTTGAATTATGATAAATGTATTTTCTCCGACTGAAATATGTAATAACAATTCAAAAAAACGTCGAAATAAGCAAGAAAAAAAGAGACAAACACGTTAACTTTAAAAAGCCATTTTTATATCTTTCTTCTTTTTTTAGACTTAAAATTTATACATACCTCAAAACTACATATTCAACTATGAATAATAATGTTTATCGATTTTAAAGATAACATATTTTTTATGAAATCACTGAACGAAAATATACGTCTTATCTACCGTACGTCTACCCAACGTCTTATCTACCCATTTGCGATTAAATAAGACTCAAAAATCAGTTTTGGCTGCTTTGAAATGTTAATTTTGGAAAATAATAAAATACATGAATTATATATATCTTCCCTTTAACATTGATTGGTTGAAGTTTCAATAACTAATCATTCAAATACATTTTTGGCATGCTAAATACATAATAAAATTATGGTACTGAAATAGAACTTTTCAAATTTAGCTTCAAGTTTAATATGTAGATGACTCATTGTGTCAAAATAAACACATATATTTAATTAAAACGATACTTTTTTGTTTTGAACCTCAGCTATGGCCATAGCTTGAACTTTTTGCCTACTATACATTTAATTCTATCACAATTGAACATTTTTTTTAATTCCCCCATATTCAAATTGAATTCATTCTTATTATTCTTAAAAAAAGCCGTATTTAAAATTTTGAATAATCGTCATTAAAATTAAATTCATGGTAAGAAGAATTGTAGTTTCGCCATGTATGAGAGAGAGGATATTAACTTATACAAATCATTTTACTGAAGACGGCTTTTTTGCGAAAATGGCTAGGCATATTTACCAAAAAAGAAGAACTTTGATATTTTGTTACTTTAAATTTTTACACATCTGTTAATATTCATAACATTAATGCTTGTTTATGTTTTTTAAATGTTTGAGATTTTCATGAAAGTCTATTATTATTATTGAAAAAATGGAAGTTTGGTTTCGATAATAGGACATTTCAATGAACCCTTATTATTTATTAGTGTTAAAAAGTCCCCTTTAACAGTTAAGTTATGTCGGTGTTATCCTGCGCGTATGACAAAACTTTGCCAAAATTACAAATACACTAAAAATGTATAGAATCATAAAATTAAAAAAAGATAAAGGATTCTACATAATCGATTATGAAATTCTAAGAATTAATAAACCTTCAAAAATACTTATTTCTGAACTAAAAACCGAAAACTTTCCTATTCATTTTTATTAAAAAATGATATAATTTAAAAGCAAATTGTTAGTGCATTATAAGAACACTGATTATACGATAGAAATGTGGATAAGAAATTGAACCACCTTTACTTTCGACACATATGATTCGAGAAATAGGATGCGAGTATAATCGGCCAGGTTTTGGAAATAGCTTCCTCAAGATCTATAATGCTTTCCATTTACATAAATAAAGTTGACCATTTTAGAGATTCTAGAAATACGTACGTAATAGAACAAATGGTTTGAAATTTAATATATAGAGTGAAAAGATATTCAGAAAAGTTTTCTATTCAATCCTATCCTAGGTAATGAATTCATTCTAGGTGGCTGTGGTGATTGATTTCCAAACCGAATTTCTATACTAAAATTGTTTCATTGTTAATCTACCGACAGATGTTTCCAGAGAAATAAGGAAAAGAGTCCAAGTATGGATTTCAAGTTGATACATTTTGAAAGATGTACTTATTTTATTAGACAACTTAATGACTCTTTTTACAGCGAAATAATAACGATGGTTTTGGTTTCCGTATCTTTGTAATGGAACAGAATTGTCACGAATTGTTTGGAAAAGTCTTAAACTAAACTGAATATGAAAATCAAATAAATTTGGTATTCATGGCAACAATATCTGAATAGTTCTCAAACTAGTTGTAGTACGAACGCACCTCATTTGTCCAACTTGTTTAATGTTCTTATCGTGCCATCGAGGTGGCCAATTGAACCTATTTTTCGTAGCATTTGAGATACCGCCGATGCTTTCTGTTGTTGGCAAATGACATTTCCAACTCCTAAATGAAAGAATATCCGTTTTAGAATCTAGAGGGTATACTTTTCAGTTCATTTATTTTAGAAACAATAACTGGATGAGTCTAACTTTGAGCTGACGCAGCAACCCAAATCATGATGGATCTTTCGTTATTCTGACGACTCGATGCGGCACTTCTACTCCTCAAAAATGGTGCTAGTAACAACGTATAACATCAGGAAGATGTAAAGCAGTTCATCTATTTAGTGTTAAAAAAATGAGCTGAAAATTGTAGAAACGCAAATTTAGATTTTTAGTTACTTTTAGCAGATGAAACAACAACAGAAACATCGTGACATTTCTAAAATGCTACGAAATAGTTGTTCAATAATAACAATATTGAATTGGCTTCCTGGATCGCCCGATAGGAACATTAAACAAGAACGAAAAATCATGCGTCAAGCATAGATTATGTAACACTTTCCAACACTTCCAAAATAATTTTGCAAATCTTTACCGGAAGGTGTAAGATGATATCTAACTAAACAATTTTGAAAACGCATAACCTATTTAAAAATCCAATTTCCAGAATGACCAACACCATTCGGAAAAATATCCGAGCTCTTTTGTGCAGCCCTGTATAGGTTCTATAGATTTATATATATACTAAATAGAATGCTAAATTTTAGTTACGCGTAGCAGAGTTTAAAATTTCCCTTCTGCAATTTCCGACAATCAACGGAAAGGTACTCGAGAGCTTTTGTGCTGCGTGTATACAATCTGTACAATTTATACACACCAAGTAATAGTCAAAAAATGAGTTAAATTTAGAAACGCGTTCGGAAATTGAAAAAGCATTCCCAGCAATAGTTATTAATAAGCAGTACTTTAACTGAATTCTTTTGTGTGTCCCTGTAAATGAAAGATGGAAGCTATACACATTCTATAGTAAGTCTCTTGTATTCCACGTTAGAGATATATATAAATTTCAATATGTTTGAAATTATTAAAAAAATTGCAAACGATTTTTCTTCCTAGATCGTAATGTAACGGAATTCTTTTGACTGTCTCTTTAAAGGAACTATACTATACACACTACATTCTATAATTAGTCTCTTGTAGTCCACCTCAGTGGTATATGTCAATTTCAATATGTTTGAAACTGTGTAATATCATTAAAATAAACCGCAAAGGATTTTTCCCCATAGACTGCAATGCAACGGAATTATTTTGAGTGTCCCTGTAAAAAACTCTAAGTGCTACACACTTCATTTTCAATACCAAACATACCACAGTAAGCCTCAATAACATATATCCATTGCATGACGATCCGAGCCTATTTACTCGAGCAGCACGGACAGACAGACAGACGGCAGACAGACAGACAAATTGAATTCATAAACACTTTTCAACTAAGGTTGGAAAGTGTTAAAAACGGAATAAAGTTCCAGGTGAACTTCTTTTGTATAAATGGCAGGTTTTATGTAATTATGCATTGCTGATCTTAAAACCGCTATCTGCAATTCCTGGGCAATTATATACGCATTATTATTATCAAAACTTGATCCACGATTATCGGATCGTACATCGTACGTTTGAGTGCCTCCAAAAAGAGGGTTGTTACATTTCCTATTCAGACTCATTAAAATTGAATCTATTCGAACACATAAGTAGCGTCCTTATAATTATGACCACTAACAAATTATAAATATTTGAAATTAATTAAAAAAAATATTATTATTAAATGAATAATAATTTTTTCTCTGAATCTTAAATAAATATTATATAGGGTTTATTAATACTTACTACAGTATAACATTTATGGTTTATTACATTTTTTTATAATATTGGCCAGGGTTGTACCATCAATGATTGGAAAAATTAACATATCTTTATAACTGAAAAGAAATCACATTTAAATATATCCAATTTTTAAAAAAATCAATATTCCAAAAAGTATGTTTTATTAAATATTCATTTAAAATTTTCTACAAGTTGATGTAATAATTCTTAAAATCGTTAAATTTTGACATTTCAAATGGTACATGATTCCTTAAGAAGAAATTTATTATAAATTTATTGTGTGAATCAGATACAGTGAAATGTTCTAAGTAAAAAAAAAAAAAACTTTCTAAATAGAATAAAAAATGAGTAACCTAAAAATTTTGTCCCTGATAATTAAATTAAAATTGAACAGCAAAATAAAGCTCTTTAAACACATCAAAAATGCAAATGGAATGCACTCATCTCTGAAAAGGAAATCTCTTGTCTTCCGACAAAGTGTATTTCATGATAAATAAATAAAACAATGCAGAACAAATATAAATTAAAATAGTTAATTATTACTTGATATGGAATATTATTTAAAATGGAAGATACACAATTTCTCCAAATTTCGAACAATTTAGTACGTATGTATTTCTTTATGAATACATTGTTATAAATACATTTGAATTACACTTCGATTGTTTTAATTAGGTAGCTTCTAGATTTTGTTATGTTAAATAAGAAAATATATCTTTGCCTTTTCTGTTTTAACGGTTCCTATTTTTCTACCCTACAACTTCAAAAATTCCGAAAATAAAGAAAAATTACCGAAAACACAAATGTGAGTCTTCCGGTCCTAATTTATGATGTTTTACTCGCTTGGCAGCTTTGACCATTACCTATGACCGTTAACTTCCCTCTTCTAAATGCAATGAGAATTATAAAATAGTGAGTTATAGTAACAAAGTAAAAGTAAAGTAAGTAAGACTAAAAGCAACATTTACTTCCTGAAAACCAATAATGCATTGGTTTCTCTCGCAAGTATCTGAAGAGGTGTTTTCTGTAGAAAAAGAAATCGACATCGTTTCCTGGAGCCCCCAACAAGAACTAGTATCAAGCGTCATAATGAACAGAGGAAAGTATATTCAACTAGGTAAATTATATACAGGGTGATTCATAAAAGATGGGCAGAACTTTAAGGGGTTATAGTACACTTAAAGACAAATAATATTAAATAGGAGACTAAGGGTCCCAGACGTATTCCCAAGGAGATAGGGGGCATTAAAGTTTAGGGTCCGAAATTTCAAATGATTATAAAACATGGAAAAATTGGTCGATTCGTTTGCGGTTTTTGCAAAAAATTTTCTTTATGCCAGTATTTTCTTGAAATAAAATTTTAAAGTTCAATTTCAAAAAATGCCGATAGGGGGCGCTTTAGACTTTGGAGTAACAAACAACTATTTTTTAACGTTATTTTTTGTATTTCTTTAAATGATTTCGAAAGCTTAGACTTAAACTTAAATTTTGATCTAAAAATCTGAGTCCTAACGAGTAGTTAAGTAGCGTAAACTGAAATTTGAAATTTGAAACCCTTCTCCCCCCAGAACAAAAATCAGTTATTCCCGATCTTTGTGTCGTAGATTAGGCTCTAACTACTGCCGCGTTTTGCTAAAATTATTCTTTATGTCAGTATTTTCTTGAAAATAAATTTTAAAGAAAATTTTCAAAAAATTCCGATAGAGGGCGCTTTAGACTTTGGAGTAACGAACAACTATTTTATACCGTTATTTTTTGTGTCTCATTAAATGTTTTCTAAAGCTTAGACTTAAACTTAAATTTTCAGCTCAAAATCTGAATCGCTGAGCGTGGTTCAGTAGCGAGGGGAGGGGGTTCAAATTTCAACTTCTGAACATAGTTCAGTTTGCACTACTTAACCATGCCCAACGATTCTGTGCTGTGATACGAGGCAAAAATACAACTTTCGTCAAGGACTGCATAGTCGGAATTCACTCATAAAGGCACTGGCACAGTTGGAAACGTCGCTCATGCAAACGTTAAAGCTCCATTCCTGACGCTAGTCACCGGGTGAAGAAGGAAACAGAAAGTATGCAAATGTCAAATGGGGAAGAAGAAGAACACGTATGCAAAATTTCGACACGATTCAGGCATAAAAACCACTGAACGGTGAGTCAAGTGTAAGTCGCTGTAGTAATGAATCGGAAGATGGTGCCCTTCACGAATAAGGAAAAGGCTGAGATGCATTTAATTTACGGAGCGGCAGATGGAAATGGTGCAGAGGCACAACGAATGTACGGAGAGCGATTTCCTAACAGGCGGTTGCCTAACCGCAAAACTTTCGAGCGCTTGCACAGACAGTTGTGTGAGACGGGATCATTTCTCGCTTCCCGGTCGAATGCAGGTCGTGCAAAAAAGGACGAATCAGTAGTTGTTGCAGAAGCCATTCTGGATGTAGTAGCGGCGCAGCCAAGTACAAGTACACGAACAGTGGCTAGCCAGGTGGATACCTCACAGTCCACGACTTGGAGGGTACTGAAGGATGAACATTTGCTCCCGTTTCATGTGCAACGAGTCCAGAAACTGTCTCCAGGGGATTATCCAAATCGTATTGAATTCGCCCGCTGGTTTCTGCAGCAGAACGCGCTAAATCCACATTTTGGACGAACTGTGCTTTTCACCGATGAATGTACCTTCACACGTGAAGGTACATTTAACACACACAATGCACATGTATGGGCGGATGTCAATCCACATGCTACGTATCCACATGCTCATCAGAGACGCTTTTCCATCAATGTTTGGGCAGGAATCCTCGGAGACCACCTAATCGGACCGTACCTTCTTCCTGAACGCCTCAACGGTAAAACATACCTCACATTTCTGCAACATGTGCTGCCAGACCTGTTAAACGTTGTTCCTCCACGCATCCGGCGGGTCATGTGGTTCCAGCACGATGGAGCGCCAGCCCATTACGTACGAGACGTCCGCAACTATCTGGACATCACATTTCCGAACAGATGGATTGGTCGAGGTGGTCCTGTTGCTTGGCCTGCTCGCTCGCCAGATCTTTCACCGCTCGATTTCTTTTTTTGGGGACGATTGAAGGCTCTTATGTATGAGACACCCATTGAATCCCCCGAGGAACTGGTCGCCAGACTTTCCGCCGCTGTAGGGGAAGTGCTCGAAAAGCCTGATGTTTTCGCGAATGTTCGCCGTTCCATTCGTCGCCGTTGTTCTGCGTGCATAACCTCTGGTGGTCACAATTTTGAACATTTATTGTGATTACATGTTAATAAATATGCTTTGGTAACATAATCCTAATTTGTGTCTTTTTACCTCGTATCACAGCACACAATGTGTGGACATGGTAAACTGAACTGTGCTCAGGAGTAGAAATTTCAAACCCCTCTCCCCAGAAACTTAACCACGTCTAACGATTCAGATTTTGGGCTGAAAATTTAAGTCTAAGCTTTAGAAAGCATTTAATGAGACACAAAAAATAACGGTATAAAATAGTTGTTCGTTACTCCAAAGTCTAAAGCGCCCTCTATCGGAATTTTTTGAAAATTTTCTTTAAAATTTATTTTCAAGAAAATACTGACATAAAGAATAATTTTAGCAAAACGCGGCAGTAGTTAGAGCCTAATCTACGACACAAAGATCGGGAATAACTGATTTTTGTTCTGGGGGGAGAAGGGTTTCAAATTTCAAATTTCAGTTTACGCTACTTAACTACTCGTTAGGACTCAGATTTTTAGATCAAAATTTAAGTTTAAGTCTAAGCTTTCGAAATCATTTAAAGAAATACAAAAAATAACGTTAAAAAATAGTTGTTTGTTACTCCAAAGTCTAAAGCGCCCCCTATCGGCATTTTTTGAAATTGAACTTTAAAATTTTATTTCAAGAAAATACTGGCATAAAGAAAATTTTTTGCAAAAACCGCAAACGAATCGACCAATTTTTCCATGTTTTATAATCATTTGAAATTTCGGACCCTAAACTTTAATGCCCCCTATCTCCTTGGGAATACGTCTGGGACCCTTAGTCTCCTATTTAATATTATTTGTCTTTAAGTGTACTATAACCCCTTAAAGTTCTGCCCATCTTTTATGAATCACCCTGTATAATGGTTGGAGTATCATAGTTGAGATTTAATGAACAGAGGAAAGGAACAGGGGGTTTGCGCTCTGTTGGAGAAAATCTCAACTATGATATTCCAACCACTGGATATAATTTACCTAGTTGAATATACTTTCCTCTGTTCATTATGACCTAATTACAGGGTATACTGGAGTTTCCGTGCTATTTCAAGATTCATCATGTAAATGCTATAGTTATAGCTCGGATGAATGAAATTAGCGCTGCAGTTTGCAGCCTTGTCCAACAAATAAGAGTGAAATATGCCAGTCCAGGATATCGTCGCGATAGCTCATTAGGGAGAGCGTTGCTACGGCAAACCAAAGTACCCAGGTTCGAGTCTGTATCCCGGCATATTTTCGCTCTGTTGAAAAAAAATCTCAACTATTATATTCCTTCCATTGGATATAGTATCAAGCGTTTTGGAAAAACATTCGATGAAGCCTTGGCTTGCTTAAGGCGTAACGTCTCATACGACCATTAATATCTGACGACACAGTTCAGAGCATTTGTCGGCCGTTTAATGGGGTTCATTTGTTTCCGTTCGTCATCTCAGCCATGAGTAGAACATTCTCGTGAAAGTAATACATTATCTCGAAAAGAGAAAACATTTGCAGCCAATAAAGTGCCTTTATAAGTAAGTGAATGGTAATATACGCACAGGGCGTTTACCCTGTTTACCCAGATTACAAAAACCCATATCTGGAATTTATGGAAATCCATATTCCAAACCTTCGCAATACTCATCTGCACAAGTGCGATTAGACTAGTGAGACAAGTTAACAAACATTAACTTAGAAATAATTGCAGGATTGACATTTTTTTGTCCAAATTCCTCTCGACTAAAAAATTCTCAGTCGCTCTTGCCTTACTCATAATACACTGCCAGCCTCGCGCACATTTGACGTGCAGTAGACAATCGTATATTAAAATTTTTAACTTATCTCTGTAAATACACTATATTGCCAAAGGTGACCGGTCACTTGCGATTTTAGACATTTTGTTAACTATCTAGAAAAATACATGAGGAATTAACGTGAAACGGCAGATGTGTAAACAGCATAGTATAGGTTATATATTTCCGCGAAGATTTTTTTCCCGAAACCCCATAGGGGACTGTCAACAAATTGAACAAGAAGGAATATATTTTGGATTACCCTGTAAAAACTAATGTAGCAAAAGCGTTCAAACTCGAAATTATTAATAAGTGGCTTATTGTAATATACTGTGTTCATTTTTATGAAGATAGCATGTATAGAAATTAAGGTTTATATAAAAACAGTCCCAAATTTCGCCAAGTTTTTTGCTTATAAATTGCAGAGTTCTTAATATAAAAAAAGTTATTTTGAGAATATATATCAAACAACATTGTACATAATACTCTGCAATCGGAATTAAAAAATAATAAAAATTGGATGGAAAATGAGCAGGTTTACTAAAAAATGTTTCACTGCGCACGCGCGAATGCAATCAAAATATAATGTGCATAATGTATTAGCTACGTATATAGAGCAACTTTTGTGAAAGTCTCAAAATCATAGCTTGAAAATTCTGAAAATTATCGTCAATAGAATAAGCTCAAAATCCGTTGTTCCCAAAAAGAAGCAAAAAGATGAGGGGTTGTATCAAATATCTGTTGATTAGTGCCAAGATAGCGTACACAATATAGCACGTACTACTATATTTGGATACAACCCCTCATCTTCTTGCTTCCTTTTGGGAACAACGGATTTATAGCTTATTCTATCGACGATAATTTTTAGAATTTTCAAGCTATGATTTCGAGATTTTCACAAAAGTTGCTCTATATACTTAGCTAATACATTATGCACATTATATTTTGATTGCATTCACGCATGCGAGGTGAAACATTTTTTAGTAAACCTGCTCATTTTCCATCCAATTTTTATTATTTTTTAAAATTCCGATTGCAGAGTATTATGTATAATGATTTTTGACATATTTTCTCAAAATAACTTTTTTTTTATATTAAGAACTCTGCAAATTATAAGCAAAAAACTTGGTGAAATTTGGGACTGTTTTTATAAAAACCTTAATTTCTCTACGAGTATATATGCTATCCTCATAAAAATGAATACAGTATATTACAATAAGCCATTTATTAATAATCTCGAGTTTGAACGATTTTGCTACATTAGTTTTTACAGGGTAATCCAAAAGATATTCGTTATTTTTCAATTTGTTGACAGTCCCCTATGGGGTTTCGTAAAAAAATCTTCGCGGAAATATATAACCTATACATACTGTTTACACACCTGCAGCTTCAGGTTAATTCCTCATGTATTTTTCTAGATAGTTAACAAAACGTCTAAAATCGCAAGTGACCGGTCACCTTTGGCAATATAGTGTATATATATATACGATTACTCTTTTTAGCTTATCAGTGGTGAACCAATGTAAACAGATCCACTCCAATCCCTTCAGTCATTGCTAAACAAAATTGCAATCATCATATATAAATTCCACATAGACACACATGATAAACGGCCGATAACGGAAGTATTTCCAACCTGTTAAACATTGATATATACTTATTTTCAAACACTATGTGTACTTGTTTTTGTGGTCAATACTTATGCATGCTTTTTCGTTCAATCTAAAAATTGATACCCATTTCATACGTCCTTTATTTCCTACCTCAAATAAATTTTTCATGATATGTGTATGCACCCTGTGAGCAAATTAAGAGAACATTCAAAAATTAAAATCGGGAAATTATCGCCATGGAACTTTATTTTGATTACTTTCCGTTGAGTAAATAGTAAATCGGTTAAAGCAACATACCAACAGAAAACAAATAACGGCAAAATTTAAATACGTCCCAAAACAGACGCTAAATTCAAGATTTCAAAAGGAATTAAGAACTCTAATATTATTTTCTTATTTATACAATCTTTCTTAGAATTTTTCAATCGCATTTTAAACAAAGTAATTTTCATGTTTAAATATTTATTTTAATAAAACAAATAATTGTTTATTGTCGTATTTGAAAACATTAAAACCCAAGTTAACATTCTACATTTCCAAAAGTTATGTGTTAAATTATTTAAAATTAATGATAGCATCATTTTATTTTTACAAAATTTATTCAATGTACTTCTTACATAGATTTATATAGCTTACACCCCTTTACGTATTACTTCCATTTGTAGTCCTTTAATTCCACGAAAAGAGCACTGAAAATGAAGGATATGTTTCTAAAACGTTATCATATGAAAATTAAATTTATTCTTACGATATCATTCAATTAATTAGCATGGCTCTGAAGTAAATATTTACCATTCACAAAGCAAATTTTGTAATGTTAATTATCCCAGGTAAATTATCGCGAAATGGAAGTCGTAAAGTGATTACTCTCAACTAATTAGTTTCATTTTTATCTGCTTGTACTAGTTTTTCTCTAGATTTGTTTGATAATGTGGAATGTAACATATATAAAAGTTAGTTTGTGTTAGTTGTAAATATGTAAATTAAACACGTAAGAGATATTGCAAAAATGTTTCTGTTTAGTATATTTACCATTTGGAAAATTTGTTTTTACTTTATTTTCTGTTTTTCAAAATGCTTTTGAACAAAAAGCATTTTTAAACATAACATTCAACATGCATTTAAGCCGATAAATACAAAATGGTTTGCTTTAGTATTTTTTGAAATGCTCTTTTAAAATAATGCTCTTTGCATCGCAATTTTCCATTGATTTCAATTGGTGGATGGGGGGGTAGGAAGCTGTTTTCTGTTTCACAGATTCTAAAAAATACGAGAAGTATTTTCTGATATGGAAGAAACGTTTATGGTACTTTATCGTAATTTCGTAGTTACCTAAATTTAAAATTTACTTGCTTACATTGAGATTACATTGAGATTACATTGAGTATTAGAAAATTTAGACACCAAGTGGAAGCTTTCTATAATCAAAAGAAATTTATGTAAAAAGGATGGAGTCCCTTTTCTGAAAACCTCATAAAATAACTGATTTCTGAAATTTCTGAATGATCCAACTCCAAATGGAAAAATATCTCCTGAGATCTGAGTAACGACGAGGTTACAATGATTTATCGTAATTTCTCTGCTGTATTAGTTTAGTTTCCTGTATTTTTTTATAGTGCGCGTAAGTGATTCGTTTTTCAGGTAGAAGCACCCTTCGTTTCAGTTTATAAATTTCAGAATGTTAGATAATTATTTTGCTTTTTTCCGTTTTTGAAATATGTAGTGCGTCAACATTTATTATACAAACACATTCCGCTTCACTCATATTGGGAATGCATTCTCTGAGTGTTAATACCAGATAAAATGCATGATCTAATACTGGAAATGGGTCAGAAACGGTGGAATGATTTATATAAGTAGTATTGTTTGAGAAGCGGTGATACTATGAAAAAATATTTAACCTTGCGTACCACGTAGGAAGTTACGCAAATTAGAACGGCAACTCGAAAAGTCACAAAAAGTTGTTTGCACTAAAATTACTTTTTTATGATATTATATAGTTTAATATAATTTTGTTACATTCAAAAGCCCCCTACATATTTCTTTTCGTTCAAAATTTTAACTTTTTAATACAAATCCCATAGTTTCTCTATTTTTATTAAATTTCGATCGCTTTTATTTACCATAAATATAACTTTTTATTGCTCTATCTTAAAAATCACATAAAATAGGATCTAAAACATGTTTTGGAGAAAATGTCAGTCAGGTTTGCCAGTGGGCTACTTTTTTAAAATTCAGATTGCTTGATTGTCACCACTTTTTTAAATTGAATAATTCGCCTTATTTAATCTGTCATTAAATAAGGCGAATTTTACTTTATCAAAAAACTGGTGACAATCAAGAAAAACTGAACTTAAAAACAAATATTCCACTGGCAACTCTGGTGTCAGTGTTAAATGTACTTTAAAACCACATGAAAATGCTGTTGTCACTATTAAAAAAAAGAATATAAGTGTTAATTTTAACGACAGTAAAAATTCATACCTGCATATTTATAAATATGCTATTATTCGCTAATATTTTGTAAAACAGAAATGTTATACACGCACCCTTGACGTTGCCGTTTATACGTATTTGCTCATAATGTGGCAACCAAACATCATTATGATTTTTTGGAGGATATCAACCATCTGCATTCGCCTGGTAGCAGTAAAACGTATATGCTTCCATATAATAATTTCTAATAATACAGTTACGTTTAATCGAATAGACTCATGTTATACTTTGGCTTTTACAAAGTATCATATAAATCCAAAAATAAAATACATACATAATGCACGGATAATGTATGTATATATTGTCTAAACAGTCGGCGTTGCTCTTCAACTGATTCAAAATTTACTATTTTACCACCTTTTTCGCTTGTATGAAAAATAGTATTTTTGCACTTATTAAATGTTGAATCGATATATGCAATAAAATTATGTTGTTGCTCTGGAAGTCATTTCAGTTTTGATATGTAAATCATAAAATGAACCCTATAGAATTAATACATTGTTGTCATAATGCGTTTTTTTTTTCAAAATAATTACCACATTTTTCCAACAGTAAAACTTGCTTTATTTAATGACAGCCATTCCACAATTATATGACGCAAACATCATGACTCAAATATTCTGGTAGATGTTTTAAAACTGATTTTTGATTATGATTTTTGTACTGTATATTCAGTTTACCAAGAACAATTTTATCCAACTGTTACTTTCAAATATTTGAATTTTGGATGTAAATAGATTTCATGTACTTGCATTTTAAGCACGAATGCATTTATATTTCTAATAGTTTTCTTTGTTACACTTTATATACCTAGTTTGCGGAAATTTGATAAAAAATTATTTCCATGTTTTTTTGTTCAATAGTAGAACAAAAACATAGTTTATTTGCTGTTTACAGATATTTAATATTTCTTTACGACAGACTATTAACCCTGTTTTTTTATTGCTTTTGTCACACTGTTTATCCTCTGCAATGAGATTCATTTCCAGAATTTTCATTCCAAAAAAGGAGGTTTTATGGCAAACATCACAGAACTTTGAGGCCTAGAAGTTGGCCTCAAACGCAAGTGGTGTTTCTGTCATCATAAATTAGCTTACGTAATAACTATATATGTTTTTTTCAATGTAGGATGTCGTAAAAATGAACTTATTATCTGGGATCAGCTTGTTCTAAATATCTGCGATTTTCTCAAAATTTTAGCTTAGGAGTTCAGAGGTTTTAAGTGTATTATATTTTTATGTTTCTTTTTATAAAAAAGAAATTTGTACTGCTCTCTTACAGCCAGAAAAAAGTTTTGTTGAATCAACAAAAATTTGTTTGCCCCAACGAAACTTTTTGTTTAAATATGGGTCAATGGAAATTTCGTTTGAATCAACAAAAAAAATATTGTTGATTTTTTTTGCAATTCCAAAAAAAAAATTTATATCGTCAGCAAAAAAATGTTTTGTTAATTCAAGTAAAATGGTTCAATTTTACTTGAATTAACAAAATTATTTTTGTTACATAGATATATGCTATGTATTATTTTAACAATCTATTTTCTTTTTTCAACAAACTATATTTTGTTTGTTTAATCAATAAAATATGTTATATTACAAACTTGTTTTGTTTATACTACAAAAACATTTGTTAAATGAACCAATCTACATATGCAATTTTAACTTTTTTTTAATTCATTTTAAACAGTGAATTACGCTTGTAAACCACAAGTGAATTTTATCCGGCTTTTTTTCAAGCGCAAACCGAGAGAATGAAAATTGCCCATGCCGGGAGTCGATCCCGGGTCCTCAGAACAGCAGCCTGACGCTTTACCACTGCGATACCAGGAACGATATCTGAGTTCGACATTTCTCACTCTTATATATGTCGGAACGGCTGCAATCGCAGCACAAGATGTAATGTCATAAGCAAGACTCCCTTATCATAGATCAGACTTGACAATCCGGAGAAAGTCTATGGGAGAAAATGTCCGCGGTAATTGCCAACTTATTAATTGACTTTCTCCGGAAAGTATCGCCGCCTGGTGGATACTACCGCACAGTTGCCATGTTTCAGGCTTTTTGAACACCAGTATATTTTTAGAGAAAATGTTGTTCTTTTAAATCCCAGAATTCTCCGATCAAACAAAACAAAATTGTCTCTACTAAAAAACTGGTATCCAAAAATATAATAGAAAAATCTATAGAAAAATCTAGCTGGTCTGCTACCGCATAGCTGCCAACTCTTACGCTTTTTTCTTACCACTAAAATTTAATAGAATTTTTTTCGTCATGTAATCACACGATCTTGTCAATTTAATAAGATAAAATTTACTATAAAATTTTAGTGGTAGGAAAACTACTAGTTCATAAGCAAATGCATAGAACAAATGGAGCTGTGAAAAAATTTCGTGTGATTTCGTGTCGTAAATACTATTACTGACGATTGATGGCGCTAGTAGCAGGACAAGTATAGCGGTCAAAGGCAACTTGCTGATTGAGAGGTCTGATACTATGATAAGGAGGTCTTGGTCATAAGGAGCACGCAAATTTCTGCGGCAAACATGAGACGACAGTACAAAGCACAGTATACGGCAACACATAGTTAATTTTTTATTCATTTTCAGCAGTGAATTACGCCTGTGAAAAGCAGGATAAAAATTTCCTTGTTATTATTCAAAGATTACAGGCGTATTGGACTGCTGAAAATGAGATAGAGCTATTGCAGAAATCACGAAAAATGCAACATAGCAGCGCCACCTGTTGCGCGATTTAAAGTAAAAAGTAATCAGCAACAATTTATATCAGAAAGTAACTGAATAAAAGGTTTTATTAAATTCCGTGCATTAGTTCTTGAGATAAAAACAGCGAAATCGCATTCAGGACAACCGGAAATCGAAAATTTTCATGAATCCAATTCTTTCTTCTTGCAAAGATAGAAGCCGGTAATAAATGGGACAGGGGGATTTTTAAAACTACCTTTGTCCGCCCCAGTGAAAAAAAAGTTTTAATTACCCAAAATTATGTTAATCATGTAATTATATAGCTATATAAGTCAAATAAATCAAGTTACGTAAGAGAGATATGGCTACTACACAAGAATTTAATTTTTTCAAAAATAAAAAAATTTTGCTGGAATTACAAAAATATTGTAAAATTAAAAGAAACAAATTTTGTTAGTTCAAGTAAAATTGGTGAAATTTTGTTAAAATTTTGTACGAGTGTTAACAATATTTTTTTGTCCAAGCAACAAAACCAATTTTTTTACTTGAACTAAAAATTTGACTAAAACAACCAAAATGTACTCAACAAAACAGGTTTTTTTGTTTTAATCAATTCCTTTTTCTGGGTGTATATAATTGCTTTAAATTTAATATTTTCTGATACAGCCTAACTGTTCAAAAATTCGCAAAAAACTGCATAGTTTTATTTGCATATTTTCACTTATCTCAAAAAATGAAACTTCTTACACAGGCTGAACATTAAGTATAAGAGTATGAATAACTTTTAGTTTTTTCTGATATATATCCTCTGTAAAATTGAACTGTAAACTTTAGAAGTAGGATAATCTCTTTTGGATTTTAAATTTTCATGTTTACTAGCCTGTAAACTAGATATAATAACCTATCACCCATCTGCCTAAATGTTTTCAAGAAAAGCGGGTTCCCATAAACCTTTTGACACGCTATTTATTTTCTTAAAAAACGAAATTCTTATACAAAAATGTACAATTTTGATACTCTAAAATAAGATTAGCGAAGTACAATTTTATTTTATTTTATTTTTGTATACTGGTAAGAGAATCCGCATGCATATTTTTTTTTATTGAAAAAACCTTTTTTTTGACATAAAAGGGCAGTCTGTATATTTATTTTAATTTTTTACTTAGAAAAATAATTGTTCCAGATATTATAACGCTATTATGAAGAGTACAGGTATTTTCGTTGTACATTTTTGAAGAAAAAATCTGCTTGTGTTTTCTAATACAAAACATTTCAAAGAAAAGGTATTCATACTAATTGAATGGGAATAATGTCTACTATTAAGTGGTATACATTAAGAGTATACACTAGTTACGCAAAGGCACTCGCAAGCTAATGTTAAACCAATGACAACTTTTTCATATTTCCCATTGGCATTCCAATATTGTTAAATGACTGGTATTTTTGTTTTCATATGAAAGTTAAGAGCCTACGCTAGTCACGCGAAAACACTCGCAAGCTAATGTTTAGAGCCTGTACACTAGTCATGCGAAGAAACGCGCAAACTAATGTTAAATCTATGAGAAAGTTGTTTTCAAATTTCTCGCTCGCATTTTAATATTTTTAAATGACTTTTTTTTTGCATAGGTTAGCTGAGGTCGATCTCTAACGTTGTTATTTCTTACTTTTTAGATTTTGGCTCTAGTTTTTTTTAATATAAGGGTACTTTCACTTTCAGAACAGGTTTCAACCGGTTCCAAAATTGAAAATGTCCGCTTATAAAAAACTGCAACAAAATTCGAAAAAGTAAAAACCTAACAACGTTAGAGTTCGACCTCAGTTATCCTATGCAAAAAAAATCATTTAAAAATATTAAAATGCGTGCGAGAAATTTGAAAATATCCTTCCCATAGATTTAACATAAGTTTGGACGTTTCTTCCCTTGTCTAGTGTAGGCTCTTGAGTCTATGGGAAAGTTATTCTCAAATCTCTCGCTGGTTGATCTTTTTCGATTTTGGTTGCAGTTTTTTTTTAATGAGACAACTTTGAAAAAAAAAACATATGCAACCAAAATCGAAAAATTAAAGACTAGCCCAGTTAGAGATCGATCTCAGCTATAATATGCAAAAAAAATCATTTAAAAATATTAAAATGCAAGCGAGAAATTTGAAAATACCTTCCCATAGACTTAACATTAGCTGGCGCATTTCTTCGCATGACTAATGTTAAGATCGTTCTGAGATAAGATCTGACTTCATTTTTACTTTTTCGATTTTGGTTGCAGAATTTTTTTACGAGGTTACTTTCTATTTCAAAACCGGTTACAAAAGGGAAAGTATCCTCCTAAGAAACTGCAAACAAAATCTAAGATGTGTAAAACTTAGAAATCCACTTCAGATATTTCCACTTCAGAAGTTTAAAAATATTGAAATGCAAACGAGAAATTTGAAAAGAACTTTGTTATTGGTATGACATAGCTTGCGAGTGTCTTTGTGTGACTAGCAAAAGCTCTTAATACATTGCTCAAAAAAATTAGGGCAAATAAAATGAGATAACCGTGCAAGACAGCCATGCATGGGTGTAAAATGGAGAGTACACGTGTACCAATGCGCAATACAGAAAATAAGACGCAAAAAAAATTGTAAGGGAGCTTTAATTCTTTAAAAGGATGAAAAGAACAGTAAGAGGTGGTTTAGGGCAACAATTTGGTTACATGTAAATTACAAAAAAAGTATTGTTTAGTAATGATGCAAGTTGTTTAATACGGCGTGTGGTCCCCTCGAACAGCTAAGACTGCTGCACGCCTGTTTTCCATGGAT
Source organism: Maratus michaelseni (assembly GCA_963931845.1). NCBI lineage: Eukaryota > Metazoa > Arthropoda > Arachnida > Araneae > Salticidae > Maratus > Maratus michaelseni. Next base: position 7,281,473 of record OZ007586.1, read on the forward strand.
GTGATGAGGTTATCGATAAGACTTTAAGGAATACTTTTCCACTCTTCAAGAATTCCAATCTCTTTGACCCAGACAGTAAAAGAAAGCCTTCGTCTTGCTGCAATGCGTCGTCCAAGTGTGTCCCAAACATGCTCGATCTGATTCAGGTCAAGAAAGCATGCTGGCCATTCCATACGCTGTATTGTTTCAGTTTCAACCATGTTCTCCAACAGACGAGCTGTATCCTGTCAGGCATTATCATGCATGAAAATAAAGGAATCCCCATGGGTGAAGCGTAAGGTATGACATGAGGTCTCAGTATCTCGTCCGTATACCTTTGGGCCGTCAAAGTGTCATTCCAAATGATATGCAGGTCCGTGCGTCCACCTATGCTGATTTCAGCTCATACCATCAATCCAACTTGTCTGTAATGCGATCTTTCACGAACAAATATCTGGTGATTTCGAGTGCCCTTTTACCTCCATACAAAAACACGTCGAGTGTCACACTCCAGACTGAATAGGGAAGCAGCATTTGACTGCAATCCGTTTCCTTCAATCTTGATGTTCAGCAACCCAAATTCTTCGGGCCGTACAGTGGCTTGTGGTCAACGGAATAAAGATCATTGGCATACGTGCATAGAGACCACCCTGATGAAGCATATTTCACACTGTTTGGTTGGACACCCTTTGTCGTGTTGCCAAGAGCTACCGTTTTTGCAACTGAGTATCATCCCCTTTTCTGTCTCGACGAGCTGTTAACAGGATATATCGGTCATAAGTTGCTACGGTGCACGTCGTCGACCTGGCCCTGGTCGACATCTAACATTTCCTGTTTCTTGGAATCTATTAGACAGCCTTGCAGGGACATTTCTTGCAACTCCAACAGCGGCCGCTACACTTCGCTATGTTTGCCCGGATTCAAGTCTATCTCTAATACGCCAAGCCATGGATTCCGGTAAATCACGTTGTTGTGGCATTTTCAAATCACCCTTTCTCAAAACAAAAGCTGAGCAATTGAATTTCGCAACTGAGACAGTGAAACAGACAATTCTGCGAAATCCTGATTTTTTTCACTTATCTCCTTTTTCTGTTTTTTGACGTAATAAACTTTAATTTGCAAATGAAGTTTTATTTTTCTGTTTTCTGCTATGTTTGAAATTATGGATGTTTTAATTTAAGTTACTTATTCGTGTAAGTATTTGTGTAATTTCGTTAAAACCATGTGCTCCCCTAATTGTTTTAAGCAGTGTATTTTGATAATAGCGTCTATATTATGATTTATAGTAACTTAAAATTGCGTTACTGACTTGTGACCAAATAATTAAAATCTATGCTTAATTTTACGCTTATACTGATGTGCGATTTCATGTCATTTAGACAACATTTTAAAAGTTTTTTCCCAAGCTTCTACCGTTTAATTACTTTTATATATTTTTATATTTATATTTCGAGAAATTATAATTTTATCATATTTATTGTTTGCAGGACTGTAGTGTTAAGAGATCCAAACACAAATACTTCACTTTTAAGATTTTGTATTCTGCAGTATGAAATATGTGTTATGCAGTTAAGATTCAAAAGATGTATGGATGACAACAAACTCAAAGATGTTTAATATATGCGCGGACATAATTTTAGATTTTCCCTCCATTTTTTTTATTGTATTTAAAAAATCATAATAACGACGGCTTCACGATTTATACAGTTAGTGACAGAGTTTTTGAAAATTGTTATTAGTATAGTTATTGGGTTATTGGAAAAGTCATGAAGCAAAGATGCCAAACTATGCGTAGATTGCTAACCTTATAGAATATAAGGATTTCCTGGTAGCAAAAAGCGTAAAATTTGGCATCTATGGATTATAATGAGTAACTAAACAACCCAATATTTCAATGTGTTTTTTTTTAATATAAGAAAAAAAATTACCCATGAGAAAATTTTCGGAAAAGATTTTTCTTCAATTACAATGCAAAAAATATTATTCTATTAGTGATGAGATTGTTATGAATTTCGGCCATAATATATGGATAGGGCCAGCCAAAAGTTTGAGCCCATACTAAAAAAAAACGAGAAAATACAGCAAAACTCAAAAATTTGTTGGTATTTAAAAAAAAAATGTTAATCATCATAAAATTTACAACCTGAGAAATAAAAGTAATCTAAATATAGGCAAATTATCAATTATTGTTTTAATGTGCATTTGTTAATGGTAAAAAGAACTTCATTGAAAAATCTTCTTTTGCAGATTATAACTTTTTACACCAGTCTCGTCATACCAGCATATATTGTTCCAGCTTTCATTTAAAGTCAACTTAAACTAATTTTTCATTGAAAAATCTTCTTTTGCATTTTATAACTTTTTACACCAGTCTCGTCATACCAGCATATATTGTTCCAGCTTTCATTTAAAGTTCTCTACATTTAATGACGACTGAAAGATATATACAGGTAAAATATGTACATTATTTACAAGTAAAATTCGCACGTATTTCTACTGCCATTTTCATCATCATTCATTTCGCAACAACCGCTCAAAAATTCAGGTGGAAAGGCAACCCCATATAACCAATAGCCATCGTGATTCATTTATCGCCTTTTTGGCATTAATAACATTACAATTCTCTACACACTCCCCACCTGGACTCATGAGAGTACATAATAATAAATCAACATTAAAATCATCATAATGAACATGACTTTACATCAAAATCAAACCTGATAAAAAAAAATCAATCTACACTTACTGACAATTCTATGAAATTACTCAATAAATTTTCAACAGTAGAAAATATTAAACATGAAATAATGAAATTATTTTCAATATAAATACAATTTTATAACATGTAGCTACATGAACACATATATCTGGCCAGATTTTATACATAAAAGATTAAACATATATATAGAAAAATACCATCATTAACACTTCAATAATTAATCAATAATACTAATGACCATTATTATTCAATCACACTTTTAAATTCAAATAAGTATAAAATATGCATAAAATAATAAATATTCTTACTAAATGAGTAAACAAACAAATTACAAATTTTAAAAATATTTCAGCTTAATATCATTTAAATATTCATACATTAATAGAAAACAAAGTAAATAAACGAATTTCAAATTCGCATACTGAAATCATTTATCATTTAAACAGTCTAGTTCAAAAGGATACAGAAGTTGTACTGGTTTTCTCAACAGTCCTTTAGCAGTTTTTATTATACAGGCACGAATAAGTTTATCTCTGCCAATAATCACTTCCTTAACTATTCCTAAGTCCCACAACAGTTTAGATTTAGCAGTACCATCTACTAGGACAACATCTCCAATTTTTAGATTGTTATGTCTTTCAGGAGTTTTAAATTGATGAGCTGAACTTAAATTCATTAAGTATTGTTCCTTCCATTTAATCCACAACTGTTTCAACAATTTGCTTTGATAGTGCTTTCTTCTTAACAAAGTTTCTTTGGTCGAAATTTTGTCCTCTAATTCTGCAAAATGTAGAGGAAAACTAATGTTTTCTCTTCCTAGTTGAAGAAAGTGAGCCGGTGTAAGTGGCTCTGGCTCACCAAAATCACTTGTTGTGTAAGTTAATGGTCTCAAATTTATTATGGTTTCGATTTCTGTCAAGATCGTTGATAGTTCCTCAAATGTGATGAGAGCTCTTCCTAAAATTTCCCTTAGTGGTTCCTTTACACTCTTTAATAGTCTTTCGTAGAATCCTCCCCACCATGGGGCACGCTCAATGATAAATCTCCATGTCACACCTTTATTTGAGATAAAATCCTGAAGTTCTTGATTTTTAATTATATTTTCAAATTGTTCCAGTTCTTTGTTGGCAGCCTTAAAACTCTTTGCATTATCTGAAAAAATTATTTTACAATTCCCTCGTCTTGAAATAAATCGACAAAAACATCGACGAAGACGTTGACTACAAGATAAAAGATCTTGTAGTCATATCTTTTGCTGCTTCCAAATGTATGGCTCTTGTTGTAGCACAAGTGAATAACACAATATATGACTTCGACGTGTCTTTATTCTCAGTTTTTGTGATTATCGGACCTGCAAAATCCAATCCTATAATGATAAAGGCAGGAGATTCTGAAATTCTTTCTTTCGGAAGTTGGCCAGTTAATTGGTCAGCTGGTTTTGCATTATATTTCCTACAAATTAGGCATTTTCTAATAGTTTTCCTAATTAATTGCCTTCCTTGTGGAATCCAAAATTGTTTCCAAATTTGTGCAAGTGTCAAAGAAACTCCACTATGCCTCAATTTTCTGTGTTCTTGCATAATTAGCAACTCGGTAAACTTCTCATTTTTTGGCAATATGACTGGATTAGTTTCATTCGAACTAAAGGATCCTTCATTAAGCCTACTGCTTATTCGTAACAATTTATTTTCATCTAGATATGGTAATAGACAACAAATTCTTGAAGTTTTCTTAACAGGATTTCCACCTTCTGATGACTCAATTTCCTCCTTATAATTTTTCATTTCTACTTCCTTAATTTATAATTCTTCAGCTTCTTTCAATTCTTCTGTAGATAATGTAACTTTACGTTTATTTGGGCTTCTTAAATTGAAAACAAATCTTTTGCAACTGTTTTGATTGTTTTCAATAGAGAACTAAAACGTTCAATCTCTATAAGCGTTTTCTGGTGTTCTGTTGAACAAAGATTTGGGGAAATTACTTTTCGTTTAGCTTCTAGTTGTTTCATATCTTCATCTACTTCTCTGTCTTCCTTAGGCCCTAATTTTGAATCTTTCGTTAACCATGGAGGCCCTGACCACCACAGATCATCGCTCTCGAGGTCGAGAAGTGAGAGTCCTCTTGTAAGTCGGTCAGCAGGATTAAAACTACCTGGACAATGTCTCCAGTTTATCGGATTTGTTAAAGTTTGTATTTTCGATACCCTATTGCTCACGAATGGTTTCCAAGTACTAGATGAACTCTTAATCCAGTGAAGTACAATATTTGAGTCAGTCCAATAATATACATTGCTATCACTTATCTTGAGACCAGATATCACAAGCTTACCAAGCCTAGCTCCAATCATAGCACCCATAAGTTCTAAATGAGGCAATGTTAGCTTTTTTATTAGCGCTAATCGGCTTTTTGATGTAACAAAACTTGTTTTCACGCTGTTATGGTTGTGATATCTGAGATAAATTACACTTCCGAAGGCCTTAATACTTGCATCACTAAAACAATGAATTTCTACATTGTCATAGTCTCCCATGTCATTAAAATAAAATCTCGGAAATTTTATCTTACTAAGGTATGGAATCTGTGCTCACCAGTTATCCCACTTTTTCTCTAAATGTTCTGGCAATTTTTCGTCCCAATCGATGCCGTGTTCCCATGATGACTGAAAAATCATTTTGATTATAATTTTGAATGGTGATAAATACCCAATGGGGTCGAAAATTCTTCCAGCTGCTTGAATTACAGTCCTTTTGGATTTTTCCTGACAATGAACAAAGTCTAAGAGATGCTGGTTAACTAATCTGAAAATGTCTTCTTCTGTGTCCTATATTAACCCTAAGATTTTAAATGGATTTGTATCAGTCGATGTATCAGGACAAACATTCATATTTAAAGACTTTAAATGTCCCTTTAAAATCGCAGAATTACTATGCCACTTTCGTAAGGACATATTTGCTTGTTCAAAAATATCTAAAGACTCTTTTAAAGATTCATCAACAGTACCTGCTCCTAACAGTAAATCATCGACGTGGAGGAGTTAATTTTGGCACAAGTTTCAGGGTACGAAAATGCACACCTTTTCACATGGTGTTTAATTACAGCTCCTAACAGGAATGGACTCGAAGTTACGCCATCACGGCACATACACGGCGAATACACGGTACATTTTCATAATTAAAATTTTCATTGGAGTATTCTTACTTTGGGGGAGTTCGTCGATCCACAATAATCGAGTCAAATCTCTATCAGTTTCAGCAAGGCTTATTTGCAAAAGTCTGCCACTATAGCAATTTTATTATTTCGAAAATGTAAAATTAAGTCAAATAAATCAGAGTTCAAATTTGGACCCGGAAAGAGTACATCATTTAGGGAGGGTTCAGAAGGAGCGTGGGATGATGCATCAAAAACGATGCGCAATTTGGTTGTTTGCTTGTCTTTCGCATCACAGGGTGATGGGGTAAATAGTATGTCAAATTACCATTACTTGAATTTATTTCCTGGGATTCAACAATTTCTACGATTCCTACAGCCATATATTCATGAATTTCTTTGTAATCTTTAAATAATGCAGGATTACTTACAAATAGTTTAATTAATCCTTGATATCTCTTTTTGGCAACATCATAATTATTAGGAAGATCAATATTGTCATATTTCATGGGTAATTTAACTTCATATCAGTTGTTCTTAAATTTAATGGAATTTTCAAATTGTTCTAAAATTTGTTTGTCACACATATTTTTATTTGAATTATCTTCCTGAATCCCCAACCCTTCCACAGTCTAAAATTTTTCAAGCTGCACTCACACTTTATCATCCTTATTTTCATCCCATATAGATACGTACATAGCCCCCACTACATTGCTTACATCAACTTCTTCAGAAAATCTACCATGGAAAGTCCAACCCACTCTAGATTCATTTAAAACAAGTGTTGGTGAAATGCGTTTATATTTCCCTGTCATAATTGACCAATTGCCAATTAATAAGTTCTATTTTATTTTCCCCATCATTTAAGTACTCCGAAACATCTGATAATTCTATACCCAATTCCTTAATTTTTTTTCATGTAATTCAGAATTTGCAGCTCGAATTATATCCGAACAGATTTTCTCTGTTTCTATAGCTTCCAAATATATTATATTATCAGAATTTCTGCCTTTTAAGAAAATCTTTACTCTATTTTTCGTATCAACGATCGTATTTGTTCCCGCAAATGTGTGAATTTTTAACGATTCCTGTCCAATTACTTCTAAATTTAAACGGTTTGATAAATTTTTGCATATAAAGCTTCGTTGTGAGGCAGAATCACATAAAATGCGAACACTAATATTTTCCTTTTTTCCAATCATTATCCCTTTCAAAGTTTGAAAATAAATGTATTCATCTGGCTTACAACAAAGAGAAGATACAACAATCTTTTCAAATTTCTCACTTTGCGATCCTTTTTCACGCGCAGATAAATTAGACTTCGAAAGTAGGTCAATTTTTTTCTTTTCTGTTTCATTCGATAATCGTTCGTTTATTTTTTTGTCGCAAAGAGTAATATCATGAGCTCTAGAAAATCAATGCTTACAATGTATTTTTGACCTACAGTATTGTTTTTTGTGAAAATTTTTAAAGCAGCGAAAACACATTGCCTTAATAAAGATTTCTTGCGTTCTTCCAAATTTAAATGACATAAATTAGCTTCATGGTTTTGAGAGCAAAAAGGGCAAAGATTTTCTGTAATTGTATTTAACGTAAATGCCAAAGGATTTAAAATTTTTCCTTGATAAAAGTGTTTGGGAGAATTTTGCTTAAATTTATTTTTGGATGATTTTACATTCTCGAAATCAGTAGAAGTAACACATTTTTACCTCGCTTCCGTTTGACACTTAAGGAATGATAATAACAGGGGTTACACAAACTTATTTTTTATCATTTTGTTCTGTGTGAAATTGCAACAAAAGATCATTAGGTATGCATTTATAAATAATGGGTAATAATAAATAACCATATTGGTCTGAATTTACATCAAGCGATTCAAGACTTCGTATTTGAATAGCTATTTCGTCATTTAATCTTCTTAAAGCCTGTATATCATTTGATTTATGCACCGGTTCTAAATTTAACATTTTGTTTGTATGCGCAGAAATTAAAACGTCTTTTTTGCTGAATCAATCTTTTAATATATTTATTGCTTTTACATAGTTTCCGGCTGTTAATGGTATCGCATCTGCTGCGGAGTCAGAAATCAAAGATTTCAAATATGTAAATTTTTCAATATCCTGAAGTATTTCATTTTCATGAACAGCAATCTGAAATTGAGGCCAAAATTCCTGTAACTTACAAATATCGTCTGTGAATTTATTTAAAGAAATATGCGGTAATTTCGTATTTGATTTTAGGTGATTGTCTGATATCACAGACGCAATTTCTTTGGATTCATTCGTAGCCGTAGAATTTTTCTTAAAACTATTTAAATATCTACTGGCCTTTGACTTGCAGGTTACAATTGATTCCTTATATTCAGTCGAACTTTCTACTTCCGATTCCAAATTATCTATCTCAGTTAGTGATTCAATTAAATCATCTAACTTTTCGAATGACAATTTACGTTCAAGGAGTGTCGCTAAACAGTCCTCAACTATTTCTGGCATCGAATCAACTTCTTTTTGGATTTTGTTTATTAATTTTGTTACTGTGGATCGAATTGAACCGCGTTTCGAAATGTTTAGTTTCAAATTTTTGGCTTTATCCATCTTTCATTTACTGATTCAAAGTCTTCTATCTTCCAATATAACATCACCTTTAGAGAAATACTAAAATAACTTACCCGTTTTATGAAGTACCAATATTTAGCATGCATCAATTTTTATTGACGGCCGGTGCACCAATGTTTCGCCGTATTCTTGTGGTTCAGTGGTTTCTTAATTATATTTTAATTTGCAACGCTAATCATAAATTAATTACTGGCACTTACTCCTAAAATAACCAGGCATCTTTTTCTCTACCTTTAATGAAGACTGAAAGATATATACAGGTAAAATTCGCACGTATTTCTACAGTGTTAGAAATTTTTACCAGTGTACTGCCATTTTCATCATCATTCAATTCACTCAAAAGTTGAGGTGGAAAGTCAACGATTCATTTATCGCCTTTTTGGCGTTAAGAACATTACGACTCTCTGTATATCATGTTGCCAGCCACCTCAGTGACGCATAGAAATGTCCTTATGTTTGAAAGCGTCATTAAAATGTACTTTTAACTCCATTCATCGTAATGTAACAGAATACTTTTGAGTGAACAAATTCCTTACTCTATAGAAAGCAGGTTGCCGTCTATCTCAGTGACACACATCCATTTTGTTTGATCCATTTTGTATCACTATACTTTGGATTGCCCTATAAACGAACCATAAATACTTCATTATATGCTATGGTGAATCGCAATAACAGATATCAATTACATGACTGTATTAACGCGAGTTAGACAAACCGAATTCCTAAACACTTTTCAACTATATTGGAAAGCACACTTTTTAAATTTTTGTATCACCTCATTATACAAAATGGGTCAGATAGATTTTTTTCCCATTGGTTGCATTGCAAAAATCTGCATGTCTCTGTCTTTAAAAAGGAATTAATAAGGACTTTACGTTGCACATATAAATATTACTCATCAAACATTTGCTTCCAACGTAAAATTCGTTTAATAAATAGGAGTTATGTTTATTTATATATGTAGTTTAAAATAACTCCTATTTATTAAACGAATTTTACGTTGGAAGCAAATGTTTGATGAGTATGAATAAGCTATGCTTAACTGAAAACTTACCATTGTGTATAACAAATTAGAAATGTAAATCTCTGAAATATTACAAGAAAGATGAAATACAGACAATATACGGTACGCTAATTTTTGTGAATTCTGCTTAAAGTAGGAATGCATTCACTGGTTCTTATCTATAGTAAAAAGTAATAATAATCAGTAAATTGTCACGAAGGGAATTGTACATACAGTTGGGAATTATGTCGTCTTTCAAATTATGCTTAAAATAAAATAAGCTTAGACGACAGTCTCCATATTACAATTCAAACAAACTTTGGAAATTTCAATGCTAACACCCAATTTTTGCAACATATTTAGATTTACCTAATTAATTTTTTCAGTAGATCTGAAATTACGTTCGAAATTACCAAGGTTCCGAGTTCGATTCCCGGTCTGGATATTTTTCACTCTATTGGATGTACACTTCGCAGCAAGTGAGAGTTCATAACTTTCTTATACTGATATTTGTAATTTTTGGTAAATTTTAGCTTCGGATATCAAACAGGACGTAACTTCGTGAGGTAGTTAAAAAATTATGCAGATGTGTCGTTTGGAATTTCTAATTTTAAATTACTTTTCAATCGGTGGAAAACAAACTGCAATGCGGGGACTTTTTAAAGTATAACTAAAAAACTACCTAGCGGCATCAGTTGAAATTTTCGATTTGCATATTTCAAGTTTCTCCAAATCGATTTTTTTAACGTTTTTATAGGTTATAATGCGATTTCTTCTTGAATTTTAATTTCATAATGTATACATTATGACGCACATAATTGTATTTTATTTTAAAAATCACCGCACTATAAGTTCTTATAAGTTGAACTCACAGACGATTTTGTCTTTCTTTAACTTCAATTTAGTGTTGTTTACATTACGTATTGCAGTGGAGGAAAAACACTGAAAAGTGTTTTTTGAATTCCTTTCTTTTAATCGTATTTGTAGTATTTTAAACGACATTTGTCTTGTTCCATCACTAATAGTAATGCTTTATTAAATGCATTTGTTTTTCCACATGTTAACATATATTTTTGATCACCAGTTCATAGCTACTTTCACTGATGCAATAGCATTTCAAATGGTACCAAAGATATTTGATCTTTCATTTTAATACTATTCAGTTCTTTTTAAGATACAGCTTTTTCAATGGCATTACTTCAATAATATGCAAAATTATTGAACTGACCGTCAATAGGATTCGTTTCAAAATAGAAAGAATGTAACTTTTGAAATGCTAATGGGAAGGCTATTCACTTCAACTTTTAATGACGGCATAACATAGCAAGACTGTCTAGGCATAACATACCAGCATGTTTAGGTCTTGGCATAACATACCAGCATTCCCATTTATTTCCGTAGTTTGTAGGAAGCAATTTAAAAAATATATTAATGAGGAATTTTGAAATCACTTTAGTTTCTTAATTCACATAGTTTCATTTATTCAGCTTTTTGAATATTATGTTTATTTACTGCTTAATTATTACTTTTAGCTGAAACAGTTGGTGTAAGTTTCAGGAGACCTGAAAACAATTGTAATGCAGAATTCTCATTTCATTGACCCAAAACACATGCATGATCCTTCTATTTAGAAGCAGATTTTCTTTTTCTTGTACGTTTCCAAAAAAATATATATTTGACATTCAAAACATTTTGAAATTTATAAATCAGCATAAAAAATTTCAATTGATACTAGAAGCCAACCTGGCCTTCCAGTGTTACAGAAGTACCAGGCGTACAGAACATAGGTGAAAATAACATGGAATTGAAGACACTAATAAATTTTGTACATTTAATATATGTTTAGATTGCCTAAAAAATAGATAAAAAATTTCCCGAAAAACATCAATTATGCATTTAAGTAATAAAGTTTTAAAATTTGCTAAAAACGGTATTACTTTCGTTTTTGCCACATGCCAGCGGTTAATAGCCAAGGAAATCGCCAAACATTTCACTATTTATAACCACTTTTTTTAATTCTAATTATATTTCAGTGTTTAAGTGCTCTTTTAAACTTGTGTTTTATTTATTTACTAGCTGAACCTCACTCTTTTATTAATTTACTAGTTCATCCCCACTGCCTTTGGCAGCGTATACCCTGGAAGAAGTAAAATTTTATATTTTTAAAAGAAAATCTATCCAAACGAACATAGATACATTTTATATTTTTAAACTAAAATCTATCCAAATAAACCTACAATGGCCCTCCTCCCTCTACCATCGGCACCATAAACTGCGCTTGCTCCGCGCATTCCGGTCTGTTCTGATTTTATCATTTTAAAGGAAAATCTCTTCAAATGATCAATGGGTTATTCGAAAAATAACCGAATGAAATGGGTTATTCGAAAGCTATTTCCGTTTGGAAAAGTTGGTTCGTACCGGAAAATTCTATCATTTAATTATTAGATATTAATTTCGATATCTTATGTTTAATAATTGACGGGCAGAATTTTCCTGTACGAACTGGTTTTCCCAATTCGGAAAGAACTTTCCGAACAAACCAATAATTTTGGGGCCCCTGCCTAAATCAGCGAATTTGTATGATTTTGTATTTTTACACAAAAACTCATCCAAATGAATCTAGAGTTGGGGGCTTCAATGGCTTTAGAAGTATACCCAGGGCGTGCTACCTTCGCCCTGGTATGTTTTAAATGAAAATACGTCCAGACAAAACGAGTTGTGCCTTCAATCGCGTATACCATCGAATTTGTAAGATTTTAAATTTTTAAACACAAATCTCTTCAAACTAAACTTTATCGGGGACCCCACTGCAGTAACACCGGGAGTGCTACGCTCCCTCCTTTTTTCGTAAACGAACATCGAATTCGTATGATTTTATATTTATTAAACGAAAATCTTTCCAAACGAAAAAAAGGGATTCCTGTTATAGTGATTGTCAATTTAATATCTGACATTTAAATACATTAAACTTTCAATTCTTACGAAAAGTTCCTGAGAAGACCTAAATAATATAAAATGGACACCTGCCCCTCACTCTTTTAAAACATGAAATGATATCCTCCAGTGTATTGATAATCTATGTTGAAAATGTAGAAGTTTAACCGGACATTCTCAAAAACGAAAACCCTTCCAAAAAGACTATCTAGAGCGACACTATAGTAGACATTAATATCTGTAGCGAATCTTTGAAACAACTTAAAGAACAACTTTTTATCAAACAACTGGAATAGTTTTTTGGATAATTAAATATATATATTTTTTTTTTTTACCAAAGATATAGTTAGAACCGGAAATAAACCGAAAATAAGTGCGTATTTTCTGTGTTTTTGTATTTTCATCTGCAAATAGGAGCACTGCATCACTTTAGAAGACATGGAGCCTGTTGAGCTTTATTTAAGTCTGTTTTGCCTCCAGTAACTGGCAAACCGAGTTAGCTACAGCCATTATTGTGTTCTGTATAGTAATAAACGGTATTTACTAACTTATGAGGTATCTTGCAGCGGCTACTAGTGCTAACATCCGGCGTTAGAGATCGTATCCCGAAAACTCCAAAATATCTTCTTGTATTTCCGATAGGACCCATGACAAAATTGTAGAAATTCATCGATGTAGTCAGAAGAAATCTTGTGCATGTGGATATGAAAAATAGTTGCCTAGATAGATAAGTTGTGAGAAACAACTACCATCATCTCATTTCTAACACCGTGTTAAATCACTATCAAGATCTACAAATGCTGTCATTCGAGCGAAAGGTGACCTCCATACTATTATCTGGGTGTAAATAAGAAATTGTTCTTTCAGTGTACTTTATGTATGCCATTTACTAATATTATTCCCATTAATCGAAGTTATTAACGATTGCTTGGTTTTGGTACACTATATGGTTAAAAGTCTCTGAACGTATTTAATTTTAGACGTTTTGTTAAATATCTACAGAAATACTTCACGATTTTTTCTGAAACTGCTGGAATATAAGGAAAATATTTGACCTCATATTTGTCAGAGAAGTTTTGGTCACTAGGGAAGGCAGTGAACCAACAACAAATTGAATAAAAATATTTGCGATCATCCTGTAAAATAAAATACTCGAAATGCTCTGTAACTGTAGCAGATGACTATATGAGTTCTGTGTAACATTTGTATTCATTTGTATAAGAATAAAACGTATATTCATGGATATATAAAGGTATTTTTAAAATTTCTAGAAATTTCCGCATGCTTTTTGTTCATAGCATTCAGGGTTAAGATTACCGACACTTTCAGTAAACTTGAAAAAATAGTACAAACAACATATTTAAATTTAAAAATAAATATAGTAAATATTTGGCGAATTATGAGCATTTGTATGGATTAATTTTTAACTGCGCATGCGCGAACGATATTTTTCTTTTTGCTTAAATCAGCTGCGAACTACAGGGCGACATATGAAAAGGCCAGTCAAATATCGTTTAAAATTCAGAAAGATATCGCCGATATAGTGAACTGAATTTTCGTTGCTTTCTAAAACCACACGTGCACAATAAGAGATTTTCCACAAATTTTCATGATTTGTTTTATTTATTGTCTTGTTTCATTCATATTTTGGCTGTTTTTAAAACCCTCAAAACCGGCCCATTCCAACAAATCTTATTAGCAAAACCGAAGCATCTGTGTAAAAGCTACAGGCGGACACGTGATAAACACATACTCCTATGTTACAAGCCAATTAACAAAATTGGCTTTTCACTGATATCTTTCTGAATTTTCACGATATTCAACCGTCCTTTTATATGAGATGCCCTATATAGTGGACTGCTAAATTATGCTAAAACATTTTTGTTATCGTTCGGGCATGCATAGTTAAAGAGTATTTCATTCAAATGTTCATATTTCGTAAAATGTTTAATATACTGATGTTTTAATTTCATCATATTATTTCTACTACACCTTGTGAAGTATCCTAAAAGTGGCATTAAATTTGGTTGCATTTCATAAACAAAAAACGTGCTAAAATATTTTGATTTTTTTAAAGCTTTTGTTATATCTCAAATAATATACGTGTTATTCTTACACATATAGAAACATGTCTTATACAGGAATCACATAGTCAGTGCTACAGCTATAGAGTATTTTGAGCATTTTATTTTACAGGATGATCACAGATATTATCTTTTAGCAATTTGTTGTTGGTCCCCTAAGTTCCCGTATGCTGTAAAATATGAGGTCAAACATGTTTTTTATATTCTTGAAGTTTCAGAAGAATTCGTCAAGTATTTCGCTAGATATTTGTCTAAAATTTAAAGTTTCACGTGATATTTGGCCATATAGTGTATCAGTTTTATACTCTTATTTCCGGGAGAATGAAGGAATGTTCAATCTTACCTCCCAGTGCTGCATGTACACCGGCTTAGTGACATACGATCCGATACATTACTTCGTTACTTGTTAAAATGGCGTGTTATTTGTTAGTTCTAAATTAGTTGAACTGTCACATGTGCTACTTTTAAAGACACTGTTTTTTGTAAATAATAGTGCTGTTGATATACCTTTTTTTAAAAATCATAAAAATTTGCATATAAAAATCATAAAAAGCTTGTAGATCACGAAAGAAAGTACTATCCACTTAACATGAATAACGACTATTCGCTGACTACTTCCTAAAATACAATTATGTAAAACAATCAAATTAGAATTTTACATGATATATCATACAAATGCGGATTTGCGAATATTCTTCAATAATGCAGCTTAAATCTCTATACAGCTGTCTTACGTCACAGCGACGTACATTTCGCATTGAAATAATATGTAAATAATCGGAAAAATTGCTTTACAAAATTAAACTTCACCGCATAAACCTAAAAAGTAATATTAAAATATGCGAATCCAAAATTACAGCTCATTAATTACCATCAAATCGTTTCTGACTTAAGCTTGGAAAACAACCTACATTGTAATTCGTTTTGCAACGATAAAAATCAATTTAACCCTCTAAGCGTTTTGCCCGTATTTTTCCGTTTCCCAAAATCAACTTAAATCGGCTCTAGATACAAATATATTTTTTTAAATTTTATTTTAAGATATATGTAAAATAAAGAGATATGAAACATAATTTTAGAAACAAACGGGGAAAGAAAATTTAAATTATTTTAAGTTTTACAAATATTTTTATGAAAATGCAGGAAAGCCCTCAAGACGCTCAGAGGGTTAACATTGAGAGTTCCAAACTCCTAATTCCTAAACTATTTGACCGAATGACTTCATGTTTGGTATTCAAAGGAAAATTGCATCGAAAAAGCAAAATACGATGTCAAAAGTGGGTGTTAATATTGAAAATTTTAAAGTTTGTTACAATTTCATATGCAGACAACCACTGCAGCATAATTTAAATGTAAAATTAATTAATAGACATTATTAGTAATCAGTTAGAACTAGTTCCACTTTAAAACAATGCTTTCTCACAGAGTTAGTAAAGGATTGTACCCGTTTCTTCCCATGCCTGTAGTACGTGTAGAGAAAAAAAATATCTAGCGAACCTATGAAACAACTTAAAGAATTTTTTTTAATAGTAAATATTAATATTTTTTGAAACTGAAGATATAGTTGGAACCAAAAATAAACCGGAAATAAGTGGGTTGAGGAACTTCGGGTATTATGGAAAAGTAGTGAAATATGGAATACTAACGTTTCTATTTGGTAACGTGCTGCCACCAAGCGGTAATAACATAAATAACTTAAGAACGTTCCCAGAGCTCCTCTCAGAGCTTGTGGATGGTCACTTAGCGTCAGGTTGCGTTGTTTTGAATAAATATTTGTTTTTCTTTTTTAGAAAATTTCAGGAGGTAAGTGGTAGTAAACTAATGATGGTGTACATCCAAATAGTAGCAGTTTATCATCTAAGGATCGTGTTTTAGTTCGTGATTCATGGCAATAAACAGAGTTTTTTTTACCAAACTGGCGAGATTGGTTTATACGGAATACCCTTAACTGTACTGGCGCAGAGACGTATACTTATGTTGTGATTTGCGCATGAAAATTAAAATATTAACTGACTACCTAGATACTATATTTTATTCATGCTTTCTTGGTACAATAAATCTGTATTTTTCCGTATTTTGTTCGTTTTCTTCATTTTTAAAACTATATTCCATATTACCGGACTATCTCATAATACCCTCCAAAAAAGTTGTCATTATTATTATTTGTTTCCATGGAGCGAAATTTCGTAAAATGATTTTTGTATACAAATAATTAATCACAGATAGTTGAAGTTTATGATTTAAACAATATCGATATGTGTTATTGCCTCAAACGTGAATGGTATTCCTTAATACCTGAAGTTTCTCTATATTCTGTGATTTTGTATTTTCGTTTGCAAAAATGAGCACTGCAGAAGACATGGATTATGCCAAGATTTATTTACACGGTGATTCTTTAAGTCCGTTTCGCCTTAAACAACTGCCAAGCCAAGTGAGTTACAGCCATGAATGTGTTTTGTATAGTAAAAAAAGGTATTCACTACGTCATAAGGTACCTTGCTGCTCCTTCTAGTGCTAACATCCGGATTTATAAATCGTATCTCGAAACTACAGAATATCTTCTGTACTTCTTGTATTTCCGATACGACAAATGGGAAAATTCACCGATGTAGTCAGAAGAAACCTTGTGCACGCGGATATGAAAAATAGTTGCCTAGCTAGATAAATTGTTGTGTGAAACAATTACCATCATCTCATTTTTTAGACATCATAAAATCACTCTCAAGGTCTACAACTGTTGTAATTTAAGTGAAAGGTGAACCTAAATACTAATAGTTGTGTGTAAATAATAAATTGTTCTATTAGTGCACATTACGTGTGCCATTTAATATTCTCAATAATATGGCCAATGAAAATGGCAAATTCTCACTATAGTGAGAAAAGAAAAGCGGACTATAACGGTAATTCTGTTAGATTTAAGGAAACACAAACCGTTTCGTTAAATGAAAGTCCCTTTAGAAATGTAAAAGATTTATTTTGTCCAAAGAAATCATCTACGAATTAAAATTCAAATTGAGTTTTAAAATTTCGATGCTAACTATTCTTTTCGCCATGTAAAAGAATATGGAGAAACGCAAATTGTCTGACAATTTTAAAAGCGTAATCAATGTGAAATATAAATTACTGGGAACGGAACATATTATGGTAGATGCTTTATGATTATGGTAGAAAACGATGATTATTTTCGTATCAATGTGTTGAAAAGTGTTTATGAATTCGGTTTGCCTGTCTGTCTCGCGTAAACATATTCAGTTTGCCATGAAATTGATATATGGTATTCAGGTTTACTATGGCATGTTCGGTATTGAAAATGAAGTGTGTAGCATTTACAGAAACACTGAAGCGAATTTCGTTTCATTACGGCCTATCGAAAAAATTTGTTTGCGGTACATTTTAGGGATATTAATATATTCCAAATATCTTGAAATTGATATATATATCACTGTGTGCATTACGAGATGTTTACTATAGATTATGGAGTGCATAGCATTCACCATTCATTTATAGGGACACACAAAAGAATTTGGTTCAGTACTGCCTATGAACAATATTTGATGGAAGCGCATTTTTATTAATATTTGCATATTGCTTTGTGTATAAATTCTATAGATCTTATACAGGTCTGCACAAAAGATTATCGTTCATTGCCGAATCGAAAATTTCAACTGTTTCCTAACTGAACTCAATTTTAGTATACAAATCTTTTGATCATGTATAGGATCATATGCAGAATACTGATCCTATCATCCAAAAGAATTCGGATATTTTTCAGATTATGGATGATAATTACTGAAACTGGGTTCTCAAATATGTTTTCAAATTGTTTACTTAGATATCATCTTTCACCTTATTAGTCTAAGAAGTTTTGTTATAGTGTTGGAAATTGTTTCATAATCTATGCTGAACGCATGATTTATCGTTCTTGTCTTTATCCCTATTATAGTCGCCATGAACGACCGTCCCTCCATCCACACACACACAAACAAATTTTCTTTCTATTCTGATTTCCGGCCGTCACATTAGAAACAAATATGTAAAAACGACAAGGTTGTGTCCGGATATTAAACGAAAGCTAAAAATCAATTTCGCGCTTTTTCTGATATCTTAAATGCAAACAAATGTTATATTTATGGATTTCTATGCAAGCAAATTTATTCTCAATATTAAATGTTTATTTTGATTAAACGGCATTTTTCATTCAAGATTGGAAGTGCATTTCTTAATATTTAAAGTGTTTCTAAACACACTTTGTGTCATATTGAACGTGTTCTTCGAAAGAGTGCAGTGACATCAATATTACTTGTGAGAGTAAATAAAGAATGAGAAATCGAATAAAAGAAAACACATAGAGAAATCGTACATTGAAAATTTCGGTGTTTAAAAGAAAATACAGTCGTAAAAAAGAGAAAAATTGAAACCACCCGCCCATTTTATATCTAAACTAGATGGTACCCGTCAAAATTTGACGGTAAATTAAATTGAAAGTTCCTATAGAAATATGCTTTTATTTTTAATTAGTTGCTTTTAAATGAATTACGTATTGAAAATTTGATGAATTGTTATATTGTATAAGCGATTCGTATAGATATAAAACGATAGATGGTCCTAATACTCCTGATACTCCCAACCTACTCCAGCCTACTACTAATAAAGTGAAATAATTTTAAGATTCTAATTTACATCCTATTATACTTGAATTAAGAATTTAACTCAAAATATTAATTGAATCATTTTTTTTTCACTTACTATTTTAAAAAAATCAATATTTAGTATTTTCTATTTTTGTTTTTTTTTAATTACGCGACTTTTAAAATTTGACATTAATTTTATTTTTATGAGCCTGACTCTAAAACCCCCAAACTTAAAATTTGCTGTTTGCAGCTAACGATTTATAATATATATTTTTCAATTACTTGAATTTTATTTTACATTTTCATACATTATTTATATATTAAACCTAACCATGGATATCAAGGTGTTTTCTTTTAAAATTCTTATGAATATTTTTGCTTATATCTTTTTTCTCTTCATTCCATTTCCTTTTTTTTAAGGAGAATAATCATATACTTTCCTTAGTTATACAAATATATCTTCTTGATAATGGTCATACAAAATATAGATAAAAGTTTAAATCACTTTATTTAATCGATAACTACATGCAAAACCTTTTAATTTAAATATTTTTAATGTAAAATAAGTAATTAAAGAATATTGTCGGTTGTTAAATTTTATTTACCACAGTCCCAATATTTTGAAAAAATAACAATTTCTGATTTTTTTTTTTTAAACTACGCGACCTTTAAAATTTTCCATTAAATTAATTTTTATCAGTCTGATTCTAAAACCCTGAATTTAAACTTTGCTGTTTTCAGCTAACGATTTATAATATACATTTCTTAATTACTTGAACTTATATTTTACATTTTCAAACACTGTTTAGTTATAAAATCATGTATATCAAGATAATTCATATTTCCTGTATGAATATTTTTCCTTCTTTTTGTTTTCTCTCCTTTTATTTTTATATTTTTACGAAAAATAATCACATACTTATCTTAGTATATATATGACCCCTTGATAAAGGTCATACCAAATATAACAAAAATTGTAGACCGTTCAATTTATTTAATCTATAATTGCATGCACAATTTTTTAATTTAAATACCTTTAATATAAATTTAGTATTTAAAACAAAATATTCTTGGGTGTTAAATTTTACTTATTTATAAAGCATTCGAATAAAAAATAACAAATTATATAACTTTACCTCCTGAATTAAATATGACATTATTAAAATGAATTATTGCCAAAATTAAGAAAAATCATTCTGTCCGGAGTGGGTAATGAATCGACGAACTGAACAACGAAACACCGCGCCTTTAACCCCTCGACTACCCGTTACTCTCTCTAGTGTACACTGTAAAAAATGACCGATGTTTCTTATTTTATGAAAATATGCTATAACCACGAACAAAAATATAATATAATCTTCTGAGTTATCCGAAATTTCAAATAGTATGTTACATTGTCTTTTGAATCGCCAGAAACGAATACATCTTCAAAATTTAAAGAATAATTTATAAAAACAAATAATTTTTAGCTGCCCGAATTTTTCAGAAACGTTTCCGAAGGGTTTTTATAGTGTATTAATTAGTGTCCTCAGGCTGGAATACCTGTTTTTCGAATGTTATCCATTCTCAAGTACACGTTTTCAGCCGCATAAGTTAATTTATACATGAAAGAGTAATTAAATAATCTTAATTTTAATGTTATTGTTAACGCTGTTAATTTTGCATGTTTGTCTGTTAAACATTTTTTTAGCATGAAAATGTTTACTTCAGAATGAATAGCACTCGAAAAACAGGTATTACAGGCTGAGGACACTCATTAATACACTATAAAATCCCGTCGGAAACGTTTCTGAAAAATTCGGGCAGCTAAAAATAATTTGTTTTTATAAATTATTCTTTAAATTTTGAAAATGTATTCGTTTCTGGGGATACAAAAGACAATGTAACATGCTATTTGTAATTTCGGATAACTCAGAAGATTATATTATATTTTCGTTCGTGGATATAGCATATTTTCATAAAATAAGAAACATCGGTCATTTTTTACAGTGTACTCTAAAATTGGATAGGTTCTAGATATAATTTTACGCATGCGCAAATGGGTCATTTTCTTGCGATTGTGGAATTTGACAAAATGCTCTTTTAGCTTTAAATATATAGATTATTCCAGAAGAAAAACAGAAATGGATATTAGAATGGGAATTATGTCATCTTTCAGCTAATGTTGAAACAAATAGGTGCAGATGGCAGTCTTCATGTAGAAAATAATTTTCAATACAAACAGCTACTTTTGACATATTTAGATTTTCGGTAAAAATTACCTAAGAATATTAAACAGGAAATCAATCGTCGGAATAGTTTAGGAACTATAGCGATTTAAATTTTTGAACTCTTAATGTGAAATTCATTTTTAATTAGTTTCAAAATAAACTGCACCGACGGTAGCTTTTTAAATATAAATAACAACAACGAATCACAATAAAAACTATGAAATGAGCTCTCAATTTCTATTTGCATATTTAAAGCTTCCAGATACGGATTTCTGTTAAAAATTGTATAGGTTGCACTTCTTTCTTTTTTTTTTTTTGAAAATTAAAAAATATATATATTTATATTGAATTAATACTTGAAAAATATATGTGCTGATACCTATATTATTTTTTAGAAAGAGAAATTGATCTGCAAATGCTTCAAATATGCCAGTCCAAAGTTACAGCTAATTCCGAAGAGTAGTTTTTGAATTTGCAGTTTGTTTTGCAACTATTAAAATCATACCGATTGGTAAAAATATCAAACGAATTAATATTTTTCCAACCGAGAGAAAAAGTGTCCAGTCAAACCCAATACTTTCGTCTTAAAATGTCAACACTGTTCCTATTGCGTTATTTGGACCGACAACCGGCCGCCATATTTCACTCAGACAACCGTATTGGTAAGAGCAGCTGGCTTGCCACGTAGACATCAGGACAGAATATGCCACAGGAACTCCATGAAACGATGGTTACGCAGATACACTTTAATATTTTTAACTTTATCATACTGATAGGTAAAGATATCATAGAAATTGATTTTCGATCCAGGTAGCTTGATAGGAAGAGCATTGGCAATTTAATCCAACGGTATTGGGTTCGACGTCCGGCTTAAATACATTTTCATCTAGTTGGAAAGAATGCCAATTCGTATGATATCTTTATCAATCAGTATGATTTGTTAGCGCTTGTACTTGAAAATTTTCGTAAATATAAAAACGTGGTCATCCACCATTTATGTATTTGGTCATGTATGTTTATGCAATGCGCACTATACGCACACGTATAAAAATAAGAACGCGTGTGTTATGGAGTGGGAAACTGTGCCCACGAAACTGGCTAGAAAATTCAAATACAACCGTCTTGGTAGAAAAGTTAACAACACCCCGCTCTATTACAGTTACCCAGCACTTGAGCTAAACTTGAGCCAATTAAATGTGCATTCCACAATCGATGCGTAAATTTTCCGCGCAAAAGTCTCATTCCTGGAAAAACAATTTGGAAAGAAATATGAAGATGATTGTTAGAAAACAACAACTATCGTTTTAAGTAACATTAAAAGAAATGTTTCTTTAAAAGAAGGAAATTTTGAAGATTTATACAGTATAGGGTCGGTCATACTTAGCCGAAAAATTCCAATCGCTTAAAAGTAAAAATGAAGTACTTAGAAATTTACAGTGCGCTTTGAATTTGGCTTCTTACGATGCTAATTCATGCTGTAACTGTAGGACCCATTGAGCCTAGTGGTCATAAAAGGAGAAGCTCGCGTGTTCAAAACTAGGCCGGCGTGACTGTGTAAGCTTTCAGGGTTTTCCTAGTTTGTGAACGATATTTTGGGTCAAAGTCCTCCCCTCTCCCTATTGAAACTGCTTGTTAAAAAGAACATTCTCGGCAATTAACATTCAAAGGAAAATTACAATTTAGAATTCAAATAAACCAGATTGCAAATTAATTGTTACGAAGATGTATCTACTCTTAGATTACAATATTTAAATTATTTGATTTGTGCATATATATCTGCACATTTTAAGTTAATTTCCCTTAAAAGTATTCGTTTCAATTTCATAAGTTGTTCAAGAAACTGTAAGAAAACGTTTTGTAATTACACAAATAAAGGATAATTTAAATCCTTTTTGTTTGTTTTGAATTTAAATATCAGAATTTTAATCTCCAGATTGAGATTATCCTAAAAATGATTATCCAGATTATCCTAAAAATGAAATACAAGCATTTAAAAATGTATCAAAGCGAAAACTAGATGAAACGTATTACAAATAAAAAGGAATTTCTCCTCATTCACTTTTAAACTCACCATTTATCTTAACTTGACATTGCTAGATGCAAATAACAGGAGTCAGATTCCAGGCAAAAGGACAAGTTAAGTGGTTGAACTAAAATGACTGGAATCATTTTTGAGCAAAATATTGTTTATTTATTTATTTTGAACGAGGTCATTTGATGAATTTTATTAGCATTAAAACCTTTTATGATTTTATCAAAGAGACAATTTTAAAACCTGAATCTCTTTATTTAATACAATATTTAAAATATCATGTTGTGCCTTCAACGGTTGCAAGTGATTTGCGTGTTGATATTTTCATTGTATATCAGTTATCCATTCATGAAAATTTCCTATAGAATTTAAGACTCCATAAATTTGAACTAAAAAAAGGATAAAAAATTTCTTCGCATTTCTGTGTCAGAATAAATGTAATAAAAACCATTATAATTGTGAATTTTGTATTTACGGAAACAATTTTTTTCTCTACTGTAACATAAAAGACATTGTTTTCTAAATTAAGAGATGCAAATTTTTGTTTATTATTCGTCCTAAAAGAAAACTATTGCAGAAAATTGAGGGCATAAACATAAGTTTTGTGATATCTGAAAAATAAAATATTTTATTGGAATAAAATTTAGTACATAGATGTTTTTGCGCGATATGAAAATTAGATGAAAAATGAGAACACATCGAGAATTTTTCGCCGAATTATCGTAATCGATAAAATGTAAATTTTACAAGATATATTTTTTTTTCGTTCTCTCTTAATTAGAGTTGCAAAAGCTAGAAAAAACCCGGTTTAAACCTGGGAATAAAACGGTTTTTTTGGGAATAAACCGGGTTTTTTGGGAATAAACTTGGTTTTTTGAGAATAAACCTGGAAATAAACCGGGTCTATTGGAAATAAACCCGGGAATAAACCGGATTTTTGCAACTCTACTCTTAATAGAAAGGCGCGTTGTTAGAGTCCGAAAAAACTGAAAATTCTTAAAATTCAAAATATGATAAGTCGATATATTTTGGTCATAAATGGATGGGGCTTTTTTAAATGTCTTTCTAAGAAGCAGGGCATTATTTTTCTAAATATCAGTAGAAGGGAAAAGGGTCGTATAAAAAATTAAATTTCACATTTTAATAGGTATGCAACCTATTGTAAAAGAAATGCCTATACAGGATTTGTATATTTTTTTATAATTGAAAGTATGTTTCTAACATCAAGCGATAATCGTCATTATTTCCGTATTCAATCACTCTAAATAACGTTTGGCATAAGAATTTTTATCTTGTTTTTCATTTTCTTTTTTTTTTCTTTTTGATCGTAATATTTTAAACCTAACTTTATCATGCAATTTATTAAAAACAATTTAACACTTTCAACTTCTTGTACACTGGCCTCCAAAAGTTAATGTACAACACGTTTTTCGAAGCTCACCAGACAAAAAATAGCAGTCAGAATAAACTTCATAGTTTATATGAATGACAATAATAAGCTTTAAAAAAACTTACGCAAAAATTGCAGCTACCACTTTTATTTTATAGAAAAGAATAGGTATTTGTGAATGAGAGAAAAATATGCAATTACGAAGTTTTCTTAATTTCGCGAGTAAGTTTTGCTGTATTCGAACTATTGTTGCCAGTTTTGTTCACAACAGCTAGTAGAGTCTAGAAATGTCTAGAAGAAGTCGTTTGCCCGATTCATTAAGGTGGCGGGCGGTAGGATGGATGGAAATGGGGTTGTCACAGGCCGATACTACTAGACGGCTCAATGTGTCTCGCAGTGTAGTCCAACGACTCTGGGATCAGTATGAATCCGAAGATTTTGTGTGCAGAAGACATGTTCCAGGCCGCCCACGTGGTACAACACCTGCAGAAGATCGGTTTCTAGCTCTTTCGACCCAAAGGAGAAGACGTACTACTGTTCCGCAACTCATGGCAGACCACTTTGCAGCATCAGGGAGAAGAAGCTCCGCTACTACGGTGCGAAGACGTCTTCACAATGCAGGTCTCTATGCAAAGCGACCAGTTGTGTGTGTCCCCCTCAACAGACGACAGAGAAGGGCCCGCTTATGTTGGGCAAGAGAACATGTTTCCTGGACCAGACAACAGTGGGCTTCTGTACTCTTCACAGACGAGTCCAGATTCATACTGGAGAGCGATTCAGGACGTCTTCTGATCTGGAGAGAACAATGCACTCGATACCATCAATCAAACACTGTCGAAACACACAGGTACAGAAACGGTGGAATCATGGTTTGGGCAGGGATCTCACTCGGAGGCCACACTGACCTGCATATGTTCCATGGAGGAACTGTGACTGGTGCGAGATATCGGGATGAGATCCTTGATTCATATGTGCGCCCATATGCCGGTGCTATTGGCAATGGTTTCATTCTAATGGATGATAATGCGAGACCACACCGAGCTGTGGTTGTTGAGGATTATCTCTTGAGAATCACGGTTTGGAGAGAATGGAATGGCCAGCTCACTCTCCAGACATCTTTGGGAGTATCTTGGAAGACAGGTTGCGGCTTTAAGTCCTATTCTAAGGTAATTAAATGAGCTGGAACAAGGCTTACTCCAAGTCTGGTCAGCGTTACCTATTTCGGTGTCCGATAATTTAATTGAGAGCATGGAAAGTCGATGCCGCCAATGCATTCAAGTCCAGTGTGGACATATTCCGTATTAGAACCAGTTTTTTAATGTTTCTGTCACATTTTACTATATAATATTGCGATGTACTGATTTCTCCAAGAATGGAATTTTCCATCATGAGTGTTTTTTTGTTGTAATTTCATTTATACGTTTAACTTAAGTAAATTTATATGCCGAATTTAAAAAATAACAGTTTAGCGCACATTTTCTCCAAATTTGTTGTTTCTATATTCATTCATTTGCAAATTAGACGCAAAAAACCGGTTGTACCTTAAGTTTTGGAGGCCAGTGTACATAAAGTTAAAAAATATAATAAATAATAATAATTTCCAAAAATGTCATTAGATTCATTACTTCATTTTAGTAATAGAAATAGTAATTGTATTGCTCTCAGTAATCTGATATTTACAATGAAGAAAAAACTATGGCCTTTTTTTTTCCACTACGCCCTATTGTTGCAATATTTTACAGTAATTAGAATTCTATACTTTTATTCTTCAAGATGTTATTTATAGCATAAATACAGATAATTTTTTAAAAATAACAAGAAAAAATGAGGCGCGTATATATGTATTATGAAATTGTTCCAGAATATTTTAAGTGAACTTCATCTTTTGAAAGGGGGAAATTATTTGAAAACACAATTTCAGCAATTACCACCTATATAATGTAGTTATACGCCCCTGTATAGGATCTATAGATTTTTATACACACCACGCATTATGCTATTATTTAATTCAATACAACACATCTATGTATAAAAGCTTTATTGTTAAATACATGGCCAGTATATAGCGGTTAGTATATAGCATTGTATAAATAACATTTTTTACAGTGTGTCCCAAAAATTGAATAGCGCATTCATTTTTTACTTCTTTTAGATACGTAATCACTGTAAATGGCAACAGTGTTCAAAATAAGGTAGGAATTAAGATTATGTTGAAGAATGAGTACAACCATTCATTTTCAAAAGTTATACTTTTTAGTTTTTATACGGTCCCCGGATCACATAAGTTATATTTAGAAAAAATAAGATTCACCATGCTCTGACAACTACAAGTGTCAAAATTCTAATCTTCTACGACACCGAGTTAGGATACTTTTTAGTGTCAAAAAGATCCAAAATTTCATAAGCAGCAAAATATTATGGATTTTTTACAGAGTATGGAAAGAATTTAAAAAAAATATATATAAATTAAAAGGATGACTGGAACATTCCAGCTGGTTTCCAAACCAAATAAAATGTATGTAAAAAAAGTAATACGTTTAGAGAAATGTTTCCCATTATTCGATTGTATTTGTAGTCGATGAGTGTCCATTTGATTAAAGAATTGATTAATTAAAAAGGATGGAATGTTATCCCTTTTCCTGAGAACAAGTAAAATTGCAAATAAAGTACATCTTCAAAATAAAAAGGAATATATGGGTAGAAAATAGCAGTTGCAGGTAATAACAATCATTATTATTACTAGATTAAAGAGTGTACATTTTTACAATTATCGACTCGTCATTTTTACTATCGCTAGTGTTGGACATGGATTCATTCATAAAATGATCTTTCTTCTTGAGTTATAGTGTGCATAACTTTAGAGACGTCCTGCAATTTTTTTACTTTCATTGGAAATTTCCCACTCTGTGCTGAAGCTGTGGGAAGCTTTACATGATGTTGTTTATTTAATAAATTGAAAGTTCTATGGCTCAAATTATCACCATAATCTTAAATCATAACTTATTTTGAACACTTTTGCAATTTATATGGCTCACGCATCTCCAACATGTCAAAATTTAAAGTCAGTTGACATTATATAAAAAACCTTTTTTGTAAGTAAGATTATCTTATATGTAAGCATTGCAAGTTACCTTGTGTTTAAAATAATTATTTTTGTATGTTAAATCCTCGAACAGAGTTTCTATGCAAATGAAAATAATACTTAAATCAACCATCTTAAATTGATTTAATTTTAAAAACATTTTGACGACTTTTAAAATGAATCAAATTGTAATAACTTTCTTTTTATACTTGCAGTAAGACTAATGCTGAAGTAATTTGTTTGAAGAAAACATAATGTCTGAAGTGTTTAAAATTCTGTAAATAATCTGACTATGGAGTCTGTTAATATGGATAGATTCACAAAGTATGAATACATGTCTCGTCTGCTTGTTAAACTAAAAACGAAATTTCACTTTAAATGACCATTCGTACAGGGTGCTAAATGCAGATTTCGAGAAGAAAACGTTGCTTAAAATTACTGTGCTTTTAAGGCGTATGAAATATAACAATTTTGAAAAATAAAATTAGGGAATATTAAAATTTTTTCCTTAATTCCGCAATTCTACAGAAAACTTTCTATTATTACCATTTCTAAATTTATGCGACGTGTACGAAAAATCGGTAAAATGTATAATTTAATATCTATTATAACTTTGGAATTGTAAAAGAAACTTAAAAAAACTTGTTGTAAAATTAGTAGTATAATTTTAATTTATTGCGTCAGAGATCCTTATAGTTAATGCAAAGCAGTTATATATGTATATCTATATATTGAAAATATCATTTTAAATGCAGTAGGTATCGAATACAATACGATTCAAGTTCAAAATGTTTACTTTCTATTGAAATTATTGTAATAACATAACAATAAATATTGTAATAACTTAATATTGTAATAATATTGTAATAACTTAACAATAAAGAAATAAAATACGTTTGCGATATTGTTCACGAATCAAAGAGGTATTTATTCGACTGATACAAAATTAATGACACACTTTTGAATCTCTTATTAAACGCACATTTTATACTTTCATAAACATTTTTACAATCCATTTTCACCAAAAGAAAGTTCATTTGACAGGTAAAAATAGAAAACAGACGTTTCACAAAATTACGTGAAAATTAGACATATAATTTAAAGAAAAAATATTATTTCATTGTAATAGAACCAAAAAAGATGCACTGCATGACACTTAAATATATGAAATATAAACAGAGATCCAATTTAACAAGAAATCGCGTATTTTCGTCACCGTAAGCATTGGTTTTGTCGATACAAAAGAGCGGTATTTTGCTTTTACTTCTTGCTACGACGTTCTCGGGGTGTATTTTGTATTTACATAAACAAAAAGTTATTTTCAAAAGTTAACTAAATAAAACGTATAGCTCAAATCCTTGAATACAAATGAAGATGTAATTTATCATTTTACTTAAAATGGGATTTAAATTTCCTTAAATCAATATACAAATTATGAGTAAAGTATCTATGCTGTGTAAATTTGAAAAGTAGCGATAACGTAGTTTAATTTATTTTTAATTACTTGTATTTCGTACTGCGATGAAAAAGGATTTTAACTAAGAATCATTAGTATATTAAAAATCATTAGACTATGAAAATAAGTCAATATTGTTAAGTCACACTAAGGTAGAACTTTAAAAAAACGTCTATCACTACTTAAATGATATATCGAACTCAATTAAATGCCAGAACTATCAACGTAGATGTCCGTTATGTATCATTGTATTATTTGAGAGTGGTTGAAAGCATTCTATAAATTCTTTAAGAAGCAGTAACCATAAATGACAAATTAAAATAATAATTTTGTTTCTCTGAAAAAAAGAAAAAAATCTTATCTTTAACATTTTATTTAAGTTTCTCGAAATTGAAATGTATTAGAGGTTGCAACTGCTATCGTCCAATGTGAACATGTGCTGTATGAAGAATATTCTAAATGCGCTGTATACTGCAGTTTTGGGGGGAGCATGAAACATATCTGAAGTGATCTACGAAATATTACTCACGTATAATAGTTTTTAACTTCAAATTCTCTCCATTCAAATCGGTTTTTAATCAATTTAGAAGCAGTACCAATGTTCACAATATTGATATACAGATAAGCGTAAGACATCCCTTGCTTTTTTTGTGACATCAGTGCAGAGGTTTTGCATAGGGTTACCACTTTTAATATAGTGAGACATTGAAGCAAAAGAAAAACTCAATAACATATATTCTACTGATAATATAATAATTGAAAAAGTTCTGTCAAAAAAGTAAGACGGTATATTGGAAAAAGTTTTATTACACATTGGTGATAACAGATTAGGGATAGAAATAAAAGACAAAAATCATTCTCAGAACAGCAAAACCATACACGAATATCTGATAAAACAGACTCGATCTCTTAATTTGTTTGATTCAGCAATAACCCACTAAACTTCAATTTAAGAAGCAAAATTAACTAATGTAGCAATTTACTAAAACTTTTACTTTATTACACACATTGAGACCACCAACAAATATTTTAAAGTGGAATAACTCTGACTATTTAATGACAGAAACTTTGCGATAAAATAAGGCGAAGATGGAAATATTGATCCAGAAATGATTGTAGCAAACAGGTGGTGCAGCCCTATTAAAAAGTTACTGAACTCTATTTACTAAAACGAAAAATATATTTACTTAACATACAAAAAGAGATGAGGCAAACTATAAAAATAGTTCCGCACACTGCAATAAAGAATAAACCAAGGTTGTAACTCATTTATTCACTTGATTGTGCAAAGTGTCACAATCAGAACCCACATTTTTTTTAAATTTTACTAATAATGAAGAGAATTTAACGGTATTGTTAGAAGATTTTCATCATCTTGTGTGAAACGACGCAATGATCTCTTGAAAAGCGCTGGAAGTAGAGCGTAATTCAGTCATCGACACCCTATGTAATGCGAAATACATTCTAGTTCAGCACTGTTTAGATGCAATTGTTAATCATGTGACATCGTTACATTTATCCAAAAGCAAATTAGTCTGTTTAAAATTGTCTTTGAAAAATGCTTATTAGTTATGAACAAAATTATATGTTTAACCGGATACAAAAATAGGTTTTTCATTCAAAGATTGTTTGTTGTAGTATACTTTCTTTTGAAAGTCCTTTGTAGAAATCTGATTGAATCTCCATAAATCAATATTTGTGATGTTTTCGCAACATAAAGCAGAGTAATCTACTCTATGATTAACCTGGATAACGAAACATATAAAAATATTTTCTAATTTCATTCTTCGAGCGGATATAGATCTAACACGAAATAATTAGATACAATTACTTAAGCAGAAAGTAGAAACTTTAATATAAAAACTTTAGTTTTCATGACAGTCATTACTATATTAGACATACTTCAAGAAGTGTTGAAATCTCAGAAGATCTATTCAAGAAATGTTTTTAAAAGATTTTTTTGTTCAGCGAGAATATTTATCCCATTTTTAAAAAGAGAGAGTTCCTGTCTGTCATACTATAACATTGGCATAGAGTTTTATGAAAAGTTCAAATTTTGTTTCTTAAAGCTTTTCTTACCAATCTCGCTACAGCTAACTACAGCTAATCGATTTTAGGCATTGAACAGAAAAATAATACGTCATTTGAAATAACATAAATCTAGTACATTAGGGGGGGGGGCGATCAGCCAAATAAAGAGATAGAACGTGATACGTCCACCTCCCTAGTCCGTCACGTGATCAATAAACAACTGTCAAACAGCCAATGAAGTAGGTATAGTTAGTATGATAAGAGCAGTCAAGATCTGTGAAGTGGCATCAGTTTAATTGCTATTTCAATCTTTCTATTAAATGAAATCCATTTTAGTGGATATCCTATGTATCTTTGATTATCCCAGAGAGGAAGAACTTCAAAAGTTGAATCTCTCAATACTAATTCTAGTAAAACCACTGAATCAAAAGATCACGAACTTCATATTCATTTGGAAATTTTAATGTTAAAGGTCTGTCTATAGAAAAAATTTCAAGATATTTCATAAAGTGGTTATAAAAAAAACAGGTACGCAGTATCAAGTATTAAAAGATGGCAAAGCAATTAAACATTTTGAAGTAAGAGGAAATGTTTAGTACAGTTGTAGATCTTGCATTTCTTCAAGTTAAATAAACTTATTATGAACGAGATATTTTACTTAATAAATGGAATACTCAAGTAAATACTTATTTTGCTACATAGAAACAAGATACATTTTAAAAAAAGGGTTCAAAATATGTTTATGTGATTTTGAACCAGTAAATTGGCAGCTATGGTTTAGTGAGTGATAATGAAGTGATAATTTTCATATACAAAATTGCTGAACCATAAATTTAGTATCATAACAAAAATGACTTTAATGAAATCGAAAAGTTCTAAATTGAATTTTTTGACGCACTCAATGTGTACAGTTAATTTTAAATAACTTTCTAAAAAAGATACTTTAATCCTCATATAAGTATTCTAGTGGGTTGCAGAGTTTATTTTTGGATTTTCGAAATAAAGAAAAGGAAAAAAATCAGAATTTTAATGCTATCCTATCCGCAAAAGTGAACGACACTCCTCAATATTTATACGCATGCTCCAAAAATATTAGGCTGTATCTATCGGAATTTGAGTTATTTTTCAACCGAAATTGCTTTCCTTTTTCGTTTGATTTCTTCCATCTTGTGAAGTGAGCTAGAATGTGAAATCGGGATCTTCGCTTGGCGAGATTTCTTCTAGAGGCGCACATGTATCATCTTTGCTGACAACAAAAATGGTTGCAGCCGACTAAGAATGTACAGTTAGAAGAAGAAATAAAATGAAGGAGGGTAGGAAATCGCCCTTTTTCTTTCCGGGCACTTCCTTCAATTTACATTTAGGAATTTCTTTTATTTATCTGTACAAAGATTTGAGAAACAACGGCCTTTCTTGACAAATATAGTGCTACCTAATACTAATGCATCATTGAAATAAATTAAAGAGATGAAGGAAATAAATAAACTTTTAAAATAATCAGGAAACAAATGTTTGAACTTTTAAATAATAAAAATATTTCATTTGGGAATAAATTCAGCATAAAAATATGTTTAACGAAATTTAGGGTTCAAACATTGAAACAAAACAGACATTTTAGATAATCTTACAATACAATATTAAGAAATTAAATATGTCTTTCAAAAAAAATATTCATTATAAGAATCCACACAAACAGATATTTATGAAAACATCTCCACAAAGAAATATCTACGTAAAGAACATTAACATATATTCTAATTTTTTTATTATTTCTTACACATCTACATGTATTTCATTTATTAAGCTTTAGAGGTTAATTGTGCTCCTACCCATTATTTGAGTTAATTTCCTTGTTTATCTCTTTTTATGTTTTTATAAATACTTCTGAATACACCTCAAGGGTAAGGACTACCCACGTAAATATTCTACATGCATGAAAATGGAAGCCTAAAACAACTAGGAAGGCCGTCAAAATGACCGCCTAGTGTGCTAAGCTTTCGCCCTATAGCTGCCATACTCAACCTGCTGAGTCGAGCCACATGTGACACAAGACACACAATCAATTCATATATATTTTTTAAAAATGAGATGCACATTAAAGGTATTTTAAATCTTTACTTTTGTTTTATATTTTTAAGGGGAAGACAAAATTTGCTTTGTAATTTACAATTAACTAGAAGAACCACCCGGATTTATCCGTGTTAACCATGTAGGTTTTCTGGGTAAAGTAAATAAAAATGTAATATCCTAAAAATAGCACGATAACAATAACGGATCTCTGTGCATTCCCAGACATATATTGTTAAAAAGTCAATAAAACGAAAATGACGTTACTTTGACGCAATCACAGTAAAACCCATCAGCTTTTTAAATTAGAATGTACATTTTATTTGGTCGCGTGTAACAGAAGAATGTACGATTTCTCCGACAATACAGGAAAATATGAAAAAAATCAAAAAAAATTCGGACCATTTATTGAAATTTTATTTTGTGTGTGCCTTTACATTTCATTTAATAGTGGATGTTAATTGCAGAAGGGCAAGAGGGTTTTACTGATAATAAAACATCATTTTTAAATGGAAATTTTAATTCATAAAATTGAGATCTTACAATGATTACATGAAAAGGATGTAATTTTTTAGACAATTTATCTTAAAGATGCCATCATAAAGTTTTGTTTTAGTTTAACATAAATTGCAGAAAATGTTGCTACTTCATCTCAAGTAATACAAGGTGGAAATTGTACGTCAAACGTGAAAAGCAGTTCAAAGAATTCGAAATGAAAGCGAACAGCAGTTAAAAGAATTCATTCTTTGTGATTCTGGCCAATGTTGCCGGTCCTCTACTTTTCTTTCATTCAGAAGGCTTGATTGCTATCACATTTGAAATAGTAACCTTCGCCTTATTTAATGACAAAATAAACAAGTTGGAAATTGTACGTCAAACATGACATCATACTATAGCTAGTTATAGAAATATTCAGATCTTGATGATTTTTTATTCTGTGAAATGAATTATATCGTCAGCAGAATAATTTCTGTAATAAAATAAATATCTCGGTCTCTTGACGGTTAAACCCCGGAAGCTCCTATAACAAAAAAGCACCGATTTTTATTAAAAAAAATTCATATTTCTTAATAAATGGTCTGTTTTTATTGATATATTCTAAAGTTTAGATTCGATTTTCATAAAATTTGAAATGTCTCGACAAAATGCTGCAAAGATAAAATATCTTAAATTTCAAACCATTCGGTTGGGTAGTTTTTGCGCTGTTATATGCGGACAGACGGACGGACGGACCAGACGACGACAATAGGTGCTACGTATTTATATAATTACGAACGCACCTAAAAACACTTAGCTATAAGATATACCTGTAGTATAACAAGGAAATAGAAAATAAAGCATAGAAACCGTTCGTTAAGAGTCAGTTTAACGTCACCCTGAAAGCGTCTCATAGAAAGTGACGTCATATATAGTAAACCGAGGCTAACGAAAGAGAAAGGCTACCGCGGTGCTTTACGCGTATCTTTTCTTACAGACCGCCGGAGTCACGTGATGCTCGAATGCACCAATGAAGATGTACGAAATGAGCATCACGTCACTCTAGCGGTCTGTAAAAAAAGATAAGTGGAATGCACCGCGGTAGCCTGTCTTTTTCGTTAGCCTCGTAGTAAACTATTTTTTTAGCCGCTTATTCTTTCACGCAACAGTAAAATTCATATTTATGAAAAGTCACAGGTTAATCTCGGAAAATGAAACATTTGAAGTTACTGAAAAAATTAATAGCTCAAAAAGTATTTGGCCCAAAATTGTTAGAAAAGTAAAAAATTGTATATTTCTTGATATAAATTTCAAATCGAATGATTATGCCGTTTTTCCAATAATGAATTTCAAAAATTACCAAACTTCACAATGAAGTACCATAGCGAAACTTTCACGCGTAAAAAGATAATGATAAGGGTTGCTGCTTTCGGTCGAGAATGGACCAAACGATGCTCGCATTTTACTATTTTAACCGTTTTTAACGAAATTCTGTAACTATAGAAGAATTTTGTAAGCGTTTTTAATGAAATTCTGTAACTTTAAAAGAATTTTTCTTTGAATAGGCAATATAAATGCATAAAATCGTTACAAAAATGCTAAAATTACAAAAATGATAGATGCAAATTGTCAGATATGAAAAATAAAGAAACAATTTGGTACTTTCATGTTATAGCAGCCACCAAGCATAAAATATTTTTGTTTCTATTTTCATTAATATATTGTAATTTTGGTACTTTCGTGTTATAGCGGCTTCCAAGGATGAACTGCCAAGCGGCCAAGATTTATCGCCAAATTATAAAGCATGTATGTCATTATAATATATAATATATATATAACATTTCTTGACGTATGTGGCCAAGCTATAGTCATATATGATGCATAAAAGATGTATATATATGACATGTGTATGTGATGTATATACGACATATAAGACATAAATAATATGTGTATAATGACGTATATGGCATGGCACATATAGGAGTGTTTAGAATATATATATGCGTATATAGGATGCATATATAAGCTTTGCGATGATCTTGGCGAAATCATAACTGCAACCTTGGCATAATCATAATTGTGGGAGCCGCTATAACACAAAAATACGTTGTTTTTTTTACAGGGTTAACTCTTTCAGTCTACAGTAAAATTCATGTTTATGAAAAATCACAGCCACGCCATATATAAAGGAGGACAGACTTTAAAGACAATATAAGACATAAATAATATGGATATGCCGTTCATATACATAGCTAGTTTATAGTTCATACATAGCTATACAAATGGTTGTTACTGACGATATTAATACTCAAATTCTCTCTCTTTATTATGCCGATACTTCCGCTTGTGTTTCCTTGCTCAGTACCTAATTACCCTACAGCGGGCGCAGACCCCATTTAACCCCTTCGCGACAAGGGTCCTTTACAGAATTTTTAATCTTTTACCACCGGTTTCTCAAAACAGAAATTTTCGCCTAATTGAATCGCAGAAATGCTGTCATTAAATAAGGCAAAGCTTACAATAAAAAGTTACTGGTTGGAATAATCGAGGATTCTGGGCATCTTTTGAGTCACGTATCCGTGTCTCTCGTCCCCATGGGGTTAAAGGATCCAACGAAATTAAACTGGTCGCGGCGGACATTTCTAAGGG
The DNA here is from genome assembly GCA_963931845.1 of Maratus michaelseni. NCBI lineage: Eukaryota > Metazoa > Arthropoda > Arachnida > Araneae > Salticidae > Maratus > Maratus michaelseni. The sequence continues at coordinate 7,317,979 of OZ007586.1, forward strand.
GGTCCCGTGGCCCTATCTCTCATAGGAATGAAGTAACCCCCGGGGGGGTAAGTTCTTGTAAGTTCCGGGGGGAAGGGTTCAGTAAGACACTTTTGGTGCACCCCCCTTATGTAAACCCCATGTAAACCCCTACATGTAACATATCAATAGATAGATCTCGTCAAGCACTATGGTCTGGTTCTACTCTCTTCCTCTCATTCCTCCCCTCCCTAAAGAAGCATACTTCTCTGTTTCAACTCTTTTTAAATTTTAGTTTTTCCCTTCTCAGCCCCTTTAAGCCGCACAGAGGGCGTAGGCCTCTTCTAAAGGATCCAACGAAGTTAAACTCGTCGAGGCTGACATTTCTAAGAGGGTCCCGAGGCCCTATCTTCCATAAGACCGGAGTTACCCCCCCATGGGGGAGACATTCGAGGTGTTCAAACCCCGTCATGTAACATATCAAAAGTTTGATCTCATCAAGCACGTTTGTGGGGTTGGACTCTCCCCCTCCTTCTCTCCCGTCTCCTGTCAGGAGCATGCCCCACCAGTGGCTGAGAGGTTCTGCTCTCGAAGCTGGTAGACGGGAGGTGCTGGGTTCAAACCCCTGTCGCGCTCGTCGATCTAACCGTTCGGAGTTTTCCGTGGTTTTCTTCGAACCTTGCGTAAATACGGGTTAGGATCCCTTAGAAAGACACCCACGGAGGGCACTCCCCCAGGGCCTATATCCCTCGTGTTGATAATTGGCCGTCATAAATCAACCCAAACCACCCCTGTCAGGAGCACTTTTCTTATTTATTTTTTTCAATTTTTCATAATTATTTTAGTTTTTCCCATTTTTCTCTGTTCCTATGGGCCGGACAGCTCCAAAATTTCACCAAAATTAGCTGTAAACCGCTTAAAGGTATATCCCCCCACCCATCTTCTTTTGGCGCCCTTGGTTTTCACGTATCTCTCGAGGGGGGCCCGTCAGAGGGGCGCAAAAGGGGAATCCCTCTTAAAGTGCCATCTCTCAATTGCAAGTGAGGATTCATTTTAAAGGTCTCCTAGAGCACTTGTGTTTTGTATAGCTCCCCCCTCCCTTCCTGCCACCGCTCTCCAAGAGCCCGTCAATTAATGCTAACTCATCATTTGTTAAACAACTTCTCTTAGCTGCTCATAAAAGCTATCATAAAAGCTGCTATCATAGAACTTTTTATTGCCTTTTTTAAGTTATCTATTAAGTGCTAAAGTGTCTTGAACCATTAAAAATAGTTTAAAGGGTGTCATTAAGCCAGCCCATTTGTAAACAACATGTACCTCCCCACGTCTCAGCCCATTGGAGCCACATATTTTTACTATTATATTTATTAAAAATACTTCTAGTCACCGAATCTTTTTAAAACTTGGTGTGTTCGTGCCTAATATATTCCGCCAGCCTCACAAAAAATCTTAGAGCTCTAACTAAATTATAAAATGGGGAAGCTGGCTTATGCTAACAAACACTTTTTCTCTTTTAACGAGTTAGACTTGGCTGAAAAAATCTCAACGATAAAAGCCGTGGGTGGCCAATATATATTCTGCCGTAAGATAGAATTTTTCCCGCTTCTTATTATTTTTTCACTCATTTGTTTCCTGGAAATTGAAAATTCTGTATTATAGTAGAAGCAAACACATTTAAATGAAGATACATCATTTTAACACACTTAGTAATTTTTTAAATCTTTTATATATCAAAACTGCGCTTCATCTGCCAAAATTACGTAAATGCGGAAGATGCGAAAATATACCGCGTGGATTTCCATTGACTTATAAAATAAAATACGTGTCCTTTCCTTTTCGTTCATCTTGTGCTCTTTTTAAGGTGTGGTTAGAGAAAAGAAAAAATTTCATTATAAAAAAAAAGAGAGATTTGTGTAATGATAAAGTATGGAATGTGGTTAAAAATAAGGGTAAAGTGTGGTCTGGAGAAGTTTTTAAAGCAGCCAGTAATTTTACTCATGCTCTAAAACGTATGTATATCAAGTTTCGAGCAAATCGATAAAAAATTGTAAATTTGTATAAGGAACATGCATCCATACATTGATTTCTATAGATATTCTTTATAGATATTATGTATAGATATTATAGATTTAAAATTTATGTAAAAACATCATAAATGTCATTTGCTTAATACAAAATACTTTCTCCGTGTAGCCTTATAAGGAAAATTGTTTCTAATTAATTAGATTTCCACTATGTATTTTTATGTTTTAAAAAGATAAAAGAAATTGCATTGAGTAAAAAATCTGATTTATAAAATTCTTATATCTTTCGAACTTGGAAATTCTGCATCATTATATTGTTACGTTTTGAACTTATTATATTACTTTTGTTATATTGCTTTATTATATTACTTTTGTTATTTCATTTACTCTTTTTTAGCTCACATGTTATCAAAGCCTGAGAGCTAATGTGCCCGCAGGTTCTGTATGTACGTACGTATGTATGTGTGTATGTATGTATGTACGTAACGCAATAACGCTTGATAGATATATCTGATTTGCTTCAAATTTTGTATGTAAGTTCATTCTGATAAGGCGCTTCCTTAATTAGTTTTGGGGGTTGATTGGTTAAGTATAAAATCGAGTAACGGGGGCTAATCCTCTCTTTAATATAGATAAATAAGTTTTTCATGCAAAATTATCCGATTTGCTTCAAATTTTGTTTATAAGTTCATTGCTACCATAGTTAGTTTTGGGGGTTCACTGGTTAAGTATAATTGGGGGAACGGGGGCTAATCCTCCATCTTAATTTAGATAAATGGGTTTTTCATTCAGAATTATCGGATTTGCTTCAAATTTTGTATATAAGTTAATTGTGAAAAGGCGCTTCCCTGATTAGTTTTGGGGGTTCATTGGTTAAGTATAAAGGAGGGGAACGGAGCTAATCCCCCCTTAATTTATACAAATTGGTATTTCATGAAGAATTATCCGATTTGCTTCAAATTTTGTATATGGGCTCATTGTGATAAGGCGCTTCCCTGATTTGATATCCGGGGTTTATTTGTTAAGTATAAAGAGGGGGCTAATTCCCCCTTAATTTATTGTCGGTTTCTTTATTTTTCGACGGGCATTATTCTTTGAATTAAGTGTAATATGCAATTAGTGTGAGTAGCTAGTGAGCTCAATGCCATCAGTTTAACTGAGCACTTTTCTTTTCATTTAACTTTAAATAATAAAGTTAAAAAAAGGTAATTAAAATAGTAAGATAACATAATATTAGTATACATGTTTACTACGTTAGGTGACCACAACATATTGTGCTTACATTCTGTTTGCTGTTTTATGGTTCTATATATGGCTGTTTTATAGTCTATGTGCAATCTTAAGAAATGAAAATATTATCGACAGTCCAATATGTGAGAAATTGACTATATCTCACTAGAAACCACTGTTTTGCAGCCCAACTCCAAGAAGAGGTGAATCCCATGTAATAGAGAGATTTTCCTCTGATTTTCAATAAACCTCATTAATCTGACGGCGAATATCATAACTTTCGCTTCATCGTCACCAATCTCCCATCTTGAAGGTTTTGAGACAGCAGGAATAAAAAAAGCACTCGGGGCAACTCGTTTCATCTCACCGATTGACCCCACGAGGAGAGAGCGGATCCATAGCGAAAGTGATATCAGTGTGACCCCGTGTGAAACATTTTTTCTCCAACAGTAACGGTCTTTGTTAGTGATCTCCCCTTCCAAGGTTTCTATTGGCTAGAAGAACCTCTATTGTTCTAGACGATAATCAAGAGATATATTAGAAAGAAAAGGGTTCGAAAGAAAAAGTTAGTTAGTAATCGAGGTAGGTTGAGGGTAAGTTGAACCTAAGGAGACGGAGTCTTAAGTCCAGTGGAAGATTTTCAGGTGAGTGCTAGAATCCCCGGGTAGAGAAGGTTCTTCTCTGACTTATATTTTTGTGGATGTTACAAGACAGCGTTGTGTACTAAGTATTGACAGTTTCCAGTTTAGTTAGGACGGTGAAGATGCTTATTCCCGTCCCATTTTCAAGAAATTATCGACCTTAGACTCTTTTTAGGAAAAGGCCTGTTAGCGAGAATTCACTTCTCCCGCACCTATTTTAAAGTGGACTTTGCATCTGTTTTACGTTGTAAACAACGAACTTTGAGAATTACCGAACTCTTCTACAATTGATTCATGATTATAAGCTACAAGAACCCTCATATTACTTTATTGTTGTGCAATCTCATTAATCCAGAAATATGGTTTTTATTCTTTTACGGATTGAATTTAATAAATTAATTTTTATATGAGAGCGGTTGATTTTTAAGTTCATCGTTACCACTTCATCATTAACTTCTAGATCCATCACAAATACTTCAGCGGTCCTGTAAATGGATCCCATATGTTATAGAATCGCATTGCACGTTATCGCTTATCCACATGGAAAATACGCTGCGACAAAACTTTCTATGCCACGAATTTTACTTGCACATAAAATTCAACATACTCAAATTCAAAAATTGTCTATATATTATAATATGCTTAAGGAGTAATATTTTATGTTTAAGAAAATTGTCAAATACAGGGGCATAGCGTAAGTCTTGCTTTGGCAGGTGCTGCAAATATTTGTGAAAACATGTTTTAATTAATTTGCAATATCTCATTTTAAAATCATAGAGGACTGTAATTGATTTATCTTAAATGTAAAGTTTTTACATTGATAACTTTTTTCTGAGATTATCCGCTCTTTAGAATTAGTTGCCTTAATCTAAGTATGTAAGAAACGATTTTCCTGTGAGATAATGACGTATTGTAAAAAAAGTGCATTTCCCTTCATGAAATTAAAATATTTTCCGACGATTGAGTAGAAAAATACGCAGCGTATCTATGAAATATACACCTTCAACATTACATTAAAGGAAAAGATGCAAGAAATACGAATTTTACTTTTAATGTTGAAACAAAACTTACATATAATATTTTTTTTAAGACGGCAGGTATATCTCGACATGTTGCTCGCAAGATATCAAGACGATAGGCCAATTCAATCCACGTACAGTTGAAAATATCCTGTGTAACCAAAAGAAAAGCTTTGCTAATGCGTTGCTTAAGCTCACGCACAGATGTTATCTTTGTGTTATGAAAGATTTTCTTAATGAAGAAGAAAGAAATCGCAAGGTGTGATATCAGAACAGCGGGGTTGCCATGGCCTCTACGTCCAATCCAACTTGCGGGAAAATGGTAATCTAAGGACTTCGACGGAATTTATGTTGAATATTTGTTAAAGATTGACATTCTGCGAACCAAAAAAAACGCTCCAGTTTCCTGTGTCGTAGCAATTTCTGCAACTTACAGTACTTAATGATATTTCTCTTCGCATGAGACACTCAGCGTCATCTACCGTTACGATTACAAACTTTAACATTTTGTCCATCTCCTCACAAGTAAAATACGAAATTGATTTAACTTCATTCTCTTGAACGGAATATTGAAATTGTATATTTCATTTGTAGACACTCTGTATTTCTGACTTCTCATTTCGCCGGTGAGATTCAAATTGTAAAATTTCTACCCATGCATTCCTTTCTAAAGTGGGAGATCATTTTAAGAGAATACAGAAATAAATTCATATTAATCTACGGAAATTCGCATTTCGTTCATCCGAAAATATAGAGATACTAATACAGCATTAAGGGCAAATTTAGAACTATGATGAAAGCTACTGCATGGAGTATATTTAGAGTAAAAATGATTCATAATCTTTATAAGCAAGAAACTTTTTTACAGTTGGAAATAAATATAGTTACATAATACACCGATTACCATTATTTGGAAAAAAGCCATTGTTCTTTTTGATCTGTTTTTTGCTCATTCATATACACACAGAAAAATCTAAACAAAGCTAAAAATAGCATTAAATAACTTTTGTATGTAAAATAATCTTATCACTATTAGTATTTATTTATGGAAAATCTCTATAAATTCTAATCTGCTATGCAAATTTCATATGGAGAATAAAATATTATTAATTTTAAGAAATTTTAAAATTTACTGGAAATTAGAACGGTCTATCTGTAAAGTGATGATTGAATTTCAAATTTTTATGTTCATCTTAATGTGGATGATTTGGGATGAAAAATGGCTTATTGGATAAAATGCTTTAAGGAGAGGGAATTACATTTTTTACAGATGTGCGGCATTTTTGAAGCAGCCGAGACCTATCTGTGAGGATACTCACAATGAATATACAATTTTTTTCATTTTCGTAGCTATTCAAATTTTCAAATTAAATTACTCAATGCTATACCTTTTTTTGATACGTTACAGGAATGTTTCAATGTACTTTTCCTCGATGTTCTACAGTGACTTGATACTCTTCAAATCGTCCAAAATGGCAAAAATATCATTTTTTTAAAAATTTTTGGTAAAAATAAACTTTGGCACCTCAACTATACTTCAGCGAAGATTTGAAAATATCTGACAATTATAAGTGTGGTAAAAATGCTTTTAGCTCGCAAGTTATCAAAACCTGAGAGCTAATATGTATATATTACTAATCCCCCCCCTTAATTTAGATCAATGTGTTTTTCATGCACAATTATTCGATATGCTTCAAATTTTGTATATAGGTTCATTGTGATAAGGCGCTTCCGTGATTAGTTTTGCGGGTTCATTGGTTAAGTATAAAGGGGGATACTGAGGGCTGAACCCCCTTAATTTATATAAATGGGTTTTTCATGCAGAATTATGCAATTTGCTTCAAATTTTGTATATAGGTTCATTGGGATAAGGCGCTTCCCTGATTAGTTTTAGGGGTTCATCCGTTAAGTATAAAGGGGGGGAACTTGTGGTTAATACTCCTCCTTAATATCTGTTCCCGTCAGGCTCTGCATATACGTTCGTATGTATGTACGTATGCATATAATACTAATCCTCCCTGATCAATGTGATTTTCATGCAGAATTACCCGATTTGCTTCAAATTTTGTATATAGGTTTATTGTGATAAGGCGCTTCCCTGATTACTTTTGCGGGTTCATTGGTTAAGTATAAAGGGGGATACAGGAGGCTAATCCCCTTAATTTAGATAAATGGATTTTTCATGGAGAATTATCCAATTTCCTTCAAATTTTGTATATAGGTTCATTGTGATAAGGCAGTTCCCTGATTAGTTTTGGAGGATTATTGGTTAAGTAAAAAGGGGGTGTGAACGGGTCCTTAATTTATTGTCGATTTCTTTATTTTTCGAGGGGCATTATTCTTTGAAATAAGTGTATTATATACAATTAGTGTGAATAGCCTGCGAGCTCCCTGCGAGCTCAATGCCATCAGTTTAATTGGGCACTTTTCTTTATTATTATTTTGCCAGCCCTTTAAATGCCATTCCGATTAAATGTTCACACCATAAAATGTTCACCAATATAACTGTAACTATAACAAGTGGCATGGAGGATGTCTAAGGAGGATGGCCAGAGAATTGGACCACTTCTCCCAATCCATCTTTGAAGGATTTGGCAGTCAATGTGTTCCGGATTCCCAAATGCCAGTGTGGAGGTGCTCCGTTCTCCCAATGGACCCCAATTCTCCACACCACCACTCGGTTTGGGATTTTTCAGAATTCGTTGTCATTTTTCACTTTTCAATTTTTCCTAGTTTCAGCACCTGAAATAAAAATCTGCTTTTAGATGATGTAAATATCCACAACTAAGCTACCCTGTACCATCTAATAAAATTGTCTTCAGTATAAGTGTTTAAAATTAGGACGTTTTGCCACGGACACCTCGGTATATCTCAGTTGGGCAGCAAAAATCAGCAACTGTATTATCTATAATATTGTGAAATTTGAAACATTTTCTGAAGTATCTTGTAGAACTTATTAATACCTTTTGAAATATGTAATATTTCAACAGGTATTATTAATTGAAACATGAGATATTGAAATATGTAATATTTCATTTCAATATCTCATAAATTCTTTTATTTTATAAATTCACAAAATTTAAACAACTATAAGTACATTTTTCAATTATTTAATGCTGGTAGCTGTTCATTAAAAATTTCTGCTACTTTAAAAATAAATTCAAATTAATTATGAGACATAATTCTTCCTTAAATTGTATGCCAGGAACAGTTTGCTCTTTTATATATAATTATTTTAAACATATTCTTAGAATCAACAGAATTTTTACATTTTGAATCTTTTAATGTGATGATATTAATGCTGTAGTGAAAATTGTATATATATATATTAGCAAACTCTTCCTTTGAAATACGATTAAAATTTAAATCTGGGATATTTCGACTTATTTGTTTAAGCACGAGATTAAAATTTCAGTGTAAAAATTATTTAAATCTAGCAGAGTCGAATAGTTACATTTTAAATAAAATATAATCGATATTTTTTTTTTCTCATAAGATGAACATTCACGAAACTATTGCGTTACTGTTCTTTCAATTAACATTCTCTCTACACAAAACGAGAATTTAATAATTTGTTTAGAATTCTTTGTTTTTTCTTTCCACTAGCCCAAAAAATATTTCTTAACATTTAAAAATTAATGCAAAAGTGAGTGTCCATATATATTTGTTAAATTATGCATTTACCATATTTATAAGAAAAGACAAATTATTTGAAACTTTAATTACACCTAATATTGCCGAAATGCTTTTGTGGTAATACGATACGATGGAGTAAGCTGTCGGAAAAAAAATACAAATGTGGATTTTTTTAATTCAAATATAGTATTTATTTTCTCTCTTGGGTATTTTCTCTTATTGTTTAGAAGGGAAAAAGTGTAATTACATTCCAAGTGTTTTTCTTTTATTTTTTTAACTAAGCAATTTTCTTTCAGGCATAGTTTTTTCTCTCAATTTAGAAGTAATTTCTTCCACATTTGTCATATGCATTTTTATGTTCAATAGCTTTATTTTTTGTTATAAAATATTTATTAAAACAAATATTGATCCATTTTTATCATGCTTAAAAATAAAATTTCATATTAACACAGAGTGCAAATTAAAATACAAACAAACAACACGACAAAAATCACAAATTATTTTTTTTAAATGCAGACAATTGTTTCGAGGTTTCTGAAACCCCTTCATCGGTGTAAGTTGAAAAACATAAAATGAAAACGTTTGACAATATTGGAAAGAGCAGAAGTAAGCAGGGTAACTAATAGAAATATAGAAGATTCTAGGAATCAACGGAAATAAATAACTTCGATATGTATGACGTAGTTATAGTAGACCAGTGAGAATGCAGTGCCAAACACATTCAAAATGAGGTAGTAAAAGCATCAATGCAAAAACAGAAAGTATGCAGGAGGGCAGTACGTTAACGAAACTTGTGCAAATCTGGGACTACTCGTTAACTCGTTCACTAAATTAATTTCATTTTTCCAGATACTTCCTAAAAGTCCAGATCGTGAAAAGAGGAACCTTTTTGAATTATGGAACCTTTGGAAAAATTTAAAATGTTGTTGCTAGACCGACTATTATTATCAATTATTTTTCTTACAAATACCATTAACTATTATTCGTCATGTTAACCTGCGTTCGACTAACAACCACATTTTCAATATTTCCATTCAGCATGTTCGTCTATTGACGATCTTGGCTTTTGGGTAGCTTTTTGCATCTGGAAAAATTGAAAGAGTGCAGTGAGGAGTCAAAAGTTTTGATGCTGGTTCTCTAACTCATTTTCCATCTTTGTGCATTCTTGTGTCTCATTTAGAATGGATTTGCATTTGGTTCCTCCTCCAATTACGTCATACATGGAGAGGTTACTTAGCTCCAATAATTTCTCAACCCTTCGCCATTAAGTTAGTCTGCTTGTTCCGCTTCTTTTTAATATTTTCATGCATTTGAAATTATTGTTTTTCAACCTGCACTGAGGAAGGAGTTTTAGAAACCCCAAAACAGCTGTCTGCGATCTACATTTTAAAATATTTTTTGCTTTTTGCCATGTTCTCCTTTGTATTTTAATTTATTTACAAAGTTGTATCCTTTTATTTTAACACTGTAAAAATATTGATTGAAAGCACATAAATGCGTAGGGAACGATTGATATTATTTCTTTGTTATTGTTTAACATTCTGGGCCGGTTATATATTTATCCATTTATTTTATTATTCATCAAAGTGGATTTCTACACTTATTTAAATAAAAAATATAATTCACGAGGCTTTCACTTTGCTAGTTAAATGTTAACAGGGTGTCCATATGACCTTTTGCAACAAAAACAAGAACGAAAAATCATGCGTCAAGCATAGATTATGTAACACTTCCGAAATAATTTTACAAATTTTTACGGTTTAATAAGGTGAAAGATGATATCTAAGTAAACAATTTGGAAAACGCATAACATATTTAAAAACCCAATTTCACGTATTACCAACAATATTATTGAAAATATCCGAATTCTTTTGTGCAGTATGATCTATAGATTTGTATATGTACTACATAAAATACTAAATTTTAGTTCAGTTAGGAAACGCGTAGCACAGTTTAAAATACCTCTTCTGGAATTTCCGTCAATAAACGGAAATGTATTCGAAAACTTTTGTGCTGTCCTGTATATGATCTATAGAATTTATACGCAAAAAGTAATAGATAAAAAATGGGTTAAATTTAAAAACGCATTCAGCAACTGCAAACGTACTTCCAGGAATTATTGTTAACAGACAATACCGAATTCTTTTGTGTGTCCCAGTATATGATTGTATGTATTACATAGAATGCAAAATTTTAGTTCAGTTAGGAAATGCGTAGCACAGTTTAAAATTCCCCTCTGTACTCGAGAACTTTTGTGCTGCCCTGTATAGGAACTGTAGAATTTATACACACCAAGTAGACAAAAAATGAGTTAAATTTAAAAACGCACTTCCAGAAATTGTTAACAGACAATACCGAATTCTTTTGTGAATGAACTCCGAATGCTATACACAAAATATTTTTTCGTAAGCCTCTTGTAATGCTTGCTTAGCGATATATACCAATTGCAATGTGTTTGAAATAGTAAAACATTGTAAAATAAACCGCAAACGATTTTTCCCCATAAACTGTAATGTAACGCAATTTTTCCAGTGTCTCTATAAAAGAACTATAAATGCTATGCACACCCTATTCCATAATAAGCCTTTTGTCGTGCACTTCAGTGATATATGACAATTTCAGTTTGTTAAAAATCGTGTAACATCATTAAAATAAACCGCTAACGATTTTTCCCATAGACCGTAATGTTATGGAATTCTTTTGAGTGTCCCTGTAAAAAAACTATAAGTGCTACGTACTTCATTTTCAATACAGAGCATGCCATAATGAACCTCAATATAATATATATTAATTGCACGGCAATCCTAATATATTTACGCAAGTTACAGCACGGACAGACAGACAGACAAACCGAATTCATAAACACTTTTTAACTATGTTGGAAAGTGTTAAAAAGGACATTGTATTTCCCACAACGCAAATATAAGATTGAATATAAGTTAGTGAATATAAGATTGCATTAAAATGTCTGAATTCTTAGCATAAGAAATAATACATTTAAAGGAAATTGTGCATCTGGAGCACTTTGGTTAAGGCTCGTATCAATTCTCGTACCTCTTGAGAGATTTAGTCAGATTATATCAAAATGAAACTGTTAAGTAGTTAAACAATATTGCTATTAAAAATTATTACTATTGAAAATATTAAAATTATAAATATTAAGAACATTAAAACGAAGACAAAAACTATCCTGCGAAGTTGATGTAAAATCGGTTTCACTAACAATATGTACCACGAATAGACTGTACTAGTGCGATTTAATACGTGATTACGCTAGATGGGGAACATGTCTCACCTTCCACAGAAACATTGCACCTTTATTGGCATACCACATATATGATACAAAATGCAGTGAAAGTTATATATATTTAGTTATAATAGAAAGTTATCTAAACCAGAATCATTGTTACCAGTTTGAACAAAAACTTCAAAATATCAGTCTAGTTTAAAGGAGGTGGAAAACATTTCTAATGACACACATTTCTGAACATGTATTTACAACTTATTCCTTTAAAAAATTATTTTGATTAAAAAAAATTATATTTTATACAATATTTATTAAAAAAAACTTAAGCTTCAATACAACTTGGTTAAAAAAATCTATACATTCTATTATCTACCAATTTTGTATTTTGTCTACATTTAAAATATTATTTAGCATAAATATCATATTTAACTTTTGCACTGTGCAGTTTAGTGTAATATCTGCAATAATCAAATACGCACACTGTAATTTGAAATATCTAAAATTCAGGCACTTGTGAGTATAAAACGGATGGTTGAGTTTTAAGGCGTTTTGAAATGTTTTACGCTTTTGATAATACTTTTCGCGTCGGACTTTCAGAAACTTGAAACGTCTGAATTGCGCCCATTTTTGACCTCTCATTTTTCGACAACAGGCAGCTATTTTGACCACTTTCTTTTAGCATCATACGCAGCTATGTTTGACCACATTGAAGCATCGTTAATACATAGAGTTTTTGACCATAAAGGCATGGTTGGAATTCTTCCAGAAGAAGGACTTGATTAAAGCATGGTCAAACTGGAGCGCGGCCCTGTCCCAAACGTGCTTTTAAGAACACGGAATTTGGTATGCAGTTTTCGTAAAGGTGGTATTTTAAATCTGGTTTAGTATTGTACTGTTTATAATCAATATTTTGAACTTTTATAGTAGGATAAAAACAAAAAATATATATATCTAAATACACTAAAACCTATCAATAGCGGACACCTCGGAACCCGGAATTTGTCCGAAATTCAGAGGTGACCGTTTTTAAAGGTAAAAGTATGTATGTGTTGTGGATTAAAAAAGCTATTCCCTAACTAGAGGTATCCACTCTTCGGCAGTGTCAGTTATGCAGGTTTTAAGTAAAGCTTTTATAACGAACAGAGTTGTGCGATATTCGAGAATATCCGTTACGAAGTTTTTATTTAAAACGCCCATAACGGACACTCCCGAATAGCGAGCACCCTTTTCAATAGCCAACACATACATATTTCTATACTTTTATCTCTGAAAGGAGGACACATAGCGGATAAATTCCGCGTCACAAGGGGTCCGCTATTAAGAGGTTTTATTGTATTTAGTTAATATTTTTATGTTGATAATCTCATTTTACTCTAAAAGTTCAAAATATTGACTATAATTAGTGGAATGTCGAATGCTTTATGAAAATTGCATACCAAATTTAGGGAACCTAAAATCAGGTAGGAGGCAGGGTCGCGTCTCAGTTTGAATCAGACATTTAATCAGGTCCTGCTTCTGGAAGAAACTCAACCGCTATCGTGTGGTTTTACTGTATATATTCATATTTATATATATGCATTTTATGTATACACTGTATTCTAAAGCATAGGAAATGTACTTCCAAAGGAATTCCAGGCACAGCGGTTGACATTCAAAATTTCATGGTTTTAACATCAATTGCTTCACATGAACTAGATATGTGCAAAACATTGGCAAAAAGAAAAAAATCTCCAGAAAAATACGAAGGAATGAAAAGAACAAGAAAATCATTGCGTCCAATTACCACGCTTTTGTGTAGATTCTTATGTGTACTACCACTGCCAAATTCATTGTAATGTGTTGAGCAGTCGTATGGATGAGTCTCCTGAATGGTGAAATAAATATCTAAGTCTTAAGGTATGATAAGACAGGGTAATAGTGACAAAATAGCGAGCTTACGAAGTTACTTAAGTTCTTCTGTAAATTTATTTTTAATTCTTAATCACTATTCATGTCCAATGAATAACAAACGAATGAATAACTATCGAATAAATTAATGAAGTGGAACTACGTAATGTGCATCTTTGAAACTACACCGTAGGCTAATACTCTGCCCAATTTTTATCAGAATTCCTTCTGCGCTCCTGCCTAGAAATAGCCACCATTAAAAGAATTCTGGCGCCACTCCTTTTGTAGACATTAAAATATATTTAAATAAAATTTTAAATACTGGTGAAAAACTTGATCCAATAATCCTTTTTTAATTTTGATTAACCCTTTGTGCATGGTTTTAGCGGTTTCTGCATTATTCTAATCGCACCATTTTTTTAAAATAACCTCTGACTACTTATATTTTGAAGAGAAATTTACCAGAAAGAAACAAATATGTAAGTTTTGGTACGATTGAATATATAATAGTCATAAGTCCTGGCACGTAATCAAAGTGTTAATAGATCTGTTCATTTTATTTTTTTCTATTGATTATATTATCGGCTGTTATGTAACCGCCTCTCTTTCACATTTTCTAATTTTATTCTTTTTCCATTATATTGTATTTTCTTCTACAAAAGTAAATCAAAGAATAGACTAAAATGAAAACAAGTTAAAAAGGCATGTACATTTTATGAATTTTATCAAAATACATTAGGCATTTTTCGACATAGTCTTCTAAGACTTGATCGCAACGCACAATATGGCTATACATTGGACTCAAAAGAAAACATGTCCTGCGTTGTGTAGCCTGTTCAGCTATTTTAACTTCTTCATCGGTACAAAAACTTTAACCTCAAAGGTATTGTTTAATTAGTTCAAAGAAATGATAAAAGCAGGGAGATAAGGTAGGGCTGTACATTGGGAGTATTTTTTGTAGTAACGTTATTATTTTTCAAGCAGCATGGTGCCAGGAGTAATCGTATTGAAGGATAACGGAATTTCCGCTCTTTAATTGTCATAAGTTGCTGGATACTCCCATGAATCCAGCTGAAGTGCCATTACTCACCAAATACGTACACAGAAACAACACAGTGAACTCACTTTCCTTAACAATTATTTAAGTGCATTTTTCACTCTGCTAAACGTATTAGCTCTCATTGCAACGTTAACAACTAGCACTAAGTGTCGTGCTACTTTTTCATACATTCTCGTATTTTTCATGATCATTCTTTAGTGCCATTTTATTTATACATTTTCTTTTTTTTAAACAAATGTCTTTTCTGTCTTATTTAAATATTGCTATCTTCTTATGATACCCGTCGTCTTAACAGTTTTCTGATGGATTACTGTGCATTTGTCTCCTATTTTTCTATTGGCTGTTTTCTCCCATTTGTCAAACTTCTGCTCACATAGCATTATGCTTTCTGCCACTTTCGCTTTTTCCTTCTGTGTTTACTTCTGTAGGTCTTCACATCCCTCGAGTTCTGGCAGAGCAAGGGCGGGTCGGCAAAACCTCACTTAAGGCCCATGACTTGGCTCTCTTTTAGGAGTCCAGCTCCGAAGTTGTTGGGGGACTCCGGCTCGTCCCCAAGTGTTTTCGTGGTGGTCTCTCCTGATAATAGGATCCATCGCGTATAGCAACGACCTAAGTCGTTACCACATGGGTTCAATCAGAGTATGCGCAGGTGGCGGTGCTCCAACTGGTCACAGCGCATACGGGAGGCCTCTCCCAGTCGTGCGCGTTATAAGTCCCTCAGGACTTGGGTGCGACGGTTGTCGTGCGCTCCTCAGGCGCCTAGTGGCGCAGGTCAGTTTTACACACTTTCCTTCAGTGAAAAAGGAAGACGCGTAGCGATTACTGCATTTTTGATGACATGTTTAAAACATCGCATTTATTGTATTGCATTAAAATACTAAATAACATAATTATCTTAAACATTTTTGCTGTATTATCTAATTTGAATTTAAATGATATTTGAATATAGGGGTATATATTAGTTCTGTATTTATTACAAATATCATGCAGAAAATACATTTGTATGTTCTATTTGAATATGAGAAAAGGAGTATATCAATTTCAGGATATGACAATGTCAGCGTATTTAAAGTATTCAAAACAACCGGGCAACATGGCAATAGTTTATTAATTAGTTTAATTAATAAATTATTCGTATGACAAATTTTACTAAATTTATATAGTTTTTAACATTTGCCACACAAATTAAAAGCTAATTGGTATATTAACAAAAATGTTAATTTAATTCCAACCACTAATACTCACTCGAGCTTTTCTTGGATATTAGAAATAAATACCGGATATTTAAGTAGTATCTAACCTAAAATTTCAAAACCTTCAAAAGTTTTAATTCTCATAACGATTTCATATTTTCATGACATTAATGGAATATTTTTTTCCAGTTATCATTTTAAAATAGTGAAATTACTTTTACCATGTCCACAGTACTTGCACGAGCAAAATAAATTTTTCATCACTACCTAGGACGAAAAACAACAAACGAAAAAAATAGTTATCTTACATAACATCACTAATTAGGTTTTACATTGAACTACATGGGTAAATACTAAGCAAAATCTAATTAAAATCCTAGAAAGAATAAAAGCAAGGGCTAAATTATAATATTTAACGTATGAGATGTTAGGAAATATTCTCATAAAACTATATCAATCCTATACTTTTAATTTTATGTGAATAACACATGAAGGTAAATAATAAAGTTACGGTAAATTTATGTTATGTTAATTTTATATTTAGGGTTTTTTATAAAAACATGCTTCAATTGCACTATGTTTTACCAAATTGTATGTAAGTTTATTATAAATATTTCTAAACTCTTTTACTCTGATTATTGTTTTAAACTATGAATAAAATTTCACAGGGGAATGATTCAATATTTCCATATGCAACCGATAAGTAATGAACGTAAGCCTTTTCTAAATATATTTCTATCCTAATATTTGATAGCCATGCTAAATAAGAAACAATCTCTGAAGAAATCGATATTGCTGTCTCTAACATATCAATCGTCGGATAAAACCTAAGCATACTGCAAGTTTTATGGCATATAAGTAACAAAAGACGAGATGTCTGGAATATCATTTATTGTAGTAATCCCCTTGCTCTTGTTCGGATTTACCCATTTTCGGAAAAAAGAGACACATAGATTATAACGCATCACTTGAAGGAAAGACAATTATTAAAGAATACGAAAGAAGTAAGTTTGACATATATTTTTCTTAGATAAATATTCTTGCGAGTGCTTAGTAAATACGTAGAATGCTTTGTTTGCTGCTTTTCTAAGCGAAATTTTCCACATTCGGTGTACACTAAGTGACAAAATGTGTATAATGAACTTTTAAGTTGTGTTACCCACAGATCTGTAACATACATAATTTATGAAAGTATTTTTAAAATGATTCTATAATTCAAATATACATTTTTTTATGTGCATTATTTAAGTTAACAATGCTTATAAAATCCAAACTTTTTTCTTTTATAGGTCTGGTACGACCTACACTTTCACTTTCAGACTTTCGTTCTCTAGATTATAAACGAAGTTTCTCAGATAAACATAGCAAACATTTTACTATTATATAAATTAGCTAAGGATATATCAAATAAATAGTTAGGATTCTTTGATACACTTATATTTTTACGTGCCCCACATTTTATATTAACCTTACGTTCAATGAGTTTTGAAAAGTCACGTTTTTCCAGCGATCGGGAAAAATTTTCACATATTTTTAAAGTAATTTTGAATTAAAAAAAACAGTTTTAAATGTCTCTAAGCTGTATGATAATATAGTTACATTTCAATCAATAAAAGATTATTTCTTTGACAAAACTCCAATCATAAAAATGTATTTATTTAAACCAGTTCAGCGTATAGGAAAGTAAAAATCCTTGGGTAAATTTTGACAAATTCGTGTTTTGGACAATTGAGATCGATTTTTAACTTTTGAAAGGAAATGATGAAAATTTAAAAGCGATATTTTATCACATTATGCTTGAGACGATTTTAACCTTTAAAGATGTAAAAAATTTAATTAAGAAAGTTAAATGTTTAAGGGTTATGCCAATTTGCAATATGGCGCCGTACATTTGATCTTCCAGTAAAATACTGTCGAAATCAGCATTTCTATCTCGCTACATTAAAAAGAAATCATCTTTATTGCTACTACTTTTATTTGAAATAGCGTTATTTTCGAATTTATTAGGTGCGTTTTAAATTATATAAATACGTAGCACCTATTGTCGTCGTCTGGTCCGTCTGTCTGTCTGTCTGTCTGTCCGTCCGTCCATCTGTCTGTCCGCCCGCATATAACAACGCAAAAACTACCCAACCGAATGGTTTGAAATTTAAGATATATTATCTTTGCAGAATTTTGTCGAGACATTTCAAATTTTATGAAAATCGAATCAAAACTTAAAAAAATATTAATAAAAATATGTATTAAGAAATTTGAATTTAAAAAAAAAATCCGTGTTTTCTTGTTATAGGAGCTTACGAGGTTTAATCGTCAAGCGACCGAGATACTTATTTCATTACAGAAATTAATCTCCAGACGATATAATTCATTTCACAGAATAAAAAATCATCAAGATCTGAATATTTCTATAACTAGCTATAGTATGATGTAACGTTTGACGTACAATTTCCAACTTGTTTATTTTGTCATTAAATAAGGCGAAGGTTACTATTTCAAATGTGATAGCAATCAAGCCTTCTGAATTAAAGAAAAGTAGAGGACCGGCAACACTGGCTGGAATCACGAAGAATGAATTTTTTTAACTACTTTTCGCTTTCACTTCATTCAATTTTTTAATCCGTCTAAGTGCAAAAATTCACTGAAATTAGAAAATTATAATATTACGAGGAAAATCTTTCAAACATTCACTGGCATAAAACCATGTCTAAATGTAGCCAAAAATTTAGCTGCTAAATTAAAACTGGAAGGCCACAAAAACACATGCCTGTTTTACATAAATAAATTTATTCTGAATATTGTTGAATTTTATCCCTTGAATTATATTGATTTCATTTAGGGTAGAATGTTATAAAGATGTGCGGGACATTGGTTAAAACGGAAAGAATTGCGTTTCTTTGAGCATTCAATTTCATTCATTTTTGTGACCACATTCTTCCAAATTGTGCAAAAATGGACGTTTTTTGTGGTATTTCTTTTCATTTCCTTCTCCTGACTCACAAGATTACAAGACTCTGCTGGGTACCCATGATTGCCATTTTAACAGTCATTTACTTTCAAATGTATGGTTTTGTCAAAGAGGGTTTGCAATTTTTCATTAGTGTAAGATGCATACAAGTTTTAATGTGTCATCTTTGAGGAATAAGCATGATTTTGTCAGAAAAGAGCTGGCCTGGTGTATTACTGCCAAATGTCTGCAATGCGAAAAATTCTAGGGAGACTTTTAAAATAATCAATATAATGCATTGAAAGAATATAAATAGAAAAATCTGTTTGTGACTGTGACTGATCTGATTACGGAATGAAATGCAATTTCATTGTATGATAACTTTGCTTTAAAAGTTTTCATTCCATTGCATCGGATCCTCTTCATTCACTAACACTGCTCCGTTTGGTGCCGGAATATAAAATTTACAGAAAAATCTGAATACTATATGGAAATCTGGTATTCGTTATAAAAATTTTACAAAGAAAAAGTTTGCTACAGTTTTAGTATAAAGACGCCCCTTAATTTTATATTTTCAGTACATTTAAAGACGACATAATTCCTAATAGAATGTCTATTTTAATTTTTCGCTGCGTCTAGTTGGCGTTAAAATGGATGGAGAATTTAGGTTTTTTTTTCATTGACCGTACATATACACTTTATAAAGGGATTTTTTTAAATGACCTTCTTAAACACAGTGAAACATTTTATAATAATATAACTCACAGAAAAAAAGAGATCGTATAAAAAATTAAATTTCTTCTTTAAGCCCATACACTTTTAAAACGAAGTCTTATTCGAAAGCTATGCTTAATTTGTGACATTTTTATAATTGGAAGCATATTTCTATCATCCGCGCTTTAAACTCTTGAAGGGCAATGGGATATATTTTATCCCTCTTAATTTTAATCAAGATTTGTTTCAGAAGTTTTGCACAAAATTTTACTTTTAGAACTTTGTTGAAAAAAATATTAGAAAATTATTTTTCCTGATTTTCAAATAAAAATTTTCAAATCTTCTGGTGTGAATTCAACATTATAGAAACACAATTCCTTTCCCCTGAAAGGTTTTAATTTTTTAATTACCATTACTTATTTGCATTCAATTGTTACTTATTACTTAAAAAAAAGAATATATATTTTAAGCAAATAAACTTGGATATACACAGCGAAAGTTCACGTTGTTTTCCGATTCTAATTTTTTGTTTTGTTTTGTCCGAAATAAAAGCACGTAAACTATTTCTATATGAAGTGACTGCATATAAAATTCTTATCATTTTACAACATAGTTGAAATGGGTTTACGAATTTCGTTTTTCTGACTGAAGTCTAACACTCGGAAAGTTTATATGGTATTGATGTTTACTGTAAAATGTTCGGGATTGAAAATGAAGTGTATAGAATTTTGCACAAAAAGAATTCCGTTACATTTTGATCTATGTGAAAAAATCGTTAAATCATAATCAGATTGATACTCATAACTGGGGGACGTGTTTTCTTAGGAGTACCTTCTTTAGGAAAAGTACCTTTTATAGTTTGTTTACAAGGGTGCACAAAATAATTTCATCCCATTATGATATACGGGGGAAAACCGTTTTAATGAAATTATGAATAATAGACTACAACATAATTTCTCAGGAGTATAAAATAAGTACAATTTATAGTCCAATTACAAGGACGCACAAAATAATTCCGTTAAAAAAAGATCACTGACATATTTTCTAATAAATTATGGAAAGCGCAGCATTTATTGTTCATTTCCAAAGACACGCAAAATAATTCTGCTACAGGACTGACAGTGATCGATAATTGCTTAAAATGCGATACTTATTTTTAAACTTATCTAACTTTAGTGTATTACGTACAATGTATAAATTCTACAGATCCTATACAGTGCTGCACGAAAGAATTCGCCCACATTACCGGATGTAGCCAGCAATTAAAAAAAAACGATTTTTACTGAATTGTTTTTTTTTTCAATTGCTTTTTTCATTGTATAAAAAAATAAAATTTCTTAATAATATTCTGTTAGTGTTAAAAAGCATTTCACAATCTATGCCTGATGCATGATTTTTTGTTCTAGATTTTTCTGAAATACCTTTAAGACAATTAAAATTTCATTAAGTGCGTTAAACGGATGCTTTAAAAATGTATTAGAAATAAAAAAATCCTTTTTAAATATAATTTTATTTATGCAAGAATGATTAATAAATTGAGCTGGAATTCTTTTTCATTATTCTTTCTAATAAGCGATGTAGTTTCGATTGCTTTAAGTGATACGCGTCTGAAGAATAATGTACCATATCATTTTCATCGATCATCCTTTAGAAAAAAAAATAGAAAAACTTCATTTTCCCAAGTAAAAAGACAACGAAAGAAAGAACTTTTCTTTTTCCTCAAAAACACGCTCATCATCCGATATTTAGGGAAATAAAGGTTTTTCCCCATAATTGTAGCCATTCACTGAAGGAAAAACTGGTAACTTCTCCCCTCCAAAATTTTTATTTTTTAACAATATTTTAGTTCATGAAATATTCCTGTGGCATTTTCAGTTAGAAAAGCATTACATGTACTATTAATCGTTAAATACATTATGAAAAAGATGAACTGCGCATATTATAATGCCAACTTAATGAAAAATGTAGATTTATTTTAAGAATATTTAACTTCGAAAAATGATAAACTAATATACTTAAATGATAAATATAATTAAATGTGAGTTAAAAAAATAAATGACGGTTTAGTATTTATTTAAAAGATTGCAACAAGTCCTTCCGGCTTAGTGGGAAGAGAAGTTGAATTTATATTGCATTTTTTTTAATGGTACATATATCATATTCAATACGAATTAAACAAATTGGTTCCATTTGAAGGCTTCCAAAGATCCTTCTAATTTGCAGGGAAATTTTTACCAAATGTAATTGAATGGGTATGAGGCATTTATATAAAAATGTTAAAGATATGTTGAAATCGTGGTTTAAAAATCACTCGTAGGCTGTTATATAACCCAAAGCATTCAGAGATTGCCATCGAATATTTTGTGTCCTAGTAAACAAAATATAAAGGAAACATACTTCATTAACTAATTCATCCAAGATACTTTCAATATGAATACATTGTCCCAATTCGGTTTGATTTTTTCATTACTTCGGACGTTAGCGTGTTGACAAATTTTCCATGTTCCTGTAAAATAATACAAGAGCGCTTGATTCACTGAAGATACGTGCAAGATCAATACACTCTCCTAGTTAGATTCAAATTGGTTTAGTATTTCAGACATTATCGTGATGAGAAATTTTGGATAGTTTTTACCTGTAAATCCTGGCGAGAGCCTTGGATCCTTGTCCCATTTAGATTCGAAGTGGTTCAGTATTTCGGACGTTATCGTGATTACAAAATTTCCTTTATATAGATACAGAGTGATTCGGAACTCCTGTGCAAAACTTAAAATGTTGCTATAACACGCCTAGACAAGCTCCAAACACTATACAATGTATGGTTGTAACTCGAGCAGTGAAGCGCTACAGGGCGCTTTTTGATTGCGGAGAGAACCTTGTTTACTACACAATTAGGACTTCCAGAACACTCACCATGCATGAAACGCAAGTCCACTTTTTACCGATTAATAAAACCATCGATTATTTTGTAATGTATAAGTACCATATCTCATTCCAAGGCCATATCTCGTCTTTGAAATGAGCTTTGGTACTTATACATTAGAAAAAAAATTCAAATCGATAACTATATGTAACTTCAAAATTTTTTGTAGATTGACGAATTTTAAAAATGTCGTTTTAAAGAACGAAATAAAACTATTCTGTTGTCCTTCAGAGTTTTTTTTAAACTTGAGAGTGTATAAAATTATATATATAGCACTGTTTTTAGTAAGAATAAAAACTTGAAGTTAGAAAATCAAAAGCGGCCTTCCAGGCTCATTACGCCCGAACTTATTGGAAACTACATTGCACCCGACGGAGTGTTAGTTAATGGCAGAAGAATTGCAGCATGAAATAACTAACGGTTCAGCTTACGTGAACTTTTATAGTTTCATCATTTATATATATATATATATATATATATACACATTTGTTTCTTGTTTTTATTTTATAAGAGTCTGGTAACGTGAAATGTGGTATTTTTAAATTTTTCCCAATGGATTTTTTTTTTTTGTCGCTGGAGATTAAAACTTTTCCTTCGGAAGGAATTAATAGCTGATCTATTGCATTAAAGATAGGAAAATAAAATATCAGTTTATAATTTTTTGAAGGTTAAAAGATAATTACAGGAACGAAAAACACAGGAGAAAAACTAATAGAGTTTGTAGATTTGCGTTAACCGGGAAATAATTAACTATAATACATATTCAAAAAAGTTTTTTTTTTCGAAAAGCGATCTTCAATGCAATTAGCTTATCTGACAGTTTACAATATATGGGAAAATGATTGAAACCACTGTTAGAGAGTAGCAACAAAATCCAGCATTCAGAATTCGCCCATCAAATTATGACAAAAAGGGGAACTTTCTAAAGGCAGTTCCAAAGCCTGTAATATAATAATTTGAGGTCAGAATAAAATTTCTCTAATCACGAATTAGGTGAAGGCTTTGTTTTAAGAAACGGGTTTTTCAGCGGAACGCGTAAAGGTATTTGTTGTGTTATATAAACGTGGCAGAAATTATTTAATCACACAAGAACTTTTTGTATAATATTTTAAAATTCGAGGTATAGTTATCTTTAAGTAACAATACTGCTTTTTTTTTTGCTTTAAAATTTTATTAATTTGCATCCATGTTATTTGTATATTCAGAAGTGTGGAAAGGTTTCAGAAGCCACACTGATTGGATATAGTGAATTTTATATTATGGGATTCAACAGAGATTTATTTTGAAATCTGCCAATATTTTAACATATCTTACATCATATAATAAGATATTTTATGTTAATTTCGAATTTTAATCTGAACACAGGGGCATATCGTTAAAACAACCTGATGAATTTATTTAATAGTGCAAATCATATTTAAATGTCTTTACGCGTGCGTCAAGCATATTGTAAGAAAAAGACTGTTATCTAACAGTGGCAGCTCATATATACTAGTATTTTGATCTGGCGCAACGAATTTTCTTTTTGGTTGGCCGACCAACACCACCAATTTGAGGGGCCTCGGTTGGCCGTTTCCCACACTGCTAATGATTTGGCCAGCTATCTGTAATACTTGGATATTCTAAAAGAAATTTTATGATGCTATAATATGTTGTTCGTTATATAATTTAATGATCCAAAATATATTTTTTGTAAATTTATACAATTACAACAGCATTACTGAAAATATAGAGTTTTCATTATTTTGTGCTTCTTGCGTTATATATAAAATTTTTATCCTTATTATATTAATTCAGTGTAGTTGAACATGAATTTCCGTAAAATTCCATATAAATCCATATGTTTCTTTTATAGACACAATCATTCAGGAATCCCCACAACCGGATATGGCAAGTATTTAAGTCACGAGATCGATGAAGCGAGTCATTTCGAAAACTTCTCATTTTACAAATAATCACGAAGCAGTTCCTCCGCTTGCCGGAAATTCTTTTTAAAATATTGCAGTAAATATCTATTAAAAACAAAAAATTTATTTTTAAACACCAATCTGACAGAATAGATAGTTTTCCGCTGAATATCTACTTTTTGCTGAAACTAAATGTTTGACATAGAAAGTTTTATATTGAAAACTAAACTCGAAAGCTTTTTGTAAATTTAGCGAATGTGATTATTAAAGTCATTGTATTAAACATTTAAATATAAATTTTAATTTAGTTCGGAGTAAAATATAACATTGTAAGTGAAAATTACATGAAATGTAAAATTTGTATCTTCAAGACATTTTATTTATATCTTCCGCTATCTTCAAAATACATATTTTGGTATTAATTTTTTTAAAGCTAATTTTGTCGCTAGCATTTAAAATGTTTTATTAAATATATACATACATAGTATTTATACGCAAAGCGATTATTATTAAAGCGATTTTACTCAGATTTAGGTACCGCCCATTTATAGTTTACGAATTTCCTTTAAAATGTTTATATACGTTATACGAAACGATAGAGGTAAATCGAAAATATAAAATGATAGTTCAATTTTCGATGACCATGTGAGAAGATGGCGCAAAAAAAAGAATAAAACAAATTGGAAACATAAAACGTTATTCAAAATAACATTTTATTTAATGCATATTCCATTTGTGCCAATCCAATGTTAAATGTGCGCTAGACTATATTGAACGGTAGCTCACGGGAATTCTTGAGGAATTGCAGCAACATGTCATGTTATGTTTGCTTTTAAGCCTTGTTGCTTTCAGTTCCATATGTTTCTTTTATAGACACAATCCTCCAGGAATCCCCACAACCAGATATGGCAAGAATTTTAGTCACGAGATAGATGAACCGTGTCATTTAGAAAACTTTTTGAAATTAAGTGTTCATTTTTGAGGTGATCACGAAGAAGTTCCTTCGCTTGTCGGCCAATATGAGGTGTAGCACCTTTTTGCATAAAGACAGTAGTCTCCAAATATTCATGTTATTTTAAGGCAGGAATGACTAGAAGCTGCAGAAGTTTGCAGAAACGGTAACTTACTACGGAAAATTGGAAACATAAAACGTTATTCAAACTGATATTTTATTTAATGTATATTCCTTTGTGCCAATCCAATGTTCAACGTGCGCTAGACTATATTCAACGGTAGCCCACAGGAATTCTTGAGGAATTGCAGCAACATGGCATGTTATATTTGCTTTCAAGCCTTGTTGCTTTCAGGTCAATATGTTTATTTTATAGACACAATCGTCCAGGAATCCCCACAACCAGATATGGCAAGGATTTAAGTTACGAGATCGATGAAGCAAATCATTTAGAAAACCTTTCGAAATAAAGTGTTCATTTTTGAAGCGATCACGAAGCAGTTCCTTCGATTGTCGGCCAATATGAGGTGTAGTACCTTCTTGCATAAAGACAGTAGTCTCCAAATATTCATGTTATTTTAAGGCAGGAATGACTTGCAGCTACAGAAGTTTGCAGAAACGGTAACTTCGACAGAATCCTTTTAGGACCTTGAGGGGTAATCTTCTCAAAATGAAAACGGCCATAAAGTAAGACGGCAGTAGTGGCATAGCATGTATTCATGTAATCACTATGCATATGCTATTCGTGCACAACATTGAGACTCACTAGCCATATGTGTCAGTTCTGAGTAGTCATTGATTTGTCCAGAATAAAGTGTGTCTCGTCCTACCGCAAAAATTTCCGAATGTCATGGCATTGTAAACCTCTATACTCGCCTAAAAACCGCAAGCAAAATCAATGCGTTGATGCGGTCTTAATGTTGCAGATTTTACGCCTTGTGTATCTTGCCACTAATTTATCGCAGAATATTTCGTTTTGTAGACCAAGACATATACAATGCACGTAACAGCGTCACAGCATAAGTCAGTCACACTTCGCTCTATCGACTATACAACAGCGTCTACTTCCATAGTTTCATTTCTAATAAGTTTCCATTTTTTACGCGGCAGCCCACCAAATTCCAAAATCTCCTAAAATTGAATAATAATATTTTTCAAAACCTTCTTTTACATAGGCAACCTTCTTTTACATTTTTCGCAAGTATTTGGAAGATGGATATTTTCGCAGGGCAGCTAATCTATTGCTGCAGTTCTAATAAAAATACTTCTCTCAAACGGCATGGTGAAGACTGCTTTTCAGGCCTTAAATTCTTCCAAAGATTTTCTAATTTGCATAAATTGCATCCAAAACGTAATCTATTGGTCGAAATTTTAAATAGTTTTTTTTTAATACAGATTTCTCTTTTTCTCATGTTCTCAGACCAGTACTTTGTCTACACAGGTCCCAGAAGAGTCACACCCAATATATATATATATATAAACTAGTATATAACACCGTCAAAAAAGACGGATTGCTGATCTGCGTTTCAATTTCATAAGACTTCATACAAACAAACAGCATGAAGATTTATTATTGAAAGGTTTGTATTGTAGAAAAATACATTTTAAAAATGACAAATGATTTCTACAAATAAAAATAATAAAGATATATATATATTTACTCAGTATTACATTTCTGAAATAGTTCAACGATTGGACAAAACATTCAAATTAAATTTTAACAAATAATCCATGTGCGAAAGTTTTTGTAAAAAAGTGTTATCAATGAGTTTTTAAACAGCTTGAGTCACCATGTAACTCATTGTTTGATTACATAAGAAAAATTAAATGGGAATTGCGCTGTACTATGCATTTCTTATATTTTAATTACATTTGATAAGAAAGAATCATTTTACAGTATATGACCCATTATCCGGAAATCCAAAATCTGGAAAGACCTGAAGTCCGGAAAGAAAAATTCGAAAATTTTCTAAATTTGTAAATTTTTACTAAAATTTTAGATTTTCTGAAATTTTTCGAAAATTTTACCGATTCCTAATTTTTTTTCAGTTTATTGTGTTTCAATGTTTAATCACTAAAATATTGTTACTTTGGTGGCGGGTGAACACGGTACCCTCCCTCCCCCTTCTCTTCCCGAAATTAAAAACAAATCATTTTTCTCTCAAATTTTAGTTTAAAATTAATTTATATTACGATTCGTTAGAAACAAAAATAGTTATGTATTTATTTCATCAGGAGTGATTCTCTTCAAGTTTTCCTAAAAATTTAAGGCTTTCGATTTCGAAAATTTAAGTCTTCAGTCCAAAATTTCGAACATAAATATTTCGAATTTTGAACGATACTTGCCAAAAAAAATCAATTATGTCTAACGTTCGCAGAAAAAATAGACAATTTCTTCAAAGGATTGTGGAAACAACGTGAATTTCGTCAAAGGATCGAAAAAAAAACGCAAATTTCGTTGCAGGATTGAAAAGAAAAACGCTAATTTTGTTAACAAATTGCAGAAAAACGCGATTTCCGTCAAAGGCTTACGAAGAAGACACAAATTTCTTCCAAGGACTCCGAAAAAATGTAAAATTGCATCAAGGGATCACAAAAAAATGGTTAAAGGATCGCAAAAAAAAAAAAAAAACTGCTAATTTCGTCAAATAATCGCGGAAGAACATGAATTTCTTCAAAGTCTAGAAAAAAACCCCACAAATTTCTTCAAATCACTGCGAAAAAATTTCTAATTTCGTTAAGGGATCACGAAAAAAGTGAAATTTCGAAAAAAAAAAGAATCGAAAAAAAAAAAACCCCGCTAATTTCGTCAATCTCAGAAAAAACTCGAATTTTGTCAAAGGACCGTGCATAAAAGGCAAATTTCCTCAAAGGATCGTAAAAAGAAAGCGCAAATTTCTTCAAAGGACTACGAAAAAATGAAATTTCGTCAAAGGAAGTAGAAAAAAAACGCAAATTTTGTCAAAGGACAGCAGAAAAAAATGCAAATTTTGTCAAAGAATCACGAAAAAAAGCATGAATTTTGTCAAATAATCGTGAACTTCGGGAGGACCCGAAATCCGGAAAATTCCAAAACTCGGAAAGCCTTTGGTCCGGAGGATTCCGGATAATGAGTCTGTATTTACGATGGAAGCCAATTTCAACATCCGCCAGTAGATGGCGCCACTATACTGAATCAACCTCAAATCTCTCCCTACGAAATAAATCACCGCTGCTTCTGAAAAAAAATGCTTACAGAAAAAAATGTTTACAGAAAAAAATGTTTACAGAAATGTTAATATACATTTTTTTATGAAATAGTTTTTTAAGGTTTTAAACAAAGTTAAAAGATTTAAAAGCTTTAATATGCTTTTACAAATATTTAAACAGCAGAATTGGATGTAGCATAATATTTTCATTAAGCCTAACATGGCGTTTAACCATGGTCGATTCGCAAACCAGAGTGGTCGTGCCCGTGATAGTTACAGACAGTTTCTTGCCTTCGGATTTTATTATAAGTAAGATGTATCGGAAGAGGTAACTTAGAAAGAATTTGTTATTCAGTGATTTGAAAAGTTTGAAAAGTATAGAATTTTTCGTATAGCTTTAAATAGCGTGTGCGCTCTCCCCCTTCTTAAATGTTTTTTTATGAGAATGTATTGAAAATCTGCAAATAAATTCTGTTTAAGCATCGATCTGATATGACAGATGTTTCAAGTAATGAGTCATTCTTCTACTTAATATTATTTTCTATCAAATATTTTTCGCTTCTATCAAAAAAGATGTTTTCTGCTGAATAAGACGTTTCCTTTATTACTGTTTAATTTCAAAATGACTTATCTTCTTACTCTTTCTACGTTTCTTGCCCTATTTAGAGGAAAAAAATATAAATAAGCGCATGTAATCTTCGTCAATAGTTGTTGAAGCTTTCTAATGGAACTTATATTGGACGACATCCAAAAGATTACTTGCTTCCCTCCGTTTTAGAATTTCTTAATTAAGAATTATTGTGGGCCCGCATCTTTAAGAAAAACTTTGTTTTTGCTTGATGAAAAGCAAGAGTAGCCATTTATTTCGGTCATTATAAGGAGTAGCTTATTCACTAGCGTTATAATTCTTTCAATATTGTCAGAAATCTTTCAGAAGCTTATGGTAATTAACAGTGATAGATAATAGCATGTAATAACCTTTTAAAAATAGATGTTTAAGAATAACTGACAGAATGATTTAGGATTTGGTAATGAAAATTTATATTAATTTAGAAATCATTTACTAAATGGAAAATTATTTAGAAGTTTATACTGAAAAATAAATAATTATTAGGTATATAAGTATTTGTAAAATGTTTGAATAAAAGAAAGAAGTACCAATTCTTTGAAATCATTAACAATTTTTAAATGAGATTTACGTTGTTCACAGATTTTATGTTAAAGTACTATAAAGATTGATTAAAAAAAAGTTCTAATAAAGACTTCATATATTACCAGATTCACGTCATATCAAAATTTCAAAGTCGTATCACTATTGGAACATTAGCTACAACTATTCTTGAATACAAATCAGCTTTTTTGACTAATAAATGAGATAAACGCATTTATTTACGTGTTTTTATTTCCTTTTGTTTTAAATGTTTAGCCTTTGAAGTGTTTATGAAGTACTTGTACGAAGTAGAAGATTCTGAATTATATTTCCAATTGAACATCATATCATAGGCATAAGATTGAGAAATCATTGCAATTTTCTCCTTCGGGACACTTAAAGTTTCGTTTACATTATTTTAAAAATGATTCTGCATATATGTATGTGTATTGGGATTTTTTTCATTGCTTTAGGCCACCACAGATCATATTTGGTGTTTTCACGAAAATATACAGTTGTGTGTGTCTGTGAGTGAACATCATAGTGCCAAACGGTATTTGCGATTGTGCTTCCATTTGGCGAATATAATATAGGCCACCGTCGCAAAAACAGACTTCATTTTCGTACAAATCTGGCAATGGGTTTGATATCTAATCTATTTTTAAACCATTTTGTGACAAGGCAAGACCGATCAGCATTTTCTTTTTCAACTCAATTATTCAACTAAATATTTGTATTGTTCACATATTTAATTGGATCGGAATTGCATCTGGTGATGTAACAATTCACCAAAAAGTAACTTTATTTAATATTTTTTTCAACAGAGCATAAAAATTACCATGAATTTATTAGTCTGATAAAATCATGTGGAATTGTAAATATTGCATTTTGTTGATGAAGAATTTATAAATATCTACATTTAAAAAAAACTTAAAACTCTCATTACTGTGGGTAGGTATATTCAAATTCAATATTTATTTTAAACTAGTAAGTCTGAAGATCAGGAGCCGCAACGTCAGCTCTCAAAGTCATTGTTTTTTAATCTCACTTTTCATATTATTTAGCATCTTACAAATCGCACTTTAATATTTTTATATTACATACATATTTATACGAGGTTTCAGAAATTAGAAGCATTAAATTAAACACGGCTTATGCTATGATATTCTGAAATTCTTATGAACTTCTTATTCTTGTAATTTTTTAGATTAAAAAATAATCTTATTAAATTTATATTCATGATTTCCTATTGATTGTGTGAATGATGCTAGTATATCTTGGATTTCGTTCTACATAGTGGTTTTGCTAGGATAAGTAACAATTTCGAAAATAATTTCATATTATTCTAATACCCAAATACCAATAGTTTCTTACCTGCCATTTAAACTTGCATCTCATGAATAAGTTGAATAATATCTCGTGTACAAAAGCAACGTATGGAAATAGAAACTAAATCTACTATATTTCACGTATATCTATTTTAGAAATCTAGTGTTATTACAATTTTCGTTTCGGAAAAACAGTTTTGATGGTTATCTCCAACTATAATAAAGAAGAAAGTTTCTGTGTGTTTTTCTGTTGTGTTCTGAAGAGACCGCTGCACGCAGAGCTACAAAATTTGGTGGGAATGTACTTCTATGTATGTACTTTTGCACCTTGTAGCCAGATTTTGGAATTTTTGAATAGATTTTTTTAATTAAATTTTTTATGCAATTTTTAGTGTTTTTTCACGTTTTGCTGCGATTTTTCCACATTAGTAACCGAATCCGGTTCCAATCTTTTAGCCCAATATAGTAAATTTTGTCTTCTTTTCAATAAAGTTTATGCAAAATTCGTACAGCGATTTTTGAATTTTTGGTGAATTTTTTCCTTCGACACAAATTTTTTTCCAGAATGCTTGATTTGTTCGGTGGTTGCGCTTCCATGTCAGTCTCACATAGGCTCAGAATCGTGATTTTTTTTTCTCTTTTTAGCTTAGAGAGAGTTGATAATTCTTTACAGATAAAAAAATCGTGATTTTAAAAATGCGATTTTTAGTGTTTTTTGCCGTTTTGCTGCGATTTACCCACATTAGTAACCTGAATCGGATTCCAATCTTTTAGCCCAATATAGTAAATTTTGTCTTCTTTGCAATAAAGTTTATGCGAAAATCGTACAGCGATTTTTGATTTTTTGGCGAATTTTTTTCCTTTAACACTAAGTAATTTTGCCCAGAATGCTTGATTGATTCGGTGGTTGCTTCCATTTCAGCATCAGATACGCTCAGAATCGAAATTCTTTTACACTCTTTTTAACTTGGAGAAAGTGGATAATTCTTTACATATAAAAATTGCAATTTTAAAAGGGAAGGATTCTTTATTAGATTTTTTCTTTTAATTTCATTTTTTATGCGTTTTTTTTTTCTTTTTTCATGTTTCGCGGAGTTTTTTGTTTCAAATGACGTCACAAATCGCCCACTACAAGTCAAACGCTATTGGAGGGCAGTTGGATTGGTAGCTGATAGAATTGTAGCCACAGCTGGAAGTCAACCAGGCAATTGTGATTTCCAGATGAAAAGGTCGTCTGCTGATTGCAATTCGAACAGCGAGTTGTGAATTTTGGCGATTTTTTTATGCGATTTTTAGAGTTTTTATTTTTAGAGTTTGTATACGTCATTTATTTATTTGATTTCAGAAATTAACAACGATAACTTACTATTTTTGTATGTATATTAAAAAAAAAGGTCATTTTGCTTCTGTTTCAAAAGTTAATGATAATTCCTAATTTTTTAACATTGTTGGTTTCATTCTGAGGGTAGGGGGAGGTTAGTGTTCGGTTGTAGTTTAAATATCGCGTTAATTCTCTGATCGAAACTCCCACCTCCCCCCTGCCTCCAAAATCAGAACTAATTAATTATTAGTCCGAATCAAACGAAACCTTTTCTCAGGTCCCTAGGTTGAACTTTGGTATCATTTTTTCAGCTCTTGGTTACCACTATTTCTGAACATTAATGAGCAGGGAGGGGTATTTTCTCGTGTTCTATGGGCCCAATTTCAATGAGAATTAGTTCTTTCAACTTAACACGAACTAATTAAGAAATAAATAACTAATTAAGATACAGATTTGGCGCCACCTGGCGGTAGAAAATGGAACTAAAAGATTTTGCAGCGCGTGCGCAGCATGCCTGCTATATATTGTCGTAGGCAGCAGGGACACGTGCTGGAGTTTCAATCAGAAAGAGTTTTATTTAGAACTGAGTGACCCCCTAGCGGTGGGAAGTGAAACTAAACAACTATGAATTTAAAATTTATCCGATTCAAACAAAGGGCCGATTTCAACGACAATTGATTCATTCAACTTAACATGAACTAATTAAGATATAGATAACTAATTAAGGCATAGATTTGGCGCCCCCTGGCGGTGGAAAGCGGAACTTAAGATTTTCTGCGCGTGCACAGAACGCCTTCTATACTTTGTCATAAGCAGCGTAGTTTCGTTCGGAAAGAGGTTTCTTTAGATCAGAGTGCACCCTCTGACAGTGAAAAATGTAACTAAAAGATTTTGCATTTAATCTTGGTCCGATTCAAACGAAATCTTTTCTGACATTCTTCCGAGGCCTCCTAGGTACTAAATAAACCTCTGTATCATTTTTTCAGCACTTGGTTACCAGCATTTATGAATATTAATATCCAGGGGGGGGGGAGGATAGATTTATTTTCTCGGGTTCTATGGGTTCGATTTCAACGGGATTCGGTTCATTCAACTTAACATGAACTAATTAAGATATAGCTAATTATTTATGACATATATTTAGTACTCCTGGCGGTGGAAAGTGGAACTAACAGATTTTTCGCGCGTGCACGGCACGCCTTCTACACGGTGCCATAAGAAGCAGGAGCGAGTGCCGGAGTTTCGTTCGGAAATATGTTTATTTAGAACAGAATGCTCCACCTGGTGGTAGAAACTGGAACTAAAATATTTTGCAGCGCATGCCTAGCATGTCTTCTATACACGGTATCGTAGGCAGCGGGGACACGCGTCGGATATTTCTTTAGAACAAAATGCATCCCCTGGCGGTGGAATTAAAATTTTTTCCTGCGCGTGCGCCAATAATGGCTATTTTTATTGAAACCGCAAAAGAAAGTTACCGATTTGATAACCCCAGACAACGAAAAAGTTTAATTTTCACTCATCCTCGAGTATTAAGAAAAGTGTTGGATTATTTGAATCGAAACTCACAGTTTATTTTTCTGATTCCGAAAATGTAAATTTTGTGAAAATCAGACGGTAACTTTTTAAAAAATTTTGACCAAAAAGTGACCAGTTTTAAATCAAATGATCCAGACATTTGAGGAGGTGGTATTAAATTTATTTCCACTTCGGGTCCATATCTCTCTATTTAATTTCCGAAAGACAAAGAGTTACCAGAGGAAGGGTTTCGTGCAGCAATTTTTAGAGTAATTTCTTATTTCGTATTATTTTTTGACGGGACCGAGCAACGCCCGCCGGGCGGATCTGCTAGTTCCATATTATTTATCTTATCTAAGTACATCCTGATCTAACTCGATGGCAATAGCATATTACAATCTCCCCAAAATAGACATATTTGGAAAGTTTTAAAGCCATTGGGTAATCATTCATAATCGTGCCCACTGCCAATTCAATAAATAGCAAACGTGATTTGGTGCTATAAAATATTTTTTGTGATAGTTTTTATGTTCTCAATTTCCAGTAATTGTAATATTTCAGGATTTGACTATATCTGTGGATGTTTGTTAGTATTCTATTTTCTTTAGTTGAACCATCTCGTTGTACGAGTGAATTCATCCTATTTTTAAAAGAATATTAACTTTTCAACGACAAAACATCCACATTTGTTCCAGAAAATGAATAAATTCTCATGTAAGAAATATACTTATACAAATGTGAACTATAAGACTTGAATTGCACGTTGAATATTTTTGCAATTTCCGTTTAGAAAAAACATTTCTGTAATCATTCTATAGTAGTTGAAAGGTAAGTTGTATCAAAATAAAATTCTCACTTATGTCAATAAAATAATTACTAACCACCCGAATATAAGTTATTTTGCTAATGAATTATTGCAGCGAAATAGTGCGTGTTACTTGAATTTTATTATTTTGATATTATTTGAAATAGTGTTGCTAAGCAACTGATAAATTAAAGAGGAAAGAAAAAGAAATGCATTTTAAAATTTGTAAAGATAAGAAAATTAAATGTTTTATATTTCCCGAACAGTTACAAATTTTTTTCCAATAATTTAAACAATTAATTTCTAAATTCTAATAGATGAATCGTAAATTTTTTAAAGCTATTGGATATATTTAAGACCTCCATATCGAAAATTTAGCATACTTTTATGTTTAAATCCATTATTGAAATAGGCGATTTTCATTTCAGATAAAAAGGAAGTTTGAAAATCGTCTGCATTCCCATAGGAAAGCATTGTGACCTGAAAAGAAATGTTCTATATTTTTCGAATAAATGAACCAAATTTAACCAAAAACTATACAGCTCATTCGGGGTATCTCGCCAACATACTTACCAAAAATCAACCTAATCGGACGATTTTTACGGCAGTAATCGCGTAACAGACAGACAGAGAGAAACTAAAAACTTTTCGCGTCTCCACAGTGAGCCTTCACTAACGTTTCGGCACTAACAGGTCTTAATCTCAGCACGGCCGTAACTAGTAAATCTACAGATCAGAGGCCTCAACGTCAGCTCTACAAATCCTTCATTTTTAACATTATCTGTATCTTCTTATGTGACCTAGTATATTCAATTTACGCATTCAACGTTTTTATTATTTTCATTTGGACAACCGATTTGGTAATAATTTTTTAGTAGTTAAAATAAATTCTCATCTATTTCATTTAAAAGAGCATATTAAAAACTTATGTAACCCGAAAATTAGCTATTTTTAATAAAATTTCGCGTCAAAATAATGCGATTCACTTGAATTTTCCTTTGTTGATATTCTTTGAAATAGAGTTGCTTAGCAACCATTTAATAAAAGAGAGAAAAAAAATGCATTGGAATCTTTTGTAAAAAATGAGAAATTAAAATGTTTGATATATTTCGAAATTAATGCATAAAATGTCCTAATAATTTATTCAATTAATTTCGAAATTCTAATAAATATATTGGCAAATTTTCAAAGCGATAGGATTTAATTAAGATCTCCATTTCGTAAATTTAGAATCCATAATTTAGCATTTACAATTATCCCAATGCGACATTTTCTTTTCGGTGAATCTTAAAATTAAAAAAAATCGTCTGACTTTCCATTGAAAAGCATTATGACCTAAAAAGAAATGTCCTATATTTTTCGAACGAATGAATCAAATATAACTAAAAACTATACAGCTAATTCCGGGTACCTCACCAAAAATCAGCCTAATCGAACTTTTTTTTTACGGCAGTTATCGCGGAACAGACAGACAGACAGAAACCAAAAACTTTTCGCGTCTCCACAGTGAGCCTTCACTGACGTTTCGGCAATTATTACATATATACTTATACGCATATAAAATAATTCGAAGGTTTCAGAAATTAAAAACGTTAAATTAAACACGGTTTATGCAATAATATTCTGACATTCTTATGAACTTCTTATTCTATTTTTTAGATTAAAACAATACATTTCTTCAGGGGGGCTCTGCTCCCCTGAACCCCCCCCGTAATCTTATTACATTTATATTCGTGATTTCCTATTGTTTGTGTGAATGATTCTAGTATATCTTGGATTTCGTTCTACGCAGTGGTTTTATTAGGATAAGCAAAAATTATTTCATGTTATCCTAGTACCTAAATAGCAATATTTACTTACCTGCCAACCACGAAACACTCGCATCTGATAGATAAGTTGAATAATATCTCGTGTACAAAAGCAACTTATGGAAATGTAAACTGAATATACTGTATTTCACTTATATCTATTGCAGAAATCTAGTGTTATTACAATTTTTGTTTCGGAAAAACAGTTTTGATGGTCATTCTATAATATTTATTTTACATACGTACATCTTGTTCTAACTCGATGGCAATAGCATACTAAAATCTCTCAAAAATAGGCTTATTTGAAAACTTTTAAACCTATTGTGTAATCATTCATAATCGTGCCCACTGTCAATTCACTAAATAGCAACGGTGATTTGGCGCTATAAAGTATTTTTTGTGATAACTTTTTATGAACTCAGTTTCCAGTAATTGTGCTATTTCAGGCTGTATGGATGCGTTTTACTACGCTAATTTCTTTAGATTAACCATCTCGTTGTACGAGATATTATATCCTATTTTAAAAATAATACTAATTTTCAACCATGAATAATCCACATCTCTTCCAGAAATGAATAATATCTTATGTAAAAATGCTTCGGTTATCATTCTGTAGTTAAAAGGTAACTTGTATCAAAATAAATTCTCATTTATTTCAATAAAATATTAAAATCCCCCAATAAAATATTGGGGCAAAATAGTCTGAATTATTTGAATTTTATTATTTTGATATTCTTTAAAATTTAGTTGCTAGGTTACGGTTAAATTAAAGAGGAAAATAAAAATAAATGCATTTTAAAAATTGCAGAAAATGATAGAATAAAATGTATTATATTATTAGAACAGATGTATAAATTTGCACCAAAAATTATACACCTAATTTAAAAAATCTGACGAATGTATTAACAAAATTTCAAATTAATTTGAATAATTTAAGACCTGACTTGATAAAATTTAGCCTTCATAACTTACCGTTTAAATACATTAATCAAATGCGACATTTTATTTTCAACGACTGAAAAAATTCAAAATCGTCTGAATTCCCATAGGAAAGCATTATGATAAAAAAAAGAAATGTTCTATATTTTCCGAACGAATGAACCAAATGTAACTAAAAACTATACAGCTAATTCCGGGTATCTCACCAACATACCTACCAAAAATCAAACTAATCGGATCATTTTTACGGCAGTTATCGCGGAACAGACAGACAGACAGACAGACAGACAGACAGACAGACAGACAAACAGACAGACAGACAGAAACCAAAAACTTTTCGGGTCTCAACAGTAAGCCTTCACTGACGTTTCGGCAATTATAGTTCATTAAAAAATGTCATAATTTTAGAAAAACGTTTCAGCTCTATGAATGAAGTGCACGTTTTATTTAAAGCTTCAAGTCATTTTTACCAGTGGAAAAAGTTTACGGTTGCAGGATTATAATCTTCGCATTCTTATTGTTAAACATCTACGGAAAATTGAATGTTTGATGACAAAGAAAGAGGTACATTTATTAACACATCCCACACTTCTATCGAAAATTCATCCGAAGAATATGCATATTGCTTCATACCACCTGCTTCCTTTCATTTCAAGATAATCTGCTAGTAGAGATCATCCATAATGAGGAGTTTGTTACCAATTGCACCCCTAAACTACTTCACATAAGTATAAGGAAAATAGAGTGACAATTGAAAAATGTTTGTTTAAATTTTAGCATTTCAATCCTATTGATATAGTGAAGAAACAAACAAAAAATAATTTGCCAATGAATGTTGGGCTAACATTGCTTTTTATCAGCTTATCCCATATATTGGTTAGAATTTGGCTGTATCTTAGCCAAAATTCGTAGTATTAGCACATAATTGGGATGATAACATTTTGCTAGTGCTGCACCAATATGGACAACAAATATTTCGCACAAATATTCCCAATGTATAGCAAAAATTCCTATAATATTAGAGTTGCACTATAAGTATTCTTAATGTAAAACAAATATTGAACCAATAGCGACATTTCATTGGACGTATATCTGATAAATGAATATAGGCGCAATATTGCACCTCACTATAACTGATACTGGTTTACTATCGGTTTTTTTCAAAAGTATTAATGAATGGTATTATACTTTTTCCCTTTTCTTTAGTAGGAACCGAAATATTAAATAGAGCATAACCATCAAATGAATCAAAATGAATGAATATATTGTCACAAATCCGAGATCGCAATACGTCAGCATGTTCATTTCCCAAATGGCTTCTATTTTCATTTATCAGGGAAATGTGATGTAAAGTTATTTCAAATAATAAGCGAAGAATGTAAATCAAAGAGGAAAGTCATTGGTAATAAAGTTAAACAACAAGATAAAGTACTGTGTGGCTTTGTAGATAAAACTAATGAATACTATGTGAGCACATTTTATATTGAAACTTTTCAAAATAGAAGAAAATTAATTTCGCATTTTTATATATTTGGGCTCGATCGGAGTTGAAAAACATTTAATCACAAAAAAATGAAAATAATCCATTTTTACCTGTGAATATTTTCAATAAATTACCGGTAAAAACAATTACGTATTTTTTGTGCTGACGTGACAGCCAGTTTCCCTTGAAAGTCTGCTAGGAACATGCATGCAAATAATTGATTGGCACAGCTACCCATTATGTTTTTTTTATTACCTCACTTTTTAAAGAAATTTTTGTCATATTTAATCGAAGAATTTTTGCAATTACAGAAGGCGAATATTTCTATTAAAAAATACTGGTAACAAAAAAAAACGTAAAAGTTTTCAGCCATGCATTGACATGCCTGACAAATTTGATCATTATGCGTACAGCCTTGTTAAATAAGTATAGCAAAGCACTGGTTGACTATACTATTTTTTTGTGGAGATTGATTTACCAATACCTTCAAAATATACATACAGTCCCTGGCCAAATTATTAGACGCAGTTGTTTTTATTATAATTTGTTAAATATCTGGAAAGACACATGAGGAATTATCTTGAAACTTTAGGAGTGTAAACAACATGATAAACGTCATATATTTCCGAGAAGATTTGTTCTTGAAACCCCATAAGGGGCCGTCAACAAATTGAAGAAAAACGAGTATCTTTTGGATAGTCCTGTAAAACCTAATATTGCAAAACGCATTCAAAGTGTAGATTATGATTAAGTGGCTTATTGTAATAATTTGGGTTCATTTTTATGAAGATAGCATATATACTCGAAGAGAAATTCACGTTTTTATAAAAACAGTCCCAAATTTTACCAAGTTTTTTGCTTATAATTTGCAGAGTTTTTAATATAAAAACAAGTTATTTTCAGAAAATATGACAAACAAAATTATACACAATACCCTGTAGTCAGAGTGAAATAATAATAATAATTGCATGGAAAATGAGCAGGTTTACTAAATATTTTTTCACTGAGCATGCGCGAATTCAATCAAAATAAACTGTGCATAATATATTAGCTAAATATATAGACCAACTTTTATGAAAGTCTCAAAAACATAGCTTGAAAATTCTGATAGTGATCGTCGATAGAATAAGCTCGAAATTCGCTGTTTCCAAAAGGAAGCAAAAAGATGAGGGGTTGTATCAAATATAGAATGAGAGACACTTCATTCTTATTATGTCAACTTTCAAAAGCTAGTATATTTGGATACAACCCCTCATCTTTTTGCTTCCTTTTGGAAACAGCGAATTTCGAGCTTAATCTATCGACGATCACTGTCAAAAATTTCAAGCTATGTTTTTGAGACTTTCATAAAAGTTGGTCTATATATTTCGCTAATATATTATGCACAGTATATTTTGATTGAATTCGCGCATGCGCAGTGAAAAAATATTTAGTAAACCTGCTCATTTTTTATGCAATTTTTATTATTTTTTCATTCTGATTGCAGGGTATTATGTACAATTTTGTTTGTCATATTTTCTGAAAATAACTTGTTTTTATATTAAAAACTCTGCAAATTATAAGCAAAAAACTTCGTAAAATTTGGGACTGTTTTTATAAAAACCTGAATTTCTCTTCGAGTATACATGCTATCTTCCTACAAATGAACCCAAATTATTACAATAAGCCTCCTAAGCGTGTAATACCGTTTCAACGCTTTTGTGATATTGGCTTTTACAGGGTTATCAAAAACGTATTCGTTTTTCTTCAATTTGTTGACGGCCCCTTATGGGGTTTCAAGAAAAAATCTTCTCGGAAATATATGACGTTGATCATGTTGTTTACACTCCTAAAGTTTCAAGATAATTCCTCATGTATCTTTCCAGATATTTAACAAATTATAATAAAAACAACTGCGTCTAATAATTTGGCCAGGGACTGTACATGTTGTTTCAAAAAGCTCAATTGCTTTTTCTAAAACACAAATTTATTCCTAGACAAAAAAAAAGTCTATCCATCAAATTCTGGCAGTGTACACGACTGAGCTTCATAATAAAACGCTGCGCTAACTCTCCCATAATAAAATGCCATACAATTTCGGAGTCGAAGGTATGGTAAAACACCGATTTCCTCTCATATGGAAGTATGGGCTAGATATTTTCAAATTAGATTGCTGTTTAAAATAGGACGAAAATGCTACAATTTTAACAAAAAAAAAAAAAAAATTCAAATATTATTTAATCTGATTGCAAAAATTTAATTTTATAATTTTTAAATATAAAATCTCATGTAAGTTTAATAAGTAACATGAAAAATTTATTAAGGTGTTAAATATATAAAAAAAAAATTTCTTATGTCGGAACACTAAAATTCACCTTTGTATATAAATTAAAAACATGAAAACGTTTAAAATGAATCCCAATTTATTACTCATTACTAAAATAGGTGTAAAATGAAAATAAAGGTTTTAAAGCATTAAAACCGTTCTACAGATGTTACTAACATCAATACAACGGTTTTAATGTTTTAAAACCTTTATTTTCATTTTACACCTATTTTAGTAAAGAGTAATAAATTGGGATTCATTAAATATTTTCATGTTTTTAATTTATTAAGGTGATAAAAAATATGAAAAAAGATGTGAAAATAAACAAAAGTGATTAAAAATATTACGAAATGTTTGAAAAGATGTTAATATTTAGAAAAATGCTGCTTCTATTACTTGCGCGCTTTAAAACTGTAATGGGGTCGTGCAAAACATGAACCGGTGAGTAAGTGTTCCGTTCATTTATGGAGTTCAGTGTCGTATACATGTCAAATCAATATAAATCGACATGTCGTACCTTTATGTTTCAAAAATAACGATTATTGTTAATGTTGTCGGGAGACGCGTTCTAAGGAGCCCTAGCCTTTACATTATTGTCTGGGAATTCATCAAGGCAGAAGTTCTACCCTGCAGCCGCGGGAAATGCTCTTATCACGTTTCACTTATTCTATACAATTCTGTGGGGTACGCTAT
Organism: Maratus michaelseni; assembly: GCA_963931845.1. NCBI lineage: Eukaryota > Metazoa > Arthropoda > Arachnida > Araneae > Salticidae > Maratus > Maratus michaelseni. The sequence continues at coordinate 7,359,852 of OZ007586.1, forward strand.
TTTGTCGTTGCCTACAAATTTTATAGTTCTTAAGCATCGGAAGACTATTTCTTCGTTTAATTTATCTTCTTTTATTTAGAAATAGAGAGATTAGTTTACAAATTTATAATACGTATGTCATTTCATATATTAGGTCATTCGGAAAGTTCTGTGGTTTTTGAAATATTTTGAATCCATAAATGCCACATTCCCACAGGAATTTTGAAATAATTTTTTTTTATAATGTACATGAAGAAACTGCTTTTACTTATTTGGAAAAAAAATTGTTTGTAAATTCCGGTGACATTCAATCCTTATAACTATTATAAGTGACGAATAAAAATAGGCCGCGGTTTTTTATAAGAAAATGGAAACATACCCCGCGGCTAGAGGGTTAAAGGACGAAATAAAGAATCTAACACCTCAAGTAACGTTTCATCGTTTTTGTGGAACTCTCTCCACCAGACATGCTACAGCGCATCTTCCTTGCTAATGTGGACGAACAACGTCGCAGTTTGTGTCCAGAAATCTAGGAGCAGCAAGACGAATTATACTAATTGTCATGTATACAGTATCAGTAAGTGATGTTGACACTGAATAAATCTAAAAGCTATAAATAATATATCAATTCTCTGCTATGTTCATTTGATACAAATTTAATGTCATTGAAAAATACTTCGGACTTTTTATATCATTTTATTATAGTTCATTTTTTACGCATCGCTTTCCAGTTTGTTTTTAAGTGCCGATGTTGAAAATATGAAGCTGATACTAAGGATATTTCTCGGATGCTTCTAAGAAATCGGAAATTCAAATACACTCTGTCACAAATATAATTATGCAGAACACTTTTTATATTACTTGTAGAAAAAATATTTTACTACATTCAAAATAAATAAGAATTTATTTTAATAACTGAAATCTTAACTTTATTTTAAAACGAAAACTATCACAAATATTTGAAGTGAGAGTTAAGACTAATTAATATTGGTATGTTACAAAATGAAAGAAAAATATGGAAAGAAAAAATGCTATTTTTAACAAATTTCTTTTCTTAATACAGCGCACCCGCATTTAGCGAGGAAAATGGAGTCTTTTGCTTGGTATAATGCTTAGAAATGTATTGAAATATACTCTTTTAGCGAGCAAATATTTGTATTTTTCTCGGATTTAACGAGGGAATGCAGGAAATGCATGAATTATGGAAACATGAAATAATTACATAAATATTGATTTTAAAAAAAAGAAAAACACACACTTTCCCTAGAATTCCGCAATTCCTCTTGTCAACTAAAAATAACCATTCTTTAAAGCATAGTATAAGTATCCAACAACAGGTGCAACTATCAGAGACAGGCATGGATTCTTGGACGGAAGGTGGTATAAAGTGTAAGCCAGTCCTGTTGTCCCTTTTTCAGGAAGTGTACGGGAGAGAATGAAAGAATCCAAATTGATAAGGAATGGAATTCCAATCCACTTGGTTCTTTATCGCGGTTAAAGATGGCGGAAATGGGGTAGCGACGGCATCAAGTGACGTCATTTATGACGACTCCTCCCTTCAATGGTTTGATCCAATCCAAATCAGGTGTAATAACCGGTTTCAAAACTATGTGTAATAAAAACTCATTTTCGGCTTGTGCCTTTTTTTGAGATTGTGTTTTTTATTCTGCTGTTTAAAATGTCGAAAAGAAAAGATTTATCCGTAAGAGAAAAAGCAGATATTATAAAACTCTTAGATAAAGGTGAAAAAAATGTTGCAATAAGTAAGCAGTATGGACTTTCTTCTTCAACTGTGTTAACTCTTTTGAAAAACAAGTAGTCCTTAATGAAAGCATATGAAGCGAATATGATCGATTGTAAATGGTTGAAGAAGTGTGAAAAAAAGGACTTGAGTGAAGATCTGTTAAAATGGTTTGTTTAGCAATAGCATTTTTGTTTGTCGATAATTGGGCCCATCATTAAAATCCAAGCTGCAAAATTTGGAACTCAGATAGGTTACATAGATGTTTCGTTGTTTCAAGCAACGTCACAACATCTGTGCAGAAAAAAATAATCGGTGAGGCCTCCAGTGTAAACTACAAGGATGTGAAAGACTAGTTGGATATTTACGTGAAAATCTTCTGAAGATAACCTCTACAATTCTGATGAGGCCGGCTTTTTTTATCTAACCCCTTATCAAAGGTGAAAAAAGTATGAGCGGTAAGTTGCTGCAAAATCGCTTAACTGTTTTAATGTGTTGCAACATGTGAGGCAAGGCAAAAGCAGGAAAAAAAGTTTTATTGTCGGTAAATCTCTAAATCCAAGATGCTTTAAAGGGGTAAAAAGCCTACCAGTGACTTAGAAATCGAACAAAAAAGCATGGATTTGTTCGGAATTGCACGATTATCAGTTTCAAAACCAGAAAAGAAAGATTGCACTCATCGTTGATAATTGATAATTTAAAAAACCTAAAACTCCTTTTTTTCCCGCCGGACACAGCCTTTCGACCAAGGTGTTATTTGCAGCTTCAAATGCTATAATAGAAAGCAATTGATTCTCATGATGTTAGAGAGAAAAGATCAGGATCTTCAAATATCTGTATCTATACTATCTCTATCTGTAACTATATACCTGATGACAGATTTCTAAAACTATTACAGGAAAGTTGGATAGACTGACAAAAGTGGCGGTGCCTACGAAGATGAAGATGACAGTCTGCTTGCAACAAAATAAGATTGAACAGTTTACGATGTTTTAAACATAGATGAGTACAATAACGTTGATGACGATGTCTTAACGTCAGGAAACTCTCCACTGAGGATATCGTCGGAGAATCAGGAAAATGCAAGTGTATTTAAAATTCCGAAACGTGATTGTGATACAGAGTCAATAAAAAATCTAACAGTTTTTTGAAGCAATGAAAAGTACTGATGATGCAACATTTAATGCATTAAGTGTTTTACAACGAAAATTAAATGAAACGAAATTTTGTAAAGTCAGACAATTAACTTTGGATGAATATCCTTCCACTTCTCAATAAAGATTATCAATCAGATATCAATCATTATTTACGTACATACTAGTTATTAACTTGGATTCGTATTTAACGAGCATTTTTCTGTGTCCCGAGCTCCTCGTTAAATGCGGGTTTAAAAATTAGTAATTTCTACGATAGCCATTTTATTTTATCATTACTACACTGAAAAAATTTTTCCGGCAGGTTCCGGAAAAAAGTGGTGGCATTAAGATGCCGCGGCTTTTTGCTGTTACGTTTCACAACAAAGTAGTGAAACATTCCAATTTTCAATAATCAATATACTTTTTTTATTTAGTGTCTTATTTAAACAATTAAATTTTAAAGTTTCGTATTACAGATAAAATGAAAATTCAAATAATGAAGCATAAAAAGATTTAAATTAGCTACTTACTTTATCGGTTGATATCCAAACAAAGAATGGCTTTTGTTCAGATTGCATTTGTCTCTATGTACCTAAGCAGCTGTCTTTTATTCTTCATAACGGCTAATGGAACATAAAACATGAAGCACGCAGGAGCAGAATGAGGTTTACGGAAAAGTTGAAACCTCTCAAAAATGTTACACGAATTATTGCCGTAATCGACGTGGGACATAAAGAAATTCGAAGTTCCGGTAAAATATGAGAAATGTTTCAGGATAATTTCCTGAAACGTTCCGAAAATTTTTTACAGTGTACTATCATGTTAATGCCACTGAATTCAGCAAATTTTGTGTAACAGAACGTGGAAGTTTAATTTCACTCATCTAATACGGCTCTTTTAAGGGTACTCTTATACTTAAAGTTTTATTTTAGTCATGTAGTTTCACAATTGCTTAGTGAGATTAATATTAGGCAACTATTTCTAAACAATGCATGAAACTCGATCAGTAAGTTTTGGATCAAAGATGTCCCACATATGGGCATTCATTTCATTTCAAGATATTCAGATTATTATTTTGCCAAATATTTCTAAATATCTCATTCTAGATTCTCATAGACAATCCCAAACCGAAATCAAATCACCTTCGTGTTCTATGGATCTTCTTATAATCCTTGGTGGGAACTCTTTAATATGAATTTCATAATACATTTAATGTCTGTTTGATCCCAATGTTGAATTTTCTTTCGAAAAAATAATACATCCAGAATTCTTATTTACATATAAATCTTGTTTCAAAATCATGTCTCTTTTTATTATTATTTTTGCTTATAAATAGTTTTTAGCATATTCCAATTGCGGTATCTCATCCTTCATAACGGAAGAAGAATTTTCGAAGGATTATATGAGTTCTCCAAAAAGTTTTACTTCATTTTTAAATTGACATGCCAAATTATTAGATTTTTACTTACTTTTTCTCAAGATTGTTTATTTTTCAAGATCTGTGAATAAGCATAGCCGTGGAATTTTTGTCTTTATTTTAGAATTACCTTTAGCTTCGAGCATTTGGATAGCTTTATGCATTACCTCGATAATTTCTTACGCGAAATTTATTTTCATTGTACATGCATAGGTAAATTATACAATTATTTAAGAAGCACTTTTCGAAAAATGTAGAAAAAACTTTCACAACTATCAGTGTATTAAAAGAAATGTACAAGGAACTAAATTTAGCCTTTTTATATCTTCTATTCTTCGAAATTTCAGAGTGAATACTAACTTTTGTAGTGTAAATTATTCTGTTAGATAAATAAAATGAGCTGGAAATTTTTCAAAAAAAGTAATATTCTATTTTTCCAAACATGTAAAAAATTGAATGTCTTTCAAACTTCTATCTTGCATTCATGAGGTTTTATTTGAAATGTGTTGTGTAGCAAATTTTATTCGACTATATATTATTTGAGGAAACTGGCTCGAAATTTACTAATAAGATATCAAAAAGTTTTGGGGATCATCATTGAATCATTTTTCTTTCACGAACTATTTTTTTTTAAATATCTTTCGAAAATGTTTTGTTTTCTAGTTTAATCCCGTTCGTTGCATATATGCGCGACCATTATTTTGCGTATGTATTTCTTAAATTTTCACCTTGTCTTCACCTGAACACCGCCAAAACAACTAACCAGTATTTCCAAAAAACCTCATTTTCAGAGATTTTTTCGAAAACAGTAACAACTATATCTGAAATTACCAAAAATCAATATATATACCAGAATATCACGATAGTTTTTTTAAAGATGCAATATGTTAACCAATTTTTTTAGGAAACATGATGTTTTTACATTCTTTCTTGTTTTAAGAACAATGATTTTATTTCAAAATCAGATTCTAAAAAATCGCAAAATGACAAATTAGTTAAAACTAAAATTTAAATACCCAATACTTATTTAGAAAGGAAAATAGTCTATAAAAAATGTCCAATTTACTCGTTTTTTGCGCGTTTAATTCTAAAAGCTTAGAACCATAAATTTCTTAGAAACATCAAAATCTGGATTAGAATTAATCCGCAAATTACAACATAAGAGTGAAATATAAGCTCTGTTAATTATTGTGCGACAGTTAAAACTATCATTAAACTTTTAATAGACATTTTTTTCTAACTTCCTCTGAAAAAAGTCTTGAAACTAGGTTTAAACTAATGCATTCTAAATAATTAAAAAATAGAGTTTAAACAGATTATATTTAATCGGATAGTAGGTTTTTTTTTCCTTTACAAGGCTTATTTTTGATAATCATTATAAATTTTCTTTTTATTGTAAATGCAAATTGTGCGTTACTGCTGCCAATTTTCATTTTTGAAGAGGCGCGATATTAAAATAGTAGTAAACTAGCCGGTCGCTTCTGAGTGGGACCCAAATACATTCTGCAGCGTACTGTCTTGACCCAAAAATTGCATTTTACATACAAACAGAGAAATTTAAATAAAATACACGAAAATAACTAAATAATTATATATATATATATATATATATATATATATATACAGGGTCATTCATAATTCCCTCCGGGGTTTCGAAACGTTATAGAAAAAAAAACGAAGACGAATATGAAAAAAAGAAACATATGAAATTATTCCGAAACTATTCAAGTTTTACTTACATACATTACAGGTGTTCTATGTGTGAACCCTTGGTCACACGGCATACATCCATGCGATAGTCCAGTTCCTGCCATACTCCGTTTCTTTAAATTTCTGGTACCACACATGAATTGTTTTGTCAGTTTGTCCCTGTTTTCGATATTTATTACGAAAGGCCCGTTGAACTGACACCACTGATTCAGATTTAAAGAAACGGAGTATGGCAGGAACTGGACTATCGCATGGATGTATGCCGTGTGACCAAGGGTTCACACATAGAACACCTGTAATGTATGTAAGTAAAACTTGAATAGTTTCGGAATAATTTCATATGTTTCTTTTTTTCATATTCGTCTTCGTTTTTTTACTATAACGTTTCGAAACCCCGGAGGGAATTATGAATGACCCTGTATATATAAAGCACGTAAATAAATATTTCGTGACATCAATATTTTTTCCCTAATCCCTCTGACAAAATACTACTGGCCCTGCGCGTATTTATGTAAGATGAGCGGAGAGATTTCAGGTAAAATAAATAAAAATGGGATTACCTAAGATAAATGGCGATCATTGTAAATGGGTACTGTCACACTCATAAATGATTAATGAGGTGATCAAAATTACGGGGCTGTGTTTATTTCTCAGCCATACACCGTTAATGCAGCGATCACTGTAACGTGGTTCAGTTATTTTGCGTGCATAAATCATTAAAATGAAATAATTTTAACACGACCCATTCGTTTGCACGCTTGTAATCTGACTATACGGTAATCACCACAAGGCATCCTTGTGCATATCCTAGCCCATAAATATGGTAATCGGTATTTAAAAATTTTTACTTTCAAAAAATATATTTTGAAAAAAGGTGGAAGTGTAATATTTTGTTTAAAATTTTAAATCCCATCGCTAAAAGACAAAAATCGAAAAAAAATTATAAAATGGGCAATTAAAAAACGTATTCCCTGGAAAAAATGTCACACAAAATATCTAATAAACAATCAGCAATAGTTCTCTTTTTCGTGTAATCTTCCGCAATCGGGATCACAGCCGATGTTGGCCACAAACTCGCTAGCTCTGAAATACATGATTAACTACTTTTTTTTGTAGATTTGTAAAGCGGAGATTCACATTCTTACCTAAAACTGCTGCTGAAATATGGCACAATTACTTAAAACTTTCGACACACAGTGTGACTCCCTTGACGGATTATTAGCTAAAATTGCAGAAATACATATTTAACTATTTTTTAGTACATTTGGTATTCTAAATTTTTATTCCTACCTATTACTGAGATATGGCAAAATGATATGACAAATTCGAGCCCCATTCAACCCTCTTTAGCGGCTGAATTTCTAAAATCGCGGAAATACATGTTCAATTATTTTTAGTAGACCTATTATCATGGATCTGAGATTTCAAGCTCCTAACTAATTACTATGCTGCTGAGATACGGCGAACAATTGAAATGACCTAAAATTTCCGACCCCCATTTATGCCCCTTAATGAGTGAATTTCTAAAATCGCTGAAATATATGTTTAATTATTTTTATAACAGATTTGTTATACTGAATTTCAAGATCTTATCCAAAACTACTGATAAAATATGATGAAAAGGAGAAATCACCGAAAATTTTCTACCCTATATTTAACCCCCTTTGTAGGTGAATTTCTAAAATCACCTGAAATGCATGTTTAACTATTCTTTAGTAGATTTTTTATCACGAATTTCACGCTCCTAACTATAACTTCTACTGAGATATGACAAAATGGCGTAAAACGTTCGACCCCAATTTAACCACCCTTAGTGTCTGAATTTCTAAAATCACTGAAATACGTGTTTAACTATTTTTAGCTCACAGGCTATCAAAGCCTGAGAGCTAATGTGCCCGCATGTTCTGTATGTACGCATGTATGTATGTACGTATGTATGTACGTAACGCGATAACTCTTGATAGAAATAACTGTTTTGCTTCAAATTTTGTTTATAGGTTCATTGTAATAAGGCGCTTCCCTGATTAGTTTTGGGGGTTCATTGGTTAAGTATAAAGGTGGAACGGGTGGAATAACCCCCCTTAATTTAGATAAATGGGTTTTTCATGGAGAATTATCCGATTTTCTTCAAATTTTGTATATAGGTTCATTGCTATAAAGTGCTTCCCTGATTATTTTTGGGGGTTCATTGGTTAAGTATAAAAGGCGGAACGGGGGGGGGGGAAATCCCCCTTAATTTCGATAAATAGTTATTTCAAGCAGAATTATCCTATTTTCTTCAAAGTTTGTATATAGATTCATTGTGGTAAGACGCTTCCCTGATTAGTTTGGGAGTTCATTGGTTAAATATACAGGGAGAACGGGGGGCTAACCCCCCCTTAATTTAGATAAATGGGTTTTTCATGCAGAAATATCCGATTTTCTTTAAATGTTGTATATAGGTTCATTGTCATAAGGCGCTTCCCTGATTAGTTTTGGAGGTTCATTGGTTAAGTATAAAGGAGGGAACGGGGGTCTAACCCCCCTTAATTTCGATAAATAGGTATTTCAAGCAGAATTATCCTATTTTCTTCAAATTTTGTATATAGATTCATTGTGGTAAAGCGCTTCCATGATTAGTTTTGGGGGTTCATTGGTTAAATATACAGGGGGAACGGGGGGGAGGATAACCCCCTTAATTTAGATAAATGGGTTTTTCTTGCAGAATTATCCGATTTTCTTCAAATTTTGTATATAGGTTCATTGTGATAAGGCTCTTCCCTGATTAGTTTTGGGGGTTCATAGATTAAGTATAAAAGGGGGGAAACGGGGATAACCCCTTTTAATTTATATCAATATGTTTTTCATGCAGAATTATCCGATTTTCTTGAAATTTTGTATATAGGTTCATTGTGGTAAGACGCTTCCCTGATTAGTTTTGGGGGTTCATTGGTTAAGTGTAAAGGGTGGGAACGGGAGCTAATCCACCCCTTAATTTACTGTAGATTTCTTTATATTTCGAGGGCATTTTTCTTTGAAATAAGAGTATAATATACAATTAGTGTGAATAGCCTGTGAGCTCAATGCAATCAGTTTAAGTGGGCACTTTTCTTTTTTTTTATTTTAGTAGATTTGTTATCCTGGGTTTCATGATTCTACCTATAATTTCTACTGAGATATGGCAAAATGACCTAAAATATTTGACCTCCTATTTAATCCCCCTTAGTTGCTGAATTTCTAAAATTGCGGAAATATATATTTATCTATATTTTTTGTAGATTTGTTATCCCGAATTCCCAGCTCCTAACTAAAAATGCTGCTGAGATATGCCGAACAGGCAAAATGACCCAAATCTTTCGGCCCCTCATTTAACCCCCTTAATGGATGAATTTCTAAAATCGCTGAAATATGTGTTTAATTACCTTTTTAGTAGATTTGTTATCCCGAATTTCACGTTCCTACCTAAAACTGCTTCTGAGATATGGCAAAAACGCGAAATGACTAAAAATTTTCGACCCCTCATTTAACCCCCTTAGTGGTTGAATTTTTAAAATCGCTGAAATACGTGTTTAACTAACTTTTAGTATATTTGTTATCCTGAATTTCGCGCTTTTAACTAAAACTGTTCTTGAGATATGGCGAAAAGGCAAAATGACCTAAAACTTTAGACCCCCCTATTTAACCCCCTTAATAGTTGAATTTTTAAAATCGCTGAAATACCTGTTTAATTTTTTTTTAGTAGACTTGTTATCTTGAATTTCACGCTCTTACCTAAAACTGCTAATGAGATATGGTAAAAATCACTGAAAATTATCAACTACCCATTCAACCCACTTAGTGGTTGAATTTCTAAAATCGCCTGAAATACATGTTGAACTATTCTTTAATAGAATTGTTATCTCGAATTTCACGCTCCTACTTAAAACACCTGCTGAGATATGCCGAAAAGACAAAATTATCTAAAACTTTCGACCCCCCATTTAACCCCCTTAGGGTGTGAATTTTCAAAAATCCTTTCTTAGTGGGTGCCTACATTCAGAAAGAACATGTCTTCCAAATTTCATTGTTCTAGGACAAACGGTTGAGGCTCGGCGTTGATTATGAGAAAATCAAGCTACTCTTTTATAAGTATAGATTATGATGCACGGCGATATGCACCGTCTTAGGATTTTTTCAAAGCACTCCGCATACCCTCTGTAGGAGATTAAAACTTTCTAGGAAAACTTGTATTACAGTGGGTTTGCACCTCATGAATTTAGGAGCGAATGATAAAATTGTCAAAGAATATCTCTTGTTTTTAGCACTGCACTGTTAAAAGATTGCAGCAAACTGTCCATTCATTTGACCATTTTTATAGAAAATGGTTACATAACCCTAATTTAACTCTATTTTTACCCTATTATTGCCCATATTATGATCAGAATAGTGTTAAATTACAGTTGTGTAACAATTTTCTATGAAAACGGTCAAATGTCTGGACTGTTTGCTGCAAATTTTTAAGAGTGTGGGAAAAGAGGTTTAGGTGTCATAGGTAGGTGTCTCCCTGTTGAAATCTGATTTTTAAGAAAGTTAGATCACCTTTAAAAATGAGACTAGCTGTTTTTGTTACAAATTATTATGAAATAAACTTTTACAAGCTCTTTTTTAAAATGCCTAAAATCTCGATTATCTGAATTGAATTTGTAGATTAAAAATATTTCTAACGAAAAATATTTCTAATTTTACATTTCTCGAGGAAGTGGAGGCTGTTGTCCATTGCCCCTAATCAGAATATTCTGTCTAAGAAATGCCTATAGCGTATACCCTCTGTTTTTATGACTACAGCACTGGAAAAGAGGCCTTTACACCTGAATAATAAAAATGTTCAGTTTTTTAAATTATTCAGCTGTGGAAAAGAGTGCGTATAATTTTGTGAAATATTTTTATTCTCAGCTTTTCAGCAGATATTATCACTAAATACAAAAAATGTTAGATACCATGCAATAGGACAGTAAGATGCTTTACATAATACCGTGAATATTGCCCCTCGGTAAAATGTGTATGTGTGTAAGTTTCAGTTATTATAGTCCATGAGCAGCGAAGACCGAGCTAAGCTCGGTCAAAATTTGCTTTGAGTTCAAATATCACGAAATATCTTTCAATTTGCGCCAAGTATGTGCTTTGTCATTGGTAATCTTGAAAGTAAATTTTCCAACCTAATCTCGCCAATATTTCTCCAAATTTGGCGAAAGGACGACAATTTTCCGGCTTCGTATACTGCCAACTATTCAACAACTTAATAACTGTGGCAGTCTTCATTTCCATTGAAACGCGTTATGCACAGTGATAGCAAAATTATCCACTAATCGACTTTTCTCGAACATGTAATCTTACCTAATGGTCCTCCTGTTATCCAAAACGGTAGGATAAAAAATTTATTCAAAATCGTAAGATTCGTTTTTTAGATAAAATTAGCTTGACCTAAAGTGACACCAAAATGACTCATTAATCGATTTTGTCTTGAAAATGTGACTTAGACCAATGACCTTCTAGTGTCCAAAAACCGTAAGATACAAAATTCAATTAAATACATAGAGCTGTTTTTGATTAAAAAAGTTTGACCCGCAGTGACCCAAAAATGACCCACTAATCGAAATTTCTCGAACATGTGAGCTAGCCCAATTGTCTGCTCGTGCCCGAAACCCTTAGGATATAAAATTTTGTCAAAATAGTCTGAGCCGTTTTGTAGATAAAATTAGCTTCAACCGGAGTGACCCAAAAATGTCCCACTAATTGAATTTTCTCGAGCATATTTCCTATACCAATGATTTTCTCGTACCCAAAAACTGTAGCATACAAAATTTAGTTCAAATTGTCTGAGCCGTTTTTAAGATAAAAATAGCTTGACCCATGACCAAAATGACCCACTAATCGAAATTTCTCGAACATGTGACCTAACCGAATAGTCTTCACGTTCCCGAAAACTGTAGGATACAACACTTAGTTAAATTGTCTGAGCCTTTTTAAGATAAAAATAGCTGGACCCATAATGACCCATGACCAAAATGACTCACTCACTAATCGAATTTTCTCGAACATGTGACCTAGCCCAATAGTCCCGAAAACTGTAGGATACTAAATTTAGTTAAAATCCTCTGAGCCGTTTTTAAGATAAAAATAGCTTGACCCACAGTGACCCAAAAAGACCCACTAATCGAATTTTCTCGGACATGTGACCTAGCCCAATGATTTTCTATTGCCCGAAACAAGTAGGATACAAAATTTAGTCAAAATCGTTAGAGTCGTTTTTTAGATATAATTAGCTTGACCCGTAATGACCCAAAAATGACCCACTAATAAAATTTTCTCGGACATGGGACTTAGCCCAATTCTTTTCTCGTAATCAAAAATGGTAGGATACAAAATTTAATCAAAATCGTTTGAGTCCTTTTTTAGATAAAATTAGCTTGATCCTCACCCATTGTTACCCAAAATGCCCCACTAATCGAATTTTATCGAACATGTGACGTAACCCAATGGTCTTCTGGTGACTCAAAACGGTAGGAAACAAAATTTTGTCAAAATCGTTAGAGCCGTTTTTAAGATTACACACACACGATTATGATTACACAGAAATTTGCACATATATATATACACACACAAGATTTGCTCGGTTTATAATATATGATTAGCATTTCCCCTTCCCTGCATTCCAAATGTTTTTCTTAATTCTAAAATGTAAGAACAAGTATCTCACAAAACGATACTGCATATGATGCAGTGCTATTGTCTACAAAAGTAGACTATAAGCTAGCTCTTGAAATGCTATTTAAATTGAAACAGGTTTGCAAAGTAATCTAATCAAACACATTTTTTAAATTTAAAGCAGTGGTCTTCCACCGGTGTGCCGGTGCACCGTGAGAGAATTACAGATGTGCCGTGAAAAGTTTGTCAAGATTTTAAAAAGTATCGTTGCTTTAAAATGGTAGCATAACATTCTATATTATACGATTTACTTTCCAATAAAGTTTGGTATCATAATAGTCCATTTCTTGGCAGTTAATTTCTATGTTTAAATTCTATTTATAAGACTATGCGTTGAAATCACAAAATTTGTGTCACTTTTTCATATTAATTTAATTCTTTCAGAGCAATGGCGGATCTAAAGGGTAGGGGAATGGGGCGATCGCCGCCCCTTGGGATAATAAAAGGTCTGCAAATCAACGTTAGAGTTCTGTACGAGAAAGAGCCTGGCCCAAAGTCCGGTCCAAAGTCTGGTCTCTAGTCTTTCCTGACCAAGCAGGGCCAGACAGGGTTAGACTTCTTTTCCGAGTCGAGCCTGCAGGGAATTCCTTCTTCCTAGAGGTCTCTACTGGCCGAAATTTCCAGATCCGGGCCAAAATGCACATGTCTTCAAAAATAGTCAATTACTACTGCTACAATGTATTTTCATATTTTTTTCTATAAAATTAAGAAATATATACAACAGAGGAAAGTTTAGTATAGTATTGAACATAGTAAATACCATGCTTACATCACAGTCAATTGGAAAGTTACAAAATATAGTGAACTAGTAAAAAAATAAAGTTTTTGGCATATCTTTCTATAGTCTGTAATTTTTCAAAGACTTCCTAAAAATTCACTCGCCCTGTCAGAAAATCCACTCACCAGTAGCGAGTAAAACATGTATTTCCCCACCCCTGTTTATTAAATTTATATTTACAGTCGAACCTCTATTTAACGAACCTCTATTTTGCGAATTTTTTCTTGGAACCATGTACATTTTACAAATTTCATTGTAAAATAACCTCAAAATAGCGAAGTGCTTTCTCTATTTATCGAACTTTTACTTGTGACCTAATTTTTTTTTCTCCTTATTTCTCAAAATATTTCCGAACATTTCCAACTTATTCTTTCTTTTAGCTCATTTTATGATGATCAGTGACCATGAATTGGTTTTACCAGGCGCCTAACTCACTGAGTGCAATAAAATCGCTATCATTCTTTGATATTCATCCAGGAAGTGGAGACCTTCAATATCCCCCTTTCACATTCAATGGAGCTGCCCCGTGTCCTTTAATTAGAGTCTCCTGTATTCTGGATTTTTGATTAGTCGTGCTAGTAATTTCGGTTCTTATAGTAGCTCGAAAATGTCAAAGCAAAAGTGTTTGAGTTAAAATTAATTCTTGATCATGTGGATAAAGGAGTGAAGTAAAAGGTTATTGCTTTCAAATTTGGTATTCCTCCAAATAGCTTATCAAACAATAAAAAAATCGTGATAAGTTGCAAAATTATGATTCATCGAATTCTTGCTCAAAACGTTTAAAAACATGTGTCTATGTAGATGTGGATGAGGGAGTTTTGAAGTGGATACACACAATGCGAGGTAAACATGTTCCGATCTCTGGGCCTTTCATAATTGAGAAAGCTTTTAAATTTGCGAAAGCATTGGGATACGACGAATTTCGAGGAAGCAGTGGGTGGCTTGAAAAATTTAAGAGCACAGAATTGCGGTAAAAGTAATATCTGGTGAAAATAAAGACGTTGAGGATAATGATTGTGAAAATGGATAACGGGGACACTGAGTAAAATTTAAAAATATTATTAACCAGAAAACATCTTTAATGCGGATGAGACTGCTTTATTTTTTCAATGTTTGCCTCAAAAGACATTAACATCTAAAAAGGAAAAATGCTTTGGTGGAAAAAAAAATGTAAAGCAAGAATAACTGTCATGTTAGGTGCGAATATGACTGGAGATCAGAAATTGAAACCATTAGTTATCGGAAGTAGTAAGAACTCAAGATGTTTAAAAGGCGTAAAATCTTTGGAGGTTGATTATGACTTTAACAAAAAGTCTTAGATGACGTCAGAAATTTGTGAAAAACGGATTAAAGGTTGACAAACGTATGATTGCAGAGTGTCGCCAAATTGCTGTCGTTTTTGACAATTGTCCCACCAATCCGAAGGAAATCAACAAAAAACTTAAAATTGTTATAGTTTTTTTACTTACTCCCTAACACTACATCAAATCTGCAGCCAATGGATCAAGGAGTGATCAAAAGCTTCAAAATACAGTATCGCAAGAGGATAACGCAAAAAATTATAATTATCACTGCACTTCAGAGCAATCAATCTATGCCAAAGATCAACTTACGGGAAAGCAAATCCGAAATTTCCAAAGCATGGAACTATGATGTCCCAGATCGTACTATACGCAACAGTTTTGCCAAAGCTGGATTATTTGTCAGAATGAAAATTCGACAAGTACGGAAGACCATGACGATATTCCCTTAGAAGAACTTAAAAAAATGTGGATACAGCTGAGAGAAAAAGAATTAATTAACGATGATGTGCTGATTGAGGATTTTCTTTCACTTGATTCCGAAGTTGAGACCTCAGAAACGCTAACTGAATTGGATATTTTGGACAGCCTTAAAAATAAAAACAATCCAGCAATGAATTTCGAAGAAAATGAAGATGATGAAGATGGAAATGATCATGATGCAGAAATCAACAAACCTGCGTATGATGAAATGATAAAATCATTTGAAACAATCCGTGGATTACAGTTTGAAGAAAATACGCCTGAAGGGGTTTTTGGTGCATTGCAGAGATGCGAGACGTATTATGAGAGAAACCACTTTTTCAAACAAAAAACTCAGACAAAATGAACAGACTTTTTCAGTAATTAAATTTAAGGACGCGTGTAATGATGTATGCTTAAAATTGCTTGTCATAATAAATACGACAATGGTTCATTAATTTTAATTTCAAACTATTTTCTTAGAACTGAAAATAGAGTGTCTTCCCGTAGAATGTTTTGTTTTATTCTTGTTTTCCTTGCAGATTTCTTTTTGATGGGTAAAATAAATAAAGCAAATCGATGTTATTTATTCAAAAAAAATAAGATTAAATATTTTTTTAAAATAATATTTAGTGTTTATGAATTTAAAATCTGTTTTATGTTGTTTAAAATATTTTTAAAAGTGAATCTCTTTTTAACGAATTTTCCATATAACGAACTTTTTTTCGGAATTTAGCGACTTTGTTAAATAGAGGTTCGACTGTAATTACATTTTTTTAAAAAGTAGTTCAATTATACAATTTATTACTTAATTTTTTTATTGAAACTAAAAATACTTCAATATATAAAAACCAATAACATAAAAAAATAAAAATAAAAACAATAAAAGCCGCTGGCATAGCATTTTAAATTTTAGACAGCTTTTTTTGTAATCCCACCCAGGAATCACCGATTCAACAATGCACAAAATTAACAGTAATTATAAAAAAGGTGAGGAAAAATTGATAACAACCAGGCTTCAAAATTAGCGGCGTTTAACATATTTGATATTAATAAATTTCATTTTGACAAATACGATTTTACACCCAGACATCAGTTTTAACATCAACAATTTTTTAATAATTCAAATAAGTTTTCTCCAACTAATCAACAGTTTAGTTGTTGTCTAAAGAGATTTTTTATTTTATTTTAAACATATTAATCTCTTAATTTTAAACATAAACTGTTAGAAAATTATTTCTTGCCAAAAAGTCACAAAGAAAGGGAAAATTTTATTCTAAAACTGGCGATTTGTCGCTGTCATAAGCAGATTGCTGTGTCAACACAACATTTTGCACAAATGCAGCAAGAGTGACCACATGATTTGTAAAGTGACGCTTAAATCTGCTTATGAAAATAATGTCAAAAGTAATATCTTGCTACAAACTAGTGATTTTTCAGTACAACACAACACGATACATTTTCAAAAACCATGTATAACATTATAAACTATTGGGAAAAGTAAGAACTATTCCCTGCAGTTCTGCTACTTGTAGGGCATTGTTTCGAATTATTGCATATAACCTACTAGCAAGTCTGGTTGCTCCTTGCTCAACACCCCCCCCCCTCCCTCTGAATACAAAAAGTCATAAAACAATATATAAACAGACGTTAATATACACAGATTGTTTCTCTAACACATTCAAAATCAGCACAATAATAATAATCCCTATCATCAAGCATAATACAAATTTTAAAAGTAGTAAAATACAAAAACAAACAAACTTAGAAGCTATGATTCAAACGGCGATAAAAATTGTATATACATTTTGGTTTAAGCTTAAGCACATTAATTTTTCATTCGTTGAGAATAAAATGAAAGATCTCAGCCTACACTGAAACTTAAAAGGCAATCAAGCGTGATTCAAGGAACACCTTGCGTGGTTTATCATGTGACATTTCGCAAGCTTGAGGCTAGTTTGAATCGCTCTTGAATTGCCAAGCTTGCGTTGTCGTATTAAATTCAATGAAAAATCAAACTTGATTCAAGCAAGTGTGCTCACTGGAAAGTACATACCAAATTTCAAGTCTCTATCTCAATTTGTTCGGAAGATAGAGCGTTTACAGACACACAGACAGACGGACGGCAAATTTTTTTTCTAAAAATATGTTTTTCGGAATCTTTAGTGTCTGAAACGTGTAAATCCATCAATTTTTTTTTCGATTTTCAAAACGATTACAAGACTTACCATATACCACGTATAATGGGTAAGTAAAACAATAATCCTAGTGCTAAATCTCTTTCACATGCGGAAAAAATGCTTTGAATAGCATTGTTTTCAAATAACCGCTGCGCCCTTCTAGGTATACTTAAAAGAGTACTTTCATTCGATAAACTCAAATAAGTCATTTTTATGAATTATTTTTAATACAAAATATAGGCTAAACTTTTAATAGGCTAAGCTTTATTTCTAAGCTTTGAATTGTCTTTTATTCTTTAATAATAATTATTAAATTATTTAAAAAACAAATTTGGTGTAACGTATTATAAAATAATTAAAAACAGTCACGTTTTAACACCAAAATAATTCGTATAAGTGCATGTCAGTTTGAACAGCCTGATTCCGTCTATTAAAATCGGTAAGGAGCAACGGGAATTATTTTGGTGCTGAAAATGCAGTTGTTATTGATTATTAATTAATTATTACTTACATTCTGTCAGAAATTCCAGTAACATAAAGAATACATGCTTTGCTTTTTCTGCTAATATTTTGGAATTTCTCATTTATTTGCAAATGTAACCCTTTTTAGACGTAGTCGCGGACCTTTTCGTTGAACTGTCAATGCGTTCACCGCCTCTTAGTGAAGTGTTTTCCCTTACATACTTTCGTGCTCATGAGATTCATTATATTACAATATATTTGAGGCTATCCTAAACATGAGCAATTTTAATAACCGATTTCCCACTTTCCACACGTTTTTCAATACAATGTCTTAAAAAACCCTGTTGATGTTTGCGATATTATAAAATAATTAAAATAGCCACAGGGCTGCCAGTTGGTCCCTATTTTTTAACTTGTTCTCTAAAAGGATATTTTTTCACTAAGAAGTCCCTTTCTGTACTATAATTGTATCTAAATTATTTTTTTCCGATTTTTCAAAATTTACCATGAATATTTAGATTAATTTAAAATTTAATGTTCTAGATGGCAGCACGAAACGCAACATAAGTAGGAGAAAGGACCAATCAGTATGTAGAGCGATCAATTTCCGTTTTAAATCATATTATTCCCGAAGAACGAATCTCTATGAGAGAATGGATGCTAAATACTACGCTAAACATAGCAAATGTTTTAAAATATCATTACGAAAATCATGCTGCTCCAGTTCCAATAACAAGTAAAATGATAAAGGCTAATGTTGTATATCAAAACTCAAAACTAACCTTGAAAATGAAAAGAGAAAAAGAAAAAGGGAAGTACAACTTGAAATGCTGAAAGATGCAGAAAAGGAAGAAAGCGGCAAAAAAGAAGCTGAAGAAATAAAAATGCTATTATAGATCTTGGAAAACAAATTGGAAAATTTAAAGAAAAATGTGAGTGAAGAAGTAGCTGTATCGGACAGATTCATCGCTGGAGGCAACCAAAGATTGAAAACCGTATTAAAAGGAGGAAACCTTCCTGAAGCTAAAGTTGCACAAAATCTTATTACAGGTGGTATAACAGCTAACAAAGAACTGGAAGTGAAAAGAATGAAGCTCATAGCTTGTTTACTGTTATAAATAAAAGAAAAAAAAATAATTTAATTACAAATTCTGTGAGTAAGAAACCTAAAAATAGTTAATTTGTTAGAAATTTGTAAATATTTGTTGTCTAATTAAACAAGTTAAAAAATATTTTGTATACTTTTTCATTATTAAAAATTGTATTTGATTTGCATTAATATTAGGTTTCTTTTTCTTTAGGTCCCTAAAAAGTCCATCTTTCAGTCTTTCTGTCCCCAAAATGTCTCGAATTTTTAATCATTAAGTTCCTAAGTACCTACTATTTTGGATCAAAGTTGCTGGCTTACAACATATATACAATGACATTCTCTCATGTTAGCGACAAAAGAGAGGCTGGATGTCCGGTCACTTTTCGACTACATATCTTCATTAAATCCATATTTTTCGACTTTCTAAAAAAACCTTATACATTCTACAATATTCATAAAAAATAAAATGTACTCCAAATATGAGAATTGAAGCCAGACTAGTATGAAGTGAACACAAATGTGCCGTTCTGCAGAAGCGAAACATTAGCTGGCATAACAAAAAGAAAGAGTGGGATTTTTCTGGAAGTGATTTAAAATAGAATTCTGTATTTATACGTCTACGTGAAATTTTCAATGAATGAATACTTCATTCCTATTCACTTACCCTATCCCATTTTACAAAAACAAATCAAACACGCAAGATGACTTGAAGCGCCGTACGTATTGTTAAAACAATAACTATGTATATATTAAGTTTTGTAAAGATTTACAACGTGCTCATGAGCAACAGTACCGTTGCTATGACAACCACATATAAAAAATCCTTCTTAGCATATTCAATTTCATCATAATCTATACTTTTACTGATAAAGTGACGGGGAAAATTTCTCAGGGAAACAGTCAGGTATTAACAATTTGGGCACATTTTCCTAATTAGTTTTGCAAGAATAATCACTTAATCGAGCTTCCCATGTGCCAAAACAAAGAAAAAAATTCTATGACTGAACGAAAAGTCTGGTATGCATTTTGTGCAATCAATAGTCAAGCAGGCAATGTTTTGCAAAATACAACCACATTTAAGTAGAACTCAGATTTTATGTAACACATTTTAGCCACAGATTATGAAAACACTGTACGTGGTACAAACAAATTTAATTTAATTTTATAATGAGCATACCAAAAATCTATGAACCAGTATAATTATTTTAGAAAATTTTCACAAATTTTTATTTTATAGGTCTATGTTCTAAATGACAATTAAGTTTTCCAAATGTTTTGAAACTTCTAAAGTAGAATTATAATTATTTGAACGCCTCTGAATGATAAAATTTCATAAGTTGTTTTAAATTCCCAATAGAATACATATACTAAATATTCTGGAATTATTCGATTCTGTACTGTTACCACAAATTTATATGTTCAAAAGTTGTATCACTGAAAAGCCAAACACGCAACTTTAATATTTTGTGTTTATTTTATTTAAATCACTTACATACAATAAATTGAATTTAAAAAATTGTCTTACACTCTACTCATAAACATTCAATAGAAAAACAAACAAATAATGTCAAATATTCCCAGACATTCAAATACAGTTCGTGTCAAAAGTTTAAGCACGACATAAAATTTCAAAATAAAATTTTATTATTGACTGAAAGTTACTTTCCTTTTCACATGACCTACAAATTAGAGTTTTAAAAAAATATTTATGCTTTAAAATTTATCTCAAATAATAGAATTTATCAAAACAATAAAAATGAGTGTAAGCACAATAGTTCTTTAGTCTTTGGCAGAACAAGAATAATAAAAAAATAATAATACTTGATTAGTGCTCCATTCTGGCTGAATTACTTGAAACATACGGTCTTCCATCGATAAAATGAGGTTCTGTATTGTTTCTGGTTCAATTGTAAACCGCGCGTTCTCAATGGCATTTTTCAAGTCTTTAACTGAAGAATAGTGCTTTCCATTTGGATAAGTGAGAAAATCTCACATATTTTCTATAGGGTTTAAATCCGGATAATTGCCGGCCAATTCAAAACACATACTTTTTATGACTTGAAGTTGCGTTTGAGGTATGGATCAAAGCATTATCATGTTGAAATAATCATTCTCCCCCCCACTAAAAAAAAAACCTCCGCAACAGGGAGTAAATGATTGGCAAGTGTCTCAAGATAGTTTTCACGACCACTGATGAATGCTAGAGATGTCTGACCATTGAAAGAAATAGCCCTCCATAGAATTACACAACCAATATGTTGTCGGCTAAATATACTCATAGGTTCTTTGCGGAGATACTTAAACCCACCAGGACCATCGAGGTTCGATTTTGTTTCATCACCAAATGACATATGCCCATTGTAATCTAGCTTCTTTATGGTGTCGTTTCAGACATGGTAACAG
This sequence comes from Maratus michaelseni, assembly GCA_963931845.1. Taxonomy (NCBI): domain Eukaryota; kingdom Metazoa; phylum Arthropoda; class Arachnida; order Araneae; family Salticidae; genus Maratus; species Maratus michaelseni. The sequence goes on from OZ007586.1 coordinate 7,381,234, forward strand.
CGCCATTTTACGGCTTTTGATGTATTCCGATTCCAAAACTCTATGAACAGTTTTTTTCGATATTTGTCCTACAACTGCATGTTTTATTTGCGAAAAAGAATAATTACCAGTTGAAGCTAAGTTTCTGATGCGGCGATCTTCGCGCAAAGTAGTCACTCGTGGTCTTCCTGAACGGAATTTTTATTTGAAATCATGACCACGAGCCAAAACTTGATGAATACCTCGTTTTGATCTTTTTAATGCACTTGCAATTTCAGAAACAGACTTATGTTTTGCTCTCATACTTCAGATATTTATCACCTCCTCCTCTGAAAATTCTTTCGACTTTTTGTACTGACTCAAAAACAACAACTGACTGCTTCTTATACACCAGAAATCGTTTGCGTGCGCAACCACTTATATCAGTTTGTAAAATTTGCATAAAAGCAATTCTGTGCTTCTAGTCTTGACACGGTTATTTTTGTTCTATTCTTAAACTCCATGATTTGAATTGGCCATTTTATTGAATAGGATGTTAAATCTGCTATTATTAACATATACAAGATATATATTGAAATAAAGTGAATATTTAAAGTTTTATTTTAAAATTGTTTTTGACATGCACTGTAAACGTATACTTTAAATAAATAAAGCAATATTGCTCATAGAAGCCTTAAAAGCCTACGCTAACTGCGCAAAGACACTCGGAAGCTGTTAAATCAATTACAGCCTTCTTTACATATTTCTGGTTTGCATTTTAATACTTTTAAATATATTTTTTTTGGCATGGGACTGAGTTCGATGTCTAATCTTTTTACTTTTTAAATTTTGTTGCATTTTTTTTTTTCTGGGGATACTTTCAGCTCCGGAACCACACCGAAACAAAGCAATAGATACGGGACACAGTGTTCGAAAAGTATTGTAATCATAATTTGTACGAAATTGGGAACACGATAACTCCCAAATAGTACTTCTGATTGAACTCCCATTTGGCGGATAGATTATAAACCACTGTCACAAGAACTACCGGTTGGTTATAATAAAAGTATCTCTATTTGGAGCTTTCTGTAGCTTAAATGAATATCCGGAACGAAACCAAAATCGGTACCCTTACTATTCGAGAAAGGGGAAGAAGAATGGAACAATAAAAAAAATTGAAATAATCGCCGACAGATGGCGCTGTTGAGTGTGAAATGTAATGTGTAATATTGTGTACCGTGGAGGTGTCGCAAACCTCAATGCCTTTACAGCATATCACAACATGTGCGAAACATCACTCCTAATGCGTTACATTCCACAGTTGAGCACGTCCTGCACCACCTGGATTGTGTCCTCCTACACAATGGCCATGTGGAACCTGAACATGATCCGTACTGCCATGCAAAAGCGTAACCACATTGGCAAAAGCGTAACCACACTGTGACATTTTCCACTGAATTAGGTGTACCATCCAGTTTGGCGCCTTAATTCTTTGTTCTTGTTATACACATTACATTTCACACTCAGTAGCGCCATCTCCGGTGATTACTGCAATTTTGTTTTGTATTGTTCCATTCTTCTTCCCCCTTCTCGAATAGTAAGTGTACCGATTTTGGTTTCATTCGCATTATTCCTTCGAGGTACAGACAGCTCCAAATAGAGATACTTATAATATAACCACCCTGTATATAGATTTTCGTACAAATTGGTGATGGATTTTTAAATCATACGTTTTGACATTTTTCCAACTGGGTGAAAAGTGTACAGGCCGAAAGTCGAAATGAAAACTCTTTTGGCTTAAATTGCCAATGTTCTGCCTATTGTGCTAAACCGACATTATTTCGATCGAGGTAGATCAATAGGCAGAACGTCGGCACTTTAAGACAAAATGTCTTTGGTTCAACTCCTGGCCGGGACACCTTTTCACTAGGTTGGGAAAATGTCAAATCGTATGATATATTTACCAGTTAGTATGATTGAATTATAAATAATAAAGTGGATATTCAAACAATTTCACAACTGTTTCTTCAAGGAAATGGGACAGAGTACAAGTGGTGAATATTGGGACGGTGTCAACAAGCGTTAGTAGCGCATAGATAACGTCTTCAGTTCCAAAACGGGAGGTCCAGCGTTTGAATTGAGCCGATTCTATTGGGTCAGAAATGTGTATTTTTCTTTTTTAATTTCGGAATACGTGCAGCAGAGTTCGGAAAATCGAGCGGAGTCACTGCATTTTTTTCCATTCTTGTCCCAGGCAACACAAACACATCCTAAAAACATCCAAAAGATGTCATATTTAGGACAAGCTGATATCCTGCGGACCGATGAAATGGTCCTCTCGACAGTTACAGGACATCCCCTAAGTTTCGAAATGTCACACCTTTCAACGTCCTATGGATGTCATCTCATGACACATTTTGGACGGTTATAGGACACTTGCATTATATCCTCTGGATAGTCCTATTGATATCCTAAAAGCATCCAAATAATGTCATATTTAGGATAAGCTGAAATCCTGCGGATGAATGAAATCGTCCTGTAGACAGTTATAGCCCAGACAACCACAATCGTCTTTCGGACGATCTATAATGATCCTGAAAATCCTGTAGTTGTCATATCCTATAAAACTATCCAGTGAATATCCGGAAGATAGTTGACAACGGACCGTCTGAATACATTGTCCACAAAACAGCCGGCGAATGTCATAGAACGCACATCCGCAAATTGACTTTCTTCCTTGGCTTCCTTCCTCTGCACGCTACGCTAACGTATCAACCAACCTACCTACCAGACAAGTTTATTTTGCTTTTTGGTGAATGAAGAAACGTGATCGGCTTTTCGAAATCTGATTAATAAATAGTAATCTGATGTCAATAAAGGTAAGAATTATCTTTTTCATTTGTAATTCTATTCTTTATAACTTCCGTTTATATACTTATATTTTCTTGTGTAAAAGCGAAGTGCATATCAGACCTAATTATTCATGTAGGCTTAATGCTAAATGTTAATAGAGATGGTAGTGTAAACGCAACAGTAGTGATTTGTATTTAACAGTTTGATAAATTATTAAAGAAAATACAACCACTTTGAGTACTTTCTGAGAATTTTCAAGTTTAGATTACATTTTCTGCGTGAAAATGAAGATTTACTTACAGCTCCAGTTTGAACTCCTTTTTTTTTTTTTTTTTTTAAACTTTAAACACTTAAAAAACCAAAAATATGTTTTTCCCTCATTCTTTTTAACTTAAAACACTTTAAAAGCAATTAAAAAATGCCCCCCCCCCCTCTTTTTTCTTTTACAATTAATTCCCATTACTTTAGAAATACTTATTTCTTTACATAGATTTTAATGCATATTGATATATATTAATTAAAGCAAATGTATATATTCAAATATATAGGGTAGATGTGCCAGTAATGGGCCACTTTCAAAGTTTTTGATTTATAAAAAAATAACCAATAATAATTTAGCCTTTTATATATTTTTTTCATAATTCCTCCTTGTTTGTTTTATAATCTGGGTTATTGTTGACACTCTTAATCAAACCAATCAGGAAGCAGAAAATAATGTTTCACAGTTCCACAGATTTTCTGTGAAAATCTTAATGAATATGCTAAGAGCTGGCTTCACTTAAACAATTCATATATTTTTTATTTTCTTGAAAAAATTGCATGTTTTTGTTTAGACAATAATAGAAAACTTTGAATTTTACATACTAATGGCAATTTACAAAATTTCATTTATTTTTCAGGTTTTAGGACCATGGTCCATTACTGGAATGCTTAATTAGTCAATTTCTAGTAATGGACACCCCATGTGGACATTACTGAAAAAGCAATTTCAGTAATGTTCATAGTGCATATATTTTTTTTATTTAACTGAAAAGCTAAATAGTCAAATTTAATTTTAAAATTTTACTTACCAGAATGTAATAATATATTATTTTTATATAAATAGCTGTTTTTGTTAATTTCATGTACTAATTAATCATTTTTTCTAAGATTGCTATCAAATTATTATTTTGTAAACCGTACCTTGCATATTTTATAATGTGGCAATCAACACCCATCAGGAAACAGAGAATAATCTTTAAGGGCATGGGAAAATGAGGGGGCTCACACTCTCCCCTTTTAAAAAAAGACAATTTTTTAAGTCACCGAAGTTCTTAATCTATTTTCTGTCTTAAATGTTTCATTATTCAGCTCTGACAAAAAAACTACATACATAAAAAAATCCCTATAATATTAAATTTATAGTAGCAATGAAAGTAGTAAATCAGGATCAGGGGGCTCAAATGTCAGTTCTGATATTTTATTTTCAAAAAAATTTATTTAGTATTTAAAAAAACATTCAACCTACACTTTCATTTATTTGATATATTTTTTACAAATTGCTAAAAGTACTATATAAAGCAGTTTTAGGAAGTTTAACTGTTAAGAATAAAAATAAATATGATTCCATGCACTGGTACTCCAAGACACTTTTAAAAAAATCTTTTTCAACCAACCCTTCTAAACCCCCTCCCCCCCCCTCAATGACTTAATAATTTGAGAAATATCATTCTTTGAAAGTTAGTATTTTAAACCTTCTATCTAAAATAATTAAAATATTGATCTTGTGATAATAACAATAATTAATTTAAACAGTGAATTATTCTCATAAATATTTTATTAATTATTGATATCCTAATTGTTAAATTTATTTGAAAACAACTATTTTATTTCATTAATATGCTTTCATTAAATTCGGGTTTTAAATACAATCATAAAATCAATTACCTATTATTTTTTGTGGGGTGTCCATTACTGGAACAGAGGTGGCCCATTATTGGAAGAGAGGGTGTCCATTACTGGAATTTAGGGTGTTTTGATTTATTTCTGTTATTTATAATTAAATTTGGATCCACATTGGGAAATGTGACTATGAGCATGATTAAATATTGTTGATAGATTAATATAATATTAAAAAAATTGGACAATAATAATTATAACTATTAATTAAAAAATAATTTTTAAAGAAATTCCTTAAGGGTGTCCATTACTGGCACATCTACCCTATATAATATACATGTATGTATTTGCTAAACATTTTAATAATATTTATTAAATCTTAACAAATTAATACATTTTTAACCACTTTAAAATTATTGTCACTTAAAAAGAAAAACACACTTCTAAACGTAACAGTTAATATGTTTTAACTTAGATGACAATGTCAGATTTTCTCACAGTTTTAGAAAAGCGTAGAGTGCTGGTAGTTGGAAAAGGGCACATTTTTGACTCTGAAGGGTATTTTTTAGATCCATATTAGCACCTTTTATATTTTTTAAATTAATTCTTTCAATTTTAAATGCACTTTGATATTTAAATGTTACAACACTCCTATCGAATTGCAACAATGTGTCAATTTTTACTATGCAAGTAATTTTTTTTTTTACAAAACTGTAAAGGCTTAATTTTCTTGGTTGAAGGGCAAGAAGAGCACTAATTTTTTGATGAGGGGCAAGAAGGGGGATGTTTTTTAAACCAAAGGGCAGCCAGGGTGCAGCACCTTCCTGAAACTGCCTACAGGAAACTCTGCAATTTGAATATAAAATAGCTTGTGATCAAAAATAGTGAAATTACTGTAGCTGCTAATTATTTTCTTAGTTTTGTGTAACACGTTACTTTTCGAATAAAAGTGAATGGGGCGAATAGCACAATACAAAATTTAGTTGTTTGTTTGTAGCAAGCATCAACATTTCTTTGAACACAATTTCCAGAAACAAATGAAAGTCTTCTTTAACAATTGTGTGGTCACTCATGGTACTATTATTTAGGAAATTGGTAACAAATTGGCAGTGGGAACTGCCATATATCTGTAAACAAATACCAGTTTTAGAGTTTAACAAAGCACTATATAACCATTGTATGTCAGAAATGTTCTTGTTTATGGGGTTATAATTTTGGAATGCAACTTTTGTGAAAAATGAACAAACATATTTTTAAATAAGCAATTTTTACTTTGAGATAGTGCTAAAACAGAAGATGCTCTGATGATCACACTAAAAATATTATTATCCTTTAACTGTTTTTTATTTTCATAATTTTCAGGGTTAAAGTTTACTTGTATTTTACACAGAAATCGTAGAAAATTTTTGAACCATCACTCAGATTTTACAACAGTGAGTCAAAAAGTGACTCGCAGATATATTATATATTCCACTTCTCTCTTTTTTTTAAAACTTCAAACACTTGAAAAACAGTTAAAAGATCACCCCCCCCCTCCTTTCTTTCGCTTTCAAAACAATTTCTGAAAGTGAAAGTATCTTAATAAAAAAAAACTTGTAATCAAAATCGAAAAAGTATAAAGGAGTGTGCATAGAGATTGACCTCAGCTATCCAATGCGAAAAAAAATCATTTATAAATATTGAAATGCGAACGAGATATCATAAATTATTTCCCCCATAGAATTAACATTAGTGAGTGGGTGTTTTGGCCTAAGTGAAGTAGCCTCTTAAAGCTAAATAAAGAAATTGGTATTAAAATTTACTATTTTTTTTCCCTGCATTCACTATGAGTTTCTCTTATGCATGTGTGACTTTAATACTGATGTTTTCAATATTGATAAATAATGCTATTAAATTCTAGTGCAATAAAATGCCTAATATATATATTAGTTAAGGGGTCGATGCAGGTTTTTTTTCTTGGGGCCCATTTTGTGAAAAGTAAAGGTTATTTTTGTGTAATTTATTATATTTTTGTGAAAAATAACATTTTGTAACGAAAGTTGAAATCCAGTTAGTCAAATTTAAACCAAGCATTTATAAACAAAAACTTTTTTTTAATCATTTTGCTGAATTTTTCCTCTCTGGTGAACTTGTTTGTTCAAATTACACATTTTAAAACAACACAAAATAAAAAATAAATAATAAATAGTAAGTTTTTATGGAATAGAATTTTGTGAAGTGTATGTTTTATCAAATTGATTTTTGTGAAGGAGTGTGCCTAATATATATATTTAGTTAAGGGGTCGATGCAGGTTTTTTTTCTTGGGGCCCATTTTGTGAAAAGTAAAGGTTATTTTTGTGTAATTTATTATATTTTTGTGAAAAATAACATTTTGTAACGAAAGTTGAAATCCAGTTAGTCAAATTTGAACCAAGCATTTATAAACAAAAACTTTTTTTTAATCCTTTTGCTGAATTTTTCCTCTCTGGTGAATTCGTTTGTTCAAATTACGCATTTTAAAACAACACAAAATAAAAAATAAATGATAAATAGTAAGTTTTTATGGAATTTTATAGAATTATTATTTATAGAATTTTGTGAAGTGTATGTTTTATCAAATTGATTTTTGTGCCCATTTTATCAAATTGATTTTTGTGAAGGGACCCATTTTATCAAATAGATTTTTGTGAAGAGGTCCATTTTATTAAATAGATTTTTGTGAAGGGGACGGGCCCTAAATAACCCCAAATTTTCCCTGTATCGACCCCCGAGTTAAGCTATAAAAAATTTTATCTAAAGAATTATAGTTTATAAGTAAAATGCTTTAAAATGTAAAAGCTAATGACAGTTAAAACTAAAATTAGTAAAAGCCACTTTTTAAACATTTCAAGCTGACTTTTTTGTAATCCTGCTTTATATAATACACAACTAATTTGAAATTGATACTTTTAGCCTGAGCTGGTTTTTGAATTCGTACAAGTATTATTAAATAATACTAGGGAATCGAACTCGGGCTTCCCGGGTTACAGAACATCGCTGAAAATTGTTTTTTTTTATTTTAAATTCTAACAGATTTTTTATATTTAAAATTTAATATATATATATACTAAAAATAAATGGCGCATCTAGTATTTGTCGAGAATTAACAATTTTCTGACAAATACTTTACGAGCTATTAATTTTTTCAGTAACTTCAAATCTCTCATTTTCTGAAATTAATCTCTTGCAACGATAAGCTAAAAAACCAGTCATCAGCAACACGTAGCTTTTTATTAAAAAAGATTATGTATTAATTTATCTTTTTTTTTTTTTTTCTAAATTCTGTTCTATAAAACTCAATCTATTTGAGATTACTTTCATAAAGAGAACTCTGTTACTTTCCTTAATTTCAGATATTTCAATTTCAAATCATAATTAAATCCTAGTGCTAATTAATAATTAAATAAAAATTGGAAGCATTTCTATTGAAAACTTGGTTCTTAACCCGTCAGCACATGCGCCCCTTTCCATTACGTTACTACACGCGCAGGATAAATTTTACCCCAATGGGTTTTCTTGTGTCAATTTCCCCCCGGTTTGATTATAAGCAAAAATTTATATTTTGAAATAAACTGTAAATCAATAAAGAAAATAATTTAACTTAAAATAAGAGGTTTTTTCATATTTAAAGAAAAAAAAAATCTAGCACTAAGATTTTTTTCTGAATATCATTACATACAAAGTTTTTTCAATCCAAATTTAGCCATAAAAATACAAAAAAATATAAAACTGATATATAGAAACTGTATGTACAAGAGTTGTTAACGTTTAAAAGAAAAATTATATTATTATTTGCACACTATATTTTTTACATAAACATTTGCATTAACATTTTCTTATCTTTATGGGTTACGTTATAACACGCGTGGGATAAATTTCCTCCCACGTGACATTTTTATAACAAAAGAATAGAAAATCTCACAACCGGAGGTAAATTCTTTTTGGCCACATCTTGATCTCTTTCAGCTTGAAAGGTACTGTAAAGCTCAGAATGATCCCGAACGATTTACGCACATTTTTAAGTAATAGTTCTGAGCTGGGGTAGATTTTATCCCAGTGTGTGTGCTGACGGGTTAAAATGTTAATTTGACACATTTATTTACACATGCTTCATTTCAAACTTATTTCTTTATTTTAGAGACTATGCAAGTAATTTTTGAAAAATCCAGCTGTAAATTGAGCTGAATGCTGGAAAAGAAGTCTGCAATGGACTCTAAGCAGTGGTATGTTTAATTGATTTATTATTATTATTTCATTTTCTTAAAAATAAAAGAATATGTGAGCATGTAGTTTTATAGCTTTTATTGAATTGTCATATTTTTGCATTTAAGCATATTTATGAATTGTTGTGCTTTGGAAAATTTTTACTTATTTATTTATTTAAATGGGCAATTCCATTGTAACAGACTAATTGACATAGCAGAAAAAAAGGCTTTATCTCATTTGAAAAATAATAATTATGTAATTCAAAAAGGGCTACAATTAGCATGATGATATTTATTAGAAGATAAATTAATATAGTTATTATGAATAAATTATTTAATGTAAATAATTATGGTTAAAAAAATGTTAATGTAACAGACAAACATGAATTACCATGCTTTTCAGATACCTTGATGTTTATCGATATATTACTTATAAAATAATTTACAATTTATTATTATAAAAATGTATTTTCATTCAGAGGGCGTTCTGAAACATATATCTTTCTCAAAATTTGACTGTTGCCATAAGATAGTCATGAAAAATATGTAATCTTACCTGTAACAGACCAACATTTAACATGTAACAAACAAACAAATAAACACGTAAACAGAAGCGATTATAATGAATTTTATTGATTTTGACTATTCAAAATTTTATAAAATGCATTGCAAATATAAAAAATATAGGTATAATACTATCAGAAAAAATATATATTACCTATTTGATCTAAAATATATTTATATACCATGGCTTGTTTTTGAAAACTGATTTTTTTTTTCGGTAATATCTAAAATATTCAGTTAACATTGATAGATCACCCAAATTAATTTTTGTATTGGTACCCATACAAAAAAAAATTCAGCCCGGCCCGATACAAAAATTAAAAGTTCTACTAGCATACCTGTCAAAAGGCAATAAATATCTTTTTAGCAGTCATATAAGTATAGAAAATCTTCATTTTATCTTAAAGTACATTTAATTCAAACTATTTTTTTCCAGAAGAAATAAACCATAATTTTATGTTAAAGTTTTTGGTACTTTTCGGTTAGCCGGGTGCCAGTGACATATGTACATATATAAATACATATGTATATACATATATATAATATGTATGTATATAATATGTATTTGCAGATATATGGTATATATAATACATGTACATATATCAGTGGTAGAGGTCTGCACGGGCCGAAATTTCCAGGCCTGGCCTGATACAAAAATCAAAAGTTCGGCCCAAGCAAAAAAAAATATTGGCCTGACCCGGCCCGATTTAAAAGTAAGTTCGTCCCGGTATAAAAGCTAAAAGGCCGGCCCGAGTTAATTTCCACAAAACATTGATTTTTACGATGATTTGGTTAAAAATTTGCCTTGTAGGAGTAGATCTAACCAAAAATTCCTATCTAAGCTCTTTTTTTTTTCATGTTTACAATCTTCATTTTTATAGAAGTGCCGCAGTCTGCGATATTTATTTTTTTAATAAATCTCTATTTGTTGTATGTATGTGTTTAAGTTATCATTAATATTGTTAATCCATATTCCATGTATTGAAGTGTTAAAAATCAGAAAAATGCTATACATTAAAATCTTCTTCTAAGACGGAATTGCATAGGGAAAAAAAATGAGTTATAGACAATTTGCCTTCTTAGCAGGTGTAAATATATTATATATTCTTTTCTTACGTAGTAGTATATTCATTTTGCATGGATCAACACATTTTTCAGTTTAAGACAGGATTCCGTCATAAGCAGGTTCTTTTTCACACGTTTCACTATATTTTAATTTAGCCATATTTTAATAAGTGTACAAATCTACTTATCTTTAAAAATAATAAATTTTAATGTTTAATTGTAGAATAATGGCAATTTAAAAATATTTGCATTTTTTTCAAAGATTTTTGTGCCGGGTCTTATTTTACTGACCTTCGAACGGACCAGGCCAAGCCGAGACAATGATTTTTATAGGGTCAAAACCAGGACTGAAAATTTTGGGGTGTGAAGCCTAGGAAGGATGAAACCAGTCCCGGCTCTGTCCGGAAAAAATAATTTAAGACACGGCCTGATCCTTCAGGAAAAAAGAAAGGCCTGAACCCGGGCCATAAAGAGTAATCACTAGGCCCAAAACGAGTGGAGACAAGGCCTAGCCCGAGTGCAGTGAAGGAAAATAGGCCCGAGCCCGGCCTGTGCAGATCTCTAATTAGTGGTGCCTGGCTAACCGAAAAGTACCAAGATTTTAAGTATATTGACATTTATTTTAAATGTAAACATTCTGCAGCACTTTTTGATTATTAATATTCAGGGCTGAAACTAAAGGCAGCACAGAGGGGGCATGTGTCCCGGGCGCCAGAATGGAAGGCATGGGGGACGACAAATGACCATTTGGTTTGTTGCTTGATACAAAAAAAAGTATATGAAATTTGGGCAAAAATGTTTTGTAAGTTGGAAAATTCAAAAGAAAAACTGAGAATTCATGGGACACTAAAAAATAAAAGGTAAAAAATTCACATAATAAAATACTTATTAAAAACTTAATTTTTTTTTTGTTCCGAGTCACTATTATAATTTGGAATTTAGGTTCAGGAAAGTATCTAAACATATTAGTCTATAAATAGGAAGTGCAGTATAAATGACAGCTCCATGAAACTGTATGTAGATAACATACAACGATGTTTTACAGTATTAGAATTCATTGTTATATTCTTACAGAAAATTCTGGTTTTTCAGTTCTTAAGACATTGTGACTTATAACACTAGGACTTTAAACATCTGTTCAATTGTAATGTAATACTATAACCACAGTAAAATCTTTCTGTAATAGAATCCTGTCTTAAATGAAAAAAATACACAGATCCAACAGTAACAATAGCATCAATTCTATTTGCTAAGACGAAAACTTGTATAAAACTGAATTTTGTCTTGTTCCTTTTGATTCTGTACTCACAGGTTTTATTGAATAAGTATTTGACAAAGCACAGAGTTCACTATTACATATTTTATGATTACATATTTTTCAGTTTAAAATAAGTCAGCTATTAAAAACTTAGTAAAATTATCTTTGTAAATTTACTTTGCGAGAAAGGTAGGGTTAGTGGGGGTGCCAAAATCCCTGTTTGCCCCTGTGAAAAAAAAGCTAATTTCGGCCCTGAATATTTAAATTCTAGGTATCTCTAAACTGTGTTATATCAACACTATTGTCGTCAAGCGTAATAGTTAGTGCCAAATGGGAAAAAAAATTGAGCTTCAAGCAAACGGAAAAAATAATTAAAAGAAAAAGAATGAAAAGCAAAACCTGTTTTTACCTTACTATTAAAAAAAATAATTGATATCTCCATCGTCAATTGACGAAATTTGTTCAAGTTTTCAGCAAGTTCAATAATAGTAAATTAGGCTGTGTAACAAACTTTTATTAAAAAATAATCAATTATTAGAAAATGAGAGCATCCCCACAAAAAAGCAACTGCAAAGAAAAAGGAGAGAACTATCTGTGGTTTTTGTTTTGTTTATTAAACTATTTGCAGTCGGAAGTCGCCGAACGTTATCAGAATAAGATCATCAGCTTCTGATGGTATAGATTAAATACTGTATTTTTCTCTGTTTGATTATTGCTTCGGTGACGAAAAGGTGCTTTTAGCAGTAGTCAGGGAAGTTAACATAAAACTACATATTTTAAAAATGTTTTAATAATGGTTTATTACATAACATTTTTCAGTAATATTTTGCTTGTTTAAATTTTTTTGTCATTTGCATACCTTAAATCTAACATGTCTTTTGTCAAAAGAAATCTCCCTCCACCCTTAAAAAAAAAAAAAAAAAAAAAAATTACAGGAACACCGCTCTAGTTATGCTACAGTAGTTTCGGCACAAAGTCTCTATATGATATCCTTATATATATATACATATTTTTTTTTCAGCACTTAAGTTAAATTATTTATATATTACTAACAGAGTTTCCCCCAGGTTTAAAAAGGGGCAGGGTGCTGCTGGTGAGAAAAGGGCACTTTTTATTCTTAAGGGCACTTTTTGGATTTTTGAGGGCACTTTTCAGATTCTTAAAGACACTTTTTTTAATTGTTAGATGTATTCTTTTGATTTTTAAAACCACTTTTGATATTTCAAAGTCAAAACACTCTTTTTAAGACAACATTGAGTCAGTTTTTACTATGAAAGCAAATTTTTAAGGCAAAAAGGAGAAAGGGCACTTTTTTTACTAAGGGCAAGAAGGGTGCTAATTATTTTACTGGAGGGGGCAAGAAGGGTGCTAATTCTTTTTATGAGGGACAAGAGGGGTGCTATTTTGTTAACCAAAGGGCAGACAGGGTGCAGCACCCTTCTGAAACTGTCTGGGGAAAACTCTGTATACTAATATTACAATAGTTCTTTATATTTAATTACTAGTTTAAATTTTTTTGTGTGTGGCATTTAAGTGAAAATATTTATACGTAAATTTGAGTTCCTTGGGTGCGGCACTATACATTTTTAAAAAAGAGATTTTTACAGGTGTGCCGCTTACGTGGATATACTTTTTTAGAAACAGATATTCATTGGTACGGCTGATATTCCCAATAATACGGTAGATATGTAAGTATATTAAGCCCTGACATTATTTTAATGGTTAAAAAAGCATTTTCTCACCATATTACATTTGCCGTGTGTTCAAATACTGCACACATTGTTATTTTCTTTTTGAATTTTTTACTCCATACAAAAATAAGTCTTATTTTAGAGCATTATAACTTATAAGTTTGATAAATCATAGCTTTTATAAAAATAAATCTTATGTTCTCATAACAAACACCAATTCAGCATAAGTGCAACAAGCATTTTAAAATGAAACACCAGGGGTCGATCCAGGAAAAATTTGGGGCCTATTTAGGGCCCCTTCACAAAAATCTATTTAATGAAATCGGCCCCTTCACAAAATTCAATTTTATAAAATGGCCCCCTTCACAAAAATCAAAATGATAAAATGGGCTCCTTCACAAAATGCTATTCCATAAAAACTTACTATTTATTATTTATTTATTATTTTGTGATTTTTAAAATATGTAATTTGTAAACAAGCAAGTTCACCAGAGAGGAAAACTTCAGCAAAAGGATTTTAAACGGTTTTTGTTTTTAAATGCTTGGTCTGAATTTGATTAACTGGATATCAACTTTCGCCACAAAATGTTATTTTTCACAAAAATATAATAAATTTCACAAAAATAACCTTTACTTTTCACAAAATGGGCCCCAAGAAAAAAAAAACCTGCATCGACCCCTGAACACACAAGTTGTAGTTTGTTAATCTGTAAAGTATAGGATTGCTGTACTAAATCTGGTGCAGCGGAATGGCAAATACCGTTTAGTGTCAAACCAATATTGATGACTAAAATTGTGCTTCTACAGAAACTTCTCCATCGAGTGTTTCCTTCACTAACGCAACCCGAGATCCGGACCCGAACACAGCGAAGTATAGAAAGATGTACGCTGGGCATAACTAGAAGAGACAGAAAGAGAATAACCTGGCTGAGAAGTTAGACGAAAGTTTTTGACGTCATTGAAAGAATTAAACGTCTAAAATGGAAAATGGACAGGGCACATTGCAAAAAGATAAGACAGTAGATGGAGCACAAACACCCTACAGTAGTATCCCAGTGATGTAAAACGACCAAGAAGATGACCTCAAGTAAGATGGAGTGACGAAATCAGATAAGTGGTCAGTGTTAATTGGATGACTAAAACACTAGACAGGAAACAATGGAAAAATCTGGGTGAGAATCCAGCAGTGGATTGAAAACAGTTGTTGATGATGATGATATCTAATCTTTATTTAGCATACTTACGCCTTACACATTACTAAATACATACTTGATCTTTACTTTTTATATTTTAATCAAGTTTTACATTTTCTTAATATTTAGTACTTTATTGTTTTACTTAATAATTTACTTTATTATAGACATATTCATTGTAATTTCAAATGCATTATTACATTCGTATTACTGCTTAAAAAATGTAAATAAACCAGAAATCTGCAAATAATTCAAAAATTTGCACAATTTCAGTGTTATGATGGACTCATGTGGATTTGGGGAGTCTACTGTAGTACATTTTGCTTATAATTACCATCATTTTTAATTATTAAAAATATGACATTACCATCAGTTATAAATATTAAGATTTTTTTTTTTTTTCGACACAAAACAAGGCGGGTGCTTTCATGCTGTATGACGTTTTTCGACATAAAATAAGATGTGCTTTTACTTTTTCATAGTTGTTCAAATATCCCATAAGGCTTAAATAGCAAAGTTCCTAAAAATAACTTAATAAATTTTACTGTAAGATCTTTTGAAGAAACAAACGGTAAGAAATTATTGTATATCTTGTGTATATATGCTGATTTATTCATTTTGAATGAATGTGATGCACTTATAAAGTTAGGTAGATATGGATATTTTTTCTTTTCTTCTTTACAGACGTATGCCGAGCAGAAATTTCTGTGACAACAGCAAGGTGGAAGAAACCAGATTGTTGCAAAGAAAAAGAAATTATGTTTTGTGATGTGGAAAGTTGTAAATAAATATTTGTTTTGTATTTTATTGTGGAAAGTTATAAATGAATATTTGTTTTGTATTTTATCGTGAAAGTTGTAAATAAATATTTGTTTTGTTTTTAATGTGAATTTTTTTATTGTGCAATTTGTAACATTATAGAATTTTTTTAAAATAATAAGATTATTCAACAGCGGTTATCATTTTCCCCATACTATCTTTCATGACATTGTGAAATATATTTTTTATTTTTATTCCTTTACTGATTTCCAATTAAATTGGGAGTAAAATTTTAAAATTTTCAGGTATTCACTTCTGATGACTTTTGCATAAAGATTTAATTTTTGTATGTCATATAATTTAAGTTTATTATTTTATATTGAGCACTTAGTATAATATGTGCAATTATTTAAAATACAGAAGTTGTTTATTCATTAAAGTTAGAACAATGAAAGCAAACAATATCTTAATATTGCTCAAATTTGTGTTAATACTTTGTGACATATATCAAATGCACTTTCTGGGCCATTAGCATTTACATAATCATGGTACTGTCTCATTTTGTTAAAGTAAGGTAATGTATTTAAGTACAAAGGTAAGTAAAACAAATTGAATCTGAAGCTGTATAGCCAAATTATCACAGCAGTAAATGTGTGCTTCGGTCACTAAATATGAAAGGGCATACTTTTCTGT
Organism: Maratus michaelseni; assembly: GCA_963931845.1. Lineage (NCBI taxonomy): Eukaryota > Metazoa > Arthropoda > Arachnida > Araneae > Salticidae > Maratus > Maratus michaelseni. The sequence goes on from OZ007586.1 coordinate 7,397,370, forward strand.
CCTTTATTTGTTTTGAATGCAAAAGTATTAACAGATGACTTATGCACTAGCTTTATTCTAGAAAAACAATGTAAAACCATCATCAGAGGGACAAAACGATACTTTTAAATTTCATGTGGCACCTTATCAGAGGACAATCAAATGCATAACATTTGTTGCATATACCGGGTGTTCCTAAAGTGGATCAGGTATTTACATGCTTTTTTTAGTAAGTAAAACAAATAATTGCAAAGTAAAAAAAAAAATTGTTATTTAAAAAAAACTTAAGGGTGTATTCAAATCCAAACTGCTTATTTTGAGACACATTTTTAAATTCATTTTTGCTCGAAAATGCATCCAATTGGCAGGTTCTCTTATTCAGAAACTTTATAATGTCCGTGTTGTCTCGATTTTTTGATAAAGGCATAATATATTTTTAAAAATGCTGTCAAAGTGGACATTTTGAACCGAATTTCCTGAAGCGATAGCGCTGGGAAAAAAAAAAAAAAAAAAAAAAAAAAAGTACTTTGAAAATATTTGTTTGTAAATCAATTTCTAATTAATTGAACGAAAAATGAAAACGTAGGTCCCTTATAAATCTCTTCATAAATCACGCCGCCAAGTTTCATGTTTTTACTTTTAAAAATGAGTTTGAAAATGTGTCATAAAATTTTGAGTTGTTGAGCATGCAAAAATATTTTTTTTGAATACTGCCTTAAGTTTTTATATGACTTCTTACGACAAGAATGATAAGTTCCACTTCAGACATAGCACTTAAAAAAAGGTCATGAAAAATTTTTAATTTGCATCATTTTATATAATATTTGCTCAAATTAAGAATAAAATATGTAAAAAATAATTATATACAAGTAAGGAATTTTACAAAATATCTTAAATTTTCTTGAATTTTATCGAGAATATAAGATGAAAGGGCTATATAATTATATATGATATATATCAATATATATAAGTAAGGAATTTTACAAAATTTCTTAAATTTTCTTGAATTTTATCGAGAATATAAGATATCTTCTGCCTTCAATTTGCATTTTTAAAATTCATATATACCTCAATATATTGTTACTGAAAACATTTTTTATTAAATAAATTATATAGTGTATGAGATCTTTGTTAGATTGGATATTTTTTTTAAAAGAAAGATTATTCAATAACCTTTCTTAAAAAATAAAAACTTTTATTCCCTCTAATAAATCTAATAAATGAAGATATTTTTAAACTATAAAATTTATTAAATAAATGTTTTCAGTAACAATAGATCTATGCATTGTCATATGTTTATGTACATATGAATTTCAAAAATGCAAATTGAAGGCAGTAATATCATGAAAACCATCCACAGGATGCTGACAGGTGTGACATTTTGACACCCAGAGGATGCCCTATAACCATCCATAAGGTGTTGTGTAATGACATCCATAGGATATTGACAGGTGTGACATTTCGACACACAGGGGATATCCTATAACTGTCTACAGGATGATTTCATCCATCCGCAGGATATCAGCTTATCCTAAATATGACATTATGTGGATGCTTTTAGGATATCAATAGGACCATCCAGAGGATGTAATGCAAGTGTCCTATAACCGTCCAAAATGTGTCATGAGATGACATCCATAGGACGTTGAAAGGTGTGACATTTCGAAACTTAGGGGATGTCCTGTAACTGTCGAGAGGACCATTTCATCGGTCCACAGGATATCAGCTTGTCCTAAATATGACATCTTTTGGATGTTTTTAGGATGTGTTTGTGTTGTCTGGGAGGATATCGTGTCGAAATGTCACACCTGTCAATGTCCTATGGATGTCATTACATGACACCTTATGGATGGTTATAGGGCATCCTGTGGGTGTCGAAATGTCACACCTGTCAACATCCTGTGGATGGTTTTTGAGATATTACTGCCTTCAATTTGTATTTTTTAAATTCATATGTACATACATATATGACAATGCATAGATCTATTGTCACTGAAAACATTCATTTAATAAATTTTATAGTATAAAAATATCTTCTTTATTAGAGGGAATAAAAATTTTTCTTTTTTAAGAAAGGTTATTGAATAATCTTTCTTTAAAAAAAAATATCCAATCTAACATAGATCTCATACACTATATAATTTATTTAATAAAATTTGTTTTCAATAACAATATATTGAGGTACATATGAATTTTAAAAATGCAAATTGAAGGCAGAAGTATATCTTATATTCTCGATAAAATTCAAAAAAATTTTGTAAAATTCCTTACTTATATATAATTATCATTTTACATATTTTATTCTTAATTTGAGCAATTATATAAAATGATGCAATTTAAAAAAATTTCATGACTTTTTTAAGTGCTATGTCTGAAGTGGAATTTATCTTGTAAGAAGTCATATAAAAACTTAAGGCAGCATTAAAAAAAATATTTTACCATACTCATCAACTCAAAATTTTGAGACACATTTTTAAAAGTAAAAACATGAAACTTGGCGACGTGATTTATGAAGAGATTTATAAGGGACCTACGTTTTTATTTTTGTTCAATTACTTAGAAATTGATTTACAAGCAATTATTTTCACAGTACGATAATTTTTTTTGTTTCCGGCGCTATTGCTTCAGGAAATTCGGTTCAAAATGTCCACTTTGACAGCATTTTTTGAAATATATTCTGACTTTTTTTTAAAAAATCGGGACAATACGGACATTATAAAGTTTCTGAATAAGAGAACCTGCCAATTGGATGCATTTTAGAGCAAAAATGAATTTAAAAATGTGTCTTAAAATAAGCAGTTTGGATTTGAATACACCCTTAAGTTTTTTTTAAACATTTTATTTTTTTTTACCTTACAATTATTTGTTTTACTTACTAAAAAAAGCATGTAAATACCTGATCCACTTTAGGAACACCCGGTATATGCAACAAATGTTGTGCATTTGATTGTCCTTTGATAAGGTGCCACATGAAATCTAAAAGTATTGTTTTGTCCCTCTGATGATGGTTTTACATTGTTTTTCTAGAATAAAGCTACTGCATAAGACCTCTGTTAATACTTTTGCATTCAATACAAATAAATGACAGAAAAGTATGCCCTTTCATATTTAGTGGCCAAAGCACACATTTACTGCTGTGATAATTTGGCTACACAACTTCAGATTCAATTTGTTTTACTTACCTTTGTACTTAAATACATTATCTTACTTTAATAAAATGAGACAGTACCATGATTATGTAAATGCTAATGGCCCAGAAAGTGCATTTTATATATGTCACAAAGTATTAACATAAATCGGAGAAATATTAAGATATTATTTGCTTTCATTGTTCTAACTTTAATGAATAAGCAACTTCTGTATTTTAAATAATTGCACATATTACACTAAGTGCTGAATATAAAATAAACTTAAATTATATGACATACAAAAATTAAATCTTTATGCAAAAGTCATCAGAAGTAAATACCTGAAAATGTTAAAATTTTACTCCCAATTTAATTGGAAATCAGTAAAGGAATAAAAATTAAAAAATATATTTCACAATGTCATGAAAGATAGCATGTGAAAAAGGATAACCGTTGTTGAATTATCTTATTTATTATTTTTAAAAATTCTATAATGTTACAAATTGCACAGTAAAAAAAGTCACATCAAAAACAAAACAAATATTTATTTACAACTTTCCACAATAAAATACAAAACAAATATTTATTTACAACCTTCCACATCACAAAATGTAGTTTGTTTTATTTATATATATTTTTTCTTTGCAACAATCTGGTTTCTTACACCTTGCCCTTGTCACAGAAATTTTTGCTCGGCACACATCTGTAAAGAAGAAAAGAAAAAATATACATTTCTACCTAACTTTATAAGTGCATCACATTCATTCAAAATGAATAAATCAGCATATTATACAATAATTTGTTACTGTTTGTTTCTTCAAAAGATCTTACAGTAAAATTTACAGTTATTTTTAGGAATTTTATTATTTAAGCCTTATGGGATTTATGAACAACTATGAAAAAGTAAAAGCAGTGCTTAAGCAAATCTTATTTTATGTAGAAAGACGTCATACAGCATGAAAGCACCTGCCTTGTTTTATGTCGAATAATAAAAAAAAAACCTTAATATTTATAACTGATGGTAATGTCATATTTTTAATAATTAAAAATGATGGTAATTACAAGCAAAATGTACTACAGTAGACTCCCCAAATCCACATGAGTCCATCATAACACTGAAGTTCAGCAAAGTTTTGAATTATTTGCAGATTTCTGGTATATTAACATTTTTTAAGCAGTAATACGAATGTAATAATGCATTTGAAATTACAATGAATGTGTCTATAATAAAGTAAATTATTAAGTAAAACAAAGTACTAAATATTAAGAAAATGTAAAACTTGATTAAAATATAAAAAGTAAAGATCAAGTAAGTATTTAGTAATGTGTAAGGTGTAAGTATTCTAAATAAAGATTAGATATCATCATCATCAACAACTGTTTTCAATCTACTGCTGGATTCTCCCCCAGATTTTTCCATTGTTTCCTGTCTAGTGTTTTAGTCATCCAATTAACACCGACCACTTATCTGATTTCGTCGCTCCATCTTACTTGAGGTTGTCTTCTTGGTTGTTTTACATCACTGGGATACTACTGCAGGGTGTTTGTGCTCCATCTACTGTCTTATCTTTTTGCAATGTGCCCCGCCCAGCCGTTTAATTCTTTCAATGATGTCAAAAACTTTCGTCTAACTTCTCATCCAGGTTATTCTCTTTCTGTCTCTTCTAGTTATGCCTAGAATACATCTTTCTATACTTCGCTGTGTTCGGGTCTGGATATCGGGTTGCGTTTGGTGAAGGAAACACACTCAATGGAGAAGTTTCTGTAGAAGCACAATTTTAGTCATCAATATTGGTTTGACACTAAATGGCCGCACTAATGCGCCGTTCCGCTGCACCAGATTTAATACAGCAATCCTATACTTTACAGATTAACAAACTACAACTTGTGTGTTTCATTTTAAAATGCTTGTTGCACTTATGCTGAATTGGTTTTTGTTATGAGAACATAAAATTTCTTTTTAAATAACAATGTGTGCAGTATTTGAACACACAGCAAATGTAATATGGTGAGAAAATGCTTTTTTAACCATTAAAATAATGTCAGGGCTTAATATACTTATATATCTACCGTATTATTGGGAATATCCGTCGTACCAAGGAAAATCTGTTTTTAAAAAAGTATATCCACGTAAGCGACACACCTGTAAAAATCTCTTTTTTAAAAATGTATATCCATGTAAGTGCCGGACCCAAGGAACTCAAATTTATTTATAAATATTTTCACTTAAATGCCACACACAAAAAAAATTAAACTAGCAATTAAATGACTTTGTGCCGAAACTACTTTAGCATAACTAGAGCGGCGTTCCTGTAATTTATTTATTTATTTATTTTTATTATTATTTTTTTTAAGGGCAGAGGGAGATTTTTTTTGACAAAAGACATGTTAGATTTAAGGTACATGCAAATGACAAAAAAATTTAAACAAGCAAAATATTACTGAAAAATGTTATGTAATTAACCATTATGAAAACATTTTTAAAATATGTAGTTTTATGTTAACTCCCCTGACTACTGCTAAAAGCACCTTTTCGTCACCGAAGCAATAATCAAACAGAGAAAAATACAGTATTTAATTTATACCATCAGAAGCTGATGATCTTATTCTGATAACGTTCGGCGACTTCCGACTGCAAATAGTTGAATAAACAAAACAAAAACCACAGATAGTTCTCTCCTTTTTCTTTGCAGTTGCTTTTTTGTGGGGATGCTCTCATTTTCTAATAACTGATTATTTTTTAATAAAAGTTTGTTACACAGCCTAATTTACTATTATTGAACTTGCTGAAAACTTGAACAAATTTCGTCAATTGACGATGGAGATATCAATTTTTTTTAATAGTAAGGTAAAAACAGGTTTTGCTTTTCATTATTTTTCTTTTAATTATTTTTCCTGATTGCATGAGGCTCAATTTTTTTTTTCCATTTGGCATTAACTATTACGCTTGACAACAATGGTGTTGATATAACAGAGTTTAGAGTTACCTAGAATTTAAATATTCAGGGCCGAAATTAGCTTTTTTTTTCACAGGGGCAAACAGGGATTTTGGCACCCCCACTAACCCTACCTTTCTCGCAAAGTAAATTTACAAAGATAATTTTACTAAGTTTTTAATAGCTGACTTATTTTAAACTGAAAAATATGTAATCATAAAATACGTAATAGTGAACTCTGTGCTTTGTCAAATACTTATTCAATAAAACCTGTGAATACAGCATCAAAAGGAACAGGACAAAATTCAGTTTTATACAAGTTTTCGTCTTAGCAAATAGAATTGATGCTATTGTTATTGTTGGATCCGTGTATTTTTTTTCATTTAAGACAGGATTCTATTACAGAAAGATTTTACTGTAGTTATAGTATTACATTACAATTGAACAGATGTTTAAAGTCCTAGTGTTATGAGTCACAATGTCTTAAGAACTGAAAAACCAGGATTTTCTGTAAGAATAACAATGAATTCTAATACTGTAAGACATATTTGTATGTTATCTACATACATTTTCATGGAGCTATCATTTATACTGCACTTTCTATTTATAGACTAATATGTTCAGATACTTTCCTGAACCTAAATTCCAAAATATAATAGTGACTCGGAACAAAAAAAAATTAAGTTTTTAATAAGTATTTTATTATGTTAATTTTCTACCTTTTATTTTTTAGTGCCCCATGAATTCTCAGTTTTTCTTTTGAATTTTCCAACTACAAAACATTTTTGCCCAAATTTCATATACTTATTTTTGTATCAAGCAACAAACCAAATGTTCATTTGTCGTCCCCCATGCCTTCCATTCTGGTGCCCGAGCAACATGCCACTTTGCTCCCTTTAGTTTCAGCCCTGAATATTAATAATCAAAAAGGGCTGCAGAATGTTTACATTTAAAATAAATGTCAATATACTTAAAATCTTGGTACTTTTCGGTTAGCCGGGCGCCACTAATTAGAGATCTGGATGGGCCGGGCTCGGGCTTATTTTCCTTCACGGCACTCGGGCTGGGCCTGGTCTCCACTCGTTTTGGGCCGAGCTCGAGCCGGGGGTGGGCCTAGTGATTACTCTTTACGGCCTGGGTTCGACCCTTACTTTTTTCCTGAAGGATCAGACCGTGCCTTAAATTATTTTTCCGTACAGAACTGGGACTTGTTTCATCCTTCCTAGTCTTCACACCCCAAAATTTTCAGTCCTGGTTTTGACCCTATGAAAATCATTTTCTCGGCTTGGCCTGGTCCGTTCGAAGGTCAGTAAAATAAGACCTGGCACAAAAATCTTTGAAAAAAATGCATATATTTTTAAATTGCCATTATTCTACAATTAAACATTAAAATTTATTCTTTTTAAAGAATAGTAGATTTGTACACTTATTAAAATAGGGCTAAATTAAAATATAGTGAAACGTTAAAGAACCTGCTTATGACGGAATCCTGTCTTAAACTGAAAAATGTGTTGATCCATGCAAAATGAATATACTAATACGTAAGAAAAGAATATATAATATATTCACACCTGCTAAGAAGGCAAATTGTCTATAACTCATTTTTTTCTTCCCTATGCAATTCCGTCTTAGAAGATTTTAATGTATAGCATTTTCTGATTTTTAACACTTCAATACATGGAATATGGATTAACAATATTAATGATAACTTAAACATATACATACAACAAATAGAGATTTATTAAAAAAATAAATATTGCAGACTGTGGCACTTCTATAAAAAAGAAGATTATAAACATGAAAAAAAAGGGCTTAGATAGTAATTTTTGGTTAGATCTCCTGCTACAAGGCAAATTTTTAACCAAATCATCATAAAAATCAATGTTTTGTAGAAATTAACTCGGGCCGGCCTTTTAGCTTTTATACCGAACTTACTTTTAAATAGGGCCGGGTCAGGCCAATATTTTTTTTGCTCGAGCCGAACTTTTGATTTTTGTATCAGGCCGGGCCCGGAAATTTCGGCCCGTGCAGACATCTACCACTGATATATGTACACATGTATATATACACATATATCTGCAAATACATATATATATTTGCAGATATATGTGTATATATACATGTACATATATCACTGGCACCCGGCTAACCGAAAAGTACCAAAAACTTTAACATAAAATTATGGTTTATTTCTTCTGAAAAAAAATAGTTTGAATTAAATGTACTTTAAACATAAAATGACGATTTTCTATACTTATATGACTGCTAAAAAGATATCTTTTCCACCTGAGTGTTATTATTTATTGCCTTTTGACAGGTATGCTAGTAGAACTTTTCATTTTTGTATCGGGCGGGCTGAATTTTTTTTTCTTTTTTTTGTATGGGTACCAATACAAAAATTAATTTGGGAGATCTATCAATGTTAACTGAATATTTTAGAAATTACCGAAAAAAAAATCAGTTTTGAAAAACAAGCCATGGAATATAAACATATTAAATAAATAAATAAGTAAAAATGTTCCAAAGCACAACAATTCATAAATATGCTTAAATACAAAAATATGACAATTCAATTAAAACTATAAAACTACATGCTCACATAATCTTTTATTTTTAAGAAAAAGAAATAATAATAATAAATCAATTAAACATACCACTGCTTAGAGTCCATTGCAGACTTCTTTCCCAGCATTTAGCTCAATTTACATCTGGATTTTTCAAAAATTACTTGCATAGACTCTAAAATAAAGAAATAACTTTGAAATGAAGTATGTATAAATAAATGTGTCAAATTAACATTTTAACATGTCAGCACACACGCTAGGATAAAATCTACCCCAGCTCACAACTATTACTTAAAAATGTGGGAAAAACGTTCGTGATCATTCTGAGCTTTATTCTGAACCTTTATTATTATGTACCAAGCTGAAAGATATCAAAATGTGGCCAAGAAAAATTTACCTCCGGTTATGAGATTTTTCATTCTTTTGTTATAAAAATGTCACGTGGGAGGAAATTTACCCCATGCGTGTTATAACGTAACCCATAATGATAGGAAAATGTTAATGCAAATGTTTATGTAAAAAATATAGTGTGCAAATAATAATATAATTTTTCTTTTAAACGTTAACAACTCTTGTACATACAGTTTCTATATATCAGTTTTATATTTTTTTGTATTTTTATGGCTAAATTTTGATTGAAAAAACTTTGTATGTAATGATATTCAGAAAAAAATCTTAGTGCTACATTTTTTTTTTCTTTAAATATGAAAAAACCTCTTATTTTAAGTTAAATTATTTTCTTTATTGATTTACAGTTTATTTCAAAATATAAATTTTTGCTTATAATCAAACCGGGGGGAAATTGATACAAGAAAACCCATTGGGGTAAAATTTATCCTGCGCGTGTAGTAACGTAATGGAAAAGGGCGCGTGTGCTGATGGGTTAAGAACCAAGTTTTCAATAGAAATGTTTCCAATTTTTATTTATTAATTAATTAGCACTAGGATTTAATTATGATTTGAAATTGAAATATGTGAAATTAAGGAAAGTAACAGAGTTCTCTTTATGAAAGTAATCTCAAATAGATTGAGTTTTATAGAACAGAATTTAGAAAAAAAAAAAAAAAGATAAATTAATACATAATCTTTTTTAATAAAAAGCTACGTGTTGCTGATGACTGGTTTTTTAGCTTATCGTTGCAAGAGATTAATTTCAGAAAATGAGAGATTTGAAGTTACTGAAAAAATTAATAGCTCGAAAAGTATTTGTCAGAAAATTGTTAATTCTCGACAAATACTAGATGACCCTTTTTTTTTTAATATATATATATATTAAATATAAAAAATCTGTTAGAATTTTAAATGAAAAAAAAACAGTTTACAGCGATGTTCTGTAACCCGGGATCGATTCCCTATTATTATTTAATAATAATGTACGCAGAGTTTCCCCCAGGTTTAAAAAAGGGCAGGGGGCTGCTGGTGAGGAAAGGGCAGTTTTTTTATTCTTAAGGGCACTTTTCAGATTCTTATTGACACATTTTTTAATTATTAAAGGTATTCATTTGGTTTTTAAAGCCACTTTTGATATTTCAAAGTGGATGAAGACAACATTGAGTCAGTTTTTACTATGAAAGCAAATTTTTGAATGCAAAAAAGAGAAAGGGCACTTTTTTTACTGAGCGGCACAAGAAGGGTGCTAATTATTTTACTGGAGGGAGCAAGAAGGGTGCTAATTCTTTTTATGAGGGGCAAGAAGGGTGCTATTTTGTAAACCAAAGGGCAGGCAGGGTGCAGCACCCTTCTGAAACTGTCTGGGGGAAACTCTGATTGTACGAATTCAAAAACCAGCTCAGGCTAAAAGTATCAATTTCAAATTAGATGTGTATTATATAAATCAGGATTACAAAAAAGTCAGCTTGAAATGTTTAAAGAGTGGCTTTTACTAATTTTAGTTTTAACTGCCATTAGCTTTTACATTTTAAAGCATTTTACTTTTAAACCATAATTATTTAGATAAATTTTTTATAGCTTAACTAATTATATATATTAGGCATTTTATTGCACTAGAATTTAATAGCATTATTTATCCATATTGAAAACATCAGTATTAAAGTCACACATGCATAAGAGAAACTCATAGTGAATGTAGGAAAAAAATTAGTAAATTTTAATACCAATTTCTTTATTTAGCTTTAAGAGGCTATTTCACTCAGGCGAAAACACCCGCTCGCTAATGTTAATTCTATGGGGGAAATAATTTATGTATCTCATTTGCATTTCAATATTTTTAAATGATTTTTTTCGCATTGGATAGCTGAGGTCAATCTCTATGCACACTCCTTTATACTTTTTCGATTTTGATTACAAGTTTTTTTTATTAAGATACTTTCACTTTGAGAAATTGTTTTGAAAGCGAAAGAAAGGAGGGGGGAGGGGGTGATCTTCTAACTGTTTTTTAAGTGTTTAAAGTTACAAAAAAAAAAAAAGAGAGAGAAGTGGGATATGTATCTGCGAGTCACTTTTTGACTCACTGTTGTAAAAGCTGAGTGATGGTTCAAATATTTTCTGTGATTTCTGTATTAAATAAAAGTAAACTTTAACCCTGAAAATTATGAAAATAAAAATTAAAAAAAAAAAACATTTACATAGTACCATCCAATAATTCACTTGCCAGCGGCAACTAGATTTATGTAATTATTACATGACGACTCCTTTAAATATTGGCTAAAGTTCCATAAGTGGGTATGTTGCTAAGCTTAGCATAAAAAAATAATTTTAATGTTTAAAAGACAAAATTTTCAATGCTGATGATCAGAGTTGTATAATATAGATGCACGCGCGCACGACGTGCGCAGAAAATTTTCTGCAAAATTCGGAACTTTGCAGAAAAATTTTTGAGGCAAAAAAAAAAATAAATAAAAAATTAACAATATTTCTCAATTTTATGTACAATTTATTTACTGTTTGCGCACAATTCAAAATTTAAAGATGCAAAACACTGTTGTGACATTACAGATGCTTGCGAAGAGGTAACAATATTAAGGATTGGGTTGTTTCTAAATGCATTGACAAAATAATTGATAAGAATTCAGCTCATCCTATCGTGGATTTTTAGCTTTATTATTATTTTTAACCAAAATAATTATTCTTTAATTAATATTAATTAATTTTAAATGGTAATTATTTTAAACTACTGTTTTTAATTTATATGGTCAAAATAATACAGCACGTAATTTTATTAAACATTAAATTAATTTGCAGAAAGTTTTTGACTCAATATTTATGTGCGCATAAAGTTCTTGGTTTTATACAAGTCTGCTGATGATACGTTTTTTCAATATAGATGATTATTTTGGTTAGAATTCCCTACATTTTTTTCTAATTAATTGCTAATAATATTATTAAATAAATAACTGATAATAATAATAGGATATGCTAACAGTTAAAGGATAATAATGTTTTTAGTGTGATCATCTGAGCCTCTTCTGTTTTAGCACTATCTGAAAGTAAAAATTGCTTATTTAAAAATATGTTTGTTCATCTTTCACAAAAGTTGCATCCTAAAATTATAACCCCATAAACAAGAACGTTTCTGACATACAATGGTTATATAGTGCTTTGTTAAACTCTAAAACTGGTATTTGTTTACAGATATATGGCAGTTCCCACTGTTAATTTGTTACCAATTTCCTAAATAATAGTACCATGGGTGACCACACAATTGTTAAAGAAGACTTTCATTTGTTTCTGGAAATTGTGTTCAAAGAAATGTTGATGCTTGCTACAAACAAACAACTAAATTTTGTATTGTGCTATTTGCACCATTCACATTTTTCAAAAAGTAACGTGTTACACAAAACTAAGAAAATAATTAGCAGGTACAGTATTTCACTACTTTTGATCACAAGCTATTTTATATTCAAATTGCAGAGTTTCCTCTAGGCAGTTTCAGGAAAGTGCTGCACCCTGGCTGCCCTTTGGTTTAAAAAACATCACCCTTCTTGCCCCTCATCAAAAAATTAGTGCTCTTCTTGCCCTTCAACCAAGAAAATTAAGCCTTTACAGTTTTGTAAAAAAAAATTACTTGCATAATAAAAATTGACACATTGTTGCAATTCGATAGGAGTGTTGTAAAATTTAAATATCAAAAGTTCATTTAAAATTGAAAGAATGAATTTTAAAAATATAAAAAGTGCTCATATGGATCTAAAAAAATGCCCTTCAGAGTCAAAAATGTGCCCTTTTCCAACTACCAGCACTCTACGCTTTTCTAAAACTGTGAGAAAATCTGACATTGTCATCTAAGTTAAAACATAGAACTGTTACGTTTAGAAGTATGTTTTTCTTTTTAAGTGACAATAATTTTAAAGTGGTTAAAAATGTATTAATTTGTTAAGATTTAATAAATATTATTAAAATGTTTAGCAAATACATACATATATATTATATATATATTTGAATATATACATTTGCTTTAATTAATATATATCAATATGCATTAAAATCTATGTAAAGAAATAAATATTTCTAAAGTAATGGGAATTAATTGTAAAAGAAAAAAGAGGGGAGGGGGCATTTTTTAATTGCTTTTAAAGTTTTTAAGTTAAAAAGAAAGAGGGAAAAACATATTTTTGGTTTTTTAAGTGTTTGAAGTTTAAAAGAGTTCAAACTGGAGCTGTAAGTAAATCTTCATTTTCACACAGAAAATGTAATCTAAACTTGAAAATTCTCGGAAAGTACTCAAAGTGGTTGTATTTTCTTTAATAATTTATCAAACTGTTAAATACAGCCCACTACTGTTGCGTTTACACTACCATCTCTATTAACATTTACCATTAAGCCTACATGAATAATTAGGTCTATATACACTTCGCTTTTACACAAGAAAATATAAGTATAGAAACGGAAGTTATAAAGAATATAATTACAAATGAAAAAGATAATTCTTACCTTTATTGACATCATATTACTATTTATTAATTAGATTCCGAAAAGCCGATCACGTTTCTTCATTCACCAAAAAGCAAAATAAACTTGTCTGGTAGGTAGGTTGGTTGATACGTTAGCGTAGCGTGCAGAGGAAGGAAGCCAAGGAAGAAAGTCAATTTGCGGATGTGCGTTCTATGCCATTGGCCGGCTGTTTTGTGGACAATGTATTCAGACGGTCCGTTGTCAACTATCTTCCGGATATTCACTGGATAGTTTTATAGGATATGACAACTACAGGATTTGCAGGATCATTATAGATCGTCCGAAGGACGATTGTGGTTGTCTGGGGTACTATCTCCATTCTCGTAATTATTGGTATAATCTCGTCGTTTTTTAACTCTATCTACAAGTATTACGATTTCCAATACATAATTGTGAGCCAGTTTGACTTAACACATAAAGTGGATTAAAAACCAAAAAACACAATGAAACTTATACTTTGTACGTAAAATAAATTTCCATTTATTTCTCTAAACCTAGTTTTAATTGTAAAGCGTTGTTTTTAGTTTATTTCCTTTTAAAATTTCAAAGGGAAGGTTTCAACAGTGCATCTAAACTTAACGTGTCAAATTGAAAACAAATACACTGACAGTTTAAAAAAATTAAATTAATCTCAGATACTTTCTAGCGAATCCTACTTAACTTTAAACAAGACCCTGTTTTGATCCTAAGATTAGTCTTTATGAAATTGACTCTTTATGAATAAACAGATTTAACAGAAAGTAAAGGAATCAGATTGGGAAATATTTGAAATGAAAGCCTCTAAAAAAAGACAGCGAAATGAATAAAACACATTGATTAAATGTCTGCAGCCTAAAAGAAAACATAATTTAAAAGGAAAAGGATCGATTGAATGAAAGATGCTTTGCTTCTTTTCTACTGTGAAATGACTAAGCTGCTTTATCAGAAACCTATTTTAAAGTATTATTTTCCATTATTTCATAAATAAAGCATTTTTTTACCCTGTGCATTTATTCAGTATTAAATATTTTGAATGAATGGAAATTAAATAATTGAAGAATTGTTTCAGGGCAATGTTTATTTTAATAAAAATGAAATAGTATGTAGTGCATTGTTAAATTCCAAATTGAATTGGAGACTATCATTGTATTCTCCCTCTCACTGTGTTTGTGTGTATGTATACAGGGTGATTGAAAATAGATTGGACAAAATCCTTTTTTGACAGTGTCTCACTCGAATCTGAATTCGGCTTTTTGTTCCTAACCTTGATATTATTGAAGATATGTATCAAATAGACTGACATTTCTACGGACACCATCAAAAACGGTAGAAGTAGCCAGAAAAGAATGCCCAAACATTTTAACTAATCAACAAAATAAGACTTACTTGTCATTGATTTTATGATAAATATTTCTCAATATTATACTTCATTCACAACTGCATCAGTGGGGGTTTTTATTACAGTCTTAAAAGTAATAAAATATTTGCCAACATCCGTCGATACATAGTATTTCGCATCAAATCACTTTTATTTATTACTAGATGGAACCCGTCAAAATTTGACGGCAAACAACTTGATAGTACCATAAAAATAAAATTCATAGCTGCTTTAAAATGTTTGAAACTTTTTTAGAATAATTCAAATAAATAAAAAACCCACCTTGAATTAAAGCTAGTTTGGAGAACAGCAATTGGATAAGTTTCACTGGCACATGCACTCACAGAATTTCTTTCATCTGACACATTTAGTGCTGTTGTGCCAGTAAATGGAAAATCATAGCACAACAGTGATAAATCATGCACAATTGTCATTTAATGCAAAATGCATTTATATACACTACACACTTTTTCATCTACTTATCCAATAACCATTTTGTCATTACAGTGCATCTAAATACACTTTGTGATACAGTAAAAAACTAGCATTCGCCACTCAGCGAGTAATACTGAAAATTTGGCAATTGACTTTATTGCCAAACTTAATAGTCACACTCACCAATTGCAACGATTGAATAGAAAATGAGATTATTTTTTCTGCTGTCGCTTGACAAATTTCATAGTGGGGAGCGTAATATGATTAAGCAGTCACAGACCTTTCCATCGATATATCACATGAGGGGTGTGTGCAAAATTTAGAAAAGTACCCTCTTGGGGGTGGTTGCAAAGTGAGGGGATGGACACGGGAGATGCATAATATGATTAAGCTGTCACAGACCTTTCCAACGATATATAACATGAGGGGTGTGTGCAAAACTTAGAAAAGTACCCCCTTGGGGGGGAAATTGGGGGGATAGACACCGGAGATGCATAATATGATAATGCGGTCACAGACCTTTCCAACGATACATCACATGGGGGGTGTGTGCAAAATTTAGAAAAGTATCCTCTTTTTGGGGGGGGGGGTAAAGAGGGATGGACACCGGATATGCATAATATGATTAAGCAGTCAGAGACCTTTCCAACGATATATCACATGAGGGTTATCGGAAAAATTTAGAAAAGTGCCCCCATTGGGGGGGGACGTGGGGGGGGATTGGCATCTCAGATGCATATGATTAAGCGGTCACAGACCTTTCAAACGATATATGACATGAGGGGTGTGTGCAAAATTTAGAAAAGTGCCCCACGTGGGGGGGAAGTGGGGGGATGGACCACAGAGATGCATAACATGAAAGCGCGGTCACAAGCCTTTCAACTTGCAACTTTTTTCTCGAAGGCATTTGATAATATTATTTTTTTTTTACCTGAGACAATTTGACGATATTCTTAATTTTTTTGCGTAATTCGTCAAACGTTCATGGGAAAAATCATGAAATTCGCTAATTAATAGTCGATAAATTATGAAATTCAACAATCGATAGCAGTAAAATTGTAAAATTCGTCAATCAATAATGGAAAAATCACGAAATTCATCAAATGGTCTTCGGTAAAAAAATTGTCCTGCACGCTGATGTGATGATCAAAAGGGTTTTGAAGTATATAACAAAATTAGCACTCGCCAATCAGCGAGTAATACTGAAAATTTGCCACCACTGTTCAAACATAATAGTCACACTCGCGAAAGTGATTTTGACGGATTGTGATTTTTTTTCTTGAAGCCATTTGACGATATTCGAAAATTTTTTCCCCCGAAACCAGTTGATGAATTTTGCGATTTTTCCACTATCGATTAATGAATTTTGCGATATTTCCGCTGTTGATTGACGAATTTCGCGATTTATCGACTATCGATTAACGAATTTCACGATTTTTTCCAAATTGCGATTTTTTTCCAACGACCAAATTGCACACTTTCTTTCTGCTGGCGTTCGACGAATTTTGCAATTCTGTTCTGCAATTGTTAGACAAATTTCACTATTTTTCTCCCGAGATCATTTGACGAATTTTAATATTTTTCCCTCCGAACCTATTTGACGAATTTCTCGAATTTTTTCACAACAGTTAGACAAAATTAATTTTTTTCCTGCAATGCATGATTTCTTTCCCGAGACCATTTGGCGAAGGGTGGCTAATTAATATTTTTATATTATAATTAAATTTTAGTGGTATGCAAAAATTGGAACAGTTGGCAGCCATGCTTTAAGGTAGCACTTTTATTTAACTAAAAAAAATTAAAAAAGAAAAAAATGGTCACAATTTTTGGACATGCAGCAAATGTAATACAGTGGGAAAATGCTCTTTTACCCATTCAATAAAGTCAGGGCTGAAAGAGTAAATGATAAAAAATGTATTATATACTTTTGGCTAATTATAGAAAAAATTTGGCTAAAATTATTTTAATTTGGCTAATTTAATGGATAGCATTTTGAAAATCTTACCTCGGTCCATGAGATTCATATTCTTGATCGTTCTATGGCGTTGGCAAGTTTACTATCAGTTTGGATAACTATCAGGTATTTTTTCATTTTATCTTTATTTATTTTGGTTTATTGAGTTCATGAACATAGAAACAAACATCTATTTCTATGTTCATGATTGAGTTCTTTGGATTTCTTTTGGTTCTTCGTATAATGTTAGCGAAATTATTTAGTGCGCTTTTTGTGAAATTTGAGTAATTGTAAAACACTGGTGTATTTTTTTTTCTTTTTATGTCGTATGAATTTTGCTACTTTAAATTTTTTAAACCTAAAAGTAATAGTCGAGTTTTTATAAGGATTTTTTTAAGGGGTTTATTTTCTATTGAAAAATTTGCATTTTATTTTTTTAAATATATTTCAAATGTTTCAATAGTTACATTCGGCTGTAAAATATTGAAAACGAATTTCCCCTTTTTTATTTTGTTTATTGATAGACAATATTTATTTTTGCTTATATGATGTGCTTTTTGAGCAACTCCCAGCATCACTGTTAATGTATGGAATCCTACTTTCCAAAATAATTTACAGAGTCAGTGTGTAAGTGACAATATGAATTAGTTGTACTGAGCACTCTGTATTAAACCAAATCATGTATTCGGCGAATACTGATTAGTTATAAAATTTTACTTTCTTTTTGCTTTAATTAGTTGTAAAATTTTATTCTTTTTGTTTAACCCCAAAAAACAAAGTACTATACTTGGCGACAATGTTGTTGGTATAACAGAAACATATCATTATGCCCCCCCCCCCTTACATCCCCTGTATGCCAGAGATGGAAATACTCCAATTTTTACAGTTGAAATTTCCTTTTTTAAATGTTTTAATTAAATTTTTATAAAACTACATTCTGGTGTTTTTATCAATTTAAGTTTTTTGATCAATTGCACTTTTTGAGATTTAGAGAATCAGTTGTATACTTTTTATTAATATGAATTACAGATGTATAAAAAAATCTGTATTTGACGAAATTTTGACCATGTACTCGCTCAATACCAAATATAATTTGATGGCACGAACATTGCACAAAATTTATCAATCGGTCATGTGAAGAAAAAATGGAAAATTCTTCAGCTGGCTGCGGGGAAAAAAATTGCAAAATTCGACCAGCAGTTGCATGGAAAAAGACTTTCACCAGCAGATACAAATCCAGAAACTTGCTATGTCGCCAATTGTGTTTACATATAAAAAAAAAATTCATAGTTTAATCACACTAAAATATCGTGAAATTTAATGATTGGTTGCGGGAAAATATCGCGAAATTCAACAATCGTTCAGGAAAATGTAACAAAATTCTACTAACACAGGACCCTCTAAACAAACCAGTTCAAAATATGCATTCATATGCATTAGATGCTTTACCATCTGTGCATTTACATATTAAAATGTGTACAGAATGATATAATTTTTTTTTAAATCTGAAATTTTATACTTACATCTTAATTGTAAGTTTCATTGTTTACATGTGTGGATTTTAGGGAGTCTACTGCATATATATATACACATATACTAAAATTATCTATCTAAATCCATTTGAATCATTGAAAGTTTTGTCAAGATTTGATCGTATTTCAATATTTAGAAAGCTTTTCTATTAACCGACACAATACCAATAAATTGTCACACTAAAGTTACAAAACCTCTAAACAAATTGTCAACAAAACAAAAAATTCCATGCAAAACACATTCATACACACTATTATAACAAAATCATAAAAATGCACAGGTGGTAAAGCTGTTTAGAAGCTCCTGTTATTAGTAGAATTTTGTTACATTTTCCCAAATGATTGTTGAATTTTGTGATTTTTTTCCCGCAATCAATCAATAAATTTCATGATGTTTTATTAGTGATTGGTTGCGGGAAAATATCGTGAAATTCAACAATCATTCAGGAAAATGTAACAAAATTCTACTAACAACAGGAGCCTCTAAACAAACCAGTTCAAAATATGCATTCATATACATTAGATGCTTTACCATATGTCCATTTACATATTAAAATGTGTACTGAATGATATAAAAAATTTTAAAAACTGAAATTTTACACTTACATCTTAATTGTAAGTTTCATTGTTTACATGAGTGGATTTTAGGGAGTCTACTGCATATATATACACATGTACTAAAATTATCTATCTAAATCCATTTGAATCATTGAACGTTTTGTTAAGATTTGATCGTATTTCAATCTTTAGAGAGCTTTTCTATTAACCGACATAATACCAATAAATTGTCATACTAAAGTTCCAAAACCTTTAAAAAAATTGTCAACAAAACAAAAAATTCCATGTAAAACACATTCATACACACTATCATAACAAAATCATCAAAGTGCACAGGTGGTAAAGCTGTTTAGAAGCTCCTGTTATTAGTAGAAATTTGTTATATTTTCCCAAATGGTTGTTGAATTTTGTGATTTTTTCCCGCAACCAATCAATAAATTTCATGATGTTTTATTGTGATTAAACTATGAATTTTGTTATTTTTTTATATAACCACAATTGCCGACGCAGCAAGTTTCTGTATTTGTCCATGCTAGTGAAAGTTCTGTTTTTCTTATGCAACTGCTGGTCGAATTTTTAATCAATTTTTTGTCAATTTTTACAGCCGAATGCAACTATTAAAACATCTGTAATATTATATTCAAAAAGGTAAATTTCAGCTTTATAAATCCTAATAAAAACTCGACCATTACTTTTTGGTTTAAGAAATGTAAGTAGCAAAATATACATACGACATAAAAAGAAAAAAAAATTACACCAAACCAAAACATATCCAAAGAATTCAATCATGAACACAGAAATACATATGTGTTTCTATGTGCATGAGCTCAATATAACAAAATAAATAAAGATAAAATGAAAAAATACCTAATATTTATAGTAATCCAAACATTGAAACTTTGAAAAGTGCTAACGCCATAATCATCTTTCCTAAAGATCTCTAGACAGGAAATAGCCCTCACCTCATTGACTCCAAATCTGTCTTTGGACAGTAACAACCTCTCACTTGATTGGCTGAATGCTGACGCATGCATGTAGAACCCAATTTGACAGGAGTTTACAAAAAATGCCTTTAGCTGATTGGCTGAATGCTCACACATGCGTATAGAACCCATTTTCACACGAGTTGACAGAAAAACAGTTTAGCTTTAAATATATGGATTGATAATTCATGTATGGATATTAAGATGGTATGGACATTGGACAATGTACATCCATTTATTTTTATATTATACAAACATCGACATTGTTATATTGATCTATATTATGTTATATTTTTTATATTGCCATATAAGCTATATTTTATTAATTTAGATCAGATGATAATCACACGAGCTATTTAGCTATTATTAAAATACATAAACATTCTTTTTTAATAACCTGTAGTAAAAATTACTTCTAGTTTCAAAACCTCTTTTGTCTTTCATATACATCTTACAATATCTAATTGTCGCTTTTGCATTTTTCATGTAAATGGGTCTAAATAAACTTATAAATATATACAGAAATTTTAAGTGCAAAATTACGTAAGTAAATATATGAAATTCTAGCTTTTTTCGAATTTCCATTTTAATTTTCCAAACCAATTTTTCCAAAAATAATTAAAAAAATTATTATATTTATTTTTCATTTTATCAAGATTTGTATAATATAAACCAAAAATTTTAAGAAGAAAAATAGTAAATAATGACGTATATTAATTTATTCTACATGAAATAAAACTATAGAGTATATATTATTAATAAAGTTAACTATTTAAAAGTGGAAGATTTTGAATAGTAATCATGTTAATAATAATCACTACGTAACAACGATTTGTTTCTTTTTAATTAACATTTTTATATTAGCATTAACTGTGAGAAGGTAGAGTTTCGGAAGATTTTCTTTTATTACAGTTGTAAAATTAAAATATTTTTTCACATCTAATTGTAGTGCGGCTTGGATTTCGATTCATCTATCCCCAATTTTAACAGGGGTTACAAAGATGGAGTTGGGTCATTTCGTAAATGAATAATTTGCAAAATATTAATTGTAACGTACTAGTTCAAAGGCAGATTAGTAGTAGTGTGTACTGTTTTTGTCAAATTTATCATATGCCAATTCTAAAGGAAACAAGATTTATCCATATTTCAGCGTATTAGACGATGTGAACAGTTCGAATTCCATTCCTGAATTGAAATCACGAATCAGAACTGCATTTAGTTTGATCGTATGGCACTGATTTACTGTTAGGACGTATACAGAATAATCCAACATTTATATAAAAATTAAACTCTTATATTAATGTGTAGTCTCACGTTTTGCCCTAGAAATTTATGTAAAAACTGTATAATAATTACATTAGTATATAGCTCAAATTATATAATTGAATGTATGAACTTCGATAATACAAATCTATTATTAAAATCAACGAGCAATAGGAATAATAATAAATTTTATTAATCCGAGACTGAAAACAGGCTTAGAAAAGAATCCTTTCAACAATATTAATGGCTGAAAACTTTTCTTTATAGAACCGTACACTATCTATCATAAAGATAAATGTTTACTTAAAATTACTTATTTTTCTAAATGTACCTTTTCACTTGTTTCTATTATTTAATGTCTTATTACAGCAACACATTTCAAAAAACTTATAAATGAATATAAATATTTCGCTTTATTTAAAATCCAAAAATAAACCTTTGTTTAAAAAATATTTAGCTAAAAGAAGAAAAATGGAAATACTTGTATGCTCTCTGAAAGATTAATAGATTCTACGATTCATTTATTTTATTTTAAACTCTTGTACTCATCAAAAATCTGTTTATTACTTTTTTGAATCTTTGTAATCGTCTAAATAATTAATTACAAATTTTTTTGCCGTTTGTTAGACTGCCACATTAAGAAGAAAGAACATTTTTTCCTTACTCAAAACTTCACCTTTTATTTAGAGTGTAAATGTGAAATGGAAAATAAATTTAAAACAAAAACAATGATGAAGAATTTTGATAGATAAAGAATCCTATGAAGAAAAATGTTTCGCTTTGTTTTTAATTTCATAAAAAATGTAAATATACATTTACATTTATATTTCTACATAAAGGATTAGAAAAAAAATCATTTTGACTGATATTAATATTATGATTTTTACCATTAGTGTTTCAAAATTATTTCATTGTTTTCATTTCGAAATTTATATCCAGTTATTAAATAAATAGAACTTCAAAAACAACTGAATTTCAGCTGAACACAATATTTTTTCTTAAAATACCAATTATATCAATATTAAAAATAATCACTGTATTTAAAATAAACTTCTATCAAATTTTACTTTATATGTTATATTTTACACACGTGTGTATGTGTATGTATGAGTAATAGAGGGCGAATCATAAAGGATTCATTTTTCTTTGAATTCTTGGTTTGCAAGATGCATTTTGTTTTAGTTGTCCAATAGCTAATGTCTAAAAAGCATTGATATATACATTTAACAACAACACATAATGTAGAGAAACTTCGGGTATTATGGAATAGTCCGGTAACATGGAATACCAATAATTCTGTTTGGTAAATATTATAAACTACTTAAGAACGCTTCCAGAACGCGCAGTTCATCGCTCGGTGACAGGGCACGTTGTGGGAATAAATATTTGTTTTCCGTCTTTGGAAAGTTTCAGGAGAAACTTTTTCAACATATTTTATTCATTATTAGAAGTAATATTTTTACATTGAAATTAGCCTTAATGTACACCGAAATACTAACAGTTTATGATGTAATACTCGAGTTATAGCTTGTTATTCACACCAATAAACACATACAGTTGTTTTTACCCAAACCGGCTGTTTCGGGTGACATGGCATACAAATATCTCATAATACTCCATGATAATGGTGGCTCAAAGACAGATCCCTATATTTGTGCAAATTTGAAGCATAAACTGGAGTATATTGGCTACCTAGACATTATATTTTGATCATCCTCCCTTCACTGTAAACTGAAATTTCTGAAATTCAGACACTCAAGTGTGATTAAAAAAAACAGACACTTTAAAGTGTCTTAATTTATAAGACACTTGTTTGCGTCTGAATTTCAGAAATTTGAAACGTCTGAAACGCGGCCATTTTTTACCAGTCATTTGTTGACAACAGGCAGCCATTTCTGACCACTCTTTTTAAAAAAGCATTAAAAGCAATTAAGTTTGACCACATTGAATCTTCAATAAATAGAAAAATATTTGACCATAAAGTAGGTCTGGTTTTTTTCCAAAAGCAGAATCTGATTAAAGCATGGGCAAAGTGGGCCCTAACAGTACAATGTCGAAATAGATTTAAAATATCAGCTTTACAAAAATTGCATACCAAATTTGGAGCCCCTACAATAATGGGAGGGGGCAGGTTCACGGCCCACTTTGCCCCTGCTTTAATCAGATTCTGCTTCTGGAACAAACCCAGACCTGCTTTAAGGTCAAATATTTAAAAAAAAAAAATAAAAATTCGATTTGATTTTATTTAAATCAGATTTTATTATTATTCATTTTTTTCAACACCCACACATATAAAAAAATATATATATACTTTGAGGGGAAAAAAATCTAAAAACATTTTTTCTATTAATATCACATTATTTTTTTTTATTTAGCTATAAATTAAAAAATATATAATTATATGAAGTGCACAGATCAAACATAATAAGAATAATTATATCGTACATTTTCAAAGTATTAAATATCAGCATTCTTACCAATCAGTAGGCATTACTGGCATTAGATGTCTGGAATATTAGATTACAACTGTGTTTTAAAAACTTTTATATTTAGATCTCAAATTTTATTATAAAAATGAAAACCCATGAAAAAGTATTGGTTTAAAAATGGATTTTATATATACCCACATGCTTTTTTTTTCTCATTATTTTCATTTCTTTTTACGCATGATATTCAACTTGAATTTTAAAATATTTTTAGCGCATATTATATTAATTACACAGATATTTATTATTCATTTGTAGGGCATTTTCATGATGGCTCTGTGTCTCGAAATTTAAACATGTTATTGAGATGGAATACAGGATATTTATCAAACTATTTTTTTGTATTTTCAAACAAGTTTTCATAAGGATTATTTAAAAAAAATAATATCGTCTTGAAGGGGAATACTATAGGAGGGATTATTTTCCATTGGAAAAACAAAATTTATTTATAAAATATTCAGAAGTCATGATAACTTTACTCTCCTTTCATGTATATGAAAGGTACAGAGCAAACACGTTAAGAATAATTATATCGTACCTTTTCAAAGTATTAAATATCACTATTGTTACAAATCAGTAGGCATTACTGGCATTAGATGTCGGTTTTTTTATATTGCCATATAAGCTATATTTTATTAATTTAGATCAGATGATAATCACACGAGCTATTTAGCAATTATTAAAAAATACATAAACATTCTTTTTTAATAACCTGTAGTAAAAATTACTTCTAGTTTCAAAACCTCTTTTGTCTTTAATATACATCTTACAATATCTAATTGTCGCTTTTGAATTTTTCATGTAAATGGGTATAAATAAACTTATAAAACAATATGCAACAATTTTAATTGAATAATTGCGTAAGTAAATACATGAAATTCTAGCTTTTTTCTAATTTCCATTTTAAATTTCCAAATACATTTTTCTAAAAATTAAAAAAAAAATCAATATTATATTTTATTTTTATTTTGTCAAGTTTTGTAAAATATCAAACAAAACTTTAAAAAAAAGTAAATAATGGTTTGTATATTAATTTATTCTACATGAAATAAAACTATAGCTGTAAAAGTATATATTGTTAATAAAGTTAAATATTAAAAAATGAAAAATTTTGAACAGTACCTAATCATGTTAACTATAATCACTAAGTAACAACGATTTGTTTCTTTATAATTGGCATTTATATAGTTTTTAAGACAGAAATATGATATTACAATGCAACTAAAATTTGTTTTCAAACCATGACAGTATGATGTGGAACTTAATTTGATTAGTTTTAGAGAATTAGGTTTAATAACAATTTTAAATGGAGAATGCAAAGCAGTACTATGATTCAAACAATAAACAGCTATATAAAAGCACTAATTTGCTAGCTATATACAAATTTTATTTAAAAATGGAGGTCTAAAGAAATATTAAGGAAATTCATTAATGTTGAAAATTATCAGAAATGAAAAAATATTTTTGGGAAAAAAAAGACGCAAATATGAAAAATGAAAATTATTCGAATGAAAATAATTTAAATAATAAATAAATAATGTTTCATATGTACAAAAAAGTTCGGAAAACGTTTTGTGCGAAATTGATAATTATCCTTCTACGCGAGCTTTACGAAACTTTAAGAACGTATTCAAAAACTGTAAACGGTATATCCAATTGCATGCATTAAACACCATTTTTTACAAATGTATATATTTTTTGTATATTCGATGTATTTTCAAAATAACTATTTTCTTGGCACTCTATTTCTATAAGCTTTATACTATATTTCTTTAAATATTCTAATGAATAACGGTAATTGTAAAACATATCGAAGTATTATGTTGAAAGTTCTTTATATCCAACTGAAAACAATGAATTCACAATTCATTATTTTAAATGGACGTTCGAAGCACACAAAAAATTAAGGATAAGCAATTATCCTTAAATTCAATTCCTTAGATTCAATTTCTAAAATGCAATAAAAACATTCAGTCTATCATCTGTAAAACAAAAAGCACAAGCATAAAAAAGGAAGATACAAAAACTTAGCTGTGTCACCAGGCACCTGAATCACGCCAAATTTTTAATTTATTTTCCAATTCATTTTTTAGGAGTGAAATTCGTCCGAAACTAATGAGCAACAAACAAGTGGATTTTTTTGTTTGCTAAACTGAGTATAAAACCGACAGAGTGAAAAATGTCCCATGCCGGGAACCAAACCCGGGCCCCCAGCATACCACTTAGCTACAAGGAACGATATCTCAGCTCGGCATCTTTCACTCTTCTACACTCAGGTCCAAAATTAAGGGCACAAACATAAAATCTGTGAAAATTGATGGATTATTCACTGTGTTGCCACGAAATTTGGTACAGGTATGTTAGAATGGGAGAAAGAATATAGCAACATATCAATATGGAAAATAGTTTAATTGTGAATTAAAATACAGGGTATATTAAAAAGTGTTAACTCATGAATCAGAGATAAAGCATTTATCTCAGGAAAAGTATGTCTGATATAGAGTGTGACCACTGTGCACTGCTATACAAGCCTCACAACGAGCTCTCATACTGTTTATGAGGATGTCAATAAATGTTTGTGGCAACAAAGCCCATTCTTCTAAAAGCGCGGCTTTTAACTCCTGGCGGGTCATGGCAGGGGGGGGGGGTAAGCTGTACAATGGTTATTCCTAGAACATCCCAATGTCATCAGGAAGGCCAGCCAAGACCGCCACAGAGCAACGGCACCTGCACAGAATAGCTATTTGCCGTTAAGCGCTCGACGACGCAGGCTGGCAACGACTACTCAGCTTGATGGTGACCTTACTGCTGCGTCTGGAATAAGAATTTCTAGGTAAACAGTATATAGACGACTAGCAGAGAGGGCACTTTACTTCCAGCATCCAGCTGTGTGTGTCCCTTTCACTGTATCGAACAGGAGAGCCCAGTTGTTGTGAAGCCGAAGACATCAGTCTTGGACACAACAAGAATAGGAGCGTGTTCTTTTCAGTGATGAGTCCGGATTCACCACGGAAAGTGATTCTAGTCGAATCTTCATCTGGAGAGAACATGGAGCTTGCAATAATCCCTCCTACGTAAAATAAATTGACAGATTTGGTGGCAAAGGAAACCTTGTCTCAGGCGGCATAATGTTGGGCAGCCGTACCCCACTGCATGTCTTCGATGCGGGTACTGTCAATGCACATCGCTATAGGGATGGGGTCCTTGAAGCCTATGTGAGGTTGTTTCGGGGTGCTGTAGGCCCAGACTTCATTTTTATGGACGATAATGCGAGGTCACACAGTGCTCACATTGTTGATGAATTTCCTGATGAGGAGGATATTCGCCGTATGAATTGGCCCTCGAGGTCTCTGGACCTCAATCCTATTGAACATGTTTGGGATGGTCTAGGAAGAGCCATTGCACAGCGTAACCCCCCTCCTAGGACCCTCCAGGACTTAAAAGCCGCGCTTTTGGAAGAATGGGCTTTGTTGCCAACATTTATTGACATCCTCGTAAACAGTATGAGAGCTTGTTGTGAGGCTTGTATAGCAGTGCACAGTGGTCACACTCCATATCAGACATACTTTTCCCGAGATAAATGCTTTATCTCCGATTCACGATTTAACACTTTTTAATATACCCTGTATCTTAATTCACAATTAAAATATTTTCCATATTGTTATGTTGCTATATTCTTTCTCCCATTGTAATATACATCTGTGCCAAATTTCGTGGCAACACAGTGAATAGTTCATCAGTTTTCACAGATTTTATGTTTGTGCCCTTAATTTTGGACATGAGTGTATATGTCGGACAGAATGGAAACTATCAGCCAGAGCACACAAACACTGTGGCAAATTTTAGACGACATTTTAAAGCCACACCAAGTCCGGCATAGATGCACACATACAAGTACATTTTAACTAGTAAATCTGCAGATCAGGAGCCTCAACGTCAGCTCTAAAATCATTGTTTTTTAATCTTACTTTTCATATTATTTAGCATCTAATTTAATTTTTAATTTTACATACATATTTATAGGCATATCAAATACTTCGGAGGTTTCAGAAATTAGAAGCGTTAAATTAAACACGGTTTATACACTGATATTCTGAAATTCTTATGAACTTCTTATTTATGTAACTTTTTAGATAAAAAAAATAAACTTGTATTAAAATAAATTCTTCATTTATGTCAGTAGAATACAAAAAAAATTTATTTTTATAATAAAATAGTGCAACAAAATAGTGCAAGTTACTTGATTTTTATTATTTTGATATTCTTTGAAATAGGGTTGCTAAGCAACTAATAAATTAAAGAGAAAAGTTTGAAATTTGTAAAAAATATGAAAATAAAATAGTTATATTTCCCGAACCAATGCAAAAAATTTTCCAATAATTTAAACAATTAATTTCTAAATTCTATATATACAAATCTATAGATCCAATACAGGGCTGAATAAAAGTATTCGGATTTTTTTCCGATTATTGTATATGTTGGAAATATATGTTGGAAATTCCTGAAATTACGTTTTTAAATATGTTATGCGTTTTCCAAATTGTTTACTTAGATGTTGTCTTTCAGCTTATTAAACGGTAATGATTTGTAAAATTATTTTGGAAGCGTTGGAAAGTGTTCCATAATCTATGCTTGACGCATGATTTTTCGTTCTTGTTTAATATGTAAGCGATGTAAAGTTTGAAACAAAATGGAAATAAATATGAAATTTGGTTATAAAAAATTATTTGAAGGGAGAAATGGAAAATTACTATTTTTCTATATTTAATTAAACTATAAAATAATTTGTACCAATATTTTGGGGTTAGTGGGACCCCAATCCACCCCTCTTCAAATCAATAAGAAATGAAATAGAAAAATATGAAGAAATACAAACAGCAGGAATATACAAAATAAATTGTCTAAACAGCAGAAATGAAAAAGTTACTTGCATAGGAATGACGAAGAGGAAAATAGAAGAAAGAAGGAAAAAACATATCCGAGATATAAAACTAAATAAACAGTCAACAGCTCTTGGAAGATTAAATCTTAAAACCCCAATAAAACTTGATACCCTACAAATAAAGAAAATAGCTAACTACGAAAACTTACATAACGCGTTATTACGAGAATCAATTGAAATAAATGCTTCCAAAGTCACGTGCAATGACATGGTAAACTCAGTACTCGATTGCCGCTGGAGAAAAATGTTGGAAGAGAGGGAGAGAGAGCGAGAGAAAATATTGAAATCCGATAGGGGGAGCTCTTCAGCCACCAGTCATCTATATAATGGAGAGGAAGTTGGTTAGAGATCACAACTGATGATGCCCTGGCGGGGGGTGAAAGCGCTTTTGTTAGGTGGTGGAAATTTTTATTGGAGACTGTTTTTAATTTTTTTAAATGAAGGACGTTTTTAATGGAAATTTTTGACCATGCTTCTTTATAAGTAATGTCTGAAAAAAATTGGTAAAATGTAAAAATAAGTATATGTACATACATTAACGGGTGAACACCTATTTTTAATATTTGTTTTTAAATATCGTATTTAGTCCACATGACAGATATTATTATGACAGAAGATAATAGCAGGCTTCGCCCGCTATCGGGCTGCTTTAGATATTCGAAAAAACGAGAAAAATAGACCGGTAAATTTTTACTTTATAAAAAAAATGAAATTTATTTGGATTTATTAAAGAAAGGATAAAGTGTTTTGAAAGGAATATTAAACGAAACCCTTTGAGTGATCTTCGATCACACTTACCCACTTGTTAGAAATTGCTGCGCAGGGAGTCTGCTGCATCCAGTAATGTTTTTTTGCAGTTTCCATGTGCGCACACCACTTATACATGAGTTATTGACTGGGACTTTAATGAGTTTCGTGCATTTTAGAGATTGCTGCAAAGCGAGTTTCGTGTGTCCATTTATTTTTTATCGGTTAATGTGCGCGAAGCGCTCATACATAGCTTAATGACCGCTGCTTGAATGAATTTCGTGCATTCTGGAGATTGATCCAAAGCGAATTTCGTGTGTCCAGTGATACTTTTTTAATGTTTAAAATTGTGTTTTCAATGTTATAAATTCGCTTTGTTAAAAATCCTTAAATATTTTAAAATCCGGAGGAAAAAAGTATATTTTTGTAAAAGTCTGAAATTGAATTTCTTTAAGAATGTTACAAAATTATCGTAAAAGGCGAAAATTTACTAAAAATATTGAAAATCGCGAAAGAAAATATTTAGTCATGTTTTAAATCCTTTTACGATTTTTAAAAAATTGCCGCAGAATGGAATAAAATTAAGATGATTCTCGTTGGAACTGTCTAAGAAACAATATGTATGCGCGCAGCATGATCGGTTTTTTGAAATCGTAGCCAAAGTGCAGGAACTAGACCCTTGTTCTATTCTTTTGCCCAGTCTTGCTTTTTCTAGCTCGTTGTGCTTTGCTGTTTGTCGCACTGAAAAAGAATCTCGCTTGTGGATTCGAACCAGCTGTTTGCTGCTGTTTTGTGTATTTGTGCATTTTTAACGTTGGTTGTCTGCCTTTTAATATTCTTGTACAAATGTTTTATTTGCTATTTTTATTTTCAATTATGTTTTCTATTCAACTTTCCATGTGTTTCAAATTTATCGAGGGGTGTTCAATAGGGCAGAGTCCCCTGTCAATTAAAAAAACGTTTCAATTCTTTATTTTTAAAAGTGTAGAAACATATTTTTGAATATTTAATAAATAAATTCTTGTGTTGCTTTTTAGGTTTATATGTTTAAATGTTGTCTTGCACGTTGAATTCTGACAAAAAACTCTCAGTTAGTTTTTTTCATGTTCATAATTTGCATTTTTAAAAAGCGGACTAGGCTGTGGACCACAGGCACACCTGTTTTGAATTCGGGGTCTCTGACATGGCCCCTCCCTACATTTTTTTTTGTCGGCGCTCATGTATCTTAGTATTTTGAAATACTTATTTAGGGGGAGGGGGGAGCCCATGTAATTTTTGAGAACTTTATATTTTTGTAAAAAGCAATTCTTTAATTATTTTAATGATTTTTTTTTCAAAACTTGGTAAGCAGACTTGTATAATTTTGACACACATCTTATGGTTTAATCAAATTATTTATTCTGTAAAGTAATATCATTTAGTGGATGGGAAAGTATTGTAAACACCTGTCATCGATTACAAAACATTTTCTGATTGTTCTGGAAAATATAGTGACAATTGTATCAAATTGCGATTGCATCAAATTATGCAATTGTATCAAATTCATGCACTTAAGTGTCTGAATTTCTAAATGTCTTAAATTTAGACATATCTGCAGTAGTAACACATTTTTCTCAGTTCATTTATACCACGATCATAGTAAGACATTTATGTGTCTTAAATTTAGATATCTAAGATGTCTGAAAATTCAGATTCAGACACATAAGTGTCTGAATTTAAGACGCCTTTATTTGCAGTGTTGATACATTACACCTGTTTTTTGCCAAATTTTGTCGTTTTTTTAACCCCTATTCCGTGTTTCTTGACTATCTTACACCCTCAAAATACGTTTTATATTATTATTATTTGTTTTCAAGGGATGACATTTCGTAAAATAATTTGTGTATAAAACTATTCAGAGATTGTTTAAGTTTATAATTGTATTCGGTTTTCGGGTTTTAAAAAATATCGGTATGTTGTATCGCCCCTAAATGTAAATAGTATTCCATAATACCCGAAGTTCCTTTAATTATAGAATTTGAATTATTTTAGATGCCATTTAAATCAATAAACATTTCTGAAATGTAAAATAACGAAATTTCAATTTCTTACCGTTTTTTTTGGCTCTTTATGATAGAGCAAAATATTCTTTATCATTACGATGGAACAAATATCCATTTTTTATGACTTAAAATCATTGATGTCTACAATTTGGCATTTCGCTCATTTTACACATTTTTAGCGCCTCAAAAGAATTGATAAGGATTTAAGCGTCGCTACAGATATTAAAATTCCACGTACGAAAAAAATACGTTCAGATGTTTCTCAATGCTTTGCTCTCCAGTGACTCGACTGGAGGAGGGGGGTGGGGGTGGGTAAATACATATTCTCTAAAACTGTATATACAATTTATTTGCTAACAACTGGCAAAATCTTCAGGGTAAGGATTTTTATTTTTAATAAAATGGAGTACCCCTACACTACTATAGACACGTAAGAGCATATTGTGGTGATAATCTGCCTAACAAATGGTTTAGACGAAGAGGTTAAGTAGAGTTCCCCAGACCTCACACTACTGGGTTTTGATTTTAATGAGGGCCGTAAGAGACAAAATTTACTGTACAAAACTGGCAACAGTCGACGAATTGAAAACATCTATTGAAAGAATGTTCAGAAAAAACCAATGAAATAATACTTAATAAAGAAATGGAAATTTTTCAACTGGATAAATCACCTTCAAGGTTGTAGTAGCATAGTTGGGGTTTATTCCAGCTGAGCGAAAAATGTTCAGGCCAGGACTCTAACCTGGATACCTTGGCTTGCCGTGCTTAGCTGACACAAACTGTAATAATTGGATAGGAGGAGAAATAAACTATTTTTGTACTAGCATAGAGGCACATGGGAAGAGAGATGTAATGTATCTTTTATTCAGTTCCCCAGGGGGTTAAAATCTTAACCAGGGGGTCTTCTTTAGGTATTCAAGGGTTTCGCGACCCCGGATTCCTGAGCGATCTTTCTTCTTTTCTCTATTCTTCTCATTTTAGTTGTCTATCCTTTATTCTTTGTTCAATTCTTTTTAATTCTCTCTCTTCAGTTTGTTATTCTCTGGTTACGGTAGTATCAACACCGAACTTCCCCATTCGGCATTTGGACTTATGGGGAACCGGTACCGGCTTTTCGGGCTCTGTCTAGTGGCATCCAGTTGGGTGTGGGTGTGATCTCCAGTTTGAATGCAGTGTGGGGAAGAGGAGTACGTGCTACCATAAGTTCGTTTTTAAGGAACGTTTTTTAGAAAACGGTCCCAGAGGTGAGTTCTCTCGGTGGCGTTAGGCTGGAGGGCGGGGACCAGCTCATAGTGGGTAATCCTGTCTGGTTCGCTGAAGACTGTGTACCTGGTTCACGCTATGAGTGGCAACCGAATCTCCAGTTCACGAATGGCTCCGGAGGTTACTCTGTACGCCATAGGAAAGAGTGGGGAACCACTACCTATGCGGGGGTAGTGGCGAACTGGAAGTTTTCCGTGGATTTAAAAATTTTTCTTATGGTTACAACTATGGCTGATCAAGATATAATGCTTTGTCAGGTTGGCGGTAGTTGTGACAGCGAGAAAAGTGAAGAACAAGGATTGGGGGTCACTTCTAGTGAAACCCAATCAAAGACTGTGCTCGATTCTTTGGAAAAGAGTGCAGTAAAACAAAAAGAGGAAATCGGCATGACTGCTGGTGGGAACGGAGGCGGAACCCATCTAGGTGGGGAACACTCTGGAACCACTGCAGGAGAGCCGAAATTAATCACTAAGACCCAAAGAAGAAACCGACGGAGGAAGCAGAAGCGGGAGGAGGTAGAAACCAACACTGCTCATGCTCAACCGAAGGAATCTGGGGAAATCGGAACAAAAGGAAGGTGACAGTATTAACACCTTCACCACAAATGTCGGCAACAGCAAAGAGGCCTAGGGAAGATACCCAGAGGTCTTTTGCCGCTGTAGCAGCACTTAAGAAGATAGCCGTGGTCAAGGAAGACTTCCCAGCGACCAGGCTGACACAAGAAGAGGTGGATATTATCTTGAAGGATGTCATCAGATGTATTGATTTGACTCCTGATGATAGACCTCTACCTCTTATAACTGACTCCAGGCTTATTACTGGAGCCTTAATCTTCAGCTATGAAGGAGATGCCACTGAGGACTGGATTAGGTCTACTTATCATGGCAATGCTACCGTCTTTGAGGATATTCCTCTTAGGGTACTTGCCATGAATGAGATGCCGAAGCCGGTCAAAGTGGCTTTTAAAACAAGGGATATTTACACCAAAGAACGCAATGAGCTGTTGAAAAGGATCAACAGATACAACCCGGAGATGAAGACGAGTGACTGGCATGTTCTGGACCATGTTGCAGAGCCCCAGTCTATTCGTTGGATATTCGAGGTTTATATTGCTGCATCTGAAGCCATCAAGAGAGCCAACTACAAAGTGTACACAGGCCTCGACAAGGGATCATTCAAAATATTAAATGATCCAAACACTAAGAAGATGAGAGGGAAAGAGTCTGAAGCTCCAGCTACAGAAACTTCCTCTCAGGTAAGTGAAACAAGCAGTATTTATGATATTAATACTAGGCTTGGAAATGTATATGTCCAACAGAGCTCCCCCTCCATGCTCTTAGAAGAGGTGGACCAGTTGTTGGCTGAGGGCTCAGAGTATACAAGTATCCCTGAGGAAGACGAAATGGTTGCTGGTAAAAATGAACCAGGTAACCCATCTAAAGGTAACTCAAATCAACCTCCATCATAGTAGGGGCTCATCTGCCATTTTAGGAAAGATGATCTCTGAAGGGAAGGTTGATGTTGCACTTATTCAGGAGCCCTGGACAGGAAATGGTAATATTCTTGGTCTAGGGTGTAGAAAGGATATGATGGAACCTGTTTCAGGCCAAGAGCTTGTATTTATGTCAGCCCTATGCTAAATGCAATTAATATGGTGAACTACCTGAGTGGTGACTGTGTCGCCGTCAAGGTGGATTTTAAGGGTGAGAATGGGCCTGAAAAAATCATTGTCTCATATTCTTATCTTCCATTTGAGAAACAGGACCCTCTCTCTAGTGAGGCAAAAGCTCTCATGGGTTACTGTTCTCGGAAGGGACACAAGTTAGTGTTCGGGTGTGATGCAAATGCACATCATACTATTTGGGGCAGTACAGACTGCAACAAACGGGGAGATGACCTTCTGGAATATATTTTGGCTTATAACCTATATATTCTTAATAGGGGGAATGAACCAACCTTTATTACTAAAAATAGGAGGGAGGTTCTTGATGTCACATTTTGCAGCAGAAACTGCTTTGACATCATTAGTGATTGGAAGGTGTCAGATATTATTTCACTATCAGATCACCAAATAATCTTGTTTAACATTGCAGGGACAACAGGACCAGCAATGATGAGAAGGAATGCCAGGAAAACAAACTGGCATTCTTACCGACAGGAGCTTGAAGAAAGGATCCTGTCTTTAAGGGGTAAGTTAAATTTTAACAATTCTTCGGACGTGGAGTTGGCTGTTGACTCAGTGCAACAAGCCATTCTCCAGTCTTTTTATAATAGTTGTCATCCTCCTGCTGCTAGCTCCCCAAGGCCTGTGCCTTGGTGGTCTTCTGAGCTTAGTACACTCGGGAGAATTACCCGCAGGGCTTTTAATAAAGCCAAGAAGGGTGGTGATTGGCAGCAATAAAAGATTGCACTCACCACATATAATAAGGCCATCAGAAAGTCTAAGTATGATTCTTGGAAAAGCTTCTGTGATGGTATTAAGGATGTTTCAACTAGTGCTAAACTTATGAGATTTATGGCTAGAGATAAAAATACCAATCTCAATGGCCATTAAATTGCCAAATGACATTGTCATCATCATTAGGGGTAAATTCGAAAATATTATTTCGGACATCCTCAATAATATCCTTAAGCAGGTAGAGCGGTGGTGCAAGGAGGTTGGTCTTTCTGTTAATCCAGAAAAGACGACTCTCGTTGCCTTCACTATGAAAAGATCACTTAAATTTAATGAGGTAGTGTTCTATGGGCACACTTTAAGTTGCTCAAAGGAAGTGAAGTATCTTGGTGTCTACTTCGATGAGAGACTGTTGGAAGAGGCACATGGATTATTGCATCAATAAGGCCAAAAAAGTTTTCTGGTCATGCAGAAACGCCGTTGGCAAAACGTGGGGACTTAGTCCAAAGGTGATCTGGTGGATATACAATATGGTGATCTGCCCTATGATCAATTATGGCAGTATAGCTTGGTGGTCAAGAACTATGACTGACATTGCCAAGTCTGAATTAGTAAAACTGCAGAGGATGATCTGCATGACCATGACAGGTGTACTTAGGACAACGCCTACATCTGCTATGGAACTGCTGTTGGGTATGTACCCACTGCATATGAATATTGAGGCTGAAGCATTGATCTGCTCACATAGGCTCATTTTACATGGGCAATGTCAAAGTTACTCGAGATATCTTACTTGGGGTAGACTTAACTGTAAAATCAGCAAGCACCCAGTCTTTATCATAAAGAGTGATGGTATGCCTTTAAAACATGTATTTGACAAGTCATTTAGAATTAGCCTTCATTCTAGAGCTGACTGGAAGAATATTTCAGTGATGGAACTTGAGACAGGTATGACCTGGTTCACTGATGGTTCCAAGATAAATGCTGGAACAGGAGCTGGGGTTTGCTGCGCAGCTGATGGTACCTCTCTCTTTTACCCACTAGGTGGCTATACCACTGTCTTTCAAGCAGAGGTCTATG
Source organism: Maratus michaelseni (assembly GCA_963931845.1). Classification (NCBI taxonomy): domain Eukaryota; kingdom Metazoa; phylum Arthropoda; class Arachnida; order Araneae; family Salticidae; genus Maratus; species Maratus michaelseni. The sequence continues at coordinate 7,433,925 of OZ007586.1, forward strand.
CAATACTTATGTGCAGTTATATCTGCATTGAGAGGAAGTATAGAGGCATGTCTGTCAATATTTACTCTGATAGTCAGGCAGCGTTACTTGCCCTGGAGAAACTTAAAATTACTTCCAGGATTGTTTGGGAGTGTGACTGCTCTTTGAACAGGCTTGCCAGAAATGGCAACAATGTTACTATACATTGGGAGCCAGGTCATACTGGCATCCCAGGTAATGAGCTTGCTGATAGTCTAGCAAGGAAAGGGTCGATTACTCCCTTTATTGGACCAGAACCAGCTATTGGCATTTCTAAGGACTGCATCAGAACTACTGTTTTTAAAATTCTAAGAGAGCAGCAGTATCAAGAATGGCTTGACTCAAGTGGACAGAGGCAAGCGAAAGAGCTCAACAGTAGCTGCCCTAGTAAAAGGGCACAGGAACTCATTGGGCTCAGAAGGGATAGTCTACGAAATATGGTGGAACTGTTAACAGGGCACTGTAGACTTAATAGACACCTTTGCATTATGAAGGTGGTCAGTGATCCTCTTTGTAGGGGTTGTAAGTACGAGGAAGAGATTGCTTCACATGTCCTTTGTAGCTGTGAAGCATATGCTGCCTATCGTTTCGAACACCTGGGTCGACATCTGATTGAGCCATAGGAAATTCAGGATATTTCTATCAAATGTCTGCTGAATTTTATGTCAGCTACTGGCCTGTTTAGCGACTAAAGTGGGGATGGTTTTTCCTCTTTCATCTTTGGGGAACAGTACAATAGACCACTGGTCGCGGTGCTTTGGCTTTCGAGCCCCCCCCCCCCCCCCCAGTAATACAGTAATACAGTAATGTTTTATTCAGACAATGCGCGTGGTGAAATTAGCGACAAAAACATTCCACATGTTTCAGAAGATGTACGGTGAGAGATAGCACTGTGTCTTTGGAAGGCGTTATCCCAGTTTAAGGGCACAATAGAATTAATGTTGGTGAAAAGCTTGGAATACATGTATATATATTTGATAAAAACATTATTAACGAGACAAAATGTATTAAAATAAAGTTGTATGTACCTTTTAGCGGATATTTGAATTAGGCAAATCCTCCTTACATATAAAATTGAAGTCTTCTAAAAATGTTTGAAAAAACCTTCACGTGTCCTTCTTTTACATAAGGAGGTTCCAATCTCTATTGACTGTAGCAAACTAATATTCATAACGTACTAAATTTATCTGATTGTAAAAAGTTACCAGTGATTTTAAAATAACATATCTGGGCTTATTAGCGACCGTAAACATAGGAGCTCGGCGAGAATGCCCGGGTCTGCGTTTGGGTGAATATACATAATGTGTTTTAGGGATTCACAACCTGTGGCCTACGGGCCTCCAAGCTACCACTATTTTATAATAGAATATTTTGCTACATTTAATGACAGACACTATGTGATTAAATAAGGAAATATTAGCTTAGGGAAATTGTGTCAAACGACTTTCAGGCAAAAAGGCTATGTTTCCTTAATATATTAGGATTTTTGGTGACTTCCGAATAAATTATAAGTTATAGGGGAGATGGGGGATGAATGGGACAAGGGTTGGATGGGACGTTCTCAATATTTCAGGCAATAAACTTTTCTTTTTAGTTGCTTCCTATCCTCATAGATTTCACTACCATAGTGTGCTTCAGAACCAAAAGCAAGACCACATGTCTGTTTTCATATTCCCACAAATTTGCATTTCCTGAAAACTCGGCTCAAAAGTATTCTTTTTTTAACATTTGAAGTTACTTAAATATCTTATGCAATATAAACAATTAAGATATGTTGTAGTTTTTTTATTTCAAGGCTCAATATTGGTAATTAAAAGGAATGAATATTAACCATTGTGACAAAATAATTTTCGAGACAAAATGGCTGACAATTGAATATATGCATCATGGGGATGATTGGGACATTTCAAATGGGGATGACTGGGACTGTCTTATTCATCGCTAGAGGATGCTGAAAAACATATTTATTAACTAAATAATGTTATACAGGTTGATAAATTAATAATTTATGGTAATTATTCTTTTAAAATTTCATCCTCATTGTATCCATCGTCTTCAGCCATTAAATGCTTCCGTTTATGGGCCTTTTCAGACAAAGCTGAGATGAGTCCGAGATGATTGGCTGAAAAATAATCCTGGAGATCATATTACAATTTATAATCTCTGAGCTTTTGCCAAGGAGGCATTTTTATCAGCTTTTAGTCCTTAACATTGAATACAGGGAGGGAAATATATTGTGTCCCATTCATCCCTGCTGTGGGAATGATTGGGACAGAGAGGAACTTTTTTTCAATTCCATAATATATTTCTATATAATAATAATCTTGAATAGATATTGTGCATAAGATGCAGTCAAACACTTAATGTATGAAATGTGATATATAATATTGATAATAACTTTTAAAAAATATTTAAAATAATTATTTTTGTTAAAATGTCCCATTCATCCCCCATCTCCCCTACGTTTAAATTTTATTAGGCAAATAGTATACATTGTAAAATGGTATGTTTAATTGGACCCATACATATGTCAATTTTTAAAATTTAGAACGCGTATTTTCATTTTTAGTACCAGAGAATGCTAAAATTTCATAAAATTCAAAGTATCATAACTAGATACGTTTTAGTTGCAAAAGAATTAATAATTTACGGTTTACTTTGTAGTGTTTAAAAAATAACAGTAAACCGTATAAAAATTAAAATTTTGTAACTGTTAAAGAAAATAACTATTTTGACGTAAATGGATTTTCATATGATAAAGAACAATATTTCAAACATTTTAAAAATTTGACCTATACCTCTAAAACTAACGGTTTAGGAATTAGTATTTGGTCAACAGAAAGAAAATATACTCTCTGCAATATAAGAATAACCTTGTACAATAATAAGAAATTATAACCTTGGGGATTTAAATTTTGGAATAAATAAATTCGTGTTTCCAAATTTCAAGCACTGCAACAAAAACATTCTACAGAATTAGTTAAGAAAATAAACTCCATTTGTCATTTAAGACTTTTGAAAATTTGTTTACAAAAAAACAGCTAAAATAACGGATAAGTACAGGAAATCACTAACCAATTTCAATCTCCCACTTTCATTCACATAGACATTCGCATGACACTTCATTCGGTCTCTTTAGTGCTCATATCAGAAATGACAATTTTAAGAATATTTTTTTGGTAAAGCCATAGTCATGTTGAATCCCATACAACTACAATATTGTCCTCCGGACATCCTTTAGTGCTCCTACAGATCCTGTAGTTGTCATATTCTTTGAGAAATATCCACTAGATATTTAGAGAACGAATTATCGAATTACATTCTCCTCATAAAATCGTATGTATACTTTTATAGGACGTACATGCGCATTAGGCTTCTCCCTTACTTTCTTCCTCCATTCCATCATCCTATAATTGTCCAAGAAACGCAATAAAAAGTCATCAGCGGAACGTCCGTAGGTGTGACATTTTGACATTCAGAGACTATCCTGTATGGAGGACAATTTCAATCATCCAGAGGATATTGGTTATCCTGAATGTGTTATCTACTGTATGTTTTGAGGATGTCAGTGTGTTGTTAGGGATGCATTACATATTAACAAATTTAACTCAAATTTCACAAATAGTTTTCCAAACGTCAAAAAATACGTACTTCTATTCCGTCTTTATAATTTTCTGTGCTTACCTTTTCATACAAAAACATAAAATAAATTATTTCTTTGAAAGAAAACTCTCCAAGAATGAAATATATCATCCAGATCTCGTACAATTCCTTTACTTTGAGAAGTAAATCCTATGACAATTGTGTGTGTAAACATTTTTAAAAATGACTATTTGCATGTTACCTCGCCTTGTAAATTAAAGGACTTTGTGATGCCAGTATTTTCACCAGTTCTTTTAAGTATTCTTTCTTGCTTCTTTATAAGACTGAAATACATTTTAGAAAGCGATTTTTAGTTTAATAAAGTTACAGATATGTAAATTTACATAAATTTACATGTTAGACCAAATGAGAAAATTTGTATGAAAAGTCGTGATCGTTAAGCTTTCCGTTACATTCAAATATGCAGAATAACTTGAATAAAAGATTGCTAAAACAAATTTCTTTCAGTAAAAGGAATTTGTTACTGAACTACCGAATCCTAATTGATTTTCTGATTAATCTAAATTTTCTATGTCAACAGTAATTTAATAATGACGCGTGTCTAAGTAAGAATATCATCAAAAGAGATAAAAATTGAATTAACAACTTGCTTTGTGTTTGATTTTGCATTCGTAATCCATGGTGTTTGTAAACTATGATATAGCTACAGCAGTTATGTAAATATTTGTTTCTATGGATAAAATATCACTGAAAATAAACATTTTTTATATATAATAAACGTCAAGCGATAATCGCGTAATGTACGTTTTTTATAATATTTCAATTTATTCTTAAACTACGTTACTTTAATATATATAGTGCGATTACAATTTAAAAAAAGATTTCTAAACTTTAACTTAAGTACACCTGGTCAGAATGACCTGATATTAGACCTGCGTATTTGTGGAACAATCGATTTCTTTGTGGGTTAATAAAAAGTATTTCGAAAATATACTGATAGATGGCGTTGTAATCATCAAACACGAGAACTTTGCTTGTTTAAGGATATGGGAATTATAGAGACGGCTATAATTTGAATATCAATTCTTTCTGTGATTGGTTAGCAGTGTTCTGATTGACTCTTCAGAACCAGATATACAGACCATACTGATATTTTTATGCTTTAGAAGAGGTGATCAATGAATTAAAATGTTGTTCTAAGCTATTTTGGAATTAGCTATGTGGTATGTCACTTGTCTACTGTTCTGTAAACCGCAGATCAGAACTTTTTAATATTTCAATATTTTGTTTAGTTATAAAAAAAAAATTGAATGAAAAAATGAAAATTTCGTGTTTGCCAATACTTAATTAAGTTGTAAAAAATAATTTAAAACAATATTAGCAATTTATGTAGTGATATTTTTTTTAATATTCGGTACAGAGTGTTTGCGCTTTTAAACAAATTTCTTATTTTTTGAGTTTCCAATACAACGATTTAACCGAATACACTAACTTTTTATATGTTTTGTTTTATTTAAGGGGTGGGAATCGCTTTTAGACGCGTTATAGTTATAGCGGCTTTAACGCATTTCATGCCTTTTGGGGATTGCTACACAGCGAGGTTGCTGCATTCAGGGATTTTTTTAGTTTGTTTAATGTGCGCAAAACGCCCATACATGCGTTAGTGATCGCGGTTTAAGAAATTCTCAATTTTTTTTTTTAAATTGCTACACCACAAGGTTGATGCATCCAGTCATATTTTTTGTTAGTGTTTTCATTGGCCCGACTAATTTACAAACCCCTCGTTGGCAGTAGCTGGGCAGTGATAGGTCGAGTACTGACTTTATGTGCGTTGGGTCTTGGTTTGACTCATCAGAAGACATCGGTTTTTCGGCATGAAAATATTCAGGAATTATTTTCGAACCACAATATAAAGATATATATATATATTTATTTCAATTTACAAAATAATTAAATGAAATAAATGATTTTGCAAATATATATAATACAGTTTTAGCTGTAAAATTTTACATTTGTGCCGATTTCATGGTAAGTAAAGAAAAAAAATATTCAATTTGTATTTTAAATATATTCAATTTGCCCAAAAATTAGCCATTTTTATATCATGTGCATAAATTATTTACACTATATTTTCAGAGAAAAATAAAATAAGGTTAAAATGCGTTATGTAAAACACACGCTATTTTATTTTGTCTTCCATTGAAATTTTTCCAGTATCCTAAATCTTTAAATTTTCGTGTTTTTAGTAGCTTTTAAATTGCGATATATATATATATATATATATATATATATATATATATTATCTCGAATGCTTGTGTTTGCAATTAGAAATGTCTATGTAATTTGAAAAAATTCTTCTGAAAATATTTTGAATTGCTAAAACTAATTATTATGTAGACAGTTATTCTAAATTTAAAATCAAGAATCTCAGATTTTGAAAAAATCATATTCAAAATTGAAAAGCAAATTTTTAAAACATAACAATGTTGTTAATTATTTGGGAATCAAAAAAAAATTAAACTTGCATATTTTAATTTTAATTTATTTCATAGTGAAAAATAGGAGTTTTTGCATTTAAACAAACGTAAATATTAAAAAAGAAATTGTGGTTTATAGAAATACGAATTGCATGCATTTTTCTTCTTTTTCCCTACATCTGCGAAAATATTCCATTAAATCTATGAAAACAGTTCGATTAAATCTAAAAAAAATAATTGCTCTGTTTTAATTTTAGTTATAAGTAACTATATTTTAGATAAACTTTTTGTAAATTTTTAACACAGCACTATTTTGATCGCAACAGCAATATTTTGATATATTGGATCATAATCTGCATTTTATACTATAACTTGAGCGAGTAACTATTAAAAATGTTTACAGGAACACATGAAACATTTATACATTCCTATTTACATTTATTTTGATTATTAAAAAATTTCACCCTTGCAGCACATTTGCATTCCGAATGAAGTTGTAAAGCTCTGTTTCCTCCGTTGAGTTTGATGACTAGAAATTCGAACAATTCCATAAGTCAATGTGGCGAATTTTGAATATCTCTCCTTTTATGCATTCTCCTTTTGCATGTAAAGTAGCATTCCATATTTAATATGCAAAGACTATTTTGGGGAAATGCGCTATAAATGCTAGCTGATGCAGCGAAACGTCACCAAGTCAAATTCTCTGTTTTCTCCAACAAAGAATGTAAAGAGATGTGGAAAAACATTCTTTTGAATCGGAAAACCATAACAGGATAAGATAACTTTTAAGTTTTAAAGAAATGCTTGCAAAACCAACATATTTATGCTCCCTGATTTCGCTGAAAATTAGCATGTTAAGGAATCAAAATGTTATTCGCTGCATGTCAGCATTTGCTTTTTTACATTTTCTTTCAAATTTCATGAGTTCTGGCTGAAAGTATCCAGCGCTTTGATACATACATTCATAATTTTATTTGTAAATGTTGGGGAAAATGAAAATTCAGAATAAAGTAAATATAAATTATTCAAAATAAGGAATTTCATTGGATATTTCTTTCAAGATTCTTCCAAATAAGAAAGTTTGTAATAAATAATACGATCAGATATTTTTTGCCTACATTTAAATATTTAATGTTTTAAGTAAACAAATATTATTCATATCAACAGCGTAAGACATTTTTAAAAAATCTATAATGATCTTTTAATAATTGTTTTTTTCATTATGTTTGAAAGTGTGTTTTGTTCCATTTGTTCTTGATTTATATTCTTGAAAAAATATATAGAATAAAATATATTTTTAAATTTGTACGAAATTTTTATTACTTGGAATTTCCTGCACTATTTTTGAAAACTTCAACTTAAAAAAACGTAAATCACAGAAGTTTTATATTTTGACAAAAACTACAGAAATTTTTGCTTTACATAATAAAATATATTTTGTATAATAATTATGATTATGTGTAAGTTTGATTTTTTTATTTAATAGCTTTACAATAAATAATAATCGGTCAATTGTGAGTTTTACTACCGTACAAAGGGTTCCTTACAATAAATTTATTAATTACTAACTTCAATATTACAAAAAACCGTTGCTAGAAGAATAATAATCTTGGAATTATTCTATGAAAATTTTTTCAATAAATGTCTTCAATAATTGAATTCAATTGGAATAAAAAACGTTGACTATTTATCACTATGATTTACCTTACCTAAAACAAAGACCTTATACAAAGGTCAAACTTGGCATTGTGGCAAGCACGCTTAGAAAGGAGGTCGAAAAGTTGCAACGATGCCTTATTCTGTTCCGTGATTTTCTAGATAATTTTTAACTAATATCTCGGATAATTACCGGCATACATTTTTTTTTTGAAAATCATTATCAACAACCCAAGGATGATTCCACGTCGAGCGCCTCGCGCCCCGCTTAATTTTCCCGCTGAGCATCCGCAAAGTAAAGCTGTGTTTCTCTATGTCTAGCATAAGTGGTATTGTTTTTCTGCAAGGTTTAAATAAACTCTTATTACCCCTATTTTTTCATAATTTTAGTTTCAGTAGATTCGGAAATAAGAGGGCAAGGGGCATATTTTTGCAGTATATTTTGGACGATCTCTCTGAAAATATAATATCTAAAATTAAAACAAATATATTTTTGAGTTCGATATTGCGAGATATTTCAAACGATATATATATATAAACTATTTTTTTTTTCAAGTAACTTAATTAGTCCCTAAATTTTGAAATCTATAAATATGTGGGTTAATAACTCTGGCAAGTTTGAACTTTCTACAGATCCTAATTTTCGAGAAAACGGCTCTGACAGACTTACAGCCAAACACGAGTGATCTTATACTAGTTCCGTTTTGAATTTTTGAATATGGAATCGCAAAAATGCGACCAATGAGTATTTGCTACTACTTGAATCAGCTACAATCTCTTCCGGCAGGAATGGCTTAGGCGTCAATTCATTTGTATTGTTCGTAGAAATACAACGAAATTGACACATCAATAAAAATATTTAATTAAAGATTCTAGTAACAGCGTATACAAAATTATTATAATAACTAGCAAGCTACGCCCGCTACGCTGGTCAATTTCGTTTAACGAACCTTTAATCAAATAAAATATTGACATTTCCTTAATAACTTTTATATTTTAACAGAATAATAAGGCTACTATAATTTGTGACTCGTGCTATAGCCAATATACACGTCAGGACACGTCGCCCTTATCATTATCTTTTTACGCATGAAGGTTTCGCTATGGTACTCCATTTGAAAATTCGGTAATTTTTGAAATTCAATATTTGAAAAACGGCATAATCATTAAATTTGAAATTTATATCAAGAAAAATACAATTTTTTACCTTTCAAACGCAGTTTGTCTAACAATTTTCTGACAAATAATTTTTGAGCTATCATTTTTTTCAGTAACTTCAAATGTTTCATTTTCCGAGATTAATCTGGTACAACAATTAGCGAAAAACCCAGTCGTCAGCAACGCACAGTTTTTTATTAAAGAGGCTGTTGGAGCAGGGATTGTCACCACCAATTTGCCACCATCACTTTTGAAATCGGTTCCGTGGTTCCAGAGATTCCATAGAAATTGTAATTTAGAATGACTTCAGAACGCTTTTCGCTCATTTCACCCATTTAAATTTCGATTTTTTTTTAAATTTATTCTTAGAGAGCATTTACATCTTATAAGTAACTACAATGCTAAATTTCAAATTTCTAGCCCCTTCAGTATAAAAAAGTCGCAATTTTCGAACATTTTTCGATCCTGCACCCCATTGATGTTAGTGGCACCGACATAAAATATACCCTATGTTGGAGTAGGGATTGTCCCCATAAATTTGTCACCATTACGTTTGAAATCGGTTCTGTAGTTCCAGAGATTTCATACAAATTGTAATTTAGACTGTTTTTAGAACGCTTTTCGCTCATTTCACCCTTTTAAATTTCAATTTCTTTTTTATTTTGTTCTTAGAGAGCATTTACATCTTATAAGTAACTACAATGACAAATTTCAAATTTCTAGCTCCTTCAGTATAAAAAATAAAAATGAAACTGCCCAGTTAAACTGAGGGCATTGAGTTCACAGGCTATTCACACTAATTGTATATTATACTCTTATTTCAAAGAATTTGAAATAAGTCCATCGAAAAATAAAGAAATAAACAATATATTAAGGGGGGTTATCCCCCCGTTACCCCCCCCCATAGTTAACTAATGAAGCCCTTAAACTAATCAGGTAAATCTCTAATTACAATGAATATATATACAAAATTTGAAGAAAATCGGATAATTCTGCATGAAAAACCCATTTATATAAATTAAGGCGGGATTAGCCCCCTCTGTTCCCCCCCTTTATACTTAACCAATCAATCCCGAAAACTAATCAGGGAAGCATCTTAACCAAATGAACCTATAAACAAATTTTGAAGAAAATAGAATAATTCTCCATGAAAAACCCATTTATTAAGGGGGGCTTATCCCCCGTCCCCCCCCCCTTTATACTTAACCAATCAATCCCGAAAAACTAATCAGGGAAGCGCCTTAACACAGTGAACCTAGAAACAAAATTTGAAGGAAAACGGAATAATTCTGCATGAAAAAACCATTTATATAAAATAAGGGGGTATTAGCCCTCCGTTCCCCCCTTTATACTTAACCAATCAATCCCGAAAACTAATCAGGGATGCGCCTTAACACAGTGAACCTATAAATAAAATTTGAAGGAAATGGGATAATTCTGCATGAAAAACCCATGTATATAAATTAAGGGGGTATTAGCCCCCCGTTCCCCCCTTTATACTTAATCAATCAATCCCGAAAACTAATCAGGGAAGCGTCTTAACCCAATGAACCTATAAACAAATTTTGAAGCAAATAGAATAATTCTGCATGAAAAACCCATTTATATAAATTAAGGGGGGAATTATCCCCCCGTTCCCCCCCTTTATACTTAACCAATCAATCCCGAAAACTAATCAGGGAAGCGCCTTAACACAGTGAACCTATAAACAAAATTTGAAGGAAAACGGAATAATTCTGCATGAAAAACCCATTTATATGAAATAATGGGGGATTATCCCCCATTCCCCCCTTTATACTTAACCAATCAATCCCGAAAACTAATTAGGGAAGCGTCTTAACACAGTGAACCTTTAACCAAAATTTGAAGGAAATTGGATAATTATGCATGAAAAACCCATTTATATAAATTACGGTGGGGATTAGCCCACCCCGTTCCCCCCCTTTATACTTAACCAATCAATCCCGAAAACTAATCAGGGAAGCACCTTAACACAGTGAACCTATAAACAAAATTTGAAGGAAAACGGATATTTCTATGAAGAGTTATCGCATTACATACGTACATACATACATACAGAACCGGCTGCCAAGCTCTCAGGGCTTGATAGCCAGTTTGATAGCTAAAAAATCGCAATTTTAGAACGTTTTTTTCTCCTGCACCCCCTGGGTTAGTGGCACCGACATAAAATATAGCCTATGTTGGAGCAGGGGTTGTCACCATCAATTTGCCACCATCACTTTTGAAATCAGTTCGGTAGTTCCAGAGATTACCCCCTACAAACAAACAAACAATCTTCACTCCTTTATAATATTAGTATAAATTGAGTAAAATATAAAAAAATCCTAAGCTGTAATGTTTTATAGCGGCGAACGTTTAAATTTATAATATGCAAAAATAATCCTTTTTTTAAATGTTCGCCTGAAACAAGGAGAGAACTTTACCCCAATGCCTAAAGTTAAAGTTTCAGTTTAAATGAAGTATTAAATTACTATTGAGTATTTAAGGCGCACGCTGAAATTTAAAATCTCGAAAACTAACGGCTATTGAACAAAGTCCCTCGATCAGCATAATCATTGATATGACCTATGCAGCACATTTAAAATGTATCAAAATCGGTTTGTCAGATGTTTGCCGGTACCCTTATTAGCGAATTTTATATCGGCATCATTAAGTGAAACTCGAGTTTAAAGAATAAATGAAAAGAATTTTTTTCATATTTCAAATCTTTTACATATTGTTAGGACTTTTTATACCACATTATAGACAACCAGTACTTTTTTGCACAAGAGGTGTCACCCTATTTTTAGATTGACTTATTTCTTGTCCTTAATTGCTTATTAATCTTCCGAAAGTTTTCTAACTAATGTTAATGACGCAATGATAACTCTAAACGTATTTTTAAATTTCAATTCTTAGTCACTGTGTTGAAAAAGTAAATGCAATTTTAAAGTTGAGGAAAGTTTTTGACATAGCATTATCATTTCTATTTCATATTAATGCGATATTCTAGCAGCCCTTGAAGATCCAAATGAGATAGTGGATGGTTTAGTATAAAGATAAAAGCAAACAAGAACCCGGATGACAGTATAATCCACTGACAACATGAATCCCTGCCAATAAAGGTTCGCAATTGGGTTTTTGTTCTAACATATCAAGAGAAAAGCTATAAATCTTCATTATTTTGATGAAAAGGGAAATAATATTAAGATTTTGCTGGATGATAAGTTTCAGTTAAACATGACCTATTTCTTTTTCAAACTTTTTCTATCAAGGAATATTTTAACTTATCTAAAATTGAAATTAATTTAACACTAGCAAGAAACTTTATTTAGTAAGAACGTCTTGTTTGTATTAGAAAACCAATAATAAAACTATCATTATCTTTGGCAGTATTTAAAACAAAACAAATAATTTTTAACTTTTGAATGTCATTGCATGCAGGCTTCTAGGAAAATATGGAATGGGGAATGAAAAATCTGGGAAAGAACTAGCCGCTATTTTTCTCATCCAATTTCCATTAACGCTTAGTTTTTAAGAAGAAATTTACGAAATTTCTAGCAGAGATAACTTTTCATACTTCTAATAAATGATTCATGAAATTATGACTGCTTCCGCATTTTATAAATAAGATTAATATAGATAAGAATATTTATAATTTTGTATTTATTAGTATATTATTCTTTAATAAAAAAGAAAAAATCCACTTAATAACAGCATAAAAATGAGAAAAGCACAAAGCGATTTGAAGAAACGTAGTCATTCTTCAACTTTTTATTGTATTCTTTTTTATCTTCTATTTTGACCCCAAAAAGGAAGATAATGCGATATAAAAATTCATTAAAAACTTAAAGAATAAACATCTGTAGAAATTTCTTTCAACACTCAGAATATATTTTTCAAATCTTTTGTATGGTGTTGGTCTAAACAGTCCATCTGTTTTGAACCTTGGCTCTGATGGCGGAGCTTCAGAAGCTTTGAAACATGCCATTTTCACATGGATTTCATTTGTACTATTTTCACGCTATTAATTTATTATTCATCTACACTAATATTATAAAAGAGTAAAGATTGTTTTTTTGTTTGTTTGTTTGTTTGTAGGGGGTAATCTCTGGAACTACCAAACCGATTTCAAAAGTGATGGTGGCAAATTGAAGGTGACAACCCTGCTCCAACATAGGCTATATTTTATGTCGATGCCAATACCCCAGGGGGGTGCAGGTGCGAAAAACGTTCTAAAATTGTGATCTTTTCTATACTGAAGCAGCTAGATATTTGAAATTTGGCGTTGTTGTTACTTATAAGATGTAAATGCTCTCTAAGAACGAAATAAAAAAAAATTCGAAATTTAAAAGGGTGAAATGAGCGAAAAGCGTTCTAAAAACATTCTAAATTACAATTTCTATGGAATCTCTAGAACTACCGAACCGATTTGAAATTTGGCGTTGTAGTTACTTATAAGATGTAAATGCTCTCTTAGAACAAAACATTCGAAATTTAAAAGGGTGAAATGAGCGAAAAGCGTTCTAAAAACATTCTAAATTACATTTTCTATGGAATCTCTAGAACTACCGAACCGATTTGAAAAGTGGCGTTGTAGTTACTGATAAGATGTAAATGCTCTCTAAGAACAAAATTTAAAAAAATTCGAAATTTAAAAGGGTGAAATGAGCGAAAAGCGTTCTAAAAACATTCTAAATTACAATTTCTATGGAATCTCTAGAACTACCGAACCGATTTGAAATTTGGCGTTGTAGTTACTTATAAGATGTAAATGCTCTCTTAGAACAAAACATTCGAAATTTAAAAGGGTGAAATGAGCGAAAAGCGTTCTAAAAACATTCTAAATTACATTTTCTATGGAATCTCTAGAACTACCGAACCGATTTGAAAAGTGGCGTTGTAGTTACTGATAAGATGTAAATGCTCTCTAAGAACAAAATTTAAAAAAATTCGAAATTTAAAAGGGTGAAATGAGCGAAAAGCGTTCTAAAAACATTCTAAATTACAATTTCTATGGAATCTCTAGAACTACCGAACCGATTTGAAATTTGGCATTGTAGTTACTTATAAGATGTAAATGCTGTCTAAGAACAAAAAAAAAAAAAAAAAATCCAAATTTAAAAGGGTGAAATGAGCGAAAAGCGTTCTAAAAACATTCTAAATTACAATTTCTATGGAATCTCTAGAACTACCGAACCGATTTGAAATTTGGCATTGTAGTTACTTATAAGATGTAAATGCTGTCTAAGAACAAAAAAAAAAAAAAAAATCCAAATTTAAAAGGGTGAAATGAGCGAAAAGCGTTCTAAAAACATTCTAAATTACAATTTCTATAGAATCTCTAGAACTACCGAACCGATTTCAAAAGTGATGGTGGCAAATAGATGGTGACAACACCTGCTTCAACATAGGCTATATTTTATGTCCGTGTCACTAACTCCAGTGGGGTGCAGGAGCGAAAAACTTTCTAAAATTGAGATTTTTTTTATACTGAAGGAGCTAGAAATTTGAAATTTGGCGTCGTAGTTACTTATAACATCTAAATGCTCTCTAAGAACAAAATAAAAAAAATTCGAAATTTAAAAGGGTGAAATGAGCGAAAAGCGTTCTATAAACATTCTAAAATACAACGTCTATGGAATCTCTAGAACTACCATACCGATTTCAAAAGTGATGGTGGCAAATTGGTGGTGACAATCCCTGCTCCAACAGCCTCTTTAATAAAAAACTATGCGTTTCTGACGACTGGGTTTTTCGCTAATTGTTTCCACAGATTAATCTCAGAAAATGAAACATTTGAAGTTACTGAAAAACAATAGTAGCTCGAAAAGTATTTGTCTGAAAATTGTTAGGCAAACTGCGTTTGAAAGGTAAAAAAATTGTATTTTTCTTGATATAAATTTCAAATCTAATGATTATGCAATTTTTCAAATATTGAATCGCAAAAATTACCAAATTTCACAATGGAGTACCATAGCGAAACCTTCATGCGTAAAAAGATAATGATAAGGGCGGCGTGTCCTGGCGTGTATATTGGCTATAGCACGAGTCACAAATTATAGTAGCCTTATTATTCTGTTAAAATATAAAATTGAATTATGAAATGTCAATATTTTGTTGGATTAAAAGTTCGTTATAAGAAACTGACCAGCGTAGCGGGCGTAGCTTGCTAGTTTTTAATATTTTAACACTTTCAAACACTATTGAAAACTATTTAAGACTTTGGTTTGGGAGACAGTCTGAACACGCTCTAACACGCGTAAATAGACTCGAGATTGCCATTGAAGTTAACGATGGCAATGAAAACTAGTCGTTGGGGGCCACTGTCATACTTACCCATCATAGATATGCATACTATAAAATAGGAAAATAAAACATGTATAAACTATTTAGAAAATGCATTGCAATTCGAATAAAATCCTGGCTTGATGACGTCCTAAACTTTAAATGCTCTATTACTGAATTGCGTAAGAGAAACATCCTTATAACTCTAAAAATGATAATCCTATTAACTAACAGTTTACTGCGTCGGAATAAGCGTATCTTTATTACTATTAAACTATATCTTTGAATTGAAATTTGAATGAAATACAGGGTCATGAAAAATGGAAGAGTGTGGAAAATGGGATTAAAAATATCTCGACAACTCATTATCCGATCGACTTCATTCTTTATGTAATTTTTTTTTTTTTTTTTATCAGAACGAATATTTCGAGAGTCCGAAACAAATAGTCCTGAATAATCGAGGTTACTGAAATTCAATAAGCTTCTTCCCATTATTACATACTAAGTACTTACCAAATTTCAAATCTCTATCTCAAATTTTTCGGGAGATAGAGCGTTTAGAGACACACAGACACAGAGACGCACAGACAGACGAACGGCAAATTATGTTTTTCGGAATCTCCAATGTCTTTTCAAAACGATTACAAGACTAACCCTATACTACGTATGATGGGTAAGTAATAGAGTGAGTAGCATTTCTATTTCGTTTACAGGGAAACTCAAAAGAATACAATACACTCTGATCTAGGAAGTAAATAGGTTGCATTGTATAGAAATGATGTTATACACTATTTGAAAGTAATGAAATTGATCTGCCTTTTTTATGTACACTAAAATACGCTTTCAGTAGAACATGCACTGCAAAACAATTTTCATCAGTTTTTCCAAGGTCAAACAAAAGAATTCGGTTAGACGGGGGGGGAAATGTCTGCAACGTATTTTAATGATTTTACACTAGTTTAAGCATAATAAAGTTTCTATACATTATTGAGGTGCTTACTGTAGAATAAGACGTGCATAACAGTTAGAGTTCGTTTACAGGGACGCACAAAGCAGTATTATAGTATCGGTTAGGAGCAATCCATAGTTTCAGTTGTGGTATGCATTTTTAAGTTGAACAACATTTTTTAATATTAAGTGGTGTGTATAAATGCTATCTATACTAATATTATAAAGTAGTAAAGATTGTTTTTTTGTTTTTTTGTTTTTTGTTTGTTTGTTTGTTTGTAGGGGGTAATCTCTGGAACTACTGAAGCGATTTCAAAACTGATGGTGGCGAATTGAAAGTGACAACCCCTGCACCAACATAGACTATATTTTATGTCGATGCCACTACCCCAGGGGAGTGCAGGTGCGAAAAACGTTCTAAAATTTCGATTTTTTTATACTGAAGGAGCTAGAAACATGGAATTTGGCATGGTAGTTACTTATAAGATGTAAATGCTCTCTAAGAACAAATTCTAATAAAATTCGAAATTTAAAAGGGTGAGATGAGCAAAAGGCGTTCTAAAAACATTCTAAATTACAATTTCTATGGAATATCTGGAACTACAGAACCGTTTTCAAAAGTGATGGTGGCAAACGGATGGTGACAGTCCCTGCTCCAACATAGGCTATATTTTATGTCGGTGCCACTACCGCTAGGGGTGTGCAGGAGCGAAAAACGTTCTAAAATTTCGATTTTTTTATACTGAAGGAGCTAGAAACATGAAATTTGGCATGGTAGTAACTTATAAGATATAAATGCTCTCTAAGAACAAATTCTAAAAAAATTCGAAATTTAAAAGGTGTGAGATGAGCGAAAAGCGGTCTAAAAACATTCTAAATTACAATTTCTATAGAATCTCAGAAACTACAGAATCATTTCCAAAAGGAATGGTGTCAAATTGTTGGTATCAGTCTCTTCTGTAACATAGGCTATATTTTATGTCGGTGCCACTAACCCCAGGGGTTGCAAGAGCAAAAAACGTTCTAAAATTTCGATTTTTTTTTTTTACACTGAAGGTGTTAGAAACATGAAATTTAGCATGGTAGTTACTTATAAGATGTAAATGCTCTCTAAGAATAAATTCTAAAAATATTCGAAATTTAAAAAGGTGAGATGAGCGAAAAGCGTTCTAAAAACATTCTAAATTACAATTTCACTGGAATCTCAGGAACTACAGAACCATTTTCAAAAGTAAATGTGGCAAATTGATGGTAAAATTCTCTTCTGTAACATAGGCTATATTTCATGCCGGTACCACTAACCCCAGGGGAGTGCATGAACGAAAAACGTTCTAAAATTTCGATTTTTTTATACTGAAGGTGTTAGAGACATGGAATTTGGCATGGTAGTTACTTATAAGATGTAAATGCTCTCTAAGAACAAATTCTAAAAAAAATTCGAAATTTAAAACTGTGAGATGAGCAAAAAGCGGTCTAAAAACATTCTAAATTACAATTTCTATGGAATCTTTGGAACTACCGAACCCTTTTCAAAAGTGATGGTGGCAAATTTTTGATGACAATCCCTGCTCCAACATAGGCCATAATTTACGTCGGTGCCACTAATCCCAGGATGGTGCTGCAATTTTTTTTATACTGAAGGAGCTAGAAATTTGAAATTTGGCATTGTAGTTACTTATAAGATGTAAATGCTCTCTAAGAATAAATTTTAAAAAAAATCGAAATTTAAAAGGTTGAAATGAGAGAAAAGCGTTCTAAAATCATTCTAAATTACAATTTCTATGGAATCTCTGGAACTACAGAACCGATTTCAAAAGTGCTGTTGACAATCCCTATGACAATGACCTATTTTAAGGACGTTACACTATTTCAAACATGTATTTCTCATGTGCATTCAATATGCTTATCAGTCATTTCTAAATCGCACAAATCGTTTGCAGCGTTCATGATGTTACAGTATATATATATATTATTAAGTTGCACTACAAGATGCTTACTGTCGAATAGGACGTGCATAACAGTTAGCATTCATTTCTAAAAGTGTTTACTTGCATATTGGAAGTGCATTTTCAGAAGTTTAACTAAATATTTGAATGTTAGGTAGTGTGTAGAAATTGTATGGCCAATTCGGAACCATTATTATTGCTTAAGGGTGTTATGTATTTTCCAACTCAAATAGAATTTCTATACTAAGTGGTGATTTTTGAATGGAAATTTATACGCAAATAACTGGATACATTCATTTCAGTCATGTTGTCTGTTTTCTTCTGAATGAATTTTAGTTTGATATGAGGCGTGTATAAAATCTGTAGATAGTATACAGGGCTGTACAAATTTATAGGAGTGCATTTCCGTATATGGGTGGAAATTGCTGTAAGGAAATTTCGACTGTGTTATGCGTCTTGTCATTAAGCTAAATTTTACTAAGCTATCTAGTGCATATACAAATCTATAGCTCATGTACAGGTATGCAAAAAAGAATTCGAGTACCTTTCCAGCTATGAATGGTTCTGGTAACTGAAACGATTTTCACGTAACTAGTATATGTTATTATAGTTTCCAAAAATAATTCTGCTAAACGGATAATGGATTGATCATTGCTGGAAATGCATTTTACGCTGTGGTATGCTTTATCTATTTCTTTATTTATTTAGATAACGCATTTCATTGTAACAAAAAAAGGAAACTTGTTAATAATATAATAATAATTGTGAATAATCTTACATTGGACACAATATGATTTCAGATCCACCGCTATAGAGATAATAAAGAACAATTTGTAAACATTGTAGTCTAGGATCGTCAATTGTATAACAGTTGTTTTTACATTTTCCGTCTCGACTTTATGCTTGGAAAATAAATTTATGTACAAGGCTACCCAAAAATACATTTCTGTCAATGGTCATTTTTTACCTAAAATAAATTTTTGCTTAACACAGGGTGTCTATAAAAATCTGTAGATAATATACAGGGCTGTACAAAAAAATAGATTTTGTTTGTAAATTTAGCAAAACTTTTCCTCATTTGCTTCGAAATTAGCATCTCTATTGAATAGCATTTCAAATAGAATCATCTTTTTGATAGGATATTTTCCGTACGAGAATCTTCCATTTTTAACTTTTTCCAACATAGTGGGAAAATATTTATGACTTTGGTTTGTCTGGCCGTCTATAGGACCGCCTAGCCCTACTCTAACTTTAGTAAATACACTCGGATTGCCGTCTAATTGATGTACGTTATTAAAGTTTACTATAGCAGGATGGCTATTGAAAATGAAATGTATAAAATGTTTACAAAAACTTCAAAATCGTTCGCAGCTCATTTTGATCATCGTCCAACATAACCTGTTATTTATTGTTCATTTACATAAACATTTAAACACTCATTTAATAATGCCTACTGTACAATACAGAACCATTCATTTTTCATTTACAAAACAATTCGGAATGTCCGTAAGCGATATAACTGTCTAGGAAATGCATTTTCAACTAGGATTTATCTAACATTTTCCATGCACAAAACAACTCGAAAGCATTCATGTATAGGGACGTGAATTGCTTAAGGGTGTTTTTAGCTCACAGGCTATCAAAGCCTGAGAGCTTATGTGCCCGCCGGTTCTGTATGTACGTACGTACGTATGTATGTATGTATGTATGTATGTACGTAACGCGATAACTCTTGATAGAACTAACCGTTTTACTTTAAATTTTGTTTATAGGTTCCTTGTGATAAGGCGCTTCCCTGATTAGTTTTGGAGGTTCATTGGTTAAGCATAAAGGGGGGAAACGGGGGGCTAACCCCCCATAATTTAGATAAATGGGTTTTTCATGCAGGATTATCCCATTTTCTTCAAATTTTATATATAGGTTCATTGTGATAATGCGCTTCTCTGAATAGTTTTGGGGGTTCATTGGTTAAGTATAAAGGGGGAAAGAGGGGCTAATCCCCCTTAATTTAGATAAATGGGTTTTCATGCAGAATTGTCCCATTTTCTTTAAATTTTGTATATAGGTTCATTTTGATAATGCGCTTCTGTCAATAGTTTTTTGGGGGGGGGGTTCATTGGTTAAGTATAAAGGGGGAAAGGGGGATAACACCCCCCCCCCCCTAATTTAGATAAATTTGTTTTTCATGCAGAATTATCCGATTTTCTTCAAATTTTGTATATAGGTTCATTGTGATAATGCGCTTCTCTGAAAAGTTTTGGGGGTTCATTGGTTAACCCGTAACAGGTACGGTGAAATTTTGGTACACTACAAGTACGGCAAGGTCTCCCAGACCGCGCTTTATTTTGATTTTTTAAAAAATGTTATAAATGAAATATTTACAATAAAATACGATCTATATATTTTTGAGAATGTGTATTTTCAATACAAGTTATATTTGTACCATTTATAAAAATATAAATGCAGTATAGTGGAATTTATTTCAATATTATAAATTTTTTGATCAAAATCCACTTGAAATGAGCTATGTACATAATGAATAAAAAATATTATATTTTACTTTACTTTTATATGTTATTCTGTTACATAAATGTATGATTAATGAATTAATAGCAAAACATTAAAGGTTCGGTTAATTATATAAAAAATGACACAACTACAAGTTAGCGTGAAATTGGTGCCAGAAACAATATATACTCACGTTTAATGCAATACTGAAGTTACTTTTGAAAACTTCTTCCACATTCATGACATAGTTTTCGGGTGCATTCTAGGCACACAGGTTTTTGACAGCAAATGCATAGATATGCTGTTTTTCTATTTTTTGTTGAAGGGCACAAATGACATGTTTTTCTTTTCTTTAACTTTTCTTCACATTTTACTGATGTGTCTTGAGGCTCGTTTTCTTGATCGCATCCTAAAATTCGCTTTATTATCATTCGCAATTCGCGATGAATACTCGGAGTTTCAAGTCTGCTTTGCATATGAGGAGTAACCAGTTCTTTTGCCAGTTCCTTTAGAAATTGCATTCTGTTCATGATGGGATCTTTTGAACTTTGATATAAGATGAATGCATTTCCAGTTGACATATCCAGTAACCTATAAAAAATAGCCATAGGCCATCGCCTTGTTCGTCTGCTACAAGAATATCATCTAAAGAATCAACTCCACCTTTTGTTCTATTATAGAGCGCAATAATTTCTGGTTTTTGAGTTTGAGGGTCGATTTCTTTACTGTGGTGCATTGAGGACAAAAGTACTACAGCTTTTCCACATGAGACATCAAAGTAATATCCTTTGTAAAGCCATATAAAGTTGACTGGACTTATTAGGAAGAAACTCTTTAGGAATATCTCTTTTATTTTTATTAACTGTTCCAACATATGTCAGGCCATTCTTGTTCAATTCTGAAACAACTTCGATCGAAGAGAACCAATTATCGGCTGTTATATTTCTATTTGATTTGAAAATAGGCTTACTACGTCGTAAAATTGATTGAGTTGGTTTCGTAAATTTTTTTAAGCTGTCATCCATACCCAGACAGTCAGAATCTTTGCCGCAATAAATATATGCATTGTACACATAGTTGGTTCGAGCATCAGTTAGACACATTATTTTTAAACCATACTTAGCTGGTTTTTTTGGCATATACATTTTAAAACGGCATCTACCTCTGAAGCTAACAAGCATTTCATCAATGCATGCATATGCACCAATCGTATAACATTTTTGCGAATTTAAAATGAAAGAATTCAACACTTCAGAGATAATAGCAGCAGGGTAATTTATTTTTCGAACATCTCTGTCATCAGGATTATCAAATCTTAAACAAAGGAGTAAAAATTTGAATCTTCTCATTGGCATAACAGCTCGAAAAATATCTCGACCAGTCCCGTCTGTGGCAAAAATACACCCAATGTTTTCATTATTTGATTGGAATACAGACGTGTATATAAGCAATCCTAGAAAAGCTTTCAGTTCTCTCAAATTTGTATCAGCGATTTGTTTACTTGTTTGGTCAGAAAAGTTTGCCCTCATTTTTCTTATTTTTATATTAGTCCAAGTTATAATATTTTGCAGCATTTCATCTGTAAAAAGTAGACTCCAATATGATTGTAAATCTGCTATATCCGGTAATTTTGCAAATGAACGTACTGCAGGAAGGCGCACAATGTTATGAGATGGAGTTTTGACATTTCTGGTTGGTTCAATAGATGACCATTTAAAACGATTTTTGCCATAGTAATACTGAGAGCACCTATTATTTGAATCACAAGTATCTTCGTTGTCGGATTCAGAAATTTCAGTGTCAGAAGAATGCGAACTTTCATTACAGAAATTTTCATCACAATCATCTTCATCAGAAAAATCGCTTCCCACTTCATCTAAAAGTCTCTGAATCGTTTCCGCATAGCATGCATCAGAAGGATGCAAAATATTTCTAGGTCCGAGTTTCAACGCCATTCTCCGACACGGCGGCAAAAATTCCCTACGTTAAGAGTACGGCGCGGTCTGCCAGACCTGTTTCACAGAAATAACCTTAATAAAAGAAAAAAATACGCGCGAAAACTTTTAGCCAATAAGGGAGATTTTTCAAGGTCGCAAAAGAGGAAGATACCGGAAGAATCTATTCAATCGTTCCAAAGAAAAAAGAGGGGTGATCGAATAAATATCACTAAAGGTCTGTGAGACCGGCAGTACCTGTTACGGGTTAAGTATAAAGGGGGAAAGGGGGGCTAATCCCCCCTTAATTTAGATAGATGAGTTTTTCATGCAGAATTATCCGATTTTCTTCAAATTTTGTATGTATATTCATTGTAATTAGACACTTCCCTGATTAGTTTAAGGAGTTCATTAGTTAACTATGAGGGGGTAACAGGGGGATGACCCCCCCCCCTTAATATATTGTTGATTTCTTTATTTTTCGAGGGTATATTTCAAATTCTTTGAAATAAGAGTACAATATACAATGAGTGTGAATAGCCTGTGAGCTCAATGCCCTCAGTTTAACTGGGCAGTTTTCTTTTTATTTAATTTTCCAGCTCAATTCTATTTAGTACACAAAAATCGTTGTAGACAGATCGAGATACATTGTCGTCTACAGATGATAAGGGGTGCAAGTTTTTCGATATGCATTTTTTACCTGAATTAATTTTTAGCTAAAACATGTGGTGTGCAGTTAACATAGAGGGTTGTGCGAAAACAATTGAACTACATTTCCGTCTATTGGCGGAAATTGCTGTAAGTGAACTTTCTAAGATTTGTACCTCAATTAAATTTTAGAATGCTATGTAGTATATATCGGGTGCGATAAAACTTTTAAAAATATATCGCAGTTTGCATTAATGGGATGAGAGAGAGATCGGATTTTTTTAAATAACAAAAGTTGTGCCGATAGATAGCGCTGGCATACACAATATGAAGCTGATGTATGCAAATTAGGAACCCTTTCTGACAAGCTTCAGTATCCCAGCACATGAAGCAGGCTCTTTTCTCGTCTTTCGAAATTCGCTCATTGCTGATTCCTTGTTCTTTTAACCAATACCGCTGGTAATGATAGCATACTACTGGAATCGAATGAATAAAGGGGTTTTACTGACAGCCTAATTTGAATAAATTGCTTCACACTATGCATGCAGCGTCTTTTGTCGGTCATTTTTTAATCTTTTTTTGTTGTTGTTGTTAAAAAAAATACGATCTCTCTCTAATCCCATTTTTGCAAACCGCAATTTTTTGTTTCTTTTGAATGAATTTTGAAGTTTTAACCAGGTACCCTAGAAATCTATAAATCATATGAAAGGCTGTACAAAATTCTACCACTTTTCCAACTGTAAGTGGTATTTTTTAATTTGGGATTTTCAAATGGGTTACGCGTTTTTTAAATTGTTTATTTATATATTCTCTTTCCCCTTTTAAATCGGTGAAGTTTCATTACAGCATTCTGGAAGTGTTGCAAAGTGTTTCATAATCTATGTGGGTCACAGGATTTTTCTTTCGTGTTTAAAGACTTAATAAAAAGAGTTTTAAGTAGTGGCGGGCATAACGAGTTATTTTCATATTCGAATGTATCACTCGGGCATACGCAAAAGAACAGCTGGCAACCTTCTTTTTCTTTTTAATCAATTACAGCCAGAACTTTCGTAAAAACTGAATTAAATTATATTTATGTGGTACTTAACTTATCTTTATATAGCTCTTAATTTGGAACAGCTATCGCAGACGCACCAGGATTGTCACCATTTTTGTTTAGCGCAATTTTGGCGAGAAAACCACGTTTTCGGGTATCTTCTAGACCTAGTTTGCTAAAACAGTGTGTTAGTTTTATTTTATTATGAAACCGTTTATCTATACTAATAAAAGAAAGTTTCGTTCTGAATGTGTGTCTGTTTATTTTTCTGCGATGGCTAGGAAAATCTAGCGCACCTAGAAGCCTGAAAATTTAGTCTAAGTCCTCTCCTGGTGCACCTGAGACTCAGAAGTTTAATATTTTAATTATTTCTGAAATATTAATAGATAAGTATTTCTACCGAAATAGTGTTAATATGGATTGCAGTAACCGGCGTACAGCCATGCTAATGTAGCGCCACCTGCACACGACAAATTATACAGACGCCACCTGTTTGAAACATTTTCCAGGTACGTTTTGTTTCATGATAATTAGCTGGGTTTAAGGGTTTTTTTTTATATGACATATATTATGATAGAGATTATTAATACAGAAAACTTTATTTAACAGATTATTTGTTATATTTCCGGGGGGGGAGGGGTAAGTGTAATTTTTTTTAAATTATATATCGCATTTATTTTACTTCACCTTTTTTACTCGCCCCATTTTACTCGCGGCTTTTCCTTAATTGACCCCCTTTTTAATAAGTCAAAATCTACTGCTCTGATTTCAACAGTACTAATTACATTTAACAATTTTAACATTTTTAGCTTCACCCGTAGCGTTTAATTGCTGTTTTATATAAAGAATACCGCTATTTTAAATTTCAGCTGATAATGTTCCGAACTTCTCCAAACCAGTTCCATTTTTACTAAATTATCGTAAAAATCAGCATTCAAAACTTCAAGATGTATTTCTAGAAACCAGTTACCAGTATTTCCGAATAATAGTCTAAGCCAAACTTCAAATTAAGTTCCTAGCTTAACCAAATGAATCAATCTTTAAAGATGCATAGTGGTCCTCCTAATTAATTACTTGATGAAGGGCAAATGAACATTGCCTCTCCCCCGGACAATCCTTCAAGTTTTTTTCTATAACTATGCCCCGTTTCTATAACTCAGCAACTATCTTGCCAATTTTAACGCAACTGATTACAAACATTATAATTAACTTAATAGTCACTCTGTATAACATTGCAATAAATTTATGAGTAAAGATCACTACTATTTCCGAATGATAGTTTAAGTTACATTTGTAATTAAGTTCCTAGTTTAAACAAACGAACGAATTTTTAAAGATGCATTGTGGTCCTCCTAATAAGTCATTTTCTGAAGGACCCTTGAACACACCCTCCCCTCTATACCTCCCTCAAGGTTATTTTCTTTAACTGTGCTTTATTTCAATAACTCGGCTAATAATGTTCCCATCTTCTCCAAACAAGCTCAATTTTGTAGCAAGCCTACTACACAGTACCGTAGGCAGCGAGGACCTGTCTCAAAGGTTTGTTTAGAACAGAATGCTCCTCTGATGGTAGAAGGGAGAAATAAAAGATTTTCCGGAGCGTACTAGCATGTCCGGTATACGATGCCGAAAGCATCGGAGACCGTGTCCCGAGCTTCGTTTGTAAAGAGATTTAAGTTTATTACACGGGCTTGTGTAACGCTGAGCGGGTCAGATATTTTTAATATAAAACACACATAATGATTAATTTATTATGAAACACAATAGTCAATGTATTATAAACACTGGAATCTGCTCTACAGGGTTGCCAAACGAACAAAATATCGCCAATATCGCTGGGTTTCCCCGGCATAAATTGCCAAAAGGATACCCCGGTGCGTCTGCGACAGCTGTACCCTAATTTAATTTTTTATTACGAAACTTCTGGTTTTAATTGATTAAAAAGAATCCGAAGGTTGGCAGCCATGCTTTTGCGCATGCCCGAATGATTCATTCGAATATGAAAAACATTAGTTTAAAATACTAAAAAATGCAAGTGAAAAATATAAAAATGTGATAAAAAATTTGTTCTTGGATTAAAAGCGTTTTGTGAATCCGAATAATGGACAAATAGAAAAATTTATTATTTTTACATTGGGCAATTTGGGTTTTTAAAATTTCATTGCATCTCTTTATAGTTTGTACATGGTTAGAAAAGATATTTTGTTTAGTGCTATGTTCCTATTATTTCTCGAATAAAGAAGCAAAGTTTGGAATCAAAATATTTTCTTGTCCATCCCACTAAAATCAGAACCATGCGTATCATTGTCTATTTGTACTAAAATATATATGAAGATAAAGATGCTGCTATTTTAAGTAATTATAAGTGGTTTTACTGGAATTCAGTGCTTAAACAAAAGTATATCACTTTGTGAAGTTCTTTACATTTTTCAACAAGAGGTATGCGTTAAACGAAGAAAACAAAGTCATATTTAAACCTACAAAAGAATGCAGTTCCCTGCATCAGTGTGTTCTGGACGCCATGCTCTAAATTTTCAAATAAATTAGTTTTAATGATAAAACCGCTGTTAAAGATTACCGCTGAAACAATTCAATGGTAAAATGAATAAATATATGTACGTTGTCATTTTCTGAAACAAAGCTTTGAAATTAATTTAAAAAAATTACTTTCACTTCAAAAAACCACCATCAATTCTCAATTAAATGAAGCGGAAAACGCCACTGCGATCGGTTTAAATTTTAGAAAAGTTTTGTCACTTAAAGTGCTCTTTATACACGCAAAAAGCAAATTTCCTTAGTTAGAAAAAGATATCTAAAGTGAAAGGGCTATAGAAATAGATTGCATTAAGCCTTTTTTTCGGAACAGCATTTTCAAAATCGGTGGACATTCTAACCCTCCGTTAGTTAATAGGATTGTCAATTTTGGAGTTAGAAGGATGTTTCTTTTACGCAATTCAGTAATAGAGCATTTCAAGTTTAGGACGTCATCAAGCCACGATTTTATTCGAATTGGAATGCATTTTAGAAATATGTTTTATTTTCATATTTTATATTATGCATATCCATGATGGGTAAGTATTACGGTGTCCCCCAACGACTATATTAACCGAACATAATACACGTTTCTACTTTAGTATATATGTAATAAATTAGTGCACAGAAAATTTTATAAACCTTTCCCATTTCTTAAAAGAAAAAAAAAATACCGCAAAAAATCCTTAAGTTTCAAGGCGTCAAAGCGATATTACCCCTTAAGAAAATATATCGCCTTGTGAATTTTATCGTATTTGAGAACTTAAAAGCGTATCTTTGCACAAAGAAAATTATTAACGTCCTATTTAACACTACAAAGGGATGCAGTTGCCTGCATCAGTGAGTTCGGGACACCTTCCTCAAAATTTTCAAATAAATAAATTCTAATGATACAACAATGTAATAATCACTTCAACAGTTTAATAGTAAATGAATCAACAATCATTTTTAAAAAACAATGTTTGAAAAAAAAATGTAACTTGTACATTCAAGAAATCACCTTATATTCTCAATCAAAATAATGGGGGACAACAGTTTAAATGTTCAAAACGCCGATTTATTTTTCATTTTCTGATAGCATATAGAGTCTAGAATATGGCCCAAAAGCAGTATTTTGAAATTCGAATTATAACTAAACGTACAGCGACAAATATGCCACTGTAACTTATTGCTGCTAAAGCAAACTTAACATGATTTATTTTCAAAAGAACTTTTCTTTTCCCTTAGCCACTTCTATCGTTTTAAAGCAGCATTTCCGTAAGCCTTCTATTTTCTTCATTTAATAATTACATGGACTATATTTCTTAGAACAATTTTCTGCTTTCAACATCAGGAGAGATTAGTTACTCGGGCAAGGATAAAAACAGCTCTACAAATAAGTATTAGATTCTTTGATCTATATGGCTGTCAAAAAAGAAGTGGAGGAACAGCCTCGAAGAATGAAAATTGCAAACAACGCAGGGAAATAAATGCGTGATATTGTAGACATACTACGGACACTCAGGCCGGGAAGTGAAAATAGGAAACAGAAAACCCTACAAGGGCGAGTCAGTTACCAAAAAAATGTATAAACAAAAGAATGAGTTTATTTTTTAAAATGGTAAGTTAGATAGAATTATGATAATAATATATTAATTAGAGAAATAATGGAAAGTTATTAATGACTGATAAAAGAAAAATATAGCAAATATGGAGGCAAAAAAAATCCTTTCCCAGACAACAGCTCTCTGCTAATCTCATCTGATGATGAGAACAGATAATTGCTCTCGAAATTATAGTCGCGGTTTGTCTTCATTATCGAGAGATAAAAAGATTTATGTCTGTATATTACTCATCTCCAAGGAGACTTTATCATTGTTGATTACAAACTTTGATAATTCAGTTCTTTATGAAGCAATGTGGGATTTTTTTTTACTTTCAGTTTTCAGTTTTTACAAGCACTTTAAGGCCATTTTTATGAGACTAAATTGATTTTTTTAAATGCCTCCATTTTAACAAATATTTAAATTTGTTGCGCAGATTGCATGTCTATTAATTGCATGAAAAATAATTGTTTACAAATAATTATGCTCATTTCCGAACCTATCCTGTTCTCCAATTTAAAATTTTATTTCCATTTACATATTAATTTGTAAATATCACGTATTCGCTGTCGTGAGCGCAGGCAAACTGCATTCAATACACTGTTAAAAATATCGGGAAAAATTACCACTATTTTTAAAGGCTCTCTATTTTCTGACCAATTAGAATGCTCCAAGGGCGTTTATGTAGCATTCTCATTGGTCAGAAAATAGAGAGCCTTTAAAAACGGAGGTAATTTTTCACGATATTTTTAACAGTGTACGCTACCTACATTTTTCCTATCCGAATCGGTTGGGGAAATTGCGCGTACTACATACGAATCCACTTTAACGGTGTACTGACCATGAATGAAACAGCGCACTTAAGATCAGGGG
This sequence comes from Maratus michaelseni, assembly GCA_963931845.1. NCBI lineage: Eukaryota > Metazoa > Arthropoda > Arachnida > Araneae > Salticidae > Maratus > Maratus michaelseni. The sequence goes on from OZ007586.1 coordinate 7,463,133, forward strand.
ACCTAAACATAGAACGACGGAATTAAAAGGGAGTGAAAAAAGTACGTCATATTTACGCTTATAGAGTAGGGGTTTTCAGATTTATGAATGAATGTCCATGTTTATGATGCCATTTTACCATGGCAGAAGTAGACCGCTGTTTGGTGTTTAGGGCCCAGGGTCCGTAAAGTTAGAAGGACGAAATGTTTCCAGCAGTAAAAAATGACGTCAGAGAAAGTAACATTTTATTAAAAAAACTAAAAAGAACGACTGCAATTGCGTCAAAATGTCGTTCTGTTTCGCTGACTTTTCTTTCCGCCAATTCCACGATTAAGGGCGCGTCCAGTGGAATTAACCAAAGAGAGTGATCTGACCCGTTATTTGCACTCGACTCTAGTACGAAACAAAAAAGGTTGGAAAACTGTGACGTCAGTGAAAACTCACTTTCGTATCGTATCTGTTTTCGCATCCGGCTATGTGAAAAGAGGATACGATACAAAAGTGTACTTTCGCTGACGCCAGAATTCGTCCGCTTTTCGTGCGCGTCCAGTGGAGTTAAACAAAGTAAGGTCCCTGTACATAAGAGTGGTGACATACTCATAGGACTCATTTTAAAACTGCCCTTAGACATTGTTGTTCAAACTATAACAAACCTACATTCCGGACTTGACTATACTCGCCTAGACAAGTTCGATTATACGAGGGAGATTAGTGTGCCTATATATGAAATTGGTGACATACGATGCTCAGACTCTGCTTTGACATATGCGTTTGCCCAAACTATGGCGGTTTAGAACTTGGCAATCTTCCAGAACTTGGCGATACTGCTTATGATTGGCGAGTGCCAAAACTATGTGAACTCAATATTTTATAGAGTAGACAAAATTTGGAGATATTAGCCTACAAGAATACATCTCTAAAAGAGCTGTACTCATTTCATGATGAAGACGAAATTTAGCTGATGTTGATTTGCGTTCTCATCCTGTTAAGGAGTCTCCGTGACCGAATGGTTAAGACATCATTCCGCTAATCGCTTGAGAGCGTAGAAGTCAGGTCGGCGAGTTCGACTCTCGTCAGCTCCATTCCACATACTTTGTAGAGCTCCCGGTTCTAATTCTCTCTGGTGTTGTAAATATCCTTGTGGTTATCTCGTCCTTGTATATTGAGAATGACTTATAAGCAGGCACTTGATGTCAAGCACACACGTCATATGCATGTTCTCAATAAACAAACAAACAAACAAACATCGTGTTGAACATGTGTTGTTACGATTAAAAGGTGTATGGCAATATGAAATAATTTAGCGTATAGCGTTAAATCGCCATGTATAATCGCGACCTACGTTACACCGCGACCTAAGTTATACACAGCCGGTGCATGACGTTTAAAACGTCACATGGAGTGGATCCGAGGCTAACGAAAAAGAAAGGCTACCGCGGTGCTGTACGCGTATCTTTTTTTACAGACCACGGGAGTCACGTGATGCTCGAATCCACCAATGCAGGTGTACGAAAAGAGCAACACGTCACTCTAGAGGTCTGTAAAAAAAGATAAGTGGAATGCACCGCGGTAGCCTGTCTTTTTCGTTAGCCTCGGAGTGGATCATTTTTACCCAGTGATTGGTGCAAAGCGGCGCACCTACCGTTTTGCACGAATCGCTGTGTAAAAATGATCCATTGCATGTGACGTTTTAAACGTCATGCACCGGCCGTGTATAACGTAGGTCGCCGAGGCTAACGAAAAAGACAGGCTACCGCGGTGCGTTCCACTTATCTTTTTTTACAGACCGCTGGAGTGACGTGATGCTCTTTTCGTACACCTGCATTGGTGGATTCGAGCCTCACGTGATTCCCGCGGTCTGTAAAAAAAGATACGCGTAAAGCACCACGGTAGCCTTTCTTTTTCGCTAGCCTCGGTAGGTCGCGGTATAACGTAGATCGCGGTTATACTAGGGCTACACTAGATACTGGGCTTGCTCATTCATTCTCATGACGTCACAAAATTGTGGCTGGCCGCGACGAAAGACATACAGTGATTGGAACAAAACGATGGGCGCGTCGCTTGTACCAATCGCTGGTCATGGTCAGCCACTATTTGTGACTTTATGACAGTGAATGAGCAAGCCCGGTATCTAGTGTTGCCTTGGTTATACACGGCCGGTGCATGACGTTTAAAACGTCACCCGGAGTGGATCCTCTTTACACGGCGATTGATACAAAGCTTGACAAAGATTGACTTATTTATATTGTTATTATAAAATACTCATTTAAATACGATAAATGGCCAATCTCCCGATTAAAATTTTCTTTTACAGAGCTTTATAATATTTAAAATTTCATTACAATTCGTTAATATTTTTTTAGCAAATAAGAATTGCGCGAAAATATCTGTGCGCATACGATGGGTGTGTCTTTTTATGGAGTACCTTATTGGTTTATTATTACTAAAACTAAAATGCAAAGCATATTTTACAAAATAAAATTCAATGTGTATAATACTATAAAAATAAAATTGTACGTATAACGTTAAAATTTTTTTAATCAAATTAAAAAATGAATTTTGATAAATGACTATTTAAGTTTCAAACAATTTTTTTCGAAATAAATGTTTTAATAAAAATATTAGAAACTCTTTTTATGAAATTTTAACGAATATTTTAATTTACAAATACAAATGAATCTCATAACATGTTGATATCACAGTTTTTTTATATTAACAGTATTCCATACATTTTAATGAAAATATAAAGCAACTGATGAAGCATTTTTATATTAATAAAAATTGAAAAGAAAAATCTAAAATAAAAGGAGAGGCTTATGATCCAGGTTCATCTGTTTAGTGCGGCAAAACATCGGAAGTGTATGTAATATTTTTTATTTAATTTTTATTTTTGAGAGCTTGTGCTTATTATTTTAAGGCTTTCTGTGTTAGACCTGTTGGGAGACGACTTTCATGTACGATCCTTAATTATTTTAACCCTTTAACGGACATTTGTTTCCCTACAAAACCACAAAATTTTAATTACGAAATTCAACAATGACAGCAGAATTTTAATAGAAGTGTTTTCCATTTATTATGTATGTGAAATATTGCTTTTTTCTAATATACAAATAAATTTGTTCATAATTTCCGGTGTCAGTCATTTATTTCAACATTTTCGCAATTGAAGTACTTTATCCGTTAAAGGGTTAATATGTGTATTTCCAAATAAAAACGACTGGCATCTCTAAATCAGTTTTAACTTTTCAGATTTATTTGCATAGAACAAAATTTTTAAAGTTCCAAACAAAAACTAAAACTTTAGAGTGTTGCCAAATTTGAAAAGCAAAATTACATAAAATTGTGAATTAGATTAATATAATATAACGAGCTAAACATAATATGATGTCCGTATAAAGACTATAAATTATGCCACAACAGACCTACTGAGTTATATAGAATTATATTAGAGCTCAGTGGTTAGTCCAAAGCTGACACAAATCGGTGATTGAACATCTGGCCTGTCATCAACTTATATGTCACTAAAACTGATATATTAATCGTACTCCGGTATTGTTATATTTTGTATACTGTTTTATTAAGAAATACGAAGGTTTAAAAAAATCAGTTTAGAAAGTTGAAAATTGTTAGATTTCCGATCGAACTGTTAAAAGTGTTCAATCAACCTTCCAAACGAAAAGCCCAATCACGTGATCAAATCACCCACAAAATTTTTTGGGTCAAGAGAGTGAAGTCTGCGCAGGCTCATCGGGCTAAATCAGATCACGTGATGCCTTTCATGAATGTTTCGGGTGTTGTGTTAATGTTATTCCGATTACAAGTGCTACTGTTTTGGAAGGATAAGGACGTATAATCGCTGGCTTCACCTATTATGAGGCACAGAAACAGAATATAATTCAATTTTAGCTTATTTCGATCCTCCAATTCGACCCACTCCATGTATATTTTCTCCTTCGACCGTGGTCGATGTGATCGTGAAGGTGAACACGCCCAGTGTGTTTTCAAGTGTGTGTGTTTATTCGAGAAGAATGGTATTAAGAGTTATTAGAACTTCTTTATTCTTGGTATTTTTTCCCTTTTTTAATCGAACTTAAGCTTCAGAATGTTGTCAGATTGAAACCAAAGTATGTTTTCGACGGTGTGTGTGTATTCGAGAAGAATGTTAGCTTAGTGGAATACAAAAATCTCACTACATTTCAGCGACTATTATATAAATATTTAATTGTATGCATTTAGAGACTGGACTTCGAGTTAACCTATATTGGCAACTGCGGATTTTGGGTCATAAGAGGTTGGTGACGAATATATTAGTTTTTCAATGTTCATGAAAGTGATTTTACGTTAGAATATACTACAAACTATTTGTGATTATTTTAACGTTTTATTTATGTGTTGCAACTGATACATATTAATTTTATTTCTAAAGATTGTATGATGCATAGTACAATTTTGTCAGTAATTTATTTTAAAATGCTAATTTTAAAAATATAATGACTAACGTAATTTATATGTCAGGAATAATAATTTACTTCAAAAAATCTTAATAGTTTAATTCAGCTAATTAAATCTTATTTTACTAAAGTTCTAATAACGAAATATTTTTAATCTAAAGAAGATACTATTATTGCATTTAAATGTATATTTGAGTTTATATTACGTAGCTCATAAGGGAATTTCTTTAATATTCCACTTACAATAAATAAAATCAGAACAAATGATAATTTATATACGAACAATCATACATACTTAAAAGAAATACTTTCATAAATTCTGGTAATTAAATATATTTGTTACTAATGTTATAACATAAAAATACTTTTAATGTAATTTTATTGGATGTCACTATTGAATTTGATGTCATGTTTCATTTTAATTATTAAAATATAGTTCTTAGATGTTAGATATGAAAACTTAGTTTCATTAACAAAATTAGATTTAGAAAATAGACAGTGACTGACAATAACAAGATAGAAATAAAATTCGGTTAAATCCTAGAACAAGCGAGACGCTTGGCGAAGTGATAAATGTGTTTTCTTGCTACCGGTTTGTTTCTTACGTTTTTTTCACGCCTTCAGTGCTCGGTTCTGGCATGGGCAGAATCATGGTTCTGGAAATTGAGCTGGTTTTTGACTGAATTGGATTGGTCAGTTGACAGATTAGAATACTCTAGAATAGGGTTCAATTGTCTATGGGTTGGTTTGTTGTGTGTCAGATTTGATAAATTACGTTTGTGAAATGTGTTTTATGAAGTTTAATGGTTTGACGTTTTGTTGTGTGTCACAAAGTGTGAAATTTGATAAGATGTATTTTATGCATTTTAGAGATTGTTGTAAACCAATTTTTGTGAGAACATTACTGACCGCAGCTTAAATGAATTTCTTGCATTCTAGAGAGTGCTGAGCAGTGAATTTCGTGCATCCAGAGGATTTTTTTCTGTTAATGTACGCGAAGCGTACATCAATATAATTTACTAACTGCTGTTTGAATCAATTTCATGCATTCTATAGAGTGCTGAATATCGAGTTTTGTGCATCCAGTGGGGTTTTTCTCGGTTAATGTACGCGAAGCGTACATATATATAAGTTACTAACTGCTGTTTGAATGAATTTCATGCATTCTAGAGATTGCTGCACAGGAAGTTTCATGCATCCAGAGGTTTTTTTTCGGTTAATGTACGTGAAGCGTACATATGTTACTAACTGGTGCTTGGATGAGTTTCGCGTATTTGAAAAATATGAAATCTCGAGATAACCTGTGTTCTTTGTAGCAGATAACTCGCTACTTGCAGTTTCTATGAAATTTTTTCACGAAGTAAACATAGATTTTATTCCGTTTGGTGACAATTTACAAGCAAAGAGGAAAAAATAGCTTAAAATTTGTAAAAATAGAAAAATCCGGAGGAAAAATTTGCCAAATGTTTGTGAAAATCGAAATATCCGGAGGAAATATTGCTAAAAGTTTGTAAAAATAGAAAAATACGGAGGGAAATATTGCTAAAAGTTTGTAAATATTCATAAAACGAAATAAAATCCATGTTTACTTTGTGAAAAAGCTTTCCGTAAGCAGTGTGTAAGTATCTACTTGCCTGCTAAAAGCATGCGTTCTGATTGGGTAGAATTTGGAGGTTGCTGATTTTTCGGTTGGCGTGCGTCAAAAAAATCGCCAAATCGAATGTCTCGCTTGTTCTAGGATTTTCCTCAAAATTCTTAAACGGTTAAAAAAAAAGGGGGGGGGGGAGTGCGTGAGTGTAAAGCATCATAGCCAAAAAAACGAAGACACAATCAGAAATATTTGGATTAAGAGATCAGTATTCTAAAAACTGTACCATATCTTTCATTTCTCATATCTACTAAGACGTTATAAGTAAATGAGCCGGTTTCTTCAAGATGTTGCCATAATTTTATTTGTTGAACATTACCAAGCAGAAAAATATAGGCATACAGCTTTGTAGCTTCTTTTGGACAGACAATCCCGATTGGTTGTATTGGAGACTACAGATTCCAAACATGCTATCCACGAAAATACTAAAGTACGTAAAACATGATGGCTGGCACAGGCTAATGTAAAACTCAGCAAGAGACCTTGATTATTTTTAATTAGTGTAGTTAAGTATTTAATTTCTCCGCTGTTCGTTTTGTATTTTATAGTGAAGATTTAAAAACAATTATAGGCTCCAGAAAACACATTTCAAAAACACGACGTCCGTGGATTATGCAAGTAGCGCTGCTTTTCTGCAAAAATGATGATTTTTTAAAAAATGAGTTTTGCTTAACTCTTTAAGTGGAAACATAGATTTTCTACTTAATCGAACACGTTTATTAATTTTAATTAGTAACAAATATCAGTGTAACTTTTCAAAATGTAAACTTTTCTTAAATGTTGCATTTTCCACTTTTCAGAGCAATTAATGTTCCAGCGTTGTATGTTTTTTGTTATAATCCTAAAGAAAAGTTCTGCTATAAGCTGTAAATCTTCAACAACGCTTGTGTATCAAAATGTTTTAAATTTCTCTATGTATATTTAGTTAGTTTCCCACACGATTGTGGAAATCCTCTATACACATAGATTGAAATTTAGAGTTTACCCAGAACTCTTGTTTTAGTTTTTCCACGAAGGCTGTTCATAAAATTATTCATGAGCATATTTAAGATTTAGAACTTTCAGTTGTATAATTTAGAGGAATGAACATACAATCATCAAATCCCGCACAAGGGCTGTGCGGGAACCGATTGCACGGGGCACCAACCGGCGAAATGGACACAAAAGAACATAGTTGAAAATCATTTTAGATTCTGCCTCCCTTTTTACATTTTCCATAGCCAGGCTAGTTACTGTTGGAAGTCTGTGGATCTTCCCTGCAGAGAAACGTTTTTGTGTTTAAATAGAGAGCTGAATTTTTGCATACAGAAACTTCCCATTCTTAATATGAGTATAGAAATGTCCTTAGTTATTAGAGTTCAAATTGCGTCGTGGGAAGCTAAAACTGGAAACAAAACCATTGCCTATTCAACTATTTCCTTCCCCAAAGAATGCCAATTGATTTCGACTTTGATATTTTTACGGTTCTTTTCTGCTTAACTCTTTCACTTCCGCCTATTACAGTCAGAAAATTGGACTGATCTCCATATGTGGGTGTGTTAGTTTTAAGAATTTTGTCAGACACGAATGAAAGACGAGAAGATGAAAGTTTTACTAACAAAAATATGTAATCAAATTGATCTGTTTAAAAGCTTGCCGTGAAGAAATAGTGTAAGAGTTGTTGATTTATGTTAAAAATAACAAGACAATTCGGTCTTTCAATAATTTTATCAAATTACTGTAAATAAAATATATAACATAACCGAATCAAACCAAGAAATTTTCAAGTTTGATTTGTATATTTGTTGTAACTAAATTTGTTTGTTGAAACTTACTTACTACGTTGCACATTTGCATGCCATTTATCATGGCATGCAAATGTGCAACGTAGTAAGATGTAAACTTCCATTTTTAAATACGAAAACAAATATTGCGTTGACGACGTAATTTTCTCATTTTCCATTCATCATTAGGGATTGTTTTTAAAATAAATTTTAGGCTTTGGGTATTGCTCAATAATTTTGCAATGTTGGATTCAAATAACTGAAATTTGAAACATATCGTTAAAAGTTTCCCTGATGATGATGCGAAAACACCATTTTCTTAAGCATTTTATTTTCTTATAAAAATGTTTGGGTCAACAACATTTTTTTTGTAAACTAGAATATTTGTTTTTAACAAAGACCTCTTTGCATATAATATTTTATAAAGGGGTAGGGGGACTATTTTTTTTTATTTTTTGTCAGTCAAAATTTTTTATATTAAAAAGAGTTAATTACAGTTTTCACCACATTCAACGTTAGTGCTTTGAAATATTTTATAAATAATTAAAATTTTGAATTTCCATTTTTTCTTTATTTTAGAAAGAAATTAAATTATACATTTTTTTTATTCCTGCCAATGATGAGTTTTTGCAGTACAATTTTAGTTAATCCGAAGAAATTGAAATTCTATATACTAACGTTCTTTATTTTTTTGTTACCACTTAACTGGTGTGAGAGAAATTGTCGCATAACTACTTCCATCGAAACGTGGATTAAAGGCTCGATTACCTCGCATGATACTGCTTTTGTACTAAACTTTTTGTATAGAATTATTTACAAACAAAGCCATTCAAAAGTATGTAGCGATAGTACGAGGGCTTAAAACAAAACTAAATTTCACTAGTATCTATAGTTAAATTGAAAATTACAAGTTAAACTGCGAAAATTGAAAAAGCAGTGTCTGTGAGTTAACCCTTTCCGGCACAGTGGTCCCACTCCGAGCACATCTAATTTTAATTCCAAACTTGCATACGGCACCAAGAATATTTTAATAAAATTTTGTTTCTAGGATGAAAGCTTAAAATAAGAAGTTTCTTATTTTCTAAAAAGTCTTTTGTAACATTAAAAATAGGTGTTCATCCGTTAATGTCTGAAACCCACAGCAAACTTAAATATAATCTCCTATAAAGCCGATACTCCAATGCCATACAGATTAGCAGCCATGAATACATATATAAATAGAGCTCTACATGTCTGTTCCATAGAAAAATCACTAAAGGAAGAGTTAAAAATCATTGAAAACATAGGTTTAAAGGCAGGACATCCGAGGAAAACTATACTTAAACTAATTGAAAGAGTAAGAGAAAGAATTGACCATATACAACCAGCACAGAGGAATCTAACATACACTCCCCCTATTCCATATATAAAAGGTGTATCTTTGAAAATAAAACGAGAATTAGAAAAATTAGGAAAAATAGTCCCACTAACCCCCAATCCATCCCTCTTCAAATCAATAAGAAATGAAATAGAAAAATATGAAGAAATACAAACAGCAGGAATATATAAAATAAATTGTCTAAACAGCAGAAATGAAAAAGTTACTTATATAGGAATGACGAAGAGGAAAATAGAAGACAGAAAGAAAGAACATATCCGAGATATAAAACTAAATAAACAGTCAACAGCTCTTGCAAGATTAAACCTTAAAACCCCAATAAAACTTGATACCCTACAAATAAAGAAAATAGCTAACTACGAAAACTTACATAACGCGTTATTACGAGAATCAATTGAAATAAATGCATCCAAAGGCACGTGCAATGACGTGGTACACTCAGTACTCGATTGTCGCTGGAGAAAAATGTTGGAAGAGAGAGAGAGAGAGAGAAAATATTGAAATCCGATAGGGGGAGCTCTTCAGCCACCAGTCATCTATATAATGGAGAGGAACTTGGTTCGAGATCACAACTGATGATGCCCTGGCGAGGGGTGAAAGCGCTTTCGTTAGGTGGTGGAAGTTTTTATTGGAGACTGTTTTTAATTTTTTTAAATGAAGGACGTTTTTAATGGAAATTTTTGGCCATGCTTCTTTATAAGTAATGTCTGAAAAAAATTGGTAAAATGTATAAATAAGTCGTTTGTAAATTCCGGCGTCAGTCAGTAATTTCTCATTTTACGAACAGAATTTGTCTGTGCCGGAAAGGGTTAAGGGTTAAATAACTTGCACCATGAGCACAGACATAATGGTAGGCTTTTCCTTTTTTTGTGGAATAAATTGTGTTTAGCTATTACTTTATTCACGGTATCAGCTCTGTTAGCAAACTGCACTGCCACACTGCAGGTTTGAGAATCATCTCCTCAATTAGGAAAGGATCACGTAACCTTTTATACGTTCGGTAACGATAAAATGTGTACCAAGCGTGCTTAGTATAGAAGCACCGTGCCTTCCTGAGCAAGTCATCCTGAGATAGCCATAAATCAAATCTTTCCCATTCTTCTCGAATAATTTTTGCGGTCATCGGCAAAAGAAAGGGGAGTTTAAACAATAAATGGGTGTTTTTCGACCTGTCAACGGCTCCTTCTCTTGACGTCTGGCCTTTTAGACATGCTAAGAAAGTCATAAAAGATCAGAGTCCGACAACCACATCGTAGATACCAACACATATGAAAGATGTCTGTTTGGTCCTTTAGGGTTCTTCGCTAGGTTGACTACTTGAGAGGGACATATGCTATATACAGCGCCTCAAAGGCCGTGGTTATATCTTAATAATTTAAAATCTGTATTTTTCAAAGGTTTATTCACAGTTACTCGAGGAGCAAATGCGTTTTCTAATTTCTAGAAAGTTTACATTATGAAAAACAAGCTCTATCGAAATTCAACATTTAAGGAGAATTTAACCTTTCACCCTTTTTTTCATATATTTTTAAAAATTACGCAATTCTGAATCTTAGAAAAACAAACCGAATGAAAATTGTCTAATTTGTACCAGGTCAATTTGAAATGAATGTGTACTTTAACATAGATTCTAATTGATTGCAATTTTTAATATGCTTTTCTCAAAAGTAAGATTTTGCTTTTTACAAGCACTGTAAAAAATGAAAAATTTGCCGTCAGATCATTGTTTTTTCTACAAATGTGTAGAAAATGATCATACCTACAATTTTTTGTCAATTAAAGGACGCACATTTTTATTTATTCAGATTAGAATGTGGCCTTTTTTTATAGCATAATACTTTTAGAAAGCATTCTAATAGCGATAAAAAAAATTGTATTGTTTAAATGACAATAAATAAACAAAGTAGAAAACTAGTCGTTGGGGGCCACCGTAATACTTACCCATCATGGATATGCATAATGTAAAATATTAAAATAAACATGTGTAAACTACTTTTAAAATGCATTGCAATTCAAATAAAATCGTGGCCGAGGCTAACGAAAAAGACAGACTACCGCGGTTCATTCCACTTTTCTTTTTTTACAGACCGCTAGCGTGACGTGATGCTCTTTTCGTACACCTTCATTGGTGCATTCAAGCATCACGTGACTCCGGCGGTCTGTAAAAAAATATATGCGTAAAGCACCGCGGTAGCCTTTCTTTTTCTTTAACCTCGATCGTGGCTTGATGACGTCATAAACTTTAAAGGCTCGATTACTGAATTGCTTGAAAGAGGTTTTTCCTTATAACTCTAAAAATAATAATCCTATTAACTAGCGGTTTATTGCATCTGATTAAGCGTCCAAATTTCCAATTAAAATATATCTTTAAAGTGAAATTTGGATGAAATACAGGGTCATGAAAAATCGAAGAGTGTGGTAAATAGGATTCCAAATATCTCGGCAACTAATTATCCGATCGACTTCATGCTTTATGTAAAATTTATGTTTTTTTATTGTCTTTTATATGCATTTCTTAAAATAAACAATTTCGAAAATTTGTATATACCTTTTATCAGAACGAATATTTCGAGAGTCCGAAAAAAATAGTTCCGGTTAATCGAGGTTATTGAAATGAAATAGGCTTCTTCCCATTATTACATACTAAGTACATACCAAATTGTAAGTCTCTTTCTCAATTTTTTCGGGAGATAGAGCGTTTACAGACACACACACACAGACACACAGGCGGACGGCAAAATTTTTTTTCTAAAAATATGTTTTTCGGAATCTCCAGTGTCTGAAACGTGTAAATCCGTCAAAAATTTTTTTTCGATTTTCAAAACTATTACAAGACTTACCCTATACTACGTATGATGGGTAAGTAAAATGGTAGTGTTTAGGATTTTTTTTTTTTTTTTTTTTTTTTTTTTTTTTTTTTTTTTACAATGTGCGCAATTAGTAAAAAACATTCATAGATTTTGGTTTGAGAAAATCTCATGCAGAGTTAGAGATCAATTGGAGTCAGTATTAAAGTACATATTTTCAATTTCAAATTGACCCTGTTCTAATCTGAATATGTTAATGCGATTTGTTTTGTTTGATTCAGAATTGCATATATTATGAAAACAAAAAAATCGATTTTTGGAAAATTTAAAACTCGCTCCCTTAAAAGTAAGATTTATTTGTAATTTCTGTATATTATATAGAAAGACAAGATTAGTTTTCATTTTATAGTTGCTACTTAATTCAACGTTGTTAGTCGTAGAAGCATTCTAAACAGTTCTTCTAATAAAGTTTATTAGTTTATTGTAATTTATTATTTTTATCTAGAACCGTAGAATTTCTTTATCTAGAACCGTAGAATATATTTATCTAGACCGTAGAATAATTTATTGTTCTTTTTTTTGGATCGTATGTTACATACTGATATTTACTATAAAATTCAAATTTTTATTTTAAGACTAATTCAAAGATTGGATTGAGTTTGGATACCGTTATCTATCTGCGAGTCTCTGTAAATGTTACGTTAATTAATTAGTACTTATAAAATTTTATATATTAATATTAAAAGATTACAAAAAAAAAAGCCAAGTTTTTTTATGGGGTGGGACGACCAAGTGAATGCTCGCACGGACGCTAAAATGCTTTCGGGACGTGCCGTTAATGATATAAATAAATGTGCCCAGTTATTACTGATGGCATTGAGCTCACAAGCTATTAACACTAATTGTATATTATACTCTTATTTCAAAGAATAATGCCCCTCGAAAAATAACAAAACCGACAATAAATTAAGGGGATTACCCCCCCCGTTCCCCCTCTTTATACTTAACCAATGAACTCCCAGAATTAATCAGAGAAGCGCCTTATCACAATAAACCTATATACAAAAATTTGAAGCAAATCGGCTTATTCTGCCTGAAAAACCCAATTATCTAAATTAAGGGGGGGGGATTAACCCCTCGCCCCCCACTTTATACTTAAACAATGAACCAACAAAACTAATCAGGAAAGCGTCGTATCGCAATGAACCTGTATTCAAAATTTGAAGCACAATGTATAATTCTGCATGGAAATCCCATTTATCTAAATTAAGGGGGGGGGGTAGCCCCCCGTTCCCCCCTTTATACTTAACCAATGAACCCCCAAAACTAATCAGGGAAGCGCCTTATCACAATGAACCTACAAACAAAATTTGAAGCAAAACGGATATTTCTATCAAGAGTTATCGCGTTACGTACATACATACAGAATGGGCGGGCACATTAGCTCTCAGGCTTTGATAGCCTGTGAGCTAAAAACTAAAGTGTTATAATTCATAGGCGTTACAACGATTATTTCCAAGTTTTACAATTGTCATTCTTATAACTTTATTGCTGCTTACTTTATTAAATTCTGTTTGCATCGTTTCTACATAACTTCCACAGATTTTTTTTTTTTTTTTGATAAAATTTTTTATTCATTTCATGTTATTTATTCTGACAAATGATTATATGTGCTTTCCTGCTAAATGACACATTGTAAACCGAAACAAAAATGTATCCCTCTTTTTAAAAAGTATTCCCATCTGAAAAAAATTATACTTTCAATTTTTTTTTATGATAGGTTTCATTACTACTTTATTCCTTTTACCTTTCTACGCTCGCTGCAAATTTGTTTTACGCAGCTAAAAGCTTTTGCTGTGTTTAGAGTAAGAATAACATTGAAACTTAATTTTAAATTTATGTCATACCTATGGTGTACATGTTTTCATAGTAAATTTTGGGGGTTTAGATTTACTTTTCATCTCATTTTGTCAACGAAAATTAGAATTCGTTTAATATACTTTCAAAAGCAAAAATTAATTTTGTTGTCACAGAAAGATATTGAAAAATGATTGAGTAGAATAGAAGACTGGAGTGGTGTCTACATTAAGATATATTTGGTGAAATCCCATGGGCGAAAATTATCTTATTGCAGTATTACCTTAATGCCTTCTCCGCCAGTAACTCTACGAAGGGGAATTTATTCATGCATGGCTTTTAAATAGCCTTGAGTGCAATGGGTTGGGTTCATTATACTTTTTGTTGGTATTCCTATAGTTAGTTGCTATAGTATCAGCAACGTTAAGTATAGAATTTTATAATTGGGAAAATTGAAATTCACTACTGTATGCCATCACCAAATTGTCGGAGAGAAAGAGGAGACTGGAAAATACTTTCTCAATATGAATGCACGTTTTGAAATAGGAGTTGCTTATACATAAAATTTGCACCAGCTTTCCTTTTTCCAATAGTGACTCATTGTTTTACACCTTTACTTCCTTGGATCAAAGCAATCTGGATAAAGATACAGTTTAACAACTTTTTCTTAAATCTTCATAGTTATAAAAGAAAACGTGTTACATAAATTTCAAAAAATAAACTTAAGAAGCGATTAAGATTAAACATACAGATAACAGCTTTGAACAGTTTTCGATACAGATTAAGAGCCATTAGTTACGAGAAAAATGATGCAAATTTTCTAAATATGAAATAAATTCACCTCTATGAAACAAAAAAAAAAAAATGATTGAAGTTACCATCTATCTTTTCTTTTCTGTGTATGTTTTAATAAAAGGAGATGGTCCCTTTAGAATGTTCAAAAGTAAAATTGATATATATCTTGAAAACCAATGATTGGAATGAGCTGAAAACTTAGACATCCTATTTTTTACGATTGTGGTTCGTTTTATGTAAAAATGAATAAAGAACCTAGTTCATAATTATTTAATATGAATTTGCTAATAAGTTTCATAATTGAAGATGTTTTTGAATCGAAAATATAAATTTATTTCATGTATCCCATTAGAAAACTTCAGTCGTATGATATTTTAAGAAGATATAAATTAAACTTTGTTATATGCATCTTCAAACTTTGAGCCCTTCTATTTATATGAAGATTAAAGAAAAAATACTTAAAGTACGTAGTATCTTTTTTGTGAGGGCTACCTTAATCCAAGGAAATCAAATGTGGATGTTACGTTTTGAAAATTCAAAGTTGGTACAATTTGTATTATGTAGACGACCTATATTATACGCAATTCGCAGTCAAGTGATACCTCCCGCTTCTCTCTGCGACAATATGCTGAAAACTTCTTTTTTCAAGTGATCTTAAAATTTTGTAACTTTCCCTTTTTAATGTTTATGTATAGTTTTAAATAGGGGAAAATAGGGCTATTGTCCATAGGGTGGAGCGGGGCAATGCTTGAAGTATTGGGTCATCCGGAAAGTTCTGCGGTTTCTCAGAGCGAAGCGCGATTTTATTATTTTGCCACTGCTGATAGGGAGTCACCTTGAATGACCTAGATATGTACTTTCGGTCTTTTCTGAATGCGATGAATAATTCTCGTTTGTGTTGTGGCATAAGTTTTGTTGAAGGGCAGTGCTAAGAATGGAGTACCCAAAATGTTCGTCATATTACGTTCTCTTATTTCAAGAAAAGTAAATTTGCTAACCAGACAGCTCGTAAAATTTGTGCTGTATATAGAAAAAAGGCTGTTTCAGATGACACAGTTCGAAGATGATTTGAGAAGTTTAAACGCGGAAATCTCAGCCTGGAAGATGATATCCACTGTGGACGACCCTCATCTGTAAAAGAGCACCTTTTAAAGAAGCTATCTGCAGCAAATCCACGCTACAATACTCAGGAGCTATCACACAGATTATATGTTCCAAAAAGCACAGTGCATGATAATTCTAGAGCTTCTTTTATAAGAAGTATTGCTTTACAGATGGTGGTTATGCAGTGTGGGCATCATTTTCGAGGTTGAAATTTCCGCGTTTAAACTTCTCAAACCACTTTCGAACTGTCTGGTGAAACAGAAATTTTATCAGCAGTCTGACTTAGTATTTTCATCTTTCTTGAAATAAAATAGCATAATATGACGAAAATGAAATTTTTGGTTCTCTACTTTTGCTTTCTTCTATCTATAATAGAAGAAAGTATTGTAATCAAAATTTTTATCGACTTTTATCGACTTTTGTCGATTTTTATCGACTTTCGACGGATTTACACGTTTCAGGGGTCAGAGATTTCAAAAAATGTCCATCTGTCCGTCTGTCCTCATTGTATCATCAAAAAGTGTATGAAGTTATGAATCGAATTGAACGAAATTTGATTTTCAGGTTTGTGACTATGGCCAGCAGGTCCTCATTGAATTTGGGGATACTCCAACGGAGGGGGAGCGCTGCGATAGCTCCTTTTGTACAATTTTTCATTATTGTATCATCGAAAATGTATGAAGTTATTTATAGTCTTGAACCAAATTTTATGTATATGTTTTTGACTGTGGAATACAGGTGCCAGTTGAAATTGGATATTCGGCCGGAACAGGGCCCAGTGACAGCCACTTAAATATATCAAATTCAAAAAGGTGTACAAAAAATTGGAATTCCTAAAAGGTATTTCCTTTAAATGTTCGGCCTTGATCCAAGGATTTTGGAGCAAATATTTGTTTTGCCTTCATCTTAAAAAAATGGCTGAGTTACAGCAGTTTGAAATTTTAGGGTGGTTGATATTTTCAAATAAGACAGCAGAATTCTTCCATAAACGGGTTTAATTTACAGTGGTGGCCAAAAGTGTGGACATGTTTTGCGATAGCTCCTTTTGTACCATTTTTTATTATTGTATCATCGAAAGTGTATGAAGTTATTTATAGTCTTGAACCAAATATTATGTATATGTTTTTGACTGTGGAATACAGGTGCCAGTTGAAATTGGATATTCGGCCGGAACAGGGCCCAGTGACAGCCACTTAAATATATCAAATTCAAAAAGGTGTACAAAAAATTGGAATTCCTAAAAGGTATTTCCTTTAAATGTTCGGCCTTGATCCAAGAATTTTGGAGCAAATATTTGTTTTGCCTTCATCTTAAAAAAATGGCTGAGTTATAGCAGTTTGAAATTTTAGGGTGGTTGATATTTTCAAATAAGACAACAGAATTCTTCCATAAACGGGTTTAATTTACAGTGGTGGCCAAAAGTGTGGACATGTTTTGAGTTTCATGTTTTTCAACTTTGTGTGCTTGTAGAATATATTAATTTTTACTTAAATACAAACGTTTTTATATCAAATTGAAGGTAATTTAATGTAAAATTTAATAATAAATACAGTATTACAATATCTGTATTACAAAAAAGTTATGCCACTAATAGTAAGATCTATCTTAGATTTGCATTTTTTTTAAAGCACAATCAATACTTAGTAGGATAACCCTTATTTTTTAAGACAGCTTCACAGCGTCTTTTCATCGAGTGAACGAGTGTTTGGAGTTCATATTTCGTAATCACATGGTGCCAAGAATCAATTATAGCTTCAATAAGTTGTCTTTTATTGGATGGACTTTTTTTCGTACAAGAATTTTCCAACGTCGCCACAAATTTTCAATTGGATTGAGATCAGGGCTGTTTCCTGGCCATGGTAATATATCTATGCCTTTATTTTGAAACCATGCTTTGCATACTTTTGCTGTGTGGCATGGAGCTGAATCCTGCTGAAAAATAAATGGTGCGTTGTTGGGGAAGAGATCCCTGATGGAAGGTATCAATTTTGGTTCCAGGACAGTTTCGATGTATTTTTTGGCACTCAGGATGCCATCAATCACTTGAATTCGGCCCATCCCATCTGCAGACATACATGCCCAAATCATGACATTTGTTGGGTTTTTTGTAGTTGCTTCAATGTAATCAGGATGAAGTGCTTCTCCTACTCTACATCTCACGTATTTTCTACCATCACTACCAAAGAGCGATATTTTACTCTCATCGCTCCAGATAACTTGCTTCCCTTGATTTTCTGACCATTTAATGTGTTCTTTTGCCCACTTAACTCGTTTTTCGAGTTGCTTTTGATTTAAATATGGTTTTTTCCTTGAAATTCTAGCTTGTAGTCCAAATCCTGATAACCTTCTTCTTATTGTTTTTGAACTTACTGCAATACCCGCTGCATTCATTTCACATCTAATGGCATCTGATGAAATTTTTCTATCTTGAAGGCATAGCCGTTTAATTTTTCTATCGGCAGTAGCACTTGTGCATTTTTTTCGGCCTGATGTGACCTTATTTTCCACTGATTTCGGTTTTTTATAACGTAAACAGAACTTTAGTACACCAGACCAAGTCACTGAACCACCAACTTGTCTTGCAATTTCAGCATAAGAGAGGCCATTTTCTCTCAATATGACAATTCGGCTCCTTTTTGTAGATGTCCAATTAGTTCTTCTTCTTGATGACATTGTTTAAAATTAGTTTAATTAAAAAAATTACTTTAAAATATTCAAAAACAGCAATACTCTATTTTATTGTACTAGTATGCATCATTCCGCAAAATATTTCCACAACAATAACTCTTTTACCATCTAAATAACATAAACTATAGTTACAGACATTTGATTGGTCCTATGAACAGTGTTTGTGATTGGCTAGTACGCTTTTATTACAAAACACGTCCTTATTCAAAACGATTTGTGTTTGTTTGTTCTACTAAAATGAGCATAACGTTTTTTGTAATACAGATATTATAATACTGTTTTTTTATTAAATTCCACATTAAATTACCTTCAATTTGATATATAAACGTTTGTATTTAAGTGAAAATTAATATATTCTACAAGCACACAATGTTGAAAAACATGAAACTTTCAAAAAATGTCCAAACTTTTGGCCACCACTATATGAGTTTTAGTGAACATGGTTTCGGCAAATTATCTTTCATTGTTTTAACCATTGTTCCAACTCTTATACTATGCTTAACACTATATATTTATATTCGCCAACGTCAAATTCTCGCCAAACTTGGCGTACACTTGACGAAATATCGCCAAATTTGGCAACAAAAATACGTTGCCATAAATGAAGCCAACTTGGCTGTAGTAGACTGATTTGGCGATATTTTCACTCAAATTCAATATTGACGAGAACTTCTTTAATCGGGCTCCACGCATTTTAGCTTGGTATTTTCTAGTAAAATTTACTAAAACGTTAAAACCTTGGATAGGGAGGCTATCTGTTCCTGCCAGTACAGGTAAGGACTTTTCGTAGTTTAGTATAGATCGGCTGATCGCATCCAGGTAACCCGACGATTCCCAAGCAGCTGACGTACAACAGATTGAAGAAAAATATTGATTTTATGATTGGTGATGTGATAGCGAATTTTGAAGTTTTAACCTGATTGAGATAGAAGAAAGTTTTGGGAATGGCACATCCGATTAGTTAGCTCTGCACTGAAAACAAATAATGCCTCAGCCTCGAATATGATGCTCGCTGTGGACGAACATCATCTGTAAAGGAGCACCTCTTAAAGAAGCTATCGCTAAAAATTCCCGTTCATGAGCTATCACACAGACTAAATATTCAAAAAAGAACAGTGCATGATAATTTGAGAGCTTCTTCTATATGTAGTCCTGCTTTATAGATGGTCATGTAGAGCGGACATAATCTTAGAGACTGAAATTTCTCAAACCACTTTCGAACTGTGGCATGTGAAACAGCACATTGTTCATATACAGCAGAAATTTTATGAGCAGCCTGACTAGCATTTTCACCTTTCTTGAAATAAAATAGCATAATGTGATGAAAATGAAGTTTTTGGTTCTCGGCACTAAAAACAAATTATGCCACAACACAAGCAAGAATTATGCAGCGCAAGCACAAAAGATCGAATGTGAATATCTGGGTCATTCAAGGTTACTCATTAACAGCTGTTGCAAAATGACTAGACAAAACTGCGCGTCACTTTTTGAAAAACCGCAGAACCTGACCAACAATTTGCAGTTTTGTTTCACATACTAGCTAATAGACATATAGTTTGATTGAAATTTTCATATAGTTTGCATGTAATTAATTATTTGAAGTGGCTCAGATATGGGCATTAGTCCTCCGCCTCGGCATTAATAGAAAAACACATGCGATCAAGAAACAGCCCCCTGTCATCATTATTTTTTCATCAGGTTGAGTAACCAGATTTTTTTCTACAGCTGACGCGAACCGAATAGCGGGTCCGGTTGGCACTATATTTTTACGTTGCTAGTCGGGTAGACTCTAATTGTTTCGAGTTCGTATAGAGTTTTGATTCTTCTGTGTCAGGTCCGGGTTAGCTCTGCTTTTTAGGAAAAATTCGAGAATATTGTTTCTGATTAAAATACTATGGTTAAAAACTGTGTATATGAATGAGTCTTTACATGTTCATTTTTCTACATAAAAAATTAAATTTATATTTGTGATAGGATTATAGACTACTTGCTATAATTAATTTTAATAATGGATCAATTTTCTTTGCTTTCGGGTCGGGTCCGTTGGTCGGTCGGGTCTAAGAAATAGTATTTTTCGGTATATGCTCGGGATGCGGGCAGTTTTTAAAATAATTTGCTCGTTCTAGTCGGCGGGTTGACTTTAAATAATATTTTCGGGTTCAGTTCGGGTATACCCACAAGACTCCAGTCACCGCTCCCAGAGGTATAGTTTGATAATTTATTGAACCGTTACAAAGGTTGAACCAGCAGAAACTGGCATTGTGCTGAATCAATGAAAGAAATTAGAGACATCTCCGGCTGGGATAAGTAAGAAGCGTGCACAGAAAAAAATTAAGCACTATTTTATGGCACGACGTGTGAAACAAAAGTTTTCCTGGACATTTCTTGGGAATCATAAAAGTGATTCCATAATTTGTATTTGGCCTATGTACTGACGAAAACATATGAAAGAGGTCGGCATTTGTCTTAAACATCGCGATAAACTCTGACAATAACAGCAATAGATCGTAATCCATTTTATTTGAGACCTCTGTACTTACCTGTGCGCTATGTAGTTGTTTACGCAAATCTAAACAGTAGGAAATGTCGCAAGTGGTTGTATCGAATTTCTGCTGTTATTACCATCAGAATATCTATGGATACGGGTAGTAAAGGACCTCGATACAAAAACTATGAGAACTAAGAAAAGAGAATAAGGGTTTAATTATCACGCGGTCAAAATTTTGTCCTTTTACTATCATTAATCTTTCTGTGCAAAAACCTTTGGTTTTTGGTATTTTTCTTCGAAACTTTATTGAGGTTTCTGGGGCGTTAACTAATGACTTATTAATTCTTAAAATTATTCAGAATAAACCTACAAATAAATCAGCCATAACAGTTTTAAATTTACCAAATGTCACTGTTTTTCTGTTAACCTCCTCACTATGCGTCGTTTGAAAGGAACACTTATGTGCGATATACCTTATCAGAAAATTGCAATTAAATATGCAAGGAAATTCTAAGAATTATTGTTTATCTTTTTTGTTGAATATATTAGCAATAAATTGAGGAAGCTACTTCTTGAATGACACCACAATATGGCTAAATGAACGTGTTGAGAATTTCGGTAGCTCTGTTGAAAATAGGTTTTCAGCAAGTAAATGCATTTTTTAATTTATATTTGACAGTTTCTTTCGAAATAGTACAAGGTTTGATTTGTTTATAAATTCTTGAATGCATTACTTTACAGACGGTGTTTAAAAAAAATCGTATTTTTTCTTTATTAAATATATTTAAAGTTTAAATTTTGTTTTTATTTTTTCAACATAATGCTAAAAATATTAAAAATATGTTTAATTAAATGCGTATTTATGTATAAAGCATATTTTTGGCAGTTTCTCCAAAACTGTATATCCTGAGTAGGTCCTAAGGATCATCGGATACCTTGTTTTACTATGTTCATTCACAGATAATGGCAAATTCTATATCTTTGGTTAAAAAAAATTGAATTGAGCAAGTCAACAATGAATTTTTTTCTGAACATTTTTTTTTTCCTGGGATGAAAATTAATCGAAATATGAAACTGGTTTCTTTTTGTGACTCCTTTTTGATAATAGTATTTCACTGTCTTATTACACCAGAACAGGTTACAAAGTTTCGATGATTTGCTAGCCCGCGAAGGTATTTGTTACTAGAGTGAGGCACTTACAAAGCACCCTCCTTTATTTTATGGTTAAATAAAATAGCTGAAATATAAAAAATAGTTTGTATAAAATAACGTATGCAACTGACACCAATTAATTTGGTTTGCTCTTTCAAACAATTAAGAGTGTTACAGTAACAGTCGAACTCTTTTAACGGCTAAAACGAGGCATGGTTAAAACGAGCGATTTGCACGTTGACAATGTTCCTAATTTAAACCCTGTTAAGATTTTCAAGAGTTTTGCGAGCTCCAAAAGCAAGATCACGGCTAATACAAGTAAAACATTTGTTCATTTCAATGTGATTTTCTGCGAAATGTAGGGTACAATTAGGAAAGAAATCCCTTTCTTTTCCTCTGTTTGCGATAATATTTCTAAATCACAACTGTCTCAAAATGTAGTCACTTATTTTCATCAGGCAGATTTTAAACCTACATTCACCCAAGAAAATGGGAAAGAATGTCCTGAAATCTTTTGAAAGAATGAAAAAAATAAGGGAGAAATACGAGCATTTCAAATACCGCCCTTTTATAAGATTTACAACTGAACCGTGAAAAGGAAGGAACATAAAATACATCCTTGTTTCTTTCTCTAATGAGGGCACTGAACCATATTAACCCGCCTTTTAATGTTCTTTATTGCACTGTTAAAATGAAAAGGATGTGTGAAATCAATAGCTTCAACATAGTAGTAATTAACTGCAATGTTATCAGATTTTTTCCAGGTAAAGTTATGTTAATTTTAGAATGGAGATAATTGGAGCAATTAAGAGTTGTAATTTGCTTATTTATGTGTGTGTTTTTAAGATTTTTATTATATTCTCCGGTATTACGAGTAACTGTTAATTCGAGGACTCTCCTAATTCCCTTGCTTCTGATATTGAGAGTTCGTGCATATTATTTAGTCATAAAGGAAAATGTTCCAAGGTTTTATTCTAAATCTAATTAAAACCATGCTGTATCACAGCAAATGTAATTAATATTACAAATCAGTTGCAGTTTATTTTCTAACAGTATTATTATAATACGATTAACTGCAGTTGTTCAATGTGATGCACCACACGTGGGTCCTGAAATGTATTTTTTTAATTAGAGCAAAATACAGTAACAAAAATGTCAAAAGGCGGTCGTGAACTGAATGTCACTATTTCCGAATAGTAATTGTCGCCTTAATAATATAAATTGTTATTAAATAAGGGAAGATTTCTATCAGGAAGTAGTGGTGACAATTGGCATGCGTGTTTGCCAATGTCATATGCCACCCCTCTCAGAAGGGGGACCTACAACTGAATCTGTAACCAGGGGTGTCACATAGGTTTGCTCAGATCTACATACCATAATGGCTCCAGTTCTGGCATTGATACAAAATGATTTATCAGAGACAAAAATAATACAGTGCATACCAAAGATGTTCTTTTTGAAATACCATAGATGTTGTAGAGCGAGGTCTCATAGATGTCCTGTGTGATGTACCAGACATTGTAGAGCGAGGTCTCATAGATGTTCTGTGTGATGTACCATAGACGTTCTAGAGCGAAGTCTCATAGATGCTCTATGAGATGTACTTTAGAGAGGTGGAGATACACTGGGTATGTTCGCGTATCCTCCGATCATCTGCGAGACCATCAATGGGACAATAGAACGTCGCAGTGCGACGTATTTTATACTTTCTAGATATGTTCGCGTGCTGTGTGGGGTACAGGACAAGTATTTGAAAATGAATATATTTATCTTGAAATGACAAACTTTCTAAACTGATGAATTGGGAGTACTGTTCAGAAAAATTAGTATATTACGCCTATAATTATACTAAATCTTGGATGCTTTTTAAACTTGAATGTGCCCACATACTTAAATCTGTTTCACTTAAATCGCTGCATTCTGACACAATAACGAAATCATTTTTATATGCATAAAAATTTTAGATAGTATTATTGAGGTTCACGAGAATCGCACACTATTTTTCATTTAAAATAAAGCATTCATAAAAATAAACGATGATTCATGAAATGCTATCAACGTTAGTATTTTAAACTGATTTATGGGACTTGTCATCCATAAAAAGTTTGTGATAAGTTAACATGCTATATTTCACTGACAGGTTGGCAAATGAATGAGAATACCCGAGAAATTTAACCATGAAAGAAAAAAAGAATCCTAATTATGTCAGAACGATTCGTCTGTTATAGCCTAGATATAGAAACCATAGCTTTATAGCTTATTTTATTTAACTTTGTTTTTGTATGTAAAGATGAAATTTTGTAAACATTTTCTCGCTTCCTGATATGCTGGACTTAAA
This sequence comes from Maratus michaelseni, assembly GCA_963931845.1. Taxonomy (NCBI): domain Eukaryota; kingdom Metazoa; phylum Arthropoda; class Arachnida; order Araneae; family Salticidae; genus Maratus; species Maratus michaelseni. The sequence continues at coordinate 7,487,581 of OZ007586.1, forward strand.
TGAATTATGTTCACAGGAGTGAACAATGCAACAATTTAATATTTTTAGAACTTTATTATAAATTAATAAATTAATTTTAAAGCATTTTTCGTTAGCCCGCCACAGGTGATAATTCGCAAAATATTCTTTAGGGTTACAATTGTATACGAGTTACAGCAACAATGGATTTAATGGCTGTGAAATTACAACAACAAAATATTTTAAACATTAAAAAATAGAAAATATAAATAAATTTTGTAATATATTTTTTTTAATACGCTTTAATCAATAGTTTAATATTAAGTTATGATTATACGTTTAGATATCAATTTTCAAATCCTGAAAAGATAGTTTAAATAATGCTGTTTTTTTAATGTTGCCATATCTTAAAACCGAAAGAGCAAATTTTTAATAAATTCACTAGCTTGTGCTTTGTACCATGCGTAAAAAAGAGTGGAATTTTCCATAATCTGGTTTGGTTCCCACCCCGTATTGGAACAGATTTTTTTTGGAAAACTCATGAATTGCAGTCAGGAAATTAGGCGTAATTTTCAAGATAGACTGAATGGTTTTAAGAGTTCTTTTAAAGAAAACTATTTTTACTTTTATACTTAATTTAATTAAAGTTATGTTAATTTATGTGATTTCCTTTATTAAATGTTTCGAAAATACCATGGAGTAGGTAAACACTAAAATTACATACCTATATACGAAAAAAACCAAGTGTTTCTATCTGAATGGAATATTTGTACGGCTGGAGAGAAAGGATGCGGTCAAATGTTGATGTATGGGGAGGTGTGGGAAGCTGAAGACGTTTGATAAGTGAAACTTTGCAATTTGTTTCCACTCTAATGAAATTTGTGTTCTCGATACAACTTTACTTTTTTTTGAAAATAGAGATAGAATTGTCTTATTAAAAACATCTCACGAGCATAGTTTAGAAAGATGTCATTGCAAAGAGAATATACATTAAGACCTTGCATATAGAGATTAAGTAACTCGTCCATAGAAGTTTCAAATTATAGGGGGTTCGGAATTTTCGTCTGCTCAAAATTTCGTGTCTGTAGACCTGGATGTTTGCTCACGTTGTTGTCCATATAATTTACTTATTATTGAAAGTTTGAAAACAAAATGGGGTCAAATGGGATAATTATGAACAAATTTTGCTTGTTTCAACTACTGACAGTTTTAAGGAGTTTTTGCTCCATGTAAAACCTTCTAAAACCACCCTAAAGATACTGTTTCACTCTATTTTTCAATTAGAAGTGGTTATTGTTGCTGTGGGATGTAATTAAATTACCTAAAACTGCTTGTTCACAATCATGTCTGATATTCATAATTACACCCGAAGACTATGGGATAATTGTGAATATCTATTTTTGTGTCGGGATGGTATACTACAAAACTTATCAAGTTCTTACAGATTTGTTCAAGAAGTTAATACACACATTATTCTAGCACTATCGGACCCGGCGTTGTCCGGGCCCGTGATAATAACTTTACATATACCTAAAATTAGTGTTGAATGATTTTATAATTTTAAACGAAAATATTTCCAAACAAACATAATGTTGGCAACCCCACTGTCTTTGAAATTTGTATGATTTTATATTTTTAAATGAAAATATCTGCAAATAAATCTAGTGTTGGGGTCCCGATTGCCTTCAGCAGCGTACGGCGGTCTGTTTTTATTTTATATTTTTAAACGAAAATCTTTCGAAACGAACCTAATGTTTTGGCCCTTACAACTTAGTATATTAAAAAAAATCTATTCAAACGAACTAAGCGGCTCCCGTTATAGTGATTGACATATTCATTTCTGACATTCAAATACATTAAACTTTCAATTCTGAAATAACTTTCCTGGGAAAGCCTTATTTTTCAACTGTACAAGCAGTCACGACTTCATATGAGGCTTACTACAACCAAAGTTGGGTATCAGCGCGCTCATTGAACGAAAACTCGCGAACTTAGTTCACTTTCTGTGAACGTGAGTTGTACTTGACTCACTTTTTGATAAACGAACGTGAGCTGAACGAAAGGTCAAAAAATCTGTGAGTTTGAACGAAATTTACGACTCAAACTCATTTTTTTATAATTTATTTAAAAAAATTCCAGCCGTTAAGAACACGTTTTTCCCATTCAAATGCCATTTGGAGGCCTTACACGGACTCGGGACAGGTCGATTCTGATTTATCAGTTTTTCTGGGTTGTGCCCGAGTCTTGCTTTCTCAGAAGGCTCGGGCCGGCCCGAACCGGGCCTATTTCTGAGACTGTGCTTTATTCTTCCTAGATGTGTGCACCGACCGCAATTTTCTGGCATGGTCACAACAAACCTGCTTGTATGAAAATCATTGACCCGTCCCTGTCTGATTCGTGCAAAAATCTGTTAATCCTTCTTGGGTCAACAATTTTGCCGAAAATACATATATTTTTAAATTATCATTATTCAACAATTAAAATTCCCTTTAAAGAATAATACATATACATTTCTAGAGGGGGGGGGGATAGACAGCACTGTAAAACCTGTTATAAGAATCTGTTTATGACGAAATCCTGTTTTAAACGGACACAATTCTTGATCGGTGAAAAATGGATATAATAATCTTAACGTTTGAAAATAAATAATACTTTGCAAGAGACGACAGATCTCGTAAAAAGGAACTAAACTATAACGATTTTTTTTCTCTCCTATCTGATTCCGTCTTAGAAGGTTTCAGATTTTTAAGTCTCTAAGCCGTGTAAAGGGATTAATGGTATTAATAATAATTCAGATATTTACATACAAATAATACATGGGCTGATAAGTTCCCGGTCTCGCACACAGATGGCGTTGCAATCTCCGAACCGATGTTTTTTTTAGTAAATACTAACCTTTAAAAGGTATTAGAAAAAATGCCATGATTATTCGTTGTGGGGATAAAACGCTAGAGTGGTTTTAGTTGAACGACTTTGTTGATAAACAAAAAAATGGATAACAAGAATTTCAAGAATTGTTATTTGATGGGGAAAAATACCGTTCAAACAAAAGCTTGGCTAGATAAGCGTTATCCGGACACTGCACCAGGTGAATCAACCATTATTGACTGGTTTGCTGAATTTAAACGTGGTCGTACGGACACCAGTGATGCACCACGCAAAAGAGGTGGTTACTCCGGAAAACATAAAAACAGTCCACAAAATCCTTTTGGGAAACCGTAAAGTGAAGTTGCAGGAGATAGCTCAGACTCTGAAGATATCCAAGGAACGTGTAGTTTTAATTTTGAATGAACATTTGTCTATGAAAAAGCTGTTGTCAAAGTGGCTGCCGCGCGTGTTGACTTTTGACCAAAAACAATAACGAGTTCTGAGCACTGTTTGGAGCTTTTTTGTTATAAAATTATGTTATTTATTATTAAATTATTATTATTAATCATTTATTAAATTATTATAAAATTATTATTATAAAATTATTATTATTAAATTATTTTTAAAATTATTTTTATTAAATTATTATTAAAATTATTTTTATTAAATTATTATTATAAAATTATTATTTTTAAATTATTATTATTAAATTATTATTAAAGTTATGAAGTTATAAAGCTTTGTTAAAAAGTTTTGTTTTCTTTATTAGACCGGGAACTTATCAGCCCATGTGTTAGAGATTCATTAAAAAATCAATATAGTTTACAATAAGATATATATAGAAAGAAATGTAGTAGAAACAGTAATTTGGAATGGAGGTCCCTGTACTATGCAGTCTATGGTAGAGGTCTGCACGGGCCCGGCCATCTCCATAGAAGAAAAATTCGGCCCTGCTCGGTCCGCTATAAAAATTAAAAGTTCGGCCCGAGCCCGGCCCGGCCAGTAGAGAAAAAATTATTGGCCCGACCCGGCCCGGCATAACAGCTAAAAGTTCGGCCCGAATGAATTTCTACAAAACATTGATTTGTTTGAAAACTGGCTCTGAAAGCTTGCTTTAGTACTGTGTATTGTGTATATACCAGTGTTGGGACTTTTGAAAAATCAGTGGTAAGTTGAATTAAACTAAAAATATCCGCGAGTTTGAGTAAAAATTACAACTCAAACTCATTCAATTTTTTTCGTAAATTTCTTTCAAATTTTTTGCGCTGTTAAGAAGATATTTTGTCTTTTCAAATGCTTTTTAGAAGCTTACACGAGACCAGGGCGGGTCGGTCTTGTCATTACTCATTCTGGACCGGGCCCGGGATTTACTTTTTCTGCAGATTCAGGTGGGCTGAGCAAGACTATTTTTCAAGGTCTAGCCGGGCCTGTACTGCATTCTTCCTAGATGTCTGCACGGGACAAAATTTTCAGGTCCCGTCCCAACACAGATCGTATGAAAATCATTAGCTTGTCCCGTGCATCAGTAAAATGAGGCCCGGCCAAGCAATTTTTGTAAAAAATGAATGTATTTTGAAATCGCCGTTATTCTACAATTAAACTTCTTTTGGAAAAATAGTACATACATTTCGAGGGAAGAAAATTAAAGTACAATAAAACCTGTGAAAAGCAACCTGTATATGACGAAATCTTGTCTTAAACGTTAAATATCTTGTTCTGTGAATTATCTTTATAAAAATTTGCACTGGCATTATATATTGAAAATTTGTATTTTGTAAAGTTTTATCACGAAAGCCGTGATGGATTTTATGCCCCTGCTTTGAGGGGCAAAGGAAGCAAATTTAAAAAAAAATCATCCGAACTCATGTGTATATTTTTAGAAAATATCTTTATCCCTTCTTACTATAAAGACTTATAATCTTTTCATAAAGTCATAATAGGTTTCGAGATGTGTTTTCAGCCCCTACCTCCAGAAGTACAAGGGGTATCGGACGCAAGGAATGCGCAGATGCTCTCTATCAGAAACTGTGAAATTGAATAGCTTTGTCTTTTTTATATAAATTTGAAAGCTCGTTCAAAAACTGCTGTCAAATTTGGCGTTTTGAACCGAATTTTCTGACGTGAAAGCCCAATAAATGTCGTCATGAAACAGCAACTCTTATAACACAAAATGTAATATATCAATCGAAAATTGGAGTTTCTTATTGTTGAACGGGGAAAAGTATTTTTATTTATTTCAGAATGGTCTTAAAACGCCACTTTTAAGTGATTCTTTTTATCTTATGTGTAAAGAATCTACTTAAAGAATGACGTTGTGAATTTTTCTTTACTGGAAATAATTAACGAGGCAACGCAGGCTGCTGCTACCGTGTTATCTTATGTATTATCTTTTCGACCGCATTTCTCCGTTCTTCAAAAAAGTCAGAATTTTAGACGCGAAATACATTTTGCTCGTCAATTTGAGTTTAAATTACAACATCAAAAATCATCCCATTCTTAAAAAAGACTTTTCCTTTACACGGTCAAATTGAGCGTTCTAAAATCAAGAAAGGTCGTACTCTACTCGTACAACGGGTACCTTCCTAAAGTTCTGATAATAGCCAACAGTCAGTAGTACGCTACCCAGGACTAGAAGAAAGATCTTATCTATCACTTCCCTCAGAATATATTTGCACCCCTTGGCCAGAGATTTAGGAACCTACCCCTGCTGACTGACTCCTGACCATATAGAAACTGAAGGTCATAAACCATAATATGTTTCTCTTAAACTTTTATCTTTTAATCAGGCTTTGACTTCTAAGTATTCTACTTGACAGGAGTAAAATATTGTCTGTTTTTCAATGGAAATTAGAACACAATCTTACATAGAAATGAGAGCCTTTTTTAACAAAAGAAACCTCAAAGAACTTTCTTATTTTTATCGAATTATTAAGAAGTTTGTCTTTAATTGTAGTGAAACTATATTAGGTATTGCATTTAATTATAAATTTTATTTTCCAAAAGAATGGGGGTAAATGCAAAATAAAAAATGTTTTTATTAATTCATTAAAGCTTCAAAATAACTAAAAAAATACTTAATTACTAAAAGGTATAAAATAAAAACTTTATAAACAGTTAAGTAAGTTTTATTAAACTGTTGACATGTTTCGGCACCATCAGAGCTAGTTTTAAAACAAATAAATTTACAAAAAACACGTGCAAATTTTATTGATTCATATGCAAAAAGAAAAGGGCCTTTTTTAATTTCAGACATATAATTTTTATCAGCGCTCGTACAAACAAAATTCAGTGGAAAGGGAACAAGAATTTTGGAGTAAATGTGTTTGCTGTAATCCGCATTCCAGGCTAGTTTTAGGTAGATTTCGTAAGAAAACATTTTCTCCTAAGTTAGAATTTTTGAAAAAATTTTCCAGATCTACGCTGATCATGACTCCCAGAACCCAAAACTACCCTCCAGTTCAAAACTTTATCTATCGATATCTATCTATCTATGTCACTTTTTTATGGACACGATAACTGCAATAATTTTGTACATACTGTGTATGACGGCGTTGTACATACAACTTTTCCAAACTGGTACATAAAATCAAGGGGCATAAAATCTCGGTCAAGTTCGTTAATGGGCAAAATCGAATCAATGGGGGGGGGGGGCTTTTTGTGAAAACAGAAAAAAACCATAATTTCATAATTATGAAACGTATCAAATCCGTTTAAAGTTATAATTACTTCTAGAAAAATGGCCGAAATTTTATGTATGACAGATGTCATTAAAAATGCCCCAAGGGGGGGAGGGGGGGTTAGAAGAAAAAAATTCATAACTTCGTCAATTTACAAGATATCAAATCCGCATAAATTTACTGTAAATCTCCCTAAAATTATCTACAACTTTTATATTGACAAGTTTTTTTATAGGACCAACTCTTACGGCAAAAAATAAATAAATAAATAAAAAATCCCTGCTGGCTCCGCCTGCAAGCAGACGTGAAAACAGAAAAAAAAAACCATACCTTCTTAATTTTTATACATGTCGAATCCGTTTAAAGTTATTATTACTTCTAGGAACAGGGCCAAAAATTTATGTATGACAGATTTTTGATTTCATTAAAAATGCCCCCAAGGAGGGGGGGGGAATAGGGGTTTCAGAAGAAAAAATTTCATAACTTCGTCAATTTCCAAGATATCAAATCCGCTTAAATTATTATAAATCTTCTTAATATTATCTACAACTTTTATACTGACAAGTTTTTTATAGGACCAACTGTTACGGAAAAAAAATCGCTGCTGGGTCCGCGTACAGGCAGAGGTATATTTCAAAGTAGGTGGTCCCAGCTGCCACATCATGGCAAATAAGTCATTCTTCTGCAATTCCCAATAAACAGGTGCCCCACGGTTTCCGTCTTCGAAATCTACCTGTGCCTGTAGGCCGAGCCGTCAGGGATTTTTTTTAAACGGAGAACATAAACATGAAATAAACTAAACTAGGAATTATTTTAGAACTTCTCTTACAAGACAGTTTTGTTTTAAACATATAAGCCAACTACAGCATTTCAGAGATTTTAACATTTAATAAATATTGAATAATGAAAATAAGTTTCTACCAGTGTATTTCAAAATCGGAAAATGAAACAGCTCATTTTTTTAATGCGTCTTACCGTATAACATAAATTTTAAACGCATGAATATAAAACAAATAAACAAATAAAAATGTTCTTTTCTGGGAACTAAGCGTAGGAGAAACACAGATATCCTCACAAAAGCCTTTTTGTTATTCTTTCTCTGTGTGTTTAATCGTTTTAAGTTACTTAGGATGAATAAAGTTTACCCTTTTTTTAACAAATTAGATACGAATAAAATTTAATTTAATTTCAAGATACAGATATATTTTTTCCGAGACGGTGTCTACACTTACTTATATACGTAAAATAATCAATGAAAACTAATGATATAATTCTAATTCACAATCACCTTTTTGAATAAATGAAAAAGTATAAAAAAAACAAAATAATAAAAATAAATTTTTAATACCATTGAACGATTGAAAGTATATCTTTCATGTTCGTTAGATTTAAACTTTATTTTTCTGTCATTTTATATACAATTATTTCATAAAAATTAAAATTTTTAAAGAAAAAACACGCCAAATTATCATGCAGATGCGACGCATAGAAAAAAAAACATTGAATTAGAGGTATGCACGGGACGAAATTTTAAGGCCGAGCGTGACCAAGACAATCCGTAGACAATTTTTCTTTTGGCCCGGTAGTAGTGTTCAAAGTTTGGCCAGAAGTGCTCCGAGCACAACTCGGCCCGTTGAAAAAAATTATTGACCAAGTCAGGTACAAAAATTAAAACTTCGGTCCAGTCTGCACAAAACATTAATTGGCTCAGCTATACCCGACTAAGCTCGACCTGGCTGAACATAGATTTTTACGCCTATAAGGTTAAAAGTGTCTTGTACGAGAAGTCCTAACTAAAAATACTTATTTTACCTTTTATATCATGTTTATATTCTTCATTTAAAAAACGGGTTCTGAGGTGTGGTATTTATTTTTTAAATGCATCTGATTATATGTAACTAGCACAGCTACCATTAATATTGTTAATCCACATTCTATGGCTTGGAGATTTAAAAATAAAAATTCTATACAATAAAATCTTCTAAGGCGGAATTGCATAGGAAAGAAGAAAAATCCGTCATGGGCTGGTTTCCCTATGAGCAAGTTCATCGTCTGTTGTAAATGCATTACATTTCTTTCACAAGTACTGTTATCCTCATTTTACATAGATCAACGTTTTGTTTTATTTTGTTAAACACGGGGTTACGTCATAGGCAGGTTCTTTTTCTCAGGTTTCACCGCATTTTAATTTTATTGCCTAGAAATTTATCTACCCATCTTTAAAAAAAAATAATATATATATATATATATATATATATATATATATATATATATACACCAATTTTAATTGTGGAATAATAGCAATTTAAAAATACGTGCATTTTTTGAAGAAAAAAAAATTGAGCCGGGCCAAATTTTACTGATATTTTTACTAGACCGGCCAGAGCCGTGCCGGTCCAATGATTTTCATATGAGCTGGGGCTGAAAATTTCTGTATGTTCAGACCTCAAGAAGACTGCAGTCCAGCCCTGATGTGGCCCGAAAAATAAATTTAGTCCCGGCCCATCTGGGTCCGAACCTCAAGAAAAAAGTAATCCCCAAACCAAGCGTGGACCGAGTGTCAGGGAGGAAAATTGGGCCGGGTCCATGAAGACCCTTACATCGGATAACCAAAATATTAGTTCACAAAATTATGTAAATTTGGAAGATAAAATTCTAATATATTAAAAGTAGATAAGAAACACCGGTTCTAAGCCAGCTGCACGCGCTGCACCAACCTCAAGGTCGAAGGAAGGTCAGTGCAGCCCGGAAGTACGTCGCGGCGGAAATACGTCACAGAGATAAGCGGAGTGGGGAGATAAGGGAATGGGGGAGATAAGGGAGTGGGGGAGATAAGGGAATGGGGGAGATACTCAAGTCTAAGAGGGGATTAGTTTAATTAATGGAATTAGTTTAATTAATGAATCGTGGAATGCTTTTTAAAAACTTTTTTTTTCTAAAATTATCATGCTACAGTAGAATGAGGTATTTTTCTAAGTTGTTAGAGAATAGATTTTTTATGGGTTTTCCAAAAAATTAAATATTTTCCAAAATTATTTTTTAAAGAATTATTTTTTTTAATTGTGGACCCACCATAACCACCCGCTATGAAAACAATTCATAACGCCACATTTTTTTTCTTTTTTTTAAAGGTATTCGAGAAAAGTTATGCGAAAAACAGAGAGTTTGATTCAAATACAGGGTACCCTATAAACATGAGTCTCCATACTAAATTTAGGCAGGCCTCCCCTCCCTCCTCCCCCCCACTTTTTAATTTTAGCAGAGTGCCCTTTGAAACAAGTGAGGCTAAAAATATAAGCTCCCTTCAAAAAAAAAAGTGACACATAAAAATTGTAAAGAGGAATAAATTGAGGAAATAGCCCCCCACCCCCCTTTTGCCCCAGAGGGTCCCTTCGATGTAAGTTAGGCTAACAATATAGCATACCCTGCAAAAAATACAGAGTACCCATAAAAAATACAGGGTACCCTATAAACGTGATTCACCATATCAAATTTAAGTGTCTCACACCCTCCCTTTTTTATTTTAGCAGAGAGCCCTTTGATAAACGTCAGACTAAAAATGTAAAGTTCCTTCATAAAATACAAAGTACCACACAAAAATTGTATAGGGGAATGAATTGAGGAAATAGCCCACCACCCCTCTTTTGCCCAAGTGGGCCCTTCGGTGTAACTTAGGCTAACAATACAGGATGTATGGAAAATAGAGAGTGGCCATCAAAAATACAGGGTACCCTATAAACTTAATTCACCATACTAAATTTAGGCAGGCCTCCGCTCCCCCCTCCTCCTCCTTCCCGCCTCCCACTTTTAAATTTTAGCACTTTTTAATTTTAGCAGAGTACCCTTTGACACAAGTGAGGATAAAAATATAAGGTCCCTTCAAAAAATACAAAGTGCCATACAAAAATTGTGTAGAGGAATAAATTGAGGAAATAGCCCCCCACCCCCCTTTTTCCCAAGTGGACCCTTCGATGTAAGTTATTCTAACAATACAGGGTATATGGAAAATATAGAGTGTCCATCAAAAATACAGGGTACCCTATGAACCTGATTCACCATACCAAATTTAAGTGCCCCCACACCCTTTTTATTTTAGCAGAGAGCCCTTTGACACAAGTGAAGCTAAAAATATAAGCAGCCTTCACAAAATGCAAAGTGCTACACAAAAATTGTATAGGGGAATAAATTAATGTAATAGCCCTCCACCCCCTTTTGCCCCAAATGGGCCCTTCGATGTAAGTTAGGATAACAATACAGGGTGTATTGAAAATACAGAGTGCCCATCAAAAATACAGGGATACCCCAATAACATGATTCACCTTACAAAATTTAAGCGCCTCCTCCCTTTTTTTTTATTTTAGAAGAGGCCATTTCGACACAAGTGAGGCTAAAAATATAAGGCCCTTTCGAAAAATACAAAGTGACACATACAAATTCTATAGGGGAATAAATGCATGGAGGAAATAGCCCTCACCCCGTTTGGTGAAAATACAGGGATACCCTATAAACATGATTCAACATACTAAATTTAAGGGACCGCTCCCCCCTTTTTTTAAAAATTTTAGCAGAGTATTCTTTGATAAAAGGTAGACTGAAAATATAAGGGCCCTTCAATAAAAGTTCTATAGGGGAATAAAATGAGGAAATAGCCCCCACACCCTTTGTCCCAGAGGGGCCTTTGATATAATGTAGGCTAACAATACAGGATAGCCTTAAAAAGGATAGAGTGCCTACAAAAATGATACTAATGAATGAGAAATTCAAACGTTAATGCAAAATTAGGATATATAGTAAATAACAAAATAATAATAATAATAAAATAGGATAAATAAATTTTAAAACCATAATAAAATTTAAAACCACCCTTTAAAACCATATGAAAGTAATATTTCAAAACTCGATAGAGTAAAAATTTTGGGGGCTATTTAAGCCTCCTTCACAAAAAAAAAAAAAAAAAAAAAAAAAAAAAAAAAAACATTTCATAAAATAGATCCCTTCACAAAATTTCCTTCTATAAAAACATACGCTTCATTAATTATTTTTTTTAATGTATAATTTGAAAGAAAATACCTCTTAAGTAAAATTCAGTGATTCTCCCTAGGGGAGAGAATTATATTAGAATTTTGGGTTAGCGTTGGCTAAGGATTTGTTATCGACTTGGAGAAAGAAAAAGCACAGTAAGTATGCGTCACTAAGCTTGAGGGGATGTTTGATAAGATATTGAAGATTAATGATAAGAGAATTTTCTATAGTTAACAATTAGTATTCAAATTAGTATTTGGAGAATTATATTACTAAGTTAGAATGAAAAAAAATAAACTTATTACTTTCATTAGTACATATATCTTAATATACATTACTTTAAAAATTTTAAACGTTTATTCACTCTTATAAATTCCTCCGTTTTCACATATAGGTGGAAAAATGATCACTTGTTATTTCAACATATAAAGCAAAACTTACTGTTATTAAAAAATGTATAACTAAGAATTTTACGAATATCGAAAGAAAAAAAAAACTAATTCGTTTAACTGTTAATGTATTGAATAATTTTTTTTTTCAAGTGTTACTAATAACATATAAGAAGGGACATATATGAAAAAAAAAATAATAAGACATACTAAAAGTAGAAAAAGAAAAATGATTTATAAATAATAAAAAGAGATGCATTGTGGTGGGGCTTTGTGAAACACTTTCCAACGCTATCGCATTACTATTAAGTCATTTCATGCATACAGTGAACCGAGATATCTAAATAAAACATATCACACTAAACATCCCATCATAACAATTATTATACTTATAATCGTTAATGTATGCAATTTCTTGCATGTAACCCTGTGTATACACTACTCATCACATTATATACACTAAAATATTTAAGTTTTAAAATGCATTAAGATCGAGATAAAGTATATATTCTTTATTTTCTTATAGTCTGGGTTATGTTCTATATATCTTGTTTTCACTGAAATTACTAGTTAAGTTTTAAAAGGAGTTCGGATCAAGATAAAGTTAATATTCAAAACACATATCTTATTATATAATTTATCTTAGCATATATATATATATATTATATATATATATATATATATATATATATATTTTTTTTTTTTCAAACGACACATATTTTTACATGTAATAAAGCATTTACTTTAAAACCATAAATACGTGAGTGAATAAGCTTAGAATTTCTATTTTTACATTTTAATATATTTACTTATTAATTATCCTGCATAAATTATTTTCGCCATGCATTAAATTACTTGCTTATTAGCATTTTGAATGTGTCAGATACACTAAAATGTAACTGATCTTATACATGTTTTCAAGACATATTAACTATCTTCCATAAATTACATTTATTACGATAATGCTATGTAATCTAAACTACTTTTTAAGATTTTGGTTATATTAGCTAAATTAAAAAGTACATATTTCAACAACTATAGATATTTATAAATCGCATATATATATATATATATATATATATAATATTTAATGCATAAGATAAATAAACATTCATATAAACTTCATATAGTATAGAAACACAAATTATGCTTACCTAAAATGAACAGATCTGTAATCACCTGCTCGCATCAAGTCTTCCTCATATTACGGGAGCAGGACAAACATAAGTGCTTCTTCTGGAATATCTTGGTCTTGAATGATTTCAGTATAACTCTTTATCAGTTAATCTTATCTTTAATCTATCACGTGGTATGTGACGTCACTGATAAGGGGATTCATATCGATAAGGGGTAGATGTAAGATGTCTTAATGAATCGATATAATTATTTTAATTATTTTTATAATACAAATTAACTATTATATTTCTTTTTTAATCAAAGTTTCAAATAATACATGAAACATATTGTTCACATAGAAGTTAGTATATTCCTACAATGAAGCGAGGTTGGTACTTAAAACCGTTAATGTATGCGAATTCTTTCGTATAGCCCTGTATAGGTGCTACTCACGATATATATATATATATATATATATATATATATATATATATATATATACTAAAATCTGTTAAGTTTTAAAATGCTTTATTAAGTATTCAATAAGAAATAATAACTAAGAAATAAATTAAAAATATTAATTAAGAGATACCTTAATGGTCGGACTTAAAAAATTTTTGGGGAAAGAGATGGGTTTTAATTAAATATGTTAATAAATCTAATCCAATACAAGTTTTGCTAAAATAGAGATTATAGTGAAAATACAGCTTTCGTTTCATTTTCCACTTATATATAATTATAAGGCTCCTTCTGCAATGAAGACTTGACTGCTGTGTAGAGATTGAAAACTAGCATACTTATGAATCGACTAATATACGTTGGGTTCGCTATTTTAGGATTATCTAAATTAAATATGCATGATTTTCACTATAACTTCATAAAGAAAACATATAGAGATCGGGAAACATTATTTACTAATCAGACTCCGTAACTTACCATATTCAAACACATAATATTTATAAGGATATGGAACAATATCGTGATTTCTTTGATTTCTCTGAGTATTCAAAATCCAATCGTTTAAACCACGCAAGTTTCGAACACAACAGACATATGATCAGACTTCTCATTTTATGGGCATCTCGTTAACCACTGGGCTGAGTGAGCCCCCGTTATTTAATCACATGAATATGATTTCTATCTTTTGTGATTTACAGATATTTACTAATACATGAATACGCTATACATACCCTATATTAATCTTAGGAAAGTATTTTTATCAATATAAATATAATTTTCTCAATTTAGTGGTTATACATTTTAACTAAAATTCCTTCTGGATATAACTCGACCATTCAGATTATATAACATACACTATTAGATAACGTTTACAAACTTCCATTTTATTTTAAACAATGGTTAGATCACGTGATAGTATTTAACTTAATGTTTTTAGAAATGACATATGGACAAGTCTTTCAAAAATTTTACAAGATAATAAAAAGTTCTGAAAACTACAAACTTATGTTAAAAGGTTACATGAAAAGTGCAAATTAAAAAAGAAAATTCAATTTAATAATTTAAAAAAAAATTTAGTTTAAAAAAAAAGAATTTTTAAAAAGTTAAAAAAACTAATTTAAAAAAAGTTTAAAAAAAATACATCTTAAGGAAAAAAAAATTAAAAATTATTTATTAAAAATTAAAAAGAGTTATACTGAAATCATTCAAGATTTCAGATATTTCAAGATATTCCAGAAGAAGCACTTATGTTTGTCCTGCTCCCGTAATATGAGGAAGACTTGATGCGAGCATGTGATTACAGATCTGTTCATTTTAGGTAAGCATAATTTGTGTTTCTATACTATATGAAGTTTATATGAATGTTTATTTATCTTATGCATTAAATATATATATATATTCGATTTATAAATATTTATAGTTGTTGAAATATGTACTTTTTAATTTAGCTAATATAACCAAAATCTTAAAAAGTAGTTTAGGTTACATAGCATTATCGTAATAAATGTAATTTATGGAAGATAGTTAATATGTATTGAAAAAATGTATAAGATCAGTTATATTTTAGTGTATCTGACACATTCAAAATGCTAATAAGCAAGTAAATTAATGCATGGCGAAAATAATTTATGCAGGATAATTAATAAGTAAATATATTAAAATGTAAAAATAGAAATTCTAAGTTTTTCACTCACGTACTATTTATTTATGGTTTTAAAGTAAATGCTTTATTTTATATTACATGTAAAAATATGTGTCGTTTGAAAAAAAAATATATATATATATAATATATATATTATATATATATATATATATATATATATATATATAATATATATATGCTAAGATAAATTATATACTAAGATATGTGTTTTGAATATTAACTTTATCTTGATCCGAACTCCTTTTAAAACTTAACTAGTAATTTCAGTGAAAACAAGATATATAGAACATAACCCAGACTATAGGAAAATAAAGAATATATACTTTATCTCGATCTTAATGCATTTTAAAACTTAAATATTTTAGTGTATATAATGGGATGAGTAGTGCATACATTAACGGTTATCATATATTCTAATACGAGCAAATCTTGTGTGTGGTTATATATATATATATATATAAATGCAAAAATTATCTTAAAAACGGCTCTAACGATTTTGACGAAATTTCGTGTCCTACCGTTTTGGGACACCAGAAAACCATTGGGCTAGGTCACATGTTCGAGAAAATTCGATTAGTGGGTCATTTTGGGTCATTTTGGGTCATGGTCTAGCTAATTGTATCTAAAAAACGGTTCAAACGATTCTGACGAAATTTTGTATCCGACTATTTTCGGGCACGAAAAGACTATTGGGCTGGGTCACATGTTCGAGAACGTTCAATTAGTGGGTCATTTTTGGGTCAACGCGGGTCAAATTAATTTTATCTAAAAAACGGCTCTAACGATTTTGATTAAATTTTGTGTCCTACGAGTTTCGAGCACGATAAAATAATTGGGCTAGGTCACATGTCCGAGAAAATTCGATTAGTGGGTCATTTCTGGGTCATTGTGGGTCAAGATCTAAAAAGCGGCTCAATTTACACTAAATTTTGCATCCAATGGTTTTCGGGCACGAGAAGACTGTTGGGCTAGGTCACATGTTCGAGAAAATTCAATTAGTGGGTCATTTTGGGTCATTCTGGGTCCTGGTCAAGCTAATTGTATCTAAAAAACGGTTCAAACGATTTTGACGAAATTTTCTATCCGACTATTTTCGGGCACGAGAAGAATATTGGGCTGGGTCACATGTTCGAGAACTTTCGATTAGTGGGTCATTTTTGGGTCATTGTGGGTCAAGATCTAAAAAGCGGCTCAATTTACACTAAATTTTGTATCCAATGATTTTCGAGCACGAGAAGACTATTGCGCTGGGTCACATGTTCGAGAACTTTCGATTAGTGGATCATTTTTGGGTCAACGCGGGTCAAATTAATTTTATCTAAAAAACGGCCGTAACGATTTTGATTAAATTTTATGTCCTACGAGTTTCGATCACGATAAAATCATAGGGCTAGGTCACATGTCCGAGAAAATTCGATTAGTGGGTCATGTCTGGGTCATTGTGGGTCAAGATCTAAAAAGCGGCTGAATTTACACTAATTTTTGCATCCAATGATTTTCAGGCACGAGAAGACTGTTGAGCTAGGTCGCATGTTCGAGAAAATTCAATTAGTGGGTCATTTTGGGTCATGGTCAAGCTAATTGTATCTAAAAACGGTTCAAACGATTTTGACTAAATTTTATATCCGACTATTTTCGGGCGCGAGAAGACTATTGGGCTGGGTCACATGTTCGAGAACTTTCGATTAGTGGGTCATTTTTAGGTCATTGTGGGTCAAGATCTAAAAAGCGGATCAATTTACACTAAATTTTGCATCCTATGGTTTTCGAGCACGAGAAGACTGTTGGGCTAAGTCACATGTTCGAGAAAATTCAATTAGTGGGTCATTTTGGTCATGGGTCATGATATTTGAACTTAAATTTAATTTTGACCGAGCATAGCTCGGTCTTCCCTGCTCGTAAGTATAATAATTGTTATAAAGGGATGTTTAGTGTGATATGTTTTATTTAGATATCTCGGTTCACTGTATGTATGAAATGACTTAATAGTAATGCGATAGCGTTGGAAAGTGTTTCACAAAGCCCCACCACAATGCATCTCTTTTTATTATTTATAAATCATTTTTCTTTTTCTACTTTTAGTATGTCTTATTATTTTTTTTTCATATATGTCCCTTCTTATATGTTATTAGTAACACTTGAAAAAAAAAATTATTCAATACATTAACAGTTAAATGAATTAGTTTTTTTTTCTTTCGATATTCGTAAAATTCTTAGTTATACATTTTTTAATAACAGTAAGTTTTGCTTTATATGTTGAAATAACAAGTGATCATTTTTCCACCTATATGTGAAAACGGAGGAATTTATAAGAGTGAATAAACGTTTAAAATTTTTAAAGTAATGTATATTAAGATATATGTACTAATGAAAGAAATAAGTTTATTTATTTTTCATTCTAACTTAGTAATATAATTCTCCAAATACTAATTTGAATACTAATTGTTAACTATAGAAAATTCTCTTATCATTAATCTTCTCTATCTTATCAAACATCCCCTCAAGCTTAGTGACGCATATACTTACTGTGCTTTTTCTTTCTCCAAGTCGATAACAAATCCTTAGCCAACGCTAACCCAAAATTCTAATATAATTCTCTCCCCTAGGGAGAATCACTGAATTTTACTTAAGAGGTATTTTCTTTCAAACTATACATAAAAAAATAATAATTAATGAAGCGAATGTTTTTATAGAAGGAAATTTTGTGAAGGGTTCTATTTTATTAAATGTTTTTTTGTGAAGGAGCCTTAAATAGCCCCCAAAATTTTTACTCTATCGAGTTTTGAAATACTACTTTCATATGGTTTTAAAGGGTGGTTTTAAATTTTATTATGGTTTTAAAATTTATTTATCCTATTTTATTATTATTATTATTTTGTTATTTACTATATATCCTAATTTTGCATTAACGTTTGAATTTATCATTCATTAGTATCATTTTTGTAGGCACTCTATACTTTTTAAGGCTATCCTGTATTGTTAGCCTACATTATATCAAAGGCCCCTCTGGGACAAAGGGTGTGGGGGCTATTTCCTCATTTTATTCCCCTATAGAACTTTTATTGAAGGGCCCTTATATTTTCAGTCTAACTTTTATCAAAGAATACTCTGCTAAAATTTTTTTAAAAAAAAGGGGGGGGGGTGGTCGCTTAAATTTAATATGTTGAATCATGTTTATAGGGTATCCCTGTATTTTCACCAAACGGGGTGAGGGCTATTTCCTCCATGTATTTATTCCCCTATAGAATTTGTATGTGTCACTTTGTATTTTTCGAAAGGGCCTTATATTTTTAGCCTCACTTGTGTCGAAATGGCCTCTTCTAAAATAAAAAAAAAAGGGAGGAGGCGCTTAAATTTTGTAAGGTGAATCATGTTATTGGGGTATCCCTGTATTTTTGATGGGCACTCTGTATTTTCCATACACCCTGTATTGTTATCCTAAGTTACATCGAAGGGCCCATTTGGGGCAAAAGGGGATGGAGGGCTATTACCTCAATTTATTCCCCTATACAATTTTTGTGTGGCACTTTGCATTTTGTGAAGGGACTTATATTTTTAGCCTCACTTGTGTCAAAGGGCTCTCTGCTAAAATAAAAAGGGTGTGGAGACACTTAAATTTGGTATGGTGAATCAGGTTCATAGGGTACCCTGTATTTTTGATGGACACTCTATATTTTCCATACACCCTGTATTGTTAGAATAACTTACATCGAAGGGTCCACTTGGGCAAAAGGGGGGTGGGGGGCTATTTCCTCAATTTATTCCTCAACACAATTTTTGTATGGCATTTTGTATTTTGTGAAGGGTGCTTATATTTTTAGTCTGACGTTTATCAAAGGGCTCTCTGCTAAAATAAACAAGAACGAAAAATCATGCGTGAAGCATAGATTATGTAGCACTTTCCAACGCTTCTAAAATAATTTTACAAATCATTACCGTTTAATAAGCTGAAAGATGACATCTAAGTAAACAATTTGGAAAACGCATAACATATTTAAAAACATAATTTCAGGAATTTTCAATATATACAATATTCGGAAAAATATCCGAATACTTTTATGTAGCCCTGTATATGATCTATAGATTTGTATATATACATAGGATGCTAAATTTTAGTTTAGTTAGGAAACGCGTAGCACCGTTTAAATTCTCCTTCTGGAGTTTCTGTCAATAAACGGAAATGTGTTCGCGAACTTTTGTGCTGCCCTGTATAGGATCTACAGAATTTATACACACCACGTAATAGACAAAAAGCTAGTTAAGATTAAAATCGCGTTTAGTAACTTAAAACGCACTTCCAGGAATTATTATTAGCAGACAGTAGAGAATTCTTTTGTGTGTCCCTGTAAATGAACGATGACTGCTATACACACACTATTCTGTAGTAAGCCTCTTGTAATGCACCTTAGTAATATATATAAACTTCAATGCGTTTAAAATAGTGGAACATTATTTAAATAAGCCGCAGACGATTTTTCTCCATAGACGTAATGTAACGGAATTATTTTGACTGTCCCTGTAAAGTAACTCTAAGTGCTATATACCTACTATTCCATATTAAGCTTCTTCTAATGCATCTTAGTGATCTATATAAATTTCAATGCGTTTACAATAGTGAAACATTTTTAAAATAAACCGCAAATGATTTTTCCCCATAGACCGCAATGTAACGGAATTCTTTTGAGTGTCCCTGTAAGAAAACTATGAGTGCTACACACTTCAGTTGAAATAGGGAACGTGCCATAGATAACGACAATAACATATAAAAATTGCAGAGCAATCCGAGCATATTTACGGGAGTTAGAGCACGGCCAGACGGCCAGACGGCCAGACGGCCATCCGGCCAGACAAACCGAAGTCATAAGCACTTTTCAACTAGGTTGGAAAGTGCTAAAAAGGGAGGGTGTGAGACACTTAAATTTCGTATGGTGAATCAAGTTTATAGGGTACCCTGTATTTTTTATGGGTACTCTGTATTTTTTGCAGGGTATGCTATATTGCCCTCTGGGGCAAAAAGGAGGTGGGGGCTATTTCCTCAATTTATTCCTCTTTACAATTTTTGTGTGGCACTTTGTATTTTTTGAAGGGAGCTTATATTTTTAGCCTCACTTGTTTCAATGGGCACTCTGCTAAAATTAAAAAGTGGGGGGGAGGAGGGAGGGGAGGCCTGCCTAAATTTAGTATGGTGACTCATGTTTATAGGGTACCCTGTATTTGAATCAAACTCTCTGTTTTTCGCATAACTTTTCTCGAATACCTTTTGAAAAAAAAAAGAAAAAAAATGTGGCGTTATGAATTGTTTTCATAGCGGGGGGTTATGGTGGGTCCACAATTAAAAAAAAATAATTCTTTAAAAAATAATTTTGGAAGATATATAATTTTTGGAAAACCCATAAAAAATCTATTCTCTAACAACTTAGAAAAATACCTCATTCTACTGTAGCATGATAATTCTAGAAAAAAAAGTTTTTAAAAAGCATTCCACGATTCATTAATTAAACTAATTCCATTAATTAAACTAATCCCCTCTTAAACTTGAGTATCTCCCCCATTCCCTTATCTCCCCACTCCGCTTATCTCTGTGACGTATTTCCGCCGCGACGTACTTCCGGGCTGCACTGACCTTCCTTCGACCTTGAGGTTGGTGCAGCGCGTGCAGCTGGCTTAGAACCGGTGTTTCTTATCTACTATTAAAAAAACAAAAAAAAAACGAGTTTTTAGTAAACTTCGTTCATTTTCATAGACGAGTTTGAGTTGAACGAGTTCGTTTGAAAAATTTTGAGTTTGAACGTGAACTTGGCTCATTTTTAAGAATGTTCGTTTATGCTCGTTATAACTGGTCGTTTTTTTCGTGAGCGTCCCCAACACTGACTACAACCTAATATGGGGCAAAAAATTAAAAAAACTGTTCCTAACAACCAATATTGCAAAAAGTATTGGGTAATTATGAACATTCTTCTGTAGGTCATTGAAAATGTGTTAGAGCAAAAACTTATTTATAAACTGTTAGAGTAGTTATAACTTAACAATTATTGATTAAAATCAACGACTTACCTTGATTTTATCTGATAGAAACGAATATTCACGGGCACAATAAAACTGTTTGTCACTTTGTTAAGGAATTTGCTAAGCGTGAGCATGGGTGCCAACCACGAAGTAAAAATGGCGGGAACGCTCTCATTCTGTCAAATGGGATGTAGTACTTTGCTTTCTACTCCATTTTATGATCAGCTAATGTCACACGAGCGATAGAGGCGCATGTTCTGAATTACCCAATGTTCACGATTACCCCCAATTGACCCCAATTAAAATTTGTGTGCCAGAAGATGGGGGTGCTTATTTGTTTATTTACAATGAGATTTTTATCTAAAATATCTTAATTTTATAAAGAGATTGAAATTAAAATGTATATAAATTTATAAATAAGTGTTACTTTTTCCAATAATATCTGTATTCGGCAATTATTTTTTTCATTTTGTACAGCAAAAGCTATCCGTTTTTAAAGACTGAAGTTCCCTTTATTTAGAATAAGGTATGTATTTGGTATAATATGATCACTACAAAAGCAGAAACAAGATTCAGCCCTGCTTCTGTTCGTGTAGTAATTGCATGTACTTTACCACGAAAAATGAGAATTAAATACATCGAAACGTGCAGCATTTTATTTTCTATTATGCTTTTAGGTGTATTCGTAATCAGTACAAAAACCCTTAACGGGTTAAAAGTTGTGACGCAGCACTTTCTTTTGGCTCTAAGAATTTTAATTATGGGTCTTAAAAGTAATGATATCAAATTTGAGTGACGATATGTTAATATTTTTTTTTAAATAATCATTTTCTTTTTAGTTTTATTTATATTCACAGGTGCAATTATTATCTTAACATGAAAAAATATATAAAATTTATTAGCTGATGCTTTATCATTCAGATCTCTCAGGAATTCAAAATATGGGTTTTAAAAGAAATGATATCAAAATTTGAGTGCCACCTTGACGTGAATTTAATAGGATTGTTTTAAATTTAAATTATTTTTCGTTTGTCTTCTAAAGTATATTTACACATACAAACAATACTTTTAATTTTTCAATACACTGTTAAATATATTACTTTCACCGAGCCTATATTATGTATTGAAATGCATTTATTTTAGCAAGTGGATAATATGACGCAAAATAATCATTTACATAAATTTTACTTATGATTTTGGATACCGTGGCACAAAACATGAATCGGTCTATTAAAATCTATTCAACCTTTTGAGCGATTTTTGATCACACTTACCCACTTGTTTTATAATTGCATCCTTTAAGCGAGGCTCAGAAATTATCAGTTTTAGATAGGACTCCGCTAGGTTTTGGTTTTACATGTTTTATTGTGAAAGTTTTTCTGCTTGCTTAGCATACTTAAATTGATTGGGTAGAGTTAGTTAATAGTGCTGTAAGAACTCTGCCTGGCACCTCGTACGAAAACTTTTGTTTATCCTTCAATTTCCAGTTTATCGATAGTCATAACAGTCGACTCCAATGAAGCGCTTGTGACTTTGCGACTTCTACCAGTGCACAGAGGTGGATCCACGAGGCAAGGATTCACCCCTCCCTCCAGAAAAATGGTTTTAAGCAGACGTGTTTTCTTCGAAAGGCTAGCTTAGTTGACCACTGCTAGAAACTCGTTACATACTGCCCTTGAGAGATAGCATCGCCACAATAATCCCCTCTCAATGATAAGGACGTCTCGTAGAGGTGGGACGAGCAATGTACACTCGTGTTGTGTGGTGGTTTCTGGGGTTATGGTGTCGAGGTACTATGGGAGACCTCGAAGATACATGGAGCGACAGGCTTTTGTGCTATGTAAGAGTTGTCATAGGTTTTATTTTACAGGCTTTGAGTGCTGTAATCTTTTGGTCTCGAGAAGAGGTGATGTTGGTGAAGCCCACTGAAACAGCGGTGGCAAGGATCGAACTTGGATCCCCGAGTGAGTAGGCGAGTACAACAGCGTCGAGTAAAAAGAATAGCTCAGTTTCTCGCTGCCAGAATCTCGTTGTATACCACATAATGTCAGCGTCATTTGGGAAGTACTTAAAGAAATGATCAAAGCGTGTTTATCTCCGTGTGAATTTTCTTATGACTGCATTCTTTATTCATGGTATTCATTAAAATATTTTTGGGAACTCTCGCTTATCTGTAATCATCACAAAACTCATACGACACGCATAATAAAGATAATCAAATTTATTCTATCGTAAATTACATTTTAAAATGAATGAATGCATATATACATTTATTTGAATAAAATTTATTTCATATGCTTTACAGTAATCAAATAATTGTCACTTTTAATTTGAAAAATAAATTCTCTTGACACAGATTTGCATTGAAATAAATGGAAAATTTGTTAACTTTTTAAAGTTTACCTTTTTCCTAAAACTTTTGAACAAACTAAGCGTTACTTACTGGAGCAATTTAAAATGTATTTAAACCATTTTCATTATTCGTAGAACATCTGAAACTCTTCTTAAATGTTTCCAACTTAATGGATCGCTATCTTTTCTGACAGTTTCCAAAAGAAACTCATAAAGAATTTTGATACGGAGCGAGTTTTCAATCGATTTTTCCCAACATCAAAATTAAAGAAGGACGTAATGCATGTTTTATGTAAATTGAGATTAAGAAAAAAAAAAACCTTTTCACCCAGCGTTTCAGGTTTCAACGTCAAGCTTTTACTTCTGAGTGCAGGAAGCGAATTTTTTATTCTTAAATAGGGATCATTAGACTTTAACACTCTTGTTTCCAAAAGCAATTTCCTTTAGTAAGGAAATCCTTGGAATTTTGTTATTTAATAATACAGCTTTATGAAGTGTAAATATTAAAAAATGTATACTAAATTAGTGCTTTAGATATTTTGGAAAACCTATACATGCTATATAAAATATTATTCAGATTTTTTTATTTTTCCAGTTTTAATTCTTTTCCGTGAAATTTTTTAAAATAAAGGGGAAAAAAACGTTTACAGAAAAATTTCTACATGAATGAAAAATATCTTTAATCCATGCAAAGACAATGTGAACTGCATTTTGATAAATAGTTCATTGAAATGTATAGATTGTATCAAGCAGGGCGGTCGCTCTGCCAAGCACAGCTCTAAAAAAACGCCACACAAACAACGCCAAGAACTGGACTACAGACAGCTACTGCTTACTTACAGAAAGCAACTTCGCAATGTTAAATCGACCAAACATGCCAGATTAAAATATCAGATATCAAATAAACCAAGCGTCGCAGAAAAAACGAAAACTTGAATCTAATGAAGAAATTCTTCAATTTAAGACCAAACTCATCTTCATAAGTTATTTATAAACAGAGATATAGATTTTTTAAAAAAACGTCGGGTTACTTAAAATGATCACTTCTTTCCTTCGTCAAACTTTTTTTTCAAACAATCTACAGACTTAAATATTGGACAGAATAAAAAAAGGATTGTATTTTTGGACAAATAATTACGTAATCTATGTGCTTTTACAAAATCCAGTAAAAAAAATATTTGTTTTCTATCCTTAATTAGCAAAAAACTGTCAATTAAAACTGTAAAAACTTGGTGATTAACAAAATTATGCTAAACAGAGATAAAACCCGCCAACGACCGTGTACCATCTGTATTATAATAGCACAAATCAGTTACGGGTTGTAACCACATCAAATTTCATCTGCAAGTCAGCCATTTTCTATTGAAGATATTTTTAAAAAATAAAACTTCATAATTATAAGAACACACATTTTATCAGACAATTAAATATGACTGCAAACTGTGGCAAATGACTGTTTCCGACATGAATGCGTATGAGAAATTGCCGGGCAAGGATATCGATCTAGGTGGTTCAGTTGCAGAGCGTCAGCACGGTACGCTTGAGGTCCCAGGTTCGAGTCCTGGCCCAGGTCAATTTTTCACTCATGTTTGTTTAGTGTATTTAATTGCCCGATAAAATGTGTGTTCTTATAATATTGTAAAATAAAGTAATCAGACGTAGTGTTTATACTTTAATATATATTTAACTTCATGAAATTTACGTTTTTAGAAAGATCTTTAAAAATAAATAAATTTTTGAGTGAAGAGGTACCTTCTAAAATGTATACATTAAGAGTTATCGGCATTTAAAATTTCTTTCCAAACATAAACAAAATTTTTTTAAATGAATTAAATGTGATTAATTTATTTCTAAAAAAAACACGGTAAAGGACAGGCATTTCGTCCGCAGGCAGAGAATACCTTTCACGTCATTTTCCTATAAATTTATGAAATGCACTTGTTAAATTATTTTTGTTTTAGAAGTGAAGTTTCCATTTAAATTTATTGTAACAGTACAATGTTTAATTGAATAAAATAATGTAAATCTAAGAAATTGCTAAGAAATTCCAAACATGCACAAGGCAACGCAAAAGAAAAAAAAATAAAATAAAAAATAAATAAATAGATAAATAAATAAATAAAAATCAGCTTTCGGAAATTCTAAAAATTATTCATATATCTTAATTACAAGCTAAAGGAGGGTTTATTTCTATATTATTCTATATATAAAAGTAATTTTAGCAAATATATTAAATTCCAATTCGATCTGTTTTAAGCTTTAAGGTAGTTTATAACACATGATAAAAAATTTATTAAAAAAAATGACGCGTCACATTTCGGGGAGGGGAGGGGCGTGAACAAAATTAGGAAGTATAATAAGGCTATCTATTTGAAATTTTACGATATTTTATAACACGTAACAAATTTAAAAAATGAAGCCGCGTTAAAAATTATGGTAGGTGCGGAGCACGTTTTGCCTACACAGGGGGGGGGGGGCACTTTTCTAAATTTTAACAATACCCGTGATGTCACATATCGTTACAAAGGGCTGTGACCACTTATTCATGTTATGCATCACAGGTGTCACCCCCACATTTTGCGCCCCCCCCGACACTACTCATGTTATATATTGTTCGAAAGGCCTGTGACCGCTTATTCCTGTTATGTATCTTCGGAGTCCACCCTCCCACTTTCACCCCCCCAAAGGGGGCACTTTTCTAAATTTTGTCGACACCCCTCATGTGATATATCGTTGGAAAGGTCTGTGAACGCTTTATCATATTATGCATCTCCGCTGTCCATCCTTCCACTTTGCCACCCTAGGTTTTTTTTCTAAATTTTGCACTCACCCCTCATGTGATATATCGTTGGGAAGTCTGTGACCACTTAATCATATCATGCAAGGGGGGGTTCTAAATTTTGCACATACCCCTCATGTGATACATCGTTGGAAAGGTCTGTGACCGTTTAATCCTATTATGCATCTTCGGTGTTCATCCCCCCACTTTTCTCCCCAAACGCGATTCGCTTTCACCACCAGGGGGCGCTTTCATATCTCTGTTTCTATGGGTCGGATCACGACGGGGCAGGGCTCATTCGACTCAACATCGATAGAGCTTACCGATTTTACTTCATTCTTCACCACCAGGGGCACTTTCGTATCTCTGGTTCTATGGGCTGAAGACACCCACCCGGGACTCCCACCGCAAAGTATAAGGAGTTAATGTCTCGGGGGAAAAATCCCTACTAGCACCCAGAGAAAACACCGCCGCAAGGACAAGCCCAGAAAATAACGACAATAATTTAAACATAATGCACTTCTTCAACATATTACAGAATGTTACTGGCACATGCCAATAAGAACTAAGACTACAATAAATAAAAATTGGTTAAACAATAGCCAAAAAAAAACCCCTTAACTAAAGAATAACATTAACAATTAAAAAAAAAGTAAACAACTTTATAGTCAATTCTGGTTACAAATGACTCTTTAACCTACATTAAAACCTACATGATAACCTATATAACCCACATTATTATTTTTTCCCTAATTTATCCCTTCCTGTTTATTTATTTATTCCCTTTTCCCTTCTTCTTTTCAACTAAACCTAGACTAAAATGTATAATACACATAACTGAAGTGCTGCCAGAAAAAGTCCAGCCACCCAAAATACTGTATTTCGAAAGTTCTTCCGAAATCTCCAAATTATAACAGGAAATTCACTGTTTCAAAGTTCCAAGCTGCATTATATAAGGAAACTGTTCAGATGCCTATCCATAAAAACCATTGCAAAACCGCTGGCTTATGTTATTACAAGCAGATTCAACACAACTGTAAACACAAAGTTCTTCTACATCCACCCTAAAAGGATCCGCAAGGAAACATAGCACTGTTAAGTTATGTTCTAAAACTTAGATCTTATAAACGAAAACCTCTCATTTAATACATTGTAGATATCGCATAAGTCTCTGTAATTACTGGTTGATTTTCATATTCTTTCTTAATGTCCTGTTGGAATCAAATCCAAATGATTTTGGCATCAGTGGGCATCTACCAAATAAGTTGTGTATAACATTCCCTCTCTCCCCACAGTCACACAAATCATTAGCTCTTTTATCAATCTTAAATAAGTGAGATGGGAAACTCCCATGGCCAGTACAAAAAATTGAACAACTTGACTGTGACAAACGAACTCCACATTGACTTTATTAAAAATTGTATATATATCTCTACCCAATGTAGAATTCCTCCATTGATTTTGCCATATTTCCAAGATATTACTTAAACAGATTCGCTTCAACAATGACACAGGAAATGACAAAATTATTTCTTCATCAAAAATATTATTTTCTATAACACTCTTTGCCAAACTGTCAGCTCTTTCATTCCCTTCCAGACCAACATGTGCCTTTATCCATCCAATTCTTATCTCTTTCTCCTTATGTGAATTAATG
The DNA here is from genome assembly GCA_963931845.1 of Maratus michaelseni. Lineage (NCBI taxonomy): Eukaryota > Metazoa > Arthropoda > Arachnida > Araneae > Salticidae > Maratus > Maratus michaelseni. Next base: position 7,515,527 of record OZ007586.1, read on the forward strand.
CTCAGAAAAATCTGATGTACTATTCCATTTGTCGGAAATGCATTCTGTATAGCCTTGACTGAAGAGAAACTATCAGTATATAAAATTACTATATTAAAACTCGATGATAAAAGCCATTTTACTGCCATCAAGATAGCACTTAATTTAGCCTGATAAATTGTATTGAATTTATGCAACAAAATCCTGTAATCATAAATAAACCGATTATTATAAAATACCGTGAAAGCCGCCGAAGTACCTTCCTCCATCTTTGAACCATCCGTGTACACAATAGGATAATTTGAAGCTGGGACAGTATCTGTTACTGACTTTATAATTTTAATATTATTCTGTAGATAATAATTAGAATAATCAAAAGTGTAAATTTTTTGTTCAGTTTTCTTACTTTCAAGAACCACATCACGATAACATATTGTTTTTTCTTCTTTCAATACTTGATATTTTTCAAAATAATTACTTAATTTTATGTAGATTGGGCGAACACCGGCCAAAACACAAAGAGCCTCAGTGAACGTATTTCGATAAGCCCTAATTATGGAAAAGAGACCAGCTCTTTAACATGAGCTCAATCGACGTATACTATGAGATTTTAAATCTGGGAAGCAAGCTTCCCAACCATATATAATCTGCTTTTCAATGACGCTAGTGTACCAAATTTTTCTTAAATCTGTCCCTAGACCCTTTTCTCTGCATCCTGTACGTGTAATATTAATTGCTAAATTGCTAATTTTTTCTCTTATATATTCAAAATGGTCACTCCAAGAAAAACGTGCATCAAGAACAAAACCCAAATACTCCACAGAGTCCCTTACGGGAATAGTATTCTGCCCCAATTTAAAAATGGGGCGTCTGTTTGGCAATGTCAAACGACCCAGAAGCATTGATACACTCTTGCCAGTACTCAATGTAAGTAACAGAGTATCACAAATATTTTTAAATTCAGAAATTGCGTTATTTAAATTATGTTCCAAAGATCGATGCTGTCTGCACCTTCGAGAACAACAAAATCATCAGCGTATGAAACAATGTATTTTGATTAAACTTATATATTTTAATTATGTGATCCGCAATTATTAACCACAACAAAGGGCCGATACATGATCCGTGAGGGCAGTCCTTCGAAAGAGTAAACCAAGTCATTCCCTCTGCAAGCATAAGGCCGATCTGCCTGTGTGAGAAAGAATTCTTCAATATCGATTTTAGAAAGTCAGGAATTGGTAGATCCTCAATAATTTGTGACAAAACTTCCCAGGTAATATTATCAAAGGACCCTTGGACGTCCAATGAGGCCAAGGCACAATATTTATTAACTTGCAGAATTTCTCTTGAAATATTCCTTAGATCCTGAACAGCGGTAATCGTGCTCCTACTCTGCCTGAATCCATGTTGAGAGTTATCAATATATTTCACAGCTTCTATACTCGTCATTACTCTGATCTTTATTATCCTTTCCAACAATTTTCCCAATATTGACAGAAGTGTAATTGGCCGATAGGCTCTTGGAGAAGCAGAATCCTTGTTACGCTTACGAAAGAAAATCACTTTTCCAGCCTTCCAAACCCTAGGGAAATGTCCTAATGATAAACATTTGTTAAACAATGCTATAATTAACGAAGAATAATTAGTACATAAGTACTTAACTATTATAGCATCTAAATTATCCGGTCCTGAGGCTTTCCCATTTGCCTGTTGTTTCATGACATAGTTCAATTCTCTACGATTAGTTCCATTAAAACCCACGTCATTTGAATAGTCCCGTATGGAAACAAATTCATAAGTTGGATTCTGACTACTTGAAACAGCAAAATGCTCTTCAATCAGGTCCCTCGCAACATCGTCATAGGTCGCAAAAGGAGTGAAAGTCTCCAAACGAGTATGTATAAAATCAGTATGTCTAAGTGATTTATTATTTACAAATTAAAAAAAATTACCAAAAGCCTCCGAAGTATTCTCACAATACTTATGCCATGCTTGTTTTCTTGCTTCGAGGGTCAATTTCTTATATTTCTGTCTAGCACTTTTATACGCAGCAGCATACTCCTCAATATCTCTATTCTTGTTATATATTTCGTACAGAGTATTAAGTCCCCGCCTTTCTTTCCTTATTTCCTCAGTGTATCGTAGGTCTATGTGTCCATTTGCCCTTCTTAAAACATTTGCTCACTATATTTTCCAGTTTACTACTAAATCTTTCCGTCCATTCATCCAGTTGATTCTGTGTTTTTACCTGTAAAATATTCTTCTTCCACATTTTCGTATTTTCATCGATATAACTTCCAAATTTCTTCAAGCTTTTACTATTTGTTTTATATCTAAGATTTGATTTTACTAATGGTACAAAATCTAAGGAAAAGTTGATATAACGGTGATCGCTATAAGAGAATGTTTTATCATCCACTGTCCAACCGTCTAGATGTTCACATATGTTAAGACCAGCTAAAGTTAAATCAGGTCTACCTGATGATTGACCCTAAACAAAAGTAGAGGGGCCTCTGGATCATTTAGAATACTTAAACTATAAGACATAAGATGTTCCATCAGTTCTTCCGAACGCTCATTTTCCCTTATATAACCAAGAGTTAGAAATGGAGCATTGAAATCATCCCCGATCACCACATCATCCACGTCAGAGAAAATAGATGACCAAGCTGACAAATCTCTATCCAAATCTCCCGAAGGAGTGGAGTACTGGGAGCCAATGAATAAAACTCTATTCTGGACGTTAAGGGAAACAAAGACACTATTGTGTAAACACAGAGTTTGCAAACTGATGTAATCAGGGTTAGTAATTATTATTGCAGCGTTATTGTTAATAGAAAAATAAATAGGCCATTCAACAGGAATACCCGCAGCCCTGTTCCTAAAAATATAAATATCTTGACAAGGAATTATATCAACACCATTATTAATCACATATTCAGTTCAAAGAATCACTCGCATCCCTGCAGTGATTAAGATTAATCTGAAGGAACCCCTGGTCCTCTACGTTAAATTGGCAGTCTATGGGCTTAACCACCCAGCCGGAGCGCCAAACCGTTAGGTTTATGGCAAATATGCTCCGGCGGGAAAATCCCCAGCAGACAATCAGCGCCCCACAGCCCACCAAACAAGCCCTAAACAACGGGCGACTATTAACAAAAATCGAAAATACAAAATCCTTTTCAACGAAAAGGCACAAACTTGATACAATGACAGTAGACCCCTACAAAATAAAATAAAAACTACTAAAATGAAATTAACTAACTAATAAACAAGCTTCAAACAAAACAAAGAAGCTGCAACAGGTCTAACAGACTGATATATGGCTAACTATGATAATTCATAGTCGTATAAGAACTAAACCTACGTAAAGACTAACTTAAATATATAAACTAAAAGGATGTATAACAGCATTTAACGACTTATTTAGTTACATCGTCGACACTAATAACTAGTAAAACTAAGGTTCATAAACAATAGAACACAGTTCACAAGGTTCAGGGACATACTTTGTACATTTTCGATTACAAACACTCAGCAAATTCAGTTGGTAATGTCCACCAAGTCACTTTTATATCCAAAGTTTTAATAATAGTCCACTACTTGAAATAAAGTTTCAAATACCGTCAAATAAATGCCTTTAAAGGTTTATAGACAAAATTGCAGAGAAATTAAGCTTCACCACCAGATTAATGACATAGCCAAATAAACAATTATCCATTGTATTCTTCAAACAAAGTTAAAACAATAAATGCCGATTAGACGCATTTGACTTCAGCACCAATTTTTTTTTTCAAAACCTATATCTTATGATAGAAAACAATTCATTCAAAATATTATAGTTTTCCGCAAGCTTTGAATAGTTCGCAGGGTCCAGAAGAATTCTTTGCAAGTTTTCACGTAGCGTATATTTTCTCACAAAACTAAAGTGATGTCTCATTAAAAAGCACCTACCAAAAATGTAGTGCACAACTGTGCCCCGAGAGCCACAATCACATCTGTCTGATTGTCTTTTACCTATTTTACACAAAAAATATGGAAAACTCCCATGGCCTGATAAGTAATGTGCAAGAAGTTGTTTCGCGCAGACAAACTTCCTCTCAACTTTCTTCAAAATATCGTAAGTCTGCCATCTATGGGCTTAATCACCCAGCCGGAGCGCCAAACCGTTAGGTTTATGGCAAATATGCTCCGGCGGGAAAATCCCCAGCAGACAGTCAGCGCCCCACAGCCCACCAAACAAGCCCTAAACAACGGGCGACAATTAACAAAAATCGAAAAACAAAATCCTTTTTAACGAAAAGGCACAAACTTGATACAATGACAGTAGACCCCTACAAAATAAAATAAAAACTACTAAGATCAAATTAACTAACTAATAAACAAGCTTCAAAACAAAACAAAGAAGCTGCAACAGGTCTACCAGACTGAAATATGACTAACTATGATAATTCATAGTTGTATAAGAACTAAACCTACGTAAAGACTAACTTAAACATATAAACTAAAAGGAAGTATAACAGCATTTAACGACTTATTTAGTTACATCGTCGACACTAATAACTAGTAAAATTAAGGTTCATAAACAATGGAACACAATTCACAAGGTTCAGGGACATACTTTGTACATTGTCGATTACAAACACTCAGCAAATTCAGTTGGTAATGTCCACCAAGTCACTTTTATATCCAAACTATGCCAGTTTTAATAATAGTCCACTACTTGAAATTTTCAAAATACCGTCAAATAAATGACTTTAAAGGTTTATAGGCAAAATTGCAGAGAAATTAAGCTTCACCACCAGATTAATGGCATAGCCAAATAAACAATTATCCATTGTATTCTTCAAACAAAGTTACAGACGCATTTGACTTCAGCACCATTTTTTTTTTCAAAACCCATATCTTGTGATAGAAAACAATTCATTCAAAATATTATAGTTTTCCGCAAGCTTTGAATAGTTCGCAGGGTCCAGAATAATTCTTTGCAAGTTTTCACGTAGCGTATATTTTCTCACAAAACTAAAGTGATGTTTCATTAAAAAGCACCTACCAAAAATGTAATGCACAACTGTACCCCGAGAGCCACAATCACATCTATCTGATTGTCTTTTACCTATTTTACACAAAAAATACGGAAAACTCCCATGGCCTGATAAGTAATGTGCAAGAAGTTGTTTCGCGCAGACAAACTTCCTCTCAACTTTCTTCAAAATTTCGTAAGTCTGTCTACCCTTGTCAGAGGTAGACAGTACTTAGACTAGTACTCTTAGTACTAGGCGTACATTTTAGGCGTACTCTTAGTACTAGACCAGTACTCCTGCCAGGCCTGCAACACCTTCTTTTTGAAACACATTGTTACCAGTGAGGGTGGAAGCGTAACCCGATAATCAATATCATACATACCCTCCAATATGACTGATTTCGCTAAAAAGTCTGCTCGCTCGTTACCTTCAAAGCCAATATGTGCTTTGATCCATCCGAGATATAATACTTTTTCAGGATGTTCCATAAGCAGCTTGTAAATTAAAAACAATACTTCATTAGTGGGAAACAGATTATCAAGAGCTGAGACCGACGAAAAGCTATCAGTATATAATATGACACTTTTAAACTCAGAATGAACCAACCACAGTACCGCATGATAAATAGCAGATAACTCTGCCTGATATATTGAATTCAAATCATTTAGTTTGATCCTATAGTCATATATAAATGAGCCCTTCCAATAAACTGTGAAGGCTGCTGCCACTCCCAAGGGCATTCGAGATCCATCTGAATAAACTACAGGCAAGTCCGAGTCTGGAACCACCTCTGTAACTGGTTCAATTAATTTTAAATTATCACGACCTATTACTGGAAATTCATATGTTCTCTTATTTATCGAGAATTCATCTGCGTGAAACTCTATATTATTGATAATGATTGACCCATCTCCACTGAAAAAGAGAAATTTATCGTAGTAAGCTTGATATTCTATCTTCAAAGGAGGAACACCTGCAAGAGTACATAAGGCATCCGTTGAAGTCGATCTATATGTCTTAATCACTGAAAGTAAACCAATCCTCTGGCAAGAGCTAAGTCGCTGTAAAGCCAAAGTCTTCAAATCTCCAAACCATGCTTGATATCCATACATAATTTGCATCTCTATCACAGAACTATACCAGATCTTGCGATACATTACATGAACACCATTATCTCTAATTCCCGTTTTTCGAATATTTAAAGCAAAATCCTTAATTTTCTCTCTAATATTATCCAGATGAGTAAACCAATTAAACATACTATCAAGTGTAAGGCCCAAGTATTGCAAGTTATTCCTCACCACTACACTCTCTCCATTAATTTTAAAAATAGGTCTTCTTCTTTCTAACGTATTTTTTCCGAACAGCATTGCCACAGATTTTGTAATACTTATCTTCAAACCCAGGTACTCACAGATTTCTGCATAATGATTTAAGTGACCATTCATATTAGCCTCTAACTGTTGGCGGCTGTCGCCCTCGGCAAACAAAACGAAGTCGTCTGCGTAGGAGATGACTTGATCCGAATGTTGTCGATATAACTTCAACAGACGATCTGCCACCACAAGCCATAAAAGAGGGCCCAGGCACGACCCCTGGGGACATCCCTGGAATAACACAAACCATTCAGTACCAAATGCAAAACTAAAACCTATATGTCTATTACTTATGTAACTCTTTAAAGCGGATCTCATGTACAATGGAAGAGGCAAATCGTCAATTATACGTGCTAAGATATGCCAATGTAACGCATCAAATGCACCCTCTATGTCAATGGATGCTACAGCACAATATTTCGCATGACCAAGAATCTCATTAACTTTCTTTTTTAAATCCAGAATGGCAGAAACCGTTGACCTACCCTCTCGAAAGCCATGTTGTGCTATATCCAAATATCGAATACCTTCCAGTCTCGACATAATTCTAACCTTCATCACTCTTTCTAAAATTTTTCCCAAAATCGGGAGAAGCGTAATTGGGCGGTAGGCTCTTGGGTTTGATGAAATCTTGTTTCTTTTCCGAAAGAAAATAACTATTCCTTTTTTCCAGCAACTAGGAAAAAATCCCAATTTTAAACACTTATTAAACACACCCAAAACAAAAGCGGGAAACGTTGTGCATAGATTTTTTACCACCAGAGGGTCCATAAGGTCATAGCCAGGTGCTTTGTTATTTGCCTGACTTTTCAATGCATATTTCAATTCACGATGTGAAACAGGTTTAAAACCATGATCTATAAATATTTCTGCATTTGGAGTATATTCAAATATGTTTTGTGGAATATTATCTATACCAAAATGTTCCTGCATAAGCAGCATAGCCACATCATCGTATGAGTCAAAGACTGTGTTATTTTCTAGTGTAGTGAAGATCATGTCCGTATGTTTAATATTCTTCCCTGCGATATACTTGAATAAGGTACCATAAGCATCACTAGTTTTTTCACAAAAATTCATCCATGCCGAACGTTTAGCTTTTTTAACATTTTTCTTATAGATGTTCCTTTCTTTTAAATATGCATCCTTATACTGAATATCGTCTAGATTCCTACGATACCTTTTGTAAAGGGCACTGAGTTTATTACGCTGCCTTCTTAAATCTTCTGTAAACCAAGAATGTTTAGGTTTATATCCTAGCTTTTTATATCTAAAACATCGATTCATTAAATCCTGGAGAAATATTTGTAAATTGTTCATCCAGACATCCATATGAACAGCACTTTTAATAGGAATCAAAGTTTCCAATAGTTCATGCATCTTCTGACGAAAAAGATTATTGAACTTCTTGAACGAACAAAATTTCGTCTTGTATCTTTTCATAAGTCTTACGATAGGGTTCAAGTTCAACCTATATCGAATATAACGATGATCACTAAACGAGTTATACTCAGTATCTACCTCCCAGGTATCGATATAGTTACATATATTCTCTCCGGCCAAAGTGAGGTCGGCCTGCCCTGGCGGTCATCTTGAGCGTATGTAGGTGGAGCTTCAGTATCGTTCACCAATACCATGTTCTTTAAAGAAAGATACTCCAACAGGACTTCTGCTCTTTCATCATCCCGGCTGTAGCCTAAAGTCCTCATATGCACATTGAAATCGCCTCCGATTAGTACATTTGAGCAGTCTATATATTTGTCAGACCATGAAGCCAAATCAGTGTCCAAAGCATCCGACGAAACCGGCCTAGAGTATTGTGAACCCAAAGTAATAACTTTGTTCTCGACATTGACATTAACAAACACAGCATTATCTAACTTGAGAGATTCAATGACAATATAATCACCATTAATAATTAAAATAGCAGAGGTTAGTCTGAGAGAGATAAAGGATCTCCAATTCGGAGGAATACCAGCAATTTGACCTGAAACCACATACGGGTCTTGACACAGAACTACGTCAAAAGAAAAGTTTTTTAAATACCTATCCAGTTCTTCATTAGCAAGTTTGCAGTGATTCAAGTTAATTTGTAGCACTCTAATCCCAGAAATAGCCGAACGCACCAAAGGGCTGCCCTTACAAACGTTTTGAAGTTAACAACTTGGTTCGATAAGCTTGGTAAGCCGGACAATCATAGCTATCTGCTCTGTGGTTCACCTCATCCGAACCCCCTTCAAAATAACAATTTGCACACACAATGTCATTAGATTTACAATAGATTTACATAGATTTGCCATCTATGGGCTGGATCACGACGGAGTATAGCTCATTCGACTCGACATCTATAGCCTTAACGATTTCAGTGTCCGAGGTTAATATAGAAAAGATTGCGCCACCTGGTTGGTGGAAGATGGAACTTGCAGGCGTGCGCAGCACGACTGCTATACGGTGCCGCAGGCAGTGGTGACCCGCGCCGAAGGTTCATTCAGTTAGAGGTTTATACTATTCGATGTGCAAATTAAGGGATTATCCGGTGCGTGCGTAGCACGACCGGTATACAGTTCCGAAGGCAGCGGGGACCCTGGTCGGAGGTTCGTTCGGTTAAAGTTTTATACTATTCGATGTGCCAATTAACCCTCTGAGCGTTTTGAAAAAGGGTAAAATTGTAATGTTGTTTTCTCTTCATTTTGTTTTAAATGCTAAAAAAATATGATTCTTTCAGCATTATAAATAAAACTTAATTACAAATATGAATGTAACCCTTGAGAGTGTTAATCATTCTTCAATGTTTTGAAAATTCATTAAATCTATAGAATTACATTATCTTAAACATTGCATATATTGCAGTGAAACCTGGAGCTTAGTGAACGGAATATTACGTTCTACACGCTTAGAGGGTTAAGGAGTTATCCGGTGCCGAAGACAGCGGGGATCCAGGTTGGTGATTCGTTCGGTTCGAGGTTTATCTTATTCGAGGTTTTACAATATTCGAGTCCCCGATGTAAAATAGGGGCCCGCTAGCGGGCGAAGCCAGCTAGTGCTAATAATAAAACAGCGTGATATCCCGTTTGATTTCAACTGCAGCACTGACACGCTATGTACGTAATCCATTTTTATTCATTTCATGGATAAGTCAGTGATATTTTTTAACGGAGGTTAAGAAGTATTATAACAAGCCACATTTAGTATTTTGTTTTTAAGAGTGTAATTAGTTTAATTGAAAAATCTACTGGTATTTCTAGTTAACCCTTTAAACAATGACTGAAAGTAAAATGTAATTTTAAATTATTTCTCGTGTTGATTTCATAGAGTAGATTATTTAAATTATGTTTAATCTATTTTTAAAAAAAGAAATATATACAAAAAACAACTTTTCAAAAGTAAAAAAAGCCAAGCGTAAAAAAAAAATAAAAAAAAAATAAAAATAAAGTTGTGGCTAAAAAATGGTGTGATATCAAATTTTCAAGCTTTTATTATTACTTATCTTTTTTTCCATTGAATAAGTTATCATATATATAAGTCGAGTGTCTACGTATATGTTAATAGAAATCGTTTTCTCCTGTACTAAATACATCCTAACGTGTTCCTGAAAATTCAATTTTTTTCAAATCATGCATGATGGGCTTGGCGACCATCTTTCCATATTTCTAAGCACCCAAATTTCTAAAGTAAAAGCGTAATATGATTGCAATGTAACAATTTCGAACTTCAGATTTTAACTACGGACAGATAAATTGGGTATGACTGATATTTTGAGAAATTGATTTTTACTAGTTTGAAATGGTTTACTCTAAAAAATAAATCTTAAGATGAATCTTTAAGATAAGTCATCATTATCTTAAGGCACAATTTTCAGATCATACAAGTCTTATAAACGAAACGCTTAAAATATTTGCTTAAATTATAATTTTGAACTTCGGATTTTAACTACGGATTTGTGTTCTTAGAATTTTGTGTATAATATGCAAAGATGAGCGCCAAGCCCACCATGCATAATTTGAAAAAAATTGAATTTTCAGAAACACGTTAGGATGTATTTAGTACTGGAGAAAACAATTTCTATTAACATATACGTAGGCACTCGACTTATATATATGATAACTTATTTAATGGAAAAAAGTTAAATAAGTAATATAATAAAAGCTTGGAAATTTGACATCACACCAGTGACAGTGTTTTTGCGCTCATTTAAAAAATGATCTCTGGATAGTTGATTAATATTTTCGTTTAAGAGTATACATTTATCGATATTCTGCTTCTTTTAACATACATTTATTAAACTGTGCTGTCGACGACGACAAATAAAATATTAATATTCATTTTTATTGTGTGGATATATTTAAATCATTCGTTGATAAATGTGTGAAATATCAATTGTTTATCATGAAATCCCTTACTGTATTTTCATGCAAATATCTTTAAGAAGAACTTTATGTACCGACATATTTTTAAAGCTGTCATAAGTAGCAAAAACTCATCTCAATTAAACAAAGAATTTACATGTTTTTATATTGCATTGATTTAGTGCCACCAGTTGAAAGCTATTTGTTTTATGTATGTAAGACCTTCTAAATACTTTCTTAATGTTAATTTCAACCAATTTAGAAAATGCTTTAGTTCCTGTCTGCAGTCCCTTGAATTTTTCAAAAGGGAAATAACACTACATTGTTTTCATGATTCTCGTTACATATCCGGAGATCGCCTTGCCTTAAAACTTTGTACCTACGGGCAATGAATTAGTTAAGGTATATTTTTATCATTGCTCTTAACATACGGAAGATGTTTAGGATAAAAATCACTTAAATATCATAAAGCTATTGTCGAAATGTTTTACGAAATTTTGGAGCAAATAAAAATAGTTTAATCGCTTATCTCTCTTGTTGAGATTTTGCTTGGTCATATTGAAATATATTGTAATATTTTTGTCTGTTGCTGTTTTATCATGAAATAGAACTTATGTTTAAAATTGAACTAAACACATAATTGCTTCTATTTGTTGACTTTGAAATTTCCGGAGATGTTATAGAATTTTCTTAGCGCAAAATGAGAATTTGGATCAAAAGTCTTCTTAATACGAAAATGTAATCAAATAATCCCAATATGCACAAATATAATTTCCGTTGTTAAATGTTACGTACTTGACTCCTATTATCAAGTGATTTGTATATTCTCCAACACTTATTTAACTCAAGGAATTTTTTAAGTTTTATTTAATATCCACACTAATTTGTCATCATTTCCTATTTATTCATTTAATACATTTTTATGAAAATAAGACTATTAAGAAGCCTAAAGAAAGAAATATTCATCATACTGTTAATATATTAACCAATATATTCTTATTGTCAGTATTATGATATATAATAGCATAAAAACTGAATTATTAATAATTTCCATTAGTTTTTCCGATCTTTATTGATATAATAGCTTTTCATTCTTCCTTAGTGTCTGATTTATGTTCGGTGTGTCTTTGAATCATTTATTGTATTATGTTTTTAAATATATGAAGCATAACAATTTTCCTAGTCTTTAAAAATTCTGATAATTTGAATAGAAGAAATCTCCTCTATTCAGAAATGTTTTCAATCGTATTACTCAATTCCTCCTTTTATATTTTAACGTTCCTTTATACTAATTAGCGAAATAAAACTTTTCAATATTTCGATTTAAAATTATAGAACGTTAATTGCCTCATAATACATATTTTTAAAATTCTAAATTTCATAGGATATTGTCTGTTTATGCGATGTCCATTGGCAATGACTGAAATTTTTCAGTAAACTATTTCTTTTATATACGTGAAATTATCGCATCATTCTAATACTTGAGTTTATTATTGAATCTAATTGTACCTTGAGAACGAATACATCGATGCAAATTTCATAATTATTCTAATGCAGAGATGAGTCCTCATATGAAATTCAGCGTATATAAAAGGAAAAATAAGTCATTTCTTGTATATATTCAATGGAATATAGTAAACAGTCCTTAAAAAATACAATAGAAAACTATTAAAATAGTTTGAAAATAACTTGAGATTTTTAATGAAAAATATCTTAAGATTTTTTTGAAATATTCGGTAAAGTGAAACGAATTCAATAAATGTTTCCTTTTTTAGGGTTTCGTTCATCTCACGAAACCCTATTACTCCCGATCCGATCCGTTGTTTGTCCGTCAGATCTCAGAAACTATGTAACTTAGAGATTTGAAACTTTGCGTATACATAGCTGAAAACAAGCTATGAAGCTCAAACTATTCAATTTTGAAAAAATCCTATCAAAATTCTAACAGCCTTTTCCTATTAAATTTACAATTTAAAAATCCACATTCAAATTCTTTATACAATAACTCATTTTCTATTGAACGATTTCCACGTGAAAGTAAAAAGTTTCACAGATTGAAACAATAACGAAAAATTATGTAACACTTTCCAACGCCTCCAATATAATTTTACAAATCATTACCGTTTACGAAGCTGGAATATAACATCAACAATTTGGAAAACGCATAACCTATTTAAAAACGTAATTTCAGGAATTTCCAACATATATTTCCAACACATACAATATTCGGAAAAATATCCGAATACTTTTATTCAGCCCTGTATAGGATCTATAGATTTGTATATAGGATACTACACAGGATGCTAAATTTTAGTTTAGTTAGGAAACGCGTAGCACAGTTTAAAATTCTCCTTCTGGAGTTTCTGTCAATAAACGGAAATGTGTTCGCAAACTCTTGTGTTGCCCTGTATATGATCTACAGATTTTATACACACCAAGTAATAGACAAAAAGTGAGTTAAATTTAAAATTGCGTTCAGCAACTTAAAACGCACTTCCAGGAATTATTGTTAACAGACAGTAGAGAATTCTGTTGTGTGTCCCTGTAAATGAACGATGACTGCTATACACACAATATTCTGTAGTAAGCCTCTTGTAACGCACCTTAGTGATATATATAAATTTCAATGCGTTTAAAATAGTGAAATATTATTTAATTAAACCGCAAACGATTTTTCTCCATAGACGTAATGTAACGGAATTCTTTTGACTGTCCCTGTAAAGTAAATCTCATCAAAAAGTCACCTGTAAAAAATGCAGCCAAGTATCGTAACTCATTTACCGTAAAAAGTACTGAGATCGTATAAAGCCAAGTTTAACTATCTTATTAACTCTGAAATTTTCATTCACAAATCACTCCTAGTCTCTACCTTTAGTTAATTATTATTTTGTAACTTGGCAATTACGTAGCACGAGAATGTGATGTATATAGTTAGTCTTAATCAAATAATACTATAACATATTAAAGTGTAATAACTTCCCTGTGCGTATATAATTTGCCTTAATTAAATTATCCCATCCCATAACATAGTAAGGTGTAATAACTTTCCTGTGATGCGTAATTGCCAAGTCACAAAATAATAATTAACTAAAGATGTAGAGACTAGGAGTGATTCGTGAATGAAAATTTCAGTGTTAATAAGATAGTTAAACTTGGCTTTATACGATCTCAGTACTTTTTACGGTAAATGAGTTACGAGACTTGGCTGCATTTTTTACAGGTGACTTTTTGATGAGATTTCACTTCTTTTTGTAAGTAATCCTACATTTCTTGATTTTGGGTTCTTTTTGTAGATCATCAATTGTTTTTCGTTAAGCCCACACTCTGTTCCTATTATTTACAGGTATCAAAAATTTGAAGCTTTAGTTTCGTTTGCAAAGTACTGTAGATAAAAAAAATTTCAGGTTCCTAGGCAAGCACTAAGTTGTGGGAGGGGGAGTGTCAAAAGAACTCTCAATTGCTTCCAGGATAGGTGCTATCCATCTGAGATATTACTCGCAGCCCTAGATACTTGATATTTAACATAAAAGAACTTTTTTGTATAAAAAGAAAGCCAAAATTAAAATTTCCGGAAATTTCCAATAAATCAAACTATATTCCTTTTTTCGATGTTTTTTTTTCGTTTTTTTTTAGTCTTATTTTTTATTATTTACGGATTTTTTAATTTTTCCTTACTTTGTGTACTAAACCCTGCCTTTCTGCCAAATGTCAAGCTTCTAAGACTACAAAATCGAATTATTTTCAAATTTTCGACTTTTTATAAATTTACTGATTTTTTGATTTTAATTCTAAGTTACCTGATTGTCATGCCAATATAGTAATTATTTGATCCGTCTTCTTAGGACCATTTAGGTTCAATTTAGAGATAAATCAAGTGAATCTTAGAGTCACCATGATTTTATTTAGAAAGGACTATCAAGCCATAACCAGCCGGTAATGTCAGGAGGGTAGGGGGAGCTGTGAAAATTTTTGTGGGGCTAACATCATTGAACAATCCATATTTCATATGTGAAGTAAATAGAGTACAACCTGTGATAGAAAACAAACCTGTCTATAAAGAAATCGCCTATATCGTAGCCAGTCTATAGCGGAACTTTTCTATAACGAAATTCGTAAACGAAAGAAAAGAAAACCATAATCCGGGGGAAATAACATAAAACAATCAGGGGCGTTGTACTAGCTAATAGGACAATTATCTTAAAACTAATGTTTCTAGCAGTACAAAATCAAATTGTTTCCGAATTTTCGATTTCTTAAAGATATTTCGATATTTCGATTTTATTTTCGAATTTAACGAATGTTTTAATTGTTCCTTTTATTGAATAATAAATACTACCTTTACACCAACTTTTAAGTTTCTAAGACTACAAGTTAAAATTATTTTTGATTTTTGATTTTTTCGAATTTTATTTATAATTTTCTGGATTTTTTAATTTTTTCTTATTTTGTATCCTTTATTACAAATTTCAAGTTTCTAGTGCTACAAAATCGAATTATTTTGAAATTTCCGATCTTTTTCGAGTTTTTTATTCTATTTTCGAATTTATTGTGTTTTAATTTTTCCCTTTTCTGTATCCTAAACAATAATAAGTGTACGCCGAATTTTAAGTTCTAAAGCTACAAAATCGAATTTTTTTTCAATTTTTTGAATTTTCGAATATTTTTTTTCGAATTTTACAGATTTTTTATTTTTCTTTTTTTGTATCCTAAAAAAAACCTTTATGCCAAATTTTAAGTTTCTAGCTTTACAAAATCGAATTATTTTCAAATTTTCGTTTATTTTATTTTATTTTCAATTTTTGTTGTGTTTTTAATTTTTTCTTTTTCTGAATCCTAAACACTACCTTTACACCAAATTTTCAGTTTCGAAGACTATCAGATCATATTATTTTCAATTTCTCTCTTTTTCTTTCTTTCTTTCTTAAAATTTCCTTATTTTTCGATTTCTTTCGATTTTTTTATTTTATTTTCGAATTGTATTGCGTTTTTATTTTAACTTATTCTGAATCCTAAACACTATCTTTACCGCGAATTTTAAGTTTCTAAGACCAAAGATCAAATTATTATAATTTATTTCAATTTTTTTCGAATTTTTGATTTTTTTTTTCGAATTTTCTGGATTTTTTAATTTTTCCTTATTTTGCATTCTAAATACACTGCTCAAAACAATTAAAGGATATTGCAGTTTTAGGTGGATTTTGTATCTGGGAAACTTTTTAGCTGATTGATACATGGTCGACAGACATAATAGGTTATATGAGAATAAATTACACATGTTTGGCAGAAAAAAATGCATTTTATTGCGCATTTGTGTACAAAACGAAAAAAACACAATTTGTGCATATGAGAAAAAAAGAATAAGAAAAGGTGTTTTCTTCAAAGAAAATCATTTTCAGTAGGGGGGTATGGTTTCCACGGGTAGCCAGCAACGTTGAACACCTTTGAGGCATGGACTCAATGAGGCTATTAATGACGAGTTGGGGTATTCTGCCCCACTCTTCCAGAAGAGCTCTTTCCAGTTCTTGGAGAGTTTGTGGGGGTTGTTGGCGGCCAGAAACTCGTCTTCCTAGAGCGTCCCAAACGTGCTCGATTGGATTCATGTCTGGAGAACACGCTGGCCATTCCATTCGAACGATTCCTTCCTCGAAAAGGAAATCCTCTACCAGGTTTGCACGATGTGGCCTGCAGTTATCGTCCATTAAAATGAAGTTATCTCCGATTGCTGCAGCGTAAGGGACTACAATATGTCTGAGGATCTCATCCCTATATCGGCGACCAGTCAGAGCTCCATCTCGAATGATGTAGAGGTCATTGCGCCCGTCAATGGAGATGCCACCATACACCAACACTCCTCCACCGCCAAATCTGACACTTTCGTGCACGAACGCAGGATTATTCCTACTGCCACGGTCCCTCCAGATGAAAATACGCCTATTATCCGGATGCACAGAAAAACGGGACTCGTCAGAAAACAGAATATTGCTCCATTCATTTCTCCTCCAGTTGACATGCTCGGTTGCCCACTCCCTGCGGTCGCGACGATGCCTTGATGTTAATCTAACACATACCATCGGTCGGCGAGCATACAGACCTACAGCATGGAGCCGGTTTCGGACAGTCTGAGTTGAAATCGTGGTGCCTGTAGCCGAGCGAAGGTGTTGTTGGAGAAGAGTAGCGTTCATGTTTCGGTGTCTCCGAGCTGTTAACGCTAAATACCGATCTTAATTGGGCGTTGTTGCCCGTCTACGACCTTGCCTTGGTCTTCGGCCTGCACATCCACTCTCCAAAAAACGGTTCCAGATCCTGGAAATGACACTTTGTGACACTCCAATGGCTTGCGCTACTTCGGCTTGAGTTTGGCCCCCTTCTAACCTACCATCAATTCTCCAAGCTTCTGAATCTGTCAAATGACTTCGCTGAGACATCGTACTCATCGAAACAAAGCAATCACTGAATGCCGATCATCCTTGTCTTCATTCTCTTTTATCCAGTTGAAAGTCAAATTTCATTCGCTGCCGCTGAAGCGACGTTTTTGACGTCGAACTCAAAATTTGCATACTCCACAGTTTGAAAACCAGAAAAATTTGCATTTGTGATTCTCTTCTTCTATTTTCGGCAAAAAAATTTCGTTTATATCTTTATTTTATATAAAACTTCAAATATCCTTTAATTGTTTTGAGCAGTGTACTACCTTTATTCCGAATTCCAAGTTTCTAGCGCAACAAAATTGGATTATTTGAAATTTTTCGATTTTTTCCGATTTTTCGATATATTTTTGTGTGTTTTTGATGTTTTCTTTTTCTGAATTCTAAACACTACCTTCACACCAAATTTTAAGTTTTTAAGACTACAAGATCGTGTCATTTTCAATTTTCAATTTTGTTCGATTTTTTTTTTTAATTTTCGAATGTTTTCTGTTTTTTTAATTTTCCGGATTTTATCATTTTTCCTTTCTTTGTATCCGAAACACTAGCTTTATTCCAAATTTTAAGTTTCTGTGGCTGCGGGATCTACCCAATCTTTTTGATGACGGGAGAGTGAGTGAGTGTGTGAGTGACAAAAAATCGAAACTTTGAGTTCATATATCGTTTGCACTAATTTATGGGTATTTTTTGAATTATCCATATTTTTTATCCATATTTTTATCTTAAATATTACCTTTATTCCAAATTTCAAGTTTCTAGCGCTGTGAAATCGAATTATTTTTAAATTTTCCTTATTTTTCGATTTTTCCGATTTTTTGATTTTATTTTCGAATTTTATTGCGTTTTTTATTTTAACTTATTCTGAATCCTAAACACTGTCTATACTGCGAATTTTAAGTTTCTAAGGCTAAAAAATCAAATTATTTTAATTTTTTCAATTTTTTTCGAATTTTTGAATTTTTTTTTCGAATTTTCCGAAATTTTTATTTTTTCCTTATTTTGCATCCTAAATACTACCTTTATTCCGAATTCCAAGTTTCTAGCGCAACAAAATCGGATTATTTGAAACTTTTCGATTTTTTTTCGATTTTTCGTTTTTTTCAATTTTGCTTTAGATTTTTTTGGTTTTTTTGATGTTTTCTTTTTCTGGATACTAAACACTACCTTCACACCGAATCTTAAGTTTCTAAGACTACAGAATCGTATTATTTTCAATTTTGATGGAATTTGTTGAATTTTCGAATGTTTTTTTTTTCGAATTTTTCGGATTTTATAATTTTTCCTTTTTTTGTATCCTAAGCACTACCTTTTTTCCAAATGTCAAGTTTCTAGGGCTACCGGATCTACCTAATCTTTTTGATGATGCGTGAACGAGTGAGTGAGTGAGTGACAAAAAATCGAATGTTTGAGTTCATATATCGCCTGAACTAGAAAAGACAGAAAGTTGTAATTTAAAATTTTGGTCCTGTGTGCCAAATACTCTAGAAAAACGAAGTTTCAAATTTTTGGGATACTCCAGCGCGGAGATATGGGGGGGGGGGGGTTAAAAGTGCCCTGAGTTGCTTCCAGAAAAGTATGCTTACGGCTGTCCTGTCAGGACTTGGCGGAGGCACTGCCGTGCCTCCAGATATAAGTGCTATGCACACCATATTCCATATTCAGCTTCTTGTAATGCACCTTAGTGATATATATCAATTACAATGTATATGGAATTGTGTAATATCATTAAAACAAACCGCAAATGATTTTTCCCCATAGACCGTAATGTAACGGAATTCTTTTGAGTGCCCCTGTAAAAAATCTATAAATGTTACACACTTAAGTCAAAATAGGTAACATGCTATAGATAACGACAATAACATATAAAAATTGCAGGGCAAAACGAGCATATTTACGGGAGTTAGAGCACGTGCAGACGGCCAGACAAATCGAAGTCATAAACAGTTTTCAACTTGGTTGGAAAGTGTTAAAAAAGATAAATATGAAATAAAATTGATTGACGTCATAGTGGTAATAAAACGGAAAATTTCTAAGATTTCTCAATAATAAAATGAGTATGTGTATGTGCACAAAGCGGATTAATATACGTCATTAGATAATTAAAAGAAAATCTGACGTCATATTGGAAGCTTAACGAATTTTTTAAATGTTTGAGAATAATACAAAGCGAGCATTAATATGAGTAATAGAGAATAGTTTGAGAAACATATTGAATTGTGATAAAAATCAGATTATGGAAATATTCGGATATTTTAACATTTTGGAGGTGTACAACATGTTTAATTTTGAAATTATTTTTTTAAATATCGCATTTAGTCCGCATGACAGATATTATTATGACAGAATATAATAGCGGGCTGGTTTAGATATTCGAAAAAACGAAAAAATAGACCGGTAAATTTTTACTTTCTAAAAAACATGACTTTTTTTTGTTGCTAAATGAAATTTATTTGTATTTCTTAAAGAAAGAATAAAGTGTTTTGAAAGGAATATTAAACGAAACCCTTTTGACACTTAGCCACTTGTTTGAAGTTAGATTCTACTGACTAATATCAATCCATGTGAAGAACGAAGTGAAAATGGCACCAGATTGCTTTTGATCAATATAGATTAGTAGTACTTTCTGGAAAGAACATTAATTATTTAGTCTAATTAATGCAGCAACATTTTTCTAAGGAGGATATTAATTCTATCGCGTTGAAAAACAAATATTTTAATTAAACCGAAAAGGTTTATTAAAACTGATAAAGGTTGTTACTCATGATGTTTATAAGTGTAGTCTATTTGAAGTTGTGTCTACAATCATTTTGAAAGTTAAAAACGGGAAAATGAATGAGAATTGAAAAAAATGAGCTGGACAATTTTTTGTTTAACTATGTTATTTTGCTAACAGATGACAGTAACAAAATTTTATTGCCCCTCATATATAAAATAAAGTTTTGGACATGATACTCATATAAAACTGGTTTCACCCAAAAATACATTTTACATAATTTTCCCACTTAATATAATCATTTTGATCTAAAAATATAGTATCAAGACAAATTATCTAAATTGTCCAATGGCCTTTTTATCTTGCCGTGCGATGTTGAGAAAGTTCAAGTTCCCTGCCTCACTAAATATTGTAATGATCTAGTCATTTCAATTCAGATGTGGCAGGCGTAAGATGAATAAAACTAAACTTAAACAAAATCCAATGAAACATATTAGTGGGATAGATTTAAAATGCATACCGGAAAACAACTCATCTAAAATGTCACGTTTCAGCTGCATTAATGTTTTATTCATTTTAATTTAGATACACATCAGAAATTTCCATATAAATATTCAACAATTCTTTAATGAAACATAATTTTACCTATTCTTTTTGTTTAAAATATTTGCACATAGCTCTTGTATTTTAACTTATAAAGGTAATTTAAAAAACGTCTTTCCTAACAGTGTCCTCGCACTATTTTCTTGCGAGAACACTTGAAACCATATTCATTTCATTGATAAATATTTTTTTTCGGTATAAAATTTAGCTTATTGTAGGATTCACAAAACATTTGATAGATAAGATGTCTGAATCGTATAAAGATGTTTTGTTTAAAATTTTACGATTCAATTTCATCTTTTCACCTAAATCTATTTTGATTTGAAAAAAAAAATTAAATATTTAAGTAATATCCTACGTAATATATTTTTTTAAATACAGTGAAATTTTATTTATCTTTTTCAGCTAACCTGTCAAATACTAATTCATTTAATGTAGTTAAATGCACACGTTCTGTTCTCTTAAATTAAAATTTCCTTGTTCGTGAAAGTTGTAACGCTTTTACCTTTAAAATATTAATTATGGCTTAATTTATTCTGGAGTTATAAAGAAGTAAACTCGCAAATTGCCTTTCTCGCACATAATGTTGCTGAATAAATTATGAAAAATTATGAAACATAATTTTACAATACATATTCGAATTCTATTAATATTTTATCTTTCATCATATATTCATCGTTTTTTATATCTGTAAAATTTTGTATAATGGATTTAGATTAAGGTGTACTCAAAATTAGCGTAAATTTACTCATCCGTTATATGTTACGTTTTGCACAATCTATTTTATTTCTCTAAATCAAACTATACTTTAGTTAAAAAATCGAGTTAAGGACTAACTAAACTATACTATATAAAATATAGGCAGAACGAGTTTGAGATTTGGAAATAATTTCTTATTTTATGCGAAAAGTTTTCCCTTTAATTTTCTTTCTCAACCGTTTGATACCCAATTTGATTTTGTGCATTTTCTTTTCAAATTTGACGAACAAAGAATGAACTCATTTGCTTAACTTTTCATTTCTTTGAAACATTTTTATCTCTGAATACCGATTTCGCTAGTGCGACCAGGATTACTCTACAACTAATATATGAAATGGCTTACAATTTCCATGACATATCCATGTAGCAAATATCTGTAAAATGAGCTGAAATCCTTGATTTATTTTATAAAATAAAATACAATGTTCAAATAAAGTATAAACAGTTCTAGTAATAAATATTTTTTTCTACTAATATTTAAATTTTGACATCAAACTAGTTGGTATACCAAATGAACGGTTTGGTAAATAAATGGACAAATGAGATCGGTTGAGAACCAGTGCCTTAACCCTAAACTGCATGATTTTATCGTGATTATTATAAATGCATGCATAATCCCCTGCCAACTGTTGTCTGAACTTTATGAAAAATGCAAAATTGGCCGAATGGCTACCATGCAAATAATCAGAATTATATTTGTAGCATTTTCCTTCCTAGAAACAACCTAATAAATAATTGAATGCATCTTTTGCTATTAAAAAATAAAAATGCGGGTAATTTTTCAACTTATTACTTATTGCACTATCCTATACACATAAATTATGGTAAATGGTATTTCATAAAGCAATTCTTTAGACATAATGGAACTTAACCCCCTTTTGATAAGTGCATATATATCGTATCTTTGTTTCATGTCATTGTTCAAGAGTGTTACTTGACATCCTTTTCAGGATATTTTGCAACTTTCTTTTGCTTTCAATTTAAGCTCTGGTTCGATTCCATTGGATGATTTTCCGCACTTCAAATCTTCATTTCGTTACAAGAACACAGGCTGTCAGCCAAATGTCTGAAATACTTTCGTAGACTTGGGTTTGAGTCCTTCATTTTCATGTAGATATCTGAAAAGCATACCAGTATTTATAATTTTCAGGTTTAGGAGATGACAAAATAAACGAAAGCACCGGGTTTAGCTTTCTTCCATTGAAATTTTTGAGTATCCATCTAGATCTCACTCCCCTATATATTTATTACGAGCAGGGAAGACCGAGCTAAGCTGGGTCAAAATTAGCTTTGAGTTCAACTCGATATATTTTTCTCTCTGTATTATTAATATAATGCTTTTTATTTTATAAAAATAGCTTGACCTATAAGGACCCTTAATCAAAATTACCCACTAATCAAATTTTCTCGAACATGTGACCAAACCCTATTGTCTTACCGTGCCCGAAACCCGTATATGAAATTTAGTCAAAATAGTCTGAGCCATTTTTTAGATAAAATTAGCTTGACCCACAGTGACCCCCAAAATGGCCCACTAATCTGATTTTCTCGAGCGTGCGACCTATCCCAATGATTTTCTCGTGCCCCAAAACCGTGGGATACAAAATTTAGTTCAAATCGTCTGATACGTTTTTAAGATAAAAATAGACCCATAATGACCCATGACCAAAATTTCTCGAACATGTGGCCTAGCCCAATAGTCTTCTCGTTCCCCAAAACTGTAGTATACTAAATTTAGTTCAAATCCTCTGAGCCGTTTTTAAGACTAACTTGTTTTTTTAATAATAACTTGATACATAATGACTCATGACCAAAAAGATCCACTAATCTAATTTTCTCGAACATGTGACAAGTCTTCTCGTGCCCAAGAACCATAGGATGCAGAATGTAGTCTAAATAGTCTGAGCCTTTTTTAGATAAAATTAGCTTGACGAATAGTGACTCAAATATGACCCACTAATCGAATTTTCTCGGACATGTGACCTAGCCCAATGATTGTCTCGTGCCCGAAACTCGTAGGATACAAAATTTAATCAAAATTGTTAGAGCCTTTTTTAGATAAAATTAACTTGACCCAAAAATAATCCACTAATCGAATGTTCTCGAACATGTGACCCAGCCCAATAGTCTTCTCGTGCCCGGAAGTGGTAGGATACAAAATTTAGTCACAATCGTTTGAACAGTTTTTTTAGATACAATTAGCTTGACCCTGACCCATGGTGACCCAAAATGATTCACTAATCGAATTTTCTCGAACATGTGACATAGCCCAATGGTTTTCTCGTGCCCCAAAACGATAGGACACAAAATTTCGTCAAGGCCGAAGAGCCGTTTTTAAGATAAAATTTGCTTATATAACCACACACAAGATTTGCTCGCATTAGAATATATGATAATTTGATACTACATGGTGGCAATAAATGGCTATTTCCCCTGTTGTTTGGGCATCACACCTTTACATCTTTTTTTGCAGTATTTGTGAAATATCAAATCTATGTAGGCAACAGATTCTTTCATTGTACTTCTAAATTTAGTTTTAAATTCTTTTTCATGGTATTTTAAAAGTTAGTGTACGATTTTGCTGTACTTTTCAAAGGTATAACATTATTTTACTTTTTAAATAGGTCATTAAATCCATCAAAGTATAGTAATTATCAAAATGGAGTTTATAATTCTTATGCTCAATGTTTTTGAGTGTGCCTCATGGCAACATTAGTATAAGATCCAAATTACGGTTGATTAGAAAAGTGACCCATGCTTTATTTTATACTTCAGAGCATTTTTTTAAAAAAATAATAAGCAAAAACAGCAAATACATTATTCATCCAATGGGTTAATCGATCGAAATGTTTAGTTGTATTGAATTTCGGTATTGCAAGTGTAGCGAAATGACAACCATTAGATTTGTAAGTTACATTCAATTTTTAAAACCCAAAATAATTTACAACAATGTTAATATAAAAACAAAGTTACATTAACTAAAAAGAAAATAGATTTTCTTTTACTTCAAACTTTAATTAAAGAATCTCCATCAAAATTGGAATTTCGGTGCTTCTCCATTTACTGTATTTAAAAGTAAACCCAAAACAGACAATGGGATTTCCCTCGCTTTTTTTGCTAAAAGAAATCTCCAAACGTTCAAAACTCCAAGCAATGAGTGAGCTCGAAGCCTCCGCGGTGGTCCGTTACATTAAATGCCCCATTTCCCCCGAACACACAGCTCGAAATCTTAAACTTATCGTATTTCGCTTTAAAATTTTTTCGATGGTATCTTCCATGATGAGGAAACCCTTCTGACAGTCTTGAAGCGGACCGCAATTCCGTCTGTTCCCCCAGTAAAGGCGATTGCTACTCTCGAAATTACATATGCATTCATTTAGGAATTGTTGCACAAAAATACAACAACGTGTGTTACTGTACAGAGAAGTACCATTTGCAGAAAAATTCCACTTTTAATAAAGCTTATCTTAAAAATATAGATACGAGAAGAAATGTTTCAAAACAGTTTTTTTTTTAAAAATAGATAATGGGAAAACTGTTTTCTTGCGTCTTAAAAGAAAGCATTGCGTCTACTTTAGGAAACAAGTTGGAAATTGTACGTCAAACGTTATAAACGAGGTGCGTTCGTACGCACGTTTTAGAATTAAATTCATGATATCCCGTGCGTAGAACGGGTTAAACAGCTAGTTAAGTATATATTTTATGACACTGTTCATACAAATATCTTAACTAGTTATATAAATATTCAGATATATATGTATCAGCTAGTTATATAAATATTCAGATCTTGATGATTTTTAATTCTGTGAAATGAATTATATCGTCTGCAGATTAATTTCTGTCATAAAATAAGTATCTCGGTCGCTTGACCGTTAAAACTCGGAAGCTCCTATAACAAAAAAGCACCGATTTAAAAAAAAAAATTCTGATTTCTTAATAAATATTTTTATTAATATCTCCTAAAGTTTTGATTCGATTTTAATAAAATTTGAAATGTCTCGACAAAATTCTGCAAAGATAATATATTTTAAATTGCAAACCATTTGGTTGGGTAGTTTTTGCGTTGTTATATGCGGACAGACAGACAGACAGACGGACGGACAGACGGACGGACCAAACGACGACTATAGGTGCTACGTATTTATATAATTACGAACGCACCTAAAAATGCCTATTTCAAATAACAGCACAATATAAAAATTCACGCATGTGAGAAAAAATCTGCAATGCGTAAATGAAATTGAGAGTTAAAATGTAATTAAAAGTATTCATAAACCTATAGCCAATAGCATAGAATAAATTGAACATTTTAGGTGCATTGTGATTCCATATTTAGTTAGTTATTCTTCATATAAGAAAAGATTATTTCATGGAGCGTCGTTGTGTCATTTATAGTTGTAATGAAGACCCTTAATTATTTTAGCATGAATAGAAAAAAATGTTTTAGTCAATTTTTACTAAAAGGAAAAACCATTTTATGTGGATGCTTCTTCAAATTGGACAATTGGGACAATGTTTCAATTGGCCGTATGTTGGACCATCTGGGCTATTATCATAGCCAATATTGACGAAAAATAATGTTCCGACATTGCGATGGTTTCATTTGTCGATATTTCACGAATATTCATATTTCGCTACAAGTGTTTCCAATATAAAGCCACTACGTACCTAATTATATTATTGTAAGTATTTCCGATGATGCAAGACTTAAGCCCAATATAACCAATATTGGTTTAAAAGTAGCATGTATTTTCTTTGCTTTTACTCGTTCTATATTGTTTAAGCAAATATTATGTAGGGGAGACTGGTTCACAGTGGACCACTTTTTCAGTTAAAATTTATTTTCTCTTTAGCAGACAAACCGATCTGTATGAAAATATTTTTGAATATTCCTTAAGCCTTTATACATTCATCATAATTTTCTCAGAACATAATTTTCAATAGATTTTTCATAAAAAATTTTTTTATGTGCACCCGTAAAGTGGACCAGTGTGCCCCGGAAGTTGAGCACACTGGTCCAACCACCGGGGTACAGTGGACCGCTATTAGGTATTATCTGAAATACAATATAAATCTATTTTTCATTAATCTAATTCTTTTTTATTTCCACTTTACCGCAAAATAACATACAAATTTACAAGTAACATTTTGAAACAAAAACAGAAACAAAAAAAAATTATATTTTGAAAATAACAACATATTAATACAGGAACAATTGCAATTTAGTTGAAATTATTATTTAAGTATAAAAAAATCAATGCACATTAAAATTTGCAAATGAAATTCCAAAATACTTATGAGTAAGATTGAGCCTGGAAATTTCCTGAATGACTTTTGTGTCTGGAAGCAACATTATGAAATCATTTAATCAACAACACATTCATCTACAGTTTTGGGAAAAATATACTGATTTCCATTCAATTTGCGTCTCATTAATCTTACTTGAATAAAATCATCACCAATTAGGCCACAGTTATATTTATCAAAGGCACTAAATAGAAAACAAAATATTTCTTACTATGTTAAATAAATTGTTATTTTTCTTTGTTTACTTTATTTTACAGTTAAATAATTACTTTAAAACAATATTTCTTTATAAAAAAATAGGCAATTATTAAATATTTTGAACATTCTGCATTACAGGAGAAGAGTGGATTGTGGACCACTGTGCCCCAAGAGTGGGTGGTCCGCTGTGCCCTATGTTGAAGTTCAATAAATAATCATATTAATATTGTTTATAGTTTTCTTTTAAACATATTAACTTTAAATTTAAATAAAAACAAGTATCTTAGCTTTGGAAAAAAGCTATTTTATCTTATTTATCTACAACCTTTAAATACTAAAAAAATAAAAATAGGATGATGAAAAATTTTACTTTTAGAAGCTCAAAACAACCAATCAGGATAAAATAGTTCAATCTGAGCTAAGCATATTTTCTGAAGGCTATAAATAATCAGTGCAATGTTGTTGTCTATTAGGATGGAAGAGAAGCTTTAAAAAATTTTAAATAAATAAAATGTTAGGGGGTGGTCCACTGTGCCCATAGGTCCAGTGTGTACCGGTCTCCCCTACTCATAACTATTTAATTTTAAATTTATTTTAAGGACTCTATCCGCTAACAAATATGAAAGTTTTCATTCCTCCATAGCAGTTTTTGAATAGGACTTATTGTTCCATTTCTAGACACATTGTTTCAAGTTGGTTTATTTTTGTTGCTATTTCGTTGATTCCTATGATACTGGTCATATCGTATTAGTAACATATTAGTTTTAATAAATATTCCAAATATGTCTAATTTTTCACAAATTTTTGTTTTTATAAAAAGAAAATATAAGTAGCAAAATACAATGGTTCTTTAAATAAAATTTTATGCTAAATACGCTTTTATAAATGTTAATAACATTGGAGACATTATCTGTGAAAATCTCTTAAAGTAAACTTAAAAATACTATCAGGATTACTTGAGAAGTCGTTATCGTTTAATGAAGTAAATCTTTGCTTATTTTCATACATGTGTGATTTTTTCCCTTCTTTTTAAGCAAGTATTTAGAGACTTAAAATTCAATAAATATTTGTGGTCATTTTTTTTTCCAGGTATTGGAGTTAGGTCATGTAATGATTGTCTTTGAATGAAATCTCATTAATCCTTCCAAGTAAGATTTTTTTTTCTTTTTTTTTTTTGGGGGGGGGGTACTTCTTGATTTAGTCTCGCTTAGTTAGGTCTATCTTCTTTTATTTTCTTCTTAGTTAAGATAGTTAAAGACATCAGTGGAAAGGCAAAAATCAAATTAGAAGTTTATTGGCAACAGCTTTGACACAATTTGTATAAGTTTTAATCCAATTTCAGTTATTTTGCTTTCTTTTTAAATGCTACTATCGGGTTGATTATTTTATAATTCGTAATTTCTTCTAAAACAAATCTAAGAGATATTATTTTAAATTTATAAATAAAACAAATGATAACTCAATTTTAAAATGACATGTAGATTATAAGAATAAGATGTTACATTTATTACGAAAACAGTGAAAGATCATATTTTAAATGATTGTACTTTATCAGATGTTCAGCATGCACTTTTTTTATTATCTCTTCTCAGTAGTACAATAATTTTCCTTAAAATGGAGATTTCTTCTTTTTGTGTGTAGTTCGATAATTTTCTGAAAAATGATTCTCAGCCGCATGAAAGCAATACAGCTTTTTAAAAGCACTGAAAACGTTATTTTTATAAGATTATGATCCAATATTTCGATTTATGCTTTCTAAACAAAAAGTCAAAACTACCTGCATCTTCATTTGCATCGCGTAAAGTTAACTTCATTTTAAAGTTAAAATAGATTTTAAAACTGCTTTCTATATTTTTTATGTAGTGGACGCTAGTAATTATTACAGTAATTCAACATTAAATTAACTTACGCATATACATTACATATGATGATTAAATGAATTATTTTATTAAATGTTTAATCCATTATTTTATCTTTTAATAATTGAAAACTAAATTTCTATAAAAGCGAATTAAGGAAAAAGTGCCATTTCATAGTATCATATTAGGATGTTGACCTTAAAAATATGTAGTTTACGTCCATTGTAATAAGGAGATTTCTTTCCTAGGCAAATTTTTAGAATGTTTATTTACAGATGAAGTTATTTCAAATCTAGTAATACTGGGATAAGTTTTATAAGATTGTGTTTTGAAGAAAGAATTAGGGGGTGTTCATAGTTTTTCTAGTAATCTGTATATTTATTTAACAATTTTAAAAAATTGATCATAAAATATTTATTTGTAGTTTGAAATTTCATTTATTAAATATTGTGATTCTAGCATATTTCATTTTTAATGAGCTTGTGTTTAAATCGTTGTTTCTAAAGTCCTTTCTTGTTAGGTTCAAATTTACCTAAATTCAAATGTATCTAAATTAGAATTGTTTCTTTATCTCTTATTAAATTTAGTGCTCCCGACGCCATACGTATTTCAATTATACGTTTAATATACGTATGGCGGTATGGAATACGTATACATCAAAAGATACGTTTAAACGCATCTGGAGACGTATAAACATATATCGGTTAAACATATAATTCAAGTATACATATTTACTTTTAATACCAATGGACCTCATCAAACTTGCATCACTGAAGTGAAATGTTATATAAATTTGCTGGAGCAGTTTTACCTTTTTATATTTCGTTTTTCTATCTTTTATCTCGCAATGAACGAAAACCATTTATACATTTAACCGCTGGGGTATATACGCTATAACTTTGCCGTCTCATACGTATCCAAAATCTGTACCCTGTGTAGTATGTATTGTACGTCTTCTGGTATAAACATTTTATAGGGAGCACTAATTAAAATGTATACACTGCAGATAGATGGATTATTGTTGAATGCAACAAATGAAATATTTTTTCAGTAATCTCACACGAAGATATTAAATTCTTCTTTCGCTCATTGTATGATGGGATAAGCCAGAATAATTACTTCTGTAGATGGAGTAGAAAGATGACCTTGTTTTTAGTTATGCATTGGTGAGGGTTGAACATGTTTCGGTATACGGACAAAACTTGAAGAGCCTAGACAAACTCCAAACACCATATAGGGTCGTAACTCAAGCTCTAATTTCTGATTTCGATGTCCCCAATCATGTTGATGGGTGTGGACATGTCTGATACTTTAAAATTATGAAAATGATGTTTTAGAAAATCGA
Organism: Maratus michaelseni; assembly: GCA_963931845.1. Classification (NCBI taxonomy): domain Eukaryota; kingdom Metazoa; phylum Arthropoda; class Arachnida; order Araneae; family Salticidae; genus Maratus; species Maratus michaelseni. The sequence continues at coordinate 7,545,461 of OZ007586.1, forward strand.
TTCTGTTTTATTAAGATAGGTGTACATAAATTAAGGATTCACTTTCAACCTTAGACGTTTTGTCTAATATCTACAGAAATGCTTTACAAATAGTCCTTGAATGTTTAACTTCAGATTTAGGAGTGAAGATTTAGTCACGGGGAAAATTAGAATAAATTTTGAATAAAAGAAATAATATTTACGACACTCAAACTACTCGAAATGATCTGTCACTGCAGCAAATGACTATGTGACCCACTACAATGTTTCTATGTATTTGTAGAAGAACATTCATAAAAATAGAAACGATAAAAAGTTCAAATGGTTTTTGTTTATATCATCAAGAGTTTTCAGCAAAATTTAACACCATGCGTGACAATCTAGTAGATTAACGTAAGTAGAAATACTACTGCAATTTAGAAATGAATTCCTTGAGGATTTGAGATATGAGCACTTGCATGGAATAAACTTTAACTGCGCATCCGCGAACGATATCAAGATTTACTTACGTTTATACTTACGTATAATTGGGCAAGCAATAGAAAAATACCAGTGAAATATCTTGAATTATTTTAACTTTTCTGTCCCTTATCATCCAGTTACGTTCAGAAAGCAAATGAAATTAATCTTAGTACACCGTCAATATTTTCATAAAGTTCGACGAATCATTTTACATAAATTGCCTAATTTAACTGAATTCTAAATTACGAAAAGAAAATAGGTATTGTTTGCCCATGTGCGGTTTAAAATTATTTCATATATCATCAAATATTCAATATATTCAATTTAACTTTAAATGCAGTTTTAATTGGTTACTTCTGCATTTTGTCAAGTTTTCGAAAAGTGTATTTAAATTTGGTTGAAAAATCTGCATGCTATAAACGTAAAACATTGGATTTTTTTTACAGAAACGTTTATACTTTCACGAATATGCACAAATGGATACAAACGTTGTACAAGTTCCTCAAAATGATTTGCAACAGTCACAGACCACTTACGAGTATTTTCTGTTACACTGTTAAAAATAAATCCGTCAATTCACGGTAAAACCACTGGCAGCAAAGTTGCCAAACTTTTTCCGTTCCGTTAGTACATTTTCCGTTTTGAAAGATAAAGGAAGGGCAATTTTTTTTTTAATTTTTAATTTTTTTTGTAAATAAACTCGGTTTTAAAAAATGTCATCTCTATTTGTGCTGCCATCTATTGATTATTACGGGAGTATTTAATATTTGATATAATGCAAGAACATTTTCTGCCAGACCTGAGGATTGAACTGGGGATGTTAGCGGCTTGAGCCAAGTGCTTTATCTCAAGACCAGCGGGTCCTTGCTAGAGTAAGAGTAGGAAACGATGATACGGGATGTCTTCAAATCGCAGCTTGGGACTTAAACAATTTGGGGTTTAGAAAACTGGTAATTTTGAAGTTAATTGCGGGGATATTTCGTAATGAGATGATGGTTGAAAACTATAGTATTAACAGAGGATAAAAACATGAATTATATATATTCTTAATTTGATTGTTAGATGTAAAATATAAATATTATATTTTGAATTAAATTCGATAATTTTTTTTTGCTTTTTTGCGAAAATCGATTTTTAATCAACTATTATGTGTTTTTTAAATGTATTTAGAATATATTTTCAGTGTGAGTGTTTTTTATAACTTTAAAAAATAAATTGCGAATAATTTTAAAGGAATGAGTTTAATTTGAAAGCATTATTTTTGTTTGTTGCTTTTTTAAATAGAATCGATTTTTTTTTTCACTTAATTTAGCTATTTTACATATATATTAATCTGTTTGTTTAGAATATATTTTAAGTGCGAATACTTTTTTATAACTTTAAAAAATGAATTGCAAATATAATTTTTGCTTTTTTTAATTCGAAAGCACTATTTTCTTCTTGTTGTTTTAAATAAACTTGAAATTTTAATTTATTGAATTTTTAGTTTTTCTGTGCAGCAATATGTCAGTTTTTGAAACATTGAAAATAAACATGCAGCAGATAACGGAATATCTCCGTTGGCTGCTTTCTTATATGAGGATATTTTCTGCTTTTAACTGAAAATCTCCTTTTGTCATGAAAAGGGACTTTGTCTGTGAAATTCAGGAAAAAATACCCGTGAATTTCAGATTATTTTTAACAATATACTGTAAAAAAAATTCCGTCAATTTACGAAAAAAGGACTGGCAGCAGAGTTACCTTAATGTTTCCCTTTTTTGAGGAATGTTCCGTCTTTGTAGTCCATAAATGGCGCGATACAGACGCGACGGAGTTTAAGCGCATGTGTGGCGATAAAAAATACTGCACCCATTGGATGATAGATTTTTACATTAATAATTCTGTATTTGAAACTCTGTAATCTTAAAAGTCTAAAAAGTGTACAATTTAGGGATACAGTTTATGCACTTTTTGTACACAATTCAGTTTGCAGTTTTTATGCATAAATAGAGGTGCCAAATACGCTCGGATTTTGTGCACTTTTTTTGAAAACTTTTTCTAGCTGGGTAGCAACAGATATACGGGATAGATTCCATTTTTCTAACAAAACGGAAACTTTCTGATCAAAATTCACGGAAGACAATCTGTCAATAAACGAAATTTTTTAACAGTGTAAAGGGTGATTGCAAACATTTTTTTATTCAATTTACTGTTGGACCCTTAACTGCTTTCGTAACTAAATCTTCACTGAAACACATGAGGTCCAACAGGTTCTTTACATCGCCAAATTTCATCCCTGATTAGTCAAGCACTTCTATAGATATTCGACAAAACATCTAAAATCGAAAGTGTCCTGTCATTATCGTTAATTTATGATCATGAGTGTAAATGTTGTTGGATAAGAATAAAAACATTTAATTTCAAAGTTTGAATTATATACCCTTTTAAGTAAAAAGGGAATTTATGAGTAAAACTGTGAAATACGCCCCCATGGACTTGGCGTCCTTCGAAATGAATTTGTTTTTCGTATATCATTTTTACTGACATTCAAATTTATATATAGTTTAGTCTTCCTTTATTATGCAAATTTATCAACTTTTTATTCTCCATACTTTTGTCATAAAAATAAATGCACATTATGGTCTATTTTCAGAAAAGTGTGGAATAATTATGCACGAAATTGTTTTTATTTGCAATTAAAAATGTATCTGCTTATTTCTCTTCGAAAATATCTCTTAAAGATTCTTCCAGGAAAAAGTGTTTTAAAGAGAGCTTAATTACTCCTTTCCATCTTAAAAAAAGAAGTGACGTTATTTAGGAAACTCTCTTGAAAGTGCAACAAGAAATTCGAAAACTAACATTTGGAGGCACGTCTTGAAGTAGCTTTCTTTCCTCTGCTAGAGAAGATTGATTGATTACTACCCAGTGACCTAAATCGAAGTTTGTGGGATTTAGAATTAGAAGTCCGAATGGACCGCAGTTACGCTTGAAGATGTTCTGGTAGACAAATTTCTTGATATAATATATTAATACTATAATACATAATTTTTTACTTTAAAGCAAAATATTTGACAAAATATAAAGGGACTTTTAGGAAAAAATTCATAAAAATTAAGTTGAGCATCCCGAAAAAATAAGCTTTAAAGAGCATGAGAATGTTTTTTAGTTTTACTAAAATAGCCATTTAAGAAATAAATTATTTGACTATCCGTGATATTAAATTCTCTGAGAGCTCATTATTTTCACACATTTTATAAATAAATAAATTTATTAAAATATGAAAGCAACCTGTCTGATCTGTCTGTGCGTCATTTCAAAACAAAACTCTCATATCATAGCGGAAAAAAAAGTTTAACACATTAAAATTCCTACTGCGATAATTTACGGCTAACTAAATATCGTTATTATGCTATTATATGAACAATATAATGTACTCTGGATTGATATTATTTATATGTAGACTATAATTCTTATTATTACTAATTACATATCTAGTATTAGATTTAAGGGAAAGTAGGGTAAAACCATACAGTTGGGTGAAAACGGTTATCTCGGTTTTGAACAGCATTTTAATGGGTAATGTTTAAAATACAGAGCTCTATGCAAGAAGTAGTAATTACTAGCATTTGTGTAGTCTTTTGTTGTAAAGTTTATTTTATCTTTTTTTTTCAGTTTAATAGTTGCTATTTTTTCCAAATTCTTAAATATGAATACATTTAAAGTGCAGAAACTTTATAATGTTTGAAGCATATTCAATAAGTATTTATTTTCTAAAATTAAATTGTTTCTAGTATTTACAGGTGAATTTTACGGGTTCATTTCCGTTCTTCATTCCCTTGTAAAAGTTCGGGGATCAAACCGATTATTGAAAAATTTTGCTTGTAAATTCAGTAAAATCTTGAAATAACGTTCATTAAGTCCTTTAGTTGTGAAATAAAATATTTTTTTCTTTTGAAATCAAAGTTTAAACGCCTCCATTTCCTGTACGATTAACATATCCATGCATATAACATATCCAGTCTTATCCCATTGGTGGGGTGACACCAGATAATTTCTTTTTTTCTAGAAAACTATTTATTATTTAAAATGTGATAAACAAATCATTTAACATGCTATTATTGTTAAAGGGTGATTGCACGTATTATTCTTGAAGGGTATTTAAAGAGTATTTATGCAAACTTTCATTAAATTTTGTTGAATATTCTGGCTTTTCGAAACAGCTAATAAGTTATCGGATTTTACCCTACTTTTCCCTCCACATATTTATTAAATACCATAGGTTAGTAATTTCTGCGTTAGTAACTTCTAAAATATTTATTGCTTTTGGGGAAAAAGAAATCTGATCGTATTCTGCATTTTAAAAATGTTTATAATATTAATTTTATTTAAAAAATATATATATATAAGTAAGGAATCGTATTTACAATTAAAATGTATAAATCATAAGCAAAAAAATTAAACTATCACTTATCTTGATTAGTCTTTCCGATCGCCGTAAGATCTACAAAATTGATCAATTAGTTCTCGAGCGTTTGAGCAATGACAGATTTTTTATCTGTTTTTCCCTGTTTTTCCAAACTATTTTAGATATCGGAATGCAATAAACTGCAGATTGTAGCCATAATTACCATTCATAAATCGTAATTAGAACGTTTATCAGCCGTAATATTCCTTAAATTTGACCAATTTGTTCTGGAGATTTTCTGTATTGGAAGATTTATGGATTGACTGATTCTGCCGGTTTTTTATTGTTTACTCAAACACTATTTTAGATATCGGAATGCTGCAAACTAGAGATTATATCAGGAAACATTATCTTTATGTGTCTCGTAAGTTTAGCGTTTGTTATGAAGTCGTTTTTGATTCTATTCTGGACAAACAGACAAACATATTTTTTCTGTTTTTTTTTTTTTTTACTGTACGTCATCAAAATAGTCGAATGAACATAGAAATAGGCGTTTTCTGAACATCACAGGTCCAGTAAAACAGGTACCAGTGTCCGTTTGATTACAGAAAGTAATGGCAGTTACGTTTTAGAACAACGTTCATTCTTATCCCTAAAGGCTTTATTTTACAACAAATAATATTTCTACCGATTTATTCATAATTTAATGTACACATTTTATTCACGTGCGTCAACGCCTTTCATACGCTGCTTTAATATTTTAATGGGATTAAAAAGAAATAAGTTTTACCTTAAAAGTATCCTATGTAAGATACTATAAATATTCTACGATTGCCACTTTTCTATGAAAGAAACACTTTCAAAAGCTTGCATTCAAACATCCATTCGTGTGAAAGGAAGTGAAACAATTTTGGCATTTATAGATTTAAAATATTCCTAAGGGAGGGTTTAATTTTCTATCGATATTTTTCTGCTGTTCCAATATTATATTATTCAAAAGATAATATTACGTCAGCTGCACATTGTAAAAGTTTAGACACGCTGAATTCCATAAATTCTTTAAAAAAACTCGCACATCTAAACTTATTTATAGTTTTCGTATAATAAAACAATATACATAAAATTTTAGACATTTTTCTCATTAAATTAAATATTAGTCTTTCTTGCATCAGTTATAACATATTAAACATATTATCATCAGTTATGAATCTTAAAAAGATTCTGCAGAAGTTTATTTTAACGTTCCAGTTACATTAGAAATATATTTTTAGTAAAGGGAACCAGAAATGTTTCAAATGACAAAAAATGTATATCATTTTTCTATATAATGCTTGAACTTTTAAGAATGCCGTACAGTTGCTCTGATAACTACGGTCGTACGAGCCGTAAAAGTTAAGCCGCAGAGACCGGCGATTATGTGTGCAAAGTTTTAAATATTAAAATCAATTAACTTGAAGCACGGTTTTTCAGCCGTTTTGCAACGATAAATCTTGGACGAGTTAACTTATTTATGTGTTCTGTTATATAAGGTAATTTGCTACAAACTCTACCTGAAAGAAAAATTCAAGTTACAACAAAAGATGTTTTCAATTTTTATGGATTTTTTACGAGTTTTCTTTTCATTTAGGTATAATCAGGATCCAACGTATTAAACAGTGCAATAGAGAAATAACTACTCAGAAATAAAGAATAGTAACTTCAATATCGTGGCGAAACCTAGTTTTGGAAGAATCATTTTGTCGTACAATATTAAAACTTTTGTGTTTTACAATTTTTAAATATTTTTATAAAGCATAAATAAATACGAAAAGAAGTAATTGTATACGTTAGAGGCCTTCTAATCCATTTCCGTCATTTTAAATCTTTCTGGTGCTCTTGAGGATAGCGGACTTTCAAAATCGCGAAATTCCTGTAAAAAATGCATTATTTTGTAATTTGGAGAATTATGAAGCTAGATGCTCAAATTTACCTGATGTAAAAAGAATTTTTCCATTCTGACGCTTCTTTCCATAAATATATAAGCTTTCATATTTGTAAAAACATTTTATCTGTACAGTTTTTGTTACTAATACTGTTTTCTCAAAATTGAAAATTTTGCACATTTCAAAATTTTGAAACTGTCCATGTGCATTCCAAATTATTAGATTATTTTGAAATTTATTCTGTATATCCTCTATACCATAATAAATAAATGTTAACAAAAAAGTTGCATTTTAGTGATATTTTAGTGTTACAGTTTCTGTGCCTATGGAAAAATAATATATAGCTACATTTTTAGAAAAAAACAAAGCATAATTACAAAATATTTTTTCTGATTATACAATCAGCGAATTTTTACAATTCATGCCAACTTCCATTGTAATATATAAACAGTACAAGGTGGTTAAAATTATATCCGAATGGAACTTCAGATTACTGTTATGTAGATCATGCAGCCGAGGCTTTCGTAAAAAAAGTTTCAAATTTTGCCACCAGATGGCGTTTTAACAATGTAAAATAAAAAATGATTCAAAAATCAAAGAATAACGGAAAAATTTATTTATTTACCGTATGAGCGGTTGCTCCATCTTGCATGAATATTGTGGTAGTCAAACAGCCTCTTTGACATAACGCCAGGCCAACATTATTCTCCAGGAGTCTCCTGTATCGGTCACCTGTTACTGTACGCCTAACAAACCCGTTAATTGCGACTTCCTCGAAAGAATACGGGCCCAAAACAAAATTCGCCGTGAATCCACACCAATCCGTGACGTATGGGGAATGTAGTGGCTGTTGTTCACGGCATGAGGATTGGTGGAACCCCATATGTGGCAGTTGTGGATGTTCACAGCACCATCTAAATGAAAATGAGCCTCGTCTGTCCATAAGATGTGCGATGGACAGTACTCATCCACCTTCATCCTCACCAGAAAACGTAACGCAAAATAAAGACGCACAGTGATCTTGCGATTTTAACTCTTGCACGATATGCATCTTGTAAGGGTAGAGCTTCAGAATTTCGCGTAAATCATGTGCCCGGTTGCCCAAGGAATGTCCAATGCTCGTACTATTGAGCGGCCACTTACAGTAGCATTTGAAGAATTTGCAGATGCCTCAGCTGTTCTAATCTCAACTTCCTCGACAATCGCCGGTTCAGTTGCACGTCGCCCGCTCCCCGGTGCAACAACCAGAGAACCAGTTTTTTTAAACTTGGACATGGGTCTTCTTCTTAAGTCTTTCATTCGTCGATAACCACGGAGGGCTGCCGAAGCAGTCTCTCATTCTGATAAAAAAAAATTACGATTAAGGCGCATTCCTGCTTGTACAGCGGCATGTTCACTGCGGACAAATGATTTCTTTGAACAATACGTTCCGCTTTTATAGCGAAATTGCACTAACTACTCATTTGCATATGGTTTTTAGAGTACAGCGCCATCTGATAGCAAAATTTCAAACTTTGTTTTTAACGAAAATCTCGGCCGCATGATCTACATAACATATGTCTGAAGTTTCATTCGGATCTGTTCAGTAGAAGCAGAGTTATGAGCCTCTGAGTACCGTCAGTTTAATTTTAACCACCCTGTATCTTATAAATGAATATCATATTTTATGCAAAAGAAATGCGCATGGAACATTTTAAAATATGACCATTATTCGTTATTTTAAAAATTGAAAAATTGAATAATTAAAAACGTTGTTATACTAAATTTTGAATATAACTAATTGAGTTTACCATTATAACAAATGTGGTAATTTTTCAAATGAATCCATTGTAAATTGAAGGATTTGATTTTAAATGTTCTTAAATGTCTCTTAGAAAGCTGAAAGTGCTGTATGCAATAGATTCTATATATCGGTATTGGAGGTTTTGAAGGTGTAAATACGCTATTTAATATGCAATACACAATAATTAGGTGAGAAAGCAAATAGATACAAAAGCAATAAAAAACAGCAATGCATGGACAGAAGATAAAAATTACACATATATTAAAAGATTATATAGAAAACAAGACGTGAAGTGAATTTTAATGCTTTGAAATGTGAAGAACATGAAAAAAAAATTCCCCAAAAACCTATTTATGTTTATATTACCCATTAATATTTATATATATATCAATATACCCATTAATATCTATAAATGAAACAAAAGTATTTTAAAGTGATGAGGTATGATTAATATTGTGTGTAGTCTTCTCGAACACCTAAAAAACAATTCCATATCCATGAATGGCATGGGGTGCACAATATTTTCCTTGTAGAAAATGCTGCATCTAATATTTGGTGGCTATTCACCCGACCGCGCAAAAGAATCCAGATACATTATCGTCTGTGAATAGGTTTTGCTGGAAGTTCCCTTTCAGTTGTCGTGATATACGTTTTCAAGCATAATTAAATTTTACTACGATGTATTTATAAGTTGTATGGATCACATACAGGGATGCATAACAGAACATTACACGAAAGTATGTTTTTAACAGTTTTTTACACAATTTTCATTTCAACTAAATTTTAGTATAGTATGAGGCGTGTGCATGATTTAAATTCATCTACAGGGTTGATCAAAAACATTTGGATGAATTGCCGTGTATGGAGGGAGTTGTTGGCACGTTTTCAGTTGTTTGAATGTTTCAGCCGAATTAAAGTTTAATATACTATATGTGGTGTTAATCCAAATTGATATGCATACTGCTGAAAAATGGCACGCATTACGGTCTATAAACAATAGTTGTTTAAAGTAGGCTTTTAACCTGTTCTATGCCATTTCTAAATTGTTAATTCAGATATCCCCTTTCACCTTAAGAGAAAAATGAAATTCCGTAAAAATAGTTTGTCCGTGCTAGAAAATGTTTTATAATCCATACGCGGTGCATGATTTATCTTTCTTTTTCAAGCAGTGCGAATAAATGCTGTAATTTATTTGATTATGATTTGGTGGCATTTAACCAAATTCCACGCTGGTTTCCGCGAGCTTTTCATTCAGTTTATTTCTTAACCTTTAAAAATCTTTCAGAACTGTGTCCGCCCCACCAGTGGCTGAGATGTTCTGCTCTCAAATCTGGTAGACAGGGGGTGCTGGGTTCAAACCCCTGTCATGCTCGTCGACCTAACCGTTCGGAGTTTTCCGTGGTTTGCTCCGAACCTTGCCTTAAATACGGGTTAGGATCTTTTAGAAAGACCCCCACGGAGGGCACTCCCCTCCTATATTCCTCGGCCTATTTTCCTCGTGTAGATAATCGGCCGTCATAAATCAGCCAACCAAACAGAACTGTGTCATATTGTTCCATATACAACTTTTACTTGAAAGTAACTGAACATAGCAGAATACGATTTGTTTTAAAAATGAATATCGTGATTTATTGATTTTTTTTAAAACATACAGATTATTTTCCACTTAAATCGCTCCATTTCATACAGTTTTATACACATTTTGAAATCTCAGACTATTTCAGCAAAGACATTCGCAAAGTTAATCTTGTAATTCAGTTCTTCCAAACTTCAATCAGCATGTTTTAAATAATTACCAGAAAAAACAAAATTTGCTAATTCTACACAATATTTACACTAAGTACCCTTTTAATATATATATATATATATATATATATGAGCAATATAAAAGATATTGCTTTAACAGCATTTTTAGATGAAATGTAATAATAAATTGTTTGTTATAAAATATTATTGGAATGTAACGTTCAATTGTAAAATCGGTAATTGTTTTCAGCCGATGAATATTTATCTAAAACACTTTTAAATAACTTATGAAGGTTTGAAAACAGTTCTTACGTTTTTAGAAGAGCTGATTCTTCAATAATAATAATAATAAATCTCTGCTGCTTTCTCATTCCATTTTTTTCATCATCCTCGTGAATTCCCATTCTGTGATTCCCGATAGACGTCTTAGACCCATTTTACTTTCAGCTTATTCTATTGAGAATAGCTCAGGAACTTACCCACTTAGACTCCTTTAGACTCCCTCTAGACCCCTTTTACCGCCTGAGTCTCTTTCCTAATCTAATTGCTTCACTGAATCCACACTCAAATGTGAACAATAAAAAATCAGCTAAACATCTCGGTATCACTCAGTTGCCAGTGTAAATGAAGTTGAGAGACAAATATTTTTCTTTTCATGTAGATAGTGTATCATTCAAAATATATTTAAGAGTGCCTTTATTGAGAAAATATTTTAAAATGTTTTACAAACGAAACTTCTCACAAAGAAAATTCAAATATTTTGTGTTTAGAATTATTAAAAACTATACAAATTCAACAATTGTTGTAGTGTTACAAATTTTCATTTTTAACTTAATCAGGACCGATACAATTTATAGATTTCCGTTAAATTGCATTGAAATTCAATTTGGAGTACAGTTTGGCAAAATTCTGGCAATTATCCATCCCGCTCAAAAGTTTAATTTCATATAACTAAAAATCAAACTTCCCTGTAGTAAAATCAGTTTTGAACATATCCTTCCTTCCGTCATTAAATAAGTTTTTTCTATTGCCACTCCCCACTTATTTAAATTAGCGTTGATCAACCAGAAAACACGCTACATTTGATTTGATTTTCTAGTGTCGATGACGGCAAAATCGGGTACTTAAATAGGACGTTTAAAGTCCCGGTGGTTCAAACCTTTCATTTTGAATGTGCATCGATAGAATCTAGACATATCAATCTATTTGTAGTAAGATCAGTGTAAATGATAGATTTATTAATCTGCCGGATTGTAGCACACGAAGAAATTTTACTGCATTCGATTTCATTGTAACGGGTCGAAAAAATTCATTTTGAGCATTTAAGAAAATATACTTGCACCACTCAAACATTAAACACATCATATATGGGAAAATATCAAATGTTTTATCATATATTTCCTCGAATACTGCACAGGTAAAAATATACCTATCATGAAACGGAAAAATTAATTTTAATCAACTCTAAATTCAAATCTATCCGACAGAAATAAGCTCGTAAAACGGAATTTTGATCGACTGAACCCTATATATTTATATCCGAAGCCGACCCAAAACTCTCAGAAAAAAAGTTAATGTTAATGCAATTATGAAACAACCTACATTTATGTTTAATTTCAAATCAAGTAAAATCGGATGTCTTATCTTTATCTTCTGGCTTCTTGAAGTCAGACTTTTGAATATAATTTAATGCAGCTATATGTATAAATATGTGATTAGTTTATCACACTTTTATTAATAAATTTTTTTTAGAAAATGTCAAATCGTTCGGTGTTCACCCATAGGCAGAGAAAAATTGCATGGATAGGTTAATCTTATAGGAAATTAATACGTTTAGAATTTCTCCTGAAATGCAACAACAAAACAATATTTTCGAACTTTAACTGAGAAAATCGGTATCCGGTTTACTCCAATTAGAACATACGGTTTTATCCAAGGAGAATGAGGATCGGAAAGCAATTCTTAAAAATGCTCTTATAAATGCTACTAACACAAATACAAAAAATTTTGGTAAATGTTATAAGATATAAATATTTTGAAAATAAGAAACATTAAAACAAAAAATGGTGAAATAAATTTATAAACTCTGACACTACAGAAATTTTAGTTGCGAGACACAGAGCTATCGATTTGGGTCTATTCGCTAGAGGGTTGCGCATTTTGACACAAAGATAATATATCCGGTTTCACCCGATTATACGGTCTTGCCCTATTTTCCCCCTATAGGTTTTTTAAAATATGAAACTATATTTTGGACCTTCTTTAAAAAAAATAAGTTTTCCTGAACTAGACCTGTATGGTTGATAAAAAAAAATCATTAGAGCATATCTTCACAATGAAGCATCAGTATTTTTATCTAATAATAAATTTATAGAAATTTTAATGAAAAAAAGATTTTTACAGTAAGGACTAAAATAAACGTAGTTTAAAAGCTGTTTCAGGGGAGGTTCTCCCGACACGGCTTCATTTTTGTAAGACCTACTTTAATTTAAAAAAAAAACCGTTCATGTCATTTCATTGTCTATTATTGTTTGGCTCAACAATATGTATGTAATATACATTATTATGAGATCTATGTTTCAGCATTTAGTAATAATATTAATAATAAAAATCTGAAATCTATTTGCACATATGTCGATTCTTTTGTTTCACACTTGAAATTGAACTAATTTCTGTTAAAACAATATAAAACAGAAAGTTATTTCTTTTTATTCTTCTTAGACATTTCCCAAACGGCTTCAAAAAGAATTACTTAGTCTATTGTCATATGAATAGTACGTAAAATAACTATATTCGTTAGATTAAATTTCAGTAAACCCCAACTTTCGGGAGTTGATTAGTTACTTTTAAGGCTGTAGAGGTAGTTTTTAAAGAAATTTATAAAGTAAAAACATTCGGACCCGCAAGGATTAAATAATGCACATAGAAAAATGGATTGAATTTATTTTACACGTATACAAATGTTTATTTACTCGATCTAAACACTTCCAAAATTCATTACGCACAGTAAATTTCTATAAGAGACTGCGCTTTTAAGAATCATCTTGAAAAAAAACTTCTCGCGTATTCTTAAAATATATTTAATTAGTTGGATTCCAAAAGATAATAAGATTGATAAGATAAATCTAAATTTCATAAAATGGTGGCTGTTTCAAGTTTCAGGTCAATTTTTAACTCTCATTTTTCATTTTCTAAACTGTTTAAAAAGTCAAAATTCTTAAATTATATTTTTAAGTTTTGCCCTCCAAATTAAAGACACTTGTTTGATTTGATTGAAAGCAAAGCGTTGGTAGCTTGAATTGTTTAAGCGGTAGAAGATAAACAGATTTAATACGTGTTTAAAAAAGTTTAAAGTTTTGTCAAATGTGGTGCCTGTTCGTTAAACTGGTTGTCACCACTAAAATATAAGTGGAACAAAAAAATGTTTTAACGTCATATGAAATGGTAGACATGCGATTATACCATAATTCTAGGTAAGAATATTAGCACTGAATAAAAACTTTAAGCGAAGAAATTAATAATTATAAATTTTATTTACAGAACAAAAATACTGCATTCATCACCAAAAGGATTTTGGTCAACAAAACTATAAAAATAATAATTCTATTGAAATTTATATTATTGATGAACCCCTACCACATTTATGAGAATTTTGAAGTACATCATAGAATTAATAGCCAACAATACGCAATTAAAATTAAAAACCCCTCCCGCATAATGGGTATTAAAAATGACTTAATATAAATTGATACTACAGTAAAATAAGTTATTCATTGATAATACAGAAATATAAATTATTTATATATATTACATAAATATAATTTTATACAAATATATAAAAATCTATAAAATAAATCTATAAAAACATTAAAAACTTTATTCATCTTGTAAACAAAGTTATTTTAAACTATCGGCGAATTGAGGAACCGAATATATTTTAATGTTTGACAAATATTTTTACTTCAAGCATAGACATATATCAAAATACCTGCATTCGCTCTATGGGGGAATACATAGATAAAATGTGAAAAACAATAAAAGAAAAGGCAAATGTAAAGTTTTTTTTTAATTATGAGCGAGTTTACACTGGCCTCCAAAAGTAAAGGTACAACCGGTTTTTTGCGTCTAATTTGCAAATGAATGAATATAGAAACAACAAATTTGGAGGAAATGTGCGCTAATCTGTTATTTATTAAATGCGACATAGAAATTTACTTAAGTTAAACGTATAAATGAAATTATAACAAAAGAGCACTCATGGTGGAAAATCCATTCTTGGAGAAATCAGTTCATCGCAGTATTATGCAGGAAAATGTGACACAAACATTAAAAAACTGGTTCTAATAAGGAATATGTCCACCCCGGACTTACATGCATTGGCGGCATCGACTTTCCATGCTCTCAATTAAATTGTCGGACACCAAAATAGGTAACGCTGACCAGACTTGGAGTAAGCCTTGTTCCAGCTCATTTAAGGACCTTGGAGGAGGACTTAAAGCCGCAACCTATCTTCCAAGATAGTCCCAAAGATGTTCTATCGGATTCAAGTCTGGAGAGTGAGCTGGCCATTCCATTCTCTCCAAACCGTGATCCTCAAGATAATCCTCAACAACCACAGCTCGGTGTAGTCTCGCATTATCATCCATTATAATGAAGCCATTGCCAATAGCACCGGCATATGGGCGCACATATGAATCAAGGATCTCATCGCGATATCTCGCACTAGTCACAGTTCCTCCATGGAACACATGCAGGTCACTGTGGCCTCCGAGTGAGATCCCTGCCCAAACCATGATTCCACCGTTTCCGTACCTGTGTGTTTCGACACTGTTTGATTGATGGTATCGAGTGCATTGTTCTCTCAAGATCAGAAGACGTCCTGAATCGCTCTCCAGTGTGAATCTGGACTCGTCTGTGAAGAGTACAGAAGCCCACTGTTGTCTGGTCCAGGAAACATGTTCTCTTACCCAACATAAGCGGGCCCTTCTCTGTCGTCTGTTGAGGGGGACACACACAACTGGTCGCCTTGCATAGAGACCTGCATTGTGAAGACGTCTTCGCACCGTAGTAGCGGAGATTCTTCTCCCTGATGCTTCAAAGTGGTCTGCAATGAGTTGCGGCACAGTAGTGCGTCTTCTCCTTCGGGCCGAAAGAGCTAGAAACCGGTCTTCTGCAGGTGTTGTACTACGTGGGATGCCTGGAACATGTCTTCTGGACACAGAATCTTCGGATTCATACTGATCCCAGAGTCGTTGGACTACACTGCGAGACACATTGAGTCGTCTAGCAGTATCGGCCTGTGACAACCCCATTTCCATCCATCCTACCGCCCGCCACCTTAATGAATCGGGCAAACGACTTCTTCTAGACATTTCTAGACTATACTGGCTGTTGTCAACAAAACTGAAAACAATAGTTCGAATACAACAAAACTTACACGCGAAATTACGAAAGCTTCGTAATTGCATATTTTTCTCTCATTCACAAATACCTATTCTTTTCTATAAAATAAAAGTGGTAGCTGTAATTTTTGCGTAAGTTTTTTTAAAGCTTATTATTGTCATTCATATAAATTATGAAGTTTAATCTGACTGCCATTTTTTGTCTGGTGAGCTTCTAAAAACATGTTGTACCTGAACTTTTGGAGGCCAGTGTATTTAGCGAGTTTATGAGTAACTTTATTTTTAAGATTTATAAATCCTGATATAATCCTACATCAAGATCAAAGCGGCATCTTCGTTCACTCTGTGTGTGGCGGAAAATATGAAAAAATATTAAAAATTTATAATAGTCGTTTGGCCAAAACAAAACAAAAAAATCAGTAAACCTAATTTTTTTGTAAAACTGAATAGCTGTAAAAAAACCACGTTTGCCTTTAAACCTTTTTACGTTCACCATTGAAATAAGCTACTTTCAGTCTTATTGACTCTACCCAAGTAGCACAAAATGTTTGGGCCAACGTGGGCCCAGAGATAGAAATGTCCTCCTGGCCATACTATTCGTTAACGAACAATTTGCCAACAAAAGCTCAACAGCAGTCCAACAGTTAGCTTCTTGGAATCCTGCTTAAATATGCTCTAAATTAGAGAGACCTCTGTAGCCTACCATTTCCTAACGGTTTCCACAGAATGCCAACGATGGACCATCAACCTGTGCTACTTGGGTAGTCTTTTATGTACAAATAATCTTGGAGTCTGTTAGAGGTACCGGAGTTTTAATGTGTTATCAAAGACTATTTGAACAAGTGAGTGTTTTAATTACGTATAATAAACGAAATATCTCTAAGGAGGAACCTGTTCTTCATGTTCTGTATTGTGTGTTATCGTATCAAAAAAATACCATAGTTTTATGGCCAAAATTAGAAACTAAGGCTTCCCCCTCAATAGTTATTCTCCCTGTCCTAGATTGAAAACAGATTACACAATTTATGTAATGGAATTTAAAAAGGATATTGTCATAAAACTGATATTAAATCGGTAGTTATAGGCATCTATGTAAAATACTTACAATAGTACTTAGATGAATTAACAAATGATTTTACTTGGCAATCTCTCAATCCTTATAAAATATATACAGGGTGTCCAAAAAGTCTGGAAGTGGTGTCCGAAAAGTCCCTTATGATCAAGCCGTGACCTGCCCCACGAATTTGACATTCGTTAATGTCTGGAAAGTATTCTGTGGAGTTCTGCGGCCGTCATCGTGATCCAAATTTGATATTTTCGGCTGGTATGACCGAATAGCAGCAAAATAATCACTAAAAATATACTTGTGATCATGTATCCCACAAATGTTGTCTTAAAATAATTAATTTAATACCGAATTTTTATGTTATTTTATTTCATTTCAACATCAAGTGATAAGACATTTAGATAATTTTTAACAGTTCAAGTCAGAAAAAAATGTTTAATAAATTAGAGAATAAAACTAAAATTGTGCTCTCTGCAGAACTTTCAATTACCGAGAAATTCCATGCTTCTCTAAAAATAGTTTTATGTCCAAAATTAGGAACTAAGGATTTCCCCTCAATAATTATTCTCCCTGTCCTAAATACTTGAAGACACATTATACAATTTATGTAATGGAATTTAGAAAGGATATTGATATTAAAACTGATATTAAATCTGTAGTTATTGTAACAATTTTACAAATATGCCTGTAGTAATTATATGCGTTAGCAAATGATTTTGTCTTGGAAATATCTCAATCCTTATAAAATATATATATTATTTCTGATGCCAACATCCCTTTTTTATTAATATTTTTAATTGAAGCGAATATAGATTCATAAAACAAATATATTTTTAAAATTAAAAACGGAATGGATGTTTTCGTAACGAGTTTTGAAATCTCTCTTTTCGCGTAATTTCCCAGCAGTGTGTTCCATGTCTGCCAAAGTAATTATGCTGGACTACTTTACTGACATTTGTTCGAAACAGGAGTTTCTTCCTGTTATTGGCAATCAATAGAAAAGGACGACACTTTTAGATTTCGCTTCAACATAATAGTTTTCATATTTTAAATATTTTAAATAGGCTTAGTGTTAATAATTTCCACAGTTTTTTTTAACAAATTCAATTGAATTAATGAAGTAAATTAATGATGTTATGTGACCAAAGTGGGACATAATTAACTCAGGAAGGTTTTTTTTCTTTTTTTATAGGAAATATAGATGCTTTCACATTTTCAAAATTTACACTAAAAAAAAAAAAAAAACATGTAAATTAATTAAATATAACAATGAACAGAATAATAATATTTTTCTTTTTATAATGTTTGAAAATTTTGTTAAAATATTTATTTTTTTTATTTTTTATTTTACCTTATGTTAAATATTATTAGCGAGAATTAAGAAAATATGTATTATAAAAGCATATCAGCATACAATAACTGACTTTTATTCAGATTTATTTTTTAATGCTAGGCTATTTTTAAAAAATGGCCGAATTGGGGAAAATTGTGTCATCACGATTAATTATTGAAGAAATCGTAATGAATAAAACTTAGTTCGCCACCATCCGAGAATGGGAATGAATGGGAAAAGCATCTAAAAGTTACACGGCGCCACACAGGAATGTAATAAATGTCGTTATAATCTAGTTAAAGAACACTAGGTGTATAGCTGATACCACAACGGTTTTTGAGGCCATGTGAGCTATTGAAAAGCACATCTGTTGGCACAGGAATACTTGGGAAAAGGCGTTTTCTAGGAACATCTGAAACAGCTTAGAATTTTGTTGGTAGGGTAAAAGCGGGTACTGATCAGAAATGAATATTTTACACTTACAGTAATAAAAGCTTTATTGTAATAAACTTTGAATCAAACATTAAAACATATATACATTTTTTAAGGTCAGTAACATTTTTTCAGGTTTTCAAGCAATTTTGTTTTCCTTTCTCAGCTTTTACTTCTCGTATCCGCTTTTCATGTGGCCACTCTTTACAAGCTGAACATTGTATTGATCCTTCACTATCTATTGGGTGTAGAAACATTATTCATTGCCGAATTCAATGCAAAACCATAGGTATCAACAGATGACAAAAAATCAACAGGTCGTTTTCCTAGATAGCTGGACGTACACAATTTTACTTGGCATGAAAATATCGTGTGAAAGCGATAGATAAGAGTGGTTTATTTTCCTAAATTGATCCGTCAGGCTGAATGTATTTGAAGAGTAGAAAAGACGGCGAAAAATTAACTTTTGAAATGAATTTCTCTGTAATAGCACCACACGGACACAGATTAACTCGCTTCAAAAGCCGAAGTCACACTGATAAGGGACGCTAAAGGATGTAGATAATACGGATGCTGTCCATAGGGCAGCACCCATCAGCAAGAAAACAGGGTAACTGGTATTACCCGCCTACCCTGTTTTATCTTGCTTTCCCCTACATATAGAAAATATGGAAAAACCAACAAATATTTGCGTTGTTAGAGAGAACTTTCTTAATATAAAACAGAAAATACAATTGAATTTAGCAATGTCTCTGTCACGCTTATTACAGGAACTTTAAATTTTCAAAAGAAATGTTCTTCGTATTTCATCTTAAACTACATATTTTTTCAAATGATCAGTGAACAAGCAAATGCCTTATTATTCTGTTTATTACATTTTGTAAATAATTTGTGCATGTTGAATTTTTATTTTGGTGTAAATTTTGTAAGTCAAGTTACTCTGTAAAAGCTTTGCCGAATGAATTGCTGCCCTTGACCGCGATCGAACCTCGATTTTTTTTAAATTTATCATATGTATTTTAAAATAGTTTCCGTATTTTCAATCAATTTAGATATTCTGAAATGAATTAAGGAATGATTTCTTATTTCATTTCATTTTTTTGAGGCCACTCTTCATTCCTGGAAATATGTCGAAAGTATCAATTATCGAATTTTTTTGCTTAAAATGTGTTTAGGCACCCGTAGTAGAGGAAAATAAGGTAAAACCGTGTGTCCTGTTTTCTAGCTTATGGGTATGAACAGCACCCGTCTTAATTATATTTTGATGCCAAATGTGTCCGTCCAGCTATCCAGGAGAACGACCTGTTGGAGCAAAACCAGATACCATCGTTTTGCATTGACTTCTGGAATTGTTTCTTAACTTAACAGATAATGAAGGATGGATACGATGTTTAGTCTGCAAAGAATGGCTACATGAAAAGTGCACCGGATACGAGAAGTAAAAGCTGAGAAAGACATTTCATGACGTTAACCCTCTTACCGCCGAGCAAAAGGGGTAAATGGAACGTTTTCTAGGTAGTTGTAACGTTGTTAAACATGATATTTCAAATATAATATAAAAAAGTTAATTACATATGTGAATATAATCCTTGAGACTCAAGCACTGCTAATTATTTTAAAACTACATTATATTTGCAGAATTATATTGACTAATGCTAATATAGCAGTGAAATCTACAGCATAGTGAACGAATATATCAATTCACGGCGGTGAGAAGGTTAAAAACTGCTTGAAAACCTGAAAAACATTTCCAGCCCTTAAAAAATGTATATATTTTAAAGTTTGATTCCAAATTATTACAATGAAGCTTTTTGTTACTGTAAGTGTAAAATCTTACCTTCTGATTAACCAAAATTCCGAGCTGTTTCAGTTGTCCTGGAAAACGCCTTTTCCCAAGTAGAGAATTATTTTCCTTTTGCAACAGGTGTGGTTTTTCAATAGCCCAGATGTCCCGAAACACTTAAGGTTTTTCCACCCTTTTATACTTTTGTCAACAAAGGAAACCCGCTAGATACTCGATGTTCCCCTACTGTCCGATACATTAGAAAAATGTGAAAAAGCCTTTTTACTGCATTTATTTTAAATGATTCAGAGTCACGATCTTTGAATTTATTTTTCTCTGTGTTTTTTAATATGTTAAAACTTCAATACATATTTATCAACTTATTTGATATTTTTATTGACGTTCCTTATGTTGTGTTTAAAGAAATTAAGAATATAATTTGTAATATAAATAGCTTAGTTTTTGAAAGTTTTTTTTTGTTCTATTTATACATATTTTATTACATTTTATTTTTTTTATCTTAAATTAGTTGAACTTAAATTAGTTTTCTGGAACACGTATTCTTAATTTATATGCAAGTTATATTCAAGACATCTAAGAGCAGCATAAAAATAATTTATTTCTGCAGGGGAAAGGGGTTTTAAAATTTTCTTTCATTTTATATATATAAATGTTCATCTTGTACTACCAGAATTGTCTATTTATAAAAAAAATTTTCATAAATACTTAAATTATAATATTTTTAAAAGTATTGTCACGTAAATTGTAGGAAAGAGTATTTTAAATGCATCACTACAAATTTTATAGAACAAAATTGAGGTTAGGCGAAAAAACTTTGTGTGTAGAAGAAATATCCAGAAACATAATTTCCAGACTCTGTTATTTAATTTTTAACATAAAAAAAACCGATTGTATAGAAAAAATAATTATCTTTCCACAAATGCCCCATAAAATTCCGATGAAATAGAGCGATAGCCTTGAATTCGAAATCTAAAAATAACCCAGTTTACTTTTCATCATGGAAAATATGCAGTTACCATGGTATGTATACAAATTTATTTAATGTTTGTATGAAACTCAACTATTAATCAAATTATTATTAGCAGCAGTTTGTATCAATGTTAAATTAAGAAAATCCTATTTATTTTGGTCAAGTTCTCAGATATAAATATTCCCTTTTTAAATGAAAAAAAAAATATTTTTGTCAAATTTTATTAAAATATTTTTTTAAAGTTTCATTAAAGTATTTCTAAACTAAACAGGATTGAAAATATTCCGAAATAATTGAAAATGAAATTTGCGATCATTGAACAAGCTCTTCGACGATTAGTTTCGAATGAAGTGGTCGAATAGGTCTTTCAAAACTATGATTACGGTAACTTATGCATTTCGCAAAAGTATGAGTAGTGATATATTTTTCCTAAACCAAAAACTACCCAAAATAATGTTTTGTGAAATTAATTGTAGTAAAGTTTAGTGTGTATAATTTTGCCGGATTTCTTTGGACTATTAAAACGTTGGAAATAGGAAAAATGAAATATATTGTTAAGTATTATCTAACATTTTACATCCAATAATTTAAATTTAGTGAATGAGAAAGAAATTCATGTATTATGTTGCCATTAATAGAAATATAATTGCTGCAGTGCTCTTCTAAGACATAAAAGACATAACAATGCACGTGTTCACAATATACGTATTCATTTTACAATTTTCTAAAATTCTTTTCAACTTATTTCTTGCTTAAAAAAATCAGTAAATAATCACAATTCAGCGGTGCTCAAAGTAAATTTTAAAATGGTACATTAAAGAAATGATATATCCATCCTTAATTTAGTTTAACCTAAAATTTTCCGAACCAATATTAAACATATCTTTTAATATATTTTAAAATCATGAATTAGGATCTTTGTTATATTTTTGAAAAATAAATTAAATTTGAACTGTTTAATTGTAAAATTAAAATCCAATTTTACGTACCAAATGCATGAATTTCCTATATTTAAATGTTATTAAATGAACGGACCTCTAAAGCAACAGTTTTGCTTCTCGACAATAATCAGTCCCAATAGGACATAAACAGACAAAGTTCCACTGTTTGTATAGAGAAGAGATAATTCTTAGCCTAAATACATGATGAGCTATGAATTCATTTCGTGTCGTACAAAATAATGAGGAGAGGCTTACAGTTGTTATTGTCAGGAATGTTTTGAATATATATTGCTTGGCATAGAAAGACCAGGAAGTCCTGGAATGCAGGCTAGAGTGCGTTTGCATTATTATGCACATCTGCATTTTGTGATGGCGTGTTTAATATATTCGATGAGTCGAGTAGATGATATGCAATAAATGTCATGTTTGAAGATTACATGAATGAACTCATAAAGCTTCTGTGTTTAGAATGCTACGATCTCACGAAATATTTCAATTATGATGCGTGTTTTAATGCTCAAAGTAAATGGAATCGGCCAAAAGAATTCAAATCGGTTTTAATTATTCATATTAAAAATGAATGTATTTTGTAGTATTTGCATTCAAAAGATACTTTATAACAAAAATTCTAGCAAAACAGAATTTCAGCTATCGCCTTATACGACATAATGTTTATTTTTAAAGTCGTTTTAATGGAAATGGAACTTTACAGGTTGTGCGCACAATTTATGCCGAAATTGAACAGCCATATACTCATAAAATTGCAACCTATTCTGTTGTAATTGAATGCACAATAGACCGAAAAATTAAAAAGAAACTATGCCAATTAATGCAAGAAGTGGAGAAATCTACTGGCAGCAAAGTTGTCGTCTATTCTCAGTTTTTTTTTTTTTTTTCAAAACTTCCATTTTCGTATTCCATTTTCATATTTTATATTTGAAAAATGGAAAGTTTCTGCTATTCAAGACGGGAATTTTTTTTCAGAAATAAATGCAAGCAATTTAAGTTAAGTACCGCAAATTTAAGATAAAATCCAATAATAATTATATATACTGATGCATATTTACACAGATCAAGTTATTTGTATTGAATAGTATTACACCCGTTTTATATCACCTTGAGTTCCTACGGATTTGAAACTCTATACTCTCTATTAGAGAATAAATTCTCTTTCCCCTAGCCATCTTGCCACATCTAACAACTTGTTTTCAAGACAAAACACAATTTACAAAAATTCAACTGGAATTTTTCCGTTTTCTTTTAATAGAAAAGGGACATTTCCGTTTTTAACATTCAACGAGTAATGATAAAAAGGAAAATTTCCGTTTATTCAGAGAAAATTTAAGATTTCCACTCAAAATAGAAAGTTTCAGTTAAGACACAACTTTCACGTTAAAAATCACCCTTCTATTACTAAGTTTCTTTAAGCTCCTTATAGCTCTGTATGTGAAATATTTTGTCACAAGCTTTAACCTGCATCAAACACACAAATATTTCAAAATTTCAAATAATTAATTAGCGAGATATAATTTATTCAAAAACCAACTAATCGCTGTTAAGGAGAAATGTTCGTTATTCAGCAATAACTCGTACAATAATTTGTTATTTTATGCTTTATATGAAACTTTATAAAAGCTCAAACATTACATGCATGCATAATTCGGGTTAAAGTTGTATTGAAATACCAAATATTAAATAAAACGACTGTAGAAATTCATAAATAGAAACACAAATTATTTTAGCTTCAAGCACCCCTCCCCCATAAATAAAACAAGAACGAAAAATCATACGCCTAGTGTAGATTATGAAACTTTCCAACACTTCCAGAACACTTTAACAAAAATTTACTGATTAATAAGGTGAATGTTGGTCCAAGTAAATAATTTGGAAAACGCTTAACCAATTTGAGAAAGCAATTTCAGCAATTACCAATCAACAGTCAGAAATATATCCGAAATCTTTTGCTCATCTCTGTATAGGATTCATAGCTTTGTATATATACTGCTTTGTATATTTATAGCTTTGTATATAAATGCTATAGACTTAATTTTCAATAACAAACATGCCATGGTAAACCTCATTAACTTATATCAATTTCATGGCAATCAGAGTATATTTCCGCGAGTTAGAGCATAGATAGACAAACCGAATTCATAAACACTTTTCAACCATGTTGGAAAGTGTTAAAAAACATCATCCACTTCTAATCAATTGTTAAGTTTTAAATCGGCAACTTAGAGGTTACACTTTAGATTGAAGTAAACAATTTATTTTTTGCCATTCAATGCATTCTAAATTCTAACTAACCGATCCTATATTTATAATTTTTCCAGATGAGAACCGTTTTTCTCATTAGAAAATAGTTATTATATCGTTCTATTCATAATTTTAGCCGCAATGTCACCAAATCTTCAAAATGCGTTTGTGAATATTGACACACCACCCGAACACATTTTCCACCTATGTAACATGTTTTCCAAGAAAAGTGTAAATTTGTATTTAGAGTAAATGCGGTATGGCAAATCAAATGAAAGAAATAAATATAGTAGTTTCCATTGAAATTTTCGAAGTTCGTATAAAATAAATATGTATAGAATCCTACAATTTACCTATTATAGTGGTATAGAAAATCCAAAACAGAAAACTGTATTGTAAACAACTTTATCCTGCAACCTTTAGGATAGGGATTGTGACTTACTTTCGGGGAATTTTGTTTTCATAGTGCACGTTAAGTGGTCTAAAAATTTCATTCCTCAGTTTAAAATTAAAATTATGGGCTTTTTATGTTTCTAAAAAATATTCGAATTTCCGAATTTTATGAAATAATTTTTTTTATTGAAAGAATACAAATTATGTTTTGTGTCTAATCCACCGTTGCAGGTAAAGCACTCATACAATGTTGTCCGTTTAGCAGTTTTTTTAAATTCAGAAATTCTGAGTTCAAACCCGCAATTCAGTATAGTAATTTGTTCTTAATTTCTCTAGAAAAAAGAAAACGCTAAATTGACAATCATGCTCTTACACGTAAGTTAATTTCTTACATAAAAGATTTAAAGCCCTTTTTTATATATCTTTGTATAATTATAATTTATTATTTAACCAATTTTCTAAATATGAATCAAATATCTTCTTTCACTCGACTGTATATACTAAGAAAGTTATTAATTTCACATGTAATAAACATTTAACGCTAGGACTAAAACACTATTTATACATAACGGGAATTCCACTTTGGTATTCGGTACACGCTCAGATTTTAAGTCAATGAAATCTTAATAATTCTTATTTTTTTACTTTTATTTTAAAATCTCATATAAAATCCCTGACAAATGTTTATACAATTATTTTTAAAAATATGTATTAGTTTTATTTTCATAAGGCAATTAAATACAGGGTTATTCTAAATGATGAAAAAATTGTATTTATTAAAGTACAAATCCAAAATGAACAATCTTTATATCAATGAAAAGAGGAAGTTTCAAAGTTTTTTTTAAGACATTATAAATGTTCAATGTGTCCACCATTTTCTGCACGGCAAACATCTACGCTATATCCAAACTCGTCCCACAAACGAGATAGCGTATCTGCTGCCTCACTCACAACTGACAGTAAAACGAAATCGCGGCCTATTGCCCCGTGACCTCTACCGGCCACCTCTGGAGTCATTACCGCTATGAAAGCCGTGCACTAAGTAACAGCAGACAACGGCTCAGTAACGCTTTCTCGTGTGTGGGACGAGTTTGGCTATCCCGTAGATATTTGCCGTGCAGCAAACGGTGGACACATTGGACATTTATAATGTCTTAAAAAAACTTTGAGACTTCCTCTTTTCATTGGTATAAAGAGTATTCATTTTGGATTTGTACTTCAATAAATACGATTTTTCGAAAATAGGTCCATCATTTAGAATAACCCTGTATATAGAATTATTTTTTGGTTGCGATTACGAAAGCAGTAAGAAAAACGACTTTGCTTATCGAATGTATAACATGTAACATTATCCTTTGAACTTTTTACTTTTTCATCTTCATTTTCACTTTTTAAAACTTAATTTGTACTCAATATATCTTCATCTGACCCGTTAATTTCCTCCATTTAGAGTCACTCAACGAATCATTTAATACTTCGGGTGAATATTCATCGGCTAACTCATGTTGTTGGATTTTTTCTGCTTATCTTATACATGACCTAATTTTTATGATTTTTATTTATTGAAGACTTTCAAATTTTAAAATTAACTTTTTATTTATCAAAACTTCAACTTACACAATAAGCAATAGAATATCCTTCTATATTAAAAAAAAGTTTTCTGAAACTGAGCCAAAAATGAAATGGACCAATCAAATTCTGCGTAGATATTCCGGGTTAGTCTCATCGCTTTTTTATTAGGGAGTTTTTTGAGGAGCGATTACTTTTTTTCTAGCCATCCTACGGATTCAAAAATCATACCGAATATACGAAATATAACAAGGTTTCAGAAATTCAAAAAATTATCACGGTCGGACAATAAAAACTCAAAAAATCCTTAAAAATCGAGTAAAAAATCTTTTATTGAAAAAGTCATTTTTTATATTGTTGCCAAAAAAGCGCAAATGATTATATTTTATCTCAAATAAAAAATGTATTTGCGCGAGACTATTAAAAACAATAATGAAAGTTTAAAATAATAATTAAATAATCACGTGTTGAAAGCAGGAAATAATGAAAATTACGTCATAAAAATTGTGTTTACACATGAATCCTTCTAATACCTCGAAACGTATCTCATTGGTCAGAGCTTTCTGACTTTTCTTAGGGGGAATTAACATGAAAGTAGAGAATTTAGATAGGATGGACGCTATTAGAGGGGTTACCAAGAGGAAGAGACCCGAGTCTGTCGCCAATTTTAGCGCCAACTTGGCGATATATCGCCAAATTTGGCGGCCAAAATTAGCTGCCAAAAGTGGCGCCAACTTGACGCTATTTCCAATATTTCGCCAAATTTCCATAGACTCCTATTGAAATCCAATAGCGTTTACTCGCTTACAAAAAAATCACCAAATTAAGATATTGCAATGCAACAAAAATTAATATTAGCTTATGAATAGAGGTTAATTGAACTATTTACAATATTTTTAAGCACAAATACTAGCTATTTACAATATTCGTAACACTATATATACAGTTGGTTCTTGTTAGTTATCCTGTCGACCAAATTACTGTCGCCAAATTCATATATATTAAACGAGCAAGAGATTTTCCCGATTATTCATACATATTAAACGAGCAAGAGATTTTCCTGATTATGAATGATATCGTAAACGACGTGGAAGATTTCACGAAAATTGTCCCCTGTACTAAATCGAGCACGAAAAAAAGATCTAGCTAGGTTCCGAATACAAGAAAATTCGTTTTTACAGGGTAAAACAAACTCAGCCCTGAAAATGTTTTTTGTTATAAATGGAAAAATACTCAAACGATTTACACGAAACGTGTTGCCTATACTAATTCGAGCACGAGAAATCAATCTAGCTAGGTTTCGAATTCGGGAAAGGTCATTTTGATCTATTAAAAGGAACTCAGCACTAAGAATGCTGCTATATATCGAAAACGGCACTAATGATTTTCACAAAAATTAATGACTACACTAATTCGAGCACAAGAAATCGATCTAGCTAGGTCACTAATTCGAGAAAACTCGTTTTCTGTGTTTAAAACTCGACGTGGTATAAAAAACAAGTCTTGAAAAAAAATCGAAAAGTACAGAAAGTTCTTTGTTCAGATCGACTTTAGCTATCCAGTGCCAGAAAAAGTGGGTGCTTTTCGAACCAAAATGTACCAAAAAAAGAAATAAAGGAAAAAAATATTCATAAATATTGAAATGCAAACGAGATATTAAAACAAATATATCCCACAAGACTAAATTAAGCCAGCGAGTATTTTTGTGTGAGTGTAGTATCAACTTTAACTATCAATTGTGTTTTTAAACGGCCTCGACAAAATTTTAAAAGCGCTAAAAGAATTGAAAAAATTTAGTGATGCATAGTTACATAGATTAGATCAGTTTCTACTGACGTCCCAAACATTCACCTGTCGAGAGGGATAATTATGAAAAATATTGTAAATAAATAAATATCC
The DNA here is from genome assembly GCA_963931845.1 of Maratus michaelseni. NCBI lineage: Eukaryota > Metazoa > Arthropoda > Arachnida > Araneae > Salticidae > Maratus > Maratus michaelseni. The sequence goes on from OZ007586.1 coordinate 7,573,802, forward strand.
AATATTATTTTTTTTCTGTTTTCCTTAATACATTTTAAAATTTATTTTAATAAAATATTGATAGTTGACACTTGAGTGAATGCAGCTTTTCCGATTTTTTTTTTTTAATTCCAATGCAACATTCACCCATTTGTTTATTTGGCGTTAGAGTCTGGGTCTGGCGATTACTTTGGTGATAGTTTATTTTATGGAAAATGGTTGACGGGATAATGCGGAAATATCAAATATAGTTTTTTAAAAACACTCTTTTATAAGCAACCAATGGTCATCTGGAAAATACCGCGGAATTCATATTTTTTACGTAAAATATCTATTACAATGCATTAATTTGGCCTGGGCAAAGACCTCTATTATGAAAAATTCACTTCTTTTTTATACATTTGCCAGGAAGCTCCAAATAATGAATTTATTTGAAATATATACTTTTTGCTCTGTTTATTTATCAACAAAAGAGAATCAGAAAGAAACATTATTTAAATTATCTTTTTACTCTTTTAAATTTATTTGTCATCGTGTAATCGTAAATTTATTGATATTTAATTATTAATTGATGAAAGCGTATTCTGTATGTTACATTTTTTTTAACAATTTATTTTTTACTTTTAACTCTTTAAAATATTGACTTTTGCCATTTCACAGCGCTTTGGCCTATTTTGGCGAGCATTTTACTGTCACATAATTAAATCCGTTGTTTTTCAACTCCCATACAATTGCACGAGTTACAGAGATATTTGGCGATTTATCACCTGTGACCGCCTAATTGAAAAAGAACAACCAATTTCAAGTGAATGTATCATATATATTATTTCTCCTGTCAACATCCCTTTTTTCTGAAAATACGAAACGCAGAACGACGAATGAGATAGCATATGAAAGGATTTTGAAAACGCTTTTGACATAGCACACTTAACATTTCGTTAAAACATGTTTTCGATTAAAAATTGCTGATAATTAAAAATTAAATCGGCATTGTTTTCCTAAATGAACTGAAAGGTTTTCCTCAAAACATTGTTGCCAAAAAAATTAAATACCACATTATATGATGCTCAGCAATTATTATAAAAAACACCGCACGGGTTTATTTTATATTTATGATTAAAAAGCGAAATTTAAATTGAAATGTTTAGATTTATATTTCTATGTCCCATGTTTTTCCCGAAGCGGATGACGTCATCCTCTAATGCAGTTAAAATACGATTGTTATTATTATTATTTTTTTCGCGCGTGCCTTTAGCAATCTTGGATCAGTTTTTACTCTAACTTTGATGGAATAGATGATATTCTGGATTGACTAACAACTAAATGTTGTTTACAGATATTTTTATCCTTGCTTTATCTTTAGAAGTTTAAACCTGCATCTAATAACTATTACATATTGATAAAAAATGGTACTTCTCTTTTATCCCGTCGACCACTTTTCATAACAAAAAACTATCGCCAAATAAACGGGAGAACGTTGCCATTGGAATATCAAAATAAATAAATAAAATATAAGAATTTAAGGACACAATTGTTATTTTAATTAATGAAATAACTAATAAACCAGTAAAACATAATGAAAAATACACGCAAATGTCGAATTAAAAACCACTTGATGATTTAACAAACACGTATAATGCTTCTGACATCAAATAAATGGGACTGCATTTTTGGCGTTTAATCTTACAATTTGGCGATAGTTTTTTGTTATGAAAAGTGGTCGACAGCATAATAGAGAAGTACCTAAAAAATATTAGATTTCAGTTCGAAATCCTCGCACGGGCCCTCTGGTTAATTTATAATTAAGTTGTAAAAATATTAAAATGTTGTATTGTCATCGGCAAAACACTTTTCAACATAATTTATATAATTCTTGCCTATCAGGAATTGTGTTAAAAATCGATTGGAAAATTCCATGAATAAAAAAAAAGTAATTAAAATAAGCTAGCAAAAAAATAAAATAAAATAAAATAAAAAATATACCTGTTGAAAAAAAATTACCGAGCGAGGATTGGTCTACTAGGTACTTGTAAGATTAAATGCCAATAATGGTTGATCGAAAATGTCACATTCACTTGACAACACGTGTTTGTCATCAAGTTATTTTTATTTCGACGTTTTATTTATATTTTTATTAATGTTATACTTATTTATTTGTTTTTTAGTTATTTAAAATAAAAATTATGTCAATTTGTATAATTTGGTGAGTGAGCAGGAAAAAAAGAAAATTACGTCATAAAAATCGGGTTTACGCATGAATATTAAAAATTAAAAAGATGAATTAAATGAAAAAGCATTATAACCAGTTACATGAAAAAGCATTATAACCAGATTACAGAAGAAAGTCGCCGTTCGTGATATCATCATCATCATCTTTTTAAAACAGGATACATTACCAGGTTTTAAGAGGTTGTGAAATCAGAACGGGGGTTGGTGAGCGTAGCGAGCAGGGGGCAGAGCCCCCTAGTGTTATAAATTCTTAAAACAAAAACCCTGAATACTAAAAACTTACGTTAATATAAATTGACTGATATTTACACTTCCAATTCCAATTCCTACATTATTCCAATTAGGTAAATTTCAAGATCCCTAATAATAATATTACAGAATTAAGTGCACGATTAAGGCTCTTTTGGTTTAACAAATCTTCTGTACAAAATCCTTTTTCCTGATACAATAAAATAAAGGCTCTGTCTTGAAAACCCTAAAAAAGGCAGGGTTGCGAAAATTATTTGAGAGGGAGGGGGGGAGGGGAGATACATTTGAATGAAGCCCTATGATTAATACGGAAGTGAAACCAAGCTCCACAGAAATTTGTTTAGCATGTCTTAAAACCAAACCAAACAAAAATTAACTTTTTTATGTTTGTATAATATTAAATTTCTGACATCTGGGGATAAAATGTAATTTCATACGCGCTCAAATAACTAATGTATGTGCATTGCTAAAAAAATGCTAGACATAGTAGACAGAGAAAAAGTCATTCTGCTAATATTTACGAAAATACTAATTTTTAAAATGTTCTATGTGTTCAATGACTGCTATAAAAGAACTTGCCTCTTAGTCTGAGGACAGTAGAGCATTTAACTTTAGCTCCAGTGATTTATTTTTGGATGACATGTTTAATGGGAAAGGTAATGTCACTTTTAACTCTGCAAAGATAGAAATGTGATTTGAAGTGAGAATGGATGTTGATTTAAAACTCCGACAGCTGGGGAAGTAGATGTTGATGGAGTAATGCGGTAGCGAAGAAGAGTCCCTATCAGGTGGAAAGTTGTCTTAAAATGAGAAATAGGCTCTGAAACTTGCTATCTGCGTAATGGATAGACGAAAGTTGAATGCACTCATAAAGCATTTTTTTTTAATTCTCCATTGAGTATGGAATATCTTCTTTAATCTGAAGAGAAACCTAAAATGTCACAATTTTTTCATAAGAAAATTTTACTCTTTTTAAATTATTAATTCTAAATTTTTGCTAGTTAGTACTTACCAGGTTCTTTTACATTTTCCAAATATATATATATATATATATAATCACAAAAGTATTTTCTTCAAATACATGACATTTTGTATGTAAGTATAGACTTGCTCTACGCTTTATTGTAGGGAAGTAAATAATTCAGAACTAAATGTTATTTCGCATTAATATATTTCCTAAATCAAAATACACTTTTTAAAAATTATTAGGTATATTTCCTTTCTTAAATACTTTCAGCCACTGTTGCTATTTCTGTATGGTTATTTAATCAAAATATCTATCGGAATTTACAAATAGTAATTTTCATTTTATTTAAACGGAATGTCTATTATTAAATTAAGTGCAGATTATAATTAGAAATATCTGGTAGATTTTTTTCATTTAAAAAAAAAAACGCGCTAAACTAGCTAGACTTTTACAAACTTATCCCAAGTAAGTACATATTTTCTTTTGATTTTGAAATTCAAATAAAATTCACTTCTTCTAAATATTAAAAGTGTTAATTAAAAAATGTTAATTAATAATGTTAATTAATATTCATTAAAACTCCCTTTTTAGGGGTAATTTTCATAAAATAAATTGTACTGTCCTAGAAAAAAAAGCACCAACCTATGCTATTTCGACACCAAATTGTCGCAGAAAGATGCGAAAGGTACCGTTCGACAGACAATTGTTTACGTTTCGAATATGGATACAATTTAAAAAAAAAAGAATGATATTAAATTGAATATAATATGCTGAATATTAGAAATGGCACCAAATTTTATTTTTCAAATGGTAACACCCACTTTTGACTCTTTGAGTTCAAGTTTGAAAAGCAACCGAGAGAAATGTATAGTTTATATACATTTTCTTATATCTTCATGGAGTTATAAAAAAAAATGTGTTATAAGTTTATTCACAAATTTCGAAAAATAAAACTAAGCATTCAAAGCACCGGAAATATACATTTAGCACAAAAATCATACAGAATTTTTAGATCTGATATATATTTTACTTTATATGAAATTTTTTCCAGTTACTTTTTCAGATTTTATTTTCTGTGAATGCCTTAATAACACGAGATGATCCTTCTTAAACCGTTGAAAAATGTAATTCAAAAACAAATGACTGCAATGACCTGGGATGTTACACGGTCGTGTTTTTGGCGAAATTTAATGTAGATCTAATTTATGAATTTACTAAAAATTTTCGTTATTAAATACATGTTTTAGAATGTAAAAGAAATCTGTAATATGTTTAGATCTATTCATTGTATCTCATTAAAAGAAAATATCAACGGATTACTTTTTGGGAAGATATAAATCAAATTTGTCACATGGATTTAGCATTAGCATCTTCATACTTTGACCTCTACTAAGTCTATAAAACTTTTAAAAGGTGTATAAGCTATCCTTTTTTTCCGTACTGCTTTGATCCAAAAAGCTATAATTGGGTGTTAAATAGGATGTTACCATTTTTAACACTTTCCAACCTAGTTGAAAAATGTTTATGACTTCGGTTTGTCTGCCGGATGGCCGTCTGTCCGTGCTCTAACTCTCGTAAATATGCTCGGATTGCTCTGAAATTTTTATGTTATTGTTGTTATCTATAACATGTTCTCTATTTTAACTGAAGTGTGTAGCACTTATAGTTTTTTTACAGGGACAGTCAAAAGTTTTCCGTCACATTATGGTTAATGGGAAATAATCGTTTCATGCGCATTTTGATGACGCTACGTCATTTAAAGCATAATGAAATTGATATATAATTACGAAGCGCATTAAAACATGCTTTTTGTAGAATGTGGGGTGCAAAGCATTTATTATTCATTTACAGGGTCAAACAAAAGAACTATGTTACACATCGTCCTATGGGGAAAAATCGTCTGCAGTGTAATTTAGTGATATTTCCCTATTTCAAACATAATGAAAATTATATGCATTACTGAGGTGCACTATAAATTGCTCTCTTATGTGCATTGCGTTTCTTTACAGGGACACACCAAAATATATTGGTTACAGTACATTTGCGATATTTATAGTCTATGTGTGATAAGTGCGTTTTCAACTTTGGTTTGCGTTTTTAAGTTTAACATTTTTTTTTTCATAGCACGTGTGTGTTTATAAACTCTGTTCATCATATACAGGGCTACACAAGGGAATTCATAAGTATTACAGACTATGAGAGTGAATTGCTTAAGGGTAGTTTTTAATTGTTTTTACGCATTTGCAAACTGAACTATATTTAGTAGACTAATAGAAGTTTGTGGAATATAAATAAATTTATATACAGGGCTACGCAAAAAAGATACATTGTCGTTTACGTTTGGTAATTGCTGCAAGTATGTTTTAAGTTGCCTTTTAGCTTAATAGGCGGTGTGTACAAAAGTCTTCAGATAATATAGAGGGCTGTACAAAAGATTTCGAGTGCATTTCCATCGATTGGCGAAAATTGCTAAATGTGAATATTCTAACTGAATTAAAGTTTATCATACAATATATCCACATCAACTGATCATATACAGGACTGCACAAAACAATTAGACTACTTTTTTGACACCGGAAGGTAATTTCGAAAACTGTATTTTTCATTGTGTTATATGTTTTTTTAAACTGTTTACTTGTATATCTTCTTTCACCTTATTTAACGTTGAAGTTTCGTTACAGATTTCTGGCTGTGTTGGAAAGTGTTTCATAATCTATGCTTGATGCATGATTTTTCGTTCTTGTTAAAATTTTAAAGTTGTTACATTACTAATATGTAGACGACCCATAAACTGCATTAATATTTGAAAAGTAGATTCAATTCACAGTTGAATCGTATGACTCTGCGACCATTTGATGATCAAGTAGCGTGAGGTTTTCTTTCCAGGACATAAGGAAATTATGTGGGATGTACGTAAGGAAAAATAAGTGGCTAAGTAAAGTGACAAAATCCGTTATCTGCAAACCCAGTAAAACCCGCCAGGTACCTTAAAGAGAAGGGCTGAAACTTAAAAAAAAAACGTTTTTAAAGATGATTCAAAAAGTAAGATAGCCTTGGATTTCACGAGTATGACTAATTCTTTTCTCGATTTCAGCAAGCCCTTATGACGGCAGCTTCGAGTAGTTGACGCAAATTTCTTCTAAAATTTCTTGTTAATAATATTTACGTTAGAAAATAACTAGGTAAAAGTAAATACTATGTTGATATGAATCGATACATTATCACTCTAATTGCCTCTAAGATCCAGGAATGTACCAGAGAGGGTATAGAATACCCGTGTTCATAATCTGCCACGTAGTCATTAGATTGTACAATTTTTCAACATAACATGCATAAAATATTAATAAAAATAGCTAGTAAATTAGCAAATACAAGTCAATGAATGTAATACAAAATTTAGGAAGTGGACTTTATTTTGCTGTTTAAGCACGCATTCTTATTATTTTGACAACAAAATAACATAACTACATAACACACAATTCTGATATTACTCAGACTTAGCACAGAAAATATTCTCATAATGACGAAATGATAGTCGAATGGTTTCTTTCCCAGTTCCGTTATTAGCACTTCGCCACTGTATGATAATGTGATATCACTTGAAATCACATTTTGTTTTAAGCTGTTTCACACTTACGTGTGAAACAGCTCATTTAATGGATTTAACATATGAGAGATGCCATGAAAATAAGCCAGAAAGGTATTGCTACTTCTATGCAACGATTACACTTTCATTATATAGAGAGCAGTGTTTTCGTATACTATTCAACTTTTCACGTGAGTTTAGGTCCATTTGGTTTCGAAATACGTTTAATCATTCAGCGGGCATGCTATCGTACTTTTTACTTCATTTAATTATGCCATTACAAGTGTAAGATGTTTCACAACATTAATACGAAGTAAATGAGAAAATGAACAACACATCAATACAGAAAATATAATTTTATTATTTGGAAGCATAAAAAATATCCAGAGATTTATATATAAAGAAAGTAAGCACCAATTATTATTTATGAAATAATAAGATTATTTCATAAAAAATATATCAAGCATGATTTAATGTAAAACAGCAACGATAAAAAAAAATATCCAATTTAATCTTTTATATTTTTCGGTAGCCTTTTTATGTCAAAGAAAATCCACAATGTACAACCTTTTCGTTCCAAAGGTCTTTGCTAAGTCTACTTTACGACATTTTGCTGTTTTAGCGTTACTAATTAAAATTTTGTCTTCAACTGATTCATCTGAATCGTCAACAGATAGTCAATATCGTCCCATTCTTCCGGCTTTGACACCATAAAGTCAAATTGCTATTTTTCGCCAGACTATGTAAAACAAGCTAACAATGTAATTCATGTAGAAATCCACAATGTACAACCTTTTCGTTCCAAAGGTCTTTGCTAAGTCTACTTTACGACATTTTGCTGTTTTAGCGTTACTAATTAAAATTTTGTCTTCAACTGATTCATCTGAATCGTCAACAGATAGTCAATATCGTCCCATTCTTCCGGCTTTGACACCATAAAGTCAAATTGCTATTTTTCGCCAGACTATGTAAAACAAGCTAACAATGTAATTCATGTAGAATGTAACTCAGCTAGCTTAATTTCATTAGAATGTAATTCTAATAATGTAATTCAGCTAACACATGTGAATTACATAATTAGAAAAATAAATCTTTAAAACGTGAAATAATTAATATATCTACTTGAAGGACCGACCACGCGATCCGAATTTTATGAAAGATGCGCAGTGTAAAAAAAAAAAAAAAAAAAAACTCCGTTTATTTTAAAGGAAAATAATTCCGCAATTTACAGAACATTTTCCGTGATTTTTGAAATATCCGTTTTTAAATGGATACCATCCGTACTTTTTAGAAAATTTTGTCGTTAATAACCTTTATAGGACCTCCCCCCAAAAAGATACTTCTCAAGGACAACCTCATAACACATATGAACAGATTTTTGTTTTTTTTTAAAGTGAGATTTCAGTAAATAAACAACACTTTCCGCGAAGAGATTCAATCTGCTATTGCAACTTTTTTATGTATTATATGCGTAAACCATTGTATTAAGAGCAATGATTGCTTCTTTTTGCAATATATATATAATATAATTTGACGTTTTGGGAGGTTTTCGAGTGATCAAAGCAGTGTTCCCCGATTAATAGTACATGCAATTGCAGTCGTTGACACTCTGAAAACATATTCGTAGACTTGAAATGTAAAACAGGGGAAAAAAGCAGAAAGTGGGTTCGCTTCAGTTATCTTATATTCTAATACGAGTAAATCTTGTATGTGGTTATATATATGTGTATATGTATGTATGTATGCAAATTTTATCTTAAAGAGGGCTCTAACGATTTTGACTAAGTTTTGATTCCTACCGTTTTGGGGCACCAGAAAACCATCCGGCTAGGTCACATTTTCGAGAAAATTCGATTAGTGGGTCACCATGGGACAGGGTCAAGTTAATTTCATCTAAAAATCTACTCTAACGATTTTGATTAAATTTTGTATCCTACGAGTTTCGGCCACGAAAATCATTGGGCTAGATCATATGTCCGAGAAAATTCGATTAATGGGTCATTTTTGGGTCAGTGTGGGTCAAGATAAGTTTACCTAAAAAACGGCTCAGACTATTTAGAATAAATTTTGCATCTTATGGTTTTCGGGCACGAGAAGCCTACTGGGCTAGGTCACATGTTCGAGAAATTTCGATTAGTGGGTCATTTTGGTCATGCATCATTATGGGACAAGCTATTTTATCTTAAAAACGGCTGAGACGATTTGAACTAAATTTTGTATCCTATGGTTTATGGGCACGAGAAAATCATTGGGCTAGATCACATATCCGAAAAAAATCGATTAGTGGGTAGTTTTTGGGTCATTGTGGGTCATGCTAATTTTATCTAAAAAATGGCTCGGTCTATTTTACTAAATTTTATATCCTACTGGTTTTGGGCACAAGAAGGCAATTGGGCTTGGTCACATGTTCGAGGAAATTTGATTAGCGGGTCATTTTGGACATGGGTCATGATATTTGAATTCAACACTGATTTTGACAGAGCATAGCTTGATCTTCCCTGATCGTTTTACTCAGTCTAACACATCAAGCGCATGAGGGAAATGCTCTTTAAAATTAGAAGCTATTGAGTCTCCATGATATTAAAGGTTATGAGAATACTACAGGGGCTTCCATTCTCACTACAACGCCAGAATTATTTGTCAACAACTTCGAAGGAAAGAGAATCCATTAAATACTGTGTCTCTGAGCAGTGCAAGTGATTTTAAGAGAACTAGGCTCTAAACGATACAACGATACAATTGCGACATGTTATCTGCTTTAGCCCATCATAGTCTGAATTTGAAGGATTTAATCCAATTTTCGGCGTAGAGATATCGTAGTGATTAGACTTTCGGGTGTTATTCGCGCCAAATAATTTTTCTGGTTAGAAGTGGAATTTTCGAGATGTCTTAATAACGCGGTAAAATGAAGTAATATCTTTGCTTCGAGAATAGGTATAAAATATATTCTTTGACTGCCGACTATTTTTTAGAATACGGGGGAAGAAATTTAATAATTGACACAGATTAAAAGTGAGAAATATTTAAATATTGAAACATAATACGAGACATTTAATATTTTAATATAAGAAAGAATTTGCGGAAATAGGGTTTTTTTAAGATGGAATGATTTAGGAAACATGAGATTTCATATCTTTTTTAAAGAATTTGGTGATTTTAGATAAGGGAAATGATAAGGATTATTTAATAAGGATTCTAATAAAAAAAGGTTTTAAAATAAGATGTATAAGCGGGAAGCACCTTTTTCAGAATAGAGTAAAATAGAATAAATACCATTAAGTCGATTAGGATAAAATATCTTTACTTATGGATACTAAAGTACTATTTTAAGTATAAGATTTATTTTAATAAGCCGGAGTTATATTCCCATTTTGAATTTAATTTATTTCCCCAATTAAAATTGAATCACAATTATTAACCTCGCGAAAATTTTGAGGAACCATTATGCTTCTACAATCGGGCTGCACACCATATTAATGATTATTTCTTCCTGAAAAGTCCTGAGTAGTTATGACTTTCACAATTGGATGGTAACACTATATCCTCATTACATAAATTCAAATTCTCATTATCATCAGATGTTACTAACTTATCAATGTTTTGCTGCACTTTATTTACATCCATGGTATTAAAATGGAGAAATCTCTCATTATGTATGGATATACTTCTATTTATAGTTTTCCATCTCTGTCTAACAGTACAATTTATGCAATTTATAGTTAAATTAAATTTTGGACATTCTTTTAATCCCAAAATAGCATAATCCAAATTTGTATTACATACTAAAAAGTTAACATTTTTTAATTTTAGCCAGTTTAAGAAAAATACTACACATTTGATTTAATTGTAAAAACCCTTTCGTCTGGCCAATAGTAAATGGAGGTATTTTTTTTAATTTTAGCATTTAATTTGTTAACAAATTTGAAGGATAAAAAGGAAACAGTTGATCCGGTATCGACCACACATGGCAAATTACAATTAATCCATACACTATTAACTGTCAAGAATTATGAGTACCAGATTGGGGATTAATTGGAGGAGTATTAGATGACATTGGGTTTTATTAAAAATATATTGATATGCATTATTTACAACTCTACTAGTACATAACCTACAGGGTGTAGGAGGGTATGAGTTCTGAAAAATAGTTATTTTGCATTTGATTTTGAAAATTTCTAGGCCTCTGATCCTGATATTGTCGTTGTGGAATCCAATTCCTAGGAGCATTGGTTGGATTATTTGGTCTAATTGACAGATTCCACTGGCTAGGTGCCTGAAATGGTTGTAAATTTTGCCTAATTGGTTGCATTTGAAATCTAGGAGAAGTAAAATTAGGCTGTCTAGGCAACTTATTCACTGTTGGGTTTGGAACCTGAGGAGTGGAAACTTCAAAAACTGTTTCACAAGCCTGTACCAATCGGTGGTACTCGCTGGGGGATTTACAATAAGACAGTTTTGGTATTCAGACATTAATCCAAGTTTCAAAGCCTGTAGTAAAATTGTCTCACATAAGTGTAACTTTCTACGAATCTCCACATTTTGTACGGAAATAGTTCTCTAATTTACATATATCATCTAATTTTAGTTATAATAAATCGGACAATTTTGGAATAGCTAAGTCAATAAATTACTCAGTCAAGATTTTTTCTATTTGCTCATAATTAGTACAGTTTAAGCATTCACTTTTTACGGCTTCACTCTTTAAATGTTGTGAAATAGAAGTAAACTTCCATTCTAGATATTTGTTTTCTTTTTCACACATATGATCAAAATAATTTAACCAAGATTGAATTCCCATTCCGGAGCTGAGGTCAAAAGCTACTATCTTAGGTTCAGCCGTAGTTTGGGTGTTCATAACCATTAGGATAAATGAAGCAATTCTATTATCCTTACAAAAACCAAATCTCAAGAGCATTTAAAAAAAAAATTTTGAATAGTAATATTCTCTCATTTCAATTAATTAAATAATAAATAAATATATCAATTCTTAACAATAATAAAATAAACCTATTTAAAATTATAGACAATAAATAACAGCAAGAACAATGCGCATAAAATATTGTAAACAAAAAATTAAATGTGACTCACTATATCATAAAGTCCTGTAGCGTTCTCTTCTACTTCAAGAACCGTAGGTTATTCGGTAATTTTATCAAATGACGTTCCACAGCTCACCGTCTAAATTTTATCCGCATCAGCATACTCATATTATTATGTTACCACAATATATTATTTTTCAGCCTCTTCCAGTGACCTCATTAAAGAATAAAAAATGCACTGATGTCATTCCATTCTCCGAAAAAACACACAGACCACCGCAACATCCGTCCAACACAAAGCAACAGCACGCCACTTTGTCAGAACAACCGCCGAAAACTTCCATCAACTCGCCGCTCACCATACACAGTGCCAGTTTCCACAACAGCCTTCCATGATAATACACTTCCAAATTTTTATTACATCTTGCTCTGATCTCCTGTCACACTTACAATCCTGTCGGACTTATTGTGATGAATATTGTGACGTTTTGGAATGATCAAGGCAGGGTTCCCCGATTAATAGCACAGGCAGTTGTAGTCGTTCACACTCGGAAAGCATATTCGTAGACGTGAAATGTAAAACAGAAGAAACAAGCAGACAATGATTTCGCTTCAGTTATTTTATTCATTCCAACACCTCAAGCACATGAGGGAAATGCTCTTTAAAATTAGAAGCTATTGAGTTTTCATATTAAAGGTGATGAGAATACTACAGGGGCTTCCATTCTCACTACAACTCCAGAATTATTTGTCAAAAAACTTCGAATGCAAGAGAATCCATCAAAAATGCTGTGTCTCTGAGCAGTTCAATCGATTTTAAGAGAACTAGGCGTTAGGATATAAATGCGACACGCGATTTGTTTTAGCCACTCATAGTCTGAATTTGAAGGAATTAATCAAAATTCCGGCGTACAGATATCGTAGTGAATAGACTTCCCGATGTCATTCGCGTCAAATGATTTTTCTGGTTAGAACTGGAATTTTCGAGATGTTTTAGCAACGCGGTAAAATGAAATAATATTTTAGCTTCAAGAATAGGTATAATTCTTTGACTGTAGAGGATTTATTAGAATACGAGGGAAGAAATTTAATAATTGACACAGATTAAAAGTGAGAAATATTTAAATATTGAAACATAATAGAAGACATTTTATTATTTTAATATAAGAAATAATTTACGAAATAGGGTTTTAAGGTGGAATAATTTAGGAAACATGAGATTTTATATCTTATTTAAAGAATTTAGAGTGATTTTAGATACGGGAAATGATAGGGTTTATTTAATAAGGATTTTATGAAAAAGTGTTTTAAAATAAGAAATATAAGCGGGAAGCCGCATTTTCAGAATAGAGTAAAATAGAATAAATACTATTAAGTGGATTAGGATAAAATGGCTTTACGTGTGGATAGTGAAGGACTATTTTCAGAATAAGAATTATTTTGATAAGCCGGGGTTATATACTGAACATTATTAAATGGAAAAATTTTATAGAATTATTTAGCAGATTGCGTAAAAAATTAAATTTTGTAATATATATATGTTGGTAATCTTAATAAATAAAAATATATACTTATAGCTGTTGGTAATTTTAATATATATATATATATGTTAGTCATTAATGTGGGATTAAAAATAAATTTGGAAAAGACTAAGGTGATGTTCAATTCAATTGCATCAAAAAATAAAATTGTCTACAACAACACTAAGATTAAAGAAGTGCGAAGTTATGTGTACCTTGGACTAGAAATGTCATGAATGAAATCAATAGAAGAATAAGAAATGGATGGGGTGCTTTTGGGAAGAATAATAGCATTCTGAAGAGTAACATGCCTCTTTGTTTGAAAAGAAAGGTGTTTAACCAATGTGTTTTACCTACACAGAAATATGGACGCTCACAAAACGGATGGTACAAAGATTACAAACAACACCACGAAGTGTGGAAAGATGTATGCTAGGCATAACCAGAAGAGACAGAAAGAGAATAACTTGGATAAGAAGTCAGACGAAAGTTTCTGACATTGAGAGAATTAAACGGCTAAAATGGAAATGGGCTAGGCACATTGTAAGAAGACAAGACAATAGATGGAGCACAAACACCCTACAATGGTATCCCAGAGATTTAAAACGACACAGAAGACGACCTCAAGTAAGATGGAGTGACAAAATCAGAAAATTGGCCGGTGTTAACTGTATGACTAAAGCACTAGACAGGCAACAATGGAAAAATCTGGAGGAGACCTACATCCAGCAGTAGATTGAAAACGGTTGATGATGATGATATGTATTAAGATTACCACCTTTTTCTTTTTTCGAACATATACTTTTTCAAATTATTTGTCTGATGCTCTACTTATCAACTCCAATAAAAATAATAATTATCATAATCAGAAATATTTATTACATGCTATTTAAGATAAATTTTCTTTATCGCTTATTTAAAAAAACTTTCGAAAATAAAGAACAATTTTGTAATAAATTATGTTATTATATTTAAGCTATGCTGAGAGTTTTTGTGTACGATTCTGTTAACAGAATATTTTAAAAAAAAATAGATTTTTAGAGAAATTTTTGAAATTAATGACCTTGTGATAGGTAAGTTTTTTAATTTCGGATTATTAATATAGTTTAAATTAACACAAAATGTATATATGAAAAAAAAAACATACTGTTGAAATGTCACATTCACCTTGAAACTATATCGAAATAAAATCAAAGAAAACTTGCTGAAAGGGTGCATTTAATGTCACAAACATAAAAGATGTTACGTAATACAATAGTTTCTACAAACTTAAAAACTACCGAAATTTTTGTGCTATAATATAATTTTTAAGTTTGTAAAAACTATTTTATTATGTAACAACATATTTTATATTTGTGACATCTTTTTTATTTGTGACATTAAATGCACTTTTTTAGAGAGTTTAAATTAAATTAGTCTAATTTATAAAAAATTATAAACTAAAGAAATAAATTATAAACTTCATTTTTATAAAAGTGAAGAAAAAATTAACTATTTTTATAAATTTAAAGAAAAAAAATATAAATTTTAAAATTATAATTTATAAAATATGTTTAGTTTAATGCCAATTTACATACCGATAATTTGCTGATATATTATTTTATGAAACCTTAAATAACCTAATATTACCTCACATTAAAAAAGTTAAAATAAATTTTTAAAAAGCCAGGGAAAAAATCATTTTAAAGCACTATAAAGGAAAAAGAGCAGATTAAAAAAAAAATTCTGTAATTTATAAAAATAAAATAAATTTCTAAAGATTTCATTCAAAAAATATAAATATCACTATTATTCTCACAAAAAAATAACGTCACGCAAACAACCTTAATTCGCCTTTCAAACAAAGCGATTTCTGCACGCAAACCTCTAAATGTCTAAGAATTTAAGAATATTACATTGTTTTAAAGAAATACGGACATTGTACTCTTTGTAAAGAAATACGGAAAAATTCCATTAAATTTACGTAAAACTTTTCTGCATTTTTACGGATACTCTAAATGTTAATTATGGAAATTGTACGGTTATTCAGAAAAAAATAATTCCGTAAACTTTTACGTAAAATTTCTTGTATTTTTACGGATATTTTTTACAGTGCATAGCATTACAATATATATTAGAAAACCTGTTTTCATTCTGAAGAAAATAAATTGATGAATAATTACAATTTCTGTGCATTATTTGCGACACCTTGGTCATAAAATTTCCATAGTCGCGTTATTAACATATTTTAAATACGTCAGAAAATTCAAATAGGTAATATATTTCTTACCAGTTATTTCCATAGGCGTGATAATATATATCTTAAATGATCTCATGTCTGATACAAATAAGTTCTATCATTCGAATATTCTTTTGACACTGGGCAAAATATTATGTGCACATATTCAAACGTTTATTTCATCAATATATGATATTTCATATGACAATTTGATCACTGTACCTTTCTAGATTCAAACTTAATTTTAACGAATTAACTAAACTTTTATACTTGACAGCCACTTATTTTAACAAAATCTTGGCAGTGAAGTCTAATTAAATATCTACGATCTACTTAATATTCTAAAACCTGAGCTACCTCTTTCGCATAAGCAGCGAAAATAAAAGGAAAAGAAAAGTTGTCATGGGAACCAGCATTGTTCTGGCGGGTAATCCATGCGATATATTAGAGAAAATATGCATAAAAATATGTATCCTTAAATAAAAATTGTGTAGGATAATTCTTACTATTCAACCTACTAAACATTAGTTAGAAAATTAAGGTATGAAAACATACATACAAAATTTGTATGTGTTTTTCTGAATTCATTGGTTGAGCGACATTTTAACAACCTAAGGAGAATAATTTATTGATGAAAAATCTTTAAACATATTTGATTATGACAACTTAAAAGTAGTTATTCAATAATAGATTACTTTTTGAAGTAAAGATGTTAATATTGTATTTCATTAAAAATAACATTGAAATTAAAATTTAAAGTTTAATATAATCTTAAATTAACTACTCAGTATTTAACTCTCGCAAAGGAAACAAAAATAAAATCCTTGAGTAAGTATTAGATTTAATGACTTAATTCTCGTAATAAAATTGTTTCTATAAAAAAAATATTTGCACTTATTTTTATTAGTGTAGTGCATACATTCATTAATGATTTCAGCAAAAACCTATTATTTATATACAAAGTAACGCGATTGGGAATCAGAATTTGTTGGAAAGTTTCCTAAGTTTCTATAAAAAAAATGACTCGACCATGTTTTTTTTTGTTACCGGAAGCAAATTCATGAAAACTCATAAACTGGCAATAACGGTCAGCGGAGAGAATAAAATGGCAAAATTTGTCCGCAAAATTAGACACTAACACATGAAAATATCCTCAAGCTGGGACGAAATATTTCGACAGGATAACAGTATACAGGAAAAGTCATTAAAGATAAATTCAGAGCGAAAAGAGTCATATATTCTGGAAAAAACAAAACTTAGGTGAGTTAGTCAAAAGGGAGTTACTAGGTGCTAATGAACGAATAGATATACAAATTTTGTCTCGCACATTTGGGAAAGAACAGTATTTATGTAAGTTTTTACTTCTTAGATCTATTTTTATTCGGTAGATTATCGTTGCTGTTCATGAGCGCATCCAACAATCTGATATTTCTTTCAATGTATTGTATTCAATGCATTCTTTCACTGCACTCTGTGCATTCTAGTTTATATATTTTTTCAATGATAATTCATTGCATAAGAATTTCTCCCCTTTGTTAAACAGTTATAATAAAATTTTCTGCTGTATCTTAAAATTTAAAACTATCACCTAATTTTTATGTACGTATTTAATAGGTGATGTTCGAATATATATAAATCCTATCGAGATAATTAATCGTATAAATAAGACTATCTTTTAAAATCCTATCGTATTTAATTTTTTATTAAATTACTTATTAAGTTACAAGTTGTAAGCAGAATGAGATTTTTTTTGTCTACTACACTAAAATCTTTAAGAACTGTATATAAATGTTCTTTATAAAAACATCTTAGTTTTATTCTTTAGAATATTAAACAGATCATTCATAATAAAATGAACCATTCCTAATCTAAAATATTTGTTTAAAAAGGACATAGTACTTCCGAAATCCTATAGACGATATCTGATTTTGATGTACTTTTTTGTCGGAAACTAGTGAAGCGATTTCAATACGTTTTACTTGTAGCTAAAATATAAATAGTTCGTTCGTCAACAAATAAAAAAAATGCAATTGTTACGCGTCCATAATTCTAGATTTTTCTTTAGTTAACGTTACTAAAAAGGAGTTGGAAAACTAAACAATCGATATATATATATATATATATATATATATATATATAAACATAAACTTGAATACTCCCCTCGAAAAATGCACATCGATATCAGCTGTTTTCCCATAGGATTTCGTATGTGTTCTTAAGTTTCATTGTTTTGTGGGGGAACCTACTTTAGATCACAGGTCGCCAAATTGGTCTATATTGATCCCCAGGGGCAGATATAGCATTAAATGTACTTAATAGAAAAGCTATTTATAAATTATCTGTTATGATAAAACACTAAGATGCGGAAGTGTTTGTCGCAATTCCACTTTTGTAGCATAATGTTACACCATAGAGTTGATATTGGATGCTTAAATACCGTCACTTTTAGTTTCTTTTGAACTGCATGAAAAATCCTGAAACTGTTTCAAGTTTTACTTCTTACGTGTGTTTCCAAACTCGTATAGGGTTGTATCTGGTTTCAACCATGTTAATTCCATCCTAACAGCACAAAGAAGTAATTCATACATTGAATTATGTAAGAATTTAAACTTTCAATATTTTAACAAGAAGCGTCACTTATCATATTCTCAATGACATTGGGAAACTTAATAAAAGTTTCCCTAGAAAGCATCTAATTACATAGAAATATGTTCAAAATGTATAATTGCACAAGCACCTTTTTCATTGTTTAGAAAATAGTAGTGTGGGACAATAAAATTTCTTATTAGGTCGACGGTGAAAATCTTGGCGATCCCTACTTTAAAGTTAAAACAAGAACTAAAAATCATGCGTCAAGCATAGATTATCTAACACTTCCCAACGCATATTTACGGGAGTTAGAGCACGGTCAGACGGCAGACAAACCGAAGTCATAAACACTTTTCAACTAGGTTGGAAAGTGTTAAAAAAAGTATTTTGTTATATTTCCATTAAGCTATCTTATTCCAAAAAACATTATGTTTACTGAGTTATTCTTTTCAACTCGTAGTTGTTGTATCTCTATTTTAATAGATTTACCTGCAATATTTTCCATACTCAAAAGGGATTATCTTAATATTTCCGAACACCGGTTAACCTAAATTTAGAGTGTTTTTCATAACAGAGCAATAATTACTTGAATTTACAGTAAATGTGGCATGGGCACTAAAATGAAAGCAAAAACATCAATATAATATTTTGTATTGAGATTTTCAAACTAAATATGATACTAAATGTCTATACAGTCATTGACTAAAATTTCCAGAACATAATATAAACAGTATATGGTATAAACAGGAGTACCAAAAATTATAAACTTTGGTGCAAACAACTTTATCCTCTCTGTTAAACGAGTGTTATTGACCATCATTCAGATTGCTTATTTATTTAATCATTGCCTACTGTACATTATAAAATTTTCGTTGTCACTGGAACATCTGCCGCTGGGCATTTCGTACATATTCCTCTAGCGCGGACTTTGTTAGTTTTTGCAGAAGTCGCGAGCTTCTGATGTTCACGCGGCCCCCAAATTCCTTCACAATAGTCTACGCATGGCATGGTTACGCAGTATTCCTTTAATCCGACTACCCCACTTGGTTAGAATTTAACACCAGTCCTTCTCTTGTGTTCATCCGTGTTTCAAATTGTTCTGTCTATCACTGTCAGAAAACTTTCATATGTTTAATGGAGAGGTGAACGACCATCGCAGAAAATATCAATTTATGAATATTGTTAATAATTGGTACGTCGATAAGCACGAGGGTCCAACTAACTAAACTACAAGTCTTAAGTCATTTCCTGATATCCTATGTGGTAGAATGCACGTAAATTCGGTTAGACTTTTATATTATTTCACCAATATTGCACTCTTCAGCTAAAAGATTTTTAAACGTTTGATAATTTTTCTACTGCAGCTACACCTACTTCTCATATTTCATATATTTATGGTTTTCATAGCTTTATAAATGCTAAAACTATGTTTGAGTGAGTGTTTTCAATATTTACTCTTCTAAATAAAACTACTGAATCAATTTTTTATAACCAGTGTGTGGAATATCTTCCTAAACTACTTTGATGAATTTAAATAGTGTTGTCAATTGTATTTTATCATAACGTAAATGAATGCTTTCTATAACACCTTAACTTGAGAAATATTCCCATAAATATATTTAAAACATCAAATATGGCAGATATTTTACCATTTATTTGATCCATTATTATATAAATCAAATAAATCAACTAATTATGACGTTTTTCATAGAAATTCAAACATTTTCTCTAATATACATTTAATAAAGAATTCAAATAATTTAATGGTAAAAAAACAGCTCTTCAGTTTTTTGTTTCTTCAATAAACGTTATCAGTCTGTCGCAGTGTCTAGAGTTTTTTTCTTGTGCAGTGATTTTTCATGAGAAACAATTGCCTCAGAAGAAACTATGGTCTGACTTGCAATCCCAACTAATAGAATCCGAATCACTTAGGCGTTACTTGAAATTACTACGCATGAGCTGATTCAATGGATTCGTTGATATTTCCCACCCATCTTTTCCCTTCCGATACTTCAGCTTATTGATTCGTCTGTCAGAAGGAATAAAAAACTTAAACATTATTTTTCCTTGAACAACTTCTGAGAGCACAGAATTTAGGGAAAGAATCTTATATATTCTCAAAATTTCAATACTTTAATATAAACATTATAAAATTTGTATAAATATTATGCACAATATTATGAAACTGTATTTAAAATATTTCTGATACAACAATTTATTTATTAAATAAGAATTTTAAGTAATTTCAGGAAAATGGATAACTTTGAGATTAGAATGTCTTAAATGGCGGCATTTTAGGTGAATGTGTTCAATATGCCAAACAGTGGGCTATGTATTTTTTTTTACAAATTGCTTGATTGCTGCCTCTCTTTTGAAATAAAAATATATGTAATATTTAATAACAGATTATTGATTAAATAATGAGAAGTTTACAATTTCTAAAAAGTGGTAGCAATCTAGCCAAAAAAATAGGTGGTCCAACTGAGACTGATTCAAAGTGAAAATATGCTGAATGAAAAACTGTCAATTTTACCACAAATATAAAATATTAGCTTTAAAACCCGTTATCATTGTAGTGCCATTTTTAAATAAAAATGTACAATAGAAGTAACGCTGAGTTAAAGAACAAGCATTCCCCCTTTTTAATGAAAATAGAAATCTTTTCTCATTATCGTCAAAATCGTACGATCTTATGTTATGCATGCTCTTGTTACATCGAATAAATTGATTTTTGTTTGGTACATGAATTTAAAATGACTGTTCTGTTCGTAGCAGATATACTCTCTCTTTATAAGAGGAGAGAAAAATCTGATCACTTATAAAAAAAGTTAAATCCATAATGAAAAATAACATTGAGCAAAGAATAATGTATTAATGTAAATTGGTATCAATTTACAGTTGACTTAATTTATTTAAGAAATATAACAGGTTATAAACCACGCATTTTAATAGCGTGTATTACCACTTCTGGTAGTATATATATAATGTAAGTAAAATTAGAGGAAAAATTGGTCGACAGAGGACGCTTCAAACATCCAAATAATAAAAATCATATCATCATCCTATAAAATGCGGTATGCACGACTGGCAGATCATTCCTGATTTATCTTGTTTCTGGCGAAGGGTTAGATACGTTTTTTGTGATGTTAAAATGTGTACCTAGAAAACTTAACTCGTAAAGTTGTTTTATCTCTTGGGCGAATCTACAATTGCAGATTTAGGATTGTTACGGTTAGAGAAAGTAATGCAGGGAGGTAAAGATCCAATGACACCTGTCGAGATTTCAACTTCATACAACGTTATTAAGAGACTGTTTTTGTAATCACTCGTAAAGTTTCAGCATCTTTCTACTGCAGTTGTAATTTACAAATGGATATTCTATGGGAAAGGATCCATTTATGTGGTAAGTAAAATACAATAATGGTCACGGATAATTGGTATACAAAGACATTAGTTCTCCGTATTTTTGATTGTGTGCTAAATATGTTCCCTTTGTAAACACTTCACTA
The DNA here is from genome assembly GCA_963931845.1 of Maratus michaelseni. Classification (NCBI taxonomy): domain Eukaryota; kingdom Metazoa; phylum Arthropoda; class Arachnida; order Araneae; family Salticidae; genus Maratus; species Maratus michaelseni. The sequence goes on from OZ007586.1 coordinate 7,595,687, forward strand.
GATCCGGACAAGGACATGACACGAAGAGAGGAGTTCTACAGAAGTGTCAGGAAGGAAGATCCAAAGTGATTTCTCATGATCATCAGACAAAGTTCATTTTTCGTTACTGTCGCTACTTTTAACTTTAGAATATGGTCAAAGTATAAGACTCTAAGAAAGAGACTCTTCTTTTACCAAGTTTTACGGTTTTGTGTGGCTTCCTTGCATCCATGGTTGTGGGCCTTTATTTCTTTGAAGAGTCTGTTGGAAGACGTTTTGTATAAATTCAGAAGACAAACTTGCAAATGTTACACGAGAAAGTGATACCCCCCCCCCCTTTGGAAAATAATCTTCATGAAACAGTGATATTTATACAACTTCCTTTTTGCCGCATGTTCATTTGATTATTTTGTAATAGGAACTTTTGGGAAAGACAAACAATAAGCTATCACGGCAAGCATGAACCGGCCCCTTTACTCGCAGAATTTAGTACTGCTTGATTTTGGGTTACGCGAGTGTATAAAGTTCCGAAAAATATCTTGCATTCATTCAGATACCTTGCGTGTGTCATTGGTGAATTTGTACATTTTCCTCCAGGAGGCTCTAGAAGGGCAGATTATGGAGTTTCAGGTGGGAGGGTGCTCTTTTAGACCCTACCCTTAACAAACACAGAATCTGTAATATTCTAGGGAAGACATTTCGATGCTCGTCTCCCTGAGTCTTCTCCTAATATCATCAGTAGTTTCCGTTAAAGATGTCCCCACTCCTTTGTAAGGTGCAACTTGGTATACGCCTATAGTTTTACCTAAATGTAAATAAACGTTGTTTACCATAAAAGTATCCCATTTTTTAATTCATGAACCACCTCTTTTACCAAATGTTTTAACATATTTCTTTATTGTTCTGAAAAAATCCTTATTTGTTAGAATATTTCTTGCATCTGAATGCAATTCTACTTATTCCTTCCATTTTAATGAAATTTCTAAGGTATTGGAACAACCAGTGATTTTCATCCAACGAAGAAAATATTCTATGTATTTCAGTATCTCCGAACTCAGTTTCATTTATTCTCTCCTATAGAAATTTTAACAAGTTTTAAATAAAAATATTATTAAAATTTTTATTTAAAAAAATATTAATATTAAATTTTAATATTTATAGAATGACTGAAACTGGTCAATTTGAATAATATATTTTTTAAGTGAAGCAGTAAAGCATTTTATGTAAGTCAAGATCACTTGTCTTATAGATAAAATAATTTGTAGATTCTCGTAGGATAGATATCGTTGGTACTGATCTTGCGGTGTAAGGACAGAATTGAAAATAATTTCCAAAGTACGTTCTACAAGAAAACTGTATTATAACAATCCACAAACCTTCATTAAACCCTGAGTAAAGATTTGTGCTACATTGACGTGTGAGTGTATTTGAAAAATAAAAAAAATAAAGAAAATATAAGTTCATTTCACACAAAACAAAGCATGAAAATTAAACTTAAGATCACGTTACTTCCCACTTTGTAATAAATTTTAGTTCACGAAAGTGAATCGGATTTCTTTTCCTGCAGTTTTTAGACGAGTTTCGCAAATCTGAAGAACTTTGTACAGGTTCTCCCTCATTTTGGAAGTGAAATAATTTATTAAATGAACCGCATCACAAAAGTTATTGCACTATTGGAAATACTACATTTGTTTGAAGAAAGTGTTGAAACGTAAAAAAGAGAACAAAAATGGAACTATACTTCTTTTAATTAGTAAAAGACGTAAAATAAAATCTTTTCTAAACAGTAAAATAAGTTTTATTAGACTGTTGACATGTTTCGGCTCCATCAAAACAAATAACAATATTCTACAATTGCACAGTATATGAAGTTATTAGTTTATACGCCATATATGAATATAAACATCCAAGTTAAAATAAAAAATAACGTGCGTCATTGGAAAGAGAACGTGAAAAATTAAATGATGGCGTTTGAAATAACTTCAAAGACCGTGCAATCGTAGAATATTCTTATTTATGTTGATAATGGCTCCGATGGAGCCGGAACATGTCAACAGTCTAAATAAACTTATTTTACTATTTATAAAGATATTTATCAATTAAAATAAGTATATTATTACAAGGTGTTATAATTCATTATATTTTTATTTAAAAATGACACTTTTACGCATTGTGTTTTTATGCACATTTTTGTGAGTGATTCTTTAAATATTGGATTGAATCAAAAGTAATTTTAAAATAATAGGACATGTTTAAATCTATTTTATAACGTTCATATTTCCTTGAAGTTTATTCCCGCCGTTAATTATGTTTAGTATGAAAAATATGTATTTATTCTAACGAATATTGTATTTCACTAAAGAATTCCGATATTAGTAAACTTTTATGTGGATGCATACGGGCATATGTTAGCTTTACATTGCTGATGCAGTAAACATATATGGGTCATTCTCCAAAAAGTGTACAATTCCAGTCACAAAGCCTTTTTCAGTATTTTACATGAACATTTTTGATTTAATTTAGGTTTTCTATTGAAAGTGAAAGGAGACTAAATGTGTTGTGTGCATACATTTTTTATAATTACTTTATATTAGTCACCCATCATACGTAGTATAGGTTAAGTCTTGTAATCGTTTTGAAAATCGAAATTTTTTTTGACGGATTTACACGTTTCAGACACTGGAGATTCCGAAAAAACATATTTAAAAAAAAAATGCCGTCCGTCTGTCTGTGTGTCTGTAAACACTCTATCTCCCGAAAAAATTGAGATAGAGACTTGCAATTTGGTATGTACTTAGTATGTAATAATGGGAAGAAGCCTATTTCATTTCAATAACCTCGATTAACCGAAACTATTTTTTTCGGGCTCTCGAAATATTCGTTCTGATAAAAGGTATCTAAAAAATTTCGAAATTGGTTATTTTAAGAAATGAATATAAAAGACAATAAAAAAACATAAATTTTACATACAGCATGAAGTCGAGCAGATAATTAGTTGCGGATATATTTGGAATCCTATTTTCCACACTCTTCGATTTTTCATGACCCTGTATTTCATCCAAATTTCACTTCAAATATATATTTTAATTTAAAATTTGACGATTAATCAGATGCAATAAACCGCTAGTTAATAGGATTATTATTTTTGGAATTATAAGGATGTTTCTTTCAAGAAATTCAGTAATCGAGCCTTTAAAGTTTTTGACGTCATCAAGCCACGATTTTATTTGAATTGCAATGCATTTTATAAGTAGTTTACACATGTTTTATTTTAATATTTTACATTATGCATATCCATGATGGATAAGTATTACGGTGGCCCCCAACGACTAGTTTTTTATTTCTTAGTACCCAGTATGTGAGATCTCACCTCTGTGTCATGTAACACACCCAATATTACTAAGGAAAATGTTTGATTACTTATTTAATTGAAAATAAAATAGTTAAATAATTATTCTACTATCTCAAGAGCAAAGTTAATTACTTTCTTTGTATTTTTGTTTGTTTTCTGAAATTCTCACCTCCATGAACCAAACATCAAGTTGCATTTTCATGTTAAAAAATGGCAAAATTATAATCAGATTGGGTTTCCCATGATGAAGTCGGAAATTTTTTATACTCAGGTATTAGATTTTGTTATAAAAAAGCAACGAGGGTTATTTGAGATTCTCACATCCATGAACTGTAATTCAAGTCAACTAAATCAACACTAATATATTGGCTTATGTAATTATATCAACAGATGTTCATTCATAGAACAAAAATATTTTTTTTTTCAAAAAAAATATATATATAGGTTAATATTTAGAGCATGTTCCTCACCTCCGTGATGTGATTATCACCTCCGTGAATCTCTTAGTATTGAAAATGTATATTTCAGATAAAAATGCTTAAAAAGAAATTACAACGACTATAAATCAAAAGGATTGTTTCAAAAATTTAAAAGAGAAGAATTGAATAACATATAAAAGATGAGTGATGAAAAGAAGCTCCAGATGGGAGATGAATTTTTTGTGCTTTTTTATATTCATTCCAAATAAATTCACTATGCATTCTTATATAGAATTGCTCCTTAGTTATATATCCAATAGGATAAATAGTTTTTTATGCTTTGTCTCACTACACAAACATAACTGTAGCATAGAGTTCACCTCCATGAATGTTGTTAATAAAAAAATTGTGTTTCTGAAAAAAATATATATAATGTAGCTGAGCCATTGCTGATTTTTACTTGCAATAAGTGATAAGTTTCTAAAAACGATAACATTTGTCTTGAAAAACAAAATTTGTTTACGGGAAAAATTTGTATTGAAAATGTATACTTTTGTGAAAATGACCCAGCTAATCAAAGATGGCTGAAACACTACATAGTAATATTTTGTTTTCGATATATTTGTTTTATTTTTGTTAGGAATAAATTTTAAAGAAGAGTATATGAACTATTCCATAGCGCTATACCAAATCTTTTTTTTGTCGTCGTTATTTGTAGTAAAATAGTAATTGCATCGTTTTTATTATCAGTTAAAATAAATATATATATTTGTTTTTAAATCAGCGTAATTTTTAACTTTGTCAAACTATTAATCGAATCGTTCAACAGATATTGATTTCGTCAATATTTTAAAACGTTGACCTTATATGATATTTCAATTTTCTGGCCCAAAGAGCCTTTACATTTTATCTTGATGTATAAATAATGATACGCTTAGGTTCTCATGAAGTCAGAGCGTTTTATTTTATTGATTTTTGTATTCATACTTTAATGTACTAGGGTGTTCTGCCTCCTACGAGGTACGCTCGACAACCCCCGTGCAAACGCCGAAGGCTCTAAAAACACGCTAATTTGTTTTGTTTTAAAACGATTACCCGATTAATTGATATTATCTCGACCGTTGGCGATCTTCTGTAATCTGGTTTCCATTTCTTCCTTTTCATTAGAGAATTTTTCGATGCTCAAAGCCCCTAAGCGACTAGCGAAGCGACTAGCGATGTCGGTGACAGCTGACGGCTGTTTTCGTAGATTAAGAAGGATTAATAACACATTTGGGAATCAGCTAATATAAAATAGTTAAATGAAGAAAGACGCTGCCTGCTGGATATTTTATAACGTTACTAGAAAGGTTGTCTTTTAGATGCTATATGAAATTCGTTTTAAATATAGCATTTTAAATATAGTTTTAAATAGGACGTAATTGTCACCATTTAATGCTTTTAGCACATAATAGCTTAATTATTTTAAAGTGTTCTTTCTTTTTTTATATTTACATGTAAATATATTTTTCAGTTCAAAAGTGTTTCTAAATAGTGTTATTTGGCTTTTTAAAATCTGGCTAGTGTCATTTGAAACTATGAATTAAATCTCTACTCAGATAATAAAATTTCGAATAAAAAAATAGAAAAAACAGCTTAAACACTTAGGGAAATTTTTAAAATATGATTGCACAATCTAGCCAAATATGTGCTTGCGAAGATGGTTAAATTGGTATGCATAGTTTTTAATCCTTTAAAAATTTAACTGAACTGTTTTGACCAATTTTAACATTAAATAGCGCTTAAAATAATTTTTCGATTTAAGAACAGTCTGCCTCAGCGTGTTTATTATGCATTTCTCTATAAAACTGCCAGTTTTCCTGTTTTTATATGGTTATACGAATGTGGTTACACTAAAATCTGATCGATTTTTGTAGTATTCATTTTGTAATCAATTTCAAAATAGAATTCCCTATTTACTATTGATCTACGAAAACGAGATATTTCTACTACAAAAATCGTGAATCGCTGTAATTTTTTTTAGCACGCAATGTAATAAAGTCGAATCATACTTTTCAACTTAGATCTGTCAAAGTGTAATATTTATTAAAATATAACTTCCTTATACTTGTCCTCTACTTTATATAATATGTCCCACTATTTCCACCCATAAATGAGTGGTGGGGGGAAATTTTCCCAAAAGAATGAATATGTCAATCTCTTACTTTTTTACTTTCAAATAACACTAAATATTAATATATCACAGGTGTATTCAAAACTGAAGAGATTATTATTAAATAAATGTTTTTTATGAATATCGTCTCATTCCTGTCTCTCGTCTATGTGATGATTTTTTCTGCGATAGTTTTCTTTCATTTTGATGAAAGTGGCAATTTGTGCCAAATTGAGCTTAATTTTATTCACAGTTCATTTTGAGACTAAGCGAAATTGAGAAATATCAAATTTTGATCATTTCCTTCCAAAACATTTTTTTAATTATATAAAGTTTTTTCGAAACAACAGAATATGCGACATAAGATATAGTACTTACATAATTGTTGTACCGAAAATTAAGGGGGGCGGGCTACAGTCGCGAGAAGGTATAGTGGAGAAAAAATAGTACAAATACCTTACCTTACAAAGGCGTTGTGAAGCACTTATAAAAAAAGGTAAGGTGGTTCCAATTATTTTTAAAGATTGAACTTTGAGATGCTAGAATTATTTAAATTAATATTTAAATGAAATAGGACAAACTTTAATATAAAGAAAATAGAAAAACATATTTGATTATTACAATATTTAGTTTATTCATTTGTATGAAAGAAACGTAAAATTTATACATGATGTTCAGATTGATTCATTTTATTTAAATCAATTTTCTTTTTTATGATCAGTAAATTTCAATTTAATTCTTATTGAATAACAGGACAGCTCAAAGTAATTTTACCTGAGGCAAATATGCCAAATTCTAAATTTTAACACAATTATTATTATAAATATTGGAATTTAAGTTATTAAAATTTAAAAAATGTAAATATAATGAAACATTTTTTTTTATTTGGCCAGGAAAGGGTTAATAGTTAATTTTATCTTACCACTGTGCACTTTGAAGATGTAAATTCTTTTGCGATATTCTAGAAGACATTTTACCTGGGGAAAATGTTTTTATGGCATTCCGGAAATGAAACTACTCTTGTCGAACCTTCTTTTTCTCGCTGTCATGAGCTCTGGACAACTCTAGATCATCAGCCACTGTGCACATGGGCGCTGAGACTTTTCTCTTCTTTACTGCCTTCTTTGAGTACATCGGTATCGGCATGGGCGCTGAGTTTTTTCATCGGCTACCGAGATCCTTTTCGTAGTATATAGGGAAGAGGCAACCTTCTTTTTTTGGGAGAATTGTTTTTTTTATCTTTCTTACCATTGGTTGAGCTAAGTAAATGTTTGTCTTCCATTGGTGACGATCTTTTGGAATCCATTTTGATGTGGTCTGCCACATCTATTACCGTTGTGAGTAAGGGGTTTTCTGTCCGAAAGTGTCGCTGCAAAGTCCCTGGGTGTGCCATTTTCAGTTTCCTGGCTAAAGCTTCGCTTACATATTTACTAGGCTAAATATATACTTATTTACACTACACTCATTAATGTATGATTTATCTATATAAAAATTCAATATATTCTATCAATGTTTAGGAAACACTAAGATTAGTATTATTTTTATGAAATAAAAATCAAGTCTCACACTATTAAAATTTTTAAACTGAAAATGTTTATCCAAGACCGCTTACTTTAAAAAATGGCAGATAATCATAGTACTTGAAAAACGTCTTAATAACATCACTCTATCCATTTAATATATCTTAATTTAATCAATCCAATATTAAAAATTTGACTGCTCACAATGATTTTAGAAACCCCTATCTCTATAAAACAGTTAGTAATTTCTTTAATAGAACCAATTTTATTTTCATGCTATGAGTTTCATACATAGTTTCTAGAAATCAATCACTTTTGAAATTTTTACATACTTTTCTAATATTAATTTCGCATTATATATACTTAATATTTGAAAAAAAGAATATTTGAACTTCGATTTCTAGAAGCTTTAAATATGCGTATTAAAAATGGCAGTTCATTCCACTAAATTCTGTTTGAGAGAAAACTACCCACAGTGCAGTTTGTTTTTCAGTGATTAAAAAGGAATTTAAAGTTAGACATCATTTCTAAACGAATTCATACCATTTTCTAGAAATCAATCACTTTTGAAATTTTTACATACTTTTCTAATATTAATTTCGCATTATATATACTTAATATTTGAAAAAAAGAATATTTGAACTTCGATTTCTAGAAGCTTTAAATATGCGTATTAAAAATGGCAGTTCATTCCACTAAATTCTGTTTGAGAGAAAACTACCCACAGTGCAGTTTGTTTTTCAGTGATTAAAAAGGAATTTAAAGTTAGACATCATTTCTAAACGAATTCATACCATTTTCTAGAAATCAATCACTTTTGAAATTTTTACATACTTTTCTAATATTAATTTCGCATTATATATACTTAATATTTGAAAAAAAGAATATTTGAACTTCGATTTCTAGAAGCTTTAAATATGCGTATTAAAAATGGCAGTTCATTCCACTAAATTCTGTTTGAGAGAAAACTACCCACAGTGCAGTTTGTTTTTCAGTGATTAAAAAGGAATTTAAAGTTAGACATCATTTCTAAACGAATTCATACCATTTTCTAGAAATCAATCACTTTTGAAATTTTTACATACTTTTCTAATATTAATTTCGCATTATATATACTTAATATTTGAAAAAAAGAATATTTGAACTTCGATTTCTAGAAGCTTTAAATATGCGTATTAAAAATGGCAGTTCATTCCACTAAATTCTGTTTGAGAGAAAACTACCCACAGTGCAGTTTGTTTTTCAGTGATTAAAAAGGAATTTAAAGTTAGACATAATTTCTAAACGAATTCATACCATTTTCTAGAAATCAATCACTTTTGAAAATTTTACATACTTTTCTAATATTAATTTCGCATTATATATACTTAATATTTGAAAAAAAGAATATTTGAACTTCGATTTCTAGAAGCTTTAAATATGCGTATTAAAAATGGCAGTTCATTCCACTAAATTCTGTTTGAGAGAAAACTACCCACAGTGCAGTTTGTTTTTCAGTGATTAAAAAGGAATTTAAAGTTAGACATCATTTCTAAACGAATTCATACCATTTTCTAGAAATCAATCACTTTTGAAAATTTTACATACTTTTCTAATATTAATTTCGCATTATATATACTTAATATTTGAAAAAAAGAATATTTGAACTTCGATTTCTAGAAGCTTTAAATATGCGTATTAAAAATGGCAGTTCATTCCACTAAATTCTGTTTGAGAGAAAACTACCCACAGTGCAGTTTGTTTTTCAGTGATTAAAAAGGAATTTAAAGTTAGACATCATTTCTAAACGAATTCATACCATTTTCTAGAAATCAATCACTTTTGAAATTTTTACATACTTTTCTAATATTAATTTCGCATTATATATACTTAATATTTGAAAAAAAGAATATTTGAACTTCGATTTCTAGAAGCTTTAAATATGCGTATTAAAAATGGCAGTTCATTCCACTAAATTCTGTTTGAGAGAAAACTACCCACAGTGCAGTTTGTTTTTCAGTGATTAAAAAGGAATTTAAAGTTAGACATCATTTCTAAACGAATTCATACCATTTTCTACACGAAGGTAAAACTTAGCGAAATACGATGTTACAATTTCTTCTATTTAAATGGGGTGACTATGCTTATTTTTAAGCATAAATTGAAACAATTCCCAATCGATTTTTAACACTTCCCAACCTACTTGAAAAGAGTTTAGGACTTCGGTTTGTCTGCCGGTGCTCTAATTCCCGTAAATATGCTCGGATTGTCCTGCATTTTATATGTTATTGTTGTTTTCTATAGCATGTTTCCTATTTCAACTGAAGTGTATAGCGCTTATAGTTTTCTTACAGGGACGCTCAAAAGAATTTCGTTACATTACGGTCTATGGGGAAAAATCATTTGCGGTTTATTTTAATGATGTTACACAATTTCAAATGCATTGTAATTGATATATATCACTAAGGCGCATTACAAGAAGCTTAATATGGAATAGGGTGTGCATAGCACTTATAGTTACTTTACAGGGTCAGTCAAAAGAATTCAGTTACATTACGTCTATGGAGAAAAATCGTTTGCGGTTTAATTAAATAATGTTTCACTATTTTAAACGCATTGAAATTAATATATATCACAAAGGTGCATTACAAGAGGCTTACTACAGAATAGTGTGTGTATAGCAGCATCGTTCATTGATAGGGACACACAAAAGAATTCTCTACTGTCTGTAACAATAATTCCTGGAAGTGCGTTTTAAGTTGCTGAACGCGATTTTAAATTTAACTCACTTTTTGTCTATTACTTGGTGTGTATAAATTCTGTATTTCATATACAGGGCAGCACAAAAGTTCGCGAACACATTTCCGGCTATTGACAAACTCCAGAAGGAGAATTTTAAACTGTGCTACGCGTTTCCTAACTAAACTAAAATTTAGCGTCCTATGTAGTATATATACAAATCAATAGATCCTATACAGGGCTGAATAAAAGTATTCGGATATTTTTCTGAATAGTGTATATGTTGGGAATTCCTGAAATTACGTTTCTTAAATATGTTATGCGTTTTCCAAATTGTTTACTTGGATGTTATCTTTCAGCTTATTAAACGGTCATGATTTGTAAAATTATTTTGGAAGCGTTGGACAGTGTTACATAATCTATGCTTGACGCATGATTTTTCTTTCTTGTTATTTTCTTTGCGAGAATTTGCCGATCAAAATGCATGCTTTCTCTCTCCCTCTCTCTTTGGACATGCTTTTTGGATATCGAGCTTCTAACAGTTTTCGTAATTTTGATATACCTGACCTATTTCAAGTGGTTTATAAAGAAGAAAAAGTTGTATTCTGATTTAACTAGGTAGATGAAGCGGTATAAAATTTTATTTGGATATGTTTATAATGTGTGTGTGTGTGGAAATGAAATCCCTACATGGAATGAACGCGTGTCAGTATGAAATTAGAATTAAAAATTCATTGTTCTGAGCTACTTTTACTTGAACTTTCAGTTCTAGCATACTGACTGATATTTTAGTACAATCTAAAATTTTCAAAAATGTATTACTTAAAAAAATGATAAGAATCAATATTTGTATTTGTTCGAAAATATTTACTTGACACATTTTCGATAGAGCTCAGTATTGAACGATACCTCGGTAAGTGACCTTGTACTTCGCAGTGGCTCGTGCATTTGAAGAAACTTCGTAAGTGATCGAGTTTTCCTGCATCCAAGGGCATTTCGCAGTTTGAATGTTTTGTTTCTTTTCTCTTGTAAACTGTCAAAGTGACTTTTTTTATGTAAGTTTTCAGTTGAGAGCACAGAGCTCGTGTATGTTGTACGGCGATCGCTGTGAAGGTGTAACCAAGAGGGTTTAGTGTTTTGAATTAAAAGTTTTACAGTTCACATTTTAGATTGTGTTTAATGAATGTAATTTTATGAAGTTAAAGAGAACCAGCCAAATAAACAGCAATATTCAGTCGCAATGCTTGTTTTAGGAGTGAGCCATAATTGAATTTCGTCTTTGTCAAATAATTTTCAACTTCTGTTTTGTGTTTAAAATGGTGTTGAAATTCAGAAGAGATGTCATTTGCTTAGACTACTTGATTTCTTAAACGTTTTTAATGTTCTTTTACTTCAATTTGTGTGTTTTAAATTTATAAATGTGTGGCTCATGTGTTTGAACTTTCACATAGTGAATATTTTCTGCCGATTAAAACACTGTTGATTAATATATCAACTACATGTAATTCAAGCATCTTGTGTTTTTTTTTTTATTTGTATGAAAAAATAAAGTTTATAATTTCGAAATAAAATATTGATTAAAATTTGCCTTTTCACTTACTATTTAGCAGAAAAAAATTTCAGGTCAATCGATTGTCTTGAAACCATCTACTAGGCCTTGAAATTACGACGAATTGTGAAATTTATTTTCATATTCGTCGCAATTTTTGGAATTTCAGGGACTAGTAGCGGGCTCAAGACCCTCTACTAGGCTTTGCATCAATTACCCGATTAACCTGAAATATTTCCCGTTAAATAGGAAGTAAAAAAGTAAATTTTGATTATTATTTTGAACTTTATTATGAACTTCATTTTTACATCGCACGTCACAATTTGTTGTCATCGTAATTTCAGGATCTAATAGATGGCTCAAGACATTAATCGATTGATCTGAAATTTTTCTCTGTTAAATAGTAAGTGAAAAGGCAAATTTTAAGCACTATTGTACATCGAAATTGCAAATTTTATTTTGTTCGCTCCACCCTAATAAATACATCATCAAAATATGAAATTTTTAAACATTTAGAAAGAAGGTGTTCATAATTTTTTATAACAATTAACTAGTTAATTGTTATAAAAAATATTATATACACCTTCTTTCGAAATGTTTAAAGATTTCATATTTTGATGAATTATAATTCTGTTGCATATGTTATGAGCTGCTTTCGTGCCTGTGTGTATATATATATATATATATATATATATTATTTTATTTATTTAAACTTAAGTTAAAATTAGTTGTACAATACTGAATTTGATTTTACGTAAATAACGTATTAAAGAATGTTTTTACAAAATGAAATAAAACGTTGTTTTGTTGCAAATGTTTTGTGTGAAATATTCATTGCACAATTATTTAAAGCATTTTTGGTTTATTAAAATAACGTAACTATAGGATTTTCTATTGAAAATATCACCCATTTTACAGATTTAATATAATAGAAATTCGGCGGAAATTCAATTCTTTACAAATAAATTCGAAGTTCAATGTCTTGTAGAAGAATAAATCTTTTTTACAAAGGATTGAAGAAAGAATTTTAACGTTTAATGAACCAATTACTGAGCACATGTAGAAAGATTAATTCTTTGCTGAAAACTGGAGGTACGGATTAAAAGACACAATACTCTTTTTAAAGAACCGTTTTTGCTTCTGTTAAATAATAAGAAAAAAAAACATTTTATTCAAACAGCAAGGTATTTCCTACTGTTTTAATTTTTTATGGCGATTTTCTTTAAGCTTTCTTTTCTAATGATGTATTTATCATTTTTTTGCTTCTAGTTACTAAACTTTCGCCCTTTTCAGGCAACTGCACCTATTATTACATTGCAATAAACACTAAAATACCGATTAGATATGTTTTTTTTTTTTGGGGGGGGGGGTCGAAAAATAAGTTCGCTTTTAAATTTAAATCTATAAATTATAATTTTGATTTATTTTAGAATTTCATTACCGGGTTAAAATGAACGGAATTTTATTTTATTCAGAAATTCCGAATTCATACCAGAAAATACTAATAGAAATATTTGCCTTATTTAATGAGACATTTTGTGATTACATAAAATAAAAAAAATTCTTTCGAAATTTCCGGTATGAATTCGTAATTTTGGATTCAAAATGGAATGTCAAATGAGTGACCAAGCGTGCGTTCTCGGTAGCGAACGTGTTAAGAATAAGTTTTTCTTAACTCATTTCAATATATCCCTTTAACCTAATTTCGTTATATTCCCTTTAACCTAATTTCGTTATATTTCCTTTAACCTAATTTCGGGATATTCCCTTTAACCTAATAAGTAATGACGTTGCATAGTAGTAAAAATCTAAAGTTGAAGGGTAGAAGAGTTCGAAGCAGTAATTGCAGTAAAATGTATCCTTGCACATTGCACTTTCCATTACCAGTAACTGCATAGTTGCCATGGAACAAAAAAGTTAAATTTCACCAACATAAAATAGAGAATAAAAAATATGTAATCTTTCACTCGCCAAATTGGATTTTATTAATATTACATTAAAGGAATAAAACTAGAGTTTCTATAATTTTTCGGAAGCTAGTGTAAATAGAAATTAAAATATAGTACAGATAAGCGCTTCCGAAAAGCTCATAACTTTATTTATACAAATATAGTAGCTCTCTATATACATCATTTTCTAATTATCTCTTTTGCATGTAGAACAGCTATTTGAAAGCTGATTATAGGTACACATGAGACGATGTATTTTTACATTTTATTAATAAAAACTGAACTTTTATGTATGTCGCTAGTAGGGTAGAAACACCGTTTTCAGGTCACGTGTGTGGCGGTGATGGATTAGGGCGGATTGCGGTTTGTGGATGGTGGATTGCGGCGGTGGATTACGGTGGTAGATAAGATAAGAGGCGTGCGGTGGTGGCAGCGATAGATAAGAGGTATGCGCCACTTTGGAGAGTGGATTGAGATGAATCACGGATAGGGTGGATTGTGATGACTTATGGCAGGTTGATTTAGGTGGATTTGTGCTCCCCCTCCACTTTTGAGGGTGTATTTCAATGATAAGAAGCGTGTTGTAGCACGGTAAGGGGTATTTTTGGACGATATATGATTTTTTGACTGCGCTAGACTAGGGATTAAGGAAATAAAACGAAAATAGGAATGGGGACTTAATAAATTGCATGTGATGTTCTGTACGCATGTGAATCATATCTTGAAGTTATTTGCGTTAGGCCCATGAAAAAATACATAGCTCATATGAATTGCTCACACAAAGAATTCTCAAATGGATTAAAATATAAAAATAGGTTTTACCGGAATACATTTTTTAGTATAGCGTGTAAAAGTAGTTAAAAGTTACAGGGCAGCCTTCGAATGGAATGATTATATGTTTTGGAGACCCTTCAAAAGAAACTAGAAAAATTTATAGATGTTGGAACCCTTCACAAAAATTGGACAGATCCCCTTTATAATAAAAAAGCCTAAACCCCTTCACAAAAATCCAATGTATTCAAGGCTTTGCCCTACTCATAGCCAAAACATATAAGATTCTCAAATAGATTGAAATATAAAAATAGGTTCTACGTGAATGCATTTTTAATTTTTGCATGCTATACTTGAAAATGCATTCACATAGAACCTATTTTTATATTTAAATCCATTTGAGAATCCTATATGTTTCGGCTATCAGTAGGGCAAATCTTTTTCTTGTTTTTGTGAAGGGGAGGGGCTAGGTCTTTTTATTAAAAAGGGCATCTGTCCAATTTTTGTGAGGGGGCCCAACATCTATAACTTTTTCTAGTTTCTTTTGAAGGGTCTCCAAAACATATAATCATTCCATTCGTAGGCTTCCCTGTAACTTTTAACTATTTTTGCACGCTATACTAAAAAGTGTATTCCGGTAAAAACTATTTTTATATTTAAATCCATTTGAGAATTCTTTGTGAGCAATTCATATGTTCTATGTATTTGTTCATGGGCCTAATGCAAATGACTTCAAGATATGATTCACATACGTACAGAACATCGCATGTAATTTCTTAAGTCCCCATTCCTATTTTCGTTTTATTTCCTTAACCCCTAGTCTAGCGCAGTCAAAAAATCATATATCGTCCAAAAATACCCCTTTTTCGTGCTATAAGACGCTTCTTATCACTGAAATCCACGCTCAAAAGTAGAGGGGGTGCACAAATCCACCTAAATCAACCTGCCATGAGTCATCACAATCCATCCTATCCGTGAACCAGCCCATTCCACCCTCCAAAGTGACGCTTGCGTCTTATCTACCGCCGCAATCCACCAAGATCCCCCCTACGCCGCCACCACCACCGCAGTCCATCATATTCCACCGCCGCAATCGACTATCCACAACCGTAATCCACCCTAATCCACCACCGCCACTCACGTGTCCTGAAAACTGTTTCTACCCTAATGTCGCTTTTAAACTCCCAACTTTGTGTGATATTTAAATCGCTATATGTATAAAATTGTATTATGTGTGCACATTTACACTAGTATAAATAAAAAGGAAAATATTTTTAAAGATCAATCGTGACATGTGTTCGATGTGCGCAAGCGCACAAGAATACTAAAATCACTGAGTGATAATAGTCTGATTATAATAATTGAGTTCTATAGAGGATAGGGAACCGTATAAAAAATTAGATTTTTTAAATTCTACGAAAAATATTGTAGAATATAAATGTCTTTAATACAAATATTTGCTAAAACTGAAACATTTTTGCAATATGAACACTATGACCAACAGTTCAGAAAGTTACTTGTTAAGTAGACTTTTATGGACGTGACGCACAGTAAAAACTATTTTTTCGGAATCTTTTGGTATGTACAAGGTCACCGAAAAAGGAGTAGTATCTGATTTTAAAAATAAATATTACGAGAAATATGTAATAAATCGAAACCAACGTGGAATTGTAGAACATCTGAAGGAGTTGATTGCGTTGACCTTGACGTGACTGCACGCATGCACCGACGCCACTTCGTGACGCGATGCCATTTTACTCATGAGTCAGTTCACAGCAATCATGGTCCAAACATCTCAAAAACGTTATTTATAATGAAAATATTCAGGATCTTCAGCAATTAAGGGAGATAATTTACGTAGCAATAGCCTTGATTGTAACCACTGCAATAATTGAGCGCACCTGGAAAGAGATAGACTCGAGGGATTTGTGGTTTTGAAGTCTGCTTATAACTACTGCTTAACAAATAAACAATGTAACTATAATTTATAGTTCATATCATTGAAGAAAAAAAATAAAAATTACACATTTTTATTTCTTAAATTATAGATTTAACCCGTAATTCATGTTTTAGGATTCCAGGGGCTCCTGTGCTTTAGCAATTGACAAAAATCCACAATACGACTTACGTATTAACAGAAACTTAGTCTATACGAAACATTTTTATTGCTTTTCTGCATAATGAACAAGGTGTGCTAAAAAACTATAAAAAGCCGTTTAAAAATAATACAGAAATGACGACTGGGGGTCAAATACGAGATTTTTAAGATTTTCTTTCTCTGATTATTTGCTCGTAAAATTATTCCTTAGCCCTCAAATGTAATAACTCTACGTAGCATGTATCCACTAGCGGATTAACCGAGAAAGAAGGGGATGGTTATAATAATAATGCTGGGAACTTGAATTTTTCATTACAGCTTTCAAACTTTTTACACTTTTGGTATTAAGGATTAGGTACTTATTAAATTGAAAAAAAAAATCTCTAGAATTCTATTAAAAAAATACATATGCTAAAAGTGATTACAGCAAATATAAATACTCGTAAAAAATCTTTTAATAAACAGAGCAATTAGTGTTGTGCACTCAATAACGATGAAATTTCCATTGTCATAATGATAAAAAAAAATCGAATGAAATGTGACCTTATGTACTTAATAAACAAATATCACGAGATAGCAGGTGTCAGGAGATAGCAGGGATCAATCTAAAGTCATTGTTCTTTTGCAAAAATGATAATCCTCAAACGTGATTTATATTATACTATCTTTCTTTAAACTCATACAGTTTTTTAACTTATGCATCTCCTTGCCAAACTCCAGGTAATTCAAAAGAGGTTGATTCATTGCATATGATTCATTACACATATAGACTTCTGTTAACTCGCAGATAATGGATGACAATAAAATATTAATGCTTAAACTATTTTTAAAATTAATCTCCAAAGGCTCTGTTATGTAGTCTGGATAAATATGTTGTTTCTTGTTGTACTTGATATCTTTTTAAAGGTTATTTCATCCTCGTTTTAAACTTTCCACTCGTTCTTCATATACAGGGTGTCCATTCTCAACGGTAGCCGATGGCTAATTCCTAAACTGTTTTTCATAGACATTTAGTTCCAATTGCAAAAATGTTTTAAATGAGATAAAAAAGTATTTTAAAAGCGATTTGGGTCAATAAAAACATTTCTTAAAAGTTACGAAATTTAATTTTTTATACTGTCCCCCCGTCCTATAAGTGATATTTAGTTCAACTTTCTTATTACACTAATAAGTAAAACAGAAACTCCCATTCATCTCACACTAAAATTGACCGAGTTATGAAACTCCGAATTGCGTGACTTATACCAGTTTTCTGCATTTGAACACAGATGAGTTGAGCCACGTTTCGAGGGATCGTACACAAAGTTCTTAAAATATTTGAATTTATTTCGCGTGTATCTGCATTTTAACTGAAAGTTGTCACATCGTAAACTATTACGATAATGTTAATTTTTATTAATTAAATTTCAGATTGGTTTTAATATCTATTTTTAATATATGTTTTGTTTTTTAAGGAAATGAGGCTGTTTCTTTACATGATTTCTTTTAACAAAATTTGTTATTTTTTAAAGTTTTTATTTAATTTGCAACGTTCGTATGTATGTCTTTCCAGTTCATAATTTGTACTCTAATTTTAATTCACTTCCAAATATCCAATCAATGTTAAATTGCGCATACTTGTGTAAATCCGATGACAATGTAATACTATTATTATTTTAGGTGACTTATTTTTCAGGAACACCAAAAAATTTTCGAATACATTACTGTCGGCCTACAAGCAGAATTTTTCAATTAAAATCAGTAAAATTTATGTAAAGTATTGGGATGAACAATAGTATTTTTCCAAAGGAAAGTGCGTTGCATTTATTACTTTTGTATGGCGACCCGAAGAAGTCAGATATATTAAGATGTATTTACAGAGATTGCTTAAAACACACATAATGATATTGTTTTTTCAAACGCTTTCAGTTTTTCAAAGCAAATATAAAAACGTGCGTAAAAAAATATTTTAGAGATCAAAATCAAAATGCCATTTCTACATGCTTAAAAAAAAAAAAAAAAAAAAAAAAAAAAAAAAAAAGAGTAAATAGAGTGAAAATTTTCGCTATTGGACAAGGAAAATGACGTAAATAACTTTATTAGACAACCTTAACACAACTGCTGTGCAAAAACATTTGCGCACTCAAATCATGCACATACAAATAATTTCTAAGAGTTTAAAAACCTAAAATATGTTAATAATATATTGACTGTTTTTGTTTTAAAAAATATAATCCAATTGATATAGGAGCTTTTCATTGGACTATAAATATTTTGCACTTTCAATTTATGCGAAACAGTTTGTACCTTTGCTGTGTGCCAACAAATACATTCACTTATTTTAATCAATTTGCAGACGATTGTTAAATTTTGATGTTAGAAAAGAATGTTTACCAACAATCAGTACTATTACAGTAATAGAGCATTCGGAATAGGCGAGGGGCTGCAAGGCTGTATTCTATGAAATTTCTGGATCAAAACCAACCACATCCGAACACTATAGGTAAAATTGGAAAGCGTTTAAGAGCTTTAAGCAGCATCCTCGATTAAGTCGGTTCACTAGTTCAACAGTACCTCCGGAGGATGTTCTAGGGTATACACTTGCTCATCCTGAATGCAGTGTACGATATATTATGGATATTCAAAAAGTCAAGCATGGGAAAATTTTAAACAAGTATGGTGCGTTTCCATATCGACCAATACTAGGACAAGAATTAACATCAGAAAAAAAGAGCGTCGTTTTAATTTTTGTAATTTTATTTTAAACAAACAAGATGAACATTCATCCTTTCTGAATGAAAGTATGTGGACGGATGAATGTCAAGTTACAAGACACGGGATCTTAAATACTCAAAACATTCACCATTGGCCCCTGGAAAATCCACATATTATTTGTTCAAACACGTTGGTCTATAAATGTTTGGTGTGGTATCTGGAAGACATCCGTAATTGGGACATTCATCTTCGATGACACTTTAACATAAAAAAAAAAATCTGATATTTTTTGTGGACCAGTATCCGATTTTTTAGAAGAGTATGTTTCATTACAAGATTTGTCACATATGATGGCGCGCCAGCACTTAGATCACTGTGTTAACCAGTGCTTTTGCAAATAATATTACATAATATAGAAGTCCTCTTGAATGGCCCTCCCCATATCTGAATCCTTTAGATTTCTTTCTTTGTGGTTTTCTGCGAAATAAAGGATATGAAAGAGAATCTACTAGTCGAGCAGATTTGTGGAATGTTATTTCTATGGCATACAGATCTTTAACACCTACAATGTTGCTTAAAGTACACGAAGGATGTATTTCAGGTGTACATTTCTGAATTGCATCCGAAGGAAGTCACTTCGAACAAGTTTTAAGATAACTTTAATTTTTATTAAGATTTAGATTAGATAATCTAATAGTTTTAAAATATGTATCATTTTGTAAAGAATTGGGACTGTTGCTTTTCATGTGGGATAGTAAATTTATTAAAAAGAAACTCCAATGGAAAAAAAATCAAACATATGTACTGTATAATTTTTTCCTAGGTGCTTTTAAAGATATAAACTTAACAAATTGAATATCTGTCTTATCGCAAAACACTCCCTCAAATTTAAAAAAAAGGAACATAATCTGCAAGAAGATAGATCCAAATGAACCTGATCAAATATCAGGTGTCTATGAAATACCATTCACCAAAGCTGACATTACAATATCATATAGGGATGAAGAATAGAAAGTTTAAAACGAGGATGAAATAACATATAGCAGGTATGAAGTACAACAAGTGAACTACAGCTTTAGTCAGACTACACAACATAGAATCTTTGCAGGTTAATTTAAAAAATAATAAAATATTTTATATATCACGAGTATATACCCCATGCATTATCCACGAATCAATAGATATCGATATGAGTAATGAGAGTATCTGTAATTAATCACTCTTTTGAATTACATGGAGTTTGAAAATTTTGGAACCCTAAAAGTTTTAAAGAAAATATGAAATAAATCACGTTTATGAAGGATCATTTTTGTTAAACACAATGAAGTTATATGGCGCCCTGCTGACAAATTCTATGTAAAAATAGTTTATTTAAAATTACATACTTTGTAGGTGTCACCGTTATTGACTGTACGAAATGAGTGGGTTTATTTATTGAAAGGTTTTTCAAGCCTTTATATTTACTGTAATCACTTTCAACATATATATTTCTTTTATTCATTTACATTAAAATTAAGTATATAACATTTTAAACTAAATTGAGTTCAAAATGCTGTGTTGCATTCAGATTTATAGAAAAATGAATTACTAGCCATCACCATACGGTATGAGAAACGTTTATTTTTTAACTTCTTTTTTCAAAACAGTTATTTACAGCTCTCACGCACAAATGAATGTAAAGTATCTAAGTGTATGTAAAAAAGTGTATATAAAAAAATCCGAATAGTGATAGTTACAAGTAATTGTTACAGTAATTATGATGTAAAATATTACTTATTTTCTAAATTTGATTCCTTCGGCTTTGATTTCGGCTATATCTTATATTAGAAAATCTATTTTAAATCATCTGTTATCTAAGTTTTAATATCTGTGGTTTGGATAAATAAAAACGCAGAAAAAAAGAATTATTTCTGTAACTCTACAGTTTCTCTTTCCCATCTCAAAGTTTGCTTAACTTGCACACAGTCATCATAAATTTCTTATATTTTTATTTCGGATAGCCATCTGCACTCTCATATGTTTTAATGCAGCTGCGTTGTCTAAGGGCTGCTGTTTAAAAGTTGTAATTTATCATTCGCCAGTGCTAGTAACCTCCCTTGGTATAATTCTGTTTAAAATTAACATGGGCCTCAATCTAACAGTAAAATCATGGATCGATATTTTTTATCGCTTTTTGGCTACCAGTATATGAAAATAACACACTTGATTGCTGACCGCTCAGAGAGCACGTCGTAAGAATTTTTGGTTGTGTATTGTAGTTTATATTACTCCAGTAAAAGATGTTTCATCAAAAGTCTGACTCTTCATTATATGTGTCTTAATTTCACCAGGAAATTTTCAGGGACGCAATGTTCTTTTACAACTAAGTGTCTGCCAATATACATATACAATTTATGCACCTGTAATGAAACTAAAATGAAAGGACATCACCAAAGTAATAATTTAAAACTATCATTTTAATTCGTATAAACATCTTTATTGTATGTGGTTATTTTTACTATAAGAGGTCGTCTACCAATTTTCATTTTTCAAATAATTTTTCAAACACATTTTTGACACTTTAGTTCCTTTTCCTGAAAATATATAATTCACGCATTTTTTTTCAACTCTTTAAAAAGTTAGAATGGGTAAAAATTTGAAGATGCTAATGTTACATCCATGTAGAGAATAATTATTTTTTATCTTCCAAAAAATAATCAAATTGAAATGATTCTGTTTTCATGAGATACATTCAATGAACCCAACATAATCTAGACTTTTTTAAATTAAAGAACGTACTTTTAATTGGGAATTATTTTTCTAAATTTATATTAAAAAATAGGAATTATGGTCTTCATAAATATCAACTTATAAGGAATCGGCATTGTGAAAAACATGGCTGCGTAAATTCACAACTCATTCTTATGAACCGCGGGTTCATTATTTGCTCCCTCATTCATGCATTTGCTTTTAGTATTTTTAATTATTACACAGATGATAGAGCTTTAGAAGCTGCAAAACAGCTGTCTGCTTTTTAACATCCATAATTTTATTCGTGCTCTTATCACGTTGCCAATTCTTATCATAATTATACAGGCATCATTCAGATATTTTTCTTTTATTTTTAACGTACTGTACATGAAATGAGTTCAAATTTTGATTATTTAGTTAATATACAGGGTGATTATAATTAAATTTTCACATTCAAAAGGCTGTAAAAAGTACCACTGGCCACAATGACCTGATATTTCATCTGAGTATACTGAGTTTTGCGAAAGAAAAAGTTCAAAAGTGAACCGATAGATGGCGCTGTACTCGTCATAAGATGCTAATTAAAAGTCGTGACATGTCTTTTAATTAGCTTGCTCATTTGTGATAAAAAGGTGGGGAACATGTAGTTCCAGTTATTCAGCGTCTGAGAAAGAAGTCATGACTCTATCATTGAAGGGTCGAGCTCTGCTTGTGAAGCTTTTTTTACAAGAATGGTGACTGTGCGGCAATCGCATTTAAGAAATTCTGGACATCAAAAGAGATTAAGAGGCGATTCTGACCGATGACTGAAGTCAGTCTGAAGAAGATGATTGATAAATTCAAAGAGACGTTCATTTGACGTGAAATGTGGCAGAAGGGAGAAAATCAATTGCTTCGACATCAGTGGAGAATGTGGCTAGAGCATTGCAGGAAGCGTCAAGCAGTGCTTTGGGAACGTGCAGTGCACGGGAAATTTCCCGAACTTCAGACTTGCCTGTCAGCACGGTTCGTAAAATTTTACGAAACATCCTGCAATGCTGTGCATACAAAATGTTCAGAAGTTACTTCCTGCTGGCCTGCCAAAGCGAGAAGCTTTCGACCTGCAATTTCTTGCTCGAATGGAAATGGACAATGCATGACCATGGAAAATTTTGTGAACAGACGAAGCCCATTTCCATCGCCAAGGTTCTGTCAGTACTCAAAATTGCAGAATATGGGCAAGTGAGAATCCGAGCCAAATGCAACCATTGTCTTTTCTTTCTGCAAAGATCAATGTGTGGTGCGGGTTTACGCCAGCATTTTTCGTTGGCCCTTTCTTTTTCGAGAAGATTGGTCATTCGGTTCCTGTCACCTGTACAGTCAATGGTACACGTTATGAATCTATTTTGCGCAACCAGCTCATTACAGCACTGTAACAGCACTGATGTGGGGATTGTATGCCCCACACAAGTTTTTATGCAAAATGGCGCTCATGCGCACATTGCAATACCACTGAAGCAGCTGTTGAATCTGCATTTTCGAAATGACTGAATTATCAGTTGCCATTTCCCAACTGCCCGGCCACCACGATCACTTGACCTCAACCCTTGCGACTTCTGGATGTGAGGTTACCTAAACCATGTTGTGTACGGGAGTACAATTCTGAACTTAGGTGAAGTGAAAACACGCATTACGCAACACATTCACAATATCAGCCCTGAAACACACCGATATGTTGTGGAACATAACTGTTTTGCGCTTTTAGCTCGTAGGAAAAAATGGTGGACAGCATATTCAACTTTTCTTAAGCAAGTTGTAGTCGACTTCCTTTTCTTAATGGTTTCATCAGGGTTTTGGCCAAGGGACAATTAAAAACCGATTTTTTCCTATCTGCCGTGGCGCCACCTTGTCTTGGTGGAGTAGCTTTGAACAAAGAGTGCCACAACACCATGTCACGTCTTTTAATTAGCATCTTATGACGAGTACATCGCCATCTATCAGTCAACTTTTGAACTTTTTTCTTTCGCAAAACAAATTCCCATTCATTCA
Organism: Maratus michaelseni; assembly: GCA_963931845.1. NCBI lineage: Eukaryota > Metazoa > Arthropoda > Arachnida > Araneae > Salticidae > Maratus > Maratus michaelseni. Next base: position 7,619,646 of record OZ007586.1, read on the forward strand.
AGCATACTCAAATGAAATATTAGGTCATTCTAATCAAGGGTTCTCTTTTTAGAACCTTTTGAAAGTGCAGCTTTATAGAATCACCCTGTAAATAAAACGCTTTCTTGTTTGGCAAAAAAATTCTACTTTCATGAAATACTTGTTTGCAAATAGTTTATTCTAATTAGATACTAATTAAATTATATAGGCATACAAAAAATAAATTATACGGATGGTTTATGCGAGTGTTAATAATTTATATGAGTGTTAGAAATGTATGCGTTTATTTAAGACTAGCTGTTACCCGTGACTAAGACTAGCTGTATAAGACTAGCTGTTACCCGTGTATTTAGTTTACGTGACTTAGTTCATGTAACATTTAAAGAAAATTAATGCTTTAATTAAGTAACATATGCAATTAACAAACTCTTTATTATATTTTATAGTAGAAAATACTTCCGATAATTATAATTTGCGTATTTTTGTTTTTATATACATGATTTAAATTTCCTTCATGAGCTTGAAATTTCATACTCTTTCACTAAGATTAAGTGTGCAATACCATTTTTTTTCTCTGCTATTCTATTTTACATTTATGCCGTTCATGGAAATTGATGTTTTAGTGTCGAAGAATGTTGTTTAAAGTAATTACATTAGTAAATACACTGCTAAAAAAATAGGGGAACAAGCAAAGAAAAGAAGATAACCGTGCGAGACAACCATGCATGGGTGTAAAATGGAGAGTACACGTGTATCGATGCGCCATATAGAAAGAAAAAAGCAAAAAAATTGTAAGGGAGCTTTAATTCTTTGAAATGATGGAAAGAACATGAAAAGATGGTTTATACCAACAATTTGTTTGCATGTAAATGACAAAAGTATTGTTTAGTAATGATGCAAGATGTTTAATACGGCAAGATGGTCCTCTTGAATAGCTAAGACTGCTGAACACCTGTTTTCCACGGATGCGATGAGGTTATCGATAAGACCTTGAGGAATACTGTTCCACTCTTCAAGAATTGCAATCTCAAAGTCGCAGACAATAAAAGAAAGCCTTCGTCTCGCTGCAATGCGTCGTCCAAATGTGTCCCAAAGATGCTCGTTCGGATTCAGGTAAGGAAAGCATGCTGTCCATTCCATACGCTGTATTGTTTCAGCTTCAACCATGTTTGCCACCAGACGAGCTGTATGCGGTCTGGTATTATTATACATGAAAATAAAGAAATCAACATGGATGAAGCGTAAGGTACAACATTAGGTCTCCGTATATAGTCTGCATACCTTTGGGCCGTCCAAGTGCCATTCAAAATGATACGCAGGTCCGTACGTCCACCTATGCTGATTCCAGACCATACCATCAACCCACCTTATCTGTAATGTGATCTTTCACGAAAGAATGTGAGGTTATTTCGAGTGCCCCTTTCCTTCCATACCAAAACACTTCGAGTGTCAGACGCTAGGCTGACTTAGGAACTCATCTGTAAACAGAATTTGACTCTAATCCGTTGCCTTCAATCTTGATGTTCAGCAGCCCACCTTCTTCGAGCCGCAGGGTGGGTTGAGGTCAACAGATTACAGACCATTGGCCTACGTGCATACAGACCATCCTGATGAAGCATATTTCGCACTGTTTGGCTGGACACCCTTCGTCGTGTTGCCAATAGCTACTGTATTTGCATCTGAGTACTATTCCCTTTTCTGTCTCGACGAGTTGTTAACAGGATATATACGTCATCAGTTGCTGTGGTAGAACGTCGTCGACCTTGCCCTGGTCGATTTCTAACATTTCCTGTTTCTTGGAATCTATTCCACAGCCTTGCATTGGCATTTCTTGTAACTCCCACAGCGTTCGCTACACTTCGTTGTGTTTGCCTGGATTCAAGTCTCTCGCTAATACGCCAAGTCATGGATTCCGGTAAATCACGTTGTTATGACATTTCAAATTAGCTTTTCTCAAAACAAAAGCTGATCAATTGAATTTCGCAACTGAGACAGTGAAACAGACATTTCTGTGAAATCTCGATTTCTGCACTTATCTCCTTTTTCTGGTTTTTGTGTTTTGAACTTTGATTTGCAAATGAAGTTTTATTTTTCTGTTTGCTGCTATGCTTTAAATTATGGATGTTTTAATTCCAGTTACTTATTGGTGTAAGTATTTGTGTAATTTCGTTAAAACAAAAATCGTCAAAACCCCTAATTGTTTTGTACAGTGTATTTTTGAGGAAATTTGTTAACATGTGACTTTAGATATGACTTATATTTGATCAGAATAATCTAAAAATCACCATACATTATGTTTCTATTCCAAAACACTCCACATCTTGAAAAGAAAATTGAAGTTATATGATATTTAAAAAAGAAATTAAAACGTGGTGGAACATGAAAGATAAATAAAATAAGTAGAAAAAATACACTTAACCGTCATATATTTATTGTATATAGTGTATATATTTAGTATATATATTTCACAGTTCCACACTTTTATCAGCTGTAGATCTACCAACAATATCAAAATGTTTATCACTCTCCAAAGACTTTAAAACTTAAATGCTAATGTGTTAAGTAAAAGAGTTGCTTATTTATTTCAATGGCGAAAACGAATCTGAAAAAAGCACCCCAATTATGGATAAACATTGTCATATTGATTATTGTATTGTACTTTAGGATAATGGAAGCTTCGAAATTTGGCAGGAATATATTCCAATGAAGGGTAAAAGTTCACATGCAGAGATTGTTCAGATTTAGTGCAGATTCAGATAATTTAAAGTTAAAAGGAATTATATACGGATCAGAGAAAGATAAAATCAAATGAATGTTTCACGTGAAAAAAATTACGTCATTTTTCCCCCGATAATGCCTGGATTTTTAATTGGCATTTCTCTTGCACTTTTCCATAATCATGGTGCCTTTATGAAATAGAAGGGGAATTTTCTTGTTTAATTAGTAGCTCTTAAGTCTTCTTTGAATTTCACGTGACCGATGTCAAAGGCAAATCCTATTCTCCAATGAAAATTGCATATGCTAACCAGTTTTACATAGACTTTAATATATTTATTAAATTTCATTAAAATTTAATATTCTGGAAGATTGTACGGTAAAAGGATGTTAAACATATATTTTAGCGACCAATACATTCTGGGGAAATTACGCTACTTTCTGTAAATGCTATAAAATACTAATATTTTCTGAATGAAAACTGGCACATGATTTGAAATATGACGACACTTTCACCGGAGATGGTTTTTCCTATGAACTGATTCTTCTCTAGTTAAAAAAATGTTCTTCATGAATCATGTAAAAATATGCATTTATATTTATATATAATGTTAATGTTTGTCAAGAAACTGATTTCTTGCGTGTCTAATCAACTTAACGTAGGCAAATCATTGAGCAATTACTTGAAGTTTCGCTAAATTTCTCGTAATTTTCAAGTAGTTAGAATACGTTATAGAATAGTAAATAATAAATTAGTGTGGGAAATAATAAATTATGAATTATAAACTTTGCAAAAATTGTTACTTTTCGCCTACAATTAGTTCAGAAATAATGTGATGTCACTTGAGTGCATGACGTCAAATGTACATTATGTATTTAAAACATGAAAGCGCTTAAAGAAATCCAATATTATTGTACTCATAGAAAAACAAATTAAGCATTAATATTATTAAATAAATAATTTAACTAAGAAATTATATTTACAATGTAATTTAAACAGAATTTGCTAAAATTGCGTTTTGAAATTTTGATTTTTGATGCAAAACATTATTTCTGAAAAAAATATATTTTTCTATTGAGAATTGGATTCTAATTTCTAAGTTGATGAAATGAAAATGACGCCACTTATAAAAATTATAACTCTAAATATAAATCTAACTTATAAAAAACATATTTAAAAAAAAAAATAAAATGAATGTTTCACGTGAAGAAAATTACGTCATTTTTTTTTCCCCGATAGACCGTTTTACTTTTAATCTCTCTTGTTTTAACAGCCATCTCTAAAGAATAATTAATGGAAAATATTTTGTTTTCTTTCATCGATTTTTTATTAATAGTGGGCATTTATTGTGCACCTAAATCCAAGGAGCTTATATTTGCCTCCTTGGTTGAAGCTAAAGCTGAAAAAAGTTATAATGTAATGATTTCTAAATGCAATATTTGACAGACGATTTTTAGTTTTGTAGAATAAATTGATTCGTGAAGTTTACATAATAAGCAGAATTTTTTTTATTTCTTGGAAAATTTACTTTAATATTATCAAACCAGTGGAAACAATTTATTTTTGTAAAATGCACGAAAAAAATAACATCTTCCCAAAATGACGCCAGTTTCAGACTTTGAATTATAATGAGAAAATGTGAATTTTTATTGATTTATAAAAATATTGACATACGTAGTTTCTTTTTATGGCAACGGGAAATAAATTGCATTAGAAATTGAGAAAAAAAATTCTGTAATGATAAACTCTGGGAGATGATTGAAAAAAGTGGTAAAGAATGGCTTGAGAATTTTTTAATTTAACAGTAATTTTACTCGTGTTCTAAAGCATATGTACATTAAGTTTCGTTCAAATCGGACAAAAACTGTAGATTTGTCTAAGGAACGGCTTATATATATTAAAAGTTATATATATTAAAAAAAAAAGATAAAAATGAAAAAAACAGCTGTGTCTAAGAATCCCTTTAAAATGTATGTACGTTTGTTTAATATTTTTTAACAAAAAAAGCTTTACTACTTTTGCCAGTTTGACAGTTTATTTGGTACTTGCACCCATTTATAATAGGGTTGGGTGTAAAACATGGGTAAATGACATTTTGTTTTATATATTCATGTAAATTTCACTGCATACTAACCTTTATTATTTACTCAATATAGGCTTTAATAATAATAAATAGATGTGAATTTTACTACCGAAATCATTCTGTTCACAAGTCCAATAAAATTAAATCTATTATATAAAAAAAAAATTGTACATAAGTTAACTGACGGTCCAATCTTAACAAATCAGCTGCTTTAGAGAAAGGAATCGTAATTGTTTTGTGTGTAGTTTTCTTTAGAAAACTTTGATTTTGTTCGTGACTTTGTTTTACATCCAATCCCGTGAATATAATAAAACAAATCTTGAACTATAAACATTTTGTTCAAAGCACCTTCAATAAAAAGTAAATAATGAGCAGAAAAATGATTCATCCATCTAATCTGTCTCCTAAATTGGGATTGTTTAATATGGATACAGCACTTAGAGAACTTGATATATATATCAAGTTCTCTATCTTCATGATTCTTCTAGTCTTGCAAATATTAATACCGTAAAATTAATCTAATGCAGACTGTTTGATCAGAATAACAATGATATCGCCAAAAATAATTCAACATCTATCTACGTCAGCGAGGAATTATCCGACAAGCTCGCTTTGCATTATGTATAAAGCTTTGCATACTTTTTCTTGGTGTTAACGCTCTATTGCTTATTTTCTAGTTATGATTTGGAGAATAAAAGAAATAGGAGTACTTTCTAAAAGTGAAACATACTGAATTAAAACATATAATTTCGTATTCCTTAGCTTGATTAAAATGCATGATTGAAATGCTTTATTTTATGCGAAACGTATCGATTCTACTACAAAATATTTGATGAAAATATCTGATGAACTTTAAATAATTCTGAACGGAATATATATTTAGATTGGATAGCTGCAATCAAAATATTAAACTTTTCTGCAATTAGTCTAAATGGCTATTTCTGTCTATCATTTTTCAATGAAATTTTGTGGATGTTTATTACAGTATAACATTTCAAGTCACTTATTATTTCCGAAATTCAGATAATTACGAAATAAAATGTTAAACCTAATCTCACAGTAAATATATATATATATATATATATATATATATATATATATATATATTTAATTCATTATAATTTAGACTACAAATATTCCATACAGTTAAAAATTTTACTTGGCAAAAAAAAAACTTTATTACACTTTTTTTGCTTTATTCAAAATTGCATTTGAAATTCAATCGGTATGATTTTGATATTTAAAGTATACAGAATCTAGATTTGGGAAAGAAGAAATAAAAATCGCAAACTTCCGTAAAAATTTCGAAATATTAGAACAACCTGTAGTGAAAAATGAAAATCTAATGTTGAAATGTCCCATAATCAAACGCTATATTCATTGTGTAAAATTTCCGAAATTTAATTTCTTAAAACTGCTTCATTTTATTCCTTATCTGCATTGTATTGAAATAACATAAATGGCTGTGACTATGATTGATTAAAAATAATTAGCTGGAGAAGAGTAAAAAAAAATAATTTAAGTTCTTGTGAGGCTATTACACTGAAATTTCTTTGTGTTAATCACAAGACACTGTAAGGAAAGAACAGAAGATGATAACAGGATATTCTGCTGACAATTAGTCTGTAAGTATATTTAGTTGAAAACTAACAGTTAATATATTTTTAACTCTTTCCAATATCGTTAACAAGATTGAAAAATCATGCGTCAAGCATATATGGAATTTTCTCGGACATGTGACCTAGCCCAACGATTTTCTCGTGCCCGAAACTTGTAGGATGCAAAATTTAATGAAAATCGTTACAGCCGTTTTTTAGATAAAATACACTTGACCCACGTTGACCCAAAAATGACCCACTAATTGAAAATTCTCGAACATGTGACCCACCCCAATAGTCTTCTCGTGCCCGAAAATTTTCGGATACAAAATTTAGTCAAAATCATTTGAACCGTTTTTTAGATACAATTAGCTTGACCCTGACACATGGTAACCGAAAATGACCCACTAATCGAATTATCTCGAACATGTGACCTAACCCAATGATTTTATCGTGCCCCAAAACGGTAAGAATAAAAATTTCGTCAAAATCGTTAGAGCCGTTTTTAAGATAAAATTTACATATATATGTCATGATTTCACTTGTACACCATAATTTTTTTAGAATCATAATCCAGGCAAGGGCTTCCTCCGAGGAATTTTGCAGTCGGGCGTCGGATTCACTTCATAGTGTGCTTACAGAACTCAAATAAGAGACATTTCGTTCCAGTTCATTTTTATTCGGAAGTAACAGAAAGTGGCAACGCTTTACTCCTTCCGAAGCTAAATCCATTCATGATGATTTAATACCGTGACGAAAACTTGGTGACTTAATTTAAATAATAAGAAGACATTTTTGCTCTTAAAAAGGCAGTTTTTTTTTATAGGCAGCCAAGGAGAGTGTTCCATGATCGTGAAGTACGCGCTGGAGTTACATGTACAACCGGATCAAGCAGCAATCTGACCTTTTCGCGGGAAACTTGCCGTATATCTCTTCCTGAACACCCCAGAATACATTTTCATTAAAAAGTCTTTCGACCAATCAGCGCTAGCGGACTAACTTCTCAAGCGCTCTAATTTCGAGGCTAAATGACCGTAATCTGAAAAAGCGAGGGATTGCAATATTTCCAGAACATTCCCGCAAAATCTAAGGGAAGAAAGAAAAAAAATACGTAGGTTTTAACGAGCAATGGGCAAGATGCCAAAATATTTTACATTGAGACTGAAGTAGCTTTCATAATTTTGAGAAAGATATTGTTTTTCAGAAAACATAGGCAAATAAAAAATAAGAAAATAAAAAGATATAAGTTGCTATTTCAAGAGAGTTAAAATATTTTTAGCTGGGAGATTGGTGTTTTTTTAAAAGAATTAAATTCTAGGATGCATTTATTTAATGAAACAAAAGTGCGTAATTTTAATAGAATATCGCGATGAGTCATTTTTTTAAGAGAATGAATTTAGAATAAAGTACTTTAGCACGGTGGAATTTTGACAATCGAAATACTGGAATGAGAAAATAATTTAGAATAATGGAATTTACACAGAATTATGTAGTTTTAATGAGGCCAACGGCAAAATTTTTTTAATTTGTTTCATATATATATATATAACCACACACACAAGATTTGCTCGTATTAGTATATATGATTTCTAGTCACACGATAGCTGAAATAGCGACAGCTAAAATAGCATTTGAACCACTACATTGCTAACTGTCGGTGGGAAATAAGGTAATTTCTTTTGCTGAAAAATCAGTTTTTTTTAACACTTTCCAACATAGTTGAAAAGTGTGTATGAATTCGGTTTGTCTGTCTGTCTGTCCGTCCGTGCGCTAACGTGCGTAAATATACTCGGATTGCCATGCAATTCATATGTTTTTAAGATTTACTATTGCATCTTTGGTATTGAAAATGAAGCACCACAAAATGATAGACTACATTTCGATTTATTGACGGCAATTGCTGAATGGGAATTTTTAACTGTGCTATGCGTTTCCTGACTAAACTAAATATTTTGCATACTATCTAGTATATATACAGATTTACATCATATACAGGGCTGCACAAAATATTTCGGATTGTTTTCCGAATCTTGATGGTAATTGCTGAAATTGGGTTTTCAAATTTGTTATGCGTTTACCAAGTCTTCGGCAGTTTCTGTGGACGGGGCTAGTAGAGCTTAAGCCAAAAGGTTAGAGCTCTCCGCCCGGTTTGACCTTGACATTGTTTACTTAGACATCAACTTTCACCTTTATTAACTGGAAACGTTTTGTTAAAATATTCTGGAAATGTTGGAAAGTATTTCATAATCTATGCTTGGCGCATGATTTTTCATTCTTGTTATGTATTTATGTGAAAACCGCAGAGTGTTACTGTCTACACTTTCTGAATGATTGATTTTTTATTCCTTTTTGAAAATTTATTATCATACCATTTAGTAGCAACAAGATGGCGTATTCTCCCGACCTTTTCATGTTTCCAACATAGTTGTTAACGTTTCCTGTTCATTAACATTTTGGGGTTACTGGATACGTTAGTCACATTGGACTTCCGTTTGAAATGCTCTCCTCGTTTCAGGGCACAATAGTTCACACTGTGGAATTCCAATCCACTGTTCTAAGGACTACACCTTTTTGTCGCAGTAAACTTTCAATATTTGAACACACAATGTTAATATTTCTTCCTAAAAATAAATAACACTGTAAAGGACAAAGTATTTTAATTCATTATTCCTAATTCAAACACTCAATATTTCATAGCACACGCTCATACAACAATGACCTCTAAATGACGCGATCAGAACGACATTCTAATAAGGCGCTTCCCTGATTAGTTTTGGGGATTCATTGGTTATGTATAAAGGGAGAAATAAGGGAATGAATTTAGCTAATTGGGTTTTTCATGCAGAATTATCAGATTTGCTTCAAATTTAGTATACAGGTTTTTTCTGATAAGGCGCTTCCCTGATTAGATTTGGAGGTTCATTGTTTAAGTATAAAAGGCTGAAACGGGGGGGGGCTAATTCCCCCATAATTTACCTAAATGGGTATTTCATGCAGAAATAGACTGTGAGCTCAATGCCAACAGTTTAACTGGGCACTTTTCTTTTTTAGCTCACAGGCTATCAAAGCCTGAGAGCTAATGGGCCCGCAGTTTCTGTATGTATGTACGTAACTCGATAACTCTTGATAGAATTATCAGATTTATTTCACATTTTGTATACAGGTTCATTGTAAAAATGCGCTTCCCTGATTAGTTTTTGGAGTTCATTTGTTAAGTATAAAGGTGGTAACAGAGAGCTAATTCTCCATTAATTTGGATAAATGAATTTTTCATGCAGAGTTATCTGATTTGCTTCAAACTTTTATGCAGGTTTATTCTGATAAGGCGCTTCCCTGATTAGTTTTGGAGGTTCATTGGTTAAGTATAAAGAAGGGAAACGGGGGGCTAATCCCCCTTAATTTAGCTAAATGTGTATTTGATGCAGAAATAGTTTGTGAGCTCAATGCCATCATTTTAACTGGACACTTTTTTTAAATACCTTTTTAAAAAAGTATTAAATCTTTTATGAAGGGAAATGATTTAATCAAGAAAAAATGAAATTATTATGGTAAAATTGGAAAAATTTAATAAAATAAATTCAGAAAATTAAAAAAACTCCATTTTTTTCTATAGTTTTGAACATTTTGCAACACTTTTTTCATACTTTTGTATGCTGCTAAACCCTAAGGACCAATTTTCCCAAAATTAACTTAAATTGAGTAAACAAAATTACATGACATATGTAAAGATAAGCAAAAATGACCAATTTACTTAACATTTGTAATTTTTAAACAGGCTGTTTATATTATAAAACGTAAGAAACGTCAATGCGGAATATCAGGAAAATTGAGAAATATATATTGAAGTTTTGTCTCTTTGTATATAACTGATAAAAATGAGTTTAAAGTTTGAAATTCTGAATGGATTGAAAGCGAAATAGATGCAGTAAAAAGGCTTTTACAGATAATTCTAAGTATCAGATCTTTACATAGTACAGAATACACCAGCATGTCTGAATAAGTAAAGAAAATGGGATGGAGAAAAATATTTTTTACGGAAAAGATTAAAGATGAGAGATTTAATATTTTCTTTATTTATTCCCTAAATGAAAAGTTGACCGCCGCAGATTGTTGACGAAGTAGATTTCTTGACAGGCATTAACAAAGCGGTTTTCAGTTTTTATAGAGCCAGTTTCCAATCACGGAAATGTTGCTTGATTTTATACAAATTGTTCATTTTATTAAATCCTAAACATTTCCCAACGTAGTTGAAATGTATTTATGAATTCGGTTTGTCTGTCTGCCGCTCTAACTCGCGTAAATATACTCGGATTGGCATGAATTTTAGTATGTTATTGGGCATGTTTTGGTATTGAAAATGTTCCTCAAAAGTATTACGTTGTATGGGGGAAAAATCGTACTTTAATGATGTTACGCTATTTTCAACTCATTCAAATTGATACACATGACTGTAGAATAGGGCGTATTGTTTATTTACAGGCACACTAAAATGAGTACAGTTTAGGAAAAGTAATTGCGTTTTTAAATGGAACAAATTTTTTGCTATTCGTTGGTGTATCTCAAAAGATCTCGCGTACATTTCTGTTTAATGATGGAAATTGCTGAAGGGGAATTTTGAATTGTGCTATGTATTTTCTAACTGAAGCATACTGAGCAGTATACATTCAAATCTGTAGATCATACAAGGCTGCACAAGAGAGTTCGCATATTTTGTTAGACTACTGGTAGTAATTGCTGAAATTGTGTTTTTAAATGTGTCATGCGTTTTCTAAATTGTTTGCTTAGTAAACTGTGTTACTGTATTCTGAATGCGTTGAAAAGTAATGATTTTTTATTTTTGTACCTGTTCAAATCAAAAATAAGTTTTTTTGTTATTTTTACACGTTTAACGACAAATTGAAATTGCTAAACATGAATAGAGGGAGCGGGGTTCTTGTTTTAAAAACATGGTAATAAATTATCAGTAGTTCCGTTTCATAGCAATAAATTGTCTTCAATGAAATATTGTTGGCAAACGTATTCGTGTCGTATGGCTCATCGGGAAATATTGCTCGCACACGTATTGGTGTGCCATGACAGTCAGTGTGGTAAAATAATATGTAAAACTAATAAAAATGTCAATTTATTTTCGTTACTGAAATATTCTTTTACTAAGTTTTTTATTCGTGCATTTTAGTACTTTTAAATGGAATAAATTATTTAAAATGTTTTCTAAATAAAACATATGTGGCAAAAGGAAATTCCTTTTAAGAAAAAAAGAATCATTTGAATTAAAAGAAATCTTTTAATTCTAATTTTGTTGAAGCATTAAAAGAAACTTCATCGATTCTCTTAATTGTGTCAAATCTGATTTGATTAACATTAAAGACTCTTATGATTGTTAGAATTGAATTACTTAAAAGGAATTGTATCCAATAGGACTAAATCAAATTAGCAATCATTTTCCGCATACAAATCTTTTATTTTCAATTCAAACAAATAATTTCAGCATTACTCCGAGTATAAAATAAATTAGAAAATATGCAAAACAAGAGATATGACAAAAACTCAAATTTATAAAAAGCTTTCATGTTTAGGATGTCCTGTGACTAGAAAAAATATACAGGGTCAATTTGGATTACTGACCAATAGCAAATACTTAAACTGTTAATGTTAGACGTATAGTTCCAACTTCTAAAATGTTTCGAATGTTGTTCTGACTCATGGGTTTAAACAAGGTATTTCAATAAAACAAGTATTAAATTAATAAAATAAAATAATACAAAGAAAACATCTATCGTACACTTCTCGTATCAAAGTAGATGAAGAATGCATTCGACAACATCAGATAGCATATTATTACAAAAAACCTAAAACGTCCCCCTGACCGACATATCTAATAAACTTAATTCTAATATTTCTAGAGAACAGATATATTTCAATAGAGGAAATGGGAACCTACATTCGCCGGCTGCCCACAATGCAGTTGCCTCGGTCCATCGTTTTGAGTAATATAAGCACTTAAGAAACACTGGGATGATAAGTTATTCAGCTTAAATCTTATTACTTTTTGCTCCTAGAATACTTTGAAATCTATGAAAGTTAAATCCCCTTCCCAAGAATGAAAGCAAAATAAGTGAGGGTATTTTTCGGTCAAGACAACTGGCTGATTTTATGGCAGTGAGCATAAATATATATTCGTAAACACATTTGTCAGGGTTTCAATTGTAATATTATTCTAAGAAAGTTTCATTTTCCAATTCGAAATAATCTTTTAGAGCTCTTTAGAGTTCTTAAACTCTTTATTTTTCTAATATTCTTGAAAATTTTAAAGTCAAGTCTAAACCTGTTTTTCTTTTAAGCTACCTAAAAAAGTTCGTTCATCAAATACAGATTTTCAATGTTCAGTATCTTGATCCCAAACATTTTTGATAGAAATTCATCAATTGACTTACATTGAAAGCAAACTTAGCGACTTTTTTTGTATTTTTTACCTAAGTCTGAACAAGCAGTTAATATAAGCATTTTTTTTATTGTATGCAGTAATATTAAGAGTAGGTTATTTAATATCAATGTGTAAATAGTGAATGCATACATCTAACTACCATCTACTCATTTTCAACATTTTTGGGGGTTTTATGCTGATCATGGACATACATTCCAACCTACCAGGCGGAGTACCTAGCTTAACGGGTTGAGTACCTGGGCATGGGGAGAAATTTGCCTGCGGTGCATGGCGGTGATCTACCTGATTAGCATTTTGACCGTCATGGCTGCAGCGCAATTTAGTGAATTATTTTAGTTTATTGTGTTGGCCGGTTCTAGATTGCTATCAACTATGTCGATTTGGCACTGCACAATTCAGCGATTTCCCTTGTCATGCTTGGTGTATTTAAAACTGATTTTTTTTGGAGGGGGTTGTAAATGGGAAGTACAAACTAGGCTTGGTAAATGACTGGTCACTTTACCAGTCATTTACCTGTCATTTTTACCAGTCATTTACCTGTCATTTACCAGTCATTTTTACAGTGTATACAGTACACTGTAAAAAAAATTGCAGTAAAATTACGGGCAGAGGCCGGCAGCAGAGATTCCAGTCATACCCCGTAAAAAAAATCCATGATCATCATTTTGTGCATCCCGTAATTTTACGTGTCAAAGTAATATAGCATTATAATGCACTTTAAAACAGAATGACACTTTGCTTACTGTTCCGTAGCACGTTAGATAACCATGACAGAATCGCTGTTTTGGCGGGTTAAAATTTTCGAAACACGAGTAAAATGAAGGGATACACCCTGGCGGAGGATATTGTATGGAGTCGTACCGCATTTTTTCTAACATATGGGCTAGAACTGTAAGAATATGTGGATTGCTCTTAATTTTCTAAGTATCTAAGGGATAAGGCCGCTTATTTAGTGGATCAGGCCGTTTTTCATCAAATAAGGCTGTTGCCCGTGAAAATTTAAGGGCAAACGCTCATAAATTTAGAGTTTTTTCTGAGAGTGTAGGTGAGACAAACTAAGAGGTTGCCGCTAATAGATAAGTTCCACCTGGAACTGAATAAAATTTTGGGGCGAAATGAAAGGCAGAGTTTATTATTTCAGGGGGAGACCTTTGGCGAATCTCTGTAGGTAAGTTGCGAACGTGTCTAAATTTGCGAGAGTAGTTTGCAACTAACTAGTCTGTGTTTGTCTACTATTGAAATGTATTTGCGTGCAAGCCTGCCTGTGTCTCCGTAGTCCCACTCGAACTGTCATTGTTTGGTAGTTCTTTTAGTATTTTCTTTACGTGAGAAATGTTTTTCTATGTGATGGAATATTTCTTGGTTTGGATTTAGCGCTGTGTTTTTGGCCAGTGAGTGTGCATCCTCGATTACTTGGAGGCCTAATGTGATCCTGGACCTAATTTTAAATTTGTTATTGGAGTTTTTAATTATATGTTGAATTGGATCTATTGTTTTATCAACGTTAAAAAGTTTGCTGAGGGCTTGTATTGCTGACATGCTTTCCCAGCGATTACTGTAATACTTCCCTGTCTTGTTTACCCATTCTGCTTATTTTAGTGTGTCTAATAGTTTGGCTTGGAATACGCTGTTGCACTTCCTTAGTGGCACTGATCGAGTCTTCATTTTCGTTTGGAACGAAAGCCCTTTCTGACATAGTCCGTGTGTTGGATTGTAGTGCTGTTCTGCGTAGCCTAAAACATGTGCCATATGCTGCTTCATATTTCACTTGGAGGTGAATTGGAATCAGACCTGAGAGGGTCAGAAGTGCCGCATTTGGGACAACCCTGTATGCCCTGACATTTATCAGTGGGGAAGTGCCCCTGATAGCTGAGAATTGTTTTTTTTACTTTGCTTTTTCCGGTTATGTCTGCAAATCAGGCCTGCGTTGGTCAGCGTTTTTTCCACTACTGTCCTATACCAAATTTTATAATGTCACGTAGTAAACCCCATTCCTTTTAGAACTCCTTCCGTCCCAGCATCCGGAATGATTTTTGTATCTTTGAGATTTCATGTTGACAATGCGGTAACTAGTTTTAATTTTTGTGTATGATGTAGTATTTTTTTTGTTCTTCTGCTTGTAACTTCTTACAATTGAAATCGATGCCTCCTATTCTGTATGAGTTTTCTGTTGTTAGGTTCCAAATTGTGTTCCCTATTTAAGTATAGTAGTTTTGTTTTATACTAATTTAACGTTAAACTGTTTTCCCGATAATCAGTCAATAAATTTCTTAATCATTTTATTTGCTAGTATTTTTAATTTTCTTTATGTATTAAGATGAAATCGTCTGCGAATATCTGGATTCTGATCTTAAAACAGTATTATGAGATTATACACCATTATAATATTAAATAATATGTTGAATTTATAGTGGATTGGTAAAGCCTACTGAACGTTTATCGCTTGCTAAGAATTTGTGGCGTGGTGGTATGTTACGAGAAATAACAATATAAAGACATTTGCACTTCCACAGACTGCATTTTGTAGTCATTGCTGGAGTATGGAAAAAACAACAACAAAAACTGAATGTTTCCATGTGTAACATGTAGAACCATATATGTAGAAGTCAAACATGGAAAAATAAAAAAATAAAAGTAGTTTCTACTTTAAAACAAATAGAATAATTCTCCAACAAAACACATTACTTGAATAGATCCTTATTCATTTTTTAATTATGTGAAATGCGGTATATTTCAAATTTTAAGAGTTTGTAATTTTAAGTACATTATAGTCATTTACAGTGATTGACTCTGTTCGATTGAACATAAACGTAAAAGTTTAAAATTTTTCTTACGGAAGCAACTGCACATACTTTAACCAAAAGAAATTGGATTTATTAATGAAAGAAAAAGAAAGAATGAAAGAATATATTTTATTAAAATTTAAACAGAAATCACAATTTAAAGTTTTTTAAAGTTTAAGATAAAAACATTTTTGGAGTAAACACCCCTTTGACGTATCCAAAAATTTTGTTGTCGTTTAAGTACACAACTCATATTTTATTGTTTAAAGTCCAATCGAAAGTTTAAAGGCTATTTTGGGGCTACAAAAATAGAACGCCCCATAGCGGGTAATCAGAAACAAAAACTTTAAAATCGTTTATTTTTCAGAACAGCATTTTCAAAATTAATAGTCTAGCTTCGCCAATTTTCAATCAATTTACGTAATCTTTTTCAAAAGTACTCGACGCTAATTTTCTAGTGAAATACATAGGACTTTTTCGTAATCTTTAATATATTGGTTTCCTTTTAAACTTTTAATTGAATTTACTTTTAATTACTTCAGCTGCTAAAATGTTGAAATGATTGAATGTCACCAGAATTTACGAATTAATGTACTTGAAAATAAATTTTCTTCATGTATATTATAAAAACAAAATTTGATAAAACTATTTCTGGATGTTATTGTCAATTGGGAATTAAATGCAAGTGTCCTTGAAAGCGTTAATCCTCTGACTGCCGAGCAAAATGGCAAATTTGTAATGCTGTTTTCTCTGTAATTATTTTAAAATGATAAAAAAAGAGGAATTTTTAAACTTGATATAAAAAACTTAATTACATACAGTGGTGGCCAAAAGTTTGGACATTTTTTGAAAGTTTCACGTTTTTCAACTTTGTGTGCTTGTAGAATATATTAATTTTCACTTAAATACAAACGTTTATATATCAAATTGAAGGTAATTTAATGTAGAATTTAATAATAAAAACAGTATTACAATATCTGTATTACAAAAAAGTGATGCTCATGTTAGTAGAACAAACAAACACAAATCGTTTCGAATAAGGACTTGTTTTGTAATAAAAGCGTACTAGCCAATCACAAACACTGTTCTGAGGACCAATCAAATGTCTGTAACTATAGTTTAGGTTATTTGGATGATAAAAGAGTTATTGTTGTGGAAATATTTTGCGGAATGATGCATACTAGTACAATTAAATAGAGTATTGCTGTTTTTGAATATTTAAAGTAATTTTTTTTTTAATTTAACTAATTTTAAACAATGTCATCAACAAGAAGAACTAATTGGACATCTACAAAAAGAAGGCGAATTGTCATATTGAGAGAAAATGGCCTCTCTTATGCTGAAATTGCAAGACAAGTTGGTGTTTCAGTGACTTGTTCTGGTGTACGAAAGTTTTATTTACGTTATGAAAAAACGAAATCAGTGGAAAATAAGGCCAAATCAGGCCGAAAAAAATGCACAAGTGCTACTGCCGATAGAAAAATTATTTGGCTTTACCTTCAAGATAGAAAAATTTCATCAGATGCCATTAGATGTGAAATGAATGCAGCGGGTATTGCAGTAAGTTCAAGAACAATAAGAAGAAGGTTATCAGGATTTGGACTACAAGCTAGAATTCCAAGGAAAAAACCATATTTAAATCACAAGCAACGCGAAAAACGAGTTAAGTGGGCAACAGAACACATTAAATGGTCAAAAAATCAATGGAAGCAAGTAATCTGGAGTGATGAGAGTAAAATATCGCTCTTTGGTAGTGATGGTAGAAAATACGTGAGATTAGGAGAAGCACTTAATCCTGATTGCATTGAGGCAACTACAAAAAAACCAACAAATGTCATGATTTGGGCATGTATGTCTGCAGATTGTGTGTGTCGAATTTAAGTGATTGATGGCATCCTGAATACCAAAAAATACATCGAAACTGTCCTGGAACCAAAATTGATACCTTCATCAGGGATCTCTTCCCCAACAACGAACCATTTATTTTTCAGCAGGATTCAGCTCCATGCCACACAGCAAAAGTATGCAAAGCATGGTTTCAATATAAAGTCATAGATATATTACCATGGCCAGGAAACAGCCCTGATCTCAATCCAATTGAAAATTTGTGGCGACGTTTGTAAATTCTTGTACCAAAAAAACGTCCATCCAATAAAAGACAATTTATTGAAGCTATAATTGATTCTTGGCACCATGGGATTACGAAATATGAACTCCAAACACTCGTTCACTCGATGAAAAGACGCTGTGAAGCTGTCTTAAAAAATAAGGGTTATCCTACTAAGTATTGATTGTGTAAGTATCACTTTAAAAAAATGCAAATCTAAGATAGATCTTACTATTAGTTGCATAACTTTTTTTGTAATACAGATATTGTAATATTGTTTTTATTATTAAATTCTACATTAAATTACCTTCAATTTGCTATATAAACGTTTGTATTTAAGTGAAAATTAATATATTCTACAAGCACACAAAGTTGAAAAACATGAAACTTTCAAAAAATGTCCACACTTTTGGCCCCCACTGTATATGAATATAAACCGCGAGCGTATCAGTGATTACTCAATATTTTAATGATGCATTATATTTGTAAAAATATATTAATTTAAACAAAGTTATTATTGCAGTGAAACCTACAGCATAACGAACGGATATATCATTTCGCGGTGGTGAGTAGTTAAGTAACAAAATTTTTGTCTTAAAATTGACATTTTCCTATGGATGAAATGCCATTTCTCTAAAAATGTATATTTTCTAAAACAAATACGTAGTTGGCTAGTTTAAAGACTAAAAAAACATTTGTTTGTGTCATTGTTCTAGTTACATTCCATGATACGTTAGCGTATTCACCGATTTATACAAATCATTCTTTTTTTCCAAACCGCTACCAATCAGATGTCAATCCGTCCTTTTTAACACTTTCCAAGCTAGTTGAAAAGTATTTATGACATCGGTTTATCTGCCCTGTGGCCGTCTTGGCCGTGCTCTAACTCCCGTAAATAGGCTCGGATTGCCCTGAAATTTTGATATGTTATTGTCGTTATCAATGGCATGTTCCCTATTTCAACTGAAGTGTCTAGCACTTAGTTTTTTTGCAGGGACAGTCAAGTTCCATTCCAGTCAATGGGGAATATTCGTTTCAAGTGCATTTTGATGACGCTACGTAATGAAAATGATATGTAATTACGAAGCGCATTAAAACATGCTACTTGTAGAATATGGGGTGAGTTATGGGGAGAATATGGGGGATTTACAGGGTCAAGCAAAATAATGCTGCTAAGGGGAAAAATCGTTTGCAGTGTAATTTAGTGATATTTCACGATTTCAAACATAATGAAAATTATATGCATTACTGAGGTGCACTATAAATTGTTCTGTTGTGTGCATTGTGTTTATTTACAGGGACACACAAAATATATTGGCTGCAGTACATTTGCGATATTTATAGTCTATGTGTGATAAGTGCGTTTTCAACTTTGGTTTGCGTTTTTAAGTTTAACTTTTTTTTTTCATAATACGTGCGTGTTTATAAACTCGGTTGATCATATACAGGGCTACACAAAGGAATTCGTAAGTATTACGACGATGAGAGTGAATGTCTTAGGAGTAGTTTTTAATTGTGTTTACGTATTTTCCTGTTGAACTATATTTAGTAGACTAATAGAAATTTGTGGAATATAAATAAATTCACATACAGGGCTACGCAAAAAAGATACATTGTCGTTTACGTTTGGTAATTGCTGCAAGTAAGTTTTAAGTTGCCTTTTATCTTAATAGGTGGTGTGTACAAAAGTCTTCACATAATATACAGGGCTGTACAAAAGATTTCGAGTGCATTTCCATCGATTGGCGAAAATTGCTAAATGTGAATATTCTAACTGAACTAAATTTTATCATACTGTACATTCACATCTATTGTTCATATACAGGGCTAAACAAAATAATTCGACTACTTTTTTGACACTGGAAGGTAATTTCGAAAACTGTGTGAAATTTTGTTAGTTTTCTGGCTGGGTTGGAAAGTGTTTCATAATCTATGCTTGACGCATAATTTTTTTTTCTTGTTTAATATTTAAATTAAAAACAATAAGTCTTCTTTTAATACATGAAATAATAATTTAGTTTAAATGGGCTTTTATGAACGATTCGACTTAGTGTCACGGCATGAAAGTGGTGTTACCATTAAGTTGAGAATTTTGCCGCCTATACCATCAGATATAAAAAATTAAACTATATTTGCATGACTATATCGAAGAGTAAAATGAAACTTTTGATAATATTGTGAAATAGAACTTGGTGTTTCTCCCTTTTTTTAGAATAAGAATACTTCTAATTTTCCCCTTCTCATCGTCTAAATTTAGCATGCCTTATCACGTAGAATTTATCAATTAGCGACGCATTTGTCTTTTATTTAGTATGAAAAATTATAATATAGGTATCTGAAAATGCTTTAAAAACTAAAATGTGTTACATACAGTGAACAAAAAAATATTTTCGCGCTAAATGTATTTTGCATAAAACCGAAAACAGTTGACGAAACTGCTTTAACTGTTACATTATTTACTTAATAAACACCTATATACATGCATTAGTTTCCGTTAAAATGTAATAATACATATAATAATTAAAAATATAAGAATCACATGCCAAAGAAATGTTTCCCTACAACATTTAAATTTTTGTATGCATTGTTAACCGCATTTTCTAAAACACACATGACATGATTGTTGAAGTGGCTATTCTGACAGTGACTCCAAAAAGTGTTTTCGATGGCTTTGCGACAAAAGATTCTAACTGTCTATGATTGTGTATTAACTTACAGATAAACAGGTAAAAAGTTAAATGGAACTATTCTAGTTTCCGTTATGTAAAATCAAACCTAAAAATATACGGTTTAGTAGCAAATTAGTTGCGAGGCGGTCGTTTAAGGAAACTAAATATTAAACAATTAAAATCATAAACATTTCCAAAGTGTACAAGAATTGGCTGCTAATGCCGCTTCAACATCAGGAAATTAGTCATAACCACAAACTATTCGAAATAGTGTTTCTAATGCAATTATTCGAAGGAGCACCCATATAAAAACATCCATTATCAGTGGAAGAAATAGGCAAAATGTCTGTAGCCAAAGCTTGTGTCAGCACGCCTGTAGAGTTCTGTAAAAATGTTACTTTTTCCGATGAAAGCAAGTTATATATTTTCGGCTTTGGTGGAAAGAAAACTATTAAGAGTAAAGCCGCATATTTCTTTTTAAGCAAAAAATTGAAGACCAACTATCAAAATATGACGGTGGACATGCGATGATTTCTAGATATACCTTTTAATGGAATCTGTGAAATAGTGTTTATTGAACGTAATACGAAAGTTAAACAATATTTTAGCAGATATGAAATAATGTAATTAATAGTGCATAGAAATTGGGGACTATTAAGAATTGTACATATGTTCAACGTGGCACCGATCCGAAACATACGACCAAAATCAGGAAGTTATGATTGTTATATAACGAAAATAAGTTATTGAAAACCTTTCTTATTGAGAATTCGTGGCATATTTTGGATGTACGAGTGAGAAAAAGCAAACCTGATCGTAAGCAAACTCCGACGGAGAATGGCCAAAAATCGGTGTAGAAACGTGTTTATTAGAATCAATGGCGATTATCAATGTAAAAGGTATGCATACCAAGTATTAGTTATATTTGTTTAAATTGGATATTTACTATTTTTGTGCTGTCATTGCTAGACTGCAAATGTTTCTTTCTTTATTTTTTTATATTTTCATGCAAATATCTAGTAAGATATTAAATATATTTGTATGTTCTACATTTTCTTTTTTAATTATTTATGCCTGGAGAATACAAAATAGCAAGGAGTAAAAATACTTTATTTGGCAACTGTATTTGCGCTATTGTTGCTTTTCTAATTAAAGTAAGATTATTTTCGTCTCAATTGTCAAAACCTGTCCATCTTGTTTAATAAGCTTGTAAAAATATCACTTTCTTCGCTTTTAATGTGAAATATATTTTTTCTTCTATAGCAGATCGCATTTATTTATTCTTTTTTTTTAATTAAAATCATCTAATTTCATCACTTATTCTGTGAAAGATTATTTTCCTTTCTTTCCTTATTTATCATCAAAACAGTAATGAAGCTCTCCTCGTTTTTAATAGTAAATATTAATACGTATATTCAGTTTAAATGTAAGATTCTGGCTAAGCTAACACAAACTCGCACTAAATATAAGATACTTGTAAGATAAATTTAATAGTATACATCTGTATGATTCAAAAGCACTCTTTTTCTGGAAGAATACATGAGGTATTAAAATTTGTAATGGGCAAATATATTTATTACTTGCAAAAGGCAATTGATGAATGTATCATACGAATTCGGAAATTTATATTTACTATTTAAATAAAATATGTGTATAAATGTTTTATTAAATAACTTAACTGAGTGTTAAAAATAATTTCATTGTAAATGTGTATTAAAATTGTTAGAAAAATGAATTTATGTGATAAAATAATATTTTATATCTTTGGCATACCTCATATAACATCTTTTATCATCATAAATTTTAGGCATTTTTCATCTTAGTCACCACAGAAGAGTTGATATCCTAATCTTGCATGAATCGGACACAGCATGTTTCTGCAATACGTACCATTTACTTGAAAACATATTGTTCAAACATTTAAAACAAAGTTCAAAATATATAAATACAAATGTTTATAAATTGAATAAAATTAAAATTCAGCTAATTAAAAAAAAATAATCCAATAAAAAAACATTATGAAATTATGCAATATGTACATTGTACAACATACATATAAAACAAGTAATATAAAAAAAAATTAAAGTTAATTCCTACTTGGGTCAAAAAGAATTTTTTTCCAGTGATCTACACGCTTCGCCACTGACAGTATTTATTCCTAAATTTATATCCTGCTAAACATCTTATATAAGAGAATTTTTTTTCTCCCATATAAAACTAAAATTAATTTAATTAATGAATTAATATTTGAAAAAACTGTATTAACATCAAGTGTCATCCACTACAAGTTAAAAAAAATATTTGAACTTGAGTGGATGAATAAAAATTATTTTATGACTAGCTGGTCTTCGTCTGTCTAGCCGATCGCTTCTGAGTGGGGCCATAATACATTCTGCAGAGCACAGTCTTGACTTCCCTTGGGGCCCAGAAATTGCATTTTATATGTAAGCAGAGAAATTTAAATAAAATACTTTATTTTAAACTATACGAAAATAATTAAATAATATATATATATATGTAATATTTTTTTCCTTTTCGCCATTTTCTTAGTCCTTATTCCAAATTATCACCATTCTATTAAATTACTAAATATTACTTATTTTATTATTTTTTAGTATTTCTCTGTCTTTTATTTATATCTTAAATACCCCGTTTGGTTTAATTCCATATCTTAGTCAAAATATTCTTTAAATCCCTATTCTAAAAATTATTCTAAATTGCAAAAACTTCCTAAAAAGAATTTGATTAAATTCCTTTTATTGAGACATTGAAATTTATTCTTTCAGAATATTTTTCTTTACATTCTTTTTATTTTATTATTTTCGGATATCGTTCGATTGTCCCATCATCCCCTGCTTTCGCGCGCTTACTTTTACCTTCAAAATTCCTCCGAATCCTGTAATGAGTTCTTACATTTACATCAGGCTAACCCTCCCTTAACCTACTTTCCTAGCCATTGACGTTTGAGTTTTTCCAGCGCTCTCTTCATGGCCACAGCCCTTTTTACAAACTATTGGATGCTCATATTCGTGCGTTCGTATTCCTACACCATTTTTTTAGTATAAAACATACTGCATCAGACCGGACCGGCGGAATTTTGCTCTAAATTGGTTGTTATAATAATATGCGCTCCAGTGACCCTCATCCTCAAGAAACATTGCATTTCATTTTGTACATAGTGTGTCTATCTACGTGTATGGTATTCTCTTCAATATCTGTCATCTCTTCGAAGGTTAGCATCGTACTTCTGTGATAACAACTTGTTACTCTGCATCATGTAACAGATGACGTCTCTCCTAATAAACACATTGATTTTCCTACCACAAGTCACTTTCGGCGAATCAATTCCCATACTTTTAATGATGTGACGACTGCGTAATTTCCATCAGTGGTGTCTACGCCATAATAGAGAAACCGGTAGTCACTAAAGACATTCATTATTACCTGCAATACATCGTAATACACACACACACATATATATATATATATATATATATATATATATATATAAGCAAGTAAATAAATATTTCGTGACATCAATATTTGACAAAATACTACTGGCCGTGTGCGTATTTATCTAAGGTGAGCGGAGAGCTTTCAGATGAAATAAATAAAAATGGCCAAGATAAATGGCGATCATTGTGAATGGGTACTGTCACGCCCATAAATTATTAATGAGGTGATCAAAATAACGGGCCTCTGTGTATTTCTCAGGCATGCATTTTTAAAGCAGCGATCACTATAACGTGGTTCAGTATTTTGCGTGCATAAACCATTGAAATAAAATCATTTTAAAAGGACCGTAATTAACAATACGGTAATCAGTATTTAAATCGCAATTTTTTACTTAAAAAAATGTTATTTGAAAAAAGGTGGAAGTGTACTATTTTGTTTAAAATTTTGAATCCGATCGATAAAAGACGAAAATCGAAAAAAAAAAATTATAAAATGGGAAATTAAAAATTTTATTCCTTGGAAAAAATGTCACACAAAATAAATGTAATAAAAAATCAGCAATAGTTCTCTTTTTCGTCTAATCTTTCCCAATCGGGTTCACAGCCGATGTTGCACACAAACTCTCTAGCTCTAAAATCGCTGAAATACATGATTAACTACTTTTTTGTAGATTTGTAAAGCGGAGTTTCACATTCCTTCTTAAAACTGCTGCTGAGATATGGCCCAATTACCTAAAACTTTCGACAGACAGTGTGACCCCTTCATGGATTATTTTCTAAAATTGCTGAAATATATATTTAACTATTTTTTAGTACATTTGTTATCCTAAATTTCACGCTCCTACCTATTACTGAGATATGGCAAAATTACATAAAAAAGTCGACCCCCATTTAACCGCATTTAGTAGCTGAATTTCTAAAATCTCGGAAATACATGTTTAACTATTTTTAGTAGATTTGTTATCCTGAATCTGTGATTTCACGCTCTTAACTAAAAACGCTGCTGAGATATGACGAACATTCGAAATAACCTAAAATTTTCGACCCCAATCAGCCCCCTTAATAGGTGAATTTCTAAAATCGCTGAAATATGTGTTTAATTATTTTTATAGCAGATTTGTTATCCTGAATTTCACGCTCTTATTCAAAACTACTGATAAGATATGGTGAAAGGCGAAATCATCGAAAATTATTGACCCCCCCATTTAATCCCTTTAGTAGTCGAATTTCTAAAATCGCCTAAAATACATGTTTAACTATTCTTTAGTAGATTTGGTATCCCGAATTTCACGCTCCTACCAAAACTTCTATTGAAAAATGACAAAATGACCTATAACATTCGACCCATTATTAATCCTCCTTAGACGCCGAATTTCTAAAAACACTGAAATACTTGTTTAACTATTTTTTAAGGACATTTGTTACCCTGAATTTTACGATTTTTCTAAAACTGCTGATAAAATATGGTGAAAAGATGAAATCACCGAAAATTTTCAACCCTTCGTTTAGCCCTCTTTGTAGTTGAAATTCTAAAATCGTCTGAAATGCATGTTTAACTATTCTTTAGTAGATTTGTTATCCCGAATTTTACGTTCCTAATTATCACTTCTATTGACATATGGCAAAATGGCGTAAAACATTCGATCCCCATTTAACCCCCCCCCCCTTAGTGTCTGAATTTCTAAAATCGCTGAAATACGTGTTTAACTATTTTTTTAGTAGATTTGTTATCCTGAGTTTCATGATTCTACCTATAATTTCTACTGAGATTTGGCAAAATGACCTAAAATATGTGACCTCATATTTAACCCCCTTTAGTTGCTGAATTTCTAAAATTGCTGAAATACATGTTTATCTATATTTTTGTGGATTTGTTATCCCGAATTTCACGCTCCCACTTAAAACCCCTCCTGAGATATGTCGAAAAGACGAAATTATCTAAAACGTTCGACCCACATTTAACCCCCTTAGGGTGGGAATTTTCAAAAATCCTTTCTTAGTGCGTGCCTACATTGTGTAAAGAACAGGTCTTCCAAATTTCATTGTTATAGGACAAACGGTTGAGGCTCGGTATTGATTATGAGGAAATCAAGCGACTAGATTGAAAATTTGAACAAGATATATAAATATATATAGAGTGAGCGTGAACTAATTGTAGGAATATATGTAGGAATATATGTATAATATCACTGTAAAGAAAATTTCCTGAAAAAAAAAACGGAAATTGTACTGGCAATCAGGACGCCAGTACTATATCCGTATTTTAGCGGGAAAAAAATCCGTAAATTCCAGGAAATTTTCCGTGATTTCTCAAATATCCTTTTTGAAATTTCCGTTTTATAACAGATATCTTCCGTATTTTTTAGAAATTTTTATAATGTTAAAATAAATATTATAGGACAAAAAAAGTGACTTCTCAGAATCTTGTATACAAGCTACATATATTTCTGCCTCTTCTTTTTTTCGCATTTCTGAGTGAGTTTTTTGTAAATAACAAAACCTTGCCACGGTGAGAATCGAACCCGCAATCTTCCGTATACTAAACTGGAGGCCCCTGACCACTACACCATGACTAGATATTCCGCTGTATTAAGCGTTGCTAGTTATTTTAGTCGCTTTTTAGATGCAAAAACTAAAATTAATTAATTTAATTTAATTAATGAATTAATATTTGAAAAACTGTATTAACATAAAGTGTCATCCACTACGAGTTTAAAAAAATTTATTTGAACTTGAGAGGATGAATAAAAAGTATTTTATTAACGATTGAAAATTTGAACAAGAGTTATAACTATATATAGGGAGAGTGTGAAATAACAGTAGGAATTGAGCAAGAAGAGTCCTGCACATATATAGAATATGAGAAATCATGCACCCAAGCAAGAAGCAATCAAAATATATCTTTTGAACGCGAAAAAAAGACTCAATTCTAATAAATGTCTCAAAAATTCGAAAAAAGAGATAACAAATGTTGCTAGGAAATAAAAGAAATAACTACTTTTAAATTTCTGAAAATAAAGTTGTATCTGCTAAAATTCGTCTAAACCTGTTCTAAAACTGATTTTAACGGAGATAAAAGACATTTTCTATTTTTAGATTAAAGCTTTTCT
The DNA here is from genome assembly GCA_963931845.1 of Maratus michaelseni. Lineage (NCBI taxonomy): Eukaryota > Metazoa > Arthropoda > Arachnida > Araneae > Salticidae > Maratus > Maratus michaelseni. Next base: position 7,646,591 of record OZ007586.1, read on the forward strand.
GAAGAAAAATATAGTTACGATTAATAAAAATAAAATAGAAACTCTTTCAAAAGTACATATTCCCTCTCAGTACCATCACTGCTGCTTTTGAACTCGTACACAATATCTGTCGCCTTTTGTGCTGCGTTTTTTCTTTTTTAAATATTATTCCATTAATTTTATTTTAGTGAAAATCATCAATGTATACTTATAAGAAATAAAAAAGCGATTACATTTATAAACACGCAGACACATGAGCATTATATATATATATATATATATATATATATATATGATCGATATGATCCTTATATGATCGATTTTAACTTTTTTAAAATTTTCTTCTGTCTCACCCTCAAAATTTGTTCCAATACAGTAAAAAACAAAGTAGGAAAAGTTTGAATAAAAAAAAATACATTTAGAGGTAGCTCAAGTTTACTGAAGTTTGGCGATTACACTTAGAAACATTGTGTTATTGACAAGAGAAAACTAAGCCAAAATGATAATTTTTATTACGATAGCAAATTATTCTCATATTTTATATAACATAAAAGCACAATATTAAGCATATAAAAAGTTTAACGTATGAAAGTATTAGTAATTAGAATAATTTGTTAAGTCCATTTTTCTGCAGTAAGTATAAGCTTTCCAGTGTCCCTCCACAACATTCACCAATAGCTAAAACTGAGGTTCAATTCGTGCAAAGATTCTAGTGTATTCTTTGATCAAAGCAATACCTCTCTTAGCATGATCATTTACTACTTTAACAGATTGCATCATTTCTAATGCATTCCTATAATCAGAATTAGTGTTCTAATGTTCAGTGTCTAATTGAAAGAATCCTTGGGGTAAATTTATTTCTTTGAACAGATTAAAAGATGCTTTGGTAACAAAATCTTCAAACTTCTTTTCATGAAAATGTTTAAGGGAGACAGTTATCTTCTTCTCGGGATTCTAATACAAGTACATGGATATCGAAAAGGGACAGTCGAGAGAAATCTAACAAATATTACAGATGCTTTGAAAATTTCTCAGATGCAGCTTTTGCAATATCTTCATATATTATTGAATACTCTAATAAACTCTTCATTAACTGAAAGAATAAATTGAGACTTAAAGATGAATATCTTCAAAGAATATATCATCTTACACATCCAAGGAGCACGATGCATTGATCTGGGAAGCATGAAACGAATTCCCCTGATAGGTATTCCTCCAAGGAAAATAATAACAAGTTCTGCAAATTCTTGATAATCATCTCTTTGTCCAAGTGCTGATGGTGTTGATCATGATTCTTTTCTAGTGACAAACTCCAAAATTTCATCTTTTACATTTTGTACAAGAACTCTAATATTATATTTCAAACCTGTTTCAAAATTGTCTCCATCTAGAAATCCCCAGTACCCTTGGAAACGTTTGAATAAAGATACTTCTGGACTTGATGACAAAAATCACAACGAATTATGAAATACTTTTCCAATAATTTCTATAATATGATGACGGCAGGCAAAAAAGTTTCTTCCCAAGCTTTGCTTCTAAAATGACACAAGCACCTTTATTATTTCCAGTTATTGCTTATGTGGTATCAATGCTCATTCCAATCACTTTATCTGCAATATCCTATTCATTCATAACTTCATAAATTGCAAGTATTGTGCTTTGCCTGCTGCAGAAAGACGTTTAGCAACTTAGAGCATCAGAGAAACACCTTTTCTGGAAATTATAATTGGTAGTTTATCTATTTTCTCTTTACCTGGTATTCTGGTAAAAGTTTCCCATTTCTATGGACAGTGAGAGGAACATTTCTTTGTAGCCGTACATTTAAATTTTGTGATTGTTTAATTCTTTGAACAATTCTTTTTCAAACCAGACTGACTTCTTTAATACATATATTAAACTCTGCAATTTCGGCAACTACAAATACTGTCTGATACTTTTGTCCTGTCTAGAGCTGTTGCTAAATCTGGCGTTATAATATACATTCGCCTTCCCCTCTCATAGCTTTGGATGGACCAGGATCTGATGCTGCTACTCTAACAGTTTTATTTCCTCATAATGTTGTTCATTTTCATTCATTTCTATCTTCTTCATTTGAGCTATCTGCAGAAGATTCAAGTACTGCTATTTTTGATTCTTTCTCCTGTGAACATTTCATTTTTTCTAATCTTTTTTCAGAAAATTCTTCTCTTCATAAGCAATTAATTCCTTCCACAAGAGATTTATTTATGTCAATACCAATCATTGATACTCGTCTGTCTCGCTGTGCTAGCAAGAAATTTCTATCTTCAGCTATTTTAAAAATGTTTAATGCATTGGCATAAACAATATGAATTAAGTTATCTAATTTTGAAGAAAATGTTTTTAATTAAAATTTATTTTCCTTTTTTCTTCTTTAACAGTATTCAATCCTCAAATAATTCCAGATATTTATTATCTTTCTATCAATGAATTATTTTTAGATAATTAACTTAATAATTACATTTACAAATGCTTTTATGGATTTGATAGTGTACATAAGTGACTTTTTAATACATTGAAATAATTTTATTACTACTGGGATTAGATATAAATTTTTCAAGTACAAGAAGAAGAACACAACAAAATGACCCCAAATTATGAAAATTATGCTTCCTTGAGCTACCTATAAATATTAGATATAAATTATAAATATTAGAGTAATTAAATTTTACAAGAATTATTTTTAGATATAATGGAACAAATTTAGAGGGTAGGAGCAATGAATTTTAAAACTTCAAAAATAAGGACCACCCTAATATACACTGGCCTCCAAAAGTTAAGGTACAACATGTTTTTCGAAGCTCACCAGACAAAAAATGGCAGTCAGATTAAACTTCATAGTTTATATGAATGACATTAATAAGCTTTAAAAAAACTTACGCAAAAATTACATCTACCACTTTTATTTTATAGAAAAGAATAGGTATTTGTGAATGAGAGAAAAATATGCAATTACGAATCTTTCGTAATTTCGCGTGTAAGTTTTGTTGTATTCGAACTATTGCTGTCAGTTTTGTTCACAACAGCCAGTAGAGTCTAGAAATGTCTAGAAGAAGTTGTTTGACCGATTCAATAAGGTGTCGGGCGGTAGGATGGATGGAAATGGGGTTGTCACAGGCCGATACTGCTAGACGGTTCAATGTGTCTCGCAGTGTAGTCCAACGACTCTGGGATCAGTATGAATCCGAAGTCGTGTCCAGAAGACATGTTCCAGGCCGCCCACGTGGTACAACACCTGCAGAAGACCGGTTTCTCGCTCTTTCGGCCTGAAGGAGAAAACGCACTACTGTGCCGCAACTCATTGCAGACCACATTTCAGCATCAGGGAGACGAATCTCCGCCACTACGGTGCGAATACGTCTTCACAATGCAGGTCTCTATACAGGGCGACCAGTTGTGTTTGTCCCCCTGAACATACGACAGAGAAGGGATCGCTTATGTTGGGCAAGAGAACATGTTTCCTGGACCAGACGACAGTGGGCTTCTGTACTCTTCACAGATGAGTCCAGATTCACACTGGAGAGCGATTGTGGACGTCTCTCTGATCTGGAGAGATCAATGCACGCGATACCATCAATCAAACACTGTCGAAACACACAGGTACAGAAACGGTGGAATCATGGTCTGGGCAGGGATCTCACTCGGAGGCCATACTTACCTGCATGTGTTCCATGGAGGAACTGTGACTGGTGCGAGATATCGCGATGAGATCCTTGATTCATATGTGCACCCATATTCCGGTGCTATTGGCAATGGTTTCATTCTAATGGATGATAATGCGAGACCACATCGAGCTGTGGTTGTTGAGGATTATCTTGAGGATCACGGTTTGGATAGAATGGAATGGCCAGCTCACTCTCCAGAGTTGAATCCGATAGAACATCTCTGGGACTATCTTGGAAGACAGGTTGCGGCTTTAAGTCATCCTCCTAGGTCATTAAATGAGCTGGAACAAGGCTTACTTCAAGTCTGGTCAGCGTTACCTATTTCGGTGTCCGACAATTTAATTGAGAGCATGGAAAGTCGATGCCGCCAATGCATTCAAGTCCGGGGTGGACATATTCCGTATTAGAAACAGTTTTTTAATGTTTCTGTCACATTTTACTGCATAATACTGCGATGTACTGATTTCTCCAAGAATGGAATTTTCGACCATGAGTGCGTTTTTGTTCTAATTTCATTTATACGTTTAAATTAAGTAAATTTCTATGTGGCACTTACTAAATAACAGTTTAGCGCACATTTCCTCTAAATTTGTTGTTTTTATATTCATTCATTTGCAAATTAGACGCAAAAAACAGGTTGTACCTTAAATTTTGGAGGCCAGTGTATATATATATATATATATATATATATATATATATAGTGTATATATGTGTATATACAGCATGCCCACTAAAGTCCCTTGCCACTCTCTTAACTTCGGAACGGCTGCTGCTATATTCATAAAAGTAGCGTCTAGGTATATTAAAGTAGCCATGCGCTACTCAATGAAATCGCCTACGGCGCCACCTGGTGTAAAACTGCGGAGCATTCCTATATATATATATATATATATATATATATATATAACTAGCATTCCTATCTCGAAAACGGAAAGAGATAGAGAAAAAAAGTTATTTACAAAGTTGTAGAGCATCATCGATTTAGTACGAAAAAACACCTTCTGGACATTAATGCAAAAAATAGAACGTTTAAAACACGCATTCGTTTTTTCGTGATGTCCTACACTGTGACGTGACAAAACGATCCTAGAAAGAATAAAACAACCAGTTGTGAAACAGCAGGTGTATGCGACTCCTCCACAAACATTGCAGGACCTTAAACGATGCATTACGGACGCTTGTGCCAACGTGTCACCCTCTTTGCCCAAACGTGCGCAACGTGAAATTCAAACCAGGACCCAAATGTGCATTGGAGCTGACGGTGAGAAGTTTGAACGCCTTAAATAAAGGTATATTTTTATAACTAGTTATTTTTTTCCAACATCGGGTTGTCACTTCACAGTGTAGGAAATCACGAAAAAACAAATGCGCGTTTTAACTGTTCCGTTCTTCGCATTAATATCTACAAGGTGTTTTTTTCGTACTAAATCGATGATGCTCTACAACTTTGCAAATCACTTTTTTTCTCTATCTCTTTCCGTTTTTGAGGTAGGAATGCTAACTGCGCAGCTTTCCACCAGGTGGCGCCGTAGGCGGTTTCATTGAGTAGCGCATGGCTACTTTACTATACCTAACCGCTACTTTTATGAATATAGCAGCAGCCGTTCCGAAGTTAAGAGGGTGGCAAGGGACTTTAGTGGGCATACTGTATACATAATATATGGGAGGGTGTACATCATAGTGCCCAGATTTCAGATTATTTTCTTCTAAATATTATTCTTTTCTAATAATTCGTATTTAAAGATTTGTTACGGGTGAAACTTAGATAATGCTGAACAATAGTTGTTCATTTGTATGTGAAATGATTCTTTCATTTCTGCTTGAAAATCTGTTTATTTGTAGAAATTTCGAAGTCTAGTAGAATCAGTAGCGGTTCAATCCATTTCTACAATAAAATTATCTGTTTACATTTATCGAAATAGACAATAAAAATGCCTTAAGTTCAAAATTTACACATATGCATAAAAAATCCAAATATACACATAATTTGCGCATAAGCAAATTTTAGAAATAACCTATTTATTAATTTTTAACAGGCTATACAATTTTTTTATGGAGAAAAATTTAATAACTAAACATGATACAAATATTTTAGCAGTTAATTTTGTCCACTAAGTCATGTACTGTTTAATAGTAAATATTTTTCTCTCTGAAGCGTAATATTCCGATTTAAAATATGAAATTTTATATTATATATGAATATTTGAAAGTTTTGATTAAAAGAATCGTGCATGGTGAGAGGCAACTCATAAAAATAAGATCTAAATATCCGAGATGCGAAGGAAAATGAAATCGAAATGACAATATGTGCTTCCAAAAAATTCCGATCTAAATATTACTTTTCGCAAGATCCCGCAGAAAATTGAATGTTTCCGTTCAATTTAAACTAAATTATAGATGCAAATCACATCTGTGGCATCGCCGTATTACAAAACATATCATCACATTTTAGGATATATATTTAGAGGAAAAGTACATGAAATGTAATATGCATATAGATGAAAATGTATATTTGGACGTCTTTGTTATTACGCCGATGGTATCTGAAAGTAACAACTGTAATCTATATATTAAATATTTCATTAACGATGCAAATGTATATTTGGACGTCTTTGTTATTACGCCGATGGTATCTGAAAGTAACAACTGTAATCTATATATTAAATATTTCATTAACGATGCAAATAAATCTGGATAGAATGTGGTATTGGGTCTTGAAAAAGAAATAAATAAGAAAAAAATAATGAAATACAATAATAAATTAAGATTTCAAATTTAATTAAAGCATTAGGAGAAGAAACATCAAGAAATGTCAAATTTGCATCTGTACTTAAAAACTAAAATGTTTTAAAATTTGAATAAATATTGAGAAATTTCTCATTTTGAAAACAAGTTAAAAAAAAAAACTTCCGTGATAGGCGTTTTAGATAATTTCTAGCGTTGAAAAGTACGTTTTGTATACTGCAATAGAAAGTGTAAGAAGACATTTTGAACATATTACTGCTGTGAATATGCTATAAAGCATAACGAAATTATTGAGCCAATCCTGTCTATCTGCGATGTCTCCAAACAAGTGCGTAGTTATCGTTTCAGCATATTAATCGACATGTTGAAGAATCGAGCTGCACGCCTCTGACATCCAGAAAACGTCTGAGGTCTAACCGTTATTGGACTTTAACAAGCTTAACTCATTTGTTACGAGAGTCATTTTCTGAGTTTCCACATTGACTCCTTCCTTTAACATCTATTACTAATGCTTGAGGATATATTTGGTATTCGTAATTTAATTATTCCTTTTTTCAAATTTTTATCTGGCAGGAAAAAGTGGCTTGTGTTAAATATAACACCACACAGTCGAATTGAAAGAAAAGTTCATATAGGGGGATAAGAGGATTTATTAAAAATAAATGAACAACGTGAAATAGCACAAATAAAAAAATATTTATTTGAGGATATTTTTGTTTGTGCTATTTCACGTTGTTCATTTTTTATAATATAATGGCACAAAGTTAAATCTACCTTTTGAGAACAGGATTTATACTGATAACTTTCAATACAACTATTTTAAAATAGCAATCTTCTCCCTTTTTAATCGCAAATTTCAATAAGACAAATATTTCTTATCGAAATTAGTCGCGAAAACATATATTGGCAGGAAATCCTGCCAAGAGGATGAGATGGGTTAATGATCATTGTGAGTGTATAATTGGTTACCGTAATCAACAGAAGCGTTACAGAAACTTTATTTGGTGCGAAAAGTTATGCTTCATTTTCAGTACATTGCGTATGCATTAGAGACTGACAGAACATATGTAGCGCCTATTAGACTTTGCAGATCGTGTCTCATAGGTAGAGTTGCAAAAAACCCTCAGATTTTGAGGGACGGGAATACACCCGAGAATATTGGAAAATAAAGCCGGATTTTTAAAAAAATATTGGAAATTTTGAAGGAGTTTTGAAAGGCGTTTTCATTTTACAGATATTTGAGACACTCTTCTGAAAAGTTTAAAATAGATTTTTCTTCATAAATTCACAAAACTTATAATTTCACGCTCTAATTTTTATAACGTATTGAAACGTCATTAGCTTTACAACAATGGCGTGAATTTGTAAAGATTTGAATGTGTCTTTAAAAAAATTTTTTTTTTCATTTCTGCTAGCTGGCATATCTACTAATCAGGCATACTCTATATTAATTTTCTTGCGAGTTGTATTGTATTTTTTCATTGATATCGTTCAGTTTTGTCCATTTTCTTTTTTATTTACATTGACTCATTTGGAGAGCAGCGGTTATGTTTACATTCATGTCAGGCAAGATGAATTAGCCATCCGCCTTTCTCTCTTTTTACTTATCGACGATTTAAAATATCAAATTACTTATGATATTCTAATTTTTCTTACTCAATGTTTCTGCAGCTTAAGCTCGTATTTTTTTTTCGTTTTCATGTAAACTGCACTATTTATTTTCTTGGCGTCATTGGTTTAATTTACATTAGTAAAAATCATTTTGCTTACATTGACGAAAATTGAAATCATTAAATTTTTTTAAATAATAAATTTAACATTTCCATGCCTAAAATTTTCTGAAAACTCCCGGGAATTTTTAAAATGACTCTCCCCAAAACCCCGATTTATTCCCGAGAATAATCCCGGTTTTTCCACCCTTCGCAACTCTACGAATAGGAGACCCACTGGGACCAGTAATTTGCATGCTAGCTACAAAATCAGAAGATTGGAACGATGTTCGCGAGTTAGAAACCAATGCGGTTTGGGAGGGGTGAGTGTGCAAGGAACGATAACTCGTTTTACTTTCCTTTAAAAGTTCCCTTTGCTAAAACAATATGGTCAGATCTGGGCGATGCTTTCCTCCTTCCCTACCATTAAGTCTGCTTATGGCAGCAACTCATGGTTGGCAGCTTATGGCAGCACTCAACTGGTACAGCAACTCATCTACTGCTCAGTTATCTGTACCAAACTATCTTTGTGATCGTCTATTCGCTACCACTGACAAGTTATCACTGAAACGCATTATGCTCAGCACATTCATTCTAAGATCGTTTCATTCTGCATCGGTTAGACATATTTTATTAGACTGGAATTTTCCTGAAATACTTTTGGGTCTGGGAGCAATATTATGAAATCATTGACATCAACAATAGATTCATCTACAGTTTCGGGAAAAATAAACTGATTTCCATTCAATTTGCGTCTCATGAATCTTACTTGAATAGAATCATCCTCAATTAGACTACAGTTATATTTATCAAAGGCAGTAAATACAAAACAAAATATTTCTTACTATGTTAAATAAATTGTTATTTTTATTTGTTTACTTTATTTTGCAGTTAAATAACTACTTTAAAGCAATATTTCTTTATAGAAAATAAGCAATTATTAAATATTTTGAACATTCTGCATTACAGGAGCAGAGTGGATTGTGGACCACTGTGCCCCAGGAGTGGGTGGTCCACTCTGCCTCATGTTGAAGTTCAATAAATAATCATACTAATATTGTTTATAGCTTTCTTTTAAACATATTAACTTTACAGTTAAATAAAAACAAGTGTCTTAGCTTTGCTAAAAATCTGTTTTATCTTATTTATCTACAACCTTTAATTACTAAAAAAATTCAAATATGATGCTGAAAATTTTTACTTTTAGAAACTCAAAACAACCAATCAGTATAAAATAGTTCAATCTGAGCTAAACATATTTTTTGAAGGCTATAAATAATCAATCCAGTGCTGTTGTCTATTAGGATAGAAGAGAAGCTTAAAAATTTTTTAAATAAATAAAATATTAGGGGGTGGTCCACTGTGCCCATAGGCACAGTGTGTACCGGTCTCCCCTATATTTCAAATAAGCTGAAATTTGTTAATTCTCCTAGACATTTTAATGTATGAAAGAGCGGTTTGGAATATCAATCAAGAAATGAACAAGAAAAAAATTACGATAAAATACTCAACGTCGTGAATTCATTTAAAACATGTCTTACTTTAAATCGCTACAATTACATTCGAACATTTATTGATAAAATGTTTCCTTGTAGTTAAATATTATACTTTTCATGTTCACAGTAGCACTTTTTTAAATTTCGGAAAGCAGGTTTACTGTTACAGCTACCGGTGCAATAAATAACACTGTTTAAAATTTAAAATTTTTCAGTGAAACAAAAACTCTGACATAATTTTGAAAAACGAGCAATTCAAAATCATGCGTCTACCATAGTTGTTTATATAGCATAAAAGCATCGTTTTCATATTTATTCTGCGTAGAGCTTTATATGTGAATAAATGCTTACAAATCTATCTATTGTCCGCAGGAAGAAAAATTAGAACCATTAACAAGAGACATTGTGTTTATAAGTTGTGTAATAGAAAGCTGAAAAATTCTGTACAAAATACACAATCCAAAAAATATGGGAGAACAAGGAAGAGATAGCGATGATCCTTCCTTTACCATAAAAATTTGCGAACTTAATTATCTAAATTAGCTTAAAAAATAATTGTAAGTAATTTGATTTTACTGAAATTAATGTTCGCACAATAGAACCTCTGTTCTTGAATGCCCCAGTTGTCGATCAATTCTGTTCTCGAACGAAACATTTGAGCGAAATTTGACACTATTCTCGAACATAAATTAGTTTCCGAACTGTGAGGATGTCGTCTTTAAATCGACCGAATCCCTAGGAGGGATACTTTTTTCAGATATATTCATGGCTTCGCAACTCAAGGCTCCTGAGCCATCTCTAACTTTTTCCTTTTTCCTCACCTTCATCTTCTCTAGTGTTTCCTCTTAGATTCCCTCTCGTTGTGGCTTCCACTTCAGAGGGAAGTTTATTTCTCTATAAGCCGATACCAACCTGTCTATATTGACTTATGGCGAATTGTAAACCACTCACCTATTTGTCGTGCGGGGTAACCCTCGTTCCTAGAAAGGGGGATCCTGGCAATTGAGGAAAACCAACAGACTCTTTTGGCCTCTGATGGGAGATGCACATTGGTCCCGTGTACATCAATCGCCTGGTCAGCTGACTTGTCACTGGCTAGAGATCAAGTTAGCGGAAGGTTACTAGTCATCTAGTTATGGGTAGAGACTGTCTTGTGAGCTTATGGTGCCTGGTTAGCACCGGTGCATGAATCTGCATTTCTTCTTTTGTAGCTGTAATAAACGGTGCGGCTTGGGGCTGAAATATTTTGTCACTATTGATGGAGGTACTTTCATTTCTTTTATTTTTTTTCCCTGTAGATAGCAGAAAACTGTTTAGACATCCTTTTAACACTTTCCAACCTAGTTGAAAAGTGTTTATGACTTCGGTTTGTCTGGCCGTCTGTCCGTGCTTTAACTCCCGTAAATAGGCTCAGATTGCCCTGCAATGTTTATATGTTATGGTCGTTATCTATAGCATGTTCCCTATTGCAACTGAAGTGTGTAGCACTTATAGTTTTTTGTACAGGGACACTCAAAAGAATTCCGTTACATTACGGTCTATGGGGAAAAATCATTTGCGGTTTATTTTAATGATGTTACAGAATTTCAAACACATTGTAATTGATATATATCACTAAGGTGCATTAGAAGAAGCTTAATATGGAATAGGGTGTGCATAGCTCTTATAGTTACTTTACAGGGACAGTCCAAAGAATTCCGTTACATTACGTCTAGAGAGAAATATTGCTTGCGGTTTAATTAAATAATGTTTCACTATTTTAAACGCATTGAAATTTATATATATCATTAAGGTGCATTACAAGAGTCTTACTACAGAATATTGTGTGTATTGCAGTCATCGTTCATTTACAGGGACACACAAAATAATTCTCTACTGTCTGTTAACAATAATTCCTGGAAGTGCGTTTTAAGTTGCTGAACGCGATTTTAAATTCGACTCAATTTTTGTCTATTACTTGGTGTGTATAAATTCTGTAGATTATATACAGGGCAGCACAAAAGTTCGCGAACACATTTCCGTTTATTGACAGAAACTCCAGAAGGAGAATTTTAAACTGTGCTACGCGTTTCCTAACTAAACTAAAATTTAGCATTCTATGTAGTATATACAAATCTATAGATCATATACAGGTCTGAATAAAAATATTCGGATATTTTTCCGAATGTTGTATATGTTGGAAATTCCTGAAATTGCGTTTTTAATTATGTTATGCGTTTTCCAAATTGTTTACTTAGATGTTATCTTTCAGCTTATTACACGGTAATGATTTGTAAAATTATTTTGGAAGCGTTGGAAAGTGTTACATAATCTATGCTTGACGCATGATTTTTCATTCTTGTTAAATATGTTATGCGTTTTCATAATTGCTTAGTTAGATATCATCTTACACCTTACGGTAAAGATTTGTAAAATTATACTGGAAGTGTTGGAAAGTGTTACATAATCTATGCTTGACGCATGATTTTTTGTTCTTGTTAAATCTGTTCTTGCTCATGTTTCCTCAGTCAAAAATTTCTGTTGATCTGTTGATGGAGACTTCATCACGGAATCAACCGCATCTTCTCTCAAATTGCAAATAACTAGATACTTTGTGTGTAATTGTCCAGGTCCACCCAACTCGGAGTTATATCTGTGGTGTAATTTCTGAACCTAATCATTTAAATCCAACAAACGAAAAATTACAGGAATACCTTAAACATCAAAATATGATCAACTGTGCTTTTAATAGTCCAACACTATCTACAAGAATCAAAGCAGCATATCTTAACCGTGGCCTTGCATCTCTAACCCTTTGCGAAGCTTTCTATCACTTCCAACCCTAAAAAAGGTGATCATGGAGCAAAGTTTCGTTATTGTTCAAACTGGATCTTTTGCAAAAGAAATTCTTCCTTTTAAAATTACTCAGAAACATATTGAAGCCACAATCTTGTAGAATACTTCCTGTCCAATCCCTCTCTAGTAAAGCACACAAGCTCATCCTCATTTGCACTAAATAATTCACCTATCACACTACCATCCAGCACTATAAAAAAATGTGTACTTTACCTGCAGTACAAGACTGCTTGCCCGCATTAGAACTTTAGCCACCATTATCGGAGAAATTGGTTTCTTTAAATAATCTCTAATTTAAATATACCTGTTTATGCTACAAATTTCGGACTTTTTATCAATCTTTTTTTTACAGATTCTACATATTTTAACTGAAAATTTGCCTTTGCCTGTTTTAAACATATTATTTATTATCACTTTATTAAATGTGTTTAATTACATCTTTAATCACATTACTTTTTTCATTAAACTGTGTTTAGTTCATCTTGTTTATATCACAAAGTTTTAAGATAACGTTTTATATATATAATACATGGGCTGATAAGTTCCCGGTCTAATAAAGAAAACAAAACTTTTTAACAAAGCTTTATAACTTTATGACTTTATAACGTTATAACTTTAATAAATAACATAACTTTAATAATAAATAATAATAATTTAATAATAATAATAATAATTTAAAAATAATAATTTTATAATAATAATTTAATAAAAATAATTTTAAAAATAATTTTATAATAATAATTTAATAAATGATTAATAATAATAATTTAATAATAAATAACATAATTTTATAACGAAAAAGCTCCAAACAGTGCTCCGAACTCGTTATTGTTTTTGGTCAAAAGTCAACACGCGCGGCAGCCACTTTGACAACAGCTTTTTCATAGACAAATGTTCATTCAAAATAAAACCTACACGTTCCTTGGATATCTTCAGAGTCTGAGCTATCTCCTGCAACTTCACTTTACGGTTCTCCAAAACGATTTTGTGGACTTTTTTTATGTTTTCCAGAGTAACCACCTCTTGTGCGTGGTGCATCACTGGTGTCCGTACGACCACGTTTAAATTCAGCAAACCAGTCAATAATGGTTGATTTACCTGGTGCAGTGTCCGGATAACGCTTATCTAGCCAAGCTTTTGTTTGAACGGTATTTTATCCCCATCAAATAACAATTCTTGAAATTCTTGTTATCCATTTTTTTTGTTTATGAACAAAATCGTTCAACTAAAACCACTCTAACGTTTTATCCACACGGCGAATCATCATGGAATTTTTTCTACTACCTTTTAAAGGATAGTATTTACTCAAAAAAAACATCGGTTCGGCGATTGCAACGCCATCTGTGTGCCAGACCGGGAACTTATCAGCCCATGTGTTATATATAATTTGATGTTTTTGTTTTAAGCTTTTTTGACAGCATGACCATCAGGGGACTTCGTGCCATTAAAACCCAATAAATCAAACAACATTCTTCACGTCAAACAAAAATTCCCTCCAAAAATGAGCCAGAGAAAACGTTCGTTCCACCTGGAAGCAAATTGGAAAAATATGATGTTTCTCACACACACAAAGGAAAGCAAAATTCAGGTGCACAGAAAGACAAAAGAAAAACCTCAATGCAAGTATCTTCGCAGTGGGAAGCTGTAAAGGAAAAAAAAAGAAGAATTTGTCTTGGCCTATCATTTGATATTATTTGATGTTCGTTTGATATTATTTGGTGTTTGATTCCAAATGCCTGTTCTGCTATGCGGAAGTGGCTATGGAATAAATCTTATATTTATGAATTTGATAGAAATGTAGAAAATACGGTGTTTGAGAAATTTGAACCTTCGTGATTTTACACTACTTAATAATCTATGGTTTATTTAAACCTGTTTTTATGCTACATATTTTGGACAGTTTGTACTTTGTTTTTTAGACCAATCATTACTCTACAGATTTTAACTGTGAAAATTTTCTTTGCCTCTTTAAGACTTTCCAACATAGATGAAAATGGTTTGACTTCGTTTTGCCTGTCCGTCTCATTGTTCTACTTCTCGTAAATATGCTTGGATTGTCCTGTAATATTTCTATTATTGACGTTTAACTATAGAACATTTGCTATTGTAAATGAAGTATGTAGCGTTTATAGTTCATTTCCAAGGACAGTCAGAACTATTCTCTTACGTTACTTTGAAAAGGAAAAAAAATCGTTTCAAGCTCATTTTAATGATGTTACACCGTTTCAAACACAATGCAGTTGATATGCATATATGAAATGCACTAAAACATGCATTCTGTAGAATATGGGGTAAAAAGCATCTAATATTCACACAACAGAATTCTCTTATATAATAGTCTACGGGGAAGAGCATATTTGAATTCTGTTACACTATTTGAAATCTAAATGAAAATGGTAAACATTACTTACTACAAGATAATTGCTGTAGAACATGTCATTTGCAGGGGCACACAAGATATAATTGATGCATGCATTCTGTAGAATATGGGGTAAAAAGCATCTAATATTCACACAACAGAATTCTCTTATATAATAGTCTACGGGGAAAAGCATATTTGAATTCTGTTACACTATTTGAAATCTAAATGAAAATGATAAACATTACTTACTACAAGATAATTGCTGTAGAACATGTCATTTGCCGGGGCACACAAGATATAATTGATGCATGCATTCTGTAGAATATGGGGTAAAAAGCATCTAATATTCACACAACAGAATTCTCTTATATAATAGTCTACGGGGAAAAGCATATTTGAATTCTGTTACACTATTTGAAATCTAAATGAAAATGATAAACATTACTTACTACAAGATAATTGCTGTAGAACATGTCATTTGCAGGGGCACACAAGATATAATTGATGCATGCATTCTGTAGGATATGGGGTAAAAAGCATCTAATATTCACACAACAGAATTCTCTTATATAATAGTCTACGGGGAAAAGCATATTTGAATTCTGTTACACTATTTGAAATCTAAATGAAAATGATAAACATTACTTACTACAAGATAATTGCTGTAGAACATGTCATTTGCAGGGGCACACAAGATATACTTGATGCAAGTGCGTTTTCAGTTATGGTCCGCGTTTTTAACTTTAACTCAATTTTTGGGATTTTAGACGTTTTCTTCACTATCTAGAAATAGTAGACATCATATAGTTCAGCGAACATTTTTTACACTAAATTCCGTCAACAAACTGAATACATTTTAGATAACCGATAGTAAAAACTAATGTTGCAAAAGCGTTCAGCACATGATTAGGAGGATTCTTGCAATAAACTGTGTTCATTTTTATGACGATACTCGTGGAGAAATTAAGGTTTTTATAAAAACAATTTCAATAAGTATTTTACTTATAATTTGTTATTTATACTTTTTAATATAAAATAATGTTCTTTTCAGGAATTATGACAAAGGACATTGTACACAATACCCTTCAATCAGAATTAAAAAATAATAAATATTGGATGAAAAATTATCAGGTTCAGTAAATGTTTCACTGCGAATGCAATCAAGATATATATTGTGCATAATGTATTAGCTAAATGTATAGAGCAACTTTTGTGAAAGTCTCAAAAACATAGCTTGAAAATTCTGAAAGTGATCGTCCGTAGAATAAGATCGAAATCCATTGTTCCCAAAATGAAGTAAAAATATGAGGGCTGTATCCAAATATAGTATATGTTTTTTAAAAAAATTCCAAGTGGTGAGTAAATGGGTAAGTTTGTAATATTTCTTTCACTGCATGATAGTTTAAAGCACTCAAACAATGCATACAATGAGTTACATTTTGAAAAATTATGAATTTAGTGATAGTTTACAAATAAGAATGAAATAAACCACATGTACAATCTTTACATGTAAAAGAAAATGTAATTGCAATTTTACAATTGAAAAGGATGCACTAAGTATCAACTGTTCTCTGTTAACGCTGTTAGTATGGCGTTGGGCCGCCTTTCGCTGTAATCACAGCCTCTATCCTACTAGGCAGACTTTCTACGAGTGTGAGGTAGGGTTAACTCCGGAATTGCTCTCCATTCTTCCTGTAATACGGCGATTCGATTTTGGTGTTGGTTTCGTTGTGGTCAAGCCCCCTCAATCGGCATTCCAACTCATTCCAAAGATGTTTAAATGAATTTATTGCAGGACTTTGGGTTGGCCAATCGAGCTCTTGGACCCTCATATCTCCAAACCACTGTTTTATAGCGTGCGCTGTATGTGCATTGGTATTATCATGCTGGAATACATACGGTTCACTGCCGAACATTTGCCAAAAGGTATGAAGCGCATAATTGTCTAGAATGTCTTCATAGCGTTCGGCATTCAGGGTTGCAGACACTAAAACCAATGGACAGATTCCAAACCATAATTCCACCTCCTCCAAATTTAACAGTGGGAACACTGAACTGCGGCAAGTTGCGCTCACCTGTCATTTGCCAGGTCCGGACACGTCCGTCGGAATTCCACAGCGTGAATCGTGATTCATCACTCCATATTATGTTCTTCCACTGGTCCAGTGTCCGGTTGCGTCGTGTTCAACACCACTGTATTCGTCTACGCGCGTTAATGGCTATGCTCCATGGCTTATGGACTGCAGCTCGACCATGAAATCCCATGGCATGCAGCTCTCGACGAATTGTCCGGTTGCTACTCTCACTTCCAGATGCCACTCGGAACTGCGCGGCTATGATGGCCAACGGCGTTTGTCGGTTGGACTTGACAACATGTTTGAGACATCGCCGGTCCCTCTCCGATAATTTTCGCCGCATACCACGTCGGGGTTGCGCTTTCAGTAATTTTTCTCTTCTCCACTTAACCACAACATAACTAACTGTGACCTATGGGATCTAGAACTTGGAGGAAATTTGTGGATTCCAATGCCTGAAACGGTGGGATCAAATGATCATGCCAATTTCGCCTTCGCTTAACTCGTGCCGTCCGCTCATTTTTATTGCTACAGGTTCTATAAACGTCTCACGAGCAGTGGCCTTCCCTTTATCCACATACGGACTTCATTGATGACGTTCGGATTTTACTATCATTTCGGAGGGTGTCCATTGATTAGGGCCAATACAGCGTAGACAATATTGCACGTACTACTATATTTCGATACAGCCCCACATATTTTTGGAAACATCGGATTTTGAGCTTATTCTATCGAAGATAACTTTCAGAATTTTCAAGCTATGTTTTTAAGACTTTCACAAAAATTGCTCTACACATTCAGCTAACACATTATGTACATTATATTTTGATTGCATTCGCGCATGCACAGTGAGCCTGATCATTTTTCATCCAATATTTATTATTTGCTAATTCTGATTGCAGGGTATTGTGTACAATGTCGTTTGTCATGGTTCCTGAAAAGAACATTATCTTATATTTTAACTCTACAAATTATAAGCAAAACACTTGGTGAAATTTGGGATTGTTTTCATAACAACCTTAATTTCTCCATTAGTATACGTGCTATTGTCATCAAAATTAACACAGTTTATTACAAGAATTCTCCTCATCATATGCTAAAGTTTCATCGCTTTTGCGACATTAATTTGTACAGGGTTATCCAAAAGATATTAGTTTTATTCAATTTATTGACGGTCCCCTGTGGGATTTCGGGAAAAAATCTTCGCGAAAATATATGACGTCTACTATGCTGTTTACACAACTGAAGTTTCAGGATAATTCCTCACGTATTTTTCTAGATATTTAACAAAACGTCTAAAATCGCAAGTGTCCGGTCATCATTGGCCATATAACACATCGGCTGATAAGTTGCTGGTCTGGCACACAGATGGCGTTGCAATCGCCGAACTGATGCTTTTTTAGTAAATACTAAACTTTAAAAGGTAGCAGAAGAAATAGTATGACGATTCGCCGTGTGGATAAAACGATAGAGTGGTGTTAGTTGAACGACTTTGTTGATAAACAAAAAAATATATAAACAAGAATTTCGTGTTTTGATAAAACATTGTTATTTGATTGGGGAAAAAACCACCGTTCAAACGAAAGATGGGCTTGATAAGCATTATCCGGACACTGCGCCAGGTAAATCAACCATTATTGACTGGTTTGCTGAATTTAAACGTGGTCGTACGAACACCAGTAAAGCACCATGCTCTGGTCGCCCAAAAGAGGTCGTTACTCTGGAAAACATAAAAAAACTCCACAAATTCGTTTTGGGGAACCGTAAAGTAAAGTTGCTGGAGATAGCTCAGACTCTGAAGATATCCAAGGAACGTGTAGGTTTTATTTTGAATGAACATTTGTCTATGAAAAAGCTGTTGTCAAAGTGGGTGCCGTGCGTGTTGACTTTTGCCCAAAAACAACGAGTCGATGATTCTGAGCACTGTTTGGAGCTTTTTCGTTATAAAGTTATGTTATTTATTATTAAATTATTATTTATTAATTTATTATTAAATTATTATTAATAATTTATTATGTATTATTAAAGTTATTTATTAAAGTTATAAAGTTATGTTAAGAAATTATGAAGTTGTTTTTTCTTTATTAGACCGGGAACTTATTAGCCCATGTGTTAGTGTATAAATGCTATAGATAAGATACAAGGCTACACAAGAGAATTCGTAAGCATTACGGAGTATGAGCGCGAATGGCTTAAAGGTGGTTTTTCATTGAATTATGCATTTTCATGCTGAACTTTATTTAGTACACTAAGAGATGATTGTAGAATATAAATAAAATCCTATACAAGGTCATACAAAGAACTGGATACATGGCCGTCTATGGATGATAATTTATGGAAGTGTCATTTCACTTCTTTTAGCTTGAATTAAATTTTATCTTATGTGGCGTGTATAAAAAATATCTAAGCAATATAAAGGGATGTACGAAAGAATTAACCCTCTCGTCACCCTGGGCCTCATATGAGGCTCCTACTTTGAATTGCAATATTTGAAAGAAAAAAAATTATTTTTTTTTATTCCAGATCCTAATAGTGATAGCATATGTCGATACACTTACTATTATGACGTTACTTATGTTTCAACATTTAATAATAATAATATTAATAAAAGCTTTATTAATTATTAGTAAACCGTTGGCGTTTCTTTTAATTTAATCATATGGTTCACTCTTTAAATTTAAATTAGGGACTCCTTTTCCGAATTAGTAATTTATGATAAAAGATAAAAAATACTACTAAATTTTTTATGTTTGTTTAATCTGGTTGTAATACGACATTTTCGAAACGTCTTGAAAAATTCTTCCTTAGACTATTTTCATAGGAAAAACACGCAACATAACTACATTCGTTAGAACATTCTTTAAATTTCAGTAAACTGTAACTTCTGGGATTTCGATAGCTGCGTTTAATTTTGTTAGCGTAAAAGTAATTTTCCCCAAAATTGGAAAAAAAAATGGGTTAAAGTATGTTTCCATCTTTAAAATAGGTGGATTGAACTTTGTACCGTTATATTAAAATAGCACAAATAAAAATATATAAAATGTCAAACAGCTGTTTCGGAGCCCCTAAAGCTGCCAAATTTAAAAGATTAAAAAGTGATCCAAAAGTTTAAGCCACGTACGTGTGCTTGCGTCTCCGCTTTTTCTGAAAGTGAAAGTATCTTAATAAAAAAAAAGCTCGTAATACTTAAATAGTTAACTAATTGGTCTTAATGATCGAAACAAGTATTTCACCAACAAAAGTATGGGTTCGATTATTGGGAAACTTTTAAAATTTCATTCTTTCATGGAATGTACAATGTATATTTTTAGAGAGTACAGTAATATAATGCATTCTTTTATTTTACTGTATTGTATAGCTGACCATGTTTATGCTTTTATCTTGCCAATAAAATTGAATAGTAATGTTTGCCTTTTTTAAGCTAAAATCTGCAAAATGTTTTATTAAATTTTTGGTGGTAACAAAAAATCGTAAAAGTTGGTTGGCATGGTATTGTACTCTACAATGTACTGTTTGAAACAGGTAACAGGGCATAACTTCGAATGTGGGAACCTGGTAATTGTTTTCTCTTTTCTGCTTAGTCCAGCAATTTTTGGAGCGAATTGTGTTCGAGAACTGCTATACCGTTGTAATTCAATAGCAGTTGCATCCATGTGACAGTTAAAGCTAATCTATTTTATAAGAATTTTGAAATAGCCTTTTTTTTAAATATATCTTTTTTAACGTGCTTTTACCAAGTTTTTATTACTGAAATGTAAAACACAATTGGATTTTTTAAATATTCTTACATTGATGTATTTTAAAGATTTTATTTAAAGAGTAACGTTTTTAAATTAAAATTTAAGAGAATTCTTGTAAAAACTTTTAAAAGTTAGAACAGAAAAAAATAATGGACGTATGTATAGGAAAAATAAACCAGTTAATATATTTAGTAAACAATCTTAAGCGGTTTGAAATAAACAATTAAAATAATTGAAATTATAAATGTATCATTCAAGCGACACAATATGTTTCATATGTGTATTGTTATTTAATTCTGTTATTTTATTAACCCTTTCCGGCGCGGAATAAATCTGTTTGTAAAATAATGAAATAATGGACTGACACCAGATTTTACAAACGATTTCCTTAGAAAAGAATAACTTGCTGATTTTCCCTTACTTTATAAAAGGAAAATTTTAATTAAATATTCTTGGTGCCGTTTGTCAGTTTTGGAATTAAAATTAGGTGTCCTTTTTTGTGACCACCGCCCGCTAAAGGGTTAAACCACGAGGAAAGTTTAAATATACTCCAAATTTCGTAATGCTAAATGAACGTAGTCTGGAAAACTTCTTAAATAAAGACAAAAATGTCCATTAAATTGAAATTGCTAATGCGTTTTTCATTCCTTTAAACTTGTAAACTCATTGTGAAAATAATTTCTTCCGAAGCTTTTAAAAACAATGAAATCCAACTTTTCCATATTAATTAGCTTAAAAAAATAAATGTAAATAATCCATTTAATGTAACATGAATGTGAAATTTCAAATATTTTTCTTAATTTGAAAAAATTATACTTGCATAGATATATATTTTTTCAAGTAGTATAGTACTAATAATCTATACTTACTATATGTAAAAATGATTCTTTTTTGCTATTAACTGAGATTATGTTCTATAATTTTAGAATATACTAACGTATTCGTGACAAGCTTTTTTCATAAATTATTAGTTTAAAAGTCATTTTCCTCAAAATTGAGACTATGCATGTTCTATATTTTCTTTTCTGTTTAATAATAAATTATGACAAGAAATGTCAGGACATCCAGAAAATCCTTGAAAAAACAAACTAAACTAAAATCGGGAAACATGCCAAGACATACATTGTTATAGAGAAAGAGCGTCTTCAAAAGCAATTTAAGAAATAAAAAAACGTAAATGTATAATGACATAAAGAAAATCCAAATATTAATTTTGGGTCTCGAAGCATCTTAAAACTCAGCATTGTCGAAATTCGCAACTTCGTTAATAACTGAAATAAGTTGTAAAATATTTTCTATCGGTCTTTAAAAATCGAAGTGTTCTTTCCGAGCAGCAGTAGAAGTAATTTTACATCTGTATTTCCATGAAAAAAAAATGAAATATGCTTTTGTAAATGGGATTAATTCATTTTCTGGACTACGCACTAATTATATGGAAATGTGGCTGGTGTGGGATTGACAATTTTTTTATATCTTTCAATGAGCACATTCCTGAAAAATCGCTATTTTTGATAGGACTGTCGAAACATCTTTATTCATATTATGATGTACGATCATAAAATCGATATATTGCGTATTGTAAAATGTTTTTCTACTGTGTTCTTCTTTTGTTGAAATAGAAAAATAGTTGAGTAACAACAGTTTAAAATAATCGGTCAAGTGCGAAATTTACTCGCGCGCAAAGGGTGCCGTACAATATATTTATTAACTACTAACTGGTATAGTCCATGTCAATTCAGGCAGGCAAAGGCAAAAAAATTACCTTCATAGTCTCAGAAGTTTGTGAATTGAACATATGTTAAAATTCAGTAAAAAGTAAGATAGCTGTACATTTTTGTTTTGCCTCAAAACAATTCCTGGCCCGAGATACAGGCCGCAAAAGATGGAGTCCCGGGCATCATTTCTCACATGCGATTTTCGATAAAACTCTTAAAGTGCTCTATCTCTAGGAAGGTACAGGATATTTTGTTGTTGTTTTTATTTTAAAGGTAATATTTAGGCAGTTTTGTTGGACAATTCTATTTTCTGCTGGCGGAGTTCAACTTCCTTTTTGGGTAACAGGATAACGTCTGTTGATATGACATGACCAATCTCGTAAAATCATCAGCATTCTCAATTGACTCTGTACTTGGCCTGGAAAGATTGTTTTGTAGCATGGTCTTTCAGCAGGCATTCTACACCATCACAAGGCCCCTTCTCATGTCCAGTAGCGCTGTATACCCACTCCATTGGCCTGGCTATGATTGCAGCTGTTGTTGAATTTTACGTATTACCAGCAGTGCATGTGCAGAGTCATGTCCTCTGTCATCACTTATAACTGCAACACTTGTAGTGTTGTTTCGAAAATATGACTCCTGTGAAAACTGAAATTTGTTCAATACTCCAGTGATACCCCTGTATTTGTTGTGGCAGAATCAAGGACCAATTCTCAGCAAAATCACAGTGAAGCACGAAACATAGTTGTTCAACCTCTACACGACCCTTCATTTCTGCAATGTGGTGTTGTAGCAATTTCTTCAGATGTTGGTCTGTTGTTGCTTTCACTGTCCATTTTCCAAGTTCACCAATGGTATCAATGGCAACAGTTTTCTTAATGAGTTCATTTTCCTCCCATGGGGTATATATAACTTCAGAAGAGTCCATCCTCTGTGTTTTGCAGACCAATTGTTTGTAACAAGAGTCCTCCCTTTCCAGGACAGTTACCGCATTCCTGAAACAAACGGGTCTCTCGCTCTACCTCACCGACAACTAAAGACTTCACGTGGACAACCAAGGTGTCATACGTCATGACTGCAGGTAAACTTTTCAAATTTACTACGCAAAGTTAAAAATTGGCACAATACACACATAAACAGACATCTATTTGTAGGTGTGAAACCACCCACTTAGATTGTAGTTCATATTCCAATGTGGAATAAGGTAAGTTCGTTCTTATTTATAAATAGCAAAAGTTTCCTTAATACTGCGGGTCATGAATCTTTTCACTTTCACCACTTTTCCTCCTGCAACTATAGTGGCGGTGTCTTTTTTGTTGGCGCCCTGACGAGAACAGTCCCATTTATCTTCCAGATAAATGACTGTACATTGTGAACATCAGCTACACTCAAAGGGTGACCATAATAGGGATCCACTTTTCCAAACAGTACCCCTTTTGCAGCCTTCAATTGTCTTGTTTTCTTCACCATGTATTTTGTTGCAGATGGAATGTGGTGCAAAATTTGTACCATTTTGAAAAGGACACTGGGATAATTATTAAAAATTGCACCTTTTCATTGTAGGATTCACAAGATTTACAGCTGAATTGATGTTTGATATAAATTCCTGGCAAGTTACAAAGTTTTTTCATTTTCTTCTGAAGATGGAATTATAAAATTGAAGAGTTTAGTCCGTTTTCGTTTGGTGTACTCACTCACAGCTTCAATAATTTCTATGCACTTCTTGATCGATAGAACTTATGGCTTAACTTCAGTGGCCGTGGTATTTTGCTTTCTTCTATCTATAATAGAAGAAAGTATTGTAATCGAAATTTTTTTCGACTTCCAGTTTTCGACGGATTTACACGACTTAGGCATCATTAAATGTTTCAAAGGTTACTACCGGACGTGACTTGTTGAAAATGTAATTTTCAAGCTGGATAACGAAATTTGTGTTCCGTTTGCAATAAATGTTAAAAATGCATGTGATTCGATCTACCGAAAAACATGTTTTTACAAAATATCTGTCTGTCCGTCTGTCCATCTGTGCGTTCTCATTGTATCATCGAAAAGTATATGAAGTTATGCTTCAAATTGAACCAAACTTTTTTTCTCTGTTTTTGGCTATGGCCAGCATTTCCTACTTGAATTTGGGGATATTTCGACGAAAAAAAGCGCTGCGATCGCAATTTTTGTTCGATTTTCACGATTGTATTATCGAAAAGTGTATGGAGTTATGCATATAATTGAACCAAATTATTTTCCTATGTTTTTGACTATAGCCTGCAGGTCCCAGTTGGATTTGGGGATATTTCAACGAAAGGGGGCGCTGCGAGCACGATTTTTGTTTGATTATCACTATTGTATCATCGAAAAATGCATGAAGTTATGCAGATAATTGAACCAATTTTTTTCTATGTTTTTGGCTATGACCAGCAGGTCCTACTTGAGTTCGGGGATATTCCGCCGGAAGGGAGCGCTGTGATAACCATTTAAGGGTTTCAAATTCAAAAAGGTGTACAAAAATATTAGAAATCCTAAAAGTTTTTTTCCGTTAAATGTTCGGCCTTGATCCGGAGAATCCGGAGCAATTTTTGTTTTTCCTTTATGTTAAAAAATGGCTGAGATATAGCGGTTTGAAATTTTAGGGTAGCTGACATTTTCAAACAAGACAGCAGAATTTATCCATAAATGGGTTTTATTTATGAGTTTTAGTTAACATGGTTTCTGCAAATTTTCTTTCATTGTTATAACCATTGTTCCTATTCTTATATGCTTAATACTATATATTTATATTAGCTAACGTCAAATTCTCACAGTTGGCGAAATATCGTCAAATTTGGCGAAAAAAATAGGTTGCCATAAATAAAGCCAACTTGGCTGTAGAGGACTAATTTGGCAATATTCTCATTCAAATTCAATGTTGACGAGAACAGGGTCTTTAATTGGGTTCCACGCATTTTAGCTTCGTGTTTTCCAATAAAATTAGCTAAAATCGCAAAACCAAGAAATAGGGAGGCTATCTGTTCCTGTCGGTACAAGCGAGAAGGACTCTTCGTAGTTTAGTATACATCAGTTGTTCGCATACCGGTAACCCGACGATTCGCAAGAAGCTGACGTACAGCAGAATGGCGAAAAATATTGATTTTATTGGCGATGTGCTAGCGAATTTTGAAGTATTAACATGACTGAGATAAAAGAAAGTTTTGAAATTGGCACATCCGACTAGTTTTAACAAGACTAACACCAACCTCTACAGCTGACTGATTTAGAGAGTTTAAATGTTCTGTTGCAGATACAAAATATTCACCATCCACACCATGGAAAACTACTTCTTGAAGTTCAGTTAGTGTCATGTTTAATATTCTTTCAAAGCATTTAGAACACAGAAAGTCATCATTGTAAAAACATCTTCACTTTTAAACAGCATTCCTATTCTCAA
Organism: Maratus michaelseni; assembly: GCA_963931845.1. Lineage (NCBI taxonomy): Eukaryota > Metazoa > Arthropoda > Arachnida > Araneae > Salticidae > Maratus > Maratus michaelseni. The sequence continues at coordinate 7,672,351 of OZ007586.1, forward strand.
CCTGCACAAACTCTGTTTTTTGTAGTCTTTCTTATGGATATAGCCCATTTCACTAAACTCAGTTCTTTCCCCAAAACACCACACAAAAATCCTAACAAAAGCTTGTAAACATACTTTTTGAACAGCCTGCTCTCTTTGCTTGCCTGTTGACAACTGAACTGTGTATTCACGTACTTCCTTTTATATGCTAGGACAAACACACCGAATTATCTAGAGGGTTCCACATTGTTCTAGAAGGTTCTGTTGAAAATTGTTCTGTAGTACTCAGTGGTATTGATAAACAGTAAAAAATCCAATTTTTGGGATTGGCATTTTTGAAAAAAAAAACACTTTTGATTTTTTTAAAAAATTGGAAGGCTGCAGCAAGAAACGTTGAATACATGCTTCAAAATGGTGTATATCGTTTTAAACAAAACAAAAAAAAAAAAATAAAAAAAACCTCATCAAAATGTCTTGCACGTTCCGGAGATAGAGCACTTTAAAAAATTTTTCGAAAATTACAAGTGAGAAATGGTACACGAGATGCCATCTTTGGCATCCTGTATCTCGGGACAGGAATATTTTGGGGGCAAAACAAAAAATTTACAGGTATCTTGCTTTTTCTTGAATTTTAACATATGTTCAATTCTAAAAGTTCTGAGACTATGAAGGTAACCCCCCCCCCTTCCTGAATTGATATGGACTCAATCAACTGCAATATTACAATCGTTTCTAAAAGAATAATAGGACATTTAAAAAAATTATACAGCGAAGAGTTGAATATAGCTATAAATACTAGCAAAGTATAGATGGATATACCATGAACATTCAGAGAGATATGAAGCCTTATCTAAAGAAATGAATTTGTACAAAGTTTATATTTGGCATTATACCAAATGCGCTTCAAAAGGAGGTCGCAAAGTTGCAACACCGCCTTGTTCGTACAGTGTTTTCTAGAGAGGTTTTAATTAATATCTTTGCTTCAATTAATTACTACAGTGAAACCTGTATATAACGATATTGTCTATAACGATATTTCATTTGGCCCCAGCAGAAATCCTATTAATTTAATTAACCTGTCTATAACAATAAATGGGTTAAGATGAAACCTGTATATAACGATAATTTTGAGCTTTTCGAAATGATCGCTTTCTATTTCTCAATCCCTTTTGACTGTTTGTTGAAAGATCCATCAACTCCTAAACTCTCTGGATAATAAATTTATTCCCGCCACTTTCTCCATTGGTCTACGTAACTGTATTCTAGAATGTTCTCTTCAATGGTATTTGTTCTCGGCTCACAGGTTGTCTATTTTCGCCAACTCATCTTTATTTCCTCTCTGTTTCTTTAATGCTCTCCCTACGTTTTTCAACTTGGCGATCCCTCCCGCACCTGCTTGGCGCGATCTCTTTTAACCTATCTCACTCACTCGCTCTTTGGCCCAGATGCAAAAAGTACACTTACACTTCACTCTGTAAATTGTGTGAAGCGGATTACTTATTCGTTATTTTTTTGCTTCGATTTTGAAATGGCATCTGGAAAAATAAGTTCTTTTAATGAAAAGATAAAAACTGTTTTAGAAATTGACCGAGGACTTAAACAAGTGGATGTCTCTAAAAAATATGGTATTCCACAGTCAACTATTACTACTTTTTTGAAGAAAAGGAAAGAAATTGAAGCGAAAGGGGAAATAGACTTAAAACGCAAAAGGATCAAAGGTCCCGTGAATGAAGACGTAGACACTGCAACAATCAGATGGTTTCAAGTAATGCTGTTCCAAAATGTACCTATCAGTGGACGCATACTGTGTGAAAAGACAAGGAAATTTGCAGTTATGCTGGGAAATGAGAATTTCAAGGCTAGCAATGAATGGCTTGCCTCATTTCGCGATAGGCATGGAATTTCATTTCAGTCAGTCATTGGTGAAGAAAAGTCTGCACCAATAAATAATGCAGAATCTTGCAAACAAAGAGAAATGAAGAAAATATTAGAAAAATACTCTCCTGAGGATGTCTACAACGCTGATGAGACAGGTTTGTTTTACCGACTTATGCCAGAAAAAACGCTGTCATTTAAAAGAGAGAAATGCAAAGGAGGAAAAATATCCAAAGAGAGGCTGGCGGTGTTGCTCTGCTCAAATAGCACAGGTTCCGACAAATTGAAGCATTTTGTGGTAGGAAAATATGAAAATCCAAGATGATTTAAAAACTTTAAAAGCTTATCGCTTGATTAGGCATCCAACAAAAACTCATAGATGACCGCAATGCTGTTCAACATTAGTCTACTCGATGTTGATAAAATCATGCAGAAGAAAAAGAAGAAAATTGCTCTCATCGTAGACAATTATTCTCCCCACAACGATCCACCAAACATGAAAAACATAAAAGTGTTCGTATTTTCCGCCTAATTGTACATCAGTTCTGCAATCTTTGGACTTAGGCATCATTAAATGTTTCAAAGGTTACTACCGGACGTGACTTGTTGAAAATGTAACTTTCAAGCTGGATAACGAAATTTGTGATCCGTTTGCAATAAATGTTAAAAATGCATGTGATTCGATCTCTGGAAGCTGGAGTACCCTGAATCCTTCACTATTCAGAACTGTTGGAAGAAAACTAGTTTTGATTTCATATTCAATGATTGTGGAGAAACAATTGCATTTGATATAGACATCCCCGAAGAAGAAGAATGTGCGACAAATCTCAGCAAAACTCTATGTGCATACGAAGCTTCGAGAAATGTAACCAACCCTTTCAGTGCAGACGATTTTTTGAATTCAGACGAGGATTTTTTTTGTGTTTAGTGGCAGTACTGATGAAGAGGTAGTAGCAGATTTAAAACCAAATGATGTCGAAAGGGATGAAGTACTGCTCACCTGAACCCCAGCCTATAACGGCAACTGATGCTGTTCAGTTAATTGACAATCTTGAAAATTACGTTTCAACACTACCGAGCGTTCCACAAACATATTTAAACTCAGTGGCTGCATTACAAAATATATGCAAATAGGCTGAATTCTCAGCAAAAACTAAACAAACAAGAATAACGGATTTATTTTCGGTTAAAAACATTTAAATCTATCAAATAGTGAAACGTGTATGCTGTTTACAACCAAAATCTCTTATTATTGTAAGGTATGTACTGTTTACTTATTATAATATGTTATAACACTTGCATATTAAAACCTGTCTATAACGATAATTTGCGTATAACGATATTTTTTAGGTCTCTAGAATATCGTTATAGACGGGTTTCATTGTGCAATTAATATCTTTACTTTGTGGGCGCTGAGCACCATCAAAGTAAAGTTTGTGTGTAACGAAAAAATGCGAATTTCTCAAACTAATACGACTTAGAATAATTTCTGCAAGGTTTAAATAAACTTCTACTACCTCTAATATTTTCATAATTTTAGTTTCAGTAGATTCGGAAATATAGGGGGGGCATATTTTTGTGGTACATTTTAGACGATATATCTGAAAATACAAGCGGGAAAAATTCGTATACGGGAATACGTATTTTCTTTTATAAGTCAATGGAAATCCACGCGGTATATTTTCGCATCTTTCGCATTTACGTAATTTTGGCCGATGAAGCGCAGTTTTCATATATAAAAGATTTAAAAAAATTACTAAGTGTGTTAAAATAATGTATCTTCATTTAAATGTGTTTGGAGTCAAAACTTCTACTATAATACAGAATTTTCAATTTCCAGGAAACAAATGAGTGAAAAAATAATAACAAGCGGGAAAAATTCTCCTTACGACAGAATATAGATTGGCCACCCACGGCTTTTATCGTTGAGATTTTTTCAGCCAAGTCTAACTCGTTAAAAGAGAAAAAGTGTTTGTTAGCATAAGCCATCTTCTTCACTTTAGAATTTAGTTAGCGCTCTAAGATATTTTGTGAGACTGGAGGAATATATTAGGAACGGACACACCAAGTTTTAAAAAGATTCGGTGACTAGAAATATTTTAATAAATATAATAGAGAAAAGATATGGCTCAAATGGGCTGAGACAAGGCAATGTAGATGTTGTTTACAAATGTGCTGGCTTAATGACACCCTTTAAACTATTTTTAATGGTTCAAGACACTTTAACACTTAAAAGATAATTTAAAAAAAGTAATAAAATTTCTATGATAGCAGCTTTTATGATGGATACAGCTAAGATAAGTTGTTTTACAAATGATGAGTTAGCATTAATTGACGGGTTCTTGGAGAGCGGTGGGGGGAAGGGACGAGGGAGCAATTTAAAACATAAGTGCTCTACGAGACCTTTAAAATGAATCCTCACTTTCAATTAAGAGATACGTGAAAACCGAGGTCGCCAAAAGAAGCGAGGTGGGGGGGGGGGAATACCTTTAGGCTGTTTGCTGCTAATTTTGGTGAAACTTTGGAGCCGTCCGATGAATTGAAAAAATTAAATAAGGAAATTGAAAAATAAATAAATAAGAAAAGTGCTCCTGACGGGAATGGGGAGAGTAGGACCAGACAAAAGTGCTTGACGAAATAAAACTTTTGATATGTTACATGATGGGGTTTGAACACCTTAATATCTTACCCCAGGGGGGGTAACTCCGTTCCTATGAGAGATAGGGCATCGACATCCTCTTAGAAATGTCGGCCTCGACGAGTTTAACTTCGTTGGATCCTTTAGAAGAGGCCTACGCCCTCTGTGGGGCTTAAAGGTGCTGAGAAAGATGGGAAAAACTAAAATATAAAAAGAGTTGAAACAGAGAAAAATTCTTCTTAAGGGAGGGGGGGAGTGTAGGTCCAGACCATAGTGCTTGACGAGATCTATCTATTGATATGTTACATGAAGGGTCTTGAGCACCAAAAAATTCTCCCCCGTAGAGGTAACTTCGTTCCTATGGGAGATAGGGCCAAGGGACCCCCTTAGAAATGTTCGCCATGACGAATTTAACTTTGTTGAATACTTTATTTTATTGAATACTAATGAATACTGAAGTAATGGGGTCTGCGCCCGCTGTAGGGAAATTAGGGACTGAGAAAGGAAATACAAGTGGAAGTATCGGCATAATAAAGAGAGACAATTTGATTTTTAATATCGTCAGTAACAACAATTTGTGCAGCTATGTATAAAGGGTGTCCTCCTTTATATATGGAGTGGCTGTGACTTTTCATAAACATGAATTTTACTGTAGACTGAAAGAATTAGCCCTGTGTGTGGCAAAAAAAAATTACCCTACTTTCGTGTTATAGCGAACCCCACAGTTATGATTATGCCAAGGTTGCAGTTATGATTTCGCCAAAATCATCGCAAAGCTTATATATGCATCCTGTATAGGAATATATATATATTCCAAACAGTCCTATATGTGCTATATACGTCATTATACACATATTATTTACGTCTTATATGTCGTATATACATTATATACACATAACGTATATACAGGGTGATTATAAAAAAAACTATCCCGATATATGAGTCCCTAACTGTCATATCGTTCACAGAAACTGAATGAAATTTTGGTTTAAAGTATTTTGAGGTATGCGCTCAAGAATCATGTGAAAAACAGTTAAATTCTAACAGTTACGGTTACAGCGACAAAATTTCGAAAATTTCAAATGGCAACACCTATTTTTGTTATTGGAATGTGATCTTCATAGTGAAAAACCATCAAAAGCGTTGGAACGGTACCTGTATCACGAAAATCGCCGGCGCTAGACAGACATCATATATTTCATATTTCCGTTATCATTATCTTTTTACGCGTGAAAGTTTCGCTATGGTACTTCATTGTGAAATTTGGTAATTTTTGAAATTCAATATTTGAAAAACGGCATAATCATTAGATTTTAAATTTATATCCAAAAAAATACAATTTTTTACCTTTCTAACGCAGTTAGTCTAACAATTTTGTGACGACATACTTTTCGAGCTATTAATTTTTTCAGTAACTTCAAATGTTTCATTTTCCGAGATTAACCTGTGGCAACGATGGATGGCTGTGATTTTTCATAAACATGAATTTTATTGTTTCTTGAAAGAATAAGCCACCCTGTGTGTGGCTAATAATACATAAAATTAAAGCAAATATAATTTTGAGTTCGGTTTTAAAAGATTTTTAACTTCCTACGTTCCATAGTTTTCGATAAAACGGTTGACAGATGGGCAGACAAAGACACTCGAGTGATCTTATAATGGTTCCGTTTTTACTTTTGAAGTATGGAAACCTAAAAATACAGTTGGGTAAACAATATTACAAACAGAATTATGACCAAGAATAGTCGCGTGTCTTTTTAAAACGCTATTTGTTGCTTTTGGTCATTTTGCCGTCGATGCAGACTGATGGAAAATACTAAACAATTTTCACTTAATATTCGGTTACATTACTTTTCAATGAAGGTATAAAATTTCAGTTTACTGAAATTATACACTTTTCTTACGAGCTTTGGAATACTGGGGATGAGTAAAAATAACTTGAAATTTGCCGTGAAATTTTGAACGATTTTGAATTTTGTTTTTAAATTTATATCTTAAATAAGCAGGAATGTCATGTAACTTTAATATGGTGGAGAAGTAATATTTAAAGTCAGCAACAAGGAATTTCTCCATTATATTTTAAAGGGAGACTTTTTAGTGAAAGGTAACTGATATAAGCAGCAAAAAGACAGACACGCGACTAATGCCGTGTATAATTGTATAATGTAAGCTTAAGTAAATAATATAAAGAATAAGGTACATATCCTACATCCTAATATTACATGGCATTTTTAGACGGTCATTGCATGAAAAATGGCCATTTTGTTTCAGGATTATGCCCATGGAGACATTTGATCAGTATCTCATGAACTACATCATATCAAAATTGGAGCCAATTCCACCGGAGCTACATTTCCATAAAATTAATACGTAGCCCATTGCGGTCACATATAACATACGTATAATAATCGTACAAATTGAAGTGTAGTATTATAATAGTTTAGTTGCCTGCACGATCATACAGTGAGCAAAAAAAGTATTGCACGCAGACGATTTTTTGCATAAGTAACCATAGAAAGCAAATTTGATACTATTCTCTTAATTATTCATTTATTTAAATAAGAAGAAAATAAAAATAACTACCCATTTTCCTTAAACAGTAATATTACACATTTAAAAAAATAAATTAATATTTTCTCATACCAAAAAAGTATTTGCACAAGAAGGATTGACTGTTAAAAAAGGCATTAAATGTGAACATTATGCAAATGTTTAGCATATCAGTCCCGCAATACATTAGCCCCGCACTTTAAAGTCACGTAATATATTAACTGGAGCAGGGATTCTGGGGAGTTTTTGTTCTAATGGCGCCGAAAACGTGTGAACTGTCTGCTGCTAACCGTGAGATGATTATATTTCTTAACAATTCTGGATTAAATTACCGAGAAATAGGTAAAAAATTAAATCTAAACTTTTCTAGTGTTCGTTATGTAATTAAGAAGAAAAAAGTAACTGGTTCGACAATAAATAAGCCGCGAACTGGGCGTCCAAGAAAGCTAAATAGCAGGCAAAGGAGAGCCATCAAAAAACCCTTTTCTAAGTGCTCGAGGATTGGCTGTTGATGTCGCTTCAACGTCGGAAACAATAGTTACACCACAATCAATTAGAAATATTCTTCATGATGCAAATATTCGAGGAAGAGCCCCTCGAAAAAAACCATTTATTAGTGAAACAAATAGAGTGAAAAGACTTAAATTTGCAAAAGCTTTTTTCAGCAAACAACTAGAGTTTTGGTATTTTTTCCGATGAAAGCAAGTTCAATATTTTTGGCTCAGATGGTAAGAAAACTGTATGGCGAAAGCCAAATACTTCTCTTCAAATTAAAAACTTGAAACCAACTGTAAAACATGGCGGTGGTCATGTAATGATTTGGGGATGCATGTCTTTTAACGGAGTTGGAGAAATGACCTTTATTGAAGGCAATATGAATGCTAAACAATATATTAATATATTGCGAGATCATTTATCTAATAGTGCTCTGAAATTAGGAATTCCTAATTCATATTATTTCCAACAGGAAAACGATCCGAAACACACTGCATATATTACGAGGTTGCTTTATAATGTAAAAAATCAATTGAAAACGACACCACAATCACCAGACCTCAATCCGATTGAAAATTTATAGCATATTTTGGATGTGAAAATAAGAAAAAATAAATATTTTTTACAAATCAGAACTTAAGCAAGCTCTTAGGGAAGAATGGCTACAAATCAACAGTGAAACATGTCACAAATTAATAGAATCAATGCCCAGACGATTACAAGCTGTAATTGAAGCAAAGGGCATGCATACTAAATATTAGCACTGTTTTTAACTTATAAATAATTCCTCTAGTTCTATTTTTATTGCTGGTGTGCAAATATTTTTTTGGCAGTACAAATGCTACTTTTTTATGTTTTCATATTTTAAATATAATTATTAAGTCAGATATTAAATATGTTTATTTGTTTTGTAAAAGTGTTGGTATTTTTAATTCTTAGTTGCTTTTTAAATGTATTATTATTAAAGCTTTAAAGCTTTTTTTTATTCATATGCTACAACAAATTTACCTGGTGTGCAAATACTTTTTTTTGCTCACTGTATCTTTGCGTGTGCGTCATTTGATGGCACTATATATCTGGAAATGGTCAATTATTGTTGGATCACCGTACTAAAATTTATTGGAAGTCGTGGGCAGCCATGCGGAAGCGATTGATAAAAGCAACAAATGCGAAAATATAGGGACGTTTAACAAGGAAACTATTTCTGTATGAGTATGAATTTAACACTATTTGTGTATGAGTAGCAAGTAAACGGATATTTAAAACATCGGTTTCCTTACCACTCAATAGGGGGTGGTTACTTTTTAATATTGTGGATGCAGATGGGTATTAGTTTACTGTTAAAAACTGAGAAAATTTCAGCAAAATAGGTCAGCAATTTGAGCCCAGGATTTGTTGCTGTAAATATTTGGCGAATGCAGCCACTTTTGCTGTGAAGTAAAATAGGGTGGTATTTTTCTATTAACTTGCAGCAAAAAGTGCTGCAATCAAATTTCAGTTGATTTTTCTGGGATTTATTCTTTTATTTTTTTAACACTATGCAACCATTTCGATCCAGCTACAGAATAAAAAACTGACGTCACTGAAATTTTCCAGAAGCGTGAAAAACGTAGTCCTGCAAATGAAGTGGAAAATAGGATTCTTAGGGGTTTTTTGACGAAAATGAAAGATTTCTGAAACAGCTCGTAAGATCAATGCAAGCATATACGTTAAATAAATTTAAAAACGGCCTTGAAGATTTAGCCTGATATGCTATCAGATGGGCTTATTATTGTAGAAAATAATGATAATCTGCTTGTGGCAATAGTGTATCTGGAATTGTTTAATTAACATGATCGTCAATCTTTGATTATTTTACAGTCTCATACGTGGAATTACCACATATTCGTGCCAATGTGAAAGGCTTTAAAAGCCAGAGGCGCTAACAATTCTGCAATCAAGGACACAGTAAAAAAAAACTTTTTGCTCTCAACCATGGTCGGTTTGTTTTATTTCATGTATGCAATGATTTCTGCTGCAATGGTGATACACGGACAAACGTATGTGTTTTTGCCTAAAAAAATATTTCCAGATAAGCAAGAAGACACTAGGATTAAAAGGAGCAAAAGGGCAAGCATCTACATTGTACGAAGTCAAAATTTAAACTATACAGTTTTGAAAAAAAAATTGTAGAGCACACGAGATGGTTAAGATATTTTTAGTATAAACATCCCAATTAAACTGCCGCGCATTAGAATAAATATTAGTTATTGTTGAAGCTTATGTTTCACGGAAAAGAAGCGTCTGCATGAAAGAACTACGTGGAAACTTCTAGTCATTTGATAGTCACATAATCTTCTTAATGATGATCGCCTGTAACGTATAAATAACGTAATTAGCTTTCTTTTTCTCCACAGCATCCAAAATTTAGATGATATGGCCTTTCTCAATAGGAAAAAAATACCTTCAGCCTTTTCTTAAATTCAGAAGTCTGAGGTTAAAACAAATTCGGGGACGTAAAGTTACCTTAGCCAAAGACACGCTTAAATTTTCATGAAATATACTATATGCAATTAAAGGTTTCTGGAGATGTTTTCCCTCGCGGTGTCTCTGAAAACAACAGCCAATAGCTATATGGCGGTTCATTTTGTTATCGCTACAAAATTCATTTAAAAATGGCCAGCGAGATTTATGATTAACCCATAGTTCATGTTTTTGGATGTGCGTAAAATACCTCTCTTGTCCGTGACAACTATGCGATTACAGGCACATTATTCTCATTCAAATTACAATTCAATTTTGCCCTAAATTAGCTGATTCGACCCGTGTTCAGGCACTTATAAAAGTCATATTTTCAAGATTATTAAACAAGATATTAGCTGAATTCTTAAGTGAAAAGAAGCGAAGTACTTAAAAGCTACTTTCGTCATAAAATTAATTTGATCAAAATATAAGTTCTGAGATTAAGTTCTTTTCAAAAACTGCCATTGTAGTTTGACATTGTAGGCTATACTGAAATTATTATGACGTTATACACTGATAAAATCTTTCTCTGAATGTCTCATTCATTTAAAACCTGACAAGTGAGTCTCTAATCATTTCTATCAATTTATTATAGATTTTCTGACATTTATCTTCCATCAATCATACACGTATATGACAAGACAATGTTCTTCACCATTTCACACAACGTGAGAATAAAAACAAAATTCATAGAATGGGACAAAACGAGGTTCTTTCATTAAAATAATTGACACATATATATATTTATCACATCACAAAAGTTTATAAGAAATTTCTCAGCAGTTTTTCGGATAAATCGGATGTATAAACTCGATGAAAATGCTGCGGTATATCGAATTTATTTTCGACGTACATTTCTTCTTATTTTCATTTACATTTACTAAAATTACAAAAAAAATTATTAAAAGCTGCTTTATCATGTATATCATTTATTTTCATTAAACTATACTTGATCCCCAATATTCCTAAAATTTCTTGTTAGTAATTCTTGTGATGGTTTTCTGTGTAAAAACTGAATTAAATTAACTCTGAATTATCAGCATTTCTTATGCATGATTAAAAAAGAAATTAACTATTCATGTGTATTTATATATATATTGTTTTATAGTTTAGCTCCATTGATATTAGAAAAAAAAATTAAATAAGAAATCATATTAAATATGATGAGACTGTTTGTTTTCTTTTAATTATAAAAAAAATTCTTCATACAAACAAAAATATTTTAATTATTTCCAAGACGTAACCATTTTAAATAGAAATAATTTATTTGAAAAGTCCCAATTTTACGATTTTCAAATATATATTATAAGGCACATAAATTAAGAGGGTAGAAAGCATATCGGGATTACCTTAAATCGTGGTACTAAAAAATGCATTTCTAGCCTTTGCTGTAAATATTGCCAGTTAAACCGGGGATTTTTAATACGGCTAACAGTTCAGTCCTCCTTTCTTACTTCTTACAAATCTAAATTTAAAATTAATTATTTCATAGTAGAATCTTTTTTTAATTTAAGGTTTTTGTGTAAAAAAAAATATAATAATAATTTAACTGTTTTAGAGCATACGGATGTACCGTGTACAACAGGGTTTTTTTTAAAAATGTTTTAACTAACTTTTTTCCTATTCGCAAATTTTTTGTCAAAATATTTAAACTGTTAAAATGATTATCATACATATGTATGGCAATTTGGAGCCTTTACATGAATGAACAAATTCCATTAAATGATCGAAAACTTCATGTATTACATGTTACACTTGTATGTGGATATTCGAAGTGTCTGTGACAAGCGCGACTGAGGCATTGGTCGCTCTGATTTTTTTTTAACTTTCTGAATAAATACTTCTTCAATGCATGCATCTTTTACACTCCCAGTTGTATTGAACCTGTATATGTTTTGCATTGTTATTGAATTTATAGCAATCCTGCGTCACATGGGGGGATGGTCAATCAAAAACAGCAACATTTGCAAAGAAAGAAACTATAAGTCCGATTTCTTTGTAGACGTATTTTAAATGCATTTAAAAACAGTCATTTGATGAAACGTCAGAAAATTCAGTCAATCACTATTTCTTTATAGAGAAATATGCGCTAATCGATCAAATATATTGCTTAAGATAACGGGCGGATATTTTTCTTGTGATGGTTAATCAGCGATTCTATTTTCTTCGAATTTTGTTGGAGTCTGTTTTAGCTGTAGTTATTTACAAAAATCTGACTTAGATTTGTGGATTTTTTTCACTCATTTCCGTAGGTAGTCTAATGATAATAAATGCCGAAATTAACTTTCGACCTTTCCCATTGTTGGAGTTTGAATAGAGCAAGCAGGTAAGAGTCAAGGACGTACAGTGTTTTTCAGCACAAATTATCCTATCTTTTAGAAATATCGTTTTTAAACAGCGTTTGTAATGCATGATTTTGAGAGGTATCGCATGAGACCATCGACAGTTTAATACGACCTATAGTTTGAGTTATAACGACTTTACTGTCAATATTTGACAAATTCATGATTATTTCAAGGCACAAAAAATGTATTTCCTTATGAAATATTTCCGTGTCAATTCATATGTAATTTTTTTGCTGAATGGAATCGAACCATCCGCAGGTCAATACAAGCCATAGATATTGAGATATTTTTCTACGTACATTTGACAACTTCGGGAAACAATGACTAAGTTGAAAGCGATGAAAAGCTAGAATTCCTGCTCTAAGCATATAGAAGAGGATGTGCAAATACCGGCTACCACATTTTCTTTCAATCTAGATCCTATTAGTTTGAAAATTTGTGGAGGAAAAAGAGTCATGGTAGGGTACTTTGATATGTTTCACATCCATTTACAAAAAAAAATCAGTTTGAAAAGTGTTTTCTGTTTATAAAAGGAAAGATTCGAAAGTCTTTAAAATTGTTGGTTTAGAAAATGGCGTCTACATACACAAAATGAAATGTTTAATAAACAAGCATTTTTAAAAAAATTATAAAAATCATAGAGACCAACTTTGACAGTTTTCTTTCCATTCTGTTCCTAGTTTTGTTTTTCACGTATTAAACCAAATTGAAGCTTGAAATGTAGTTATCTACAAAAATCCGACATAGTAGTCACTCTGATCGATGCAATCGCTATGAGTCCACATATTCCATTTTAAACATTGAACCCAGAGTTTCCCTACTTGGCCACAGAGAAAGCGCCTTCGCAGACAGCAATTGCATCCTCTTCCTCAGTCGAGTATCTTCCTTTTTTAACTTTTTAAAATCCACTTTCTACCACTTTCAGCTGAAATTCTCAGTTTTTCCTGTCATTTTTCACTTTTCTCTTCCTATTTATTGCGGAAGTATACAATAGCACTTTTCTGTCAGGTCATCCGGTAACGAATTTCGCAAATGAGGCAACGAAGCAATACATCGTCAGTGATCCCATAAATTAGTTTATTTTCCTTCCCTTCACGCGGAGTACATCCAGAGAGGTCTAAATACCGATATTTGGATGCTATATTTAAGTTAAAACCGGTATTACTCATTCCTATAGTAAAATACCAATAATATTTAGAAAACAATTTAATCGTCAATTGAGGTCAATATGCGATCAGTATTTTTTAAAACAAGAACGAAAAATCATGCGTCAAGCATATATTATGAAACACTTTCGAACACTTCCAGAAAACTTTAAGCAAAACTTCACCGTTTAATAAGGTGAAAGATGATGTCTAAGTAAACAACTTGGAAAACGAATAACACATTTGAAAATTCAAATTCAGGAATTACCATCAATTGTAAGAAAATATACGAATTCTTCTGTGCTATCCTGTATATGATTTATAAATTTGTATATATTATGAACTATAGTACGCTAAACTGTAGTTCATTTAGGAAGCATATAGCACATTATTGAAAATTCCCCTTCAGCGATTTCAGCCAATAAACAGAAATATGCTCTATCTTTTGTGCTGTCCTGTTTATATTTATACACACGAAGCAGAAATTTTGTGACATTTAAAAGCGTACACTACAACTGAAAACGCACAATCAACAATTATTTTTAACAGACAGCTGTACAACCGGATTATTGACCTGTCCCTGTAAATAAAAGATGAATGCATATTCTATAGTACATCTTATATATTATGTACCTCTTATATTGCATCGCAGTGATACAAATCAATTTTGATATTTTTGAAATAGTGTAACACCATTAAAATACACCGCAAACAATTTTCCCCATATACCGTCATGTAACGGAATTATTTTGACTGTCCCTGTAAATGAACTATTAGTGCTACACATTTCATTTTCAATACCGAATATGCTATTGTTAACCTCAATAACATATATCAATTGCATGTCAATCCGAGTATATTTATGTGAGTTGGAGCACGGAGAGAAAGACGGCCAGACAAGCAGAATTCATAAACGCTTTTTGACTATGTTGGAAAGTGTTAAAAATGAAAAACACAGAGACATGAAAAAGTTTTGATAACCCAAATTCCATCCTGTCGACACTTTTGCTTTTATTGTTTGTAAATGAGACGGACTTTAGCGACGTACAGCTCGTGCCGTTCTTCTCTCAATTAAAGGTACAAACTATTGTGTATCGCTGCTAGGCTACGCTGCTTTCAGTTGTCAGAACACCTACTAGCTGGAATTTGGATTCTAGCCGGTATTTGAATCTTCTTCTCTATTTGTCCGAGAAACCGGAGCCCCACCAGTGGCTGAGAGGTTGTGCTCTCGAAGCTGGTAGACGGGAGGTGCTGGGTTCGATCCCAATCGCGCCCGTCGACCTAATCGTTCGGAGTTTTCGTGGTTTTCTTCGAGCCGTGGATTTATCCATGCGTAAATACGGATTAGGTTCCCTTAGAAAGACCCCCACGTAGGGCACTCCCCCCGGGCCTATATCCCTAGTGTAGATAATTGGCCGTCAATAATCAACCCAACTCAACCCGAGAAACCGGAATTTCCCATCTCAACTTGTATAATCCCATAATTAGTCCATTATAACGCAAAAATTGGCTAAAACCGATTAAAAGAGTACTTATTATGAATTATTATTAAAAAAATTATTATTAGTATTAAAAATGAAAGAACATCTGTACTAATAAAGGAAAGTTTCGCTCTTTCTTTCTCTCAGTGTGTGTGTGTGTTTGTCTACCACAAATAGAAGTCTAACAATTTGGGTGAGGTTAGTCCAAGGTAGGTTCTGATGCATCTGAGGCTCCGATTTTTTGATTTTGTTATATTTAACCGATAAATTCAAAAAACTTATCAGAAACGCAATCTTTTTTTCTGTAAATTGGCAAGCGCAACCGTGCATGCTCAGTCCCGTGAATTTTAACTATTTTTTAAGAAGCTATCATTATTTCAACCAGTTTATGCTACATAATTTTCAATTTTTATACTTTGATTTTAGTACAAAGCGATGTACAGATTTAATTATGAAATTTTGTTTTATCTGATATTATGAGTTCATGAATGGTTTTAGCTACATTGTTTATCAGATTACTTTTTTTATTAAACTCATTTTCATGACAAATATTTAACGTGATTTTTAAAGATAATTTGGTGTTTGTTTTAGGTCTTTCTGGCGCATCATGTCTCTAAAGGGACTTTGTACCATTACAACCAACCAACTAAAACCATTAATTCCTTTATAAGGGTTTTCATCGGTAAATAATGACTATGTATTCATATATTTAACTCGACATTTGTGATTTCCAATCAATATCAAGTAAAAAATTTGTTTCGCTTCACTGTGCGTCGTGTGCATTCTAAATGTTTAAAAATAAATTTGACACAATTCGGATGTTGATTAACCGCGTAAATTATAATTCATTTCAATAATGACCCCTTTTTTACATATACACAGTTGCTAACCTTCCTGTTTTTCTCATGTCACAAAAAATGCATGATACCATAAAAAATATTTGTTATGGTATCTTTCTTTAGAAACTAACTACTTTCTTTATAAACTTTTCTTGTTGAAAATGGGTTTTTTACTTTAAAAAACTGGAAGGTTGGTGTGATAATGTTGAGGGTGAAGGAAATTTTATAAGTTATAGATATATTTTCCAGGTTCCGTATTTTAATAAAAAAAACTCCATCTATTTATATAATATGCAAGTGAGGTAACGATTCCGGGCAGAACCCATCCATTTAACAGCGATTTCCTAACAAATTTAAACATTTGGCGTTATAGCAGCTGCCAACAATTAAAAATCCACAATAAAATTCTTTCCATAACAAATAATTTTATATTGAAAGATTTCCACGTGAAAAACAAAAATGAAATAAAAAGTTTCAAGAATGAAAATTAAGATGAATATGACGTCATATTGGAAGTATAACAGAGATTTTCAAATAGTTCCCAATAATACAAGCTGCATAAATATGAGAAAGTACAGAAAGCAGGTAAATATGATGTCAGCAGGTGATTATATAACGTCAAATGAGTTTGAGGAACGTATTGATTTATGATAAAAACCCGATTATGTAAATATTGGCATATTTTAACACTTTGAGGCTCTCGGAACTCTTTTTAGCTATTTTAAAATGTATTTCACATACGTATAGACGTGTGTGTATGCATGCATCTTAGAATTTCTACAAATTTTCAGATTCCCAGAGCTCATTCTTAGTATGGAGAAATGAAAAAGATTTCAGATTAAAAAAAAAAAAAATCATATGCTTATATTTTTTGCAATACAAATCTGTAAAAGCTATTTGTAGCGATATTGCCTTCAATCTATATCTGTCTTCCTTTATTAAGATAGATCTGTAAATTTTCCTCTGTTTTGTCATCTTATTTACATCAAATAGCAAATTTGATAAAACCCAGAGCCGCATGCATTCAGGTCCTGAACTTTAGAAAAATGCCATGAAACGTTATTGTCGATGAATAGTATATGAATATTTTTATTAATGATTTCATATTTTAAGTGAAAATCATGATTTCTAACCACCGTCCTAGGATGGGCATTTACACTAGTAAATAAATATTCAATGCTTTTTATTAAAATGCCATGATCATATAATATATTTAGGGTGGGCCGAAAAAACTTTTATTTTTTTTGATTCGCTATACCGCGGAAAAATTGGCTTTAGGATTGATTAGTAAAATAAAATGAAAAAAAAAATAATTAAATTTTAATTTTAACGGCAGAGCAGCTCAAATAAATTTATTGAAAAGCAATACACTGTTAAAAATTTTCAGCAAACTGTCCAGTCATTTGACCGTTTTCGTAGAAAACGGTTATATAACCGTAAATTAACTATTTTCTAACCATAAAATGAGCAATAATATGGTCACAATATAGTTAATTTACGGTTATGTAACCGTTTTTTACAAAAACGGTCAAATGACTGGACAGTTTGCTGCAAATTTTTAACAGTGTAGTTTTCTTTCTTTTTTTAAAGCTATAAATTAAAAAAAACCGCTATAGTGAAAAATCTTTAAAAGAACGATATAAAAATACATTATAATAAAAAAAGAAGCAAAATTACTTCATTTGGGGTAGCGCAAAGCATTTAAAAAATCCTTAAATTAACGCAATCAAGTTGCATTCACTCAGTGAATGTTGGCCGGATTGTGGGCCGGGTCTTTTTTTTTCTTTTTTGATTCGCTATACCGAAAAAGACTTGTGTCTAGGGTAGCTAAGTAAAATGCAAAAACAAAATAAATAAAATTTTACTGCTGGCGGTAGCGCAAAAAGGCCTAAAATTTGAGAAAATTTGGCCTAAAACTCGCGTTTTTTCTCAAATTTTAGGCCTTTTGCGCTACCACCAGAAATAAAATTTTATTTATTTTGTTTTTGCATTTTACTTAGCTACCCTAGACACAAATCTTTTTCGGTATAGCGAATCAAAAAAGAAAAAAGAAGACCCGGCCCACAATCCGGCCAACATTCACTGAGTGAATGCAACTTGATTGCGTTAATTTAAGGATTTTTTAAATGCTTTGCGCTACCTCAAATGAAATAATTTTGCTTCTTTTTTTATTATAATGTATTTTTATATCTTTCTTTTAAAGATTTTTCACTACAGCAGTTTTTTTATAGCTTTAAAAAAAGAAAGAAAACTATTGCTTTTCAATACATTTATTTGAGCTGCTCTGCCGCTAAAATTAAAATTGAATTAATTTTTCTTTCATTTTTATTTGACTAAGCAACCCTAAAACCAAGTTTTCCGTGGTATAGCGAATAAAAAAAGATAAAAGTTTTTTTCGGCCCACCCTATCATATATATTATAGGAGAGGTGTCTCTTAAGAAGAAGAAGAAACTCACACAGAGCAGAGAGTGATTGTGTGACAGAAAATTATTGCCAGAGATTTGCATTAATTGGCGACAAAAAATATATTATTTTGGCGTTAGAATTCGAAAGAGAAGTTACTTTTGGATAGTTGTGGAATTTCCAGTAAATTAAAATAACTATTTGCCTCAGAGCAACAAATCTTGCCCTATTTGGATATGTTCAGCTAAATTTAGAAAATAACATCACACATAAATTTGATTGGAAGATGCCACTGCGAATGAAGAATAAACAGTCGTTACTTTTTTGAGTAAAAAAAAAATTAAGAAAAGATATATTAAGGATAATCTATTTGACAGCTTGAAAAGGAAAACATTATTTTAAATGAGATGAAGGTATATTTGTTTGATATAAATATTGCTATAATTTGAAGTGTCAACATTTGCAAGATTAATGATTCTGAAATGGAAGTTAAATTACTTTTTGGGTTATTTATGAGAGATCAAAAAGATAATTATTATTATGTTTATTTTACAAGCTATAAATAGAGTTTTGTATACAATTATGTATTATAAAGAAAAGGATTAACGGTTTGATTTAATGTGAACACAATAAATTATACTGAAAAAATATCTATAATAAATATATGACTGCATCAAAAATTTAGGGTGAAAAATATTTTCTTCTCCTTTTTTTAAAAGGAAATGCATTCTTTTGAATAGAAAACTTTGATACAGAAATTCATTTCTATTGAAAGAGGAATTAAGAATTGTAAGCCTTAATAAATTAATTAATGTAAGGAGATTTTATTTAATTAACTGAAATTTAGGGCTGGGGGGGGGGAGATTTAAATAAATTTAAAAGGCTAAGATGAAAAAAATATATGTAACATGAACTTTATTATAGTTGGAAGCTGTGTAATATAACCCTGATGGAGCCATTTTCATTAGTTTCAGTAGAATTTCGAAAACTTATTTCACACTACAAACGTACCTACCCTAAATGACAGCTATAACTTGCATGGAATGGAATTGTTTAATTCAAAACTTGAAAAAAAATGCAGACTTTTTACTTTTTCGCATTTTTATTGTAGCAAAAGCTAAATCATAAAATAAAAATAATTAAAAATTCATATAATTTTTAAATACCAAAGAACAAAACAAACTTTTCTTTCTATTCGTTTTTTATGTTTGCTAATAATATTAAATAAGTTGTTAATAATGGTCAATTATTTTGACCTAATATTTTTTATATATAAAGGCATTAGTTCAAAAGTAATTAAGCAATTACCGAATAAATTATGTAAAATGACAGCGTGCATCACGTACACAGCTGTACACAACGTACACAGCATGTGAAACCTGTATAGATGTGTATGTGAACGCAGTAGAAATTGGGAGCATTAGGAACAAAATTATTATAATTAATGAAGTGACTATTTCTATAGAAAAATTTTACTTAAGCTCTAACAATTCTCAACAACTTCGTTTACAATAAGATTAAAATATGAGTGAAATCCCATTACATTGTATGCTCAAGTATTTAGTGAGAATAAAATAGAATAATTTTTTCTTTAAAATAAACGTTTACGCGTCATCATGCCTTTGGGCAACATTTATTCATGCATAGGGCTATTAAAACTTTCATTTTCTTTTACAGTCAAGGATATTTTTTTTAAATGCCGCTGCGTAGAAATGTTTTTTAAAAATTATCTTATCAAATAGAAAGAGTTTTTTAAACTTTCGTTTGGATATTAAAAAGTAAAAGTGTAAAATATGGTAATTATCTAGATTACTTTTATTAATCCTCTTAAGATAAATTATTTAACAAAAGTTATTTCTCATTCCTTTAATATAGAAAATATTTTAAAGTTTGCATGGGAAACCAAACAACATTTTAAAGCATTAAAAAAAAGTAAAACAGATTTTAAAAAAAGCTTTAATTAAAGAAGTGCATTGTGAAAAGGTAAAAGATGGATTTCAATATTTAAAAAATAAGCCACTTGCAAACTCTGTACTTATTTTTTCAATTAATTTCCTAATTTTTTCTCAAAAACCGTTGAGTGCATATTATTTTGCTACGGTCACGGCTTTTTAAGGAAGATCAACTTGCAAAATAAGACTAATAATCCGAACTTAAAGAACCTTTTTTAAAAATTCAAATGAGCAATATTCATAAAAAGAAGTAATTACTATCAAAAGTTGTGCATCCATGACAAAGTAATAAGCATACGTCTCTAGCCGGGTATAACTAGAAACGATATCTGTCAGTATCTAAAGCTCTTTATCTAAAATAAATTGGCCTGAGTCCGATGTATATAACATTTATCTAATGCAAAATATGAGTTAAAAGCAGATTTTTATTGTATTTAATTGCAACTATTAAAAATATCAATAACAAAGCAGGGTAGTTGTAAAATAACTTAATCTACTTGGACATTTAAAGCTAAAATTAATGAATGGAATGAAACAATTTTTATATAACTTTTGAAAGCATAAGGGGGTTCTGCGAAATTCTGAGAAAAAAGTAACACAAAAACAATAGAAAGGTTGAATACATACTGGCTTTTCAAGACACGTTAGTGGCACTGGCGTGTCACGTATGAACAAAAAATATATAATCCGTTTACTTAGCAATTAATGCAAAAATCCTTTTTTTCTAGGCCACTATTAATCACAAAACACATTGCTACTGTTTTCTCTTTTTTGTTACTAAATTCATCTCCCTATGTCTTTAAAATTCTAAGTCGAAAATGAGGTCGCTCTAGTTAAAGAAACCTTCAAACGGAGGAAGATATTTCCGAAACTCCTTGTAAAATAAAGTTTACTTTCTACTAAAGTTTTACTTAGCTAATTTTTTCTCTGATTTTCATAATTATTTATTATTGGAAACATGTGTAATTAAACATACTGTGCAAGATGTATATACACAGCAGTGAAATTAAGTATCCATGTATCTGATTTAAATATAACACATATATATATATAGAGAGAGACGTGCGTATCCCTCTGTTTCACTTTGCTACCCCAACTACCCAGCGCAGCCCACTGGTGTTTGTATGTTGTAGTAGCCTCGACTCTCCCATCGTGCACTAGGGTGGTTCCATGTCGGTAGCTGTGGGGGTATGGGGGAGATGTCCACTAAGGGCATTTTCATATTTTGACCAAAGTCTTCTAAAAATGTTTGGAATCTTCTCCAACGGGAATTGGTTCATCCAGCTTAACACGAACTCATTAAGTTATAGATAACTAAGTAAGATGATTTCGAGTTTCGTAGCGGTGGAAATTGAAACTAAACGATACTGCAGCGTGTGCGTAGCACGCCTGCTATACAATTCCGTAGGCAGCGGGGACGCGTGCCGGAGTTTCGTTCGGAAAGAGGCTTGCTTATAACAATATGCGCTTCGAAAATGATTGTTTTTATTGAAAACGCAAAAGACAGTTGCTGATTCCGGGCAGCGCCAGGTGGGTCAGGTAGTAATAAAATACAGATTCACCTAACTCAGGCAACTTTTCTTTTTCTCATTACCTGACATTTTCTGAACAGAAGAATTGTGATTAGTAATGTTTGCCTGAGGTCACACACATATCCTGAATCACATCATCCCAATGAATGTTTACTTAGGTACAAGGGTCGTACGGATGGTAATGCAAAAGTTGCAATAACATTTTTATTAATTGATATACGTCGTTCTAATTTCACATTTTGTACACTTCTTTCTCAACACAAAGATACTACTCAATACACTCTCCATCCCAAGCAATGCATTTGTGCCAACGTTGAACCCAAAGGTACATTTTACGGTGCCGAAAGGATAAATATTAGGAAATGTAGCAAATTCCCCTCTGTTTTCATTATGTATACTTAAGTTTTAAGTAAGCTATTAAATACATTTCCGACAAAATAATTTTAATATTTCACTTTCGCGTTTAATCTTTTAATGAATATGTCCCCTCTGTGGACGTCCCTTCCTCTCAAACTCAATGTTCATTTCAATGACATTTAAACAATTTAAATCTTTTTACAATTTTTCTTTCAATAATAACTAATGAATAGTTAAGTTCTAATTTAATATATTTTTAAAAGGTTTTATTATTCCTAAGGAATTAAATTCTAAGTGAATACAGTTTCCCTCCGTGGACATTGAAAATAAGTTTCAAAAAGTGCCATAGATGTCAATTTATGGGAGAAAGAAAGCCTTTTTGTTTTTGATGTTGTGTTCAATGATTGAATCTTTTCCAATTGATTAGTTCCACTTGGTGTTTAGCAAAGTTCTCCGTGTATATACTCCATAAATAACGTCTCAGGAAAAGATTATTTATAATATCAAGTTGAACATTGAATTGAATAAAGATAGACCAAATGGTTAAAAATTGAAAACTTAATTTGTGTTGCCCTCCGTGTGGACTTGCCATATCCAACTTTACTGATATTGTCTAGTTTCTAGGTCAGTTATCAAACATTGTGTGTAGTATAAGGAGGTATCGGATACAGAAAGAGGATTTGAAAAGTAATGAAATCCCGATGCGCATTATTATTTTTCAGAAAATTACATTAACAATTTGTTTAGCCAATTTTGCCTTTTCTGTGAGAATGTCCCTTAACAATTTAATTCTAAAAAATAAATATGTACCAATTACGCTCAATAATTACTTAATTATGCCTTATTGAATTTTTTTTTAATGTAAACGTCTCTTCCAATACCCTCCAGGGCCATGTCAAAATTTAAAATAATGAATCACGTGAAAAATAAAACTAACTTGACCACTAATCTAAAGTTTTTATTAAATATAAATGAAGGCATCCGTGCATTTTGTAATATTTTTTTACATATATTTATAAAAACACCAGTTATTTTGTACCTTTTTGTTAGAATGACCCGTGTGCAGTGCTGAACACCTTTCTTCACAGCCACCTTGACCTTCTTAGTGTCATCAAAGAAGACTGTTTCTCTGTAATAATCCTTCTGTTTCAATGCAGGTAATTAATAGATTCTAAGTAGAAACGGTTCAATGTTGGTGCAAATGCATTGCTTGTAATGGAGGCTACATTGTACTGAGAAAGAGTTGCTTTACAAATCTGTAGAATTACAATTATACATGTCGATTAATAAAAAAGATTATGCAAACTTTTGCATTACTTTCAGTACGACCTTAGTATTTCCAGTTTGTTGCAGCAGTAAATAATTTTATAGATTGTCTCTAGATAAATAAAACTGCATCGAATTTATTTATAGCTAATAGAGTGGTTTTAAAAGATATTTTTTACATATGTCTCAGCATTCGTGTCATGTGAACGAAAAAAAATTGATTTTTATTACTTTTTAGTATGGCCCCATTTCCATCTCCTATAATCTCGTATCAATCATTTAAGAATATACAAAATGTAGTTGACAAATAATGGCATCATCCACGTATGATGGTTATAAGGCCACTGGGGATTTGAGGCAAAAAATATTTTAAAACTGGATTTTAATTCACAATAAAAACAGAAAACCAAGTTTTTAGTGCCATAAAACGCTGAAAAACTATAAAAGTGTCATAATTCGGCCAGTTTTGCTCATAGAAGACCAGAACTTTTACATTTTATTTGTTAGAAATGTTTTCTAAATATGATTTATAGAACCCAGATACAGTATAAAAATTTTAATTTCGTAAATTTTAAGAAAATGATTATATTGAAGTTCATGGATTTATGTATGATAAAGAACAACATTTGAAACTTAAAATGAAATTGGAACTATACGTCTAAATCTAACGGTTTAGGCTATTTGTCAGCGATAAGAAGGGACACGCTGTATAGTTATTTTGAAATGTACGTGACATTTAGAATACATTTATCAAAGTAATGACATACAAGCAACAAAATTTGATTGATGGAAAGGATTTTGGACAAAAACAGATTA
Source organism: Maratus michaelseni (assembly GCA_963931845.1). NCBI lineage: Eukaryota > Metazoa > Arthropoda > Arachnida > Araneae > Salticidae > Maratus > Maratus michaelseni. The sequence goes on from OZ007586.1 coordinate 7,696,527, forward strand.
GACGAGCCTTCTATTATCGCCAAGCTAATATTTGTTTACTAGTTTAACACATCTAAGCGAACTTGTCCAAGTAAATATCACCAAGTTAGGTATTGCGAGTTAACATATAGTTTAGAAAAAACTGCAAATTTGAGCAGGCGTCCTGTTCATAAGTCGCTCATTTTGTAATTTACAGGGTGTTTCATAAAAGATGGGCAAATGTTGAAAAGTTGATAGCAGACATCCAAACAAACAAATTTCATCAAAGAATGCATAGTCGTAAATAAAACGCAAAGGTGCTGGCGCATTTGAAAACTTGGTCCATGCAAACGTTAAGGCTCCATTCCTGTACCGAGTTATCGGGAGGAGAACGACACTAATTTCATTCAAATGTGATGGAAGAACGACGTGTTTGCAAAATTGCGCCCCGATTAATACATAAAAGCCGCTGATCAGAGTGTGCAACTGCCAATCGCGGTAGGAACGTATCCGAAGATGTGGCCCTTCACTAATAAGAAAAAGGTTGATATGCGTTTTATCTACGGAACTTCAAATTAAAATGACTCAGAGGCTCAACCATTGTACGGACAGCGGTTTCCCAACAGGCGATTGTCCGACCGTAGAACATTTGAGCGCCTGGGCCGACAGTTGTGTGAGACCGTATCCTTTCTCGCTTCCTGGTCCGATGCAGGTCGGGCAAAGACGGACGGAACGCTAGTTGGGGAAGAAGAAATTCTGGATATGGTGGCTGATCAGCAAAGTACAAGTATACAAGCAGTGGCTAGGCAATCACATGTATCGCACTCCACGACACGGCAAGTACTGAAGGATGAACGTTTGGATCTTTATGTTCGTCTAGTCCAGGAAATGACTCAAAGGGATTATCCTCGTCGTGTGGAATTGGCCCGCTGGTTTCTGCAGCAGAACGCGATAAATTCAGATTTTAGGGCAACTGGGCTTTTCTAGGATAAATATGTCTGCACACGTGAAGGTGCATTTAACACTCACAATCAATATGTATGGAGGATATAAATCCACCTGCCACTTATTCGCATGCTCCTCAAGGAAGCTTTTCTATCAATGTTTGGGCAAGAATAATCGAAGACCACCTACCCGTACCTTATCTTCTGCCAGAACACGTTGAAGGGAAAAATACCTCACATTTCTTCTACAGCTGCTGCCAGACCTGTTGAATGCCGTTCCCCCACATATCCGGTGGGTAATGTGGTTTCATCAAGATGGAGCACCAGCCCATTATGTACGAGGCGTGCGAAACTATCTGGATGTAACATTTCCCAACCGATGGATTGGGAGAAGTGGTCCTGTAGCTTGGCCACCGCGCTCGCCAGATCTTTCATGTCTCGACTTATTGTTCTGTGGACTCTTATGTATGAGATCCCCGTTGAATCTGGAGACGACCTCGTCGCTAGAAGTTTGGCTGCTGCAAAGGAAGTTCGCGATATGCCTGTTTTTTTATTTTAAGAAGTTCGCCAATCCTTTCTTGGCCCTTGTGCCACATGCATAGACACTGCCAATCACTGATTTGAACACTTATTGTAATCACGTGTAATTAAACTTGCTTTTGTCACTTAATCGTTCTTTGTGTGTTTTTGCCTCGTATAACAGCGCCCTCTAGCACATTTGTGTTGTATTTCGACCATGCATTCTTTGATGAAAGTTGTTTGTTTGGATGTGTATCATCACCTCTCAAAGTTTTGCCTATATTTTATGAAACACCCTGTATAAATGTAAACTAGTCTAAGCGAGTTTGTCGTAACACGTACCGCCATGTTCTGTGATTGGTGTTTTCATGGTTCCGACAAAATCTTTCAATCTGAGCACCTTCCAATCCGTATGTCTCAACTCTAATAAATTATGTTACTCTAACAGCAAATAAAACATTTCGATCTATAATGTATTATGTAGATCCCACAATTTTATAGTCCTATACATTTTTACTTTCTTCTATCTATACAAGAAGAAAGTATTGTGTTCCTGAAGTATTTCAACTTCTGGTTTTCGACGGATTTATACGTTTTAGAATGCACTGAATACGATTTGACTGTTTTTAGAAAATGTCTGTGCGTGACGCTGAGTCTCCGTGTATGTTTCTCTGTCTGTATGTGACACACATTTTCTTGGCGCTATAATTCACGTACTATTGCGTAGAATAGGATGAGATTTCATATGAAGTTCTCTCCTTATGTTACTGATTCATTTTATAGAAAATTCCTAAATTTATATGATGCTTATACCTCCAGTTTCAACGAAACATCCAAATTTAGAATCCTGATGATGGAAATAGATTGTCATTAAATTTAGTTGCGGTCATCTAAGAAAGGGTGCCGAAATTTGATTATTTGTTCGCTATGCTTATATAACCGGTTTTAAATTAACGAAACTTCGCGCTTTGCATCCTGAAAATAGGAATACAATGTCATTGGATTGAAATAATTTAATTGATTTGATTTATATAGAAGAATGTTTTATGATAGCCACAACATATTTCAAAATAGAAATATTGCCTATGTTAGTATGAATCTGAACGAAAAAACAATGCTGTCAACGAAACTTCATTTAGGTACCCATCCCATAATCTATACTAATATTATAAAGGAGTAAATCTTGTTTGTTTGTTTGTAGGGGGTAATCTCTGGAACTACCGAACCGATTTCAAAAGTGATGGTGGCAAATTGATGGTGACAACCCCTGCTCCAACATAGGCTATATTTTATGTCGGTGCCACTAACCCCAGGGGGTGCAGGAGCAAAAAACGTTCTAAAATTGCGATTTTTCAGTTATCACACTGGCTGTCAAACCCTGAGAGCTTGGCAGCCGGTTCTGTATGTATGTATGTACGTACGTAATGCGATAACTCTTCATAGAAATATCCGTTTTCCTTCAAATTTTGTTTATAGGTTCACTGTGTTAAGGCGCTTCCCTGATTAGTTTTCGGGATTGATTGGTTAAGTATAAAAGGGGGGAACAAGGGGCTAATTCCCCCCCCCCTTAATTTATATAAATGGGTTTTTCATGCAGAATTATTCCGTTTTTCTTCAAATTTTGTTTATAGGTTCACTGAGTTAAGTCGCTTCCCTGATTAGTTTTCGGGATTGATTGGTCAAGTATAAAGGGGGGGAACAAGGGTCTAATCCCCCCCCCTTAATTTATATAAATGGGTTTTTCATGCAGAATTATTCCGTTTCCCTTCAAATTTTGTTTATAGGTTCACTGAGTTAAGGCGCTTCCCTGATTAGTTTACGGGTTTGATTAGTTAAGTATAAAGGGGGGGATCGGGGGGGGGCTAATCCCCCCCTTAATTTATATAAATGGGTTTTTCATGCAGAATTATTCCGTTTTCCTTCAAATTTTGTTTATAGGTTCATTGGGTTAAGACGCTTCCCTGATTACTTTTCGGGATTGATTGGTTAAGTATAAAGGGGGGGAACAAGGGGCTAATTCCCCCCCCCCTTAATTTATATAAATGGGTTTTTCATGACGAATTATTCCGTTTTCCTTCAAATTTTGTTTATAGGTTCACTGTGTTAAGGCGCTTCACTGATTAGTTTTCGGGATTGATTAGTTAATATAAAGGGGGGGATCGGGGGGCTAATTCCCCCCCTTAATTTATATAAATGGGTTTTTCATGCAGAATTATTCCGTTTTCCTTCAAATTTTGTTTATAGGTTCACTGTGTTAAGGCGCTTCCCTGATTAGTTTTCGGGATTGATTAGTTAATATAAAGGGGGGGGGGATTGGGGGGCTAATTCCCCCCCTTAATTTATATAAATGGGTTTTTCATGCAGAATTATTCCGTTTTCCTTCAAATTTTGTTTATAGGTTCACTGTGTTAAGGCGCTTGCATGATAATTTTCGGGATTGATTGGCTGAGTATAAAGGGGGGAACGGGGGGGGCTAATCCCCCCTTAATTTATATAAATGGGTTTTTCATGCAGAATTATTCCGTTTTCCTTCAAATTTTGTTTATAGGTTCACTGAGTTAAGGCGCTTCCCTGATTAGTTTTCGGGATTGATTAGTTAATTATAAAGGGGGGGGATCGGGGGGCTAATCCCCCCTTAATTTATATAAATGGGTTTTTCATGCAGAATTATTCCGTTTTCCTTCAAATTTTGTTTATAGGTTCACTGTGTTAAGGCGCTTCCCTGATTAGTTTTCGGGATTGATTGGTTAAGTATAAAGGGGGGGAACGGGGGATAATCCCCTCCTTAATTTATATAAATGGGTTTTTCATGCAGAATTATTCTATTTGCTTCAAAATTTGTTTATAGATTCATTGGGTTAAGACGCTTCCCTGATTAGTTTTCGGGATTGATTGATTAAGTATAAAGGGGGGGAACGGGGGGCTAATACCCCCCTTAATTTATGTAAATGGGTTTTTCATGCAGAATTATCCCATTTCCTTCAAATTTTATTTATAGGTTCACTGTGTTAAGGCGCATCTCTGATTAGTTTTCGGGATTGATTGGTTAAGTATAAAGGGGGGGAACAAGGGGCTAATTCCCCCTTATCTATACTAATATATAAAGTAGTAAAGATTATTTGTTTGTTTGTTTGTTTGTTTGTAGGGGGTAATCTCTGGAACCACTGAAGCGATTTTAAAAGTGATGGTGGCAAATTAATGGTGACAATCCCTGCTCCAACATAGGCTATATTTTATGTCGGTGCCACCACCCCCAGGGGGTGCAGGAGCGAAAAACGTTCTAAAATTTCGATTTTTTGTGTACTGAAGGAGATAGAAGTATCAAATTTGGTATGGTAGTTACTTATAAGATGTAAATGCTCTCTAAGAACAAATTATAAAAACATTCGCAATTTAAAAGGGTGAGATGAGGAAGAAGCGTTCTAAAAACATTCTAAATTACAATTTCTATGGAATCTCTGAAACTACAGAACCGATTTCAAAAGTGATGGTGGCAAATGGATGGTGACAGTCCCTGATCCAACATATGCTAAATTTTTTTGTCGGTGCCACTTCCCGCAGAGGGTGCAGGAGCGAAAAACGTTCCAAAATTATGATATTTTCAATAATGAAGGAGTTAGGAACTTGACATTTTGTATGGTCGTTACTTACAAGATTTAAATGCTCTATAAGAACAAAATCTAAAAAAATTCGAAATTTAAAAGGCTGAAATAAGCAAAAAATTTTCTAAAAACATTCTAAATTACAATTTGTATGGAATGTCTGGAACTACTAAAGCGATTTCAAAAGTGATGGTGGCAAATGGATGGTGACAATCCCTGCTCCAACATAGGCTATATTTTATGTCGGTGCCACTACCCCGAAGGGGTGGGGAAGCGAAAAACGTTCTAAAATTGCGATTTTTGCGATGCTGAAGGAGCTAGAAACTTCAAGTTCGGCATGATTGTTATTTATAAGATCTAAATGCGCTCTAAGAACAATTTCTAAAGAAAAATGATCTAATGATTCTGCGATTTTTCAACTATTGAATTTCTAAAATTACCAAATTTCACAATAGAGTACCATAGCGAAACCTTCACGCGTAAAAAGATAATGATAAGGGCGACATGTCCTGACGTGTATATTGACTATAGCACGAGTCACAAATTATAGTATCCTTATTATTCTGTTAAAATATAAAAGTGAATTATGAAATGTCAATATTTTGTTTGATTAAAGGTTCGTTAAGAGAAATTGACCAGCGTAGCGGGCGTAGCTTGCTAGTGTTTGATAAAACTTATCTTCCCTAACATGGCAGATTTGATCCAGTATCACCAACAGAAGATGAAATTTGTCAAAAAAATCACGAGGTGTCTAAATTCTACTCCATTTGGCTGTTAAAAATTTTATTTCTAGAAGTAGTTGTCGCATACATTTTACAGTTGTTAAATTTTATTATTCAATATTTTAAAGAACTTTTAAAAAACCAATTTTGCAATTCCTTGCATTTTCATTTCTTATATAATTAGTCTGATGAAAAGATTTTTAATAATTTTTCATTTAGGTTCTTTACCCATGTATTTGAACTAATAATTTCCAACATTGCTTTCACTTTTCAACAGGATTCTATTTCTGAACCTCTTATAAATTAATCAGAATTCAAAATTTAGATAAAAAATAGCTTACATGTATTTTGCATCATATTTGTTTAGTGCGCATTTCCTTACCCATTTTCTGAATAATTTCGAATTAGCTGTGCTGGGTTATTAATCATTAAAAGTGCTTTTTATCTCGCGATAAATATTTCACTAAGTATGAATAATTAGAGATCATAAAGCAGACTTCAACCATTTCGTGACGATAATCATTTGCTTCTACCTGTGTATGTTTTATTCATTCTGTAATGGGAGCTAATTATTATCTTCCATTCACGCTATTACAGAATGACTTCCGTATGCATTTGAATCCTAATATTAATTCTCTTCCAAGTGTAGTAATTCGAGTTTGCATGTGCTTTGGATATTAATCTTCTTGACGAAATAATGCTAGGGTCATGCATATAATTGACAGTGATAGATAACGTTAGAATAGCTTTTCGGAAGCATTTGTTTATTTCAACTAGAATACATCATGAATCCGACAAACATAGAGAATGGACGGTTTTTTTTAATTTCTCGAACTGATCGGTGTTCATTCAGTAGAAATAAACCCCCTTGCGCAAATTATTTTTGTTAAATCAATTCTTACATAATTAGAATATTTATTTCCGTTTAATGTCTTTACATTTATTAACAGAATGTACAGTACGCCAAAAAAATCGAACGATAGTTTCGATACTATACTAAATACTTAATTACAATACTAAAAGTTTCAGAACAAAGGTATTTGATTTTTTTGGTGATTTTATAGAACCCTGTTATAGTGAAGGGAAATTTTATTGAAGGACTATATACATATTTATTTTTATATTGACTTTAAAAATCATTACGCACATCACTATTTTGATTATTTCATTCGATTTCTCATGCCACTTACGAGTAAAGTGTACTCGAAGACCATATCGAGAAATGCTTTTTGAAAATTGCGTGATATTGGGACTGAAGGTGTTAAAATACTGATGTAACAATTCTAATCAATAAATCCATAAATATATAGTTTATGTGCTGTATTTTAGTGTGCATGAAATAGTAGAAAAGACTTTTATCTTAAATATTTTTCATATAGTTGACGATCTGAGTTTACATATCTACTGAAATTGACAACTAATGATGAAAAGTGAAAGAAAATGTATATTGGGGTTGACCATGTCGATTCTATTGGTGTCAGAAAAATTGTGTTTTTATTTATAATTTATAATAATCACATTATCAATTATTATTACAAATACATATTTATACCGCGTTATGGTTGGACTATAAACCGAAATAGTAATGAAATACATAAATTACTATTCGAATTAAGCCTAGATATCTTTAACACGAGCAGGGAAGACCGAGCTATGCTCGGTCAAAATTAGCTTTGAGTTCAAATATCCTGACCCCTGACCAAAATGACCCACTAATTGAATTTTCTCAAAAATGAGACCTAGCCCAACAATCTTCTCGTGTCCTAAAACCATAGGATTCAAAATTTAGTGTAAATAATCTAAGCCGTTTTTAAGATAAAATAGCTTGACCCATCATGACCAAAATGACCCACTATTCGAATTTTCTCGAACACATGACCTAGTCCAACAGTCTTCTCGTGCCCGAAAACCATAGGATGCAAAATTTAGTGTAATTACTCTGAGCCGTTCTTAAGATAAAATATCTTGATCCATAATGACCCACTAATCGAATTTTCTCGAACACGTGACCTAGCCCAACAGTCTTCTCGTGCCCGAAAACCATAGGATGCAAAATTTAGTCCAAATCGTCTGAGCCGTTTTTTAGATAAAATTAACTTGACCTCCAGTGACCCACTAATCGAATTTTCTCGGACATGTGACCTAACCCAATGATTTTGTCGTGCCCGAAACTCGTAGGATACAAAATCGTTAGAGCCGTTGTTTAGATAAAATTAACTTGACCCGGGTTGACCCAAAAATGACCCACTAATAGAAAGTTCTCGAACATGTGACCCAGCCCAATAGTGTTCTCGTGCCCGAAAATGGTAAGATACAAAATTCAGTCAAAATCGTTTGAACCGTTTTTAGATAGAATTAGCTTGACCCTGACCCTTGATGACCCACTAATCGAATTTTCTCGAACACGTGACCTAGCCCAATGATTTTTTAGTGCCCCAAAACGGTTACAAAATTTCATCAAAATCGTTAGAGCCGTTTTAAGATAAAATTTGCATATATATATATATAACCACACACAAAATTTGCTCGTATTAGAATATATGATACAAAATTTGATATGTTTGTATTACCGAATTTTTAAGCATAATGAACTTAAATATGCAGTAAAATTATGGTGTTACAATTGAACCTTTAAACGTCAAGTTGAATTTCAATATGTATATGACCTTTTATGACAAACTACATACAATAAAAGTAAACGTTATTCGAACTAAAACTGTACTGATTTTTCTTGCACTAATTAGCACTGAAACTATAGCCACCTTTCGGATTTTTTGGCGTGATATTAGGGCTGAAGGGCCGTGATATTGGGCCTTGATAAATACACAAGTTATATAAAAATACGAATTTTAAACTAGCAGTGTGTTTCACATTGATATAATCTGGATTTTTTTAATAACAATATTATATATCTGAAAGATAAACACTTCCATAAACATTAGCTACTATATTTTATTTTATTTAAAAAAATCTATCCAAATCAATATACAAAGTGACAAATATAAATAAAGCTAAAAATTTTAGTAAATTGAATGTTTCTTGGTGAATTTTACTTTATTTTCGATAAATTCCAAATCTCCCAAGAAACATTAATATCATCCTCAAAATCTACAAAGCCATTTTATTAGTATTCAAAATAAAATTCTCTTGTATGCAAAGTTTTAAAGACTACTTTTAAGATGAGATTTGAAATTGAATGCAATATGTTACTTATGCATAAAAACAAAAATATAGTCACGGCATCATAATTTTTTTTATATTTTCTCCTACGTATGTGTTGGAGAGAGAAAAAGAATTATTCATTTAAATAAAACACATTTTGTTATTTGTCCGTGCAAGCTTTGTAACCTTTTTATTCTTTTATCCGTTTTCCAAGATAGTGATCTCCCCCTAACATTACGTTTTAATCATAAAACGATATTGAGTAAATACAGTTTTGTAAACTCAAAAAAGCCCCAAATCGTAAAATAAAGTTCACGAGTTTCTGAAAGAGAATACGTCGGAAATATAATTTTTTTTGGAGGAAATAATTATTTTCAATTTCCTTTTTTGAGCACATAAAACATGATAGTCTTCAAGATAAAGATATTGGAGCTCTTAGATATTGTTTAATATACAAATTATGATTAATTAGAATTTCGGATAATTTGAACGGTGTCTGTCGTCTTGGTGTTCCAATTAGAGATCACTATATTAAATATATATAGATATAAATATTTAACCTTTAACTAATTTGAACGGTGTCTGTCGTCTTGGTGTTCCAATTAGAGATCACTATATTAAATATATATAGATATAAATATTTAACCTTTAACTGCTGTTAGCGATCTAACAGACCGCTGCTTTTTTCCGTTTTCACAGTTTATAGTAACTTTAAGTTTAACTATAGATACTAATGAAATTGCGATTTATTTGGAGCCATATTACTATCGCTAGAAAATATTAGATGAATTTTAATTATAATAATCCTGTACATAAATATTTGTAGAGAAACAGTATTCTATGAATTAATCGAGCCTTTTTTTATTAATATTTCGATAAAGTGGTCTCAGAGACTACTCACAGTGGTTATGGACAGTTTCTGTGACGGTAGTTAAAGATTAATCCGACGTCAAAATGTGTCTATATACTTATTCATTTTAAGAAACAAATTTCAAAACATGTAAGATGTAAGAAATGCATAAATCTTGCATTCTTTTATTCAGAAATCTTTTTTTAATTATTTTCTTCGCTATCATTTGAATCTTCGTACTAATTTACTCTTTACGAAAATTAGTAGAATTGCCCTCAGAGAAATGTTTTACTTATTACATAGAAATTCTGCAGTCGGAGAGCGTTTTTTATAGTAAAGAAATTATTTGCATAAGTGTTTTCTGCGAATAAATTTAATTGAGCCTGATATTCAATAAAATTTTTCCTTATTTCTATTAACTCTTAGACTATAATTTTGAACTCTGTTTTAACAAGTATGAAGGTGCTCTTTAACCCTGTGGCTCGCAATTTATGAAAAAATAAATGAAAGAAAACAATCATGCTATTAAAAAGAATGTGTTTAGCGTGATCCTATTAACCCTTTGTGTCTCGGTGGTACTTTAAAGTGCCATAAAAAAAACTTCATTTAATTTTTTTAAATTTGAAAATATGCTAAAAAAACTATACATTTATTGAGGGGAGAGTCTGAAATTGGTCTATATGGTTTAACACTAGAACGTCTGTTCGACATCAAACCGAATTTAGCCTTATCACATTTTTTCACTACATTCTTTACATTTTATGATTTTTAATCATTTTACGTAATAACACACTGTCAAAAGTTTTGGGATACCTTTTTTAAACAGCCTAGAACGTCCGTTGGTGTTATTTCGACACTAAGCAGAATTTAAAATAAATCGTCGTTCTTTTGTGAAAATGTAATAATATAAGCTTAAGACGCAATATAGTGTCAAACTACAATTTTTAGCGTCCATTTTGCATAAATAAATTAGTGGTGTCGAAATGACACCGGCAGCTGTTTTAGGATGTCAAAATTGTAGGCCGTTCTAATGTTAATATTTTAATGCCTCCCCCCCCCCTTCCTCTCTTTAGACTCTGAGTGGGGAAAATATTTTCCCATCGGAGCTCTAGGGCATCATTTCAGCATGCAAACACGAGAAATGGCATTGCAAATTCCTTTTTAAATTACTATAATTGTAAAAAATTCAAAATATTAATTACCAGATCAAAATAAAGTATCTCTCATAAAATATTTTTCTTTTGTAACGGTCGAAAATTACAAAATTTCTGACTCATGAAAATTGAAAAGTTTTTTAATTCATCTCGAAAAGCAACTAGACATTGGCAGAGTGTGCTGCTGTCCTGTAGGAAAGGAGTAAATCCTCCAAGTCGTGTTATCCATTTTAATATCAAAGGAATTTGATTTTAAATATATTTTTTTGTTGGAAGAAGTTCACCTACTAGAGCTATGCATATAAATACTTTGACTAGAAACAATATCGTTATTATATATAAATTCATTTATATGTAAACATGATCAGAGAAAACCTTTTTGTTAAAAAATGTAATATGCAAGTATAACGCTGATAGACGTGGCTTTGTGTTTAAAATAATAATACTATCCGTCAGTAATGTGTGAACTTTTTATCCCACGACGATATTTTCAAATACCATAAAATGAACTTTATGAAAAAATCCTTTAACACATTGTTTGGCAGTAATGCAATTTAGGACGAGTTCTAGATATTTTTCTTTATCATGTTCCACAAGCATTATTCGTTGTACAACGCAAATATACTTGTAAATGACTCATTTCTTTTTTGGTAGCTTTCATTACAAAAGTAAAAAGCTACCTATTGCAGTCGTTCGCCGGAAAACAATTCCAGAAAATGTTGGTATATTTTCACCGATCATGACACCCAGACCGCCAAAACCACCCTCCGTACAAATGTTCATTTATATATATATATATATAGCCGGATAGCTCTCGGCAAGTCGTGAGAAATTTATAAGTTTTGAATATCCTATTATATAATTTTTTTCTCAAAAGAAGTTTAGGTTGGGTGCCAGGTATGTTCTTATAGAAGAATAAAAACATAGCGTGGGGAATGCTCATGAATAACAAGGAATTTTAGGTAGGGTTAAAAAAAATAAAAGGCTAGCTCAGGTGGCGATTTCAAGTGGCGATTGCAGATGTGAATGGTAAAGAAAACCCAGGTGTAAAAGTTAGTAACATCGAGAAAAGAGAATGCAATTGTAAAGAAAAAAGTTTAATAAGAGGAGGGGAATAGTAAAAGTCATACTTGACAGTGATAGATAAAATTACGAGTTGGGTCAGATGCAAGAACGCCCCTTTGACCACCTGGGTTTTAGGAAGGAATGCGCGGATTTCGGCGAGAAAAAAGGGTGATGTGATCCCCACGTAGGCGGGATTAAATTAAATACAAGTGAAGAGACAGCCAATACTTTTATCTGGAGGCAGGGTTTTAGACAATAAGAAAATTCTAGCCATTTGGGTAGATGTAAGGGGAATGAAGGAGAATAGAAGAAGACCAGGATTGGCATATAAAAATTGGGGCGAAGGTTTTGAGGGAAAAGGTGAGTGGAAGAAAAGGGATGCGTAAGAGGAAAGATAGGCAGTTAGTTTTGTTGCAGTTCAGTGCAGTTGAGTTTAGAAAGAGTTGGAGTTTGAGTTTTGGGAGAGTTCAATCTGGGATGAAGAGGCGTGAGAGTAAATTTTGGAGAGTGTGTTTTCCCTTGAGACGATAAGGGAGCGAGAATATCGAGAGATCGTGCTGCAGAGTCGCCTTTGATAGAACCGACTTCGGGATGGCTTCAGTACTGTTCCAGATTATTTCAGGTATGATTTTATTTGCTCGTATTCCGAAAATGATCATTATGTACCAGAAATTATTTAGGCATCCAAATTTAATTGATTAAATAAAAGTGTATTTGAATAATTTGAATAAGTTCTATTTAGTACTATGTGTCAGACTATGAGTATAGTCTTCAATTGTATTGTAATAATTTTATGAAGATTTTAATAAATTGTGTAGTTCAAATTTAAAGTTATGTTTATTTACACAACAGAGAAGGCGGTAGGAAATGATATGGGCATGATTCTGGGTAACCACTATTTATTCATGGAGCCATGTAAACTTTATTATTAAACTTTATTATAAATTTAAATATTTAATATACACACCATAGGAGTAAGGTAGCCCGTACCACTCCAACATCTAGATGTGTGCTTCTACGACACCAAAATTAAAACTGTTCATAACTTACGCAGAAAACTTTTAGAAGGTGAAACTGCGTCTTTTATGCAGAATAATTTGACATTTTCTTATCGTGATCCACTGCTACATTTTCCAGATTCTGGACGTGTCATTCTCAGAAGTTCAGATTTTGAACATGTGTTAACTATACCATTGAACAATATTATTAGAATCCCCTTTGATTTATTAGCGTATAAGACTGACTTACAAATAACTTATCTCCACAGAAGTGGAAAAGTGGTTTTTGGTACTGTCCATATTAATGGAAAATCTGTATGCCAAATAAGACACTGTTTCCTATGTAAGGAAATAATATCACATTTTCAGTGTTATCCAGCCATTTTTAGATATTTTTTATATTTTCTATTTTCAGTATCACTTATTTTATTACTTTTGTGTGTCAAAATGATTTTTAAAAGTATACAATTTTTATTTTTATCTGTGATTATGTTTTCATATGCAGTTTTTCGTGTGTTTAAATTCATTGCTCGGTGCTCATTACTATTAGGTGCATTTATCGGACACTCAATACGGGACATTTTACGTTCCTGCTGTGCAAAATTGGAACAAAACGAGCTCCGGAGGGGTAACATTCCCTCACTGCCGCTGGTAATTCTAGCATGTTGTTGTATTTTCACCCCGGCTTCAGCAGACTGCAATATGAATACAATCATTCAATCCGATCTCAAATCATGCACGACAATGAATGATGGTTCTCGAGACTGTAAAATCTTCACGACGGCAGAAATTTCGTTACCGTCATTGTTAGCAGAAAACTGGCTGTGGTTTTCCGACGCGAATAAAAACCATCTCTTCTCTTTAAAGATAAAATTAGAAGAAGTACTTTGTACGTTCAATAAAGAACGTCTCTACTTTACGTTTCCTGTGAGGGCTAAACAACTTAGCCAAATTTCATGTATATACAATAAATTTTGTGGACAAGGGCAGCATTGTGTTTCGAGCACAAATAATGAAAATGGTCTGAAATTTGAGGCTGAATCTCCCGAGAGCCGTGAATTTCCAGGATTCTCAGATTGCTTAGCTGGTGAAAATGGTTCCGGATGTTTTATTTTAACGCGACCAAGTTGCAATTTTTACAGAGTCTGGTATGAACCGAATTTATTGCAAAGTTTTGAGGTATCGAATATCGTCGGACACACATGTAAATATAAAGTTCAAATCACTCATGTAGAGAACAACACGATTTCGAGGCTTATTACCTCGGACACTGCTATCACTGACTGCAATTTCAGTGTTAGGCGCGTATAATCAACCTTCTTTACACATCACTGATAAATTAATTCAAAGAGTGGGCAATCCTGAGGAGGCTTATTTAGCCCCAGCCTCAGAAAGAAATGCCCCATAATCACACATGGTCGGTGCAATCCAAGCGAACACTTCTTTTACAAAGAATTTTATATTTTCACCAGATCTCACAAAGTGCAACTTTTTTGAAGACAGATTACGGTGTATTACGGCGCCTTACAATATAGAGCGCCTGAGAGCCACGCAAGATACAGCATTACCACTCCAAAGACACATACATTTCTTCCGAATAAACAATGAGAAACTTCAGTCTACACAGCTTCTATCATCAGCAGTCTGCGTTCAATTGCATTTTTCTAATTTTAAAATAGCAGTACAAACTACTACTATTTGCCCGCAATTAAGTGAGACTAATCTGGTAATTAGTGGTTGTTATAACTGCAAGCTCTTAGCTCGTCTGACTTTCACAGCACATTCATCATGTCAAATGGGAATGGTCACCGTACAACTCCAACATATATTGGTACACACTAAGGCCATATTTCTTCAATTAGAAGACTCACAGCATGTCATGAAATTTCAGGCCGAAAAGAAATGTGATACGGACAAACTATGTCTTAAATCAAATACGATCTCACAATGCCGTACTTTTAAGTATTGTTTAGACGAACCATCGGTAGAATTATTAAAATTAGATACTAACTACACAGCTTCGATTAGTGCTACTACAACAACCCAAGTATGGGATTGGCTGCAAATTCCAAATTTAGGTAGCACATTTTTCATATTAAAATTTGCAGGGGCTGCATTATTCATAATTTGTATCATAATTACAACACTCGCGACTGTCATTACATGTTGTTGCAAATCACGTTAACTATTTAAAAGTTTGTTGTTAGTTAGTTACCAGACATATATGAAAAAAAAAAAATAAATAAAAATTTTTTAATTATACTTTTATTAGTATTTCATTTCTCTATAACTTTATACCGTCTGGTACTTTATTGCGTTGGTATACTCTATGTCTCGTGGCTAGTAGTTAATATCATGTTTTGTATTGTATTTAGTGTCTATTGTGCATTTTACTAGTTTTATGTTATATTATTATTATTATTATTATTTCATTGTTGGGATGCCTAGATATTTCAGAATACGGAGTTTACGATTTTTTCTTTTTTTTCTTGTTTTTTTTTTCTTTTAATTACCCATTTCTATATTGCCGGATAGCTCTCGGCAAGTCGTGAGAAAATTATAAGTTTTGAATATCCTTTTCTCAAAAGAAGTTTAGGTTGCGTGCCAGGTATGTTCTTATAGAAGAATAAAAATACAGCGTGGGGAATGCTCATGAATAACAAGGAATTTTAGGTAGGGTTAGAAAAATAAAAGGCTAGCTCAGGGGGCGATTTCAAGTGGCGATTGCAGGTGTGAATGGTAAAGAAAACCCAGGTGTAAAAGTTAGTAACATCGAGAAAAGAGAATGCAATTGTAAAGAAGAAAGTTTAATAAGAGGAGGGGAATAGTAAAAGTCATACTTGACAGTGTTAGATAAAATTACGAGTTGGGTCAGATGCAAGAATGCCCCTTTGACCACCTGGGTTTTAGGAAGGAGTGCGCGGATTTCCGCGGGAAAAAAGGGTGATGTGATCCCCACGTAGGCGGGATTAAATTAAATACAAGTGAAGAGACAGCCAATACTTTTATCTGGAGGCAGGGTTTTAGACAATAAGAAAATTCTAGCCATTTGGGTAGATGTAAGGGGAATGAAGGAGAATAGAAGAAGACCAGGATTGGCATATAAAAATTGGGGCAAGTTTTGGGGAAAAAGGAGAGTGGAAGAAAAGGGATGCGTAAGAGGAAAGATAGGCAGTTAGTTTAGTTGCAGTTCAGTGCAGTTGAGTTTAGAAATAGTTGGAGTTCGATCTGGGATGAAGAGGTGTGAGAGTAAATTTTGGAGAGTGTGTTTTCCCTTGAGACGATAAGGGAGCAAGAATATCGAGAGATCGTGCTGCAGAGTCGCCTTTGATAGAACCGACTTCGGGATGGCTTCAGTACTGTTCCAGATTATTTCAGGTATGATTTTATTTGCTCGTATTACGAAAATAATCATTATGTACCATAAATTATATTTAGCAAGTATAGGGAGAAATTATTTAGGCATCCAAGTTTAATTGATTAAATAAAATTGTATTTGAATAATTTGAATAAGTTCTATTTAGTACTATGTGTCAGACTATGAGTATAGTCTTCAATTGTATTGTAATAATTTTATGAAGATTTTAATAAATTGTTTAGTTCAAATTTAAAGTTATGTTTATTTATACTACAGAGAAGGCGGGAGGAAATGATCTGGGCATGATTCTGGGTAACCACTATTTATTCACGGAGCCATGTAAACTTTATTATTAAAATTTATTATACATTTAAATATTTAATATACACACCGTAGGAGTAAGGTAGCCCGAACCCCCTCCCAGCAATATATATATATATATATATATATATATATATATATATATGTCCTTTGTCATTCTGTAACTCTCTTATTTATGAACCAATTTGGATGTGACTGAGTATGTATAGGATCACCAAGAACTATAGGATATACCAAGGTCTCGACCGAGTGCTGCGATACATGAGCCATATATTTTCAAAATGGTGACCGTTAAAATTAAAAAAAAATTAAAATTTATAACAAATATAAATTGAAACAGTTGTTTCCGTTAAATGTTAGATAGTGATACAATGATTCCGGAGCATTTCATGTTTTGACTTTATCTTACAAAATGGCTTAAATATAGCTGTTTGAAATTCTAGGTTAACTGATATTTTGAAATAATTTCATTTTTGTTATGTTGTAACTCTCATGCTGAAATTCGCATTCAAATTCAGTATTAACTAAGACCGGGATTGAATATTCTATAATCGGGTTCCGGGCATTTTATTTTCGGGTGTTTGAGTAAAATTAGTTGAATTTTTAAAACATGGAATATGGAAGCTGCCTTTTCCTTCCGGTACACTTTTTAAATTAGACCTCTTCCGCTTTCTTATGTTGAGAGATATGCAGCGGAAGTTTCAGTTCTGAAAAAGTTTTGTGCTGTCCTGTGTAATGAAAAATGAAAAGAAATTTGAAGCCTCGCAGAAAATCTGAAAGCTTAAGAGGTGTCAAACTAAAAATTAGAAGTTTTCAAACCACTTTTTTATTATTTACGGTACGAGCATCGTATGACGTTTAGTTGAACTCTAACAAAGTATAAGATTTCATTTAATGAAATATAAAAACATGTAAAAGCTCAGTTAAATTATTAACACATACATAATTATTCTAATAGATGCTGAGAATTTTACGCCATAATATAATCACGCCACTTATTTCTATGCACTTAATAAGATGTTATTTTTTTCTTCATTTTTGGTTTCTATTGGGGACACATTGCTTTACTTATGAAGAGTGGGGGAAATTCTAGAAAAATATTCGTTTGGGAAAGATTTTTTTAACAGTTTTTATCGCTGCAATTGCTTTTTCTGGAATGTATTTTTATATTGACAGGGGATTTCTTTTATTTTTGCTCATTAAACTGATCTTTCATTACATCCTAACTCGCTATATGCGAGTTATACTGCTAACGCACTTTACATCACGCAAATATCCTTGGATTCTCTTGAATTAGATATACCGTGTATTCCGGCGCATAACGCATTCTTTTAAACAAGAAAATGGATCCAAATTTACAGGTGTGCGTTATACGCCAGGTATAAAAATGGAAGCATAAGAATTGAGATTTCAATATCGATAAACAAGGGAAGATGTGATTATTTGAATGAACGAGAGTACCATTCCAGACGTTTTTTATGGATTCAATCCGATAGGCTTGGCAGTAGCGTATATCTTCACTTCGCATGTGCTTATTTTCTTTTATCTAAATAAAATAAATCACAAAGTGTTGATTCCGCTATGAACACATCCATATTACAGCAGTGGATTAGTATTTCCCTTTTTGCAGAGAAAAAAGAAATAATGAAAAATATTCAGACACGTAGCTTTATTTTTGGACGTATATTTTTTAATTTTCAAGTTTCTGCACGTTTTATAAGTGAATAAAAATTCATATTTACTGAGACGTCGCGAGAATATTGGAAACTTTTCCGTTATATAAACACCATGCAAAAATGTGTTCTAATGCGCCAATTATTTCAACCCTGACCGCGAAAAGGATTTTTACTATAAACCGTGCCAAACCTTGTGATTTGGTATTTATGGAACGTGACTCAATTTTTTTTTTGTTATTATTTAACCATAACCTTGCAAAACATTTAAATTTGCTTTTTTCGAATCAAAAATATTCTCTACTGACTTTTAGTACTGACGCTGGGATGGATTTTACCATTTGGTGAGGTGAAAGCTGGGATAAAATTGTTTCAGGAGAAGGTTTTGTTCAAAAAATCATGAAATAAAAATATGGACGAGCTCTGAATGGGGATGTAGCTTATGAAGAACATGAAAGAAAACATGGTTTGAAGCATCGCGGTTGTATTGATATTTATATATTTGTGGTGCCAACAGTTTTGTGTGAGATGAACGACAACACGACACTGGACTGTTAATAGCTATGCGAGAGAAGTTTGCGCCAATGCTTTGTGTTCATTGCCAAATGGAAAAAGGCGTAATCAAATCATAGAAGTAGATGAAAGTCGATTTACCAGAAGAAAATATAATGTAAGACGTCGTGGAAGTATTATCCACACAGATTGCTGGAGAGGATATAAAGCAGATGAACTGCGAGATGCTGGATATGATTATTTCACAGTAAATCAGAAATATAATTTTGTTGACCCTAACACTGGATGTTATACCCAAAATGTTGACATTATGAGGCATTGTAAAATGGCGCAATAAAAGACATCGGGGGATTGTTCGTCATAATTTACAGTCGTATCTCATAGAGTTCATATGGCGACGTCTTCATTCAAAAAATTATATGTTTACTGCAATGCTAAAACACATTTGTAATTTCATGCCAGCAGTTTAATAAGAGTTTTATTGTATTACTTTATTGTTTAACAATTATTTGTTTTCTTCTTTTAAGTATATATTTGTGTTGATTTCATAAAATAGTGCGTAAAAGTCTGTAATTTTCAAACGTTATATTTATTAAATGCTCACTTTCGTTTCAACATTGTTTTTTTTCAAATGTTTTGAATTTCATTTTGCGCCAACTATTACGCTTGGCGACAATGGTGTTTGTACAATGCTAAAGTACCTAAAAAATAATTTACGTTCAATAAATAATAAATCCAATGTTTGGCACGGTTTGCAGTAGAAAACCTTTGATCGGTTAGGGTTAAAATAAATGGCGCATTAGCGTACATTTTGGCATGGTATTGTTATAACGGAAAAGTACTAAAATGAAAGCTATATCAAAAGTTGTACAGGAACGACTTAATAACGACCACAATGAAAATTGTTTACCGCATATTTTACGTAAATTAGAGGGAATTATGAGACACGATCCTTTTACGCAAGCATTTAAAATGTTTGGTGAGTTTGAACGTAAACAGCAAAAGCATGTTAGACGATACAATCTTCCAATATACATCTTTCCTTATTGTCGATGAACAGTACATGAGTATATTTAACATTTATTTCAAAATTAAAGTGAAAACCACGATTTCTACTAACCGTTCTAGGACGGACATTTAACACTAGTGTTTGTAGTAGTTCTACTTTTTTTTTGCTCTTTATTGCCTATTTTCTGAAGATTTCTTTGCAAAAAAAAAGAGATGCGCGTACTAGAACGAATGTACCTAAAAAATGAAAAAGAGTTTCTCAAATCGTAGGTTCCCGTTATGCGCCAGAATATGCCGTATATATCATTAAGGCTCCATACAGCATGTTAATAAAAGTTGTGTCAGCAGTATTTATCGCTGGCTTATAGGATTACACAAAACGGTTTCGATACATTATAGACTGTTGGAAGAGATATTGATTGAAGTAGTTAGAATGATGCTATCCGGTTATTTACAGAACACATTTGATATTGATTGTAGAGGGCAAGAACAGCATGTTTCCTATAGAAAATCGTGCGTGACATCTTTTACTGGAGAAACAGACGAATTTATGTACGTTAGGCGGCATTTACTGAAATTACGTTTTAAACTGTGGTATGCTGTCTGAAATAATTTTAATTCATTATCTCTTATGTGCAATTATTGTTTAAAATTCTTCTCAGTGATATTATATGTTTCGGGATAAACGAAATTTTGTGTTTGATATGAAATTTGTTTTGTTATTTAACGAAATATGTTTTCTTACGTATTGCTTTGCTATTTAGCTCGAATATGGATTTGCAATTCCTATTCTGCGTATATTATATATTGAATGGAATTTTCTAAAATTATATACATTTTATTAGAATTTACTTTGTTGTTACATAGAATTTGGCATTTTAAAGACTGATTTCTGAAAACATTTTCATTTAAAAATAATATTTAACTTATTTATAAATTAATGCATCATCTTTCTAATTATTTATGTATACAATGACATTATGATCACGTTGTATAACATACACATCGTTTTGTACATTTCTTAAAATGTATGTAATGTAATTAATATGCGGTAAATTATTTAAAAACGTTTAATGAAAAGTCATATTTCCAAGTTGATTACAAATATTGTTTAGTCTCATGTAAAGTTAGCGCAACAAAATATCAAAAACGACCAAAAATATATTAAAATTTTAATCTTTTGTTGCATTTTGTTTGCTGTAAACTTAAAGAATGCATTAACGTTTGGAAAAAGGAATGCAATTTCATTGCATAAGTTGCTTCAAATAAATAATATAAATTTTTACATGAACAAAAAAATACAGATAAAATTAATTCTATTCCCGAAATATGGTGCATGAAATGAGTTCAAATTTTCCCAATTTATACAAAATTGAAAGATTTTGCGTAAGCATATTTGAAGACGAAAGAGCTTCGTTAAAATAATTTTCTTCAACAGCATTCGTTCGGAGGATTTGATGAAAATACTAAACACAATGTTTTCAACAATTGCTCTTCTTTTCTTTGACCGAAATTGTAATTCCTAATTGCAGACTTGCTTTAAAGAACAAGATACAATCATAAAGGTTTACAAATTTATTCTAGGAATAAAGCAAACTTTTATCAAAATAAAATTAAGTTAGTAAAAAATACAGTGAATTGCAGAAACATTTTTCCAACTTAACCCAGAAAATTTAATCAATAAAATGTTTTTGTCATCTTTATTCTTGGCTAGCTGTTAATTCTCCAACTGCAAGACTCCATATCTCATAGACCAGTTAAAAAATCAAAAAACGACTTGTAGATTATGGATGGGGAGAAGCCTCTCCTGGTGGTCCTCACTCGGCCCGTTTAGTAGGAAAGATGATGCAGCAGGCAGTGGACACTATGATCCCGGACATTTAAGTGTGGAATGAGACCAGATGCTGTGTCCCCGAAAAGTGCAGGCACTGGCGAATACTGTCTTACCCTCTTGTTAATGGGGTGCAAGTAAGTCACCGCATGTCGATACGGTTCAGAGCTTTCCTGAGCAAGTCGTACTGAGATAGCCATAAATTATTTCCCTTCCCATTCTTCTCGATTCATTTTGTGGTCATCGACAAAAGAAAGGGGAGATTCAACAAAATAAATGGGTGTGTTTTGACCAGTGAACTGCTCTCGCTCTTCTGACCTTTTAGACATGCTAAGAAAGTCATGAAAGGTGAAAGGACCACATGCGGTATACTTAGAACGCAGTGTATTTGATCTTTAATAACCAGTTGGTGGGGAATCCCCTGCCTCGCCTCCATCTCTCCTGGTGTTCTTCACTTGGCTTCCTTTGGTGGGGTTTAGATAGAGGGGACAGGCTGTGTGCGCAGTGTTTCCGAGCCGGCAACTGTGGTGGAAATTGCGCGGTAATCTGTGTCCTTGGTGGTCCTCACTCGGTCCCTTTAGTGGGGAAAATGACATGAAGCCTGGATGGGCTCTTTGTTCCCTAACTAGCAGCTATGTGAAAGGAGACCGGGAATGGCGTCCCAATTGACTGTGCTCCATTGGCCCCTCTTCTGCGGAAGATGATGAGGAGTCAGCTTGTCAGAGACAGGTGCTTTCGTACCTGGACTGGGATGTTAGGCAAAGTCTACCGAAAGGGATTAAGACAGTGTCAATCATTTCTCGAATGCGGCCACTCAATATGTGGAGTGCCCATCTTACTTTGTTTCCGAGCCGGCCACTTATGTGTGGTAGGAGACAGGGAGCAGAGTTCCCCCAGGGAAGAGGCGCTGCTGTCTCTTGGTCGCCACATGAGTACTCCGTAGCCTTCGTCTCTATGCGTTTTACGCGGTGACCGCACTGTTTTTAAAGGTTTTTCGTTGTGTGAACGAAAATTTGGGTCGCTTTACATAGTCCTCCCTGAAAGCAGTCTCCGTTTGGCGGCATCGTGGTTATTGGTTGCAGCCGTAGTAGTCTAACGTTGTGGCCTGGACTTAATGACGACCTTGTTTTTGTTGGCGTGTGGCGGTTCTTTTCCTTGCTACTCCCGTGCGGTTGTTCTTTCTTCCGATTGCGTGTGCTCCTGGCAGTCATTATGTTGTTTCGATCGGGCTTCGTTCTTGCATCCTACTCGTCAGTATGGGTCTTTCAATCCTGGTATGGTCTTATCTTGTTTTAAAGATTGTGAACAGTGCATAGAGCGGTCCTTACTTATCACATCGCATATGAATGTCACTTTCCCTTTCTAAGTTACAAGTTTCTGAAAATGCTGATTTTTGTAAATCTTCAACATATAAATTGTTATAATTCAAAAGGGAAAAAAGAGAAGTCTTATTTTTTTTCTGTGCATGGTCCTAGGTACTAACACAATTAAAAATGCATACCGTTATTTTTCTCCCCTTCATGGGGTATAATTGTTCAAAAACTACCATTTTGAGTTATATTTCAGTATATTTAAAAGTATTCATTTAAAAATATATATATACAGATAAATCCACTACAATTACATAATAGAAAAAGGTTACCATATACTTTTTTTATCTGAACTAGTTCTAAATATGGAATATTTTATAAACTTTTTTACATTTTGTAATATTGTAGTTTTCGATCCCCATCAAATGAAAAAGTTTTTTTTAAGGTAGAAAGTTTTTGAAAATGGATTTTAACTTCTTTTATATAAAGTTTTTGACATACAATGTATGGGGAATTCTAAAATGGTGCGGTAAACCATGTTTGTAGAAATTCTATGGAATGATCCGGTAGAGAATAAAAGTGAGTTTGGAAGTGCCAGCTTCCCAGCTTCCCAACTGCTCAATTCTGGCAAGTCCAAATGAGAAATTTGAAGTATTTTCGATGATAAAATTGTCAATTCTAATATGCAGAGAAAATCAATTTTATATGATCTATTCAAGATAGTTTTGTCCCTTTTTTACGATACTGATTGTCATGCAACCAACATCCTTCCAACCCTTTAAAAAAAAATAAACCGAATGAAGAGAGGAAGGAATGGTGGTTTGTTCGGAAGAGTAGGATGTGGGAATGCATCCGAGTATATTTTGGTTGTTTTAAAAAGTGATGTGGTTTGGTGGAATTATTATGAATATTAGTGAAAATGTATATACTGTGAATATTATTGTAAATACCAGCTCTCATATTTAATAAACTGTGTATTTAAATTTTAAAATGAAGAATCTGTGCGTTATTCGGCTGTCATGATATTTCAGCACGATCTCCTTTCAAGAACGAGAGCTATTTCTACGATTTAAAATAATAAAATACGTGCTTTGGATCGCAGTGTTTGGATTACAAAATAGAGGTGAGCTATTTATTTATCATTTGACTGTGTAGTAAGATACTGTTAACTTTATTCGAAAATGTTTAAAAACGTAACTAAAGCAGATTTACTTATTATTCTGCAAGAAATCGGCGAAGAAGCTGATGCGAGTAAGAGAGTACCTGATTTAAAAGATTTGTTATTGAAATCTAAAGAATACTTAAAGGATAAAGATTTCGTAACTGAATTTTTATCAACTACAGTTTCAGAAAGAAAAAATGGCGAGGAAGTTAATAGATTGCGTTTACAACAACAAATGAGAAGCGAGAATTTAACCCATAACGAAGGGGAAAATTGTACGTCATTATTATTAGATAAATTAATTAAAGCAGTTCAAGTTTTGGTAATTCCTGTGCCCAAGAAAAATGAAATATGGAATCTCTTTTTGATTCTTTAGAAAGAGCGTTTAAGCACACAAATGTTCCTAAGGAATATAAATCGGAAATTTTACTGAAATTAGTAGGTGAGGAAGCAGGAAATGTTCTTGTTTATATTGATGATGAGGAGTTAGCAGATTATGATAAAATTAAATCTTTAATTTTGAAAGAATATGAACCGTCCCCATTTACCTGTTTACAAAGTTTTAGAAACGCTAAAAGATTACCTGGTGAAACCCATCAACAGTTTGGTTCCCGATTAAGATCCTGTTGGTTAAATTATTGTAGAATTCGAAATGTTAAAGATTTTGACTCACTTATTAATTTAATAAAATCAGATAAAATTTTTGAAACTTTGGATGGTGAGCTTGCAACTCACATTGTAGTCAAACAGGGAGAAAGTTGACTTTTGCCCGATCAGTTATCGAAAGACTGTGACATTTATTTTACTGCAAAAGGCAGGTCTTTCGAGGAAACAAAATTTGAGAAACGATCTATTTATCGTGAAATGAATAATGAAAATACTAAATATGTTCCGCCACAACTAAGGAAAAATCAAGTTACGTATGAGAACAGACAAGTCCCAAAATCGCGTGATTGTTACATTTGTAATTCCCCATTACACCTAGCAAAATTTTGCCCAAACAGAAGAAATAAGTATGATAAATTTAATAGTCAAAATGATGATCAGGGCCAGAGAAAACCTAAAACGCAAGAAGATACAAACAAATTAAATCCGAAAAAAATAATGCAGTAGTTACTAATGTTAGTTCCATGTATTTACACATGAATGATGAATTAAACGAAGTTACTCCTTTTCCTTTAAAAAAATCATTATTTATGTAGAAGGACAAGACATAGAAGCGACTTTGGATTCGGGTACCCAAATTAGTATTTTAAATACGTCATTAATTACCAATCTGAAAATCAAAGCTAAAGGTAGTATATTGTTACAGTCCGCTTTCAAAGAAAAAGTGCAAGCAAATTTGGTCCTATTAGTTTTGCTAGCCAAAAGGCTCACTAAGGTGCAACAAAACTGGTCGACTATTGAGCGTGAAGCTTATGCGGTAGTGTGGGCATTAAAGAAATTTGAAATTTATGTGTTTGGTGCGGAAATTGAACTAATAACTGATCACAATCCCTTAGTATATCTTCAGAAATAGCACCTCAGTCTGCAAAATTATAAAGATGGGCCTTATATCTACAAAGATATAATATAAATATTTCTCATTGCCCAGGTGCAAAATTTAAAAATGCAGATAGTCTGTCACGACAAGTTACTGTATAAGGATTATTTAAGTGATACTTTCTGTTGTGTTTAATTTTGGTATGCAGTATTATATCAAGTCGTCTTTCCATCTGTTTTGAATTGTTAGTGTTTTTTATATGTTTATTATATATTCATTATAACTATTATAACCATATATTATCATAATATATATATATATATCATAAGAGACGGTAGTCTCTTGAGTGACGCAGCGAAAAACCGAAAACCGTAAGCCCAAAACCGAAGATTCCGTCACTCTCATATATACAGCTAGCAGGACATCAAAGGAAAATCGAAACGCCGACATTTAATATCCCTGTAAATATGAGGCATACCGTTTCGATTTTTTCACATTAATCTTATATCTATGGCCTAACTCTATCCTGAAATTTATAGATTTCTACATGCAGTAGATTTTGAGATCTGGAAACCAATTTTTAAGCGAAAATGGAAAATGTAATGGTGTAATGGGCACAGAGGTGTTATCTCGAAAATGGATCGAACGATTTTTTTAAAATTAATATATTATATTAATCGCTTTTAGATGAAGAGAGTAAGATTTTGAGCTAACGTAGGAAAACTCTTGTTTTTTATATAATCCAGCTTCAAAATCGGACTCTTTTCTTATGCTTTTTCTGGTAGACTAACATTAAAGATATTCGGCCTTTTCACCCTTTTTTATTCCTGCGCGGTCAGGATGTTCATGGGTATCACGGTTATAGTTAAAGGCGATTTCGCAATCATATGTGGCTGAAGAACTATTTAGTTTTTTTTTTTTTTTTTTTAAATATGAAAACAGTTTATTATACATTCCAAAATATGTATTAAATTAAATTATGGTTAAATTTTTTTTCTTTCTTGTTCGGATGCAAATAATTCATATTTTTAATCTGCATTTGGTAGAAAAATGAATTATCTTTAATTTTAAAAACGAGAAATTCGTAATTACATGTATAAAATTAGATTGTATTTATTATTGGTATTTATGATTTCAAAATTTTTAATAAGAAATTGTTTTTTTGCTAGTATACAGTGGGCAAAGTCTCTAGCCATGCCAACCAACCAATCGGTTGATTATCTGACTGATAGTTTAGCCACAGTAGTTTAGCTTTGGCTTAGCTGTTATTACTTATTATTAGTTTGTCTTTGGCTTGGCTCTTATTTATTAGTTTGTCTCGACAGCTAAAATTTCATATTTTATAATTTTTATATCAATACTTCAGGTAAGAATGCTTTTTAACTTGATTATTTCCTGTATTTATAATAATTTTTTGTTACTAACATTCTTATGTTTTAATGCGTGCAAAATTTAAGATTGGCGAAAAAGCTGTGTGAAACTGCTAATCTATTTTATTAATATAGTATTAGCATACATTTCTTAAATTTTTATTTTCTAAATTTAAAGCACATACATTTCAAAACTATATTATTATTTTAGAAAAAAAAAACAAAAAAAAACAACTCTTATTCCTAATATTACATTGGGTCGGTGACGAAAATGATTTTTTTCTTATTATTATTTCATAGCAGGTCGAGTTTTCTCCGACCTTATGAAATAAGATTAATTTCTTTTTTTTTTTTCCAGCTGTGGAAGAAAATCAAACGGTTTGTTGATTTTTTTATTAAAAAGTAGGTAGAGGTGCGTAGAGACCCTCGCGCTAGATAAACTATTTTTATTGATAAAACGATGTTTTTGGTTTACGATTTTTTATTTCGCCGTAATGCATGCATGATTTCTGGAACTTTTGGAAGAAAATAGGTAAAAATCATCTATTTTCATTCATGTTCCAGTGTTCATGCATGCATTACGACGAGAAAAAAAAATCGCAAACCAAAAATGTCGTATTTTGCAATAAAAACACTAGATGGCGCCAGCTCTCAACAGCACCCTGCTTTCGCCACGACTGGCGAAAAAAATATCCAAGTTGGCGGGGGGAACAGAGAACGGAAATGCTCCCGAAGTAACCTTTACTTTTCACAAAATGGGCCCCAAGAAAAATAACTGAACAGATGTGTTACACTCACGCTAAAATGTAAACAAAAGATTGGCGACTGTTTGGATGGCATGATTTCCAAGACTGCGCCAAGCTACTAAATACAAGCTTAATAGCCAGGTTGCCATAAAAGAAAAAACAGTCCCCAAAGTTTGGAGACTTTTTTCTTTTTTTTAACCGATTAAATTTTTTTTTTTAGCGTGAGTGTAAAGCATGCATCGACCCTTGGCTGTCCTCTTAAAAAAAAATAAAATAAACGCAGTTAAATAAATGTTTCCTAAAAAAACCCACCCTATTACTACATAAAATATTTTACTAAAGTTTGTTTTGTTCTGTTTTTCCGCACCATTTCCAATAATAAAAACAGTTAAAAATACCTAAGGAGTGCTTATTTAGTTTTAAAACAAATTAACAATTGCAGAATTCTGACAAAACCGAGCTTCATTTTTACAGATTTTGTTATATAAGAATTTTAGAATGACCTGCATAAATTATTTTTTATGCTAAACCATTAATATGTACTAAAATGTTCCATTTTCAATACAAAATTCAGTACAATCATCATTAAATATATCACTTGCAATAAACCTGTATTATGCATTGAAATGTATTTATTTCAATAAATTGATTTATTTTTTGTGCCATGCTGTCGAAAATTCAAAGAAAAATTTATGTAAATGGTTTTTTTTGCATCATACTATCCATTTGCATACATTTCACTTAGTTTGGATACTATGATGCAAAATAAACCTTTACATAAATTTTCTTTTAATTTTCGACAGCATGGCACAAAAGATAAAACAATTTATTGAAATAAAGAACCTTTTAGTAGCTTTTTCGCCAATCTTAAATTTTGCACCCATTAAAACATAAGAATGTTAGTTACAAAAAATTATAAATACAGGAAATAATCAAGTTAAAAAGCATTCTTACCTGAAGTATTGCAATAAAAATTATGAAAAGTGAAATATAAAAATTTAGCAGTCAAGACAAACTAATAAGAGGCAAGCCAAAGCTAAACTATATGAATAAGTGATATAAGCATAAGCAGATCCATAAGCAACCGATTGGTTGGTTGGCATGGCTAGAGACTTTGCCCACTGTATACTAGCAAAAAAACAATTTCTTATTAAAAATTTTGAAATCATAAATACCAATAATAAATACCAATCGAATTTTATACATGTAATTACGAATTTCTCGTTTTTAAAATTAAAGATAATTCATTTTTCGACCAAATGCAGATTAAAAATATGAATTGTTTGCATCCGAACAAGAAAGAAAATAAGGAGACTCATAAGGTTAGACCCCTTGACTCATATTACCTTTATTTTTAACCTCATCGACAAAATTAATACTTTTTATGTACCGGATTGACAATACATTTTTTTATCGCCCGATAGACAAAATTCTTGATTTTTATGCACCCGTTTGATGAAATTTGGGTTTTTTACGTGCAAACTTAACGAAATTAATGTTTTTTCATGCCCGATCAACGAATTTTTTTTTCTGCAAGCGTTTGATGAAATTTGCGTTTTTCATTTGCTAATAAATGAAATTCATGATTTTTACCGGCCTGTTTGATGAAATTTATAATATTTTCTCCCCCTATCGAGAAAATTCATGTTTTTTCTGTGCCGATCGATGAAATTCATGATTTTTGCACATTGATCTACGAAATTCCTGATTTGTATGCTGCAAAATGACGAAATTTGCAATTTTTTCAGACTAATTTGTATCTAATGCAGTTTAATTCATTCGACTTGACAATTTTTATGCACCTCATCGACAAAATTCATACTTTTTACGGGCCGGATTGACAAAAAAAATTTTATCACCCGATTGCCAAAATTCTTAATTTTTATGCACCCGTTTGAAAAAATTTGTGATATTTACGTGCAAACTTTACGGAATTAATGATTTTTTCATACCCGATCAAAGAATTTTTTGATTTTCATGCGACCGTTTGATGAAATTTGCGATTTTCATGTGCTTATAAATGAAATTCATGATTTTTACCTGCTTGTTCGACGAAATTTATGATCTTTTCTCCTCCTATCGAGAAAATTCATGTTTTTTCTGTGCTGATCGATGAAATTCATGATTTTTGCACATTGATCAACAAAATTCTTGATTTTTATGCTGCAAAATAATGAAATTTGCAATTTTTTCAGAGACTAATTGGTATCTAATGCAGTTTAATTCATTCGACTCGACAATTTTTACGCGCTTCATCGACAAAATTCATACTTTTTACGTGCCGGATTGACAAAAAAAATTTTTATCACCCGATTGCCAAAATTCTTGATTTTTATGCACCCATTTGATGAAATTTGTGATTTTTACGTGCAAACTTCACGAAATTAATGACTTTTTCATACCCGATCATAGAATTTTTATATTTTCATAACGACCGTTTGATGAATTTTGCGATTTTCATGTGCTAATAAATGAAATTCATGATTTTTACCCGCCTGTTCGACGAAATTTATAATCTTTTCTCCCCCTATAGAGAAAATTCATGTTTTTTTTGTGCCGATCGATGAAATTCATGATTTTTGCACATTGATCAACGAAATTCCTGATTTTTATGCTGCAAAATAATGAAATTTGCAATTTTTTCAGAGACTAATTGGTATCTAATGCAGTTTAATTCATTCGACTCGACAATTTTTACGCACCTCATCGACAAAATTCATACTTTTTACGGGCCGGATTGACAAAAAAATTTTTATCACCCGATTGCCAAAATTCTTGATTTTTATGCTACCGTTTGATGAAATTTGTGATTTTTATGCTACCGTTTGATGAAATTTGTGATTTTTACGTGCAAACTTGACGAAATTAATGTTTTTTCATGCCCGATCAATGAATTTTTTAATTTTTATGCGAGTGTTTGATGAAATTTGTGTTTTTCATGCGCTAATAAATGAAATTCATGATTTTTATCCGCCTGTTCGCCGAAATTTATGATCTTTTCTCCCCCTATCGACAAAATACATGTTTTTTCTGTGCCGATCGATGAAATTCATGATTTTTACGCTGCCAAATGACAAAATTTGCAATTTTTTCCGAGATTAATTGGTATCTAATACAGTTTAATTTATTCGACTCGACATCGACAGGATATATTGATTTTAGTTTCAAAATTCACCACCAGGGGCCGCTTTCCTCTCTTGGGTTCTATGTGCCCAATCACCACGCAGTATGGCTTATTCGACTTGAAATCCACAGCCTCAAAGATTTCAGCTATGTCTGCATAGTACAGAGTGCGCCCCCTGATGGTGGAAGATGGAACTAACGGATTTTGCAGCTAACTCGAGTTCTATGGGTCCGATCACAATGCAGTATGGTTCGACTCAGCATCGACAGGATATATAGATTTTAATTCCAAGTTTCACTACCAGGGGGCGCTTATCTATCTCGGGTTCTATGGACCCGATCACGACGAGGTATGGCTCATTCGACTCCAAATGGATAGCCTCAAAGATTTCAGCTATGTTTGTATAGAACAGAGTGCGCCCTCTAGTGGTGGAAGATGGAACTAACGGATTTTGTAGCTAACTCGAGTTCTATGGGTCCCATCACAATGTAGTTTGATTCATCGACAGGATTTATCGATTTTAGTTCCAAAATTCACCACCAGTGGGCACTTTCCTTTCTTGGGTACTATGGGCCCAATCACGACGAGGTATGGCTCATTCGACTCTAAATCGACAGCCTCAAAGATTTCAGCTATGTTTGTATAGAACAGAGTGCGTCCCCTGGTGGTGGAAGATGGAACTAACGATTTTTGTAGCTATGGGTCACATCACAATGCAGTTTAATTTATTCAACTCGGCATCGACAGGATATATCGATTTTAATTCCAAATTTCACCACCAGGGGGCGCTTTCCTATCTCGGATTCTATGGGCCCGATCACGACGAGGTATGTCTTATTCGACTCGAAATCGACAGCCTCAAACATTTGAGCTATGTTTGTATAGAACAGAGTGTGCCCTCTAGTGGTGGAAGGTGGAACTAACAGATTTTGTAGCTAACTCTATTTCTATAGGTCCCATCACAATGTAGTTTGATTCATCGACAGGATATATCGATTTTAGTTCCAAGTTTCACCACCAGGGGGCGCTTTCCTATCGGGTTCTATGGGACCGATCACGACGAGGTATGGCTCATTCGACTCCAAATCGACAGCCTCAAAGATTTCAGCTATGTTTGTATAGAACAGAGTGCGCCCCCTGGCGGTGAAAGATGGAACTAACGGATTTTGTAGCTATGTGCCCCATCACAATACAGTTTAATTTATTCGACTCGGCATCGACAGGATATATCGATTTTAATTTCAAATTTCACCACCAGGGTGCGCTTTCCTATCTCGGATTCTATGGGCCCGATCACGACGAGGTATGGCTTATTCGACTTGAAATCGACAGCCTCAAACATTTGAGCTATGTTTGTATAGAACAGAGTGCGCCCTCTAGTGGTGGAAGGTGGAACTAACAGATTTTGTAGCTAACTCTATTTCTATAGGTCCCATCACAATGTAGTTTGATTCATCGACTCGACATCGATAGGATATATCGATTTTAGTTCCAAGTTTCACCACCAGGGGGCGCTTTCCTATCGGGTTCTATGGGACCGATCACGACGAGGTATGGCTCATTCGACTCCAAATCGACAGCCTCAGATTTCAGCTATGTTTGTATAGAACAGAGTGCCCCCCTGGCGGTGGAAGATGGAACAATCGGGTTTTGCCATGCATTTTCATACTTCTAATTGTGTTACTCTCTCGCTGTATAATTTAAAAGTTGAGTCTTGGATTCCTCTCCCTGGGCCACCACCCTCATATTTTTATTGGGGTCCAAAGGGTCTTTTTTAGCATTTCTTTAAAATTTTATTCTAATGATTAATTTATACCCTATGCTTAATTTTGACTAATTGACATTTTCATCAATAACCTTAAAAAAGTAATGATATCAGTACAAAAACCCTTAACGGGTTAAAAGTTGTGACGCAGCACTTTGTTTTGGCTCTATAAATTTTAAATATGGGTCTTAAAAGTAATGATATCAAATTTAAGTGACGCTATGTTAATAATTTTTTTTAATCATAATTTTCTTTTTAGTTTTATATATATTCACAGGTGCAATTACTATTTTAATATGAAAAAAATATATAGAATTTATTCGCTGATGCTTTTTCATTCACATCTCTCATGAATTCAAAATATGGGTTTTAAAAGAAATGATATCAAAATTTGAGTGACACCTTGACGTGAATTTAATAGGACTCTTTTAAAATTCAATTTAAATTATTTTTGGTTTGTCTTCTAAAGTATATTTACACATACAAACAATACTTTTAATTTTTCAATACACTTTTAAATATATTACTTTCACTGAGCCTATATTATGTATTGAAATGTATTTATTTCAATAAATTGATTTATCTTCTGTGCCACGCTATCCAAAATCATAAGTAAAATTTATGTAAATGATTATTTTGCGTCATAGTATCCAAACAAAGGGAAATGTATGCAAGTGGATAATATGACTCAAAATAATCATTTACATAAATTTTACTTATGATTTTGGATAGCGTGGCACAGAAGATAAATCAATTTATTGAAATAAATACATTTCAATACATAATATAGGCTCAGTGAAAGTAATATATTTAAAAGTGTATTGAAAAATTAAAAGTATTGTTTGTATGTGTAAATATACTTTAGAAGACAAACCAAAAATAATTTAAATTGAATTTTAAAAGAGTCCTATTAAATTCACGTCAAGGTGTCACTCAAATTTTGATATCATTTCTTTTAAAACACATATTTTGAATTCATGAGAGATGTGAATGAAAAAGCATCAGCGAATAAATTCTATATATTTTTTTCCTATTAAGATAGTAATTGCACCTGTGAATATATATAAAACTAAAAAGAAAATTATGATTAAAAAAAAATTATTAACATAGCGTCACTTAAATTTGATATCATTACTTTTAGGACCCATATTTAAAATTTATAGAGCCAAAACAAAGTGCTGAGTCACAACTTTTAACCCGTTAAGGGTTTTTGTACTGATATATATTATGCTGCATAGTTGTATGGTTGCTATTTGTCCGATTTTGCTTCACTTTGCGTAGCACAATCTTATCGGGGGGAGTTTCATGCAACCAACATTCTTCCAACCCTTTTTAAAAAAAAGTAAACCGAAGTGAAGAGAGGAAGGAATGGTGGTTTGTTCGGAAGAGTAGGATGTGGGAATGCATCCGAGTATATTTTGGTTGTTTTAAGAAGTTATGAGGTTTGGTGGAATTATTATGAATATTAGTGAAAATGTATATAGTGTAAATATTATTGTAAATACCAGCTCTCATATTTAATAAACTGTGTATTTAAATTTTAAAAAGAAGAATCGGTGCGTCATTCGGCTGCCATGATATTACACTGACTTTCCTGAATAACAGTAGTATTGTTTAAATATGTGTGAAATGTCTATAAATTGCGCACCCGCATGAAGCAAATAACTTTTAAAACTAAAATACGGCCTGTTAGAATTATATTTGGAGTAAAGAAATGGAAAACTATTTTATGAAGGTATATAAAATTTTAATTTTTTAATCTTCAATAATTGCATATAAAGAAATAAATATATTGTTTATATATACCATTTTTTTACCAATTTAAAAAAAATTAAACTGAAGTAATAGAAATTACAAAACAGACTTACCTCAAATATTGCTGATAAGCTAAGTCAAATGGCACCAGATTTATTTTCTAAGGTGTGTTTTTTACAGTAAAGATTTGTAATGGTTTCTGGAGGAGACAGTACTTATTTATTGTATTGAAATACAATTACAGACGTTACATTTTCCTAGAAAAAATGATACATTAATTCCATAGGGTTAAAAAATAAACATTTTAATTAATTGTTGGTTGGCTGGTTGTATAGGGATTACTGGAACAAGGTCCAATTGGGGACAAACTGCGCCAAAGAAAAAAATGTATAAAAAATCCACAAAATGTAATGCCTAAAAAAGAAACAAAATTTAATGAGAAAATCATCTGTATGGGGTCACACATCCAGATATAGTCATTCAGTGTATAAAACAAATATTAAGAATTCTTAAAGTGAAGTATAAAAGTAATACATTAAGAACTACTATCTGGATGGGTTACCCTATCCAGATGTCGAGTTAAACAAGTATAAACTAACATTGTAAAAGATAAAACATGAAGGACATATTAAAAACTATATCTCAAAATAAAAGCCAGCCATGTTTTAAAAAATGAGAGTGCCCCATGAGGTGTTTTCCCAATGAGGTTTGTCAAAATTGGTGATGATGACTTAAAATATATTCTATACAAATGCCGGAGACCCGGACAGTCAGTTAAAACATGATAAATGGTCAGGCAATCAAAATGACAATTTGGAGACATGGATGCATCCTCCCGAAGTAAGAGATATTTATGAGTGATCCTTGAATGTCCAATTCTCCGACGAGTCAGAAGAACATCTGTTTTCCTTAGATAACTTGGAGGCCAGGACATGATTGTAGGTTTGATATGGTGCAGTTTATTATTGTATTCTAAATTCCAACTTTCTTGCCATTTATTATGAAGTGTTTTATAAGTACTTTAATGTCTGACAGTGGAATTTTATGGCATAACGGATCAAGAGCAAATTTTGCCGCCTCATCTGCTTTTTCATTTCCAGGAATACACATGTGTCCAGGTACCCAGCAAAATAAAATATTATAACCACGTCTAGTCAATTTATTATAAAAAAACCAATATGGCTGAGACATAAGAATGTTTTTTAAGCTTTTATTTCGTCAGTATATATAATGAAGGATGTGTTATGATGATGAGATATGTGCAACATGGCTCTCTCTATCGCAATCAACTCAGACGTCTAGACAGAAATTGAAGCATGAAGCCGATAACTCAAACTAGTGTTATCAATAAATATCCCGCAGCCAACAATATTCCCACTCTTGGTATCATCTGTATAAATATCAGTATAGCTATTAAAATTTGCACGATGTGCAGTAAGTAACTTTTGGAAAACAGCAGGAGCGAATTTTTTTTGTCATAACCTTTAAAAGTATGGAGAGGGGTAATATTAGGAGGATTCAAAGAAGAGAGCACATGCGAGGGACATGGACTCACCTCGATATTATTCAGAGGGCAATTATTAATAATGTTTCTCATTCTGACTCCAAAAGATGGTCGATGCTGATAAAGAATACCATTGTCAGTATTTAAAATATAGTAGGTGTAAAGAGGATGGTCACGATGAGAAAGTACATGGTAATACAATTCTAATGAAAGTACGGTGTAATGCTGGTTCATTACAGTCAACATAAAGACTTAAAATTGGAGATGTACGAAATGCATCAGAGCAGACACGCAGTGCGCTATGGTGCACAGTGTCAAGTTTTTTAAGAACAGATTTACTGGCAGAACCGTAGACCTGGCAGACATAGTCGATTTTAGTACGGATCACAGCTCTATAGATTTTAAGGAGAGAAGTGCGGTCAGCTCCCCAAGAAGTATTTGAAAGTATTTTCAGTAAATTAAGGGATTTTTCACATTTTGTCCGTAATTGTAAAACATGTGGTAAAAAAGTAAGTTTATTGTCAAAATGTAGGCCTAGATAACAAACGTTGTCCACAACAGGAATTTAAAATGAATTTATAAAAATTCCAGGATCTGGATGCAGACTCCTTCGTCTACAGAAATGCATACAGGAAGTTTTGTCATGAGAAATTAAACCATTTTTGTTAGTTCAGTTAACAATACTTTTGATTGCAATTTGCAGTTGTCTCTCAATAAGACGAATATCCTGTCCCATACACATAATACCAAAGTCGTCAACATGGAGATCTCCCTACACAGAAGGACGGAGTTGTTTAAGGATGTCATTTATTTTAATAGCAAAAAGGGTGACACTCAGGACACTACCCTGGGGTACACCCTCTTCTTGTATATAAAAACTAGACAGAATTCCCCAAATCCGAACTTGAAATAGTCGAATTTCAAGAAAATTGTTAATAAAAAATGGAAGGTTCCCACAAAAGTTCAGGTTAAAAAGATAGCAAAGAATCCCATAACGCCGTGTTCTGTCATAAGCTTTCGTCATGTCAAAAATTCTGAGACCAAGATTTTCCAAATGGATTAAATTATCTATAGTAGACCTACCACGTCGAAATCTACCACTACAAAATGCGGCAAGGCAATTGTTAGTTTCTAAAATATGCACGAGGCGGTAATTTACAATTCTTTCAAGAAGTTTCAAAGGCAGCTAGAAAATGCAATCGGCCTGTAATTATTGGGATTGGAAACATTTTTTCCTGATTTAAGAAAAGGTATAATTATAGCTTTGCACCAAGCATTGGGAAAATTCCGCTCCATCCATATCCTATTGAAAAAAGAAAGGAGAGTATTTAAAGATAGTGAAGAAAGGTGCTTGAGCATAATATATGTAATCCCATCGTTTAATTAATGGAAACAAGATTTTTAAAACTTTTGAATATATTAGATCAAAATTAATGAAACTGTGTTACTCATCATGATTATAAATATAATCTACTTAAAGTTGTCTTTAGTCATTTGAACAATTTAAAGGAGTATCCAGTTTGTACAGGGAAAAAGTCATACTTTAGGATTTTTGTGAGTTTGAATAACAACTGAAACTGTTTAGGATTTTGAATATAATTAAGTTATTCTTAAAGAGTGTTTCGTAGATTTTTCATAAAAACAAGCTTCATCCTTGATATACGTGTAAATGAAGGTGTCCTGAAAATGCAGTGTTATGGAGACGCTAGGAAACCGTGCATTCCTGTAACTTAAAAAAAGAAGTGATTCAATTAATCTTCAGATTATTGTTAGCGTTGCGTTGGATTTTTCAAAATTTAAATATTTATGAAATTGGCGGCATTGTAAAAGAAATTTTTTCGTGGCCCTTTTAAAAATGGCGTTAAAATGACTGTAAAAATTGAAAAATGAAAATACCAAAGAAGTCTTACGTAGCGCTATAAAGAAATCTATTTTGAACTTTTGCATAGCTTCAAACCTTCGAGCTTTTTTTTTTAAGTCGGAGACACTTTTAACGAAAGATGTTTCCTAAAAATAAAATCAAATAAGTACTGCAGAGAAATAAAAGTAACTTATTTAAATAATTTTATTAAATAAATTTTATGGTATCATGTAAGTTTTTTCTATTCAAAAATACCGAAAGGTTGTTATGCGTTTGTATTAAATTTTAAGGGGAAACGGTCGAGTTACCCTTGAGAAATCCATGCGTCCGGGTACAAAAAGTCGATTTGAGAAAAATTCTTTTATATAGTCGACAAAATGATTATTTGTACACTGAGATACTTATAAGTTTTAGCAAAATAGAAATAGAAATTTTGATAGAAACTATTTTAAAAAAAAGTTGTTGGTATTTTTTTACTTAAATTCAAAACAGAAAATTGAATACGTCAAATAATGTTACTGCAAAAGGTTAAAAAATTGTATGTGAAAAAAAGTGTTTTTCATACTCATGATACATATTATTCTATAGTGTTAATGATTTTTTAAAAAGTAGTTGTAAATAATTGTTGGTTTCATATATTTTTTTATATGAAGCATCCTCTGCGGGGTTATTGAGAACGGAACCTAAGGAAGTTGCGTTGAATAGTTTGCTCCACAAAAATAAAAATCCCACTATGACATTCTCATTTACAACTACTGGTTAAATTGTCAACAACGAGGTGAAACAACTAGATGTGTTAGTAAAACTAATCCGCATTAGATGCTTTCAGTAAGACAAAAAGCTATATTTATAGAACAAGTTAAAAATACCCAATATGTTCAACTCCAAAACTTCACAAAAACTTCTAGTATTAGGGTAGCATCTTAAACATTAAGAAAAATAAGTTCAAGACGACAATTGAAACGAGACATACATGATTTTTGAAAAAAGGGTAATTTTTATGAGAAGAGGTAAGATTGAAAATTGCAGTCAGAAAATATGACGAAAAACAAAAACTTCTAGATCCTAAACCTATATTTTCAACTCTAAACATGATGTTGGAAATTTTATGATTTTTTAAGGGGGGGGCAGGTTAATTAATTTTTAGGTAGGTTAATTAATTTTTATTGATACTACAACCACATCTTTAGTATATATCTATCTGTTGCGCCATACCCTATTGAGGCGTGGTAGGAAATTAGGCCTGGGAAAAACTTTCCACTTCCATCAGAAAATGATCCTAAACCTAGTTCTGTGGTCACAAATATATGGTTGCTTTACACTTTTGTAAGATGAGTTACAACTGCACTACAATCTACAGAGCTTATTCCAGAAAAAACAATGGATGCTAATGGACAATTGAAGGTATAGCAAAAAAATCCACTAGTAAAAATAAGTTTAACCCTTTATCTATCGACGGTACTTCTAAGTACCACTTGCTTTGCAGTCCTATAGGACAGTATATTCGTACAATACTGACAAGACCTTCAAGGATCAATGCCTCATTAAATGGTTTAACTTCA
Source organism: Maratus michaelseni (assembly GCA_963931845.1). Lineage (NCBI taxonomy): Eukaryota > Metazoa > Arthropoda > Arachnida > Araneae > Salticidae > Maratus > Maratus michaelseni. The sequence goes on from OZ007586.1 coordinate 7,735,847, forward strand.
TTAAATGGTTAAAGCAGTTACAAATATCGAAATCTTTCTTTTTAAATATTTATTTCTGCATCCGTTCATGCATTTGACTCAGCCATATTGTGCTCTTTTGCTTGCTTGAAATTATTTCAAATCCACGCAAAAATACTGAAGGTAGCTGAATGATAATTGTTCCCCATATTTGTTATATTCTTAGAATTCAATTTAGTATAGTCTTTCAGGAAAGTACAATTTATAATTTATTTTCCAAACCAATTTTTGGTTGGTACTTGCAAGTATCGACAGTTCTGATCTGCGTGAATTCGCACATGGCATATATATGAACACGTAAATCTACAACTTTTCTACAGCATAAAACGTTGTCATACAAGGTTTGCTCGTGAAGTGCATGGCAGAACTTATATGAAGAGGAAGGCCAAGATCGGTTGAAGAACGTAAATCCTCTTGAAGAGAGACACAAGAAGTCTTATCCTCTTCTAAAGATATTCGCCAGCAAAATAGAAGATGTCACTGGTCAACATTTGTGTCGAATTGAGGTCTCGGTAAACTTTGAACACTTAGTAAAATACAATAAAAGTCTCAATCAAAATGCAGTTTAATATAATTTTGTGGAATGGGAGTATTTTTTGGCACTTTCTTTTAGTTAACACTACGTTAACACAAGATGAATGTAGTAGATGTTTTTACATGTTCCTTTAATTAATTCGTAATGTAGTAGATAAAGGGCTAAAAAATCTATCGTGAAACATGGGAGACAAGACACAGAATCCCAAAGAAATCAAAGACGAAAAAACATGCGTCAAACACAGATTATGAAACACTTTCCAACACATCCAGAAAACTGTAATGAAACTTCACCGTTAAATAAGCCGAAAGAAGATATGTATGAAGACAGTTTAGAAAAAAATATAAAAATTGAAAAATACAGTTTTCGAAATTACCTTCCAGTGTCAAAAAAAAAAAATCTAATTATTTTCTGCAGCCCTGTATAGTATCAATAGATGTGGATATATAGTACGATAAAATTTAGTTCAGTTAGAATATTCACATTTAGCAATTTTCGCCAATCGATAGAAATGCAGTCGAAATCATTTGTAAAGCCCTGTATATTATCTGAAGACTTTTGTACACACCGCCTATTAAGCGAAAAGGCAACTTAAAACTCACTCGCAGCAATTACCAACAATAAACGACAATGTATATTTTTCTTTGCGTAGCCCTGTATATGAATTGATATATATTCCACAAACTTCTATTAGTCTACTAAATATAGTTCAGCAGGAAAATGCGTAAACACAATTAAAAACTACCCTTAAGCAATTCACTCACATAGTCTGTAATACTTACGGATTCCCTTGTGTAGCCCTGTATAGGATCAACCGAGTTTATAAACACACACGTACTATGAAAAAAAGTTGTTAAAGTTGAAAACGCAAACCAAAGTTGAAAACGCACTTATCACATAGACTGTAAATATCGCACATGTATTGTTGTAAGCAATATATTTTGTGTGTCCCTGTAAATAAACGCACTTTGAAGAGGGCAATTTGTAGTGCACCCTCGTTCGAAATCTCACTAAATGACACTGCAAACGATTTGAACGAATACTTTTGTTTGACCCTGCAAATGAATAAGAAATGCTTTATTCTGAAAAAAGCATCTTTTCAGAATTCTATATCAATTTCATTAGGTTTTAAATGACGTAGCGACACCAAAATGCGCTGGAAACGATTATTTTCCATTCACTGGAATGGAACGGAATATTTTGGATTGGCCCTGTAAAAAACTATTAGTGCTACACACGTCAGTTGACATAGGGAACATGCTATAGTAAACGACAATAGCAAAATTTTAAGGCAATCGGAGCAAATTTACGGGAGTTAGAGCACGGCCAGACGGCAGACAAACCGAAGTCATAAACATTTTCAACTAGGTTGGAAAGTGTTAAAAAATAATGAAAACTATGCAACAAGGCCTTCGAATAGTTAGTAAGTCAAAGGACATTAGACGAAATATTAGGTTGTTTTATTATAACCTTATTTATGTAAATAACTACATATTCTTATACGTTGCATAATTGCATACTTTGTGTTAAAAAAAAATTGCATTATTTTTTAGGTAAATTTCGTAAGAAATACTACCTATTACATTCTCCCCTAAGTCCTGACTCCCAGAACACAAAACCGAACCCCAGTTCAAAACTTTATATATCTATGGGCACGATAACTGCAATAATTCTGCACAAATCTCTTCCAAACTGATACATAAAATCTCAGTCAAGTTCGTTAATGGGCAAAATCGAACCAAGGGGGGGGGGAATGGGGGGCTTTCGTGAAAACAGAAAAAAACCCATAATTTCTTAGTTATGCTACGTATCGAAACCGTTTAAAGTTATTATTATTTCTAGGAAAAAAGTCGAAAATGTTCTTAGGACAGATTTTTGATATCATTAAAAATGGCCCCAAAGGGGGGGGGAAGGGGGTTTTAAAAGAAAAAAATTCATAACTTCGTCAATTCAAAAGATATCAAATCCGCTTAAATTTATTATAAATCCGCTTAATATTATCTAAAACTTTTATAGCGACAAGTTTTTTATAGGACCAACCCTTACAGCAAAAAAATAAAATAAAAATAAAAACAAAAAAGTCCCTGCCTGTTCCGCCCGCAAACAAGTTAGGTTTCGAAGTGGGTGCTTCCAACTGTCGCATCACGGCAGAAAGGTAATTTCTTCCGCACTTCCCAACAAACAGGCGCCCCACACACTGCGTCTTCGAAATCTACCTGTGCCTGTAGGCCGAGCCGTCAGGGATCTTTTTAACTTGGAAACTGTTAAAAATCAATTGTGCCATTTTGTGTTAGTATTCAGATTATTTCTATACATATTTTATTCATTGTATTTTTATACATTAAAGTAATATTAATATTCTTTAAATTTAATTTTTATACTTTGTTAAAAAAATTGAGGTGTACTTTGCCGAATGTAGATTAGTTTGGTTTAGCGGCAATTAGATATAGTGGTATATTTGTCGTATATATACCGTTTGTCATAATTCGAATTACAAAAAGTCGTTTATTCTAGATATTAGGCTGTATCAAATGAATTTTCTTTTTTTAAAATTTCTTTGAAAATAAAATGTTATTTAAGAGGATATATGTCCCCTCTATATTCTATAATCATACACGCATTTTTCATTCATTTTTAGGTCACATAAATGATTGAAATGTCGAGATTTTATGCATCATTTTAAACTAGTCCTTAAAGCAATAAAGTTGTCCTCAAATCTCGTGCAGTTGGGGGCGAAGACAAGAGTAGTGTCCGGACAGTTCAAAACAAATCCAAAAGTTTAAGGAAAGGGACCTCAGCCTTGAAATCAAACCTCAGAAGTGACAGGCCGTCTGTTGTGAATTTTGGCTAGTTGAGAAAAAAGAGAATCCATTCCCCACAATTAATTTGGATGCTAAAAATTAACAAAACTTTACATTGAAAAATTATTAGTTATTGCAAGCTTTGGTATAAAAGTATTCGAAAACGAAAATACTTTTGATACAGCCTAATACAATAAGCTAAACACACCCGATTTTCTGTAAATATCAAACTGGTGACTCCCCACCTTGCCCTAAATTGATAGCTAGAAAAAGAGATATGGAGCTAGAGAAGAAAGAAATTTATAACTACAGAGAAATTTGGTTTGAAATACTCATTGCCGAAACGTCAGTTGAGGCTCACTATTGAAATCCGAAAAGTGTTTTTTTTTTCTGGCTGTTCGTCTGTTCCGCGGTAACTTTCGCAAAAATAGTCCGATTAGGTTGATCTTTGGTCGGTATGTTGGCGAGCTACCCGGAATTAGCTGCATAAGATTTGGTTAAATTTGGTTCATTTGTTCGACAAATATAGAACATTTTCGTTTAAGTCATAACTCTTTTCAATGGGAAGTCAAACGATTTTTTAATTTTAACATTTGTCGAAAGGAAAATAACGCATTGGTATAATTAATATGTTAAATTATGGATGCTAAATTTCCGAAATGGCGATCTTAAATTCATACGATCGATTTAAAATTTGCCAATAATTTCTTACAATTTCGAAATTAATTGAATAATTTTTTGGAAAATTTTACGCATCAATTGGAAAGATATAAACCATTTTAATTTCTCATTTTCTACAAAAATGCCCAATGCATTTATTTTTTCCTCTCTTTTATTAAATTGTTGCCTGACAACTGTATTTCAAAGAAAATTCGAGTAAATCGCATTACTTTGACGCAAAATTTTATTAACAAAATACATGATTTTAGTTTTTAATATGCTTTTTCTAATGAAATAGATGAGGATTTATTTTAACTACTAAATAAATTTTAACAAACCTGTTTTCCAAACGAAAATTATAAAAACGTTGAATGTGTAAATTGGATATAAGTATCATAAGAGGAATTTACAATTGTATAAGTATATTTTTAATACACGAAATTTTATTCAATTTCATCAAAATATGATGGTTGAAAAATAAGTATTCATTTAAGGATAGGGTACAATCCCCTGTACAAGTAGACGATTAATCTAATAAAATTTCAATAGTAAATGCATTTAGACATATACTCGAAAAATAGCACAATTTTTGGAAAATTGAGAACATAAAATTCTGGTTCAGGGGGTTGGAGCCCCCCTGAAGGGATGTATTTTTATTCTGAAAAAAATATATAGTTTATATCATTGCATAAAATTGCGTTATGTGCTTATAAATGTATAAATAACTTTAAAAGATTGAATTTTAGGATATTAAATATTAAGCAGATTACATTAAAAATTAGATTAATGAACAACGATTTGTAGAGCTGACGTTAAAGTCTCTGATATGTAGATTTACTAGTTATTTTTCGTAAGGGATGAAACTAACAAATATTATTGCTTTTTATATATAATGAAAGAAAATGTAAAGTTGTAGATATGAGTAAAAAGGTTCAACCATTTATTACTATAATTTGTGCTATGAGAAGTGAAACTAAAATACACTTTGAGTGCACTCCTCAAAAATCTGTGGTCAATTCTATTCTATACGAGCTGTGAGAGCATTTCGTTTCATTTAAAGCTTAATGTTCAGAAAAGCTTTAATTGAAAAGGTATCAAATTAATGTAATATTAAAATTTATGTTTTACGAAGTTATAATTTTAAATGTTGATAAATATGTATTTTTTGTGTAAGATATTATTATTTAAAATTTGCATTGATTAAACTTTTTAAAGTACTTTATATATTAGTGATTTGTATTTTTGTGTAAACGTGACAAAATGTGATCCCAATTATGGGGATAAGACAAGTTGAAAATGAGGAAATTCGACCAAGTTTATGAGACCAAAAAAAATCTCTAACATTTGCTTGGCTTAAACGTACTTGTGATTACTTTGCATTTACTTTAAATTAGTCTGAAATTGGTTTCTATTTTCTTAAACATTAAGTTAGTATTCTTAGTCTTTGACATATGAAAGTTATTATTCAAAATATTCAATTATCATAATTTGATCTTTTCAATTTTCTATAGAATGTTTATCCAAACTGCTGATTTACTTCATTAGGAAAAAAAGTGGGAATTGGTATTTAGAAGTGAAGAAATAAAAACAGCATTTAGCTCTTTTAATTCTCAAAAAGGAGCTTTAATGTTTCTCATTTCTAATGTATTAGTTAGTATCTTACAATTGTTTATTTAGAAAGCCTTTGCATTTGAATATTTATCAAGTAATTTAATAAGTGTCAGTGGAATTGTACAGCCCTGTGACATAAAAGGAAAAAAAAACTTTCCAAGTCTTCGAAATACATGTATAAAAAATGATACTGATACCAGTCGATTGGGAATGATGTCTGTCAAATTATATATTAGGGTTTGGAGGCCATTTACATGGGAAAATGTGAATTAAGTATTAAATTTTCAATGACAACGCCAAATTTGAACGATATTTCTAGGCCAGATTTAAATTTACGCCCTGTTACCAAATTTAATTTGGACCGAATATTTTGAAATTTGAATTATGCACAGTTTTGAACTTGTGATGTTAAAGTTAAGTTTGTTAAAGGTAAGTTTGAGTGAATTTTATTTGAACTTGGCACCCACTTACATATCGCTATTTTTTACAGAACATGGCTTCCTTTTTTCACAGTTATATTTTTATTAGATTAAAAATTATGTTAATTATCGAAGCATTTAATACATTTTCTTCAAATGATATCAGATCAAAACCTTTTTTAGATTTCTACGAATTTACATTTTACAGAGAAACACATCCTAATTAATCTATTAGAATTAAAACAACACATCAATTCCAAAAGCAAATAGCACACATTAAATAAGAAAAACATAGATATGAACACGTTAGAAATGTTTGCCATAAAATCTATTTATATAATATCAGGACGCGCCCATTCTCGAAAAAAAAATCACTGACATGTTAGGCTTAAGCATTCCGATGCCGTATTATAAATAGAATAATTGCCTTATTTAATCTACATTGTATCAAAAATCAAGAAAGTGTCTTCAAAATTCTTCTTATGACGGATAAGCAGATTTAATTGAAATTCGAACCATAGGTCATGTTCAGTTTAAATCCTGCGCTGAGTCGTTCAATCGATGCAAATGCAGTTTTTAAAATTAGGTGAGAGAAAGTTTTATACGTGACAGATGTAATATATTTTATAAATACCCAATATTTAAAAATCAATGATCGTAGCAAGAAACAAATGCTCAACAACTTTTTTGAATCACTTATATATCATTTCTTTTCTTGACAATTTTTTTCCCCAGAACTTGGCTCCCTTTTTTCACAGTTATGTTTTTGTTAGATATCATTACTTTTTGTACAGTTAGAATGTACTTTACTTAATGGTTTTTAATGTGTTTACAAGTGACCATTTTATTCGCCAGGCAACATTCACTTTAATTTAAATTTCCTACAACAAAATATTTGGCTGTCAATTTGCGGCAGAAATCTGTATTTTAATACTGCTGTATTTAATGTTTGTTTTGGAGCGAAATGTATTCATTCGAAATTTTTATTATTTCTGAAATAACAATCATATTGACATAAATTTATGTTTTACCATTACAGTCTCATTAACATATAAACCAACAGTCCAATTCATATTTACAAATAAAATGACGAAGCTATTCAAATAAAATCAAACAAATAGTATAAAATTTAAACAAGCACTAAGAAGAAATTCCGGCTGACTTTTAGCCGTTACTAATGTAGGTTTTTAGTCCGGTGAAAGAAAGTATTGGCTCAAACTATAATTAAAAACTAAATGCTAATGTACCTTCTGCTTAATTATAACATTTATGTGACACACAGCATACAAACTTGAAAATAAACAGACAGTAATTATTGAAATTCGAATTAGTCCACCGAAACTACAGCATAGCAAGAATTTGCATCTTCAAAATCCTCCGTATCTAACAGTTTGAAGTTCATGTCGCTATCGAAAGACATCGAAATGATGTTGATAATTCTCTGCACGTATTATCTTTATACTCAGCGGCAATCGGTAGAGTATTTTATCCGCAGCGGAAATCGATAGAGTAACTGTAGCACTGGCGTTGAGAGTCCGAGACACCGCAAGGTTGTCCGCAAGGTGCACTTCCTAGACCCATGGTAGCCACACATCCATGATCAATATTTATTTGAATCATAGGAATGACTCTCTTTTTCACTAGATTAATTTAGTAAAATTAATCTAGTGTATTCACGTTTCTAGCGTTTACTGGAGTTCCATTACCTGCGATCTATTCTGTTGAGCTGATTAAAATATCAGACCAGATGCTATGATCAATAGGGTTAACTGGATGAATTATGCCCTCCAGATTCGACCGGGATAGCTCAGTTGGTGGAGCGTGGCGGCATCAGCCAAGAGATTCCGACCCGGATATTTTTCGTCCAGTTGGAAAATTACAAGTCGCATGACTCTCTTTTGTTTACATTTTCAATTCTGGGATTAGACGAATTTCAACTGCGGATGTCTCGAAATATATGCGTATTTCGGTATATGTATTCTTTCAAGATATTTTTTTTTTTCACAATGTGTCTAAAAAGGGAAATCTTATGCACCATTACTCAAAAAATTAATTCTCTGAAATTAGCCAAAAATGGCTGATAATCAGGTCGTTTTGCTGCAAGGTCAGCCCAGATTCAATATTTGGCGCTTTTTTCTGCAAATTAAAATTTCTCCTAATAGACGTAACGTTAAAGTAAAAATGGACATCCCCAAGTGGGTAATTAATCGATTTTCAGATTTTTTTGGGTTCCTCATAGTGTAAACGAACTTCGTACCAAATTTGAAGTCTGAATCTTTTTGATAAAGGAGTGAGTCAGCGATAAAATTATCGATTATCAGACATTTTCAAATATCAGTATCTCGGAAACTAATTATGTGTTATTTATCAAATTTTGTAATCTGGATAATTAAGGGGGGCTTCCTACATATCTAAAATTACAAGTACTTAGGTCAAATAGATTTTCAGTAGTAGAGTGTCGAAATTTGGCGAAAACAAATCGAAATGGTTCGTGTAATATAACACACTAGTATGTCAGACGAACTTGGCTGACACACAGCTGTGTGTCTAGATCTATATCAAAATAATAATCTTCTCGTGCGATTTTGTAGAAACATACGACTTAAAAACCCAAGCATAAATGTCTTAGTTTTGCAATTCCTAAATATTTAATATGAATTATAAATTATGAAACTAATATTAAAAAAAATGCATGAATAATTTGTATAAAATTTTATTGCATTCAATTCAAAAATGAGTCTAGTACGCGCATACAAAATTAATTTTTTTTTACCCGGAATAAGTTTTCAGTCTTTGTTAAATAGCACAATACGGTCTTAGGGATAGTTGTAGATTTTGTAAAAGCGACTGATTAGATTCGTAAGTATAACAAGTGCTCACAGGAGAGAACTAATTTTGTTGAAACTCGTGAGCTGACTCACTTTCTGTGAGTAATGAGTTGAGCTAGGCTCAAAACATTAGAGTTTGAGTCAAAATGATAACTGAAACTCATTCATTAATTTAACAATTTACTGAAAATATTTCTCTGAGTTTTCTCCTTTACAAACATGTTTTCTTCTCCTTTTAGTAGCCTCTGCAAGCTTCTTAACATTTTGTTCACTGCCAATTTAATAGAAAATCACCTTTGTTACCACTATATTTTAAAAATAATCCTTCCCTTATCAAATCGCAACGTTCTGCGATTAAATAAAGCAGAGAAAATCAAATTTGTTAGCTATGATAAGACGAGTATACTCATCACTGATCCATAATGCGTTAACACGCTTCTTACTTGTAGGTAATTTGGAATTTATTTTGTTTCAAAATAAGAATGACTTTATAGCACTTTAACTAAAAAAAAAGTCCCATTTTGCCGAAATCAACTATATTAATACAATATTTCAATTACATAGGAGTATTTTAAATCTCAAAATAGATTTTGAAATCACTATAATAAGCTTATAAAATTGAGCAAAATTTTTTTTTTGTTTATTCTGATAATTTTCTTTATTCTTTTAAAGGAATTCTTGGTGAATTTCGCGCTTTTTTTAAAAAAATGAGTTTTTCAGAAATGAGCTAAATCAGTTTCATAAACGTTGAATTTAAGCATAAACTTAACTCATTTTTCAAAATGTGAATTTCAGTTTGAATTAGTTCCTTTTTTGTGAACAACACTGATTATAACTTTATGCATTATTAAATATACTTCCCATTTTGTTTTACGTGTGCAGAAAACGTAGTATAAAAATTCCGTCGCTGCAATAACAACAGTTTATTTATTAAGTGATTGAAAATTGTATCGCGAAAACATAATATAAGCACCAGATTTCAATTTGCAAAGAATCCATGAAATCCGCTATTAATAAAATAGCTATTTTCAATAACTAAACATAGGAACATCGTGAAAATTAGTATTCAGGATAATTGATGGGAATGTTTTTCTATTTATTTTTGAAAAAAAAAATCGTTTGTTAATATTGATATGGGGGAATCCCTAATATAATTTAAAAATAAATGTAGACATGGTTACCAATCCCCTGGTAAGTTTCCTTCCAATATTATTTGCGGCAGAATTAAATTACGTTTTTTGCTGAACTCTTATATCGTACGACGCATCTCATATCTCATCGAAAATCTTTAACACTTAAAAAATTCTTTGTAACGTTCATGAGGTTAGAAAAAAAGTAATACTGTTTGAATGCATTTTTAAGATAAGCCACCCTGTGTGTGGCTAAAAAGGAAGCTACAATTGAAATTTGTTCCGAGATAAATTTAATCTTGCTAAGTCAGTATTTCTGGTTCTAAAACAACTGAAATACAAATATTTATTTAGAAATTTGAAGAAATATTTCTAATTATAAAACTTCGAGTAGTGAGAACTTTCACTTAACCCCTTGAAGGGCGATTTAATTCCTAAATGGCACATTAACACCAGGATTCTGAAATAAATATTTTCCTTTATAATGTACGTGAAGACAAACTTTTGCTTATTTCAATTAAGTTTGTAAATATTGGTGTCATTTAATCATTTCAACATTTTAGCAACAGAAGTTTCCCCTGAAAAGGTTAATAATAGACTGGTCTTTCTCAAATATCCTATCATTTTCTATTATGAGGTGCTTTAAAATGCTAAAGACATTTTAAAGTATAATACTTACTTTTCATTCTGTTGTAAAATTCTGAATTGTATTACATTGTATTTTTATTTCTGCATAAAGGAACATTGTAAAAATCATTTTTAGATTGAGATGTGATATGGGCAAACATAAAAAATACATATATGAATTTTTCTATGCCCATTTGGCTTGCTTTGACAATAAATACTCTGCAGCTATTTAATAAATTGTAAAATATGCTTAATACGCTGTTAGAACTTTGATACAAGGGAGAATAACATTCTTTCTTTCTCGACAACTATGAATGTAAGGTTTATGCGGTGTGTGTGTGATCATACCTTAGAGCCACAGAATTACAAAATGTTTACTATATCAAACAAACGCAGAGGAAGACTAAAATTTTCATTCGATTGGAAACCCAAATATTTTCAATGCAGTCTGTTCGTCTGTATTGGATTTATTTGTGATAACACAATCAAAATTTAAATCATGTGGATAAAAATCTGGGACACTGGCATACTCGCCTCAGCATTTAGATCTTCTATGGTAAAAGCGTGAAAAAAAAAGAAACTACACAAAGTATATTTACATTTTGCTATTGCAGGGCAAATTTTCATAAATAAAATGTAACATTTTTCTTCCGTAATCTTTATTGAATGTTAACGGGAGATCTAGAAGAATTAGACATTTATACAAAGCAATAAAAAATTTCCTAATGGAGATGAAAAATGAGCAAGAAATAAAGGATGTAATCAATTAATAATTTTTTTTTAAATCTATGATCGTTCATGTCATTTTTAACATAATAATTCTTTGTACTACCCATTTTCACAGACATTATTTTATTTTCCAACACATAAACAAGCAGTGTGCTTGTCTAAAAGTCTTAAATACTTTTAAAATTACACAAAACCAGTCAATCTGTTAAAAATTGTAAAACAGTAAAAACATTTTCACTTGTCACTCTCAGGCAGCTTCAGTCACTGATGTTATGTTTTCTGCTTCATCAGTAAATCTGTTGAAAACCGTATTTTGCTTTTTCTTAATAGCATATGGCGCCATCTGTTATCTTTTTTTGCGTGGGCCATATCGTTGCATGTTTCTGAATTTGATGTACATATTTCTATGAATTACCTCTTTAACGCGCAGTTTAAATTATTATAATTGGCAAATTTTTCAAAATTATTGAAGTGTATTGTAATTAGGGATTTTTTGTTTAATCTGGCTATTGCAGTGGTTGATTTATTAAAATTTATATCTCTTCTGTGTTCTTTCATTCTGTCTTCAATTTTCCTTTTTGTTATGCCTATATATGAAATAACTTTTCCTTCGTTATCGTTGAAATTAATCCTGTGTTGTGCTGTCCTCTAAAAAAAAACCAGTGTGAAATGTTTCCTAAAAAAACCCACCCTAGTATTTTATCAAATATTTCACTGAAGTCAATTTTTGGTTTTGCCCTGTTTTTATACACCATTTGCAACAGTAAAAACATTTGATAATGCCTAAGGAGTGTTTATTTAAATGTAAAAGAATTTAATCTAATAATGCAGAATTTTTGTTTTATCATCTGAGAAGGTAAAGCCAGGGTTGTAATTTTGATCTGTTAAAACTAATTTTAACCAGGATTGTGGTCAAAACTGGTTTTAACCATTTAAAAGTGGTCAAATTTTCTTCAACCACTCAAAAGTAATTGAAACTGTATTACAAAGACATTTGAAAATTTTGGATTTCATAATGCACCTGGTGAATTGTTCTGCAAACTCTTCAGCAATAAAGATAATTTCCAAAGTTTGATCTGAGTTAGCCTTAATACAGAAAAAGTTTTTACTTGATAAATAACACATGTTGTATTAAATTTATTTTAATAAAATAAATTTTAATCTCTTTTTCCACATCAAAATGAGTCTTAATTACTGATGATCAAAACATATTTTGATCAGGAAAGTTAAAACTGTTATTTTCCATGTTTAAACCAATACAACCCTGGGACTAATAATATTAGGTAGACCAACAAGGACTAATAATATTAGGTAGACCAATAAGGACTAATAATATTAGGTAAAAGGCAAAATTGGGAAATTTCATTAGTGGCCAGTGGTAGCAGTTTTATAAGTGGCCACTAACTTTAAACTAGTAGCCACTTTTTTATTTAAAAGTGTTAAACTACAGTATACTTTTTTTTAAAATTATTAGTGTTAATTTAAAATTAAATAACCCAAATAAATATGTTAATATAAACATATTGCAACCAGCAAAAGTAGAATCCTTGATAAAATACAAGAAAATTTTACTCTCTTCTTGTGGGAAAAGTGCCATAAGGTGGCCGCTGGCAGACATATTTAGTAAAGGAAATTGAAATTTATTTGGTGCCAAATATGGGCTAAAGGTTCAGGTATGATAGTATGACTTGATACTTGCTGCCCCTAGGGTTACTGTATCAATGGTAGGAAAAAATAAAAGCATTAAAAATCTGCACATGCAAAAATGTTCAAGAAATGTAATTAGTAAAATAAGATTTTGTGTGGCAATGTTGGCAGATGTTCTGGAAACAGCACCAATCCATTCCTTTTATTACCTAAGTACTCAATATATTTTAATATCAATTAGATACATTTTTTTTCTAGATTGACACTGATCAATTTAATAAAACACAAACTACAGCTCGTACAAGAAATAAGGAAAGAATAAAGATGAGTGTTTCAGTTATTACACAAAAAGAAATAGATGAAGTGTTAAAGTCACACTAATTTTCAAGCACTTAAAAGCATTGTAATAATTCTTCGCTGCATTCAAAAACAAGCATTGAGAATGAAAGTACTACTACTAGTGAAGATGGCAGTCAGGAAAGTAATAAATCTTTATGGAGCTCAGATTTATCGGATACAGATATGCATAATACAGAAGAAGCCGCAATTTTGAACACTGCAAGTGATATTACCAATAATGAAGACAATGATTTATTCTGTTCTGTACAAGAAGCTGATAAGTTACAATGTGGCCAGTAAGTGATTATTACATAAGATGACTTAAAGTTTCATGTTATTATTACTGAAGAAGTAAATGATGATCGTCGAATAAATTGCTTAATGCCGACAAAAATTAAGAGTACTCAAGTTTGAATCTAATCACTATATTATTCAGAACAAAAGAAAAAAAAATGTGTCTATTACTAATGATTCTCCATTAATAAACTTTCGGTGATTTTACAAATGCTATTTAATAATTTTCTTCTTCAATTTACTGAAGATGTATGCAAAGAAATGTGCAAAGTCTGGAGCGAATTTACAAATAATTATATTTTTCATTTTTCATTTGAAATTCCTCCAATTTACAAAATAATGAAATATTTAACGTTTTTGTGCAGAATTGTGACTTAAAAAAAAATAATAATGAAAAAAAAAATATTTTGCTGTCAAATACTTTTATATCCATGAATTTTTACATGTGGTTTTTTTTAAAGTAACATGGGTTTTTTTGGGGGGAAAAAGTGGTTTTTTTCAATTTCTTGCTTAATTGGCACTCATTTTGTAACATATTGATAGAATGAAAAATGCTCAGCATTAAAATCTTAGTCAGAACAAGCCGTGAAAATATAGCTATATTTAATTTTTTTGTTTTCCTTATTAGACTTTATATAAAGATAAATTCAAAAAATGGGTTTTTTTAGAGGACAGCACAGTATATACCTGAGGTCTGTTGATAATAATATCTCATCAAAAACAACTCGTTGTTATTGATCCCGCCAAGCCAAAAACCTAAAACGTCAGTCATAAAAAGAAGTGATATTACATAAAAAGCAGCGATATAGAAGTGCATACACTCAGAGTCCGTGTAAAAATCTATCACAACTCATAATGTTTCCAAATGACTCGGAGTGAGGTACAGTATGTGAAAACTGCTTGGCGACCTGCAGGCTTTTTATAATGTTTGCGTTTCCTGCAATTACATATGACTATATTATTTTTATTTTATTTTATTTTATTTATTTATTTATTTTGCTCCCATAAAATTGTAAACAGTTGAAGCTTCTGTGTTTGCATGTCTTTTCTTATTTATGAGCTTCAAAAATCACTTTGTTCATTTTATTTACCATTATTTAAACTAGAAAGACCACTCTTACGAAGAGGATTTTTTAAGTAAACATGTAAATATTTTAAGTTTGCAATATATATACATATATATATATATATATACAGGGTGATTATAAAAAAACTATCCCGACATTTGGGCCCCTAACTATCATACCATTCACGGAAACTGAATGAAATTTTGGCAAAAGGTATTTTGAGGTATGCGCTCAAGAATGATATGGAAAACAACAGTGTCACTCAAACAGTTACGGTTACAGTGAGAAAATTTCGAAAAAATCAAATGGCAACACCCAGTTTTTTGTATTGGAATGTGATCTCCATTGTGAAAAACCCTAAATAGCGTTGGAACGGCAACTGTAGCATAAAAATCACCGGCGGTTGATGGGCTAAAAGTGAGGACAACCAATAAGGACATAGAAGCAGCATAAAATAAAGCATTTTATTGTGTTTCACAAATTTTCCACAGGACTTCCTTCACACACGATGACACTTTGCATGCGGCTGATGGTGGATAGCACTACAGCACGTATCATGGCAATAGGAATCTCTTGAATCGCAGTTCTGATGGAATCTTTCAAATCAGATGCAGTTTGAGGACGAAACTGACACACTTTGGATTTCAGATATCCCCACAGCCAGAAATCCATTGGTGTCAGATCAGAAGACCTTCGTGGCCACGGAAAAGGGAAATGACGAGAGATAACTCTGTCACCAAACTGTTCAGTTAAGACACGTTTGACTGAAGACACGACATGTGGAGGAGCGCCATTGTGCATCCACACAACTTCAGATAGAGCATTTTGCCGTTGCAATGCGGGAATCGCGTAATGAGTTAACATGTCCAGATAGCGAACACTCGTTACTGTACACGTTTGCAGATCACCAGCAGTAACCTCTTCAAAAAAGTAAGGGCCGAGGATGAACGTACTAGTTATACCACACCACACAGTCACTTTTTCCTTGTGTAATGGACGTGCATACACATCATGTGGATTATTCTCTGCCCAGTGCACACAATTTTCCGAATTCACGTTACCAGTTAAGGAGAAATGCGCCTCATCTGTCCACAGAATGCGTAAAGGCCAGCTGCTATCTTCATCGTACCGGATAAGGAATTGATTTGCAAAACCCAGCTGTAATTGATAGTCTCCCGCTTCCAACATCTGGACACACTGGAATCGATACGGAAAAATGTTTAGAACAGAGCGCAGAATCTTGCGTACAGTTGAATTCGGCAGATCCAGAACACGTGAAACACTGCGTGCAGTTGCGGGACGAACTGTGCTTATCGTCTGATGGACTTCTGCAACAGCTTCCACAGGAACGGATGGTCGTCCAGACCGAGGTCGATCGCATGTGCAACCCGTTTCTTCAAATTTATGAATCAAGTCCCGTACAGCTTTGACAGTGCACGGGCCTCGCCGTAATCCATGATTTCTGCGGTAAACACGCAATGTCTCTGCGGCATTTTGTCCATTCAGGTAATAAATCTTTACGATTTCCCCACGTTCTTTCCCTGAAAGCGGCATCTTGTTCGGGATGGCAGAAAGGAACATACGCGGCTCACATTTCGCAGTGCTTTTTCTTTCACCTAGCGTGACGACGTCAGTCATGACTGTGTCTTACGTAGAACCCGAAATTTGCGTTTCTTGGTTTCTTCTTCTCGTTTTGTGGAGAACTAATCAGACTGGGATATCAGCCAAAGAAACGGTGTGACGTGTGACGTACATGAAACGAAAATCAATGCTCTGGTGCACGGCAAAGTCCTTTTTACATTTCCCTTGCCTAGTCCCGGTGATTTTGATGCTACAGTTGCCGTTCCAACGCTATTTAGGGTTTTTTCACAATGGAGATCACATTCCAATACAAAAAATTGGGTATTGCCATTTGATTTTTTCGAATTTTTCTCACTGTAACCATAACTGTTTGAGTGACACTGTTGTTTTCGATATCATTCTAGAGCGCCTACCTCGAAATACCTTTTGCCAAAATTTCATTCAGTTTCTGTGAATGGTATAATAGTTAGGGGCCCAAATGTCGGGATAGTTTTTTTATAATCACCCTCTATATATATATATATATATATATATATATATATACAGTATGCTCACTAAAGTCCCTTGCCACCCTCTTAACTTCGGAACGGCTGCTGCTATATTCATAAAAGTGGTGTCTAGGTATAGTAAAGTAGCCATGCGCTACACATTGAAACCGCCTATAGCGCCACCTGGTGGAATGCTGCGGAGTTAGAATTCCTGTCTCGAAAACGGAAAGAGATAGAGAAAAAAAGAGATTTACAAAGTTGTAGAGTACCATCGATTTAGTACGAAAAGACACCTTGTGGACATTAATACGAAGAATAGAAGGGTTAAAACGCGTATTTGTTTTCTTTTGTGATTTCCGACACTGTGACGTGACAAAACGATCTTAGAAAGAAAGAAACAACCAGTTATGAAACAGCAGGTGTGTGCGACCCCTCCACAAACATTGCAGGACATTAAACGACGCTATTACGCACGCTTGTGCCAACGTGTTACCCGCTAGGCTCCAACGTGTGCAACATGAAATTCAAACAAGCATCCAAATATGCATTGCAGTTGACGGTAAGAAGTTTGAACATCTAAAATAAAGGTATATTGTTATAACTAGTTGTTTTTTTCTTTCTAAGATCGTTTTGTCACGTCACAGTGTAGGAAATCACAAAAAGACAAATGCGTGTTTAAACCGTTCTATTCTTCGCATTAATGTCCACAATGTGTATTTTTGTACTAAATCGATGATGCTCTACAACTTTGTAAATCACTTTTATTCGCTATCTCTTTCCGTTTTCGAGATAAGAATGCTAACTCCGCAACATTCCACCAGGTGGCACCGTAGGCGGTTTCATTAAGTAGCGCATGGCTACTTTACTATACCTAGACACTACTTTTATGAATATAGCAGCAGCCGTTCTGAAGTTAAGAGGGTGGGAAGGGACTTTAGTGGGCATACTGTACACTATATTTCCAATGATGACCGGTCACTTGCGATTTTAGACTTTTTGTTAAATATCTGGAAAGATACATGAGGAATTATCCTGAAACTTCAGGCGTGTAAACAACATGATAGACGTCATATATTTCCGCGAAGATTTTTTCTCGAAACCCCATAAGGGGCCGTCAACAAATTGAAGAAAAACGAATATATTTTGGATAACCCTGTAAAAACTAATATTGCAAAAGCATTCAAACTGTAGATTATGATTAAGTGATTATTGTAATAATTTGGGTTCATTTTTATGAAGATAGCATGTATACTCGAAGAGAAATTCTGGTTTTTATAAAAGCAGTCCCAAAATTTATCAAGTTTTTTGCTTATAATTGGCAGAGTTTTTAATATAAAAACAAGTTACTTTCGGAAAATATGACAAAGAAAATTGTACACAACACCCTGCAATCAGAATTAAAAAATAATACAAATTGTATGAAAAATGATCAGGTTTACTAAATATTGTTTTACTGCGCATGCGCGAATTCAATGAAAATATACTGTGCATAATATATTAGCTAAATATATAGACCAAGTTTTATGAAAGTCTCAAAAACATAGCTTGAAAATTCTGATAGTAATCGTCGATAGAATAAGCTCGAAATTCGCTGTTCCCAAAAGGAAGCAAAAAGGTGAGGTGTTGTATCAAATATAGAATGAGAGACACTTCATTCTTATTATGTCAACTTTCCTAAGCTAGTATATTTGGATACAACTCCTCATCGTTTTGCTTCTATTGTTGGTTCCCTGATTGCAGGGTATTGTGTATAATTTTGTTTGACATATTCTCTGAAAATAACTTGTTTTTATATTAAAAACTCTGCAAATTATAAGCAAAAAACTTGGTAAAATTTGAAACTGTTTTTATAAAAAACTGAATTTCTCTTCGAGTATACATGCTATCTTCATAAAAATGAACCCAAATTATTACAATAAGCCACTTAATCATAATCTACAGTTTGAATTCTTTTGCAGTATTAGTTTTTACAGGTTTTTCCAAAAGATATTCGTTTTTCTTCAATTTGTGGACGGCCCCTTATGGGGTTTCGAAAAAAAATCTTTGCGGAAATATATGACATTGTTTACACTCCTGAAGTTTCAGGATAATTCCTCATGTATCTTTCCAGATATTTAACAAAACGTTTAAAATCGCAAGTGACCGGTCATCATTTGAAATATAGTGTATATACGAGGGCATTTCGAAAAGATACAATGGCTCGCATTCCTTAAAAAAAACATTTATTTAGAAAACGTAAGTTACATCTTATTAACTGGATTATTTATTATTTTTCGACATAATCACCCCCGTTATCCAAACATTTGTTAAGTCGGGGCACAAGCTTTTGTATCCCACAGTTATAGAAGGTTTCCGCCTGTTGTCGGAACCACATTTCAACTTCATCTTTGATCTCATCATCGTCGTGGAATGATTTTCCTCCAAGATTTGACTTCTTTCAATTTGTGACGTCTATTGAATTGCTTCCTCCGTTCTCTGAAGAAGGGCATCAGAGATCACAGAGATCGGTCCTACCTTCAGAGAAATGACGACACCATTTCGTTACATTTTGTCGATTCATAATGCTCCCATAAACAGAAACAATTTCTTTGTGAATATCCGCTGGTCGCTGACCTCTTGCATGAAGAAAACGTATGACGGAGCGCACTTCGCATTTGGCGGGATTCTGAAACGGCGGAACCATTTTAAACACGGCCTACTCTAACCAGAATCAACGTTGAAATGCCGAACGACCGCGAGGAGAAAGCTAACGGTTCAAGGTTAACACCTGTGTGGCCAACTTGCTTGCCAAAACTTTTCTTTTCCTCCGGCGTACGGTGTATCTTTACTTTTCGAAATGCCCTCGTATATATATATATATATATATATATATATATATAATGATCATACGCATATTAATAAGAATACACCTTATAATAAACAATAACTAAATTGAGATATATTTCAGTAATTCTAGCGTAAGCGGAATCGCATAGATCTGGCGAAAAATCCGTTCTGTCAATTCTTTCGCATACAAAAATATTTATAAAAGTGATATAACAAGAATTAAAAATTTATTTTTTCGATTTTCAAAATTGATATACTGTATATATTATAAAAGCCGGTCGCCAAGCAGTTTTCACATACTGTACCTCACTCAGAGTCCTTTGGAAACATTATGAGTGGTGATAGTTTTACAGGGACTCGGAGTGTATGCACTTCTATATCGCTTTTTTTAAATGTGATATCACTTCTTTTTATGACTGACGTTTTAGGTTTGTGGCTTGGCGGTATCATTTACTGCGAGTTGTTTTTGATGAGATATCACTCCTTTTTGTAAGGTATTTAATTTCAACTATACAGATTTCATTTTTATTCAGAAAAGAAAAGATAAAAGAAGGATGAAAGGGGCAAAAAAATAATAATAATGATGCTATAAACAGAATTATACATCAGAATTGTACAATTTATTGAGTGACTTATTCCAATGTACATGTTGTTACCGTAGCAACGGGGTAAGTTTTATATTAATTTCCTTACGATGTATTCATCAGATTATTTATGACATGTTTATTTTCCTTTTTCTTTTGTTTATATCACTCTTCCGTTTATATACATTCAAAAAACAAAAAATTAGAAAATTTTAGAGTAGTTTACAAACTAATTAAAATACTGCAGTTTCAGAAAAATTTTGAAAAATAAGAAGCACTTTCTTTTCGGTCAATTATAGCAATAAGTTTATGGAGCATACTTTACCAAGAATAATCAATTTTTTTTTCTACGAACCATTGTAATTCACAGGGATTTTTATACTAATATATTAAATATTATTTTTGAAAATTACTGAGCCCCTTAAAAGTTTTTTATTTCTTAAGTTTTTTAACTCAACGTTTCGAAAATTGGAAAAATATAAGATTCGCAACGTTTGCAAAAGTATAAAAACTATTAAAAAGACTTCAAAATAGGAACTGTTCGTAGGATGACATGTATTCCAAAATGTTGTGTGATTTTGTAAATATACCGCAAAGACTCAAGCGTTTACATAATGCACCGTTTAAAAAGATGTCAAATTTTATTAAAAGTTTTCATCTGATAATTCATAAAGCTTTAAATTAGATTTTAAAAAAGAGCATGATTAAACCAAAAGGACAATATTTACTAAATGCACGAAATACATAAAGACACAAAATGCATAATTAATGTTTCTAGTCTGTCCATTCCAATTCGGGGATCCTAAAATATAGGTTCTAATCCCCGGAAGTCCATGAATTAATTAGGTTCTGTAAGTCGACAATAGAGGCAATAAGTATAGTTCGGCAAATATGAAACACGGCATATTGCTTCATCATGGCTTTGTTTCGTGAGGTGTTCGTTCTCCGAACATAAAAATTTCTCGAAAATGTTAGTTAACCGAACACGTGTTCGTTATCCGAACAAAAAATCTCACGCGAAAGTGTTCGTTAAACGATTTGTTCGTAAACCGAACAATTCGTTACTGATCACCTATTGTATATGAAATTTAGCATTTTTAATTGTTATGGGGAATTTAAGAAGTTATTTCCTTTTCATTGTGCTCTAGGCCCGTTTTTAGGGCATTTTAAGTTCGTCATAGCCGGAGATTCGATGAACGGCAAATATTTAAACGCAGAACTTCTAATCTTGGGGTAGCGACATTTTTACATTCTATTACTCAGCGCATGAATGTAAAGTTGGAATTTTGTAATCGCTATTTCAATCAATTCCTGATACGCTAGAATTATATATTTAATAAATAAACACAGTTTTTTTAATCGATGAAAATACTATATTTTAATAGATTTAAAGCTTCAGATCGACGAGCTGTCAGGCGGACAAAATGAACTCGTATTAAATTTTAAAGCAAGATAATAAAACCTGACAGAGATTGAAACAGTAGAAAATCATTAAATACATCTCACTAGGTAAATATACATCGGTTGCAATATAATCAAGATCTTTTAAGAGACTCTGTAAACGAAACGTATATGGTTCAATGCCGCTTTGAAATATAGAGTTTAAATGAATCGGATGTAGTAACATATTTGAATATCTTATGTATACAGCCACTTTGACAAAAGTTATGATATTTATTTTTGTTTTTCCTCTGTGTTAAGTACAGGAATCAAACACTTCAACGTAAAAATTCGCTAATTACACAACTATTTAGTCTTATTAAAAAATCTTTTGAGTTTACTCTGTAAACGAACAGTAAATTCTACAATTCTGTTTTACAATAAGAAGCTAACTTAGGTCATTCATAGTAACATATTTTAACATCATGCGCATACGTTCTGTTTGAAAAGAGTTAGACCATTTAATATTTCTTTGCTTCATCTTAAGTATAGGAATAAATCACTTTAAAGTGGTATACATAAAAAACGAATTAATATTTTTACACGAAATATTAAGCATTTGAACTACTCGTAAAAACAATTCAAATGCTGCAAACTGCGTAAATATCGGATAATTACATAACTCTTTAGCCCTATATCAAAAGATCTTTTGTGATAACCTGTAAACGAACCTTAAATGTTACTATTTTTTTTAATAGGAAGCTTACTTGGGTCGACTGTAATAACATATCTTAATATCATGTGCATACGACCATTCCTAAAAGAGTTGGGTCATTTATTATTTTTTTGCTCTATGTTAACTTATAGGAATCAATAACTTTAAACTGATATAAATCAAAAACTAATTGAATATTTTATAAACTTACAAAGGTTTGAACTACTCATAAAAACAATTCAAATGACGTAAATCGCGTAAAAATCCTATAATTGCACATTGCTGTAGCCCTGTCAACATTTTTTTGCTCTGTTAAGTATAGGAATCAATAACTTTAAACTGATATAAATCAAAAACTAATTAATATTTTTACATGAAACTTACAAAGGTTTGAACTACTCATAAAAATAATTCAAATGACGTAAACCGCGTAAAAATCCAATAATTACACATTGCTGTAGCCCTGTCAACAGTTTTTGGTCTGAACAAGATTTAAAATTGAGATTTTAAAAGTGCAAAAAAAAGCACTTTTAAAATCTCATTTACTGAAAACAAATTCGTCGGATTTTACTTTACTTTTGATTTCTTAGTCACTTGGCACGTCCCATTCCATAGAATCAAGAATTTTGTTTCTATCATTAATAAAACGCGAGGTATAGATGTGTCAAAAACCCGTTTTGTCCCGTCCGCAAAATATAAACTAGGAAGAGTGCTAAAAATTTTTGTAAAATCGTTTGGCATCCGTTGACGGAAATAGTATTATGATAGTATTAGTTAAAAACATTCCCTCTTGACAACGTTTCGTGATTTTCATGTCTCTGAAAATCGGTTTGAATTGCAACTTTTTTAATTATACCCAACCACTGGCAGAAATCTGACAAAACTTAAAAATCTTGTTCTTTTAGAATATTATTGTACAACTGTGGCGGAAAGACATGAACACTTTTCCCGGTAATTCTGGAAACGAACGTCAAATAAAAAGCGAGGATAGATAAGGGATAGCCCGCGGTTTCTTTATATTAATAATATCGACCATGCAAATGCTTAAGAATCACACAGAATATTTCTCTTTATATTCTTATCAATAACAACTCATTCCCGTTTCAAACTGATTTTCAATGGGTTGTAAAACATTTTAAGAAACTACAACATTGTTTTTCAAATAGCAAGTTTTTTTTTTTTTTTTTTTTTTTTTCAATTTGTAAAAAAATCAAATTTTTACTTTGAGCCCGAGCCCTACAAAGAGAAGAAAGAAAACTGTATCACACTTTAATTAAACCCTCTTTTATTTTTTTACAAAACTCTTGTTTAGAATATAATTAGAATGAACTTGGAATAAATTTAGAATAAACAAAACCGCTGCCATTTTCTGAGAAACAACTTTGCACAGAGAACCGCTGGCACTCAGCTTTGTAAGATGACCAAAGCAACTCTGACAATAAAAATATCTTCTAACACATGCACTACTCTTTTACAATTTCAGAATTTTTGAAGCGGCTAGAAACTAGTCGTTGGGGGCCACCTTAATACTTACCCATCATGGATATGCATAATATAAAATATGAAAATAAAACATGTGTAAAGTATTTTTATATACCTTTTATCAGAACGAATATTTTGATAGTCCGAAAAAAGTAGTTCCAGATAATCGAGGTTATTGAAATTCAATAAGCTTCTTCCCATTATTACATACTAAGTACATACCAAATTTCAAATCTGTATCTCAATTTGTTCGGGAGATAGAGCGTTTACAGACACACAGATGGACGGCAATTTTTTTTTTCTAAAAATATGTTTTACCGAATCTCCAATGCCTGAAACGTGTAAATCCGTCAAAAATTTCTTTTCGATTTTTAAAACGATTACAAGACTTACCCTATACTACGTATGATGGGTAAGTAAACCGTGACATTTCTTCTTGTTGTTGCAAAAACCTGCACGAAATGTAAAATGGCAGTTTTTGGCAGCTGTTTTTTTTTATTATTATTCATTAGATAAAGGACATTCAGGACATTATCCCCTTAAATTTCTTCGCGGAACACTGTGGAACTTATAAACTTTCTGATGTTTGAAAACAAAAAAATAATATTAAAAAAAATATTTTAATCAAAAATAATCATGACACTATTAATCTTTATGCTCTTAATATATTTTTTCTAATGCATGCTATTAATTTACACACCATCATCGTGTGAATCCATTTTACAGAATTAAAATTGGATGATATGGGAAAATGAGCACGGGGGGGGGGGGGGGGGGTTAGAGAAACCGCTGTTTTGCTCTCTTTGTTCACCTCAGATGATACTCCCCCGAAGTGTCACTTTTGAAATGATGCATGTCAGAAAAACGCGAAAACCTTTTTCTAAATACAAATTCTGACCCTCCAAACATTATTCTAGCCAAATGTATAATCCAAATTCCTAAAATAGTAACTTTATTTTTCGACTTTTAGCCAGCTTTTTGGGATTTTGCCCCACTGTGCGACGTCAAGATATAATAGGATACAACCAGCTCAAAAAGAAATAAAATTTACAAATTCATTTCCGTTTATAAAAGGCATTTCCTTAAAATTTAAAAGAGAATATGCTATTAAGAAATATCAAAATAGGGGTTTTCAACAGATTGACTGATGAAGCAGAAAACATAACATCAGTGACTGAAGATGCGACAGGTAAAAATATTTTTACTGTTTTCCAATTTTAACAAATTGACTAGTTTTGTGTAGTTTTAAAAGTATTTTTTAAGACTTTTAGACATGTACACTGCTCGTTTATGTGTTGGAAAATAAAATAATGTCTGTGAAAATGGGTAGTACAAAGAATTACAATTATTACATTTTCGGTATTGTTACATGTTTTGGTTAAAAACAAAGAAATAAAATGTTATAAGATCCATTAAAGTAAAATTATTCGTTCTTTGAAATTAATTTAGCCAGGAAAATCAAGATACCGCAGTCAAATAACGCAATTTCAATGATACGTTCTACTTAAAAATATGGGTGATCATTTTTACAAAAAAGCTTTTTTATACAACACGAATGGATCACTAAAATAGAAAACGGAATGTTTACTTGAAAAGCAGTCTATAAAATTTCAGAATGGTTTTATGATATCATTATGATACCATGATTTCGGAAAGAACCGTTTCCGAAAATTTAAATTAATTCTATAATTACCCGCAATTCTGAAAATCGTTATCTTATCCTTTGGAGAAAACTCGATAACCAAATTCTTAAGGCATGTTAAAACTTTTTTTGAATAAAAAGCAGTTTTTACGAAATTCGTATTGGTTTTAAAGTTGTGTTGCAGTGAATACTTTCATTTTTAGCATGTGGAAAGAAAATAATTGAGAAAGAGGAAGTCCAGGAGGGTTCATTATATGGGCCTGGTAGAAATAATTTTATGGAAGTTGAAAATTCTCACTATTATTTATGTTTGTTTAAAACGTTGTAAAACTTTAAAGCTCTTTTCTTCAAAACTCTGTTTTACAAATCGGTACCAGGTAGGGTTTGAGATTGGATAGACCGATTTGGTTGAAAATTTCAAGCTTTCCTATTATTTTGTACGCGTTTTTCAATATTCGAATTGTAATTATTTTTTTGTGCGAAATTTTTTGTCAAAATCGACAACTTGAAATTTGAGCGGCCGCCATTTTTTCTAGGATCGAAATATGGATAAACCAATCCGAGAAAGACTACAAAAATCGTAAATTTGAAGGGGTTTCTTATTCCACGATTCATCTGGTACCGCGGAACGCTTGCTTTTTTCCACACCCCTGTATCAAAGGTCGTCAGAGGAGGATTTTTCAACCACTTTCCAAATAAAAAATTGTTTTTAAAACTTCGAGATATGTTCTTTCACTTGCAAAAAAACTCATTATTACTATATAATCGTGCTAAAAACTCAAAAATGGAGGCATTTTAGGTAATTTTTTTTCAATTTATAACATGCCTTAAATTCACTGGCCACATGGGGACATCTTTTTTTAATATGTATTTTCTAAAATCTCGCACATTCACATCTGAGGTTTCTAAATATTTTTCTAAATAGTTTCTGAAGATAAAGAAAGGTATTAATTTTTTAAATTATCATAAGGATTTCTGCTATACTAGTCACTTTTTATGCAATGTCATACAATGCAGTAAGTTATATATTTTTCTTTCTGCAATTTCACTGATATATTGTTCAAACTTTTCGCTCTGTGAAATTTGAAAAAAAAAAATCTTTGCTTCTATTTTGCGATGGGCAGGTCACTTATACAATTTTTACAAAGATTTTTCTAGAGGAAAATTAAATGTATCATTTTAGTGTGTATTAGGTAAATTTAAAAAATAGGTAAATTATCCAAATTCATTTTCAAGCATATTTTGTTTTCTTAAAATCGTTGAAAACAATCATCGGATCCGTTCAATGATCTGAATCCGATCAGATCATAAAAACAGATTGTGCTTTATTAAATAATAATAAAAGGTTCATCCTCATTTCAAATCATCGACAAACTTTAGATATCACTATTTAAAATTTCTCAAAAGTCTCAAATAAATCGACCAGTTTACAGTATCTTAAAGCAAAATATTTTATCTGCTTTCTGCAAAATAGAAACTTTTCGGGAAAAACTATATTCGTAAAATTGTTTTATCAAATATAAGCCAAAATTCCACCCACAGAAACATAGTTTTTAAACTGGTTTCTAGTTATTTTAGTCAAATGTTCAGATAGGAATGTAAGCGTGCAAAATTAGCCTTAGAATATTTACCTCTGAAAGTTTGAGATCATTTCTACTTTAAATAATATTATATATCCATTTTAATAAATATAAGATGAATTCTAAATACTTCTTACCGTTCGTAAGTGTAAATAGTTATCATTATATACTTAACATTTTTGAAAATATTTTCTTACCATTTCAAAAAGAAAATACGTTGTTTAAATTTTTATTTTTTAGAGTGAATCCTTATTTCATATTTTCCGTTACCGTTGAGGTTTTTTTCTAAATGTTTCTGGACGAGTGAAGCTTATTCATCCTTACTGAAGATAAAATGAATCCCCCACCTTTGGAAGCGAAGTAATTTTAGAGGAAACATAACATTCTTAGGATTCAGTAATTAAACTGCAGTTAAATAACAATTGTAGAAACCAAGTTAGATAACATAATTGAGGTAATTAAGTCGCTACACAGTTGAGAAAATTGAAGTACTTACGTTTTAGGAAAATATTTAAATTGGTTTTGGAACTATTTCAATTTTTATCTTTTCAGTTTTTAAATCTTTGAGTCTATAAGTTTACAATTAAACAACCAAGCAATGAAAACTTTTATTAATATATAAGTCATTTCTTTTAGTGAATGTTTATTAAAATTAATTAGCATTACGTATGTTAAGTTCAGTACTACCATGTTGAAAAAAGAACATATACAATAACTGAAAATTAAATGCGAAATATATACTTTTATTCTTAATCAGTTTAGGATGCAAAAAAAAATATTTTTATGTAATTAAGTATAAAATTCTGTGAAATATGAAAAATATCTGTATTTTATTAATTGTAATAGATAATTAAATACGATTTTTAATTTGTTTATGTCTCAAAATATATTTACGGTTAAACTGCATATGTATCAAACAAAACAAAAATTATGACATTCTCATAGAAAGGGAGAATTTTTTATTTCCCAAAATGCAATAGTTTATTTATTTGAATGACTATTTTTGGAATGATTATTTTATTTCTTTTTATTAATAATAGCACCACTTTTATCATAACCAAAATATAATTTTTTTAGAGAAGCGATTTTTTTCCCATAAACTTATATAATTCACTGACTAAAGAAAAGATACATTTAAATTTCTCGGTATGTAAAATCTGTATAATTCCCTTCCAAGGAAGTTTTAAATTGTCATTTGTGAAACAATTCTAGCTTTTCTCCATTTCTCAGTGAGAAGTTGTATGTGAAAGTTTGGTAAGAGATTACTTGAAATGGAGAAAGTAACTGTTCTGTAACACATTTTTGGTTTAAAGTTTCATCAAATTCTTCTACATTAAGGACTGTCACAACCGGTCGAATTTTAGATTCTTTTAATTTATCACAATACATTCCTAAATGTTTCGAAAATGAGCGTTTCGAAATTAATTTGAATGAATATTCTCATTTCTCATATGTAGGTTTTTGCAATTGTAGTAGATTTACTCGGATAGTATTTCTACCAAATATGATTGTCATTTGGATTATGCTGAAAAGTATTTGGATCGAAATTTTCAAATGTTTTTGATCCTTCAATAGTTTTACTTGCGTGAACAAGCGCAACAGATTAACACATGGCAATGGAACATATGTATCTCATTTTATTAATCCTTTTATTGATATTTATAATGATCTCTGGTGTTCCTGTGTAAAAAAAAAGTTACCAAAATACTTAACCATGAACAAATTGCCTTTAGAGAGCCTGTTAAATAATTACATTCGAAGAGGTAGTAAGAGTCTCTTAAGCCAACTTATTTTTTATTATCTAAAATTTACGCTCATTTTTTAATCTTCTAGATGAGAATGTTTAAAAATCTTTAATTTATTTGTTTCCTGCTTTTCGTATAAAATTGGTTTTTTATACAATACTTTCTGAAATACGTACATACTATTATATTCCTATTTTGAATCACTGTCGTTGTAAACATCAAAAACACAAAATGAATGGCATTTCAGATTTTAAGAATATGTGTGGTATGGAATATGAATTACTAAATAGTAGTAGTTTGTTTTACATGCATTGAAATTGAATACTTTTCATTTCCTTCTGTTTCAGAGATTACACTTGAGAAAGTTTATTATTACAAATTTAGTAATTCTAATTCTAGTTGCGCCATCTAATTAAGAGTAACTAATTTTTTTTAAAAAAAATCAGTCAAGTGCGAGTATAACACGCGTACAAAGGGTTCCGCACATTAAATTTATTAATTAATAAACTCCGACTACCCCTCATTTTTTCCTAATATTAGTTTCAGTTGATGCGGAAATAGGAGGGGGGGGATACCCAGTATGCTTTCGACGATGTCTATAAAAATATAATACCTAAAATTTAAGCATAGATTTTTTAGTTCAATGTTACGAGATTCTTCGAACGATACCCTACACGATATATATATATAAAATTAAAGTAATTTAATTAATATCTCGGCTAATTACAGACAATTTTTTTCGAAAATTATTATCAAATATACTTGGATAATTATGTGTTGATAGATACCTCGAGCACCCGTCAACTCCCCCGCTGACCGCCCAAAATGTACAGTTTGCGTGTAACGGAAAATGCGTTTTCCTCAAATTATGTTACCTAGGAAAATGACTATAGTTTTCCTGCAAGGTTTAAATAAACTACTACTACGCCTAATTTTTTCATAATTTTAGTTTCAGTAGATTCGGAAATAGAAGGGGGGGGGGGGGAGAGGACATATTTTTGCAATGCGTTTTCGACGATATCTCTGAAAATATATTGCCTAAAATTTAAACAATTATATTTTTGAGATAGGTATTTTTTTTCAAGTAACTTAATTAGTCCCTTAAATATTTCCTAAACCTATTTGTGAATGGCTAATAATCTGAAAGTATGTGGGTAAGAAGATTTTATAGCTTTCCAAAGTTTGAACTTTCCGCATCCCGTAGTTTATGAGAAAAAGGGCTCTGACAGACGGACAGACAGACACAAGAGTGATATTCTAATGGTTCCGTTTTTACTTTTTAAGTAAGGAACCCTAAAAAGAAATTTTGTTATGATTGTTCAGTTTAATTTATTACACATGCAATGAAATAGTAGTAGTTTTTGCTACACGTACTAATTTTCTAGTGAACTTTTATTTCCTTCTGTTTGCGAGAGTACTGTTGGGAAAGTTTATTATAACACATTTAGTGGTCTTGTTAGGAGCGAAACCTAAAGTTGCCGTAACAAAGCGTTTGTATGAGCCAGCCTTTTGTATAATTTTGTATGGAAAATAAAATTCCATTCATTTCAAAAATACATCATGACCGAAAAGCATTTCAAGAAATAATACATACAAGAAATAATACATGCAAGAAATAATATACCAATAGACTGTAATGAATCTAATTATTTTCTGTGTCGCTGTAAACGTAAAAAAATGCTACTTACCGTTTTGAATAGGGATCATCTATGTTATATACTCGTGTTACCATCTCGTGGCAATTGAAGCCTATTTACAAAATTTAGAGAAGAGATGGATACACAGACAGGCACACTGAAATCATAAACATTTTTCATATAAGTTACAAAGTTTAAAAATTGTGCATAAGTTCGGTTCATTTGATACCATACGCACTTCTTCCAACTTCTTTCCCTAATCTAATTGTTCATGTGTTACTTAGAATATTATTAATACACCTACCGTTATCTACAGCAGGATCCCGAACTATTTATAATATAAAACTATGTTTAAGTAGTATTGTTATGAGTAAAAAATGAAGTAGAAAATTATTGAAATGAATTATGCAGGTATCAATCATTAGCGGCTAAACAACATTTGGGCAATATTGGTAGGAAAAATCGGGGTGTTTCCATTTTGCAAATATTGTATTTCGTCATTCCATTGCCAGTGTTTTCAATGTGAAACTAATATTTAACCACTATTTGTATTTTATTGTAAGAATTTCCTATGCAAGTTTAATCCATGCTTTTAAAACTATTACATTCTTTCAATTTCTCATTTTTAAATTTCGTCTGTTACGATTTCACATAGAAATCATTGGAAATATCACAAAACCTATTGAAGAAACTCAAATTTTTAGTCATTGCTCATTAATGCCTAACAATTTCTTTCGTAGTCAATTTTAACACTAAAATCGTCCGAATTTTTACTATAACAAAGAAATTCGTTTAAAGGAAATAGGGCTTATTCTCCTTCTGCTTCAAAAAGTAGTGAACGTGATTAGAATGATTCTAATAAATTTGATCTTTTAAAAAAATTAGATAAACGGCTTATTCTTATCACGTTGCCTAATAAAGAATTTATCTTTATTATTACTGGTACTGCATTGCTTAGACGATGGATTTTATATTACTTTGTCATACATTTTTAAGACTTTGTAATAAAAATGTTAAAAGAAATGTCTTGGAATTAATATAATGATCCAACTTAATGATATTAATCCTCATATGTATTAATATGCAATCCTCAAATATGCATTAAGTGTTTTACGGCAATGGTCCGAAACTAATAAATATTCTACAACGTATTCCGAATATAAGTAGTATTTTAAAACTTTTCAGTAAAAATAGGGAAATATAGCGATGGAAGTTCTTCACTGGATAATATGATAATTAGGGGATATAGAAAATGTAAAGGCCCCGAATTAAAAACCTGTCACTTATTAACATTTTCTTTGCCATTACATTAAAAATATTTTTAGTAAACTTGCTTCAAGTTTGTTATTAAATATAATTTTAAAAATGCGTAAAAGTTGAAGTCCGTAAGCCATCGACATTTATTTCAACGGATATAAGGTAATTATCTGTTATAACCAGTATTACTTTTTTATTTATTCACTCTTTCTGGCGTCACATGAACGTGAACTGATAATTTATTTGCGGTTTTCAGAACATTATCCATATTTCCATCCTACGGTTTCTGTTTCTGGAATTTTCGAAATATTTAACGACCCGAACGGTTACCCTCTTCTCCAAGTCCCAAAGAAAGTTCATCCATTGTTGAACATAACCGTTGTTGACTGTTTTTTATTGTTTAGATTTTCATGGTTGATTTTTCTTTTATTGTTTGAAGAATTTCGTAACAATACATAACAATTTAATATACAGTGGAGTCCAAAAGTGTGGACATTTTTTGAAAGTTTCATGTTTTTCAATTTTGTGTGCTTGTAGAATGTATTAATTTTTACTTAAATACAAACGTGTATATATCAAATTGAAGGTAATTTAATGTAGAATTTAATAATAAAAACAATATTACAATATCTGTATTACAAAAAAAGTTATGCAACTAATAGTAAGATCTATCTTAGATTTGCATTTTTTAAAGTGATACTTACACAATCAATACTTAGTAGGATAACCCTTATTTTTTAAGACAGCTTCACAGCGTCTTTTCATCGAGTGAACGAGTGTTTGGAGTTCATCTTTCGTAATCACATAGTGCCAAGAATCAATTATAGCTTCAATAAGTTGTCTTTTATTGGATGGACGTTTTTTTCGTACAATAATTTTCAAACGTCGCTACAAATTTTCAAATGGATTGAGATCAGGGCTGTTTCCTGGCCATGGTAATATATCTATGCCTTTATTTTGAAACCATGCTTTGCATACTTTTGCTGTGTGGCATGGAGCTGAATCCTGCTGAAAAATAAATGGTGCGTTGTTGGGGAAGAGATCCTTGATGGAAGGTATCAATTTTGGTTCCAGGACAGTTTCGACGTATTTTTTAGCATTCAGAATGCCATCAATCCCTTGAATTCGGTCCACACCATCTGCAGACATACATGCCCAAATCATGACATTTGTTGGGTTTTTTGTAGTTGCTTCAATGCAATCAGGATGAAGTGCTTCTCCTACTCTACGGCTCACGTATTTTCTACCATCACTACCAAAGAGCGATATTTTACTCTCATCGCTCTAGATTACTTGCTTCTATTGATTTTATGATCATTTAATGTGTTCTTTTGCCCACTTAACTCGTTTTTCGTGTTGCTTGTCATTTAAATATGGTTTTTTCCTTGGAATTCTAGCTTGTAGTCCAAATCCTGATAACCATCTTCTTATTGTTCTTGAACTTACTGCAATACCCGCTGCATTCATTTCACATCTAATGGCATCTGATGACATTTTTCTATCTTAAAGGCATAGCCGTTTAATTTTTCTATCGGCAGTAGCACTTGTGCATTTTTTTCGGCCTGATTTGGCCTTATTTTCCACTGATTTCATTTCTTCATAACGTAAATAGAACTTTCGTACACCAGAACAAGTCACTGAACCAACAAATTGTCTTGCAATTTCAGCATAAGAGAGGCCATTTTCTCTCAATATGACAATTCGGCTTCTTTTTGTATTTCCAATTAGTTCTTCTTGTTGATGACGTTGTTTAAAATTAGTTTAATTAAAAAAATTACTTTAAATATTCAAAAACAGCAATACTCTATTTAATTGTACTAGTATGCATCATTCCGCAAAATATTTCCACAATAATAACTCTTTTACCATCCAAATAACCTAAACTATAGTTACAGACATTTGATTGGTCCTCATAACAGTGTTTGTGATTGGCTAATATGCTTTTATTACAAAACACGTCCTTATTCAAAACGATTTGTGTTTGTTTGTTCTACTAAACGGAGCATAACTTTTTTTGTAATACAGATATTATAATACTGTTTTTTTTATTAAATTCTACATTAAATTACCTTCAATTGGATATATAAAAGTTTGTATTTAAGTGAAAATTAATATATTCTACAAGCACACAAAGTTGAAAAACATGAAACTTTCAAAAAATGTCCAAACTTTTGGCCACCACTGTACCTACTTAATTATTTTCGTTGGAATCTTCTAGTTATCTTATCTCTTGAATTGAAACGATATGATACTCACTAATAGAAATTTCACTTATATCGTTCCTTCCTCTATCACACACAGAGAGGGAGACGTATTCAAAACTAGATATGTGCGAGAAACAACATATTTTTCATTTGAATGAAATCAAACTATCTGGACTAAAAAAACTCTACTATCTCAATCGGCTTCTTTCCAGTTGCATACGAATATTAACATATCCATCGGACAGAATAAACGTATCATAAGTATTTGTTAGAATATCTCCTACACCTACGAATGTGCATATGTTTGAATAACAGTAAGTTTCTGTAACATGTGTTTTTGCAAATCTCGGTACATATTCATTGCGATCGTTGCGGGTCTATCATTTTCCCGATATTTTAATTTATGTTTTTTTAACATAAATGCGCCATGATTTGAAATTTTATCTGATTCTCAAAATACTTTTACCCCATTTTTATGCAATGCAGTAGGTAACATGACGATGATGATATATTAGCATTAAGATAACTTTTGTGAAGTACAATTAGACTACTTATTGTATGAATCTCATTTTATTAACATTGGAGAAAAAATGGAACTCAGCTACTTCATATGTGTAATTATTTTCAATCAGTTATATTCTAGTAAAGACATTTAACATTGCGTATATACACACATAGAGAGAACAGAACAGACATCAAGCGTGATACACCAACATTCGATCCAATCCGCAGTGTTGGAATTTATATTTACCGCTTCCATTAAAATATATTTTACGTTAGAATAATACAAGCATTTAAAGCATCTACTACTTGTGTTACAATTAGTAGTGACTCTCCATTTACAGTCTTGGTCTTTTACATTGGTTTAATATTAAAAATATGTCCTGGAACATTATTACAAATATTCAAATGCAAGATACAAATCAGTTAGCTGCTGAAAATGTACATTGCTAATTTTGTTATTAAATAAGCCACAACTTTAATAGGATCAATCATATAAGGTATTTTTCTATTGAAATAAGATATAAATTGGGGATATAAATTTATTTTTTGAATAAATTTTCGATTTCAAAGCGCATATTCCCAGAGGGTAAATAATTTTTTATTGGATCATTATAGAATGACGGAATCTGGCTTGCGAATCAAACTTCTTATAAACCCCTCTTCCCATGTCCCAAACATGTGAAATTTCCAGTAAGCAGGGTGTTGATTTAAAGTGGCTCGGTGCCTTTCTTTCAATTTTTGTTACAACAGCCGTATTGCGTCGAGTATTGTTATGGAAAATTAGAATGGAAAAAAGGTTTGGATCAGCAGTTTACGTCTTTCACTGATATACAAATTTGCCCTCGTCCAGTAGCCGGCATAAGCATTATGCACATGAAGCTGCAAGCATTATGAACATTTCGATGAGTCACATATTGATTTCAGGTTGCAGAGCATGAACATCGTTTCTAGCAGTTTCTCGCACTTTCATGAATTTTTTTTGTTAATCATCGATCGGTTTTTCTTCAGAGAGATGATTCAAAATTTTAGTAGGTTTTACACTTTTCATTGTACAAAATTTGACGATAATCGGTTGTGCAACTGAAGGGTGTACCTGCTAATTTATCCTGATACTAACTGAAGAACCTATTTGACAGGGTCGACAAATGTTGGGCTAGTGTGATGACCCCATCAATCGCATCTGTATACGTTACCCCATTATCACACTCCTAGCACATATCGGGCTGAATTCTGGTTTATATTTAATGGTCCATCTTATATAAATAAATATAAAGATACACGTAAACACACACATATATACAATGTGAATACCGTCCGTTTGCCTCAGCTATCTGGTGTACAGAGTTAGCAACAGCCATGAGTGTGTTGTCTAAGAATTATAAACGACTATGCACTGCATGGTCAAATACCTCAAAGCAGCCTGAGCAGTAAATTCCGAAAATAGAGTTCATATTTCAAAATATACCAGGAATGGGAAAAGAGTTAATTACAAAGTTATAGAGCATGATGTATTTAGTATGAAAAGAAAGTTTTCTGACATGAACGCTGACAACACATGTTTCTTTTTTCGCGTTTTCTGGCACTTTTACATCACAACAGAAAGGAGCAACTGCTTGTCATTGGATACATTTACGGTCGGCGTTCAGTCTGCATTGTTTAAGGAATAGTGTTTATTTGGCTTCGTTTTTTCAAGATGACATGATCTCTTTTCTGAATGGTTTCGTTAGAGAATAATTTTAGAAATTCTAAAAACGAAACAAGACTGATACATGTTTTATTCTTGGTATTCATTTGGGGAAAGTCTCCTTTAGAACTAAATCGTTGTTGCTCTGCTATTTTCTAACTGACTGTTTCTCATATATCATATAGTTTTCGATATATCAAGTTTAACTTACGGAAACCACTGGTAGGGGATGCTGCAAATTATCTTACTGTATGCGGGGATAGTCCAGGACTTACTGAGATTTTCCCGAAGACGCGTAGTTGGGAATGCCGTTTTCCAATTCAGAAACTATTTTTCGAAACGACCATGCTTTATCAGAAAGATATAGGAATATTTCTAATTAATAAAAAGATTCCATCTTTATTGTGATAAGAACAACACTTGCGCTTCTTTGTACCAAGTTTTACTTTAAAGTAGCAGTGTTATTATTTTGAATGGATGTTGATATTTCTTGAATTTATCCCCCCAAAATCTTTAATATCTGTGAGCTTAAAGGTAGTATATCATGTGCTAACATGGCTTTTTTGAGACATCCTGTATACTCATATAACATAGTCGTTTAGTGTCATATTATTTCTTTTATAATAATGGTTGAATGTATTAGTTTACAGATGAAAGTCAATAAATGTAAAAAGAAAAGGTTATAAGTTTGTTTTTGAATACATATATAATTTTTTATTTACAACCCGTTTAGAGTTTATGAAGTAATATTAGAAATTTTCTTTTAGATATGTTTTAATAAAGAGTTTTTTCATCACACAAAATAAAACTGAAATTAAATTTATAAACCCATTATAGATGGTACTAGGCTTCTAAGGGGTCATAAAACTGTCAAATCTTCAAAAAGATCGATTTTTGAAAAATAATGTATACGAAAAAATACTTTCAGTTTATTTAAAAATTAACGAATCAAAAATCCTATAATTACGCTGTTTAAGACTAAAGGAAAGCACGTGTTCTCTCGAAACTGTGATTAAATGTATACTTTCAATGAATTTATTTCAAACCTTGCCTTTTTTTTAAATAGCGCGTAAGATATCTGTTGAATTATTTAATATTTATATATGAATTTTCAGAGATTATAGATTATATCTGAATTTTCAGACACAGCCTATTTTTTTTCGCACGTGACACAGTTTATACATAGATGAAGTCTAAAATTTTCCTACAAAATATGAATTCTTTCAACATTATTTAAAAAATAGATATTTTGTAGAATATACACAAATGTAGGTTCTATCTTAAACTATAGGTATAATCTGTAATATGTGAAAATGTCATTTAAAAATATCAAGTTCTATCTTAAACAATAGGTATAATCTGTAATATGTGAAAATGTCATTTAAAAATATCAAGTTCTATCTTAAACTATAGGTATAATCTGTAATATGTGAAAATGTCATTTAAAAATATCAAGTTCTATCTTAAACTATAGGTATAATCTGTAATATGTGAAAATGTCATTTAAAAATATCAAGTAGTTTCAGAGATAGCGAGGGCGCAATTTATAAAATCGCATTTTGTGATAAAGCACATTAATGTACTATTATTCCACTCATTTGTTTACATGTTGTTTGTATATCGATACTTGATATATTTTAACAATTATCATAGTTTTATTGATTTTTCATGGGTTTTATTTAAATTTTCAGAAAATGCTGTTCTTCCATGTTTATTTCTCTCAAAATATTTTTTAGTTAAGTTATATTTTCGATTAAGTAACATCATTTTTATGCAAGATGAAAACTTGGTTGTCAAAATACAGGATGATTATAAAAAAAACTATCCCGATATTTGGGCCACTAACTATCATACCATTCACAGACACTGAATGAAATTTTGGCAAAAGGTATTTTGAGGTATGCGCTCAAGAATGATATGGAAAACAACAGTGTCACTCAAACAGTTACGGCTACAGTGAGAAAATTTCGAAAAAATAAAAAAAAAGTAAAAAAAATAGGCAACAAACTGTAGTTGTCATTGCAATATCTAGGTTTTCACCTTCTACAATTTTAGATTCAGTGGAAAATCCTGTAATAATTTATGCATGAACCTATCGGGATTTAAAATTAAATTTGATGCAAAGAAACTTATTTAGGTTTTATGCCATGAAAAGTCGTTGAAATAAAAATTTAAATATATTTTTATTAAATGCAAAATGGTTTTTTACATAAAAATTGAATTGACTTTACATTGAAAATAGAAATTTATTTATTCCAAACTATTAACCAATGAATGCTTCAGAGCAGCGGTTACCAAAATTAAATCCAAGTTATTGACTAAAAAAATGAATTACTAATTGAACCTGATATAAGAAAACTGTGAAAAAGAGAGCACGCCTCATGTTGCTCTCCCCCGCAACTATTGTAAAGACAACAGTTTGATTTATTAAAATTTGGAAGACCTTTTAAGTTTTAACAATATCGTTATTGATAAATGAATTGATTATTATTTTAAATTTCTTTGATTCAAACATATATTTCATTGTATGGACATTATACAACTGTTGTTAACTTTACATCCCCTTACTATCTACCCCATCTGTCTTCGTTTCTTAAAATAATTTCTAAGCAAGTTCTTTTTGGACATAAGGTACAGTACACCTAAGACGCGGTTTTGAAAATGAACGCCGCATGTCAAAAATTTTGATTTAAAGTCAGTTTTAGCAGTTTTTAAAAATTTCTTCATAAATTTCAAATTTATATTGCTAGAGGCAATAGATTTCGAAAATGATTAGTTTTAAAACTTTATATATTATTATTATTGTTGTTGCTGCTTTAAATCCTTCTTGATATTTTCATTTTTTATCTGATCCTGTTTTTTAACGATTTTTTGAATCCAAGCATTTGAATGAATACAGAAACAATTAAAATTATTTTGGAATATGATAAAAAAATAACATTCCTTCCGACAGTACGAACAGAAAAATACAATTTGAATAACTTTTTTACTTTAAGACCACATCCTTAATCATGAATATAGATTATTGTATCGAGAACTCGTTGCATTTCTTCAAATTTAATTAAAAATTTATTAATAGCAAATTTGAACAATTCCACATTTTAGAAGTATTGTTGAAGTTTCAGTATAACTTATTTTAAATTTTATGTATTGTTAAAGGAATAATCCCATTTTCAAACTTGTTATCTTTGTCACAAAGAAACGTAAATTAATTTAGAAACAGGTTACTTTTTTCCAAAATTTATAGAGTTTTATTGAAATGCATAATTATCTTCCAAATAGGATTATTTTGATATGCTTATTAAAAAAATATCGCTCTTAGAATGTGTTAAGTGAATTAGGAATTATGTTTCTCCGATATAGGTTGGTTCAAGATAAACTCGTTTTATAATAAAAAGTATGCTTCAAAGAACTCAGCATATATTAATTTAAATATGAATTTAAATAAGAATAGAAATATCATGGTAAAACTAGGAAATCAGAATGTTTTTTATATAAAGTAAAGGTTTACGTCTAAATATACATCTTAAAATTACTAAGCTCGATTTAAAAAAAGTAATACATCTTAATTGTAATGATTGAAAACAATGTTAGTAGAGGACGGAAAGTGAAAGAAGCTGTTGGGCAAAAAATAAAATTTTCAATCTTCATTCACCGTAGGCAAAGAAAGAGAGTGAGTGAAAAAATATATTATAATAACCGCCGTCATAAAAAACGGCGTATAAAACTGTTTTCTCTCAATTTTCTTATATAGTCTTGTATAGTATTAACCATACTACTGGTACGGTTAATTTTTATTTAGGGACTCTGTGTGTGTGTGTGTGTATGTATATATATATATTGATAAGCATACAAACCTCGCTATTTTTAAAAAGAAGCTATTTTTAAAGAATTAAAATAACGATATAACAGTTACTTTTTGGCGAGAGCACAGATTCCTATTCGGAAATCTATAAATATATCATTGACCTTTTAGTATTTAGGAAGGATGACAAGGATTTTCAGCTGCTTCCTTCGCATGTTCCCTTAAATTTGTCTACGGTACATAGTGATAAGTAAAATGAACTCAACAACCAATGGTCAAATGGAAATTTTTGTTTTGTTTTGAACTAAACCTATACATTAGTATAGAGGAATTTTTAATAATAACTTTATTAATTATTAATGTATTTCAAAAGTAATTTATTCCAAAATATGCACGCTCGTTATGTTTGGTATCATATAAATAAAAAGTGATGCAATAAATAATGTTTAAAATAACAGTGTTAAAGTAACATCGTTTGGATAACTTTTCGTATAAAAATGATGAAATTTGTTTAGTATTTTGAAATTAAATAAACAAATTATGACGTTACTGTTAAACATTTTAACGTTGGGGATAGTTTTAATATGTAGATCAGCACTCATTGCAAAATAAATTGTAAAAAATTATATGACTCAACGGCATAAAACGATTTTTTTTCCTCGCATTAATTAGAACAGAAAACATAACCAACATTTCTTACATTTCTGTACCTTTAAATAGATAAACAATATATTACAGAAATGGGATTTGTCCATTATTCCAAAATTAGCTCTAGGTTTACAAGTTTTACAATAGGAAAAAAAAATTGAAAATTATATCGAATGATTTGAAATTTTAACATGTTTATTGAGGTTCCAATTAAACTACACATTTCTCAGATTTACGGCAAAATTATTCATCAGAATCTAATGAAATTTGGGACGTGCCGTAAGGCGATAATTTATTCTAGAGAAATAAAAAAATTCTGAAAACCACCAAAATAGAAATTATACCATATTTAATTAGAATATATAATGTAAAATACACACTTTATCCATTTAAAGAGAGTAAAAGGTATTCAATACGATGGCCAACTTATCCTGCTACAGTGTGGAATCATAACATAGCCTTTTCAGTGGTTGTATGCAATGTTATATACATACATCAGAATGTTAAGAACATGAAGTGCTATGTTGTCTTTTGGATCGGAAGTTATGGGATTACGGTCGACTAAGTTTTGAGATTTACCAAGAGAAAAAAATAACATCGACTCAAATCCAAGAATCTTGCAGTAGACGCTCTAGGAAGATGACCTCCTGATTATTCTGCTCTCAGAAAAGTGGTTCCTGAGTACCTGTTTCATACAATTGGCTATGTGCAGAGGATTATATTAATGCATAAACACTATCGTTCTAATACATTGACGGTTTGCAGGACCGCAATGATGTAATTCTGAAATAAGTAAAAATATAGTTTTCCTGTGGCAGAAAATATTACAGGGCCTTTGGAGATCAGCTCTTTTTTAAAACAAAGTGATCCCAAAGTCAATGTGGGAATAGAACCAAGCCATACGGTAATGTTTGAAGGGTATATTGGAATTTTTAAACAATCATGTGGATTTTCTAAATCCCAAATGCATCAATTATGCGTGTTAACTGCAGAAAAGTTTGCCCTCCAGAGAAATCTTCCTTGGCCATTTATTTTGAAGTTTACATCGAGCAAGAGTCTCTAACGCAAACCTTTATCATGCACAGAAATCGGCAGTTAAGATTCCGAAAAAGTGACAGTTTATAAGCATAGTAGTGTAAAAGCTTTTTAAGAATCTTGTGGCTAGTGGAATGTGGTTGCTCTACAAGCTTGTGTAATGTGCCGAACAGTAGTGCTGCTTTAAACTGTGATATCCTGGGCTCCCTCATTTGTGTTGCTACCTTATCCATTACCTGTAGATCGACAAACTTTCGTCCTATTGATGGCTGAACGTACTATGATCCCGTTGCAGCAAATTTCACAATCACGTTTTGTAGTCCCTTAGCCATGTGTGAAACTTCTCGTAACCCCTTCAAAGAATGAAATTTCCTAAATGCTACGTAGCAGAGTGAAAGTTTTGACAAAATTGTTTTACTAGTAAAGTTCCCCGTGTTAAAAGTAAATTCACTTTACGTAACGTATAGTTTTGACTTCGATTCTGCAATAGAAACTTTAAATAGGGGGGTTTTGGTTACGAATATAAGCATATGTCGGTATTGTAGCTTGAAAAGCTCCCTCAAATGGTGGTGGTTGGATCTAACCATTTTCTCCTCTAAACAAATGTCCCTCTTCTTACGCACAGCCTAAATTGCATGACTTTCTGATGAATAGATTCAGCTGTAGTCTTTTAAGAAATGCAGTAGCCCTCCAGCTCTACTAGTACAATATAATTTGGGTCATTATGTACAATATAAATACTCCATTGCTTAGGGGAATAGTTTTT
Organism: Maratus michaelseni; assembly: GCA_963931845.1. NCBI lineage: Eukaryota > Metazoa > Arthropoda > Arachnida > Araneae > Salticidae > Maratus > Maratus michaelseni. Next base: position 7,778,115 of record OZ007586.1, read on the forward strand.
TCCCTTAACTATCATATGTCTTTTATCATCATATACCTTTCAGATAGCTTTTTAGATACATTCATTCACAATTCTTCTGTTAGATTACATAAAAACGCAAACGAAAAAACATAAAGTCGCAAACTTAAGATTAGATCTATTTTCCTATCTGATTCTCCGTCATTCGTAATGATAACTAGAGTATTTATAGCCAAATAGGTTCATAAATTATGTGAAAATACTTCTTTTTATTATACATAAAACATGTAGAAAAGATAGTATTATGTTCAGAAATTTGTAAAGTAAAAAATATTTCTCAAATTGCTTTACCATGTAATAATTATACTGACGATATAATTATCTAATAAATAAATTACCTGTTTTGAAGATATTATTCTACTCAATCCTGTATCTATTTTTTTCCTTGCATCCTTTTAAAACTTTTGAACAAGAATATGTGCTTCTCTAAATCGAAGTCTTGACATTTAACTCAAGACTCTTTGATTAAAGATTTATTTTTAAGAATCGACCAGTATTGGCCTTCTTCTATGCAATATTTTGAAATTTATGGAATTATGAATATTTCGAAGAGATGCTTATTAATATTTTTGATTAAAGTTTTTTTCTTTTCTTATTAGTTAAACTGAAGTGAACATAAGAATATTTAAAATAAATGTTTTCGTATATTTTTTTATACTATTGAACCATAGTATATGTCATTTTTTAAGTGATGTGATGTTTAATGTATATTATTAAAGCAGGATTAAATCAGCTTAGTCGTCATATATTTCGATGACTACTCTCAACTTTTTATAAAGTTTTCATTCCAAGTTTAGGTAACACGAAATAAAGACACTTAAAAATATATATTTGAAAGCGATATTGTAAATGGGTACACGGAATAGAAGGTATAGGATAGCTTTGAAATCCTTGTTCCACGTGAGTGTATGTCCGAGGGTAATTCATGAAGTAAAAATATAAAAACAGACATGAAGACTAGAAAAATATGCCAAGATTCGGAATAAATTTAAGTTTTACACCTCGACGATAAAGTGATGGAATGGTATATGCGCAATTGATATACCAAAAGCTATTACCAGATGGGGATTAAATGTTGAATGTATTAACGTTATTTAAGTGGTATTTATTGTAAGTAGAAATTTTTAAACCCATTAGCATTTATTATTGTAAAAACCCATTTTTCCTTCATTTACCATTTCCTTCATATGTATAAGCCATTTAGTAACTCCAATACATATGTTCTTTTCTTCAAGAAAAGAAATACGTGAAAATCACTCTACTGGAAAGAGGTTATCTGAAACTACTCCGCATATGTTTACTATACTTATTCATACTCCTACTTTTTAAACCCAGTTTCACAATTTCAAGACTTTCAATGAATATAGACCTTAGACCTTAACACACAAAAACTATTCCAAAATAAAGTCATAGTACCTTTGATATATTATGAAAATCTCACATTACACTCATTACACTCAGTCCGCCAAGTCGAGAAATCATCCTTTTCTGGAAACATACAGGGTGCACTTGAACCCCTCCCCCCCGGGCCATATCTTTGCGATGGAGTTTCCCAAAGACCTGAAACTTCGGAGTACGTTTCATACGGAACTAAATTTTCAAATTGTACGTTTGTCTTTTCTACTTCAGAAGATATATGAGCTCAAAGTTTTTTTTACACTCACTCGCCGGTCATCAAAAAGCTAAGGTACGTCCCGTAGCCCTAGAAACTTGAAATTTGGCTTAAAGGATGTGTTTAGGATGCAATGAAAGGAATAATTAAAAAATCCGGAAAAAAAACTAGAAAAGAAAATTGAAAATAATTCGAATACTTGGGTTTTTTTTAGCATTTTTAATTTTATCTTCCTTTGTACACCCTAAAAAAAATGGGTCGATCTACTAAACAAATTTTAGTTTTTCTCATTGATCTTTGCAATTAATAAATTTTTTTTTGTATTCTTACTCAGTTACAAGAAAATCTGTAAGAATTACTAGAAAACAGCTAGCAACGATTACGGTGTATAGTACCGGTTACTAAAAAAATATGTGGAATACAAATATACTAAAAAATGTAGTAACCTCAGGATATTTTTTTACAGTGTATCCTAAACACTACTTTTATGCCAACTATCAAGGATCTAGTGCTGCGACTAATACCTCAGATCGATAGCACCTCTCCTGGAATCTAGTGTTTGCCTAAGAACCTAAGACTTTTTTTTACCTAGAGGACATTGCAAACAGAACTAAAACTCCGAATTTTGGTACCTTTTTAAACAATACGGACAGGCAGTGGGCTTGGCAAAAACCAGTGGATGATGTCCAAAAAGAACTCAAAGTCAAGAAAAAGAGGATTACTTAGAAAATGAAGTGAAATATTAACAAAAACCTCGCATGTAAAAAATGTAGCCAAATTTCGTCACTCTTTCAAAGTAAAAAGTTCTCGGAGCATGTAAAGCTAAGTTTAGATCTCTTATTAATTCTGACATTTTCATTCACAAATCCATCCGTCTCTACGTCTTTAGTTAATGATTATTTTGTGACTTGACAATTACACATAACAGGGAAGTTATTATATCCTACTATGTTATCGGATGGGATTATTTGATTAATATCAATTATAAACAGCCGTCACATTCTTGTACTGCGTAATTGCCAAGTCACAAAATCATTAACTGAAGATGTAGAGACTAGGAGCGATTTGTGAATGAAAATGTCAGAATTAATAAGAGATCTAAACTTGGCTTTACATGAACTGAGCTTTTCACGGTAAGACTGGCCAGATTTGATACAGGTGAGTTTTTAATAGCATATTTTTTCCTAGAAATATTTTTTAATCGATAACCGCATTCATTATATGTAATTTATTTTATGAATTTCCAGAAAATATATATACCACCGGTAAGAAAGAGAAACAAAGATAATTAATAAAAAGTTCAGTTACAAATAATGATACAAATAATGAAATTGAAAATCTGCATATGAGAAAATGGTCTTTAAGACACATTTGTGTTTATATTTTCCCTGAAAATCTGAATAAGCGAATATAATATTGAAATTTCAATCTTTGATAAAGAAATCTCTATATAAAAAAGCCTTTAAAATTGATCAAACACTGTACAATAAATAATCAAGTAACAATGTTCCATTTTATTCAGTTTTGAAATTTTAAATTGCTGCTATGTAAACATTTTATATAGAAAACATATTTAAATTGTTTATTTATTAAACACTAATAATGTTTATGTTCACATTTTTCGTATTGTTTTACTCAGAGTATTTGATTTCGACTTGCCTCAAAATATATATTCATACAGAAAATAAATCATATAGAATTACTTTTTTTAATTGTAGTAAATTAGTTTATATTTCTAGAATAAATGAAATTGCTGGGTGTTATTTCATGCTAAAAGGCTTCAATGTATTAAAGTCAATGCACCATAATAATTTTTGGTTTTCATTTAATGAATCATTTCATTTAAAGCTTAGTGATATGTATAAATATCTTCTAAATTTATGTACTGTATCCACATCGTTCTCTGCTATAGCTACAGATAATTTCGAACATTGTATTTTATAGGATGATTGCAAATATGGGTTGTTCGGAGTGTTCCTTCCGTTTGAGAAAACCAATTCGTGTCCGAAAATTCTGTCCTTGAGTTATTAGACATTAGCTATAGGAATGAATGTCTAATAATTAAATGATAGAATTTTCTGGTACGAACCAACTTTCCCAAACGAAAAGAACTTTCCGAACAACCCAACATTTATTTTATTTCCCCTGATTAACCTAGTGGTCAAACCTTCGCAGGAAAATGAGGTTATACATGTTCTTTATATTCCCGGAGTTCCAGAACTCCAACTATTTTTGTAGATATTCGACCAAATAGCTAAATTCGAAAGTGTCCGGTAAATTTTGGATATATACTGTAAATTAATATGTATTTAATTTACATAACTAAATACCGAGCATTCTTGTTTCTATTGAAATTTTTAAAGCCGTAAGAATTGCATGTTTTAAAAATCCATATGTTTAATGAACAGGGTGAAACCTAGTTCAAATTTGAAGATACTTTCAGTTAAAGCAAGAAATATTATTTTGAAACAGATATTTTTTAAATAATAGGACCCATTTGTAATTATTTCCATAATTCTAAAATTAAAAACATTTGCCAAAGAAACCATTCAAAATGGAAATCCATCGTTGCCAAAGGTTGTATTTTTTTAACAGCTATTTTTGGATAGTTATTTTTAATTTATTTAATATCGGAATTTCAGAGAATTAATAAGGCAAAGATGACTATTAAAAATTGTAGCAACAAAAAAACGTAAAAGTTGGCCGTTATACAACCAGACTGCTGTTTTAGCTCTTGATAATATCCATTTTGCTTCAAATTTTGTAAAAAGATTCATTGTGATAAGGCGTTTCCCTGATTAGTTTTGGGGGTTCATTGGTTAAATATAATGGGGAAATGGGGGTGGGCTCATCCCCCTTAATTTAGATAAATGGGTTTTTCATGCAGAATTATAAGATTTGCTTCAAATTTTGTATGTAGGTTCATTGTGATAATGCGCTTAACTTTATTAGTTTTGGGGGTTTGTTGTTTAATTATAAAAGAGGGGAACGGGAAGGTTAATGCCCCTTAATTTATTCTCGAGGGGCATTATATTTTGAAATAAGAGTATAATATACAATTAGTGTGAATAGCCTATAAGCTCAATAACTGAGAATTCTTCTTTTTATAAAATATGTTATAACCGATGTCCACAGAATATTTTTCGTAAGATATGAAAGAAAATGTTCTTATTTTAAAGCTGAGACGATTAGGTTTAGAGCATTTTCAAACGACGAGAGAAGTGCATAAAAGTTTAAACACACACAATTAATGAGTGACTGACTTTTACTATAAGGAAATCTAATTTTATAGAAAATCTAACTACTCTAACAATACAAATGAAATTGATAGAAAATTGAAACCGATTTTTCTTCGTTAGCTAACTATAGTTGAATTCAATTTTCGGTTTAGCAAATCATACCATACTAGATGATTCTTTTTTTCCCTTCTAAGCTGTCCAGGCGCGATATTCATTAAAGGAGACAGCACATGTTTAACGTTTTTAAGTATTGACATTGTTACATTAAATAACACATTTTAGCTCTCAATCTTTTGTTATTAATTTTATGTTTCCGTGTTTTTCACGTTTTAAAAAATAACACAAAGAAAGAGTGTATTTCTATATATTTCAATACATCTTTTAGTATAAAAATATGACAATAATATTTTGCATTTTATATTACATTTACAATCTTCTGTAGTTTTTTGTTTAACTTTGAATCTTTGTGTGATAGAAACAATTCACAGATGAAAGGATGTAAAAATATATCCTCAGACATAATTAATTCAAAATTTTTATATTTAAACTTTAAAGTGAAGATTAAAATGACTAAATCTGCCGAGATTTGCAGTAAAATTGTTTCGAAAAGATTAATTTGAGTGATATTTATTTTTTAATTTACTTATATTCTGTTTGCATATTGTACGTGTATAATGAAATTTAACACATCGTGCCATCGTGTTCTACCGTTCGTGCACAGCCACATTCTTATAACACCAGTGTATGGCCTTTTCCTGTAGTAAATTTTATTAAGTACAAAATCCTTTAGATTTTACTACAGTTTTTAGCTTACAGGCTATCAAAGCCCGAGAGCTAATGTTCCCGCAGGTTCTGTATGTACGTAACACGATAACTCTTGATAGAAGTATCAGATTTGCTTCAAATTTTGTATATAGATCTGATATATTTTAATATTATAAAATTTATCATTCTGATAAAGCGCTTCCCTGATTAGTTTTAGGGGTTCATTGGTTAAGTATAAAGGGGGAACGGGGGGGGGGGTAATACGCCTTATTTAGATAAATGGGTTTTTCATGCAGATTTATAGGATGTGCTTCGAATTTTGTATATAGGTTACGGTGTCCCAAAAAATAAACTTTTAAAATTGTGAACTCTCACGATCTAAAAATGTTCTTTCTGTGAATATAAAACACCTTAAATTGTTTCAGATTAAAAAAAAAATATTTAGAGGTGCCCCAAGGTCATTGAATTTACCTTAAAATGGCCAAAATAATGTGTAATGCGGCATTGTTTTATTAGCTACATTAAAAACTATTAATATTCAAATGACCATTTTTTTCGTTTATAGCTTCTTATATATTGTTTCAAACAAATTTTGTATAAATTATGTTTTTGCTCTGGGTAGGTTTTGCTCTGGGACATAAAATATTACTGAAATCAAGAAAAATATTATTTTGCAGACATTTCTAGCTTCTGTATAATTATACACAAAAAGTGAACTTAAGTAAACAATTATCTTACATTTGGTAAATAAAACCAATGAAGAAGAATGTTTTCAAACAATCGCATATTTATTTAAACATTTTTTACACATTCACACATTTTTTATTAACTACATATGAAAAAAGATTTTGGCGATTGCACTTTATAAAGTTCTTTCTATGCACCTCTATGACTTGTAACAAAAATTGTTTTTGCTCTTCGTTCTTTGTTGAACAATTAAAGTCCTGTATGAATGCAATAGCTTTTCGGCAACAAGCAAAGTTAGTCTTTATATCAAACAATAATAGCATAGCAAATATTGCAGTTTTTTTTAATAAGATGACGTTTCGAGCCAATCTTTAACTGGTACACTGAGGGAAAATATCTTATTTTAGCCGTTTCAAAGAAACTATTAGAAATACACATATCATTCAATTTGAGAGGAGGTAATTCTAATAGATGTGAACTAGAACTCCTTTCGTTTTTCATGTTCAAAACTAGCTATGACTTTTTGTTCGTCAGAAACAAAATCTGCAAACAATGTTAGTGTTGCAAGTTATCCACTCAAATACTATGAATGACGTAACATCATTTTAAATCCTATATTTCTTGATTGTTTGTCATCATATTCATTCAACCTTCGAATCAGTAAATCATCATTCAGAAGAGCATCAACAGCAGATCGGTGAGTAAACCAAGACTGCAAATATACACACAATAAACCTATTAAATCGTTGTATACCTTGAAACTCTCGAGCTGTTAATACCATTGTGGTTTCATTCCCATTAAACAATAACTCCATTTTCATGGAATAAATGGCTTTTGCCATCTAGCGGGCTTGGTGAAGAACACTTGGCTTCCGAATGGTAAATTGAAAGTGTAATCCAATCATTAATGATGCAAGATTTAAAAGTTCTTTGTAATCATCCCTAGATAGTTTTGTCGCAATTTTTAGCTGATCAGAAATAAAAGTTTTTTAACTGTCTGATGCTGTTATTATGGGTACTGATTGCTTTGTCGGTTCATGAGGGTTGAGCTTAGACCAGTTTTCTCGGAATCTCTTGTCTCCTAGTAGATTGTCCAAAACACACACTGAATGCATCAAAAAGTTGGACCTCAAACATGTCATTCCTTCATGCGATCCACAGAAGGTTTCTGCTTATTTTTGACATGCTCCATTGAATCTTCCACTATTTCTATGGGTTGTATCGAAACACATGCCATTTACTTGAGATTCACATTTCCACGATTAAGAGCTCGAAAACAGCACCAGCTACTGTTCCAGACAATAACTTAGGAACTCCAAGAATCTTAGTACTTTTATCTTGCAAGAAGAAACTAGTACCGCTAAACGATCAATCTTTTCCGTGCTTTCTGAGGACAAATCGGCTAACAGTTTTCCGTCCCAATGAACAATTGACTTTGATGCTTCAAACTGTGTTTTTAATTGTTCAGCGGATTCTTGGCGAAGATGTTGGCGTTACTGCTGAATAGTACTTTTTTAAAGTACTATGGCGGAAAGTACAGGCGAGTTAGACGTCATGGCAGAGGAAGAGCAGCCTTCTTCTTTTATTACAGATGCTATTCTCATTGTGGACCTTCTAATGCTGGTGTTAGTTCGATCTAAAACAGCAACAACTCTTGGAGTACTAATGTATCTGCGACTGCTTAGCTTAGATTTATTACCAATGGGTTCTGTATTATCATCTGAATGTATTTTTGCTACAGCTTTCTTCAGAAGATTTATTGGCTTCGTCGATATCCAAAAGCATAGCATTCTCACTTTCAGCTATGGCATACAATGTGGTTGGTGTGGAAGAAGTTGTTAAAGTAGTATGCAATCGCTTAGCAAATCTTTCATTTTTTCCTCATTCCTCTTTTCACATTTAGCCAGCTTCATGTCTATGGATACAATATAGCTTGTTCTGGAGTTTCTCTGTAACTGAAAAAACTGACGAACTTTTTCATTTTTCAAAAGTTCTTGTGAGTTAGCATGGCTGATGTCAAATAGTTTATTTAGAATATCACAATATGCTCTCTGATTTTTGAGATCTTTGCATTAGACCTCTTGCAATGCTAGGATAAAAAAATTGTAAAAGAAGTGTGGTAGAATCCTGCATATTAATTAGAAATTCAATTTTTGTTATAAATTCCCTATTTTCTATTAGCTTGGGGGACTCCTAAACCTTTGTGAAATGGCTTTATTTTTTTGTAATATCATATTATGACAGAAATAATATTTTTAAAAAGGTGAGACTTGGTATTTTCAATTTTTTTATTTTTTTGGCCTTTTCTGGGACACCCTAATATAGCTTCATTGTGATAAGGTGCTTCCCCGATTAGTTTTGGGATTCACTGTTTAAGTATAAATGGGGGGATGGGGGTCTAATCGCCCCCTTAATTTAGATAAATGGGTTTTTAATGCAGAATTATCCAATTTGCTTCAAATTTTGTATATAGGTTCATTGTTATAAGGCGCTTCCGTGATTAGTTGTGGGGTTTCATTGATTAAGTATAAGGGAGTAACGGGGGCCAATCCTCCCGTAATTTATTGTCGATTTCTTTATTTTTCGAGGGGCATTATTCTTTGAATTAAGAGTATAATATACAATTAGTGTGAATAGCCTGTGATCTGAATGCCATCAGTTTAACTGGGCACTTTTCTTTTTATTGTTCTTAAGTCTGTAGGAAGAATGTACAATATTTCTCGGAACACGACTAGAGTGTTACATGGACATAAAATTTCTAGGAGTATATTCAAGAGATCATGAATTTTTATTTATTTTTGCTTAAGAATTTCAAAATATCTTAAGAAATGATGTATTTGTAATGTATAATGCAATTGCTGAGTTTGAACTGAAATCAAAGGTGGTGGTGTAAGAGAAAGTTCTGATCATAGTGCCATGGCAAGGTTTTAGCGACGAAGCTCTATTTCTTGAACTGCGGACTTTTCTTTTGACACTAGAACTGTATTGTCTACTGAATATTGGAGATGTATCGCAAAAAGTAGTTATCGGCAAAGACATGTACTTTCGCTTTTATCCCCTCTACATGACTTCGAAATATAGCATAATTTCAGACTTTACCTCATCGAATAGGAAAAAAATATAGTTTCAAATGAAATTTGTCTAAATTTAGTGGCTTTTCAGCATTTCGGCTCTAAATGAAATCTATTAACGAAAAGACAGATTTTCATTTTATCCTGAACCTAAAATTGATATCAAGTGGAATTGGCTAAAAGACATATTGCAACAGAATATGCTGGGAATTATATTTTTATTATTTATCTTTTTATCTCTTGCGCTCCTATTTAGTTACTTGCAAAAGAACAAAGTTGAAAGTTTTAATGTTGTAGGAAGATGAAATAGGCGAAAAAAATCAAATCAATAATAAAATATGATTTAAATACAATTTCAGAATGTCGGCTACAGAAAAGGGGAAACTAAATTACGAGAGGCTACCGTAAATACACACTGGCGCGATCGAGTTGGTATATTTTCGAGTATGTGTTTATTTTATTTATTTTAAGAAAGCATTACGATACTCATGAAATTTTCATCCATGAGTCATTCATAAAATATTTGAATACAGCAGTCGGTAATCTTCAGTCTTGTTAGACCGAAGTTACATTTATAGAAAGTGTTCAGGCTTTATTCCATTAGTTGGATAGTTTAATAAATATTTTAATGAAACAGTACAGTTCTACAATTTTTATGTTTAAGTCAAATATTCAGCATCAGTTGTGATATAAATGCTATGTATTATCAGGAACGTCGAATTTTGCGTAAGACCTGAAATGTCGGTTTTATTGTAGGACTTTAACGGCAGGCATCCCCATTAATTTTTGGAAGGAATTAAGTTATATACATAATAATCTGTAATAATGGGAGAACGAAGTGAATACTTTTGTTGGTTAAACAGATCATTTAATTTTTCTACGTTAATATTTACATGAAAGAATAGGACATTTTACAAATTATGTACAGGGTTTTAAAGAAGAGGGAATTAGAGCATCCTTACTGCACTTAGCAGTCATCGTGGTTGGGTATATACTTCTGCCGTTTTCTCGAAGGTGCGTCTTCACTAGACCAAATCTCAATATGCTCTGCCTTGTTGAGAACTCTTCTCACGTTCCGAGTAATAGATTTAGTACGTCTTGCATTTCAATCTGGGATAACGTCACACAATAAAATGCTTTTTACCATGCCCTTGGCTATGTGTGCTGTATCGCCTGTTGCTATGAGTTATGGCGTGTGAAACTATAACTCTCTCTCTCTCTCTCTCTCTCTCTCTCTCTCTCTCTCTCTCTCTCTCTCTCTCTCTCTCTCTTTATCTCTCTCTCTCTCTCTCTCTCTCTATATATATATATATATATATACTAGGTGTACCAGTTAATTCCCGCTGTTTTACTTAATAGATGGCAGCAGCTATTAATTCAGCGTTCAATCATTTGACATATAGTGTGTTTTGTTGTACTAACATAAGGCTTGAAAACCATAAATGTCAAAAGTTCTCAAAGTAATAACATCATATAAATATTCGTGCTCAAAAATGTCGAATTTCGTTCCTTCAAAAGAGTATTTGCGGACTGTGTTTTTGTTTCTGTTTCATTCCAAGAAATTGGCTGCTGAAAGTCATAGAACTCTTGTGAAAGTTCATGGTGACAATGCATTATCAGAAACAACATACAGAGATTGGTTTCGACGATTTCAAAGTGGTGATTACAGCGTTGAAGACAAAGAACGTCCAGGTGAGCCAAAAAAGTTTGAAGATCCCGAATTGGAAGCTTTGCTCGACGAAGATCCGTGTCAGATCAGTCCGAAACAGTTAATGGCCAACGCTACCGACAACAAATGATGAATTTGAACCATGAATTGATCGAAAAACGGCCAGAATGGGCTAGAAGACATGGAAAAGTGATTTTGCAGCATGACAATGCTCCGGCTCATACCGCAACTTTGGTCACGGACACCGTAAAAGCGCTGGGATGGAAACTGCTGCCTCACCCGCCGTACTCTCCGGATCTGTCCCCGTCCGACTACTATTTGTTTTCATGAATGTCGCACGCATTGGCAGAGCAACACTTTGATTCGTATGAAAATTTGAAAAAATGGCTCGATGACTGGTTTGGCTCAAAAAACGAACAATTTTTTGGCGAGGCATCCACAAATTGCCAGAAAGATGGGGAAAATGTGTAGCTAGCGATAGCCGCTGGTTTGAATAATCCATTTTTATTATTTCCTATGTATTTTTAGCTTCAAAAATCAATAAAAAACAGCGGGAATTAACCGGTACACCTAGTATATATATATATAACCATAAATGAAACATTATCATAACACCAACTTAAACAATGAAATAATAATTAAGTATGGAATAATTAGTTGACAATGAAAGATTCCCCAACACACTTAATATGGAAACAAAAACATATTAAAAGAATAAGAAATTAAATAAAAATTGAATAAAAATTGAATAAATGGAATTAAATGAATGAAATGAAATGAAATTTTTGGAATTTAGACAGAATTATCAAGTCCCAAATGCCTAAATACCACAAATAAAATGAAATGAGATGTTTCATCATCATATTAGCCATACATTGCTAAAAAATATGATTTTGGGACTACATCTCATAAACAATGAAGCAAACCAGTGATAAAATAAAAAATAAAATACAATATTAAAAAGGAAAGAAGTCATACTTATAATTTACAGAGAAAACATTTAATAGAGTCAGTAAGTATAAAATCCATAAAGATTAAAAAAGGTACCTTGCACCTCAAGAACAGCATGAAACTCAACCATGACTAGGGAATGAATTGCAAAAAAAAATCATTACATGTTGCCAATTTTAGAAATATAAATTGCTTTACAATGATGCCAGAAATAATGTTAGAATATTATGGATTGTAAAGTAAACAGGAACATTAGTGCTGCCATCTATTGGTAAAAGTGAATATAATCTGAATCGAAAGTATTAGATGGAAATTAATGTTTAATAATTAAACCAAATTACTATCTTAAATGATACCAATTAGTTAAATAATAAATAAAAGAAATTAATTAATAAATAGAAGATCGAATTATATTAAAGTAATGGATGTATTAATGAATAATTTTATGTTATAAATAAGTATTTAGATGGAGAAATTAATTATTAAAGCAACTTAAAATAATGCTGCCATCTATTGGTAAAAGTGAATATAATCTGAATAGAAAGTAATGGATGGAAATTATTGTTTAATAATTAAACCAAATTACTATCTTAATTATAGCCATTAGTTAAATAATAAATAAATGAAATTATTTAATAAATAGAATATTGAATTACATAGAAGTAATGGATGTATAAATGAATAATTCTATGTTATAAATAAGTAGTAAGATGGAAAAATTAATAATTAAAGCAACATAAAAATATATGTACCTTTAAATGACAAAAACGATTAAATAACTGTACCAAAATGCAACATCAATTAAATTAAATTAAAATAAAATACTAAATATTTGAATTAAGATACAAATAATTTAAAATTAATATTGATTAAATATTGAAATGAATTAGTCACAAATAATGTTCCTTCATACTAGTCAAATAAAATATAAACACTTAATAAAATTAAAACATATTATATTAACACTGTATAAAAGTAAACATTATATTAGAAGTAAATATGATATTGTCCACCATAGATATATTCAAATCATTAGATCAAATACATTCTTAATATTAATGAATATAAATTCATTTAAATTAATTAAATAATGAATAAGTAAATCTAACTAAATTAATATACATATAGAAATATCACATCGCAGTCCATTATAAAATGTGTATTATCAAACAATTGTGTAAATCAAAATGCCCCCATTTTTTATTAATAATATAAATTAACCATGCGTATTTTTTCATACAACTCCGCCACACACCTCCTCAATCCAACGTCTACCCACCCAACCGTCCTATAATAATAATTTTTTTTTAAATATAAGATTATATTATTTTTTTATACATTTTTTAAACGCATGTGTTAATTTGGTTGGAACGATCAAATAAGGACTAACTATATATTAAGGAATATATGAATTTTTTTGGAAAACCATGTTGTAATGCTTCATAGATAAGTTTTTTAATATTGTTGTTAATTAGTTGAGAGGAACATAAACTTTTTATTCTATAAATATGATTAAGGAGTATATTACGATATACAGAATTATGAAGACATGATTTAAAATTAGTAAATGAATTAACTTTAAATTTAAATTCTTTACGTTTATCAAATAGATCAATTATTGTTTTGTTTTCTTTAAGTGTAATTTTAAGACCTAAAAAGTTAATAGTATTGTTAGAAAGGAGGTTTTCCGTTAATTCTAAATTAGTAGGATAATCAACTGGAAATATAGAAATATTAGTGTGATCAGTGGCAATTAAAATTATGTCATCAATATAACGATATAAATGTATATTACTATTAATAAAAGTACGTTCATAATGATACAAGTATAAGTCTGAAAGTATACTAGATGTACATCCCCCTTGTGGTATACCGAATTTCTGTAAATATAACGTGTTATCATGCATTATATAATTATTATATATAATGAAATTTGTTAAAGTTTTAAAATAAGCTGCATCTATATGAATTGGTAAATTAAGTGAATGATGATACTTATAAAATAATGCATTTATAATATTATGTAGATCTAATAAATCTATATTATTAAATAGATCTTTGAAATCATATGTCATTATATTGTTAACACATTTAAGATTTTTCAAAATATTGACGAGTTGATAGCTATTTTTTATACAATGTGATATATCAGTGGATGTTGTCAGTGTATAAATTTGATTGAGCTATATTATATATATATATATAATAGAAATTTTTTTGAAAGCTATAGTAGAATTGTGAAGCACAAACTACTGTATATTCCATAAAACATACTTTCGAAAGCTATAATAAGATAAATAGATGCATGGTTTGGCGTAAAATTGGATGAAAGAATTGAATGAAAATATATTTTTCAATTTGTATTAATTGAGAATACCATTCAGTATGCAGTGACTAGAAGATCTTCAGAATTGGCGTTGAAACATCGAAGTAAATAAACAATTATTAACACGGTTTAAAGGGAAGTTCGTGATTTTTGTGTGATAAGAGATATCTGGTTTATGAGAGACTTCTACAAAGTATGAATATGAATTAATTTTTTAACTATAAACGATCAGAGATATTATGTAAGATTAATTTTCTTTTATATTAAAAAGCTTTAGTTTTTGGTTGCATGAAAGATAGTATATCTTGTTATACTTACAAATGCCTCACTAAATCTTAAAACACAGGTACTATCTTGTCATAGGCTATATCGGGAATTTTCTTATAAATGTACATTTCAAGAGAAAAGGTTGAGATAATGTGTGTCACTATTGATAATGTGTGTAACGGTTGAGATAATGTGTGTGAATATACACTGTGAGAATTTACTTCTCGAAACTTCGTCATTGACAAACGTATTGTCGTTTGATCATTGCTTGGTCTTATCTCCTAAGATCAGCTCGAATTCTACCTATCAGAGTGCTGTAAAGATACTTGTTCTCATTTATTGAGCTTTACTCTACATTTTAAAACACCTAGCAGCGACTACTCGCCAAATGTTCCGCGGGTTGCTTACATTTGCAGATTCTGTTCAGTCTTGAATATAACCCTGCCTGCAACGCGAAGAAAACGAGAGAGAATAGTGTATATTTTAGATCGAGCTATAGTTAGGGTGATAGAAATTTAATTCTCAGTTTTAGATAATGAAATAATAATTTTTTTTCACGTTTCAAATAGATCCAAGCTTATCAAACAGCAAATTTTATGATACACCCGGTACAATTCATACGGAGTTCATCATCTGAGGTAAGAATTCTGGGCTATGATGTCATACACTCACGCACAGATTTTTTTGTTTTTTAATCGGTTATAAAACGGAAAAAAATCGTCAAATTTAGGGGATTTTTTCCTTTAATGGCAACCTAGCCATTGTATTAAGTTATTCGTTTGGCGCGGTCTTGAAAATCGCGCCAACCAAAAAGTCGACAAACTTATGTTTATATGTTAGCGTGCGTGTAAAGTATCTGTTCCGAATTCTGTGACATCTTAAAGTATTGTTGACTATGTCTACCTACTTTCGTTGGAAGAAAACACTTAAAACATCCAATATAACTTTGTTTATCTGATAAATACAATATCTGGTCAAAGGTATCCGGGCACTATCAATTTTAAACGCTTTACTAATTGTTTTTGAACTTCGGGGATGTAAAGAACACCTTTAATCGGAAAATTTGTCAATTAAAGGACCAACAAAAATTTGAATAAATGTAATATTTTCAATCGCCTTGTATCATAAAAGCTTGAAATGATCTGTAGCTAAAACAAATGATTTTCGAAGTCCTGTTTTTTTTCCCATTTGTGTATTTTCGTAATAATAGTACGTATATTCCTGAAGATATAAACGCTTCTTTTAAAAAAATCTGCATTCACTTTTTTCATAATATGAGAGGTTTTCAATCCACTTTAACGCCACAAATTTGACAATGTTCAATAGAAGCATTCTACTTCAATTAGAAAATGAATATATTTAACATTTGATAAAATATGAACATTTGTATTGAATAATTTTAAGTGCGCATGTGCAAATAACATATTTTTTATTTCAGAATTTAGTAGTCAACTATATAGGGCATCTTAAAAGTAAATATATAATATATAAAGACCAGTTAATTATCGTAATAATTCAGGAAGTTATTGCTGATGTAACGAGCTAATTTTTAGATATTTTTTTAAGTATCTTAAATTGGGATGTTTAAATATCTGCAATTTATGTAAATTTAAAATATTTTAATTTATTAAATGCTATTTAAAACGATACACATGATGTATTTTTCATAATTTATAAGTATGTATATGTATTTAGAGTATTTAATACATTTATGTAATACAGTATGATTTATGATTAAAACGGTAATTTGTGGAAAAATTCTTATCTTTCAGTAATTTTTAGAAAGTAACTGAAACATAGCTTACTCCATATCTAATATTTTCCTGATTTTTTTATATTTGACTGGCTTTTTGATATAACTTGCCTTATACAGACTACTAATGCAAAAAAGTGTGCCATCCGTTACTCATACTCGGGTAAAATATATTTCATACAAATGTTTATATTTTATTAAATATTGAATATATTCATTTTCAAATTGCTATATAATGTTTCTTTTCAATATTGGCAAGTGTTCTGAATGTGACGATAAATTTCGTTCAAAACGCAGTATGGCGTAAATAAAAGAATGAGGAAAGAAAGAGGATACATTTTAAAAATAAATATGTATTCATATCTCCACGAATGCACGTGCTGTTCTTATACAAATGAATACACACATTGCGCAAGGCTTATATAATCATTTGTTACAAATCATTTAAAGATTTTTCTATGTAGGGTCATCACATATTATTTATTCAATTAGTTTTCGTGATTAATATTGCCCTCGTGATTAAATTTTCATTTTAATATTGCGTTCCAACCCCGAGTCTAACTCGGGATCCTTTTTTTTCTTGAAAATTTGCTTTTGCCACCAGTAATAAAGGAAAATAAAATTTGCCTTATTTAATTTTCGAAATTGTGTAAAGGGAAAAAAGTGGTGTCAAACGAATAAAATTTATGTAAGACTCACAGGACCGGAAAGATTTAAATTATGAGTTCAAATATGTCTTTTTCTATCCGCGATGTTCAGGAACATTTCTCTTGATTTTCGATAACATGTCTAAAATTAAAAGTGTCCATATACCAATCAGTTAGCTCCCAAGGCATTAAATACTTAATGTTATGAAGCATTTTCCATACACTCTAAATAAGAAAGAGTGACTATTCACTCCGGAGGAGTGGATATTCACTTTTTCGCAGAGTCAAAATTTGCCCAACCTCATTAGAATGACTATTCACTCTAGGAAAAAGTGAAATTCTTGACTCTCTGAAAGAGTGAATACTCACTCCTGAGAAGTGAATATTCACTCTGAACAGGAGTGGATACTCACTCTTTCAGAAGAGTGACTATCCACTCTTGCAAAAGGAGTGAGTTTTTTCACCCCTGATAGGAGTGAATAGTCACTCGCTTAGGAGTGACTAAAATTCTTGAATAAAAAAGAGAAACTCATTTTACACACACACGCACGCTTGTTCGCAGGCGGTCACCCTCCCAAATACTAACAGAGCTCGTTGCTGCTTGACTTCTGCGCTCGTACGAGAGCTGGTACCTACAGCATGCTACAGCCGATAACGATAAAATAAGCTCTTATTACATTATTTTAGCTTTGTTTCTTTTATGATATTCGAGCACACTTATTAAATTTGTGTAGAAATCGCAAATATTTACGGTGTTTCTCAACTGTGTAAATAAGAAAACTGAAACTTTCTTTTTGTATCATATAATACAGAGACTGTTCGCACATTTTTTAGACAAATTTGATAAATGATTTAAAAAAATGGAATTATTTTAGAGAAAAAAATCTGACAACAACTTATTATGTGTAATTTATATTATCGTCTGATACTTTCAAATTTATTCTTATTTTAAGATTGCGCATGCAAAAAAGCTGTAAATGGGAAGATGCGTTTTTTTTTCTTCCGAACAGAAGTATGCTAATTCGACAGTCTAAAATGATTGCAAAGCGCATAATATAAAAACTTTTTAGTGCGAAATAAACATAACAATTGATTGGAAAGTGCTATTCCAAAAATCAGTACATATACATAGTAAAAAGATACCAGATGAAAAAAAAAAAAAAACAGGGAAAATAGAGCCCATTTCAAGGCGGAAAAAGAAGTTTCAGGTAAGGATTTATGACTATCGCAAATTTATCTTAGAATGGGAAGATAAAAATAAGAATATTGGACAAAAATGTTACAATCAATTCATTATATTATTAAGAGAATGTGTTACATCCGATATTTAGAGAAAAAATGCTATTTTCTTTATTACAATGACTTTTAAAGGGTGAAACTGCATCAAAGCAAAGCTACTGCTCATACTTCAAAAACTACCGCTGTATTCGTTGAAAACATTAAAAACTCACACAGGTATTGTATTTATACTTTTCAACATATTCCTCCAGTCACCTGACGTTTCTCTTATAGTTTATTGTGCATTTGGTCTGCTGAAAAGAGCTCTTTCAAACGGCAAAACCACTACGATTGATCGAATCTGGAAAGTTTTTAAAGAGGCATGGGAAGAAATAACCCTGTAAATTTTACAAAAAACCTTCTACCATCGAAAGCATTATGCAGAATTAGAATCAAGAAACAAGATTATCATACAGATTATTTCAGAAAGCAATATTCATATTTTAAACGTTAAAAACAACAATGCCGAAATCGTCTAAAAAATGTCGAACACCCGTCTGTACATTTCCGCTATGACAAAAATTCCGTTACAACAAAGCAGTTATTTATTTATTCATTCATTTTTTTCTTGCTAATAATGTTTCCATAATTAGAGCCCGATTAAGATTGTCCAAGGCACAGGGCTTGTTTATCAAATAGGCCCGTGAAGCCGAAGCTTACCCACTGAAATACAAAGGTGCCCCCAAATTTACTTTTCAAAACATAATTTTTAGGGGGAAAATTTCAGTCAGGGTAAAAAACGTATTTTTTTTTTCCTTAAATTATAGCTGTTAAATTTTTCCTAAGACTATTACCGACACATTTATACTTTTTTTTTTTTTTTTTTTTTTTTTTTGCTAGCTATAATAAATGGTATAAAATCAGTGATTAAATGCAACGTATTTCATTTCATACATAACATTTTCAACATAAGAATGTTTTACATTTTAATTTCAAACGTGCTAAAAATAACAGAAAATTTAATCTGTATAACTATATTTTGTTTATATTCATAAAGAGGTTAGAAATGATATAAAATATGTAGAATAGGTTATTTAAATAAAGAGGAAAATAATTAGCATTCAGAGATATTAAATTTCTGTTTATAAAATAGAAGCAAAATTGTGTTGCAGCTAAGCATAAATCTACTTCAAATATTTGTTTTCCCTGCCCTGTTCTTAGCACTGGCAAATCCTGCAATTTGTAAAGCATAAAATATATTTCCTGTCCATAATTCTATCGATTCATTTATTATTTCAATGCCTTTTTCAGTTTTTTTAAAATTGTGCTACTATATATAAAGGATTTCATTTTTGGCGATTCGTTTCGGTAACGGGGATCTGAGAGCTGGCACCATCTTGTGGTTTTGTTGGAAAAAACTGTTTTTCTTCACTCTCAACGGAGTGAACTATTCACTCTTGTCAACGGAGTGAAACAGTCACTCTCGACAACGGAGTGAGATATTTCACTCCTTTCTAGAGAGTGGAAAATTCCACTTTTTAAAGAGTTCATATTTATAAAATTCACTCCTAAAAGAGTGAAAATACCTCTCACTCTTCCAAAGAGTCAACTTCTCACTCCTTCCAATTTTAGAGTGTAATTCTCTAGGTATAAGTCCCATATTTCTTCGTTATTTGAAATTATTTTTACGTAAAATGTTTCAAAATATTTTAACTATATTTTTTGAAATATTTATAGACTTTCACTTTTTGTTCCTAAAAGACCAAAAAAAGCTGAAAGTTTTGGCTTTTTTCAAAAGAAATATATATATATTTATTTTATTTATTTTTAAAGTCTTAATGTGTCAAATGTCGCATTTTGATTTGGTAATTTTGCGGAATAATGAAACATTCTTAAACTCCGAAAATATTACTTATTTTTCTGAATTTTAGCATAATAGAAAATAAATGAATAAATAAATACTTGTATCACTAAATATATTTTTATACGGAAACGCATAGTAAAAGTGCTTGCATTTACTTCTTTGTCATAAATCGTTTCCTCTTTTTCCTAAATTTCGGATCGATTGTCTTGACTAAAGATTTCTCTACCGAACTTTATCTACAGAATTATGTTTGGACTATCCCGAATCCCAAATCAAATACATTTCACTTTCTTAAGTCCGTGAAGACGTAAAAAAATTCTAAATTCAGATTTGACATTTGAGAATGAAGTTAAACATATTTAATGCCAGAGAAAACAATAGCTTTGTTGTTTTAAAATAAGGATTTTTATTGAGAAAACCTAATAAAACGTTGGAAAGCTTTTTTTTTTAAAGAAAGAGAGAAACTAACATCCTGGTTTTATTATTTGAAGTAACACTTCAAATAAAGAAAGGATTTTAATTTTTTATTCATTGAAATTTTTAGTTATTTCATTAATTTAATCTACACCCGTTAAAGAAGTATTTAATGCTGTTAAGTATCAGTTAAACTTTTATATTAATCTCCAGTTTTAAGAAGAAAATATTAATAAAATATTTGTTATCTCAAAATTGAAGTTAATTGAAAGAATATTTAAAAAGTGAACATATAGTCCGCCGGTTCCAGAAATATTTTGTGTCATCATAGCCCAAGCCCGATGCCAAAAGTAGGCAGTAGAAAATTTTTAATAACTTTAAAAATTGTTTCAAGATTAATTTTCTCGTTTAAAAATCTCTTCTTAAATAGAAATAAATATTAATCCTAAATACCCTCCCATCACTACGTATCGGGATTTTCATGTATCTGAAAATATATTTAAAAGAGTAAATCCATTATTGATATACACCCACTGTCGCACAAATAACAATTCTTATTCTATTAACATATTGAACAACTATGGCAGAAAGACATGAGGTTTTGTTTTCCAGTAATTGTGAAAAATAACTTCAAACAGAAAGACAGGATAGGTAAGGGATATCCTACGGCATCTTTATGTTACTAGCACTGACAGTGCTAGGGCTTCAAAATAGGAATATTTCTCTTTATTTCCCATCAATAACAATTAAATTCTCTTTTAAACTGATTTTTAGACTATTGTAAAACCCTTTCAAATTTTTACACTACACTACTGTTTCTCAAATAGCATTTGGCAAGTTTTTTTTGTTTTGTATTTCAATTTGTTACAAAAGAAAATTTTCTCTTTAACACCAAGCCGGAACACGGGTATAAAAATCGTACAAAACTTCTCAAAACGAAAGAGCCGGAGACTTTTGGCCATATAGTGTGAATATGTCAGAGATGAGAGGCTCGGCCCGAGCCCGTGTTCGAAATGGGCTTAGACCGATAAAAATGGAATTAATTGTACGCCAAACCACGATCGCTAAAAGATTCCAACTTGCAATGAAATTGCAAGAAAAAGTATTTTAAACAACAAATAGTAGAAAACAAAATATAAATAAAACAAATAAATATTCATTAAATTACACATAATTAACGTCTGCAGTCATCGTTTTTTTAAACATATATAATTAATAAACAGACATACATACATTCAATACAATAATCCAACATGGAGTGAAAAATTAGCCAGAACCAGGAATCGAACCTGGGTCCACAGCGTTCCGGGCTGTTGCTCTAACCACTGAACTACTCCGGCTGACCCCTGAGTCTGCAATTTCCCACTAATAAATCATGTTGGAGAGAAGGTCACCAGCCATCTACCAGACAGCCATGACGACCGGACAACGGTGAATAGATTTTACTATTCCACCGATCTACGAATATATATTAAATTACACATAATTAACGTCTGCAGTCATCGTTTTTTTAAACATATATAATTAATAAACAGACATACATAAATTCAATACAATAATCCAACATGGAGTGAAAAATTAGCCAGAGCCAGGAATCGAACCTGGGTCCACAGCGTTCCGGGCTGTTGCTCTAACCACTGAACTACTCCGGCTGACCCCTGAGTCTGCAATTTTCCACTAATAGTACCTCCGTCAAAAAGCATTGCGATTTCAGGCGCAATACCATCTCATTTGATATTCTTATCTAAATTTTGTGTCCAACAATCTCTAGATATTGATTTTCAAAATAAATATTCAGTGTAATAAAATTTTTAATAAAGAAGATTTTATAATTTTAAAGTGATATCATAGAATGTAATTTTTCAAATATGTATTTGATCTTACTGAATCGACCATTAAATCAGCTGTTACGGTCTCAGGGCCGCAACATCCCACAATCAGAGCGAAATGAACGGTACTTATATAGGGATTGTTTCCGTAACTACAGCGGCAGTCATCCGTAACTCGAGATACTGCCGTTTTAACTTGTTTTCGCTTTGCAGCGGGCAGTGAAGAGATTTACATTATTAATATGTGTTCTAAACTATAACCTTTTATAAGAGTCAAGTGTTTGATATATCTTGTGCAAGTCTGCAAATAAACCACAAGACCGAAATTGAACATTTACAACGACTGTAAGTGCATTTGAGCAACATACCTGATTGTTATCCCGAATTCCTGTTTAATTGTTTGCCCGCCTGTAAATATTCTGGTGTTCATTAAAGTGCTACCAATATGTTTCTGAACTTGTTCTGTGATTTACTCCGTAGTCGGGGTCCGCCGGCACTCTTCCATAATCGGGTATCTCCTCGAATACGGACGGGGCATTCCGGGATGATTATTCTGTACCTCCGTCACGTCAGGTAGTACCTCCGTCAAAAAGCATTGCGATTTCAGGCGCAATACCATCTCATTTGATATTCTTATCTAAATTTTGTGTCCAACAATCTCTAGATATTGATTTTCAAAAGAGTGCGTCAATCAAAAGGAGCATCTATAACAAAATGGAAACCTGGATAGGCGAACTATCTTAAGAACAAACGGAATTCATATTCACTTTTAAAGTAAAATTCTAAAACTTTACAGATATTCAAATAGTATAATGTTATTAAAATGCATTTCACTCAGTAAATGTCTATAGGCTGTAATGCATTCGAGATCTTTTGACTGACCCTGTATACAAACTTTAAATGCTATAATCACAATAGGGAGCCTATTGTGCTCGACTGCAGTAATATATACCAATATCGCGTTTATATGACTATTTTGACAAGAGTTTGGCAATGTAGTATATTTTTATTGTTGTCAATATATTAATATATTGTATATTCATACTTTAAAATACACTTTAATATTGTCCAATACTTTAAACTGATATAAATATAAAACTAATTAATATTTTTACATGAAACTTTAAAGGTCCGAACATGAAAACAAAATGCAGCAAACCACGTAAAAATCCAATAATTACATATCTCTGTAATTCTCAAAAGATTTGGACTGAATATGAATTTTAAATGCGTAAAAAGTGCACTTTTAAAATAGCATTTACTAAAAACCTATTCATCGACGTCCACTTTACTTTTGGTTACTTATTCACTTTTCTTGCTCCATTCCATAGAAACTAAAACTTCGTTTTTATAACTAGATAGGGTATTAAATTAATCTTGTAAATTTGTTTGGCGGCAATTAGCGGAACTTTCTTTCGTTTGCTGTTCATTGCATTGTTGTTTCTTTTGCTTGGCGAGAAACTCTGGGGAGTTTTTATGATTTTGGCTTTATTTGAAGAAATCGATTCAATCATTTTTTAATTGCATTGTCATTGAATCAGCAAATCTTTTGAATTTGCGTACCACTATTTCCAAATAGTAAAAATTTTTTAATGACAGAAATTCTGCAACTTAATAAAGCAAAAATTAGTTTTCGAAACTGTGGCAAACAAATTCGAGAACATTGTGGGGCACACTGTTTTACTGCAAGACGAGGATTCTTGATCCCTGATGTTAGAATTTGCAAAAGAAAGTAAAAAAAATCACACACACACACACACACACAAAAAAAAAAAAAAAAAAAAAACAGGAGTTTGTATTTTTCGATGCAAATGTCTTAAAATCATTTTCTGGAATTTCGTTTCAGTATGAACTATCTGGTGTGATGAATATTGAATTTTAATTAATTTTATTTTAAAACTACAGCTACATCATATAAACATATACATTATTTAAAAATACATAAAAATAAATAAATTAAACTTATGGCATTTGTGAGATAACCGACGTTGTATTTGAAGTGGAACTTCAGTAATCCCTTCTCATTAAAATGAAAATAACAATTTATTATATTGAAAAAGCGTATAACATGAAAGTAATTTTGGTTAAAATGATTTTCACAACAATATTTTGGTTTCTTAAAAGCATTTAATCAATAGAGTTAATCAATTAATGGAAATGTCCATTAAGAACGCCACACAAATCAGAAATAATAAAGTTCAGTGAATTTTATCTTGCGAGATTACTTGGTTTCTCCCCTGACAGTTTTTTTTGGAATCTCTTTGCACAGAGCGTTAGAGATAAGGCGCTCTTTCTAGCTGACAGGTTCTCAACTTTTCTCTTACTAGTGAAGACCTGGGTGGACGCTCCTTCACCTCCGTTACCGGGTGTTATTCACAACCTAGGTGCACGAGCCTTGTTGACCGCGGATAACTCTTTAAAATGGGATCCTGGCAATACCTACAGAAATGAATCTCCACCGAGATTTTCTCAGAAGTAAGACTCGAAATCCGAATCAAGATTATTCTCAATTTCTAGCTAAAGCTGTCTAAAATATCTTTTCATCTCAACTTATATAACCTACGTTTGTTTCACAGATCAAAGGCTATTTCTCTCGCCATTCAGAGCACTAGAAAATGAGATCATGAACAAAGGTCCCTTCTCGTAGGATAAGAAGATATTGCATCAATGGGCATCTAAAAGTGAGGACTTCACTTAGTTTTTCTCAGCTGACTGACCTTCTGCGAGTTGGAAGGGATACCAGCCGCTTTGTCTATTGAAACAAGTGTCGCTGTAGTGTCAATTGGGACGACTGCTGATGATGGAGCAAAACATTTGAAGTTTTTCCGCAGAATGCTGAACTTAGTCAAAATTTCGAGCCGACTTTCTTTTAAATGTGTTTTCCTATGCTGGATTCTGGGCAGTATACAGGGGATCTTAGTGAGATATTTTAAAGTTCTCACGCATTTAATATAAAATAAATATATAAAAATTACTAATCAATCAATTCATAATTGAATCCATTTGGACACTGCACTGTTAACTAGTATTTTAAAAACACAAATTGCACAAATTGTGCTTATTAGTTGCTAAAATCAATGTAAAAATTGTTTTAAACTCATAAAAGAGCTAAAATCCTACATGTTTCGGCTTTAAACTTAAAGCCATCATCGGGGAAGAGGAACAACACAAACGACTACTGATCTTTTAATTTTCGACACGAGAAAATTGAAATCAACAGTATGGAAAAATTTAAATAAAATAAGCGGGCGCTCTCTGTTGCCAAAGAGCGAAAAACAAAACAAGGAATTAACAAGGGGTTAAAAATTTATCCCATAAACTAGGTATGTTGAAAGAAAAGTTATCATTACAAATACAATCTTTTCTAATTTTAATTTCCAATGATTCCCTAATGGCGGCTTTAAATGGGTTATTGAACCTATGGATAATTCTTGCTTTATCGAAATTAATTACAGTATCATTATTTTTAGCGTAAAACCGGGAGAGTGCAGTGGATAACTTTCCAAATTTTATATCGTTTTTATGCTCTTTTAACCTTTCCAAAAACTTTCTTTTAGTCATACCAATGTAAAAAATTATACTATTATTATTTAAGCTAATGGGGATTTCATAAACACCTGCGAATTGATCAGGGGGGATAGGATCTAATTTACATGAAACTAAGTCAACCAATTTTCTGGGAGGGACAGCAATAAGATGGATATTGTATTTACGGAGGGCTCTTTTAATCCTTTCAAGTATAATAGGTATATATTGGAATTTACGATAGTTTGGTTTATTATTGCTAGGGACAGGATGCTGAATTAAATGGCCATTGAATTTTTCTATAATTTTCTGTACGTGATGAGCGGGGAAACCATGGTCAATGGCGATATCTCTGATAAAATTAAGTTCATCTTGGATGAATTCACTTGAACAAACCAGAAAAGCACGCTTGATGAATGAATTGAAGGCAGCAATCTTATAAGTGAAAGTTGTAGAGGCATTAAATGGGATTATTGTGTTACTTCTCATCGGTTTACGATAGACTTTACGTTTTAGGTTGTTGTCATCTTTAATTAATTTAATATCCAGGATCGGCAGTGATGAATTTTCTTCTATTTCCAACGTAAACTTAATATTTTCATCTATTTCGTTTATTTTTGAGAGGAAAGATAGGAGTTCTTGCTTTCCATGATTCCATGTGATAAAGATATCGTCCACGTATCGTAGCCAAACTTCTGGTGTTAAATTCAAACTTTTAAAAATAAATTCCTCCATCGGTCTAAGTTTAAATTCAGCCAACAGACCGGAAATAGGAGATCCCATAGGTGCTCCTTTATTTTGTCTGTAAAATTTCTTATTAAACATGAAAACGTTGTTATTAATCATAAGGTTAAGTCCTGACTTTAGAGATGTTTTTACGCTATCACTTAAATTATTTTGTTTATCATTTTCCAAATTAATATTTTGTACAACTTCATTTGTATCAATAGATGGGTAAAGAGACACAATAGCTAAACTAGCTAGAATAGTTCCTTTAGAAATCTGAATATTTTCTATTTTATGGATAAAATCTTCTGTTGACTGTACAGTTTTGCTTGAACTTGGTAAAATTAATTTTAGGAATATAACGAAAGCTTTTTCAATAAAATATGTTGGGCCAGAACACCTAGAAACAATAGGTCTCATAGGGAGATTTGGTTTATGGTCTTTGGGTCGACCAATCAAACGAGGGGTAACTCCTGTATTGTTAATTTTAATAAGTTTTTTCATGTATTCTGGCCAGGCTCCTCTTCTAATAAGTTCTTGTGTCTTCCGGAAAATCAAGGGATTCGGGTCTTTCTTTAGTTCTGTGCAGTCCATTGTGTCAATGCAATCATTCATTTTATTAATGTAGTCTGTTTTATTTAGAATAGCCATTTTATTAGATTTATCCGTCTTAAGGAAAATAGTTTGCTTGTCTTTCTTTAACTTGGAAATAGTTCTAATAGGTCCTGTATGGATTGTATTTGAACAGATTGGATATTTCTTAATTAGATTATAAATATAGTTACGTGCTTCTTCTCTATTTGTGGTTGATACAGAATTAATAGTAGATTCCACTTCCGTAATCAAGTCTTTGATATCAAGCCTTTCTTGAAAAATAAATTTAGGGCCTAATGATAACACCTGGTTTTCTTTATATGAAAACACTTTACTTGAATAATTAACAAATGGCACTGGCTTAACTTGATAGTGATTAGGCTTCTCAACTTTGGAAATTAGACAACTTAATTTTTTATATTGGTTAACCACTTTAGCTTTACGCTGAGAATGTCGAAAACCCTCTAGTAACTTCATACAAATGTCAAATATCGCCACAGGTGTAACTTTAGCAAAAATGCAAATTTCAAGCTTTATTGCATTTTTGCTAAAGTTAATAGATGAAAATATTAAGTTTACGTTGGAAATAGAAGAAAATTCATCACTGCCGTTCCTGGATATTCAATTAATTAAAGATGACAACAACCTAAAACGTAAAGTCTATCGTAAACCGATGAGAAGTAACACAATAATCCCATTTAATGCCTCTACAACTTTCACTTATAAGATTGCTGCCTTCAATTCATTCATCAAGCGTGCTTTTCTGGTTTGTTCAAGTGAATTCATCCAAGATGAACTTAATTTTATCAGAGATATCGCCATTGACCATGGTTTCCCCGCTCATCACGTACAGAAAATTATAGAAAAATTCAATGGCCATTTAATTCAGCATCCTGTCCCTAGCAATAATAAACAAAACTATCGTAAATTCCAATATATACCTATTATACTTGAAAGGATTAAAAGGGCCCTCCGTAAATACAATATCCATCTTATTGCTGTCCCTCCCAGAAAATTGGTTGACTTAGTTTCATGTAAATTAGATCCTATCCCCCCTGATCAATTCGCAGGTGTTTATGAAATCCCCATTAGCTTAAATAATAATAGTATAATTTTTTACATTGGTATGACTAAAAAAAAGTTTTTGGAAAGGTTAAAAGAGCATAAAAACGACATAAAATTTGGAAAGTTATCCACTGCACTCTCCCGGTTTTACGCTAAAAATAATGATACTGTAATTAATTTCGATAAAGCAAGAATTATCCATAGGTTCAATAACCCATTTAAAGCCGCCATCAGGGAATCATTGGAAATTAAAATTAGAAAAGATTGTATTTGTAATGATAACTTTTCTTTCAACATACCTAGTTTATGGGATAAATTTTTAACCCCTTGTTAATTCCTTGTTTTGTTTTTCGCTCTTTGGCAACAGAGAGCGCCCGCTTATTTTATTTAAATTTTTCCATACTGTTGATTTCAATTTTCTCGTGTCGAAAATTAAAAGATCAGTAGTCGTTTGTGTTGTTCCTCTTCCCCGATGATGGCTTTAAGTTTAAAGCCGAAACATGTAGGATTTTAGCATTTTTATGAGTTGAAAACAATTTTTACACTGATTTTAGCAACTAATAAGCACAATTTGTGCAATTTGTGTTTTTAAAATACAATCAATTCATATTCTGAAATATTATTGTTCAAATTACGAATTTCCGAATTACTTCATTCTGATTTATTTACTTGTGGGTTCCTCTTTGAACCTCGGTTGGGATTTAATCGAAGGAAACATCTGAAGAAAAAAAATGACTTCAGTGGATCAAAAATAAGAAAGTAAAATAAAATAATCCAAATGAATAAACGAATGTATTTGAGCAAAGAAACAGTCATATGTATTCCACAATATCATGTTTTGAATGATTTAAAACAATTTTTCAGACCCTGGAGGTAGATGGAAGACTTAAAGGAAATAAATAGGCCTTGCACAATGGGGTGGTTTAAGGTATCTCTCCACCTTCTTACCTTGAATAAAACTTTCAACATGTAGAATATTTTTGTATGGAAATGACATGCAATGCTATATATACAGCACTGGTTCCTACCAGAACACTAACTATAAGCTACACCGAAGATCAGGGGAATACGGTGTAAGCTGCTTTTGAAACCATGCCAATGCCACAAAAATGACGTTTTCTCGTTGATAGGTAATAAGCTGCATAAGGCAATTATTGTAAGCAAACAATTAATTTAATGTTTAATTAATTTAAATCCCTGCACAGATGCCACGTTTTAAAAGTAAAAATTCGAGGACATTTTTAAAGAAATTGGAATACTTTTTTAATGCAGAACTTTATTTTTGAACATTTTCCTAGCAGAGTTGAAAAGTGTTCATGCATTTCGTTCGTCTGTCTGCCTTTCCTGGTAAATATACTTCGATTTCTACATTATTGTTATACGGTATTGAGATTTACAATAGCACGCTCTTCATCATGAAAATTTGTTCTTAATCTAGGAAAATGAAATGTAACAGGGAACGAATGTATACAATAATCTCTTCCGTGTTACTAACGATTCGGAAAAACGTGCTTTATCTTTAAAAACCTCAGAAACCAATATATTTTCGAGTAAGAATTGTTAGAAATTATCCATTCTCATGTAAATATTTTCATGTTTTACAGACAAACGGAATACTTTAACAGCTTTAACATTAAAATTATTTTGTTACTCTTGCATATAGAAATACAATTGCGTAGAATTGAGAATTACTATTATCCATAAACCTATCTTCCGGTTTGAGAAAACTATTACATTAGAAAAATGACCCTGAAACATTTTCGAAAATCAGTGGCAGCAAAATAAACATATTTTTATCTAAGTTTCGAAAATATACCGGTTTCTGAAGTTTCGAATGCATAAGAAGTTTTAGGAATCATGCGTAAATCGGTAGAGGTTATTGTATATTTTCATTCGTGGTTATATTTTCATTTGTATATTTTCATTCATGGTTTTGAAAACGAAATATTTAGCATTTATAATTCGTTTAAAAGAGAAACTGAATAATTCCGTTACATTTTGGTCTATGGGGGGAAATCGTTTGCAATGTATTTTAATGATGTCACACTATTTAAAACATAATGATTTATCTGGTGCACTAAAACATGTTTTCTGTAGAATATAGAGTGCAAACTATTTGTCATTCATTTCCGACAGAATAATACAATTACATAATGGTTTACGGGGGAAAAACGTTACCGCATGTTAATCGCGTATTTTAATAACTCAATGGCTAATTGAAAACATAATGTTAACATTATAGATACATTATAATATAATATAATATGTATACACACAAACATAATATATACATTAATGAGGTGTATAAGGGTTAAAACTGCATAATGTAGAGTGTGTATCATTTACAGGGACACACAAATGAATTCGGTTGCAGTATTGTCTAAGAGCCATAATTGCTGGACGTGCGTTTTCATCTTTTGGAAACCGATTTTCAATTTAACTACATATTTGTATGCTGCATGGTGTGTATAAATTCTATAAACCATATACAGGGCTACACAAAGAAATTCGAAAGCATTACTGTCCATGGGCGTGAATCGCTAATGGTGGTTTTTAATTGTGTAACAGCTGAGTTATATGTAGTAAATTGAAAACTGTTTGTAGACTAAAAATAAATTCACATACAGGGCTACGCAAAGAACTTGATACATTGTCATCTATGAATGTTGTTAATTGCTCGAAGTGCATTTTTCGTTATGTTATGCTTTATTACCGGAATTAAATTTTAGCCTAATGTGTGGTGCGTATAAAGATATTTAAATAATATACAGGGATGTACAAAATTATATGTCTGTTGCTGAAATTTGGTAAACGGGAATTTTCGACTATGTTATGTTTTTTGTAACGAAGCTAAAATTTAGCACACTATGTAGTGTATAAAAAGATCTATATATGCAGACAATAATTCTAATACCTTTCCAATTACGGACGGTATGAGTTCAAATCCATTTTTCTGTGTTATTTTGTTCACTTTCATATATCTTGGTTTACCTTTTTTAACAGTTTCGTTAAGTTTTCTCGGAGTATTGGAAAGTGTCCCATAATCTAATTGACGCATGATTTTTCTCTCTTTTTAAAGATGTTAACAAAATATTATAAAATCTTGATTATATTTATAAATCACAACTTAAATAAGTGATTTAAACCATGATGATCAGATGGTAATAGAGTTTTCTAAAATAATCATTCATTAAAATCCTAAATTTTCTTAAAATTTAAAATGATGCGAATAAGTATTAAAAGATGAGGTGAGCATAATTTACAGTGTTTCTAAATATATTTTGCCTATTAAATAAATGAAAGATGATTTTGAAAAAAATCCTTCAGCTTGTAAACAATAAAGTACAGTAATCTTGATAAGAGTAAGCATAAAAAGCGTCTGATTTAAAAGTGAAATTTATATAAATCTATTATATTGCACACTGTCATAATAATTTCCTTTTGAATAGTCAAATTATTCACTATCTATACTAATGAAAAGGTGTTTGCGATGGCGAGAAATATTGACCGCGCGTATAGATCAAATTTGTTTCACGATCCTTCAAAGCAGGTCTGAATGCACCTGAGGCTCCGTTTTTCATTTTTCGTTCATTAACGGCGATATTAAAAACCGTAAGGAACATCGCAAAAGGGCACGCTTTCGGCGATTGTGGCGATTTCGGAAGCTTTCCGGTGTTCTGAGGAAAGAAATGAAAGAGGGAAAGAGTTTGCACTTTTTACAAATCCGCATCGGCCTAACAAATCGTACCATGTAAGAACAAATGATATCCATTTGATTATCGTACTATGTACTTTATAACGGTGTTATACGTTATAAAATGGAATTCTATTTTCCCTTAAAAAATACTTCCCGATACGTCTATTTCGTGTTTGTTTTCGCATCTCCTTTCGCCCTTCTGTACGAAAAAATGAAATACTCTCTTCTAGAGGGTACGTCTTTCGTTTAAAAAATATATTAATAGAACCCTTACAAAACAAATATTTTCGTAATGCGTTTTCACGATGTCAGCCATTTTTATCAATGTGCATCCACTTTGCAAATCAAAATCCCCACTTAAACAGCGTCCATTTACTTTTCTAACGACGTCTTTAGTTAAAAGAATATTAATATTTCTATTTCACGATATCTTTTTTCTCGGTGATCTCCCAGAATGTTATAAGATTTTCGATCCTAAGTACTCCGGAGAATTGTTTAGGGGAATTTTTGGATAGGAAATTATTTCATGTCTTAAAATAGGGTCTTTTTGTTCTCAAAATTTAAATGCCAAAAAAATGAAATAATCATTTTTTCATGGTACCTTTACCTTTCTCACGATGGCTTTGTTTCAAAAAATAATATTTAAATAAAATAATAAATATCTGTAGGCATGAGAAAAATATTTGTCTTCCTACATATCGGTATTGAATACCATTATACCATGGAGTAGAATTTGGATTCTACTCCAATTCTTTGTAAACATTCAATACCTTAGCACAGAACATTCTAATTTCAATACAACAAATATTAATTTTTATAGTTGAAGGTAAAAGAATTATAAGAGTGTTATGCAAATAAGAGTAGTATAAATTTCTTAGATCTAAAAAAC
This sequence comes from Maratus michaelseni, assembly GCA_963931845.1. Lineage (NCBI taxonomy): Eukaryota > Metazoa > Arthropoda > Arachnida > Araneae > Salticidae > Maratus > Maratus michaelseni. The sequence continues at coordinate 7,810,941 of OZ007586.1, forward strand.
TCATGATTAAGAAAGTCATGATAATTATTTTAACACAATTTTAAATTAATTACAAATAACAAAAGTAGGTTTTCTTTCCATGAATGTACAAAAAGCAACGATGAAAGTCTTAAGTCTTCTTATAGAAACTAATTATTTAAAATAATAAAAGAGACAATGGTCATAATCAAAAGTAATTTCAATAATTAAAAAGTCTTAAAGTTCTATTTTTTAATAAGTACAAATATTATGATTTTTTAATTTTTTTCTTTGCCTGGAAATTTGCCCTTTTATAAAAGAGTCATCATTTCAGTTCAATCTGTTTTAAGTTTATTTCATCAAATAACATATAGTTATTACTTAATAGCAATGAATTTGAAAAGAAATTACAATATTAATACATCGGAAAATCTGGAAAAATGACAAAAATCAAGAGACTTGGTACGTTTGCCAATATACACGTATAACCAATTGTAACGCTCGAACTATACTGACTCCATCATATTTTCTCTCCTTTTCTTTTTTTTTCTTTCAAAAGAATTGACAAGCTGAGTAATTTAGACTATACCAGAAGAGAAGAATGTTTACAGAGTTGTTGCCGACAAGGCATCTGAGCTAAGCCGTAATATTAAAAGGAATTATTTTGTAAATAGTAACATGTAAATACGTTGTAAATATTAAATTTATTAGTCTATGAAGAAGTTATCAAGTTTTACTTGTAACTAAAATAGTTTCCACCCCGGATTCAAAATAATATGTTACAAAGATTGACTCCCCAACGTCGGGCCCGAATATAGGCAAATTATGAAGATAAGTATTATTTTTAAATTGTGTTAAACTGTTTTAATAAGAAAATTTAGATACTAAAGTACAAAATGTATTTCTTTTGATTCATCCGGAATCTGAGGATTTTTTTGAAAAATTGTGTATGATTCGTCCAGAATCTAAATACTTTGGAATTATTCTATTCAACCTGAATGATATTTTCCTTGGAAATGAAATACGAAAAATCGTCTGCAGCTTCAAGTATTTTAGTATCTGAATTAAATGAAGATATTCATAAGAGAAATATATCTAATAATTATTATTGAAAAAAAACTTGTTTTGCTTTATTTTATACATCTATATAGTTGCACTGAGCTATATTATTATTGAAGTTATTATAAATGAGTGTTTGGCATTATTTTATTTATTATATGAAGAATTGATTTAAATTATTTTGCTAAGAGTTATTCGTAACACAAATTAAGTTTGAAGTTAGCTAAAACATAATTAATTCAAATGATGGCGTTTCTTTCTAAGGGTAAGGAAATTGATTTAATCACTTTGGCTTCAGAGTTAAAAGTACAAATAAGTAGCGATGATAAAGTCCTCGAATTACGTGATAAAATTGTAAATAGTGAGACATTTAAAGATAGCATAGATTTTGTACAGGGAATTTTAGAAAATATCATAGAAGAAAGAAAGACTCTTGAGGAAGAGAAGCGTTTAGCCAAAGAAAGAGAATTTGAGCTACAGAAGCTCAGGTTAGAAACAGGAATAAGAGATGTTGTTGCAAATACAAGCAACCCTCTAGAAACTTCTTCAATCCGCGTTGACTTGAAAAAGGTTTTACCTGATTTCAAACCTGAAAAGGATGATATGAATTTATTTTTAATAATTTTTGAGAGGCAAATGAAACTTTTAAAAGTTTCTAAAGAACTGTGGTTTACGTATTTAATTGGAGTCCTTCCAAATGAAATCGGTAAATTAATAGCGCGTGAACCGGAAGAAAAAATTGAGGATTATTCTTATCTTAAAGATATATTGTTGCAGAGGTTCAAGTTAACTGCTGGAAGGTTTAGAGTTTTATTTAATCGACATCCAAAGTGAACCGATATTAGCTGGAAATAATATTACTTTGAAATTAGAAGCTATTTTGAGGGATGGCTATCCGAATTAAATATAAATTCCTTTGAAAAACTATCGGAATTAATTATTGCTGATCAATTAAAGAAAAAGGTTTCCCCTGATTGCAAAGAACATTATTTAGACCAATGGGAGAATTTAACAGATCCTGTTGAATTAGCTGAAAAGTTAGATAATAATTTGAGGTCACACAAAGTAGAAATAAAGAGATCAAATAAAATCAGTGACGTCGGGAATTCTAATCGCTTTGAAAAAACGCCTTTACATTTTAAAAGAAATGAGTTTGGTAAATTTGGCAATCAAAATGAGTCCAAGAGAAATAAAATTAACTATCCTTCAAATTTAAATCGGCCAATGTTAAGTTGCTATGGATGTGGAAACCAGGGAGTTATTAAATCCAAGTGTCCAACTTGTTCTCCTAAAAATGTATCGGCGCACTGTCAATCTCTAGAATTTCGTACATGTAATATGAAAACATCACCAACATCATTGGTAAAAATAAGTATAAATGGTCTCTCTGGCACAGCCTGTGCTGACACTGGCGCAAAACATTGCGTTGCGGGTGAAGTTTTGTATTCTTTATTAAAAGACCAAGTTGTGAAGTTTGAAAAAACTCAAATGATCGTAGTCTTAGCGGATGGGCTACAAAACACTACCGAAGTTTATAAAACATAAGTTCATGCTAAAATTGAAGGTCGCGATGTTAAAACATCACTTTATGCTCTGCCGAATGCCAAAAATAATCGTACAATTTTGGGAATCGATTTTTTACGCAAAGCAAAAATTGTTTTGGATGTAGTAAATCAAGAATGGTTCTTTGCTGATAGATGCAAGTGGAAGTATAGATTTGCAGAAGATACATATAGACCTCCCAGTGAATTAGCAATAAAAACCGTTGAATTAGACACTGTTTCTCTTAGAGAAGATGAAGGTAGACATCTCACTTCAGAGCAACGAGTTAGGTTGAATGAACTGCTTGGAAAATTTACAAGTAGCTTCCAACTAGGGGAAGAGGCTACACCTAAAGTTAAACATTATATTGATACTGGATCACATCCTCCTGTAGCAATACCCCCTTACCGCATGTCACCTGCAAAAAAGGAAATTTTGCGTAAAGAATTAGATGAATTACTCTCTAAAGGTATAATAGAAGAATGCGAATCTCCTTATGCCTCGCCAGTAGTATTGGTCCCAAAACCAAATGGAAAAAATCGCCTTTGCGTCGATTATCGAAAATTAAATGCCATCACAAAGACGGATAATTATCCATTATAGCAGATTATGTTAAAAATTGTGTAGACTGTATTCGTTATAAAGCGAGTAACCAAAAACCTGCTGGACTTTTAGAAACACCTGTCCATAGTCAAAGATTTGAGACCCTCTCAATAGACTTATTTGGACCCTTGCCAGAAACAGCAGATGATAAAAAGTGGATTTTTAAAATTGAAGACTGTAGCACTAAATGGGTAGAACTTTTCGCATTAAATAACGCAACAGCCACGGAATGTGCTGTTACCTAAATTGAGGAAGTGTATTTAAGATATGGTTTTCCAAGAAAAATCATTAGCGACACTGGTCCGCAATTCATCAGTGCTGTGATGCAACAAGTTTGTTTTCTCTTAAAGATAGATCAAAGTTTAACTCCGGTGTACCACCCTCAAGCAAATCCGGTTGAAAGAAAAAACCGAGATCTAAAACCCCGCTTAGCGATGCTAGTTGGAGATGATCATACAACTTGGAGTGAAAAATTACCAGTAATCCGGTTTGCCCTTAATACTGCAAGATGTAGTTCCACAGGTTACACAGCTGTATATTTAATGTTCGGTCGCAAATTACGTACCTCTGATGATGTTGCTCATGACTTACGCCCTGTAATTGCGAATGATAATTTCATACCGGAAATAACCCCTTATTTAAAAAACTTTGCTAAAATTACTATGCAGATAAGAGATCGCATAGAACAAAGCCAAGATAAGCATAAATATTATGCCGACAAACATTTAAAAGCTTCTGAACAATACAAACCAGGCGATCATGTTTGGGTTACTTTGCATCCCATTAGCCAAAGGAAAAATAACAAAACGACTAAATTCATGCCCCGTCGCGATGGCCCCTATGTTATTTTAAAACAAAGATCTCCTACTTCTTATACCATTGCTACTGAAGAAAACCCTTTTTCTCTCTTAGGAAATTATCATATATCAGCTTTGTATCCTTACAAGCAAGATGATGGTGGATGATCTAAAGGCTTCATTCGTCCAAGAGGCAGACCCGGGAAACGTCAGACGCCCAGCCAGCAAATATTTACTAAAGGTTAAAAAAAACACGAGAACAACAGAGGTATTTAATCACCAGAAAGCATCCCGAAGGAATCCACCCAGGAAATGCACACTGCGCACCTGAGGGACCAGTAATGCAGTTTGAGGGGAAGAGTGTAACGCTCGAACTATACTCACTCCATCATATTTTCTCTCCTTTTCTTTTTTTTCTTTCAAAAGAATTGACAAGCTGAGTAATTTAGACTTTACCAGAAGAGAAGAATGTTTACAGAGTTGTTGCCGACAAGGCATCTGAGCTAAGCCGTAATATTAAAATGAATTATTTTGAAAATAGTAACATGTAAATACGTTGTAAATATTAAATTTATTAGTCTATGAAGAAGTTATCAAGTTTTATTTGTAACTAAAATAGTTTCCACCCGGATTCAAAATAATATGTTACACAATGTAAATATTATTTTACCACTTAACGCCTCCCCGTCTTTTGAAATCTCTATACATTGGCTTGGTATCAAAGAGTCTGTTGCTTTCAGTCATAAACGATACATTTGAATGAAATTTTCTTTTTAAATTTTATACCTTTTTAAATGCATTCAACTATTAGAGACAAAAGACACATGATAATTATCATGCCTAAAAAATGGGCACGCTATTTTGTAATGATTCTGTAAAGAATAGTATAAACATGCAAATAATACTTAAATACTAGCAATGCATTTTAACAATTTGAGTATTTTAACAGCTTTAAAAATTCACATATATACTATTTTAATGAATAATTTTTTAAATGTATTTAGCAATAATCTCGCCGCTGAAAGCAAATCCATAAGTAAAATTATGTATATCCTCAATTGCAACTTTTCCATACATTAGAAGAAACTGAATTAGTTATAAAATCTTCATCTGAAAATTAGTGAATAATCAAACACATAGGCTTCCAATAGAAAATGCATAATAAAAAAAGTGGTTGATTTACATTAAATTTGATTTTACACTGTTAAATTGCATTAAGTTACTTTTGATGAATTTTTTTTTAATAGTTTAGAAACATATGTAGTAGAATAATTCAATATGGGACACCTATGTGACTAAACATTTTGTCTTTTATTAAGAAGAATGGTTGAAAAAATATAAAATAATACATACATAAATACGTAACGGAATTTAAATTCGATCTTGGGATCCAAGATAACAAAAGCTAAACAAAATGTATAGAGATAATGGAAGGTGTGGCTATTAATTTTCATTACCAGGACAAATGTAGTCTCTAGATCGCCACTGCCGACCAAGTTTTTTATCTGGCGACCAAGTTATTTAATCTGGCGGTTTCTTTTTCTTTTATACATATTTTTGTGTGTATGTTCGTACAAAAATTCACCTAAGAAATTAGCATAAACAGCATTTAGAACTAGTTACCTGAGAGTTTTTTCCGTTTCAGAAAAATTGTCCAAAAATCGCCGCGAAACTCGACAAGACGCTAAAATCACGAAAAAAAAATCTGGAAATTTTTTTAAATCGCAGAGGTAAAAATTTACTGTATTGTCTAACATTCATTTTACAGATGTTAAAATATTGTCGGAAAACGCAAAAAAAAACACAAAAATAGCTAAAGAATAAAAAAATATCTCAGGATAAAAGTTACTAAATTGGTTAAAAAAAAGAAACTGGATTCCTTTTACGAACATCAATAAACTGCCGCGGAACGCGAAGGAAAAAAAAAAGCTACAAATCACATAAAAAAACGCTAAAAATATAAAATTCGCAGGGGTAAAAATTTACTGTATTGTCTAACATTCATTTTACGAATGTTAAAATATCGTCGGAAAACGTGAAAAAAAACACAAAAATAGCTAAAGAAGTAACTGAGGATAAAAGTTACTATATTGGTTAAAAAAAAGAAACTGCATTCCTTTTACGAACATCAAAAAATTGCCGCGGAACGCGAAGGAAAAAAAGCTACAAATCGCATGAAAAAACGCTAAAAATATAAAATTCGCAAAGAACAAAATTTAATATAATGGGCTGTAAGACTGAAACCGGATTCCTGTCATCACTGTTGAAAGATCGCAGCGAAAAGAGAAAAAACCGCTAAACAAGAGGACAAAATTTACTATATTGTGTTAAAAGATTGAACCATAAAAAAAACGCTAAATATCACACTAAAAATTAAATTAAAAATCTAATAAAAATTCCGGAATTGTTCTAAAGTATGTAACTAATAATTCTAAATTTTTGTTATTATTTTTTCTCAATTCATAAAAAAAACTTTTGTGCGTTTGGAAAATCGGTGATTGTTGGGGATATTTTTTACTGGCAACTTTTTTTTATTTTTTGCTGGCTACCAAATTTTATCAAATTTGTAAAGCCCTGTCCGGGACTGTTGCAACAACTATTAGAATTGAGTTTGTTGGTTAACAATGATATTTGAATAGTGCAGCTCGTCATTCTCGTTTTTTTCTTCTGGTGTTGAAACACGCAGACAAACATTCACTGTCAAAGATAGTTGTTGAAGTGAAAATAATGGAGCAGAGAATAAACATGATACTTTGTTTGCACGTAAAATATTTCAGCAAATGTGCGGTATGACGCATTGCGCTCTTGCATTTTTAAATGGTTTCGAAGTTTTCGTGATGTACACTTTGAAGCGTTTTTTCTCCAAGCATGACATCATGTAGTTAAACCACCCTTCATACTCTTCGGACATGGCACCCGCAGACTATTTCCTGTTTCCCAAACTAAAAACATCTTTAAAGGGAACACGATTTCTGGATATTGGTAAAATTAAGGAAAACGTGATGTCCGAAATTAAAGGATTCCAAAGATGACTTTGCATGTTGTTTCAAACAATTACACAGCCGCGTGTAAAAGTGTATTACATCAGACGGAACTTGCTTCGAAACATATTAAGCATTTATGCACTGTATATTTATATTTCAAAAGTTATTTCACCAGTTCTGGAAATGAATAGTCACACCTTGTACAAAAATTGCGCATTAATAAAATCAATAATAAGTATTGATTTATTCCAATAAATAATTTCTAATTAAATTTTTAGGAATAAACGTGAATATTTACATATGTTTATTTAAAATAGTCAGTTAAGAGTTTGTCTTTTAAATTTCATTTGATAATAAATAAATTTAATCCTTCACACCATTCTAAAATATTTTTAAGGCCATATTTTACACACCACTTTTATTACTAAAATCGCAGTTTCTCACGATGTTCTTCATCAGTTTCTTTAAAACGAAACATCTTTGATTTCTTCTGAATTAATTGAAATAGAGTGAGTAATGTGTTCATTAATATCCTCTCGATGCAGCTGGTCATATTTTCCACATGTTTGTTAAGAGTTACATTTATTCCCCAATCTTTCACGAGTTGACCCAATTCTCTATTTTCCTCCTCATAATCATTTATTAACACACCTCCACTAAGTTAATTGATGCTTGCGAATTTGTAAGATCTAACGACCGTCTTTGAAATGGATAATTTGAATTTTGTTAAATAATTCGAAAAAAAAGTTGTCATATGTAGCCAGATCCCTTAAATATAAGGCAGCTACACCCTATTTGTAAGGACTGTGACTTACGGAACTGTAATAAATATCTCTCAAAGAAGGTTGTACTGTATTAAGTATTAACGTAGATAAGTAGTAAATTAAGTAGATGAAAAATTATTTTCAAGGTAACATGTCAAACAGAAAATACAGGCACATAAAAAACTATACATTATCTTGACGACAAAAATAAAGTTGGGAAATTCTATATAACATAGTTCTATAAATAATACAATCACTTTAAAGGAATTTAATGAAAAATGACAAACTAACACATTTTTCTCGAAAAATATAAAATAAGTTAATATTGCTTATTACAAAATTTAATTTTAGTCAATTTAGTTTCATCAGTTAATATTTAATTTTAGTTAGTTTAGTTTCATCAACAAAAATTTTAATCAGTAATACGGTAAAAGCAGATATAGTCAGCCAGATAAAAACATTCTTTTATCCATAACTTAAAGCAAAAGTTTTAACAAGTAGCATATCCTTTAAAACAGTGAAATAAGTGAATATATATTTTTCCTATATTATTAAGCAATTATTTTTAAAGACATAATTTTCTCTTAAAATCAAGTTGAATTTAAAATCCGCAAATCCCCCAGTTGTCAGCCTTTGAAATGTAGTGTTTGTTCACACACCCCACTTCTCTCGAGATGTAAACAATGAAATACATGTAAAAAGAAAAAAATGGAAAGATAAATAATTCTGACCTATTTAAAAATTAGGTTTCAAATTTATGCACAATGGATAAAAATAGAGACATACATGGGTATTACGAATCATGCACACATATTTGAGAGAATATGTATATAATCCTTAATTTATCAATAATTAATTAAATTTATTTTTAAAAATCTGCTTATGATAAATATTTAAATATTGTCACTAAATTGTATTTGCAGCTTAAATTGTGTTTTTTATATTTGTGAAGACAAGATAGAGCTAAGTTAGGCTACTCAGAGATATTTTTTTCATTTTAAAATTAAATCTGTCCACACATATTAGGAACGTTCAAAAAGTAACGAGCCGGAGGCCTAGGAACAAAAACTAGTACATGTATGTCAGAAGTATTGGCCCTGGCTGTTGAAGCATTTGTCCCACTGGGCGGTGAACGGCTGTCTCGTAAAATTCCTGGGGCTGCGATGGGAACCTGTTCCGCACGTAGTGCTTGACGTCGTCGTTCGAGGTGAATCGCTTTTTTTAGGGAACCAAAATAATGTAACGAGTCCATCAACCATCTGGACGATGTATCGGTAATGCATTTGGTCTTCCAGACCGTGCATCATCGGCTAAGGAAACCCGTCCTTCCCTGAAGCACTTGTGCCACGTCTTGACCCTTGCAAGGGACATGCAGTGTGCACCGTACACTTGTGACATTCTTCTATGAATATCCGTTCCCCTTACTCATTCCTCTGTCAGAAAACGAACAACACCTCTTTGCTCTTCTTTTGACGCCTCCATTTCACTGCTTACAACACGAATGAGCGTTGGACGACTGATGCATGCTTCTGCTAGCTTTGTAGTCTCGTGACCCTCTAGCGGCGGGCATGTGGATTTCCGCGCTCTTGTCGGAAACCCTCTTTGTTACTGACGCAACGATATTGCCATTCTGTCATCGCTTTGCACATTCCAGACACCGGCTCGTTTCTTTTTGAACGTCCCTTATACATGCATAGTGTAATATTAATGAATAAATGCACATAGTTATTTTTCTAAAAGATCACTAGATGCAGTGAAGAACAGTTTGGACGTTCATTAACTCTGAAAGCGGACGCATTATGAACATCTAAACCTGAATCAGTATTCGAACCTTTCACCTCCTACATTTGATACGAATCAAAAATTAAATTCTATATATTCCAAAAAAGGAAAATCATGCACCGAGCCTAAACTATGTAACACATCCCAGCTCACAGAACAATTTTTACAAAACTTCATTTTTCCATACCATTTGATGAAAGAAAATATATAAATAAACAATTTCAAAAACATTGTAATATATTTTCAGAAATTACCTCCCATAGGCGGTAATGTATTCGAATTATTTTCTGTAGTAATGTATACTATCAACAGATGTTCATACATGCCACATAGGGCACTAAAATTTAATTCAGTTAGAAAATGCATATCAGAACTGAAAACCCTTTTCCAGAAATTATCATCCATAATTTATTAATTGTATATCAGATTCTTTTGTGCGTCCCTGTTTATGAATTTATTTTATACTAACACCACATAGTACACTAAAATTTAGGTTAGCTGAAAAATACATAACACAATTGAAATCTCACTTTCATCATTTCACTTTGAGAACAGCTCGTTAATTCCAATTCCTCTGGGCTGCTCCCTATATGATATACACAATCTGTACCCACAGCATAATATACTACAGTTTAGTTAAGATTGAAAACGAATAACACGAAGATGGGTTTCCTGCAATTATTGCTCATATATAATGCATTTCAATTATTTTCAATTCAGATATATGCCTACACAAAGAGTAATAGTTAAAAAATTTATTGTCTGGAGAGACAATAAATTTTATTCCCATTCTAACCCGCTAAATTTCCGATACTGTATATATAATTTGCAAAGTCTAACCATAATATAATCATCTATAATAATTTTTAAATAATTCAATTTATAAGTTTTTTTAAAGTTTCTTTTAATTTGTGTAAAAAATTTATAATTCTTTCCTTCGAGTAGAGATACAGGTCTACACAGACAGTAATACTTCTAACAATTGTTGTCTGGAGAGACAATAATATACACGACTCATTCCACTACTTTCCAGAGTAGCTTGGTAATAGGTACCAATAACTAATTAATTTTGTATCTTCTTACTGGAAATTATTGCAGATATATTTAGAAAGCTGCATCGCCAATGCCGTACCATTTGTAATTCTACAATTCGCGTTCCATCTTTCTAGTGCGGCGTGATAACCTTTTCTAAAATAACACTTCTGTGTTTCCTCGAAAATAAGAACTGATAGAAAAATAAGCCCTAACATGATTTTTCAATATGCTTGCAATATATATATATATATATATATATATATATATATACCAATCTCTTTAATTTTGTCGTTCATTCACCTTTTTGAGGAAAAAAAGTTCATAAACAGATTATAGGAATACCTATGTAGTCGTAGTTCTATATTGGGGAACATTTATCTGTTTATGTAAGAAGATGAGTTACAGTTAAATAAGGATTTATATTTCTACAGATATATAGATGATATTTTATATGTTGAAAAACAAGTAATATTCAAAACAATTTGTGTTTTTGATTTTTATTCTAATTCGCTGATTTTAAAATATACATCTAATAGTAATCAAAAAGTGAGTTATTTAGACACTTTTTAACACTTTCCAACCTAGTTGAAAAGTGTTTATGACTTCGGTTTGTATGGCCGTCTGCCGTCTGTCCGTCTATCCGTGCTCTAACTCCGTAAATATGCTCGGATTTCGCTGACATTTTTATATGTTATTGTCGTTATCTATAGCATGTTCTCTATTTCAACTGAAGTGTGTAGCACTTATAATTTTTTTACAGGGACACTCAAAAAAATTCCGTTACATTACGGTCTATGGGTAAAAATCATTTGCGGTTTATTTTAATGATGTTACACAATTTCAAATACATCGTAATTGATATATATCACTAAGGTGCATTACAATAAGCTTAATATGGAATAGGGTGTGCATAGCACTTACAGTTACTTTACAGGGACAGACAAAATAATTACGTTACATTACGTCTATGGAGAAAAATCGTTTGCAGTTTAATTAAATAATGTTTCACTATTTTAAACGCATTGAAATTTATATATATCACTAGGGTGCATTACAAGAGGCTTACTACAGAATATTGTATGTATAGCAGTCATCGTTCATTTACAGGGACACACAAAAGTATTCTCTACTGTCTGTTAACAATAATTCCTGGAAGTGCGTTTTAAGTTGCTGAACGCAATTTTAAATTTAACTCACTTTTTGTCTATTACTTGGTGTGTATAAATTCTGTATTTCATATACAGAGCAGCACAAAAGTTCGTGAACACATTTCCGTTTATTGACAGAAACTCCAGAAGGAGATTTTTAAACTTTGCTACGCGTTTCCTAACTAAACTAAAATTTAGCATCCTATGTAGTATATATACAAATCTATAGATCATATACAGGGCTGAATAAAAGTATTCGGATATTTTTCCGAATATTGTATATGTTGGAAATTCCTGAAATTACGTTTTTAAATATGTTCTGCGTTTTCAAAGTTGTTTACTTAGATGTTGTCTTTCATCTTATTAAACGGTAATGATTTGTAAAATTATTTTGGAAGCGTTGGAAAGTGTTACAGAATCTATGCTTGACGCATAATTTTTCGTTCTTGTTCGAAATTTATAGAGAGGGATTGGGTTACAGGTGTACATGATAAAAAGAATAGTTTTAGTTTTGATACTTTGAAAATTTTGAATTTTGAAAGTAGTGTCCACATATCTATTTTTTGAACATCTTTGTAAATGGTTTAAACAGCACAGTGAGATTGACTCCAAGTTCGAATGGATTGGTTGGTGAAATATTCGAATATGATAATATCGCCAGTTCGCAGGGTTATCCTCCGAGTTTTCTTAATGGTTTAATTTTAAGTAAAAGTTATCGATTTGTGTTATATTCACTCTTCGACTGTAGAGGTGTTTCGATTGTACGTGGTGGGAATTAATTGTTTGGTTTACATTTTATCTCTTTACTGTTTTTATGTCCGTTTTTGAGGAATTGATTGTATGGTTTCGACAGGTGACGGGGAACGTTGTGCACGTAAATCTAGATTAACCCCACAGTGCTTGTCGTTAGTCAAACCGCCTGTTTTCTTTTTGGTTTTGTTGGTTTTTAGGGTTTCGTTCATCTCACGAAACCCTATTACCCCCGCTCCGTTGTCTGTCCGTCACAGAGCCATTCTGAAAAAGTATGTAACTTACAGAGTTGAAACTTAGTGTATAAATCTGAATAGCAGCTGTGAAGAGCTCAAAATATTAAAATTTGAAAAATTCGTATTATTTTAATAAATAGAGATAAAAAACCAAAATTCTAACAGCCTTTTCCTATTAAATTGAAACATTTTTAGTTATAGCCGATGCCAAAAACTAAAAATTCACAACGAAATTCTTTCTACAATAATTAATTTTCTATCACACGATTTTCACGTGAAAAATGAAAATGAAATAAAAAGTTTCACCAATTGAAAAAAAAGACAAATATAAAATAAAATTGATTGACGTCATAGTCGTAATAAAACGGAAAATGTCTCAGATTTCTCAATAATACAAGGAGTATGAGTATGTGTAAGTGCACAAAGCAGATTAAAACACGTCATTAGAGAATTAAAAAGAAAATCTGACGTGATATGGGAAGTTAAACTAATTTTTCAAATGTTTGAGAATAATACAAAGCGAGTATCAAAATAAATAATAGAGAATAGTAAATATATGAGTTTGAGAAACATATTGAATCGTGATAAAAATCCGATTATGGAAATACTCGCATATTTTAACATTTTGAATGTGTACAATTTGTTTAATTTTGAAATTATTTATTTTAAATTTTGCATTTAGTCTGTATAACGGATATTATTATGACGGAATATAATAGCGGGCTTGGACCGCTATCCGGCTGGTTTAGATATTCGAAAAAAGGAAAAAATAGACCGGTAAATTTTTACTTTATAAAAAACATGGCTTTTTAACACTTTCCAACCTAGTTGAAAAGTGTTTATGACTTCGGTTTGTCTGGCCGTCTGGCCGTCTGCCGTCTGCCGTCTGCCGTCTGTCCGTGCTCTAACTCCCGTAAATATGCTCGGATTGAATTGCAATTTTTATATGTTATTGTCGTTATCTATAGCACGTTCCCTATTTCAACGGAAGTGTGTAGCACGTATAGTTTTTTTTTACAGGGACACTCAAAAGAATTCCGTTACATTATTACGGTCTATGGGGAAAAATCATTTGCAGTTTATTTTAATGATGTTACACAATTGCAAACACATTGTAATTGATATATATCACTAAGGTGTGTTGCAAGAAGCTTAATATGGAACAGGGTGTGGATAGCACTTATAGTTAATTTACAGGGACAGTCAAAATAATTCCGTTACATTACGTCTATGGAGAAAAATCGTCTGCGGTTTATTTAATTAATGTTTCACTATTTTAAACGCATTGAAATTTATATATATCACTAAAGTGCATTACAAGAGGCTTACTACAGAATATTGTGTGTATAGCAGTCATTGCTCATTTACAGGGACAACACAAAAAAATTCTCTACTGTATGTTAACAATAATTCCTGGAAGTGCGTTTTAAGTTACTAAACGCGATTTTAAATTTAACTCACTTTTTGTTTATTACGTGGTGTGTATAAATTCTGTAGATCCTATACAGGGAAATACAAAAGTTCGCGAACACATTTCCGTTTATTGACACAAACTCCAGAAGGAGAATTTTAAACCGTGCTACGCGTTTCTTAACTGAACTAAAATTTAGCATCCTATGTAGTATATATACAAATCTATAGATCATATACAGGGCTGAATAAAAGTATTCGGATATTTTTCCGAATATTGTATACGTTGGAAATTCCTGAAATTATGTTTTTAAATATGTTATGCGTTTTTCAAATTGTTTACTTAGATGTTATCTCTCAGCTTATTAAACGGTATGATTTGTAAAATTATTTTGGAAGCGTTGGAAAGTGTTACATAATCTATGCTTGACGCATGATTTTTCGTTCTTGTTTTTGTTGTTGTTGCTAAATGAAATTTGTTTGAATATATTAAAGAAAGGATAAAGTGTTTTGAAAGGAATATTAAACGAAACCCTTTGAGCGATCTTTGATCACACTTACCCACTTGTTTAAGTGTTTCTATCGTTAATGTTTTGTGTTTGTTCATTTGATAATGTTCTCATTTAAGTTTAGTGTTAGTTATTTTTTTGGTTTCAAATTTTAACTAACTGAATATTGTGTTGTCTTAGTTTTTATAATATATATATATATATATATATATATATATATATATATATAAGCTCAAAAAAGATTAAAAATAAACTAAAATTAAAATGAAAATAAACATAAAAGTAAAAATAAAATCCATGTGATAAGCGCTATAGCTGCAAATAATCACACAGATTAAATATAGCACATTATGTATTAAATGTATTCGGTAGACCCAGAATCTCGCACAATAATTAAACTAAGAATAAATAACGAACATGAAAAAAAAAAGATTAAACAGATATAACATGAACAAGAAAAAAAACCAAAAATCTGTGGCCTCATCAGCAGTGGGCATATTAAAATGCGCAGCAATGTTTCCAACTAATTACAAACACAATAAACTATTATTCAGTAGTGGCAGTGGGTTTCGGCCAGAATGTCGGGAAGCATAAATCAAATGCATAAAAACAATTGAAAGCATATCACGAACACTCCCCCACCGGACCCAACGCCACAATAAACAGCACAGCTGAATTTAAAACGTATGTTTAACATACACTGAACCAACAATAGAATTATCTTAGCCCATCCTGAGCCACACAGCCACAAAAACAATAAACAACCAAATCCAGTGTTCCAAAATCAGTCCATGTACGTTCCATGTCTGTTGCCACATAACTGCAAACATCCTTGTAAAACCGTCCCCAAAAGGCTTTAAGTTATACAAATCATTAATAGTCAATCACGTAGCAACTACTCAAAAATGAAGACTGTCTGTCTGTAAAACTAGTATATCTATTAATGAAACTCAAAGGAATGTTATTTTTAAGAACTTTTTAATTTAACCAATATATATATATATATATATATATATATATATATAATCAAGTATAAAGCCTCTCTCACTTTGTTAACATAGTTAAAATATAAAAAGTCACTCTGAACTTTTAAATCTGTAAATGAATTTTAAAGGAAACATTTGTACCTATGTGGGGACTTTATGCAGGAATGTGTGTGAAGAATGACACAATTTCTAACAGGAAGCAGGGAATTAAAATAGAGCAGACGGTCAAAAATAAGCTGAAATTTATGAAAGACTGAGAATAGGAAAATCATTTCCGAATCTTGTTAAATTCAACTGAAGTAACTTTAACAGGTAATATCACTATAAAATTGAACCCTGGGGATTCCAATGACACTTTATTCGTAGTAGAAAGCTCAACTTCGTACCAAACTAGCAAAAACTCACAGCCGAACCGTTTATCAAAACTACTAATCGGAAACTCAAAGTCAACACGTCTCAATTTCAAGAAAAAACTGAATGACCAGAGGGCTGGATGCGTTCCAAATCCATAGATACAATCTCTTGCGACACTATATAGCTACTACACAACTACAGTTACCTAATGAATATTTCTATTCAAAAATAACTGACAACCAGCATACGTAATTTACGAATCTTGAAGAAATCACAAAATAGGTCTCGCATGCGCACAAATGTTAGAAATTCGCACACTAAATCTCAAAACTCACTTCCCCGCTAGATTACACTTATAAAAGAGCAGTTACGTAATATGCTAAAAGACTCTTCACTGGAAGGCTTGAAAACATAGTTAAAACCTAAATTTTTACTGCAGAGACATCAAACTTGTATTGAAGTGAAAATTTATTCAAAATTGAAAAAACATTTTCATATTGCAAACCCTACAAATATAGCACCCGTCAAAGCATATTATTATTAAAGCATAAACACACAGCCAGTAAAAGTATAACCACCTTAATACAGACAATCTGTAATTTATATTTGAAAACAGTTATCTATATTTCAGGTTTACCATTCATAGGTACTGACTCAATTGCAATTCTAACGAAAGCAATTGTGATGGTACATCAAATACTGGCGATTAAAATATATAATAAATGAAACTCGTCAAAAGTTGACGGAAAAATATTTTAAATAGAAATAGTAGAGATGGCTAAAAAAAATTGCGTTATACGAATAGAGGTGTAAACGACGTACTTAAAAGATAGACATTTTCAGAAAATGCGTCCTAATGCAAAAATTATTAGGGTGATCCCAGTTATTGACACCTAAGCAGTAACTGACACTTGAGCAAAAGTCTAACTCAAATAAGCCTTTTGTAGTAAAATTCTGCAAAGTAATAGCATCTAGTGACATTTTATTAGTAAGAAAATTTTATTTTGTAGTCAATTGATTTACTACTAGAGGGCCAAGAACATATTCAATGAGGAAAAAACTTTTGAGAATACAAAAAGTGCCATTTTGAAACAACAATCTTATTTCTAAAATTAAAGAAGTGTTTTTCTAATCTATTTGTAATGCAACCATCCTACACCTTATTCTTAAAGTCATACTTGTAGAAATTAGTTTAAAAATGCACATGATATGTTAGACTTGTAGAAAATAGTTTAAAAATGCACATGATATGTTAGGGCCATGATTTGGGGTCTATAGCTATTTAATTTAGCTTAATGGGGGGTGCCAGTCATTGGTTCCTAGAATTTTATTTCACCAGTCTCTGATAGAGGTGTTAGTTATTGGTTATATTAAAGAAAGTTGAAATCTATCATTGAGCAGTTTAAAAATGCATAATAATAACTTAAATTCATCTTGTAGTAAACGCCATTAAAATTTAAGTTGTTTTATTAGTGTCTGACACCAGATGCCAGTTACTGGTTCATAAATATCAGTTATGGGTTTTCTGCATTACTAAAAATGCAGTACTAAATATTACTGCTATATACACTTACTATGTACTCTGCATTACTAATAATGCTGTACAGCTTAGTAAAACCCACTTTTTATTATAAATATTAGTGTATTTTGTTTTTATAATCTCTAACTATAATAAAGAAGGAAGTTTGTGTGTTTCTGTGTATGTGCGTTTGTGTGTGTAAGTTTCTCGGTTGTGTTCTGCAGAGACCGCTGCACGCAGAGCTACAAAATTTGGTGGAAAGGTGGTTCTATGCATGTAGTTTCGCAGTTCGACGACCGAATTTACAATTTTTGAATAGATTTTTTAAAGTTAAATTTTTTATGCGATGTTTAGTGTTTTCTCACGTTTTGCTGCGATTTTTCCACATTAGTAACCAGAATCCGGTTCCAATCTTTTAGCCCAATATAATAAATTTTGTCCTCTTTTCAATAAAGTTTGTGTGAAATTTGCACAACGATTTTGTAATTTTCGGCGAATTTTTTCCTTTGACACGAAGAAATTTTGTCCAGAATGCTTCATTGGTCCGGGGGTTGCTTCCATTTCTGTTTGAGCTACGCTCAGTATCCTCATTTTTTTTTCTCTTTTTAGTTCAGAGAAAGTTGATAATTCTTTACAGTAAAAAAAAAACATTTTAAAAGGGTGGAGTATTTATTATCCCGATTTTTTTAATTATATTTTTAAGTGTTTTTTAATCTTTTTTTTATGTTTTGCAGCATTTTTTGTTTCAAATAACGTCACAAATCGCCCACTAGAAGTGAAACACCGTTAGAAGGCACTTGTGATTTGTAGCTGATACGATAACGTACTGTAACTTACGTCAAAGAAAAAAAAAGTCATTTTGTTTCTCTTTAAAAATTTAATGATAATTCCTAATTTTTTAACGTCGTTGGTTTAATTCTGTTGGGGAGGGGGGGGGGAAGGTGAGTGTTCGGTTCAAATTTAGATATCGCGTTAATGCTCTGATCGGAACTGCCTCCTTCCTCCCTGCCTCAAAAATCAGAACTTTTTTATTATTAGTCCGATTCAAACGAAACCTTTTCTCAGGTCCCCCAGGTACTAGATAAACTTCGGTATCATTTCTTCAGTCCTTGGTTACCACTATTTTTTAATCTTAATCACCAGGGAGGGTATTTTTTCGGGTTCTATGGGTCCAATGATAACTAATTAAGGTACAGATTTGGTGCCACCTGGCGGTAGAAATGGAACTAAAAGATTTTGCAGCTCGTGGTATACGGTGTCGTAGGCAAAAGGGACACTTGCCGGAGTTTCGATTGGAAAGAGTTTTATTTAGAACAGAGTGCAAACCCTAGCGGTGGGAAGTGGAACTAAAAAAATTTGCATTTAAAATTTGTTCGATTTAAACGAAGGCCCCAATTTCTACGAGAATTGATTCATTCAACTTTACATAAACTAATTAAGATATAGATTTGGTGCCCCAAACTGGTGGAAAGTAGAAGTAAAAGATTTTCAGCGCGTGTGCAGCACTCCTTCTATACGTTGCTATCAGCATCGGGGACATGTTCCGGTGTTTTGTTCGGAAACATATTAGTTTAGAATATAGTGCACACCCTGGCGGTGGAAAATGTAACTAAAATATTTTACATATAATCTAGGTCCGATTCAAACGAAATATTTTCTGACTTTCTTTCGATGTCGCCTAGGTATTAAATAAACTTAGTTATTATTTTTTCACCCCTTGGTTACCAACCATTTATGAATATTAATATCCAGGGGGGGATTTATTTTTCTATGGGACCGATGGGATTCTATGGGACCGATTTCAACGGGAATCGGTTCATTCAACTTAACATGAACTAATTAAAATTTAGCTCTCGCGGTAAAAAAGGGAACTAACAGATTTTTCGCGCGTGCATGGCACGCCTTCTACACGGTGCCGTAACCAGCGGGAACGAGTGCCGGAGTTTCGTTCGGAAAGAGGTTTATTTTGAACTGAATGTCCACCTCGTGGTGGAAACTGAAACTAACAGATTTTGCAGCGCGTGCGTAGCCCGTCTGCTATACACGGTATCGTAGGCAGCAGGGACACGCGTCGGAAGTTTGTTTAGAACAGAATTCATCCTCTGGCGGTGGAACTAAAAGATTTTCCTGCGCCGAAAATGGCTATTTTTATTGAAACCGCAAAAGAAAGTTCCCGATTTGATAATCCCCAGACAACGAAATAGTTTCATTGTCACTTATCCTCGAATAATTAAGATCCGAAAATGCAAATTTTGTGGAAATCGAACGGTAGCCCTTTTTTTTAATTTTGACCATAAACTGATCCGCTTTGAATCAAACTGTTCAGACATTTGAGCGGGTGGTATTAAATTAACTTCCGCTTCG
Organism: Maratus michaelseni; assembly: GCA_963931845.1. Taxonomy (NCBI): domain Eukaryota; kingdom Metazoa; phylum Arthropoda; class Arachnida; order Araneae; family Salticidae; genus Maratus; species Maratus michaelseni. The sequence goes on from OZ007586.1 coordinate 7,830,741, forward strand.
GGGTCCATCTCTCTATTTAATTTCAGAAAGACAGAGTTACCAGAGGATCGATTTAGTGCGGCGATTTTTAGAGTGATTTCGCGTTTCGTATTACTTTTTGACGAGACCGGACAACGCCGGGCGGATCAGCTAGTAAAGAATAAAGTTTTTTAAAGCATTTTAATCTTTTAAAATAAAGTGTCAATCACTGGTTCACTTTTTGTCAGTTATTAGTGTTTCAAAATAGGGATGGTGTCAGTTACTGGAGTTTTTGACCGTATTTTTGAATAAAATTTAATTTTTAATAATAAAATGTATAATTTTTGAAAATTTGGCCAGTAATATTTTAATATATCTCTACTATCCTCTCAAAAGCAAAGGATTTAGTGATTTAGGAAAAATAGATTTAAATTTTTGTAATAGTGATTTGAACAAGAAAGAATCCTTAAAGTGTCAGTTACTGGGAGTTTCGCTCTATATGACCAGGTTCTATTTTCAAAGAAACACTGTACTTACTTAGATGTGGGATAATTTACGTGGTTTGACCGTTTCAGGGGCAAAGTACTCTTCTAGCTAAAATATTGAAATGATTGATTGACACCAGGATTCACGAACGAATTTATTTTAAAAGAAGTAAAAGCTTTTCCTCATGTACCTTATAAATTCAAAATTTGATTATAAAATTCTGGTGTCATTGTGGCATTTTGGGATTAAAATTAAGTGGTATATATAATATACCGGTGCCCTTCAAGGGGTTAATCAAATGACCTGTTAAGTTTTTTTTTACATTTTTATTTTCATTTTAATACTTTACTAGTATAAATAACTTTATGCTTAGTAAATTTGTTCTTGACGATTTTAAATTTCGAATTTACTGCTTTCAACATTTTTATTTCAAATAAACGAAATTCTGCGTATTCTGCTTTGAAAAACATTTTTATATAATTCTTATGTCAACGTTGAGTTTGATGGCGCAGTGTACTGAATTTGTCGTAAAATTTTAAGGTCGATAAATTCACTCAGGAGAATGCAATAGAATGTTTTATGTGTTCAAAATGAAAAAGATGAGAGTTAAAATATTTATGTTTTTTTCAAAAGGAACAAAAATATTAAATTCTGTGACAACAACACAGAGAAATTTCGTAGCAATTTATGCCTTTTTTACAGAAATCAATATTATTATTTTATAATAATATAATATTAAAAAGTATAATGAAATATTATATTTTTTGTGTTGAAAAATAATCCACAAATTATAACAAATTATTACAAATTTTTTAATTGGAAAATCCTGCTATTTAGTTTTAGAATACCCTACAAGCGCATGGCCCGTGTTTTTCTGTTTCCGGTAATTGCGTTAAAATGGCTGTAGCTGAAAATATTTTTAACAGAAATCTGTTTTGAATGAAGGGATATAAAAGATATTAATCATACTTAAAAACTATATATTCTGGGATTTATAAGCATTCTTATGAAAATACAGAAAATCCCCTGACGGACATACGGTTAAAATTTCGTACTATTTTTTAATGGAAGAGCGCGGGGAGAAAGGGAAACATTAATTTTTTCATCCTAATATAAATTACATACGTCGACCACAAAAATGAGCTCTTCCCAACAACAACAACAACAAAATATTCAAATCTAAGCACCAGCTCAGAAATTATGCGTATATATTTAAAAATATATATTGTCGATATATATAAAAAACCTTTCGTTGCCTATGTTTGCTTGCAAACATTTCTTTTTTCTTAAAGCTAATATATATATATATATATTAAACTCTATTCCCCATATCGGACAAACAGCGAAATAGTTACAAAACGGAACTTTTTTGCCTCCATTCTCCTCCTCTTCCCAAATCAAACTCTAAGACGATTTACTTTCCGACGGAAGTGAAAACTTGAAATTTATTTTCCACCAACTCATACACCTTCATTATCAAATATTATACCATCATATTCTGAAGATTCTTCCGATTCTACATATCCTACGTGTGGATATGAATGCAAATTAATCCAGACATACAAAATATTCCTTAACATACTAAAGCAATAAGAATTTCAACCCAGTTCAAGAAGATTATACCGCAGTAAGATTTATTCGCATTAGTCGTAACAGTCTAATTCAGTCATGCGCTTTTTAGATTGTGGAATATAAACGATTATTTTCTCTCTCAATCAAAAATGACAGATTTCAAAATAGTGCGGGAAATAAAAAACGGTGACTTCTAGTCTTTTTCTCTTTTTTTTGAGACATTCCAGATGTTTTCAGGTGTTTTTTTTTCATTCAATAAGACTGAATGTCGAGTGCGCACAGTTCTACAACAATATATGAATATAATTTTTCGTCTTATTTAAAGCTAGTAAAATATTACAAATTCTCCTACTAAAGAAGGTGTTTCAAAATTCTGCGATTTAATTATTAAATAAATTTCTAATCTGAAATAGTGTGGCCATACTCCTTGAAATTTCTAAAGAGTGTACGGACCTTGATCAATAAATCTTGTTTTAAATTAGAGGTTTTTAAAAAATTGTCGAATCTCAATTTCTTGCCTAGTTTCTTTTTTCTTCACTGCCAGTTGAATGAAATTGCTTTCGAGCATAAAGTACTGAGATTTGGGTTTTAACTTTTTACAGTAAGCTTCAATTGTTAGTGAACAAAGATACAATATACCTGCAAAAAGTCATAAAAATGCAAATCGCCTGAAAAATAAATTTCTCAAAATAGTTGAATGCAAATATTCAAAGTAGCGTTATTTTTATTCAATAGTTTTTCAAAAATCAAAATCTGTTTTATCCCCGTTTGGAAAAACTTGAATCGAAATGTTTTAGAAAATACATATCTTTAGATATATTTCAAGACAATATGCTAATTTGATATCCTGCGCGAACTTTTCTAGAGTTTTATTGAGCTAAAATCTGTTCGTGTACGGAGACAAGGCAAAAAATCTCAAACTAAATTAGAATGCATTACCTTTTGAAATGTTATGAATAACAGATGGATAATAAGAGAGATTTTTATTTCAGTTTCTGGGAGCAAGGTTTTACAAAAAACGAAATAAAATATTGTTAGGAAAGAATTAGACTTTTGAGACATTTAAAAATAATTTCTAATTTAAATCTTTTATGATTTCAGGAATTTAAAACAAGTTTAGGAGATTGATTCGCAGCTTCGTTTATTACTGTTGCGTTTTTTATCATGTTATTCATATTCAAACCTGTTTATATTGTTTTAAAGTTTCGAAGTAGTTTATTTAGCATCCAAAATAAATTATATTTTCAAGTGTAATATTAAATTTACTAGTACCATATTACAACACATTGTAATAGAAATCACTTTAAATACTTAAGCTATTCATTATGTTTTAATCGTACCCTGTTACGTAAGAGGAAGAATTCGCAAAACAAAAACAAATTCAATTTAAGCTGCAGTAATTTAGGTAATAAACAAAGAATGTTTACCTCATTAAATTTACGATTTATTAAAATTTAAATGCGTTTTTTGTTCTATGGAAAATAATTCCCCAATCAATTAAAAAAAGAAAAAAAACTATTTCTCATATTTACAGAAGAAACTACTGATTTTGGTGAAAGAGCCATACTTGTTAGTTAATCTATGACATAAAGCAGGGTCTTCAATCTCATGACTCATATATCTTTATTTTTATATGAGTATAGATACAGAAAACCAAATAGCTGTATGTTCCATCAGAGATCATGAATTTCCATTTTTCACAAATTTGGAAAATGGTGTTTCATACGGATTAAAATATTGTAATCTTTGAGCTATTTGGTAATAATTAAATAACAATTGGAATCTTTAAAATACATTTTTAAAGATAGGGTACACTAAAGAGCATTAAATCGATTTATACAAACAAAATAAAACGAAATATTTTTTCAGCAGTTTTGATAACAAACGATAATATTGGAATAGTAAGTATTCAAATTGAAAATGTTTCTCTTTTCAGTTTGTAGAGTAAGTAGCAATAAAAGGAATAAAAATAGTAATATTCTCCCTTTTTTCTGTAATTTAGTTAACACAATAACAGTTCACGAAAATGTTTAACTAATTTAAATTTCAAAATTCTGACAGCAGTTATAAAATCCTCGGATGCAAATAACTGGTGTTATTTTCATCGAACAATATGCCATATTCCAGGAGAAGAAGATGTAAAATATACAGTCCGATATTAATAGAATCGATGTAAACGAATGCATTTTATGACATTTTCTGTTATTTAAAGGTAAAATCAGGAAGATCTAAACAGATAGTCGAATTCAATTTTTTCATCTCCGCTGCCAGATGAATGAAATTTCTTTCGAGCACAAAGTACTAAAATATTTTTGTTTTAACTTTTTGCATTAAGCTTCAATTGTTAGTGAACAAAGATACAACATATATGCAAAAAAAGTCATAAAAATGTAAATCGCCTGCAGAATAAATTTCGCAAAAGAGTTGAATGCAAATATTCAAAGTCAAGTTATTTTTATTCAATAGCTTTTCCAAAATAAAAACCTGTTTTATCCCCGTTTAGAAAAACTTGAATGAAAATGTTTTAGAAAAATACATATCTTTAGATATAAAATATGCTAATGAAATATCCCGCGTGAACTTTTCTAGAATATTATTGAGCTGAAAGCTGTTTGTATACGGAGACAAGGCCCGAAATCTCAAACTAAATTAGAATACGTTCCATTTGAAATGTTATGAATAACAAATGAATAATAATATAGATTTTTATTTCAGTTTCTGGGAGCAATAGTTAACAAAAATCACAATAAGAAATTTTTGGGAATAAATAAAAATACTTTTAAGATATTTTTGAGTAATTTACCATTTTAATATTTTATGAGTTTCAGAATTTTAAACATGTTTATGACATTGATTCCCAACTTTGTGTATTCGTGCAGCGTTTTTGATAATGTTATTAATATTCAAACCAGATTACATGGTTTTAAAGTTACACAGGACGGTAGGTATAAAAAATCAAAATAAAATTTTTGATCGCTATACCGCGGAAAATTTTGAATTGGGGAGACAAAAGAAAATATAACAATCTTAGAAATCTATTAAAATCATCCTATCGCGCAAAGGTATTAAAATTCATGAAAATGTTCCTTTTGCGTTAATTAGGGTTCCGTACTTAAACAGTAAAAACGGAACCATTATAAGATCACTCCTGTGTCTGTCTGTCCGTCTGCCAGAGCTCTTTTACTCATAAACTATTGGACTTGGGAAAGTTACAAAGCCTATTAACCCGCATATTTTCAGATTATTAGCTATTCACGAATATGGTTAGGAAAAAATTAAGTTACTTGATAAAACAAATTTGCTTTTTGTGTATCGTGTGTGGCATCATGGGAAAAACTCAAAAATACATTTGATTAATTTTAGCTATTATATTTTCAGAGAGTTCGTTGAAAATACACTGCACAAATACCCCACCTCTATTTCCGAATCTACTGAAACTAAAATTATGAAAAAATTAGGGATAGTAGGAGCTTATTTAAACCTTGCAGGAAAACAATTTTTTCCTAGTTGGCATAGTTTTTGAGAAAAACGCATTTTTCCGTGACATACAAATTTTACTTTACGTGCGGTCTGCAGGGGAGTTGACGGGCGCTCGAGATATATATCGACGCAGAATCATCCAAAGATATTTGATAATGATTTAGAATTAAATTTGGTAATTAGCAGAGATATTAAGTTACTCGAAAGAAAATTTTCTTTTTATATATTGTGTATGGTATCGTTCGAAAGATTTTGTAACACAGAACACAAAAATATATTTGCTTTAATTTTGGCATTACATTTTCCGATTTATCGTCTAAAGTGTACTGCAAAAATATGTCCATCCTCCTCTATTCCCAAATCAACTGAAACCTAAATCATAAAAGAATTAGGAGTAGTAGGAGTTTGTTAATTAATAAATAGTAATTAATAAATTTAATATACGGAACCCTTTGAGCGCGAGTTATTTTTATGATTATTAAACTTTAAGATCTCAACTCTATAGCTCTAGTTGCTAGGTACTGAAATCTTTGAGAACAGTAGGATAAATCATCAAAATCAAACAACGCTTTCGGATTGCGCATCAGCAAAGACAGTCAGGAATGAAATGACAGTCAGGAATAGTCAGGAATGAAATTCGAGAGCGCGTACGCATTTCGTCTTATTCCAAACCTTCTCCTATCCGTCGCTTTGACTTGTCGACGGTCGAGAAATCACGTGATGAAATTGCGTGATATTTTGGGATATATTACGAAGAAAATAATCATAAAATTGGTATTAGAATCTATCTAGACACACGGCAGTGTGTCAGACAAGTTCGTCTGACATACTAGTGTGCTATTATACACGAACGATTTCGAGCAGTTTTCGCCACATTTCGACACTCTACTACTGAAAATCTATTTGACCTACGTCCTTATAATTTTAGATGTGTATTAAGGCTCCCTTAATTATCCAGAATAATTTTTTTATAAATAACACATAATTAGTTTCTGAGATAATGATATTTGAAAATGTCTGATAATCGATAATTTTATCACTAACTCACTCCCTCATCAAAAAGATCTCATATATCTACTGCACCTACAGACTTCAAATTTGGTACGAAGTTCGTTTACACTATAAGGAATCGAAAAAAAAATCTGATTAATTACCCACTTGAGGATGTTTATTTTTACTTTAACGTTACGGCGAAATTTTAATTTGCCAAAAAAAGTGCCAAATGTTTAATCTGGGCTGACCTTGCAGCAAAACCACCTGATTATCAGCCATTTTTGGCTAATTTTAGAGAATTAATTTTTTGAGTAATGGTGCATAAGATTTACCTTTTTAGACACATTGTGAAAAAACAAACATCTTGAGAGAATACTTATATCGAAATACGCATATTTCAAGACATACGCAGTTGAAATTCGTCTATCGATTTCCGCTGCGGATAAAGGTACTCTACCGATTGCCGCTGAGTATAAAAATAATGCTTGCAGGACTATCGAGTATCATTTTGATAGCGACACGAACTTTCAAACTGTTGGATACAGGGAGTTTTGAAGATGCAAATTCTTGCTATGCTGTAGTTTCGGTGGACGAATTCGAATTTTAATAATTACTGTCTGCAGATAAATTGAGGTTAGATGTTTTCCTTTAGAACTTTATGGTCAGTTTGTTCATTTTGAGTCAATTGCTCTGGATTTTGCGACTTTTCCTTGTAATAAAGAAACCTCAGCTGAATATAAGGTATCCTCCTCATTTTGTTATAGTCACAATTTATACCGTTGCCACATCTACACAAATATGGGGTTTTGTACACTCAACAACGATGTGGCATTTGCAAGATTATACGTCAAAAACATAGTAGGTGATTACAATTCTCCATATTTTTTTGTTTGGAGACGCTTGGTTTTAATCTCTGCTGTCAGGTATTCGGAGATTGTTGTTTTTGTCATGTAACATAATTATAGTCTAAGAGCCTGCAACGTCAGAAAACACATGGTTTTATCAAGGCTCATTTATATATATATTCTCCCTCTTTAATGTGGAATACGAATGCGGCCAGTCTGGCTGGCGGGAGACGTTGCGTTTACCTGTAAGGGGAGGGGCAATGAATTTAAAAAAGTGACAAAATTACGTCATTTTAGCATGAATTTTGTTTATAACACTTGTTTCTGCTAACTATTCGTGACATTAAGCCGTTATTTCCAGACCGTTTCAACGTTTCTAAGACCGTGCCGGACTCTGATTTGTAGGTAAAATGAGGTGTCAAAATGTTTGTTATACTTTGGCTATTAGATAAGCCATAATTAATTTGCCAGACCGAAATTTCGTGGTGCTTTGGCTATTATCAAAACACTGCCAGGCCGTGATTGTTACCAAAGCAACTATTGTTACTTTCTATAGAGTTATATATATATATTTATTTATTTATTATTTGTCAAAAAAAGGCTTAATTTATGTAATTAATGTATCAATTATTTCTAATTGATATTTTGCTTAGTTAAATTTTCAAAATAAAATATTTATCCAAATTTTTTTCTATTTTTTTAAAACAAACATTTAGTAACTAGCCGGTCTTCGCTCGTCTAGCCAGTCACTTCCGTGTGGGGCCAAGTTACCGTCTGCAGCGTATAGCCCGGACTTTGCTTGGGAACCAGAAAGTGCATTTTACATGCAAACAGAAAAATATAAATAAAATACTTTATTTTAAACTATACGAAAATAACTAATAAGTATATCAATAAAGTACGTAAATAAATATTTCGCGACATGAATAATACGTTTTTTCATCAGTCCCCTGACAAAGACACGCTCGGCACTGCCCATGGGAATGGAAGAGCTTTCAGACAAAATATACAAAAATGAGATAGTATAAGATACATGGCGATCGTTGTAAATATTTCACTCCCATAAATACGGTGATACAAATAACGGGGCCCTGTGTGCTTCTCAGCCATATATCGTTAACAAGCCGGTCGCTTCCGAGTGGGACCCAGATACCTTCTGCAGCGTACAGATCTGACTTTGTTTGGAGCCCAGAAAGTATATTTTACATGCAAAAGAAAAAATATAAATAAAATACTTTATTTTAAACTAATAAGAATATCTAATAAGCACGTAAATAAAGATTTCGCGACGTAAATAATTTTTTTTTTCATGAGCCCCCAGACAAAGTACTGCTCGGTCGTAGCCGAGATTATCTAAGGGGAAGGGAGAACTTTTAGATAAAATAAAGAAAATTGAGATTGCCTAAAACACACGGCAGACTGGTTTCACGTCCATAAATTGTTAATGTCGTGGTCAAAATAACGGGGACCTGTGTGTTTCTCAGCCGTATATCGTTAATTACAGCGATCATTATAAAGGGGTTCAGTTATTATGTGTGCATAAATCGTTAAAGTGAAATTATTTAAACACAGCCCTATGGGTTGCAGGCCTGTAAACTGATTATATGACAATCACTGTAACGCAGCCCTGTACAATCCCGAGCACAAAAATATGGCGATTAGTATTTAAATAGCAAATCTTTAAATCCCAAAATTGTATTTTGAACAGAGGAGAAAATGCATTCTATTTTTTATAAAAGATCGCTAGAAGACAAAAAGCGCAAAAGCAATTTATAAAATAATGAAATTAAAAGTGTCGCGCAAAATATCTAATAAAAATCGGCTATAGTTGTCTTGTTCGACTAATCTTCCATGATCGGGTTCATAGCCGATGTTAGCGACAAACTCGCTATAGCATAAATAACTTAATTACGTGTTTAATTATTTTTAAGCAGATTTGTAACGCTGGATTTCACGCTCGTGGTTAAAACTACTGCTGATAAATGGCAAAATGACCTGAAATGTTCGATTCCCGTTTAACCCTCTTGGTGGATGAATATCTAAAATCGCTTAAATACCTATTTAAATATTTTTAGTACATTTGTTATCCTTAATTTCACGTTCCTACCTATAACTTCCACTGAGATATGGTAAAATGACTTAAAATATTCGATCTCCGTTTAATCCCCCTCAGTGGCTGAATATCTAAAACCGCTGAAATAAGTGTTTAACTATTTTTAGTAGATTTTTTATCCTGAATTTCACGCTTCTACACTCATGTGCAAAATTAAGATCATAAGCATAAAATCTGTGAAAACCAATGAACTATTCACTGTGTTGACACGAAATTTGATACAGAGGTATATTACAATGGGAGAAAGAAAGTAGCAACATAACAATATGGAAAAGATTTTAATTGTGAATTAAGATACAGGGTACATCAAAAAGTGTTAAATCATGAATCAGAGGTAAAGCATTTATCTCGGGAAAAGTTCCTCTAATATGGAGTGTGACCACAGTGCACTGCTATACAAGCCTCACAACGACCTCTCATACTGTTTATGAGGGTGTCAATAAATTTTTGTGGCAACAAAGCCCATTCTCTCAAAAACGCGGTTTTTAATTCCTGGCGGGACCTGGGAGAGGGTTACGCTGTGCAATGGCTCTTCATAGACCATCCCAAACATGTTCAATAGGAGGTCCGGAGACCTCGAGCACCAATTCATACGGCGAATATCGTCTTCTTCAAAAAAATTATCAACAATGTGAGCTCAGCGTGGCCTCGCATTATTGTCCATAAACATGAAGTGTGGACCTACCGCAACTCGGAAAACCTCACATAGGCTTCAAGGACCTCATCCCTATAGCGATAGGTGTTGACAGTACCCGCATCGATGACGTACAGTGATGTACGACTACCCAACATTATGCCGCCACAGACAAGGATTCCTTTGCCACCAAATCTGTCGATTTCTTTTACGTAAGAGCTATGATAGCGAGCTCCACGTTCGCTCCAGATGAAGATTCGGCGAGAAACACTCTGCGTGGTAAATCTCGACACATCAATGAAAAGAACACGCCCCCCATTCTTGTTGTGTCCAGGACTGGTGTCTTCGGCTCCACAACAACCGGACTCTACTGTTGGATGCAATGAAAGGGACACACACGACTGGACGCCAGGAGTAAAGGGCCCACTCTGCTAGACATCTATATACTGTTTGCCTGGAAATTCTTATTTCAAACGCAACAGTAAGGTCACGAGCAAGCTGAGGAGCCGTTGCCAGTCTATGTCGTCGTGTGCTTAATGCTAAGTAGCGTTTCTGTGCAGGTATCGTTGCTGTGTGGCGGCCTTCCTGGTGATATTAGGATTGTATAGTAAGAGCCATTTCACAGCGTAACCCATACCCAGGGATTTTGCACCCAGAATTTTAACCTGCCAAGGGTTAAAATCCGTGTTGTTGGAAGAATGGGCTTTGTTGCCACAAACGTTTATCGATACCCTCGTAAACAGTATAAAAGCTCATTGTGAGGCTTGTATAGCACAGCACGGTAATCACATTTAATATTAGACAGACTTATCCCGAGATAAATGCTTTATCTCTGATTCATGAATTAACACTTTTTGATATACCCTGTTTCTTAATTTACAAATAAAATCTTTTACACATTGTTATGTTGCTAATTTCTTTCTCACATTGTAATATACCTCTGTGCCAAATTTCGTGGCATCACAGTGAATTCATCAGTTTTCACATATTTTATGTTTATGACCTTAATTTTGGACAAGAGTGTACTTAAAACTGCTGCTATGACGAAAGGCCTAAATGACCTAAAAATTTCGACATTCAAATTAAACCCCCTTATTGGTTGAATTTCTAAAATCGCTGACATATATGTTTAACTATTTTTTAGTAGATTTACTATCCTGAATTTCATGCTCTTACAAAAAACTGCTGCTGAGATATGGCGAAAAGACGAAATGACCTAAAACTTTCGACCACCCATTTAACCCTCTTAGTGGTTGAATTTTTAAAATCACTGAAATAGATGTTTAACTATTTTGTTAGTAGATGTGTTATCCTGAATTTCTTGCTTCTACCTAAAACTTCTTCTGAGATATCGCGAAAAGGCGAAATGACCTAAAAATTTTGACCCCTATTTAACTCCCTTAGGGAGGAATTTTCAAAAATTCTTTCTTACTCAGTGCCAACTTTGTGTAAGGAACATACAGTGGCTCACAAAAGTGTTCGTACACTTACACATTTCAATAAAATAGTGCTCTATCCATTAATTAAAATTAATATTCCAGAATAGGTATTTAAGAATAAGATCTATAACTTATTCTTAACAAAACTACATAAAATATTTTAAATACACAGTAAAACTTTATTTTGTAGAAATCAATAATAAAAAAATAACAAAAATGTTACCTCACAAAAGTCTTCGTACACTTTAAAGAAATCGCTACATATTAGTAAATATTGTAACATTTTGTTAAATTGGTACTTAGTAGGGTATTCTTTAGCGTCCACAACAGCTTTTAAACGCCTGGGAATAGATTTCACAAGTTTGTTTGTGATTTCTGCATCAATGTTTATCCATTCATCGATCATTACAGTTTTTAGTTCGTTTTTCGTTTTAATATCCTGTTTTCGTATTCTAACCTCCAGTTCTCTCCAAATATGTTATATTGAGTTCAAATTCGGCGACTGAGGTGGTGTTTTCAGAACTTGTGGCCAATTATAGAGACACCAGAGGTGAACTTAGGATCGTTATCCTGATAAAAAACAAAGTTGTTTCCAATACCCAAATTTTGGGCTAATAATTTTAAATTGTCTTTTAAAATATTTAAATGAAGAGCATGATCCATTATGTCATCAATAAATACTAAATTACCTAGTCCTGATGCTGCCATGCACCTCCACACAAGAACACCTCCACCACCATGCTTAACTGTTCCAACTAAGTTCTTGGGATTAAGTTCTTCATTTTTTCTTCTCCATACAATTATACGTCCATCGGAGCCAAAAATGTTAAATTTGTTTCGTCTGCAAATAAGACATTATTCCAATACGATTCGGGTTTATTTATCATTGATTTTGCGAAGGAAAGCCTGAGATTTCTGTTTTTCGCACTAACAAAATATTTTCTACGGGCAGAACGCCCATTTAATCCAGCTGATCTCAGAACGCGTCGAACAGTTTCAGGTGAAATTGAAGTAGAATATTTTTCATTAAATTCTGTAGCAACTTTTACAGCACTTAAACGTGGATTTTTTACAATTTTTCGAATTATAATTCTTTGATCACGTTGTGTTAACTTTGACGGACGACCTTTTCTTACTTTGTTTTCGATCCGAATTTCTTCTTTAAAGCGTTTTATCACATACTGCACTGTAGAATTTGATAAATTAACTAATTTAGCAATATTTCTAACTGATTTACCACTATTATGATGAAAGATAGTTAATTTTCGAATGCTGTTAGTTGTTTATTTACGATTACGATCCATTTTTAATAATAAATAGAATATTATGGACCAATCAAGCAAAATATAAAGTCAAACTATTTTTTAATGTCAGAAAAATTCAAAAATAAAAATAGAATGACAGACGATAATTTTAATTATGAATTTATCCGAAAATGTTTCAGTGTACGAAGAGTTTTGTGGCGTGGTTTTTCTCTCCCTCCTTCTATTTTTCCTTTTACATAAAAAGAAAACAGTCAATATTAAAAAAAAATGCTGGGTGTTATTTGGAATAACATAGAGATGGTGTGAAAAAATATTGGACTTCATATTCCAAATCAATTCCAGGGAAAATCCTTTTTACTGCAAAATTTTAAAGTGTACGAACACTTTTGTGAGCCCCTGTATCTTCCAAATTTCATAGTCCTAGGAGCAAAGCGGTTGAAGCTTGGCGTTGATTCTGAGTCATCGGGATATATTCTTTTATAAGTATAGAGATTTATGAAATCGACAAAGAAACGAAAACAGACCAAAACTACAACTTCATGGCGTAACTTGTCAACCGTTATATTTATATAAATTCTCTCTTAATTTTTAAGTAATATTATAATTAGTCTTTATTAATATTCGGTTTTAATTTTAAATAATACAATATATTATATTTTTTTCTTCATTTTCTGACTAAACTTATAGCGGCTGGCAAGAAATAGGCAATGTCAACTGCTACTTTTCAAGGTCAAACGATCATTTGTGGATTGGAGAAATATAATTCGTAACACTTTCTCTGTGTTTTCGAAATGAAATTTAATTGCATTGGCTAGTAATGGAAAAACGTGAGATTTTTGTATGCGGTAAGCAAGCAAGAAAAAATATTTTCATTGAAGACACGTTAAATAAGTGATTTTTTTATTTTTTATTAAGCATTTATTTTGACAAATCATGTATATATATATATATCTATACTTTAATAGAAAGCAAGGATCTTTGCTTTGACAATAATCACAGCTTGGCTGTCTATTGAAAGTAGCCAAAGCACTACAAAAGCTGCCAACTCTTCTAATAATAGGCGCTTTCTCTGCCAGATATAAATCGGCGTCTGGCAGTAATTTAGCGAAGGAATTTCGGTCTGGCAAATTAATTATGGCTTATCGGATAGACAAAGTATAACATACAAAAATTTCAGCTTTGCTAGAATGACATGAATTTGACAACTCATTTTACCTATAAATCAGAGTCTGGCACGGTCTTAGCAATGTTGAAACGGTCTGGCAGTAATGGATTAATATCATGAATAGTTAGAAGAATCAAGTGTTATAAACAAAATTCATGCTAAAATGACGTAATTTTGTCACTTTTTCACTCTAATAATAGGCGCTTTTACTGCCAAATATAAATCAGCGTCTGGCAGTAATTTAGCAAAGGAATTTCAGTATGGCAAATTAATTATGGCTTATCTGATAGCCAAAGTATAACATACAAAAATTTCAGCTTTGCTAGAATGACATGAATTTGACAACTCATTTTACCTATAAATCAGGGTCTGGCACGGTCTTAGCAATGTTGAAACGGTCTGGCAGTAATGGATTAATATCATGAATAGTTAGAAGAATCAAGTGTTATAAACAAAATTCATGCTAAAATGACGTAATTTTGTCACTTTTTCACTCTAATAATAGGCGCTTTTACTGCCAGATGTAAATCGGCGTCTGGCAGTAATTTAGCAAAGGAATTTCAGTATGGCAAATTAATTATGGCTTATCTGATAGCCAAAGTATAACATACAAAACTTTCAACGTTGCTAAAATGACGCAAATTTGACACCTCATTTTACCTATAAATCAGGGTCTGGTATGGTCTTAGCAACGTTGAAACTGTCTGGCAGTAATGGCTTAATATGACGAATAGTTAGAAGAATCAAGTGTTATAAACAAAATCCATGCTAAAATGACGTAATTTTGTCACTTTCTGACACTAATAATAGGCGCTTTCTCTGCCAAATATAAATCGGCGTCTGGCAGTAAGTTAGCAACGGAATTTCTGTCTGGCAAATTAATTATGGCTTATCGGATAGCCAAAGTATAACATACTAAAATTTCAGCTTTGCTAAAATGACGTGAATTTGACACCTCATTTTGCCTAAAAATCAGGGTTTGCCACGGTCTTAGTAACGTTGAAACGGACTGGCAATAATGGCTTAATATCACGAATAGTTAGCAGAATCAAGTGTTATAAACAAAATTCATGCTAAAATGACGTAATTTTATCACTTTTTCACCTGTATTGCCCCTCCCCTCACAGGTAAACTCAACATCTGCCGCCAGCCAGACCGGCCGCATTCGTATTCCACATTAAAGAGGTAGAATATATAGAAAAATGAGCCTTTCTAAAATCAGGTTACGAAAACGTTGCTAGTTCTTAGACTATTATAAGTCGAACGATTTTGTAATAGGATAATCGGAAACCGTCGGTATCGCTTCTTTCGCAAATAAGACACTTATTTTGCGGGTCACTAATCCTGTGATTTTTTTTAGAACTGACACTCTTGCTGGTCATATCTAGAGACAAAGATACCATTTCTTGAGAAAGGCACCAAATCACGTCTTCATGCGCGGAAACTTATTCTGCTTAAAGTTATTAAGAATATGAAATTCAGGACACTAGAAAACTGTTTTGTAATTCTTTTCTTATATGCGGTTATAATAGATCCCAAAAAATCACTACACTGCAGCAAATGATCTGCCGACTGCAAACAGAATAAAGCAGTAGATAGGGGAAAGCCGAAAATAAGGCACAAAGCACACTTAATTCCTCAAAATCCTGTATATTACAGTGACAAGCTAAAACTTTCAGCACAAATTCGATATTTTTTGCGCATGCGGGAGATTAAATCTGAAACTTTTAAGGTTCACTGTAACGTAATCAGCGTAGATGGTCTAAGGCGTTAGTTTTAGCTCTGGCTCTTTGGGCAAAAAAAGTGGGTTCGGACTCCGCTTCCGATCGAATGATTTCTGCATTACTTTTGGCAGTAATTCATTTCAATTACTGTCACATTTTTAGGAAAAGAAGTTACGAATATAATATGCATTTTTTTATTCGAATGCTTTTGAATAAATTAAAGTTTAACACCCAAAAATATATTTTTCCAAATTAAATTTGTATTAAAAATATAATGTAAATAAAAAAAATATTAATATTACAAATAACAAAATTTCCTTTTTAAACATTTGATGAGATGCGGGTATTTGTATGCAATAAATTATAACTGTGCATGCGTGAACTACAGCAAAGATTTTTTATCATTATTTGATTATCAAGAAACAACCAATAATAGTCAATAGGCAACTCGTATAACAAGACCAGTGAAATATCGTGAAAACTTAAAAAGTTACAGTAAAGTTACAATGATTGATAAATTGAGAAGGAAGTCTCATAGGATTATATGGGATTATATGGGATTAGCTGTAGTTCGCGCATGCGCAGTTACAATTTATTTCATACAAATACCCATATCTCAAATATTCAACATACACAACTGGCCATCCAAAATGCTACACCATGAAGGAATGCAAATAACAGAATATATTTATTGGACAAATACATTATAATGGGAAGGACACCTGATTACATTTTCAGAAAGTTAGGAGATATATATCCTGAGAAAACACTACCCAAAGAAATACTAACCTGGCCGCAATAACAGCATTTATCTGCCTAGCCATGGAGTCGAACAGAGATTGAATGTCACGTACGGATACACCAGTTCATGCAGCTTCAACACTATGCCACAGTTCATCAACCGTAGTGACGGGCGAGTGGTAGCGGGCCAGTCGCTCAGAAGCCATTGACAGGACATTTTCAATTGGGGAGAAATCAGCAGAACGTGCCGGCCAGGGCAACAGTCGAACATGTTCTGCTTCAAGGAAGGTCTTGATAGTACGAGTAACATGGGGTCGTGCATTGTCCTGCTAAAAATAGAGTTGCGGAGGCATCGAAGATAAGGCAGAAACATGGGCCGTAACACATCAGAAATGTAACGGTTGCTGTTGAAATTGCTAGCAATGCGAACAAGAGGCTACCGAGACGTGTATCCAATGACACTTCATACCGTCACTGCAGGTGATATGACAGTATGACGATTCGAATGCAAGCTGGCAATGTGCATTTTCCACGATGCCGCCAAACATGAATGCTGGCATCATGATGCTCTATATGACGCAGGAATGGCGTCTCACATCGTCTTTGATGAATCCAGGCTCTGTATGCAGCATCATGATGCCAACATTCATGTTTGGCGGCATCGTGGAAAACGCACACTGCCAGCTTGAATTCGAATCGTCATACTGTCAGATCACCTGGAGTGACGGTATGAAGTGTCATTGGATGAACGTCTCGGTAACCTCTTGTTCGCATTGCCGGCAGTTTCAACAGCAGCCGTTACATTTCTGATGTGTTACGGCCCATGTTACTGCTTTATCTTCGATGCCTCCGCAACTCTACTTTTAGCAGGACAATGCACGACCGCATGTTGGTCGTACTATCTTGACCTTCCTTGATACAAAACATGTTCGACTGTTGCCCTGGCCGGCACGTTCTCCTGATTTCTCCCTAATTGAAAATGTCCTGTCAATGGTTTCTGAGCGACTGACCCCCCACCACTCGCACGTCACTACGGTTGATGATCTGTGGCATAGTGTTGAAGCTGCATGGACTGATGTACCCATACATTACATCCAATCTCTCTTCGACTCCATGGTTAGGCAGATCAATTCTGTTATTGCGGCCAGAGGTGGATGCTTTGGGTAATGTTTTCTCAGGATCTATATCTCCTAAGTTTCTGAATGTAATCACCTGTCCATCCAATTATAATGTATTTGTCCAATAAATATCATTCTGTTATTGGCATTCCTTCATGGTGTAGCATTTGTAATGGCCAGTAGTGTAGTAATATTTTAATTACAGTATACTATTTCTACGATTTTTTGTCAAGTTTTTGGAAAGCGGTGTTAAATTCGGCTGAAAACTCTGCATGCTATAAAAATGCTTTTGAATGCTTTGCATGCTTTTGAATATTTCGCAGACTCGCATATCATTGTTTAAAATATCTTTATTACTCATTACGTAAAAATTCCGAGATTCCCCATTTTGCAAAATGTCAACTGTGGCGCTAATAATTCCTGAATTATGATTTCCCTCCTCCCCATGCATCACGCATACTTTAAATCCTTACTCAAATTAGCTATCCAGTTTCTATAAATAAGCATTCCGATGTCAATCTTTATAGAAAGTACATAATAGCTCCCATTGTCTAGTTCCACCAACCAGAAGCATCAGAAGCAGAATTAAAGGAAATCCTTTTTTTCAGGGATGTAGCGAAGCCAAAATAGGTTCTGAACTCTATACTCAATAGAGTAAATTTCCCATGATTTTACACCCCCTCCCCTCATTGTAAGCCAAGAGGAATTAAAAACGAAACCCTTACTAAAATCACCCTTTCTCGGATATCAGAATGGTTAAAAAAAGTGATCAGATTTGATTCACTATTCAATTAACTTTACATCGCAAAGAAATTTTTTATTTACGATTTTTTAGTTTTATAATTTTAATACAAAAATTGTATGAAAACAGGATAAAAAATGCACAAATTTAAAATTGTGCCTAAATTTTAAATTTTACAATATTGAAAAAATAAAAAATGCACTTATATTTTTCAACGGTGTTTTTAAATCTTTAAAAATAATACGCTTGAACACTAACATTTTGTGTCACTTACATGACGTCATCCGCATTGCTAGGTGGGAGAAAAACTCGTTTTTCCAGCCTTTCTTCTTTTACAGGGGAAGAGAAATTCGAAGATTCAAACATTGATTTTCAAAAATTCATATTTTTTGTGAAAGAGTATTTTTGTGAAATTTTCAAAGTCTGAATAAAATCATTCCATATATGATCCAAATATCAAGTCTAGATGAGAATAATTTCAGATTACAATTGCATAATATAACAAAATGGCCGTATTTTCTTTCTGAAAAGGAGTTAGAAAAAAAAATAAAATCGAAAAACCTCTTTACAACTTCAAAATAAAGTTGAGAAATAAATTAAAACAGTTGCTAAATTAGGTATAAAGATTGAAATTCATTTGGATTTTTTTACGTAGTCAAAAAATGCAAAATACTAAAATATTTTTAAATAAAATTTAAATTTGGCTTTGAGATACAATCCTGGAAAAAAGTGATCATCCCCAACTAACTCTTCCGCAAATTATCGTATAACAAGTGGGTAAGTGTGATCGAAAATCACATAAAGGTTTTTGTTTAATATTCCTTTCAAACACATCACATTTCAAAACACTTCAATTATTTAAACATCTGCTAATTTTTTTTAATTTCATAATTTTGATTTTTTTAATCAATTTTTTTAAAACAACTGTTAATTTTATTTTTCAAGTTTTTCATCTTTAAATCATTAATTCTCGAAAGAATTGAATTATTTCGAAAAAGTTCAAAAAATGCAATTTATTTAATTGAAAAAAGAATTTTTGAATAGAAAAAATATTTTTAACAACTTATTTTGGCCTTAAAATGACAAAACTAATTAAACAAATTCTGTAAAACTGAATCTATCTTTGGAAAATTTTCAAACTCCGACGCCCAGCTTCGATCCAGGAACCTTTTGAACAACAGGCAAACAGGTTACACAAAGCCACCTGGCCTGCGCAAAAAAGACTGAAATTAAGTCTGTTTTAAAATCTGATCGGATGTTATTAAATTAATTCATTTAATTAAAATAATATGAGACGTTATTCAAAATTTTAGGGTTTATCGTATGGTCTGAGGTATTCAGCTATAAGCATTCAAAATTTCAAGTATTTACCAGATAACTAAGAAAGTTCGTACGCTTTTCATCATACATACAAAACGACGCACAAACGTCTTAAACACTTATTTTATTCTTCGAAATAATCATCATTGGCTTCAATTAGATGTTCCCAACGAGACAAGTTTATAAATGCTCTTTTTGAAACCCCCCCTTTTTTTTATACAGTACACAAATTGTGTTTCAGCCTTTGTGACATCGTCTCGGTTTTGGGACTGCTGTTCCTGCAGGTGGTTATCCATGGCCAAAAACAGGTAATAGGCCAATGGGAAGGAATGTTGATGAGGCAAAACCTCCCAGACCAGTGTTTTATTTACGTCCCTGGTCGTTTCGCCGTATGATGTTTGGTGTTACCGTTGAATCTCCTGTTGCTGCTTTTGGGGTAAAGCAGCTGAAATATTTTGCTACTGTGACGAGTAGACGTCGGCTGTGATGGATTATCCCCCTTTCTAAGTATTCATAGTAAACTATACAAACAGCATTATCCTTTTTTGATGAATGTCCAGTTTGTAGACGGAACCATAAGTCAACCAATGATGTTTTTCTCTTCATGACCCATTTTTTGTCACATGTCAATATTTGTTCTTAGTCGTGGCGCAACAGCAATCACAAATTTTCAAACGATGGAGCTTGTTACCCTCGGACAGAACATGAGGAACCCACTTGCTGAGTTTCCACGTCATCCAAAGGTTATGCAGATGCGATCGGATGGTTTCGTCAGATACTCCAAACCTGTGTGCAAGCTCCCGTCAGGTTTTATGAAGGAATCTGATTGATTTTCTCTTCCAGCTGAACTTTGTCTAAGGTGGATAGACAACCAACACGGGGCTCATCTTCGAGGCTCTCGTCTCCGGGCGAAACTTGGTTGAACCACTTTTGAGCTGTGAGTTCCCTCACCGAAGTCTCTCGAAATGTGTAGTATATTCTTCTAGAGCCTTCTGCAGCTTTATTTCCTAATTTGAACTCGTAGAGCAAAATAGAGCTCAAAATCTTCTTTGTCAACGGCATATTATTCAAAAATTGTACTTCCTACGAAGCAGATGGCGAAACGTGCGATGCGCTGAACAACTATCTACTGAATGAGGTTTACAGGAAAAGTACAGATATGGCGTCATCAGAATCAGTTTGACCACACCAACGAGACAAATGTAACTGTTCTCAAAAACCGCACGAACTTTCCTGGTTAGCTGGTAACTTACATAGTTTCCGAGAACGAACTTTGTGACAAACAGACGGAGGAGAGATGAATAGGGTTTCGTCAGATGAATGAAACCCGAAAAACGGTACCAATCCATTAGTAATAAAATCTACTATTTAATGCTATACTTACATTTTTCGTAGGGGATCGTCTACATATAGAAATTGTAAGAAACTTAAACAAAATGTACACTAAAAAATAATTTTTGACATATTTGAATTCTTAGGATATTAAAAGGGAAGTCATTCGGTCAAGCAATTTAGAAATTATGCAGGTTTAAAGTTAAAAACTCAAAATGAAACTCATATTCATTTTTAATTGTTGCAAAACCGATTGATATATGCAGAGTTGCCAAGTCTCCGGCTTTTTGAACACCAGTATTTTTTTGGCGCATCGCACGTTTCGCCATCTGCTTCGTAGGAAATACAATTTTTGAAAGAATATGTCGTTGACAAAGAAGATTTTGAGCTCTATTTTGCTCTACGAGTTTAAATTAGGAAACAAAGCTGCAGAAGACTCTAGAAGAATATACTACACATTTCGAGAGACTTCGGTATATATTTTAATGTTGTATCTATCGGTTTTTAATTGAAAACTGAAATTATTATTTTAATGTATATAATTTAATGCTGTTCTTTTAAATCGCAAAATGCTCCGATTAAATAAAATAACATTTTCTGTACTAAACTAGTAAATCTACAGATCAGGAGCCTCAACGTCAGCTATGAAAGTCAATGTTTTTTAAACTCACTTTTCATAATATTTAATATCTTACAATCCTCAAATTAAATTATTTAAATTACTACATATATATTTATATGCATATAAAATAATTCGAAGGTTTAGAAACATTAAATTAAACACGGTTTATGCAATAATATTCTGACATTCTTATGAATTTCTTATTCTATTTTTTAGATTAAAAAAATACATTTCTTCAGGGGGTGGGCTCTGACCCGCTGAACCCTCCGTAATCTTATTAAATTTATATTCGTGATTTCCTATTATTTGTGTGAATGATTCTAGTATATCTTCCATTTCGTTCTGCACAGTGGTTTTATTACGATAAGCAAAAATTTTGAAAATAATTTCATGTTATCCTAATACCTAAATAGCAATATTTACTTACCTGCCAATCACGAAACACTCGTATCTGATTGATAAGTTGAATAATATCTCATGTACAAAAGTAACTTTTGGAAATGTAAACTGAGTCTACTACATATTTCACTTATCTATTTCAGAAATCTAGTATTATTACAATTTTTGCTTCGGTAAAACAGTTTTGATGGTCATTGTACAATATTTATTTGACCTAAGTACATCCTGATCTAATTCGATGGCAATAGCATACTAAAATCTCCCCAAAATAGGCTTATCTGGAAACTTTTAAACCTATTGTGTAATCATTCATAATCGTGCCCACTGTCAATTCATTAAATAGCAACCTTGATTTGGCGCTATAAAGTATTTTTTGTGATAACTTTTTATGATCTCCGTTTCCAGTAAATTTGCTATTTCAGGCTGTATGGATGCGTTTTACTACGCTAATTTCTTTAGATTAACTATCTCGTTGTAAGAGATATTACATTCTATTTTTAAAATAATACTAATTTTCAACCACGAAAAATCCACATCTCTTCCAGAAAATTAATAATATCTCATATAAAAATGTTTCGGCTATCATGCTATAGTAGTTAAAAGGTAACTTGTACAAAATAAATTCTCATTTATTTCAATAAAATATTGAAATCACCCAATAATATTTTATTTTGCGAATAAAATATTGTAGCAAAATCGTCTGAGTTACTGGAATTTTATCATTTTGATAGTCTTTGAAATATGGTTGCTAGGTTACGGTTAAATTGAAAAGGAAAAAAAAAAGGAATGCATTTTAATATTTGCAAAAAATGATAAATAAAATGTATTATATTATTAGAACAAATGTATAAAATTGCACCAAAAATTATACACCTAATTTAAAAAATCTGACGAATGTATCAACAAAATTTCAAATTAATTTGAATAATTGCCGAAACGTCAGTTGAGGCTCACTGTGGAGACCCGAAAAGTTTTTGGTTTCTGTCTGTCTGTCTGTCTGTTGCGCGATAACTGCCGTAAAAATGATCCGATTAGTTTGATTTTTGGTAGGTTGTTGGTGAGATACCCGGCATTAGCTGTATAGTTTTTAGTTACATTTGGTTCATTCGTTCGGAAAATATAGAACATTTCTTTTTTGATCATAATGCTTTCCTATGGGAATTCAGACGATTTTGAAATTTTTCAGTCGTTGAAAATAAAATGTCGCATTTGATTAATGTATTTAAACGGTAAGTTATGAAGGCTAAATTTTATCAAGTCAGGTCTTAAATTATTCAAATTAATTTGAAATTTTGTTTATACATTCGTCAGATTTTTTTTAATTAGGTGTATAATTTTTGGTGCAATTTTATACATCTGTTCTAATAATATAATACATTTTATTTTATCATTTTTTGCAAATATTAAAATGCATTCATTTTTATTTTCCTTTTCAATTTAAACGTAACCTAGAAACCATTTTTCAAAGAATATCAAAATGATAAAATTCAAGTAACTCAGACGATTTTGCGACAATATTTTATTTGCAAAATAAAATATTATTGGGTGATTTTAATATTTTATTGAAATAAATGAGAATTTATTTTGTACAAGTTACCTTTTAACTACTATAGAATGATAGCCGAAACATTTTTATATGAGATATTATTAATTTTCTGAAAGAGATGTGGATTTTTCGTGGTTGAAAATTAGTATTATTTTAAAAATAGAATGTAATATCTCGTACAACGAGATAGTTAATCTAAAGAAATTAGCGTAGTAAAACGCATCCATACAGCATGAAATAGCACAATTACTGGAAACTGAGATCATAAAAAGGTTATCACAAAAAATACATTATAGCGCCAAATCAAGGTTGCTATTTAGTGAATTGGCAGTGGGCACGATTATGAATGATTACATAATAGGTTTAAAAGTTTCCAAATAAGCCTATTTTGGGGAGATTTTAGTATGCTATTGCCATCGAATTAAATCAGGATGTGCTTAGGTCAAATAAATATTGTACAATGACCATCAAAACTGTTTTTCCGAAACAAAAATTGTAATAATACTAGCTTTCTGAAATAGATAAGTGAAATATATAGTAGATTCAGTTTACATTTCCATAAGTTACTTTTGTACACGAGATATTATTCAACGTATCAATCAGATACGAGTGTTTCGTGATTGGTAAATATTGCTATTTAGGTATTAGGATAACATGAAATTATTTTCAAAATTTTTGCTTATCGTAATAAAACCAATGTGCAGAACGAAATGGAAGATATACTAGAATTATTCACACAAATAATAGGAAATCACGAATATAAATTTAATAAGATTACGGAGGGTTCAGCGGGGCAGATCCCCCCCCCCCCCACACACACACCCTGAAGAAATGTATTTTTTTAATCTAAAAAATAGAATAAGAAATTCATAAGAATGTCAGAATATTATTGCATAAGCCGTGTTTAATTTAACGTTTAAGTTCTGAAACCTTCGAATTATTTTATATGCATATAAATATATATGTAGTAATTTAAATAATTTAATTTGCAGATTGTACGATATTAAATATTATGAAAAGTGAGTTTAAAAAACATTGACTTTCAGGCTGACGTTGAGGCTCCTGATCTGTAGATTTACTAGTTTAACACCTGACTTGATAAATTTTAGCTTTCATAACTTACCGTTTAAATACATTAATCAAATGCGACAGTTTATTTTCAACGACTGAAAAATTTCAAAATCGTCTGAATTACCATAGGAAAGCATTATGATCAAAAAGAAATGTTCTATATTTTCAGAACGAATGAACCAAATGTAACTAAAAACTATACAGCTAATTCCGAGTATCTCTACAATATACCTACCAAAAATCATTTTTACGGCAGTTATCGCGGAACAGACAGACAGACAGACAGACAGACAGAAACCAAAAACTTTTCGGGTCTCCACAGTAAGCCTCAACTGACGTTTCGGCAATTACTGGTATCCAAAAAGCCGAAGACTTGGCAGGTCTGATATATGGTTGATTTAAGAGGAGCTCAAACACTACTGAGCGGATCGAACATAAGTTTGAATTGGTATATTTGAAGGTTTTAGAAATCGATAGCTGTTAAAAATTTCCCAATAAGGAGAGGGCCAAGTTTGGTAATCACAAATTTTGATTATTTTTATATGTGTTGTTGGATAGAAACCCCTTTGTCTCATGTTCAACGTATTTTATACAACGTTCCTTAGTTCTCGAAAAATAGGGGGTCTAATATTATAACACAACTTAAATACTTTGTCGTAACAAAATTACTACGTTGGTCGTAGCTTAGTTGTCATGGCGTCTATTCGTAGATCCACGAGCCCTAGCTCGAGACCGGAACACGCTACATTTGTTCTTCTCAATTTTTGTTTTATAAATATACTTGTAATTATAATTTAATAATCTCAATTAAAAATTATTAAATATAATGTTAACATATCTAAAATTTAATTAAATTTGATTTTTAAGCCATTATTAATCATTTCTCATCATTTAAAGAGAATTTTTGTTAAATAGATCCATTGCCTAGTAAAAATTCTAAAATCGTTACAAAAACATACCTAAGTTTATTAATTATAAATTAATTCAAAGCGCAAGAATACGTATTACAAATTTAAAAACCTTTAATATGCATAAAAGTATGTTGTAATTTAATTCTTACGCTAAATTTTAATATAATTATGCTTCTTACTTTAAAAACAGTAGTATTGTCATCGCATTGACTTCCCTTGTTAAGGCAATATATAAATGATGTTTCTTTAAAATCACGAATGGACACAGTGGTTCCATATCATTGCATCGAAAAAGCATATATGAAATATATTTAAAAAGTTATTTAAAAAAATAACTGTTTAATGATGTTTTCTACAACGATTTAGTTAGAAATAAAAAATAAATAGGTTAACATTATAATTAGTATAATTTTTAATTAGGATTATTAAATAATAATTAAAAGTATATTTATAAAACCCAAAATGAGAAAAACAAACGTAGTCAAAATGTTCACTGAAAAACATGAAGTGAAACATGTTCTTTAAATCAAGGGCATTTCCTCAAGTTTCAGTAGATATTCGACGAAACGTGCCCCTTAATTTGTGGACATCAGTGTAGAATAAAAAATAATGTCAACTCTAGAAATCAAAGACATGACATGCTAGTTTTAGAATAATTTTGGGATTCATTTTCTGTAAGCTGTTATTATAGAATGTTCTTATCTTCAAAATCGACGTGGTCGTGACTGAATGCAGATAAAACTGAGATAGCTTTAAACTTTATAACCAACCCTTTCTTTGTTTCTAAAAAACAAAAACAAAAAAAAAAACATTTGTCATTAAATGAAGATCTGAACTTTAACTTTTAAGTGCTCTGGTACCCATTAAAAGCCAATAGTGTAGGGTATTTAATTGTGCGTTAATTCTTAATAAGAAAAATCCTTCTTCACACGAAGAAAAGGAAATTAACAGCGGAAAGAGGGAAAAAATACCCGTAAAAAGAAATAGGAAAAGGGATTAGTAACACGCATCCAAACTATCTGGTGATATAAATAAAGTTTGAGAGAAAATGGGTTAAAGACGAAATTTAAATAAAGTTTTTAGAGGAAGAATAGATAGGTTACGTACATCTAAGGTAATTTCGTAAACAATTATGTTTTTAATTTTACATTTTTAGAAAATCTATAAATCTGTTTTTTATGGGGAACACGCAGCCTATTGAGGCATTGCCCCATAAACTCCTCCAAAAATTGCCTCCATCGAAAGGATTTTAAAGAGAGGTTAAAAATCTGATAATCCGCATGTTAAAATATTCTTTCGTTAATTTGAGGAACTGAATACACCAACTTTACAAACCAATATTAACAAATGTCTTATTGCATCGAGGGATGCATCGAGATTGAGAATTTTGAACACAAATCAAAACGCCTGGAACATTCTAAAGATTTATAGACTGAGTAAAATTCATTTTGAGAAAAAATGCATTTGAAATACATTATTATACGTTATTTTCATTACTCACTTTTAAAGAAATGTGAAAATACACTTTCTATCATACATACCGCTATTCTTTAATTTTTAACACTAAACGTTCACACAAAAACAAAAATTTAGTATTTTTGCTGTTTTCAAAGTTTACCGTCCCCTTAAGGGTTCCAATTATCATAAGCATTGACAATCATAAATCTGTTGTCTTACATTTTTAATGAAGCTCATCCGTATAGACTATCCCTATATTTTAATTCTTTTCACTTAAATTATTTATTTACTTACTTTATGTAGTATTAGTTTTTCCTTGTATGCGTAAATTTCATTGTCCTAACAAAGGGACATCAACCGAAAATCTGTGAATTGTTTTCATTTAAGTGCATCCGTAATGAACAATGTACCGACAATATGCCGCGTGCTTTAATAAGAGAAAGTTTATGTATCATTTCTCACAGGTAACTAGAAGGACTGGCACTTGGTAAACAATTAAACGAATCATATGTGATTTTAGTTACTGGTAAGTGTGTTACATAAAATATTTGTTTCATATGTCAAAGCCAATTATAGGTCTTATGTACACTGTTAAAAATTTGCAGCAAACTCTCCAGTCATTTGACCGTTTTTATAGAAAACGGTTACATAACCGAAATTAAACTCTATTCTGACCATAATGTTGTCCATATTATTGTCAGAGTAGAGTTAAATTACGGTTATGTAACCGTTTTCTATAAAAACGGTCAAATGACTGGACAGTTTGCTGCAAATTTTTAACAGTGTAGCTCCTGATTGGTACACTTACCTTAAGTGACGATTTATGTCGTCATTTCTGTGATATATTACCAATCTGGAATTTTTTTTAATATCTGGCAGATGGAATGAACCTCTAGGCATTTATAATCATGCCCCTGTTAATCTTTCTGTCATCATGCACTCATTTAGTTAGATTCCACTGTTCTTTCGAATACATGTCTATCGAGATTCCGTAACGCGTACGTTCGATTAAAGTTTCGGCTAGTATTTCCCCGTTAGGGCAATATAATTTACGAACACAAAGAAAAGCTAATAATACATATACGGAACAACTGAAATAAATGAAACGAGCAGGGAAGACCGAGCTATTCTCGGTCAAAATTAACTTTGAGTTCAAATATCATGACCCATGACCAAAATGAATCACTAATAAAATTTTATCGAACATGTTATCAAACCCAATAGTCTTCTCTTGCCCGAAAACCATAGGATGCAAAATTTAGCCTAAATAGTCTGAGCCGTTCTTTAGATAAAATCAGCTTGATCCAAAAATTACCCGCTAATCGAATTTTCTCTGACATGTGACCTAGCCCAATGAGTTTCTCGTGCCCGAAACTCGTAGGATACAAAATTTAATCAAAATCCTTAGAGCCGTTTTTTAGATAAAAATAACTTGACCCTGACCCCATGGTGACCCAAAATGTCCCACTAATCGAATTTTCTCGAACATGTGACCTAGCCCAATGGTTTCCTGGTGCCCCAAAACGGTAAGATACAAAATTTCGTCAAAATCGTTAGAGCCGTTTTTAAGATAAAAATTGTATACATATATATATATATATATATATATATATATATATATATATATATATATATATATATATATATATATATATATATATATATATATATAACCACACACACACAAGATTTGCTCGTATTAGAATATATGATAAGTCACAATGACACGTTGTTTTCTCTTTTAGAGTTTTGCCTATGAGAAAGTTTTAGAACAGGCTTAAATCGCGTGTATCCATAATCCTATTTCCATAATTAAAATCGCGATGTAAAATATTTTAAATCTATTAAAAGATGGAACCCATCTAAATTCAACGGAATCAAGAAAGGTTAAAAAGTTTCGCTTGTTCGTTTCAAATTCATATCTTCTGAAACGCAACAATTATTTTAAGTTAATCAATTTTTATGTAAGAATCTATAAATTATTTTACGTTATAATAGTAAATCTGCAGATGAGACAGATTCCTAACTTTTTCAGTTGTTAATTTCTTTGTAAGGTTCCTTCGTTCCCTTCCCATAATAGGGATGGCTGTCCCTTTTTCCACGATCGGGAATCTTTTACCTTTTGGCATACACAATGGATCTTAAAAAAAGAAAGAAAATCTGAGCATAGTCTAAAGCATCATGTATATTTAAACCAGTTCAACTTTACATTAATTTTATATTCTACATAAATTGAAAATCTGTCACAGATTTCAGTTTAGCACCAAAGTGCTGTATCTCATGAGTAATCTGTTATTATGATTAATCGTTTTTTGGCAATTGTGGTTTTCCCAATAGCAACTTTACATTAATCAGGCAAACAGTTGTTTATACAGATAACAAAAAACTCATACTTGAAAATTATTTTTAAAAAATCTTTAAAAGTCACTAAATTGAGCTACAGATTTCAAATAAATTTCATCAAAAACACATTCATCCCCTAATCGATGCTGCAAAAATTGAAATTATACGATATTTAGAAGTGATGTAAGAACAATAAAATAGAAAGTGATAGCGGCAGTTATTGTCAAAATCATTATGCATTTCTAAAAATAGCAGCTGGATTTTAGCGAGTGTCCAAACCTGAATTGCGATTTTTAACGACGACAGAAAAGTCCTTAGTGAAAGAAATAGTTTTGTTACTAATAAGAAACTATTGAATAAACTTATAATAAACCCACAAAAATAATTCCTATAAAATACCAGCGTTACACTGGCTAACTGAAAAAATAATTATTTGAAACTTTTTTTTGAAATCGTAACACTATTTCTATATTTTTAATTTTCCCAAAATCTCTTAACTTTTTCAAATTTGTCATTTAGAAGCATTAGTAGTTAAATATTTCAGTTTTATCAACGAAAATTGTTCGGTACTGGTTAAATATGCCGTAATTTTTACAAGATGAAGCATTTTGCTACTTTCTGAAATCGGATACGCTAGGAAAATGAAATCATAAATATTCAGGCATTTTCATTTATAAAACTGAAACAAAAATACTATAATCGCGCCAAAATAGAAGAATATTTTACTGACTTTTTGTTTCATCGGTATAGGTTTAGCCTTATGGCCTTAAACTCAGTACCGGAAAAAATAAAAAATAGTTGAAAATCATTTTGACACAACTGTAACGGTTTTATGGAAGAGAATGCATGTTTTTTTTTTCTCCTAAATATGTCATTTTCATTGGCAGAAGCGTTTCTCCTTTCTTCAATTAAAACACTCTGCAGTGTAAGAAATGTTTCCAATATACGAGAAATGAAAAAACCATTGTAAATAGACTTCAGTTTTCTGAATTAAAATAAACGTTTTCAGTTAAATTCCTGCATTTTCACAGGTAAAAGCATTGTCTTCTTTAAAATGTAGCCTCTGATTTCAGAACTGGTGGAGTGAAGAATCTCTGGAAATGTCATTTTGACGAAAATGTAGCAGTTTCATGTATTTAAATAAATGCTTTCTTTTGAAAATGATATCGGTTAACCTTTAGGTACCTATAACTGTTTGATGTTGCATAAATACCACCTATTCAAATTAAAAATGTATTTTATTTTTAATTGTAATGAGAAAATACATCGATGATAACGAATAAAAATAAACTAATCCCAGAAGAAAATTTTGTCGTGACATCACAGTAAATATAAATATGAATTCTTATTGGCTTATAAAAACAAATTGCGTGTTTAAATACTTTACCGAAATTTAACGTGTAAATTAAAAAATACGTCTGAATATTTTTCATAATTTCCCTTTTCTTTGCAGCAATGTGAGTTACCTGATTACCGCCATTAAAAAAAGTCATTAAACTCAATTAAAAATATAAAACTGAAATACTTTGGAGAAAAGAGAGTGCTGTCACATTTACAAATGAACAGCCATCAGTTTAAAAATAATAATAAAATTGGTTCAGTAGTTTTCAGAAATGTTTGTCAGCGCATATCAAACCAAGATTTTAAAATAAATAGTACGGAGTTGTCTTTTTGCGTGCAGAAATAAAGGCTAGTGAATATAATGTCATATTGACAAAATCGTACTAAAATGTTTCAGTTTTATATAGACTCCAAAGATCAGGACGCCATTGGGAGTTCCTAACAAACCGCTGCTATGCATTTCCTAGCTTTGCTCTCTTTTCTTGACTGTAACTCCTTCACACAATGGAAGACCTACCCTAAAATCGGTTGTTTGTTTAGAACAATTTTACCGTCTACCATCACACTGTTGTATTCTATATAACAATGCATCCTTCCTTTCGAATATGACACCATTTTCACCCTTCAGAACAATTCATTCCTTTCGAGATTAAAGCCTCATTTAAGCAATTGTTTTTAAATTCTCGAATTTCATTAAATATTTTTTATAATTAAATGGAAATGATGTAATTTTCCGAAATATTTTATTTTATACATACCAAGGATCTCCATATAAACAGCAGGAAATCAGTCATATTAAGTGGAGGAATAAAGGTCAGTAAATACCACATTAAACGGACACAATTAAAGTAAAATATTTTTTATTCATGGAGGAAAATTCATCTTTTAACTTTCATTTTCCTCATTTCGCTTTATAGATTCTTTTATAATTCGCTATGATACATTATTTACTATTTTATTCTCAATAAATAATCTGCGTTCTGCTCTTTCACGATTAGTGCATAATTAAACGCAATCATTTCAATATGTTTAAATTTTATTTTTTTTTTTAATTTTCACTGACGAAACCACGATTCTGATTGGTGAAATGAGATAAAGCAAATAAATTTAGTGCTAATCTTAACCTTATTGACACCATTTTGAATATTTTCCTTAAGGCATGTTATCATTTTAAAAAAAAACTCCACGATTGTGCGATGTTTTTTTGAGCGCAATTATACAGTAATAATTACGAAGTTTTTTGCAAATAAAAGAGCATTTCTTGAACTTTTAAAAACAATTTTTTATTTGGAAATTGGTTGAAAAATGGTCCTCTGGTGGCCTTTGATACAGGGGTGTACACAAGAATCACGGAATCTGCTTATCGGTAACAAAAAACAAAAAAAAAAACCCTTAAAATTTACGATATTTTGTTGTCTTTCTTGGATGGGTTAGTCAATTTTTCGATCCTGAAGAAAATGACAGCCGTTCAAATTTCAAGTTGTCGATTTTAGACAAACATTTTCGGATTTAAATCGCGCAAACAAATATTTACAATTCGAATATTGAAATCCGTGAGGGACTACCAAATAGTATTATACTAGAAAAGAATGAAAATTTCAATCAAATCGATCGATCCAATCTCAAGCTCTACCTGGTACCGATTCGTAAAACAAAGTTTCGAGAAAAGCAGGTTTACAGTTTTTAAACGTTTTTAAACAAACATAGATAACAGTGACAATTTGCAACTTACATAAAATCATTTATACCAGGCTCATGCTAAAAATGATCCTGTTCACTGCAACGCCAAAATGCTTTTAACTTCTGTACCGATACGAAACTTGAAAAAAACTGGTT
Source organism: Maratus michaelseni (assembly GCA_963931845.1). Lineage (NCBI taxonomy): Eukaryota > Metazoa > Arthropoda > Arachnida > Araneae > Salticidae > Maratus > Maratus michaelseni. Next base: position 7,863,195 of record OZ007586.1, read on the forward strand.
TACCACAAAGGTTTTGAGGGTTTAAAGAGTAAAAATATGTAAAACAAAAATATGTTATAACGTGTCTTAACTTTAACTGAAGTAAAATTTCGACAGAAGTAAAATCCTTTCAAATCTGAAGAATTCTGTGAAATTCTGAAAAATCGACAGAAGTAAAATTTATCAGTTCAAAAGATATTTGATCTTGGGTCACTCATGGATCTTCGATTGACATAATGCTACGAAAAATATCTATGTTACAAACTACTTCTTTTGTTACCATCTCGAATTCAAAATAGTTAGCCTTAAATTTGTGTAAAAAGAATTCTGGGAAAAAACATTTACACTGGCTTGTGATTATGCAGTTGGTACATAGCAATCTCTTTCGAATACCACTTTGACAAATTGGTCAAAATTTCTTAATATGTATTCAAAGATCTGGAATGTCAAAGAACCTGTAAAGAACAGAATACTGAGTTTTAAATAGAATAAAGAACTAAATTAGAATAAAGAACATTAATCTGAACAGTTTCATAGTCCCAGTAACAAGAATATAATATAATATAACAAGACGACTGTCTTATAGTATGCCTCAAGACTAGAACCTGTTTGAAACGAAATAGTTAGGATCCTTGCGACTCCGTCATAGCAGTCTTTACCGCGTTTCCAATTAAAAGCTCTATATTTTGTTATTTTTACAGAAATAATGCTTGAGGCCTTATAATAAATGTATCATGAAGAATTTATTCTTTTGAATTTGATGTAACAATACTTATAGAACTTGCAGTTTTCTGAGCAGAATTCCAGATTCTTCATGGTTGATTCGGAAATCTCGGTTTAAGAAAATAACCTCCATTTATGACATTTCAAACATAACATCCATTTATCTAGGTATTTCAAGATAAAGCATTCAAATACTCATAAAGATATGGAAATTATTAAAAATACCATTTAAACCTTTATATCCCAATGGTACTTTAAAATGCCACTAAAAATGTTTTATAACATTTATTTAACGTATTGTATACCCATCAGAGCCGCCGCATTGAAATCGAAACATGGACAGATCTAGATTTTAAAACACTGTTTATTTAAATCAAACAGGGAAGGGTTGCAATGGAACTTCTTAGTTTAGCATGAACTAGTCTGCACTTAATTGTAATTTAGTCCTTAGATTAACACTCAATAAATGCAAGATTACTTCTAAAAGTAACTTACGTCTAGCAGATTGGCTGCTCAAACAACAATGCCAAAATAGCTTCGAGAATGAGCACGACTATCGCTGCAAATAAAGATTAGATCGCAATTTCAATAACTATATAAATGTCACTAAAACTAGCAACGCGTAGTTGCTGATCAGCTCTAATGAAAAACTAAATTTCACTCTTACCACAACTCCCAACTTCTATTCTGCTAAATTTTACACTTCACAATCTCTAGAGCACGTGGCACACTTTACTGCAAAAACAGTAAGCTGGTCTCGACTCAAGTTCTGCCGATGCCAACTCTCAATACCGCTTTTATACTCTGCAGATTGACCAGCGTAACCTAATTTATTTAAAACTACAGTGAAAACCACAAAGCGCAGATTCAGAGACCTATAACACACTTCCGAAAATTAAAGTTAAACGAAGGATAGAGGTCGTTTTCACGCACATAGATTAATAGCGACAGGAAATTCTCACTCAACAAACTAGACTCCTTTTATAAGATCGTTGCTATTTTCTTATAAACTAATCGATTAGCAGTAATACAATTTCAGATGAGTTCTAGCTACTTTATTTTATCATGTTCCAAAGAGTTATTCGTTCTACAAAGAAAAAATATATTCTAGATTAATTTTACCACAATTATTCTAATTCGTAAAGAAATCATATGAGATGTAATCTTTCCAACTGAGCAAAAACGCCCGGGCCAGATTTCGAACCCGGGATCCCTTGACTGAAACTGCCAATTCTCTACCATCTGAGCAATCCCGGACGTATAAGGCTGAACTAATTCACCCAGTTAACCTTAATTATCATAGCATCTGGTCTGATATCTGAATCAGTATAACAGAATAAATCACAGGTAATGGGACCTCCAGTAAACGCTGGAAACGTGATTACACTAGATTAATTTTACCACAATTATTCTAATTGGTAAAGAAATCATATGAGATGTAATCTTCCTAACTGTTCGGAAAAATATATTATGGATAACTTCTCTTCCACTTGTGATTGTTCATCTTTCGTTATGTTGAACAATAGCTAAAGTTTCACTTCTGACAAATTCCGATATATTTTTAATTTGTATCATTTTTTAAGCCTATAAAATGCTAAAAAGCAGTCATTTTAAAGAAGAGATTTGAGTGGAGATTTTCCAGAAAAATATAATTTATTATTAGTTTTAATATTTCTTAAATTTACTGAATCGCTCCACAAATCTTCTAATGGATATTCAAAAATTGTGGAAAAATATTTTTGAAGGTTAAAATTTTCCTTCATCCATAATAGGGTTAATAAATAATGTGGAATTCGCTAAGAAAATACGCATAATGGAAGAATTGTTTAAATGGATAATGTTGAAACGATTGCAGTTTTGTAAAAAATCTTATCTTGAAAAAGTTTTTTGTAATTTATTGGAGGCAGTTATATCCTTGATAAAAGTTAATCAATTTTCTAAAAGTTTACTTTTTCATTATTAGTGTTTTAAACGAAATATAATAAGAACATGTCAGATAATTTTTTGTAATATTTAGAATAATTAATTCTTTAAATAGAAAAATATAGAACTTTAAGTCGTTTTTTAAATCAAATTATTATTAAGGATTGATAAGAATAGACTGAAATCTATATAGTTTATTACTAAAAATGCGTCTGTTTAAAAACTGCAATGTTTTTCTTTTCTTTTAACCTCGAATAAAATGAATGAAAGTGATGAAGAAAATTGCCTGTGACCAAATTTTAATGATCCTTCCACCAAAAAGAAAAAAAAGGAAAGCATAATAAAGAGAAATCCATTTAAATGCTTCATTTCTTCCCTGCGTGCGTATAATCAAAGTCCACATTTCCCCTTTTTTCAGTATATTTAACGACAGAGAAATCTTGCTTTATCAATTTAAAGAACGTTTAAAAGCAAAGTCGAACATTTCCGAAAATACGGTGTTGAGTAAGATTAACCTTAAAAAAAATATCCCTAGATAAAAAGAATTAAAAAAATCTAGATAAATAACTTCTAGTTTCTACATCTGCGTGAGTTCAATCAAACCGAATCAATTATTTAATAGAATATTCAAGCCTGTATATTGTTTTTGTTTTCTTACTTTTTACCTGTAAAGACTATATTTGCATATTGAGTTTCATTTCATAAATGAAAAATTATTTATAAAACTGCTAAAAAAATGTTTTTGCTTAAAAATACAGGTTTTGCATAAATTATGTCCCACCAAAAAATAATTGTTATAAAAAGTAAGGATAAGTGATAGTAAAGGGACCTCCTACGTTCAGTGATTGCAATTCAACCACTTTAACATGAACACAAACAAAATTTTTCTATTTTTACGAGCTTTTATTTAATGTACCACTTTAACATGAACACAAACAATTTTTTTTTACGAGCTTTTATTTAATATACTACTTTAATATGAACACAAACAAAATTTTTCTATTTTTACGAGCTTTTATTTAATTTGCCTTGTATGTCCGTTCCGTGAAAATTTTGCAATTCAATTTTAACACACTTTCTGTGCTACAATTGACCTACTTTTTGGTAGTGTGGCATATTTCCGAAAACACTGTAATATTCTGTAAAAAAAAAAAAAAAAAAAAAAAAATTGAACTATGTCTTCGCTTCCCCTTAGGGCAAAATAAGGGCCCAATAAGGGTATGTTAATGTCATAACGTAAATGTCATAGATTTCTTTTGAAATAAGTTTGTTCTTAAGAAAGAACACGGTTCAATCGAAGAAGAAGGTATAAAGAATAAGAAGGTATAAGAAATAATAAAGGAAGAACCTTCCTTTATTATTTTTCATTTTTAGTAAATTATAGTGAAAGGTTGTCTTTAAAACATTAATTTTACTTATTATTTTTTATTTTGCTTAAAATTTCGAATGACGAATATTTCTTCGACAAATAATGTATTACTTTCAGTTTCTATACTTATCTATATTTATTATTATTATGGTTGGAAAAAATTCCATATTTTAGATTCGCGCATATTGATGTGGGTTCGGTAATCAAGCGGGCGTTGATCCTTTTTTTTTTGCCAGGAAGGTGTATTTAAAATTGTTTTTTAACAAAATAAAAGGGATATATTGTCTGATAAAAAATAACGCGCAATTTATTTATTTTAAAAAACGTAATTATTTTATAGGTCCTTCCTTTATTATTTTTTCATTTTTAGTAAATTATAGTAAAAGGTTGTCTTTAAAACATTAATTTTACTTATTATTTTTTATTTTGCTTAAAACTTCGAATGACGAATATTTCTTCGACAAATAATGTATTACTTTCAGTTTCTATATTTATCTCAGAAATGGCAGTCTTGCATTGCAGCCAACGCAATGTTATACGAAAACTTCAAACACATCTTTTGCCCAATTCCAGATTTTTGTATTGTGGCGATCTCCTTACAAATACGAAGGATATGTTGCTGGGAGAATATCAAAAGCTATTTTACATCAGATGTTCTGAAACGTTTGCGGAATCGGGAAGTTGTTGCTCGGGTGATTCTACTACGTCGTGAACCTCTGCACCCTAAACTCTCTTCTTGAAATATATCTCCTAAGAAAATGTCAAACTTTGTGATATAGGGAAAATGTGCAGACAATAAAATGAGTCGATCTCTAACAATCCTTTGATTTGGGAATTTCTCATTCGTGAAATTTGTTCAGCACCTTTCAGCTAATTCCATTACTTCACGTCTGAAGCGTGGTTAGCTTTCTTCTTAGAATCCATGTGTTTGTAAACGCTTATTACCATTAGTTATTATTATTCGATTAAATAAAGCAAGGATTATTTGTAAACAGTGGTAACGATTCCGCACCTGTATCTACATTTAAATAAAGTGAAATTTACTATTCGAAAATGCTGGTAATATTAAAAATTAATCGATTGGACACCCCTTTTTTATAATCATACAACGCACATTTCCTTTTTACTACACAAAGTCATTTTACTGGAAAAAAAAAACAAAAGAATTGCGACGTATGACAGAAAAAACTACAGAATTAATATAAATTGTTTCCACATACTTTTCAAAACTTGCTGACTGAATGCTTTAATTGAACTTTCTTTAAATTAAAGATGTGATAAAAACCTTACACAAAAGGCTTAAAAATATCTTTTAATATAAAGATAAAAATGAGAAATAAGATTTATCATTTTGATCTTTAAGATGTCGCCATTAAAGCGCATGAAACATATCATCTTTATATTAAAATGTATATTTAAGCCTTTTGTGTTATAACTTTAAGCAGTAATTACATCTCTCATTTAGCGTTAACAAGTGATTTTATTATATTATTTGAACTTTCTTTTTTAAAAAGCTTTCTGAAGCATGAATGTATTTTTTTAATCCAAGAATTCGTTTATGGACACCCTCCTTAAAAAAAAAGAATTCGTGAATCTATATTTAACTCTTTCCGGCACGGTGGTCCCACTCCGGGCACACCTAATTTTAATTCCAAACTTGCATGCGACACCAAGAATATTTTAATAAATTTTTTTCTTCTAAAATGAAAGCTTAAAATAGAGGAGTTCTTATTTTGAAAATAAGTCGTTTGTAAATTCCGGTGTCTGTAATTCTCATTTTACGAACAGAATTTGTCTGCGCCAGAAAGGGTTAAATGAATTAAGTTATTTAAAACGAAATAAAAAAAGTTAGTTTCATTTAACATTAACATAGAATGCCGCTTATTAAGAGATCAATTAGTTTCTTTTCTACACATCGCTATATTTTTAAACTTTTTAGTTTGTCCATTATCTGTAACATATTAATTTGCTGATTGTAACTTTACAGAAATCTGTGAATATGAAGAAAAAGGTCAAATGAACGTTTAACGTTATTTGACACTTTCGAACGAGGTAATGATCACTGAACTCATTAAGTCAAGGTTTCATTGTTCTCATTAAACATTCGATTATCTCATTTCACTGAGCGGAATAACACTGTTATAAGTCATTAACTTCTGCATTCCTATCACTTCTACATCACTGGGATTCTCATCTGTATTAATATACATTAAATTATCAAATTTAATAATAGAATTTGTCAGCTAGGTATGGCATGAAATCAGTCACATTTTAACAATTCAATATGGAAAATACGATTATTAAGACATAGAGCCGAAGGTTACATTTATAAAACACTAGCTAAAACTTCAATTCTTAAAATAATGATTATTATTATTATTTTATTTATTTTCCAATTATTTTAACAGAAATAAAATGTATTAATTATTGCGTTGCTCTTAATGAGAGATTTATATTTCAGATTTAGCTTATTCGTTTTTTTTCAAAGAAATAATCATTTTTAAACAATCTTCTAAAAATATTCCCCTTAAACATACTTTTCGAGATTTCGAGAACCCCGCATTCTGCATTAAAATTTATTTTCGGAATGTTCCATCCAACAGGAATTTTTGTTGAACCGCTACTTTCATCGAGATCATTACTTTTTTTTTTCAAATTCCCTAGTCATTAAAAGAATTTTTTTTTCGCTTTTTAAAATGCTATAGTTACACCTTCAGAAAATGAATTTTCATAGTTAATTTTTTCTAGGTTGTAGCACTTTTTGTCCTTCGAAAAAAATGGCAAAAGTTTTTTTTTCATACTAATAAAAGAAAAAAAAAAAAGATTAATCTTATCATTATTTTCCCCAAAACTTTGATGTCAAGGAAATATTTTTTATGTAAGACGCGATAAAGGAAAAATCCTTAAGTGGTTGAAAATAAAACTTCTTCTATATCTTGTAAAATACGAATAATGAAGCAGAATTGAGTTTAATTATTATATTTTTAACCGAAAATAACAAAATTTTCATCTTAAAAATTGCAATAAAATTCATTTTCCGTAATTCAATGCCTTATTTGTAATACTTTTTTCAAGTCTTCATTTTGTGGTTCTTTTATAAATAAACAACTTATTCATAAAACAGAGGAAAGAAAGATAATGCATCAAAGTTTTGATATTGCAAAAATCTTTTTTCAGAAAAGCAGGGGAAATTGAAATATCTACTTAGGAAGATAAATGTAAGCTTTTTTTTTTTTTTTTTATATAAAATAAGTCTTTCACATGGCTTTCTATTTTTTCTAAACTGCAGTTCTCTTTTATTAATCTACTCTTGTTTGGAAGAAAATGATAGTTTATCATTATGTAATGAAGATTATCTTTTTTCTTTCACAAAATTGAAGTATCTTTGGATGATATAAAATAGTTTAACAAAGTTTTTACGATAAATGATAAAAAGATGATATATTTAAGAAAATATTATGAAATATAATTTATATATTAAATGTATAAAATTACCAGAAATTTTGATTTGTTAAATTCCGTTTGCAACACATGTAGTTTGTCTAATTTCATGCTGTAAAAAGTATACACATAGGATTACTCTTCCATTAACCTTAAAGTGAATTGCATGTAAAAGAAAGTAAAATGCATATGGTGATTCTCAATATGTCTGAAAGTTAAGTGAACTTTAATATCTGCTTTAATATAATTTTACTATTTAATAACTTGTCAATGAAAAAAAAAATAAGTTACGTAGCTGTTTAGAATTGGAAAAAACCAGTCCCTATAGAATTTTCAAAAGAAAGGAATTATCTGGCCTTCAGAAAATTGCAGAGGGAAGTGTCGCAGTTGGTATTGCTCTATACGTATATTACACACTATGAAAATGAAAGTTATAGACTACACATATCTTAATAACACTACCGTGTTGATGAATATGACTATTCAGTTTTTCACATCTATATTAAATTCCAAATGATGATAACAGATTCTGAAAAGCTTCATGTTTATTTAGGCCCATTTCATAAACTCTTACAACATCGGATAAAGCGATTGGTACTCATCTTGTGGAATAACTTTGAATATTCATAAAAATAAATTTAGTCGCATTTTAATCGCATACGATGTTATTTTACACTGCTCTGAATCGAATAATATTTCAAAGAATGAAGATATGTGAAAAGCAATTAAATAATGAATCGTTGATACTGAATATCAGTGACGTATTAATGCTTGTAGAAGCACATGTTTTTGAAAAAGTGGTAGTTTGCGATGTACTATTGCGGATATTATACATGGGAAACGTGTGGAACTTTACACGCGCTGACAAATATTGAGCGTTCGGCAACGAAACTGTCTGAAGAACATTGCTAGTCTTCAATTCCTTTCTTCCCTTTGGAATAAATTGGGTTTCTTATATTTCCAATGCAGTATTCTGTTTCTTTAGCAATATTTGATTTTGCAAGTATTTGTATAATTTCACATTTTAGCAATTTATTTCTGTAATAATGTTAATGATATATGTTACACTGATTTACTTATTTTGTTTTAAATAGTCAAATGAAAACTATTTAGCCGAAATTTTGGCATTACGGCTACAAAACGGGAAAAATGGCAAGATATTCGGCAAAATGTTATATTTTTTTCTCAGAATTGAAACGGCTACACTTCGCTGCATTAATGTTTGATTACTTCCGAACAATATTTATCACTCTGCCAGATTTTCTTGGTTCTAAATATATAATCTTTTCGCTGTTTTTTACGGAAATTTCTACAATTCTATGACAAATACGCTCATTGGCAGCGGTGTTATCCTGTTCGCACACATCCACATCTTGATTACAATACATTTTATACAGTATGTGTTCGGAAAGTAATTAAGGGACCGGAGGAATGTAGAAAAGTTTAATATTTTTAGAATACTATTTATTAGCCTAAACATCTTTATTTTTGCTTCATTTAAAACCTTTTTGTATTTTCAATAATAACCTAAAGGCACATGGTTGGGATAATTTCTCTCAATGGAAGTTTTATTAAAACACATGAGGAAATAGTGTCACAGAATAAATCTTCTAATGAGTAAGTAAAGGTAGGCCGTTATGATTGTAATAAAACTCCGAATGAGTAATGAATATCACTCTTTATCTTTCAAAATGTTAAGTTGTTAAAGTATGAAATGAAATTTAGTATTGTGTTTAGATGACGTATAATGAATGTAGAAGAAATATTCTCGAAAATGTCCCTTTTCAAGCTTTTATTTAATATTGCTCAGAGTAGGTATCATTTTAAAGAATTTTTAAAAAAAAGTTAAAATAACTTTGTTTGCCAAATTCAAATAGCTATCAAATAGATTACCTGTTCTATCACGATGATTTAAATCAAAGCAATTTATTTATAGCAAATATATATGTATTATATATCGTTGCTGTATATCGATAAAGTGCTAAACGTTTCATTTATAACAAATATCATACTTTTTGTAGTTTTTTAGGCATAACATTTACTTTATTTGAATAAAAATCGGAAACTATGAAAAAATGAAACGCATCATGAATAAACACAGTTTAAAATGCATTTTGGCCTTGTCAACAAACATCTCAAGCTTTAATAGCGTGTACCATAAAATATTTAGTAGTGAATCTGAGAGAGCCTCAATATATTAAAAGGATCTCTGTGCAACTTACTTAAAATTTATATTTCTGGGTTTTTACTTTCCTCTTTTGGCAAATAAAACTAAAGTTATATAAAAATATATTTTTCGTAGTAGAACCTGGGTTTAAATAGTTTTAAATGATATGTAACAAACGGTTTCTAATTCTATTAATAAAATATTTCGTCAGATCTATTAAATAGTATTAGCTTTAAAGGAAATTATGTATTGCAAATAAAATCACTGCGTGCTTAAATTTATTTTGTCTATTATGTTTGATGACATTCTCAGCATTAAATTGCTGTAGAAAGGCTTGTTCATTATACTTAAAAGAGTAATTGGCATTTATCTCATACTTAGAGTTCTATCCAACCATTGCATCTTTAAAAAAATCATTGTAAGAAACTACACATTTTAAAATGAGTAATACAATCTGAATAAAATAAACTGGTCAAAATAAACTAGAGAAAATCGAACATTGGCATCTCTTTTTATTTATAAGAATTAATTTATATTTATCTTAATAAACGGCTTTTAGTATGATTTTGTGTTTAGCAATCTTCTTTCGTAAATAAAATAAAACAATGAGAAATGATTGTTTATTTTTTAATAAAATGTCAACTGTTCGAAATAATGGTTGGTTTCTGTTACGGCCGATTATCTGTGCGAGGGAGAGGAACCCCTGATGAGTGGGGTAGCGGAGAACTTTATATAGAGCCAAGCCTTCCCGTGGTCATAAAACTACCCCGTGACGAAAGAAACACACATACCTCTAAAGAATGAAAGATTTTCTCTCGCCCCACAAATCATCTATTTTCTGTTGTAAAAATTTCAATTTTATATATAGAATTAGCTTACTCTAAAGCCGTTTCCGGGCTCGTTAAAAAAAAAATCCCACGAAACGCTAAAAACTCAAAAATCGCACTAATTCAAATGAACTTTATTGAACTGGTGATAAAATTTGCCATAATGGGTTAGAAGATTAAAACCAGATTCATTTTACTAATGTGGAAAACATCGCAACAAAACGCAAAATAACGCTAAAAATCTCTCATAAAATTGCTAAAATTTCAAAACTCACAGAAGACAAAATTTACTATATTGGGTTAAAGCATTAAAACCAAAATTCTTTCCTATTATTTCCAAACTTATATCAATAATAGGGGATGGGGTTGGGTGGAACATTTTATAACATTGTCAATTAAAATGAAGTCTAATGTCATACTGAATAGAAGTTTTCATTTGCAAGTTGCTTATTTTACATGAGCAGGGGTCAAGCCTATTATGTATTTGCTCTCTCTGTAATACCTGCTGCTTGAAGCTCGTTTAATTTACTTGTCTCTTCATGCAAGCAATAGGTAAGTATTTTATTTTCTAATTGACGAAGAAAGATAAATATGGTCTTATCTGTGTGTCCAAGTATTGTAATGTCTTTTAAAAATGCAGCATGGTTCTGTATCAAGAATTGTAAAATTTGTTTCTATTTATTTGCGTTTAAATGATTATTATTAAAGAACGGACGTGGGAGTTGTTTACAATTGTGTAAAATTTTCTGAGAAGCCTGAAAAGAATTACAAAGGCGTTTGTCTTTTGTTTTCACAATATTCAAGTTTGAGTGTTTACAATACTGTTAAGTAAAGCTATGGCGCCAACAATTTGGCATTGATTGAGGTGTACAATATGTTGTGAATGACTGTATATGTATATAATACATTTCGTGATATTGCTGTTATTAGAATTTTCCTATGTTATTAGAATTATAGAGGCAAGGATCGAGAATTTAGGATTTACAATTATATGTTCAAAAACAATTCTTTAAAAATTACATGGAGCAGAAACACTGACGAATGAAATACAATTATGAGTCAAAATAACGTATGCAGCAATATAGACTGGTAAACGGAAACTTTCACGTTGTGAATTGACAATATAAAGTGTGGATTTTATTTGAGATGTATGAATTCATGTGTAATGAGGCTATCTGTTATACTATTGATAGAAACAATGTTATCAGGAGATTTATGTTTTGCGTTATAATTCAGAATAAACTCATAACCTAAAATTCCCACAAAATTAGTCAAAGAAAAGATTTGTAAATTTATTTAGATTTTTATAAGTGATATATACACATGAAAAAAATTCTATACAAATATTAATTTTTTTAATTGTGACTGAACAAGACAGGGAATTTTATTTAATGAAATGTTTGATAGGGTCAAAAAGGGCTTGTGACATAACTAAAAGTGTGAAGCCAGAACCTAAAAGCAATTTTGATGAAACGTGATGTAAGTTAACATTAATGTGTGATAATTTAGCATTATCAATAATATTTGCTATGAATTAATGTGTGATAATTTAGCATTATCGATAATAGTAGCTATGAATTCATGTGTATGAGTGTTACTATCATTGCAAATATCAGAAATGCTATTTGTTTGTGTTCCTTTATTTCTATGTTGAATTATATGTTTGGGTAGTATTGTCACATATGTGAAGCAAATTTGCTTGAAGAGGGAAAGTTGCTTCAGAAATTAAATTTAGGTACGAAAATGAATGCAAATGGTGGCAATTTTGAGGAATATACTTTAACATCAGCATCAAAAGATCTGTTTCTCAGTTTAAATTCGATGTATTGGGTTATGTATTACTTTTATTTGATGCATGAGAAGTATTTTACACACATAAGTGCATTAGAAGTGTGTGGTTGTCGAAATTTGTGTATAGGAAAACTTTGTGTAGAGAACTACTTAGAAAAATTCCTTAGAAAAATTCCATTTTTGAAATTCATTAAGTTGTTCAATGCAAAACAAAATTGCATTACAAGTGCTCTCTTTCCACAAAATCGTCGCCGTTGGTTAAATTTATTATGTTCATTACCCTACGTTTCTGAACAATGTCATTTCTACAAAAATATTGTTGTATATTGTGCATGTAGTTCTGATTTGGTGATCTTTTAAACTATTGCCTCTTTTCCAAGAGTAGAGCAAAATACACCAAAATGAATTTAATGTATTAACCTCAGGAGTACAATGAGTTGCAGCTGTTTTAATTGTGTCAGCAGTTTCAATATTATTAAAAGAAAGTATAATATCCTATTGTTTCTGAGCATAATCATTAAAAGCATTTCCAAATTTGTGAAAAAATTTTTTTTAAACTTTTCTTTCCTAAAACGTGCAACAATACCTTTTAGTTTTACTAGTTTGATCTTCTGTAGTTCTTCATGTTATTGTCTCTAAAGCTAATTTATTAATTCTATGTGCTAACTTTACATAGGTTTCATTTTTGTTCATTTTCAAATAATTGTCATCCATTTTCAGGAAATTTAGTCTCTCTAAACTATTGTTTAAAAATTCCTTTCATTTGGTCGAAAGGGAAATCCCGCTCTTTTCTGCAATAGTGTTTAGGATCCTCATCCAATCGTTGCTTTAAAGTAGATATAATTTACATATAGGATAATTCATTAAGGTTTTGAACATCATGATGAGACTCGAAGAAAAGTCTTAACTCGAGGATTAGCAGAAAAGGAAGAAGTCGGGTTTATGGAATCACTTTGGTTAAATTTCTTGTTAGGTGGGTTACGAGGAATCTTATGTTGTCTTCGAGCTATAATAAATAAATTATACGTAATACACAAATATTGATATAAAATGAAATTCAGATATGTAAATATAAAATAAATTATATTAAAGCTCTAAAGATAGGAGTACTTTGTTATCAGAAACGCATTTCAGCACACAAAATTTTAGGAAAATTATGAAATTCAGCATGGCATTTTCTTACTTTTACCTTTGGACCAATGCATTACGTGTTACTAATTTTTAATACCTATTTTTGATAATTGTACTTATTTATATAAAGAAGTATTACTATTAAATACAATTAATTTAAAATTGAATTTAGTAAAGTAAAATGTGCTGCGTTTAATTAACTGAAGATAATTTAAAAATTACACTAAATTATCATGCCATTTAGAAAACTGCAGTATATATTTTTTGTTTTATAACTATTCGTAAAAATAACACTTAAAAAGCATACTGTTGCATTTTTGTCTAAAAATTAAAATGTATCCTGCAAATATATAATTATTATTGTAAATTGTAAAGGATCAACAATTGCCTTTTTGGCAACAAAAAAGTCCAGTTTTAAAGGGCCTGATTAAAAAGGGCACCAAATGTATCTTTTGTAAAGTGTATCTTTTGTATTTTTCTGATTTTAAGGAATATAAAGTATAAGCTATCTAATTAAAAATATAATGTATAGTCATTTTTCCAATTTTATATTATTAAAAAATGAAAGTATTGATCAATTCAAAATGTTTAAAACGTTTCTAGCCATGTAAAATAAATAGCCATTTTCTAAAGATTTTTTTTAAAGATTTTTTCAAAACGAAAATCTGCAAAATGAATCATTATTTTCTGCAGTTATTTTTTAAAACAAAAACCTGCAAAACACATTACATCTGAATGTTGTTGACTCCTGCGCAAATTAATCCCTCCCCCCCCCCCCCCCAAAAAAAAAAAAAAAAAAAAAAAAAAAAAAAAGCAAAACTGACTGAGCACGGATTTTTATAATGCAGTGAGAGACGAAGGAAATTACATGATTCCGATATCTTCTTTTTATTTGTTTCTGTTTATACTATTTTTTGTGCGAGGTGATATTTTGTTAAAAGAACACAAGAAAAAACTGGTTGATGATCCGTTTTCTTTATTAATTGATGACTTCTGATTTAAATTATTATTGTTTTGGAACACACTGCATTCATGTAAATCTGCATAAAGAGCGGAAACACATGGGATAAGATTCAAAGAAAAGAATTTCTTTTCCTATCATATTTTTGACTCTCTTCGAAAATTTCTATTTTATACGAGTCTATGAAAATATTGATCACCTTTTTTAAATAAAAAAGGGCAGGGAAAAAAAGTATTGTAAACAGGTCATAACATTGCTGTTTTTGTTACCTGAGGGCCTAAGTAATGAATAAAAACACCCTAGCTAAAAAATGTATTAGACCAAAGACGATGTCTCTAATGTAATTTCCCGCTAAAACTATTGGCGATAAAGCAGAGGTAATAAATAGTCATATAAAAAGTTCCTGTATGCATTTACATGTGGAAACAAAATAGGATAACTTCCACAGTGTTACCTGATTAATAGAAGTATCGCTTTTTCTGCCTTTATAATTTCTCTAGTAACAACTGATGCTGGAGAATACTCCATATGCTTTTAGAAAGAATATCAAATATTCTGTCACGTACACTTTTTTAAAGGTGACCCTACGAAGGTGACATTTTTTTGTCAACTATTATCAATCAGGGAACGTACTTAAGTAACACGGAAAATATAAATATTAAAAAAGAATTAACTAATTAAATGTTTTAAATTACTGGGTTATGAAAGTTAGAAGAAAATAATATTATTGAATTAATAATGATGACTTATTAAATTCTAAAGTTACTCGCTGATCCGTCTGGAAATCAGTAACTTTCTTTTGCGGTTTCGATAAAAGTAGTCATTTTCGGCACGCATTCTGTTCAAACAAACCTCTTTCCGAACGAAACTCGGCCATTTGTGCATAGCAGGCAATATCGTTTAGTTTCAATTTCCACCGCTAGGAGGCGCAAAATCATCTTACTTAGTTATCTCTATCTTAACTTAAATTAAGTTGAATGACCCAATTCCCGTTGAAGAAGATTCCAAAAATGTTTTAGATCCTTTGGTCGAAATAGGAAAATGCCCTAGGTTGACCCACTTTCAACCATCCTATCTCCCACAGTCCCGCAGCTAACCGACATACAACCACCATAGTGTACGATAGGAGGCCACACATAAATACCAGTGGGGTAGTTTTGGCTGCAAATATACGTCTATTTATATATATATAAATTAATTTAGAAAACAAAAATTAGGATAAATTAAATTAATAAATCTGCAATAATTTAAAAATATGAGATGTTAAAAGAATAACCAAATTTAATATCGCAAGAAAGTAATCCGTATTTAAGGAAGGTTCGAAGAAAACCATATAAAGCGTTCGTTTTTTTTAAAAAATCGCATGCCTTTCTGCACATTTTGGTGAAAATCGTGCTACGTCTATACTTTTTGAATGACTGAAATTTTATTTATTTTGGGACTTTTGGATCACTCTATGCACATTTTGATCAGAAAATACTATAACAATTCTAATATTCTCTGTCAAAAATTTCGAATTTCAATAAAAGTACATAAATTCGCTCTACTCTCAATCATTTCCATAAATAGAATGGATTTAGTCCAGTTAATTTCATGTCTGTATATGTGTTGGATAATGAATATTCACATCAAGTTATTGAAGATGGCTTTACTGATGAAAAAATTTGAAAAAAAGATTTCTTAAAAATTATTACATTCTTAGTCTTTTAATACATTGAAATTTTGCTACAGTGATATGAAATAGATTAAATTTCAAAGTTTCAGACTCAAATATATCTTTTATATATCTAAAAATATCTATATATTTCATATCAAATATATGTAAATGTTGTTTTCAAAGGAAATCTTGCATTCCCAACAGAAAACAAATTTGAAGGTTCGTCTATTCGTAAGAATTGACCTCCAATGAAATTTGTAATTGTGGAAATGAAAAAAAAATAGCTTTTATACTTTTCCTATCCTCCATTTCGCATTGTTATTTTATATGCACTTTGATATCGCAGTTGAAATCGAATTTAAAATCGGACCATAGACTAACTTCAGAAACAAAGAAATATATCTTATAAAAGAGGAATACATCTTTGTAATCGAATAATACATTTACATTATGCAAAACGCGTATTTTCCATGCACTCACTCATTCATTTATGTATGTAATCAAAATGGGTTTATTTTAGAAGTTTATTAATGCGATTCTTTTATTGTTTAGGTTTTCGTAATTAAGTCATATGAAATAAATCTGATTACAGAGTAATTTTTAAATAAATATTAGTAAGATAATTAATATTAATAAGACGTTTTCAGAAGCCTACACTCTCAAAAATACTTCCTTCAAAACACGGAAATATCACTGGCAGCACCGCTGCCGGGTTATTTCCGTTATTTCCGTTTATTTTTTCTCAGTTACAGGAGGGAAATTTTCAGTTATAGGAAGAATTTCCGTTTATTTTTTTCTCTGTTACACGAGGGAAATTTTCCGTTATTTGAAGAAAGTCGGTTTTAAAAAACTGTCTTCCTCTTTGTGCTGCCATCTATGGACGGTTGCGGAAGTATTCATTATTTAATACATTTTAAGAATATTTCCTGTCTCACCTGAGGATTGAACTAGGAACCTGCCGGTCTTGAGTCAAGTATGTTACCGATACGGCCAGTGGGCACTTGCTTGAAGAAGAGCTTGGAATGATGATTCGGTTTTCTTCAAATGGCGGCTTTGGTCTTTAAAAATTTGGGGTTTAGAAAGCTGGCAAATTGGAAATTAATTGCGGGGAGATTTTGTCGTTATGAGAAGACGGTTGGGGTTTTAACAATTTAGTATTCATAGAGGATAAAAGTATGAATTATATATATTCTTAATTCTATTGTTAGACGTAAAATATGGATATTATATTTTTAATTAAATTCGATTTTATTAAAAAAGCAAACATTTCTTCTCGATTTCTTTTTCAAGTATGATACAGTTTGTTTAAAGGTGTTTGGTTCGATGAAATGTGTTCAATGTTTTAGAATATATTTTAATTTCGAATGTTTTTTTATAAATTTAAAAAAAATAAATTGCGAATAATTTTAAATAAGTGAGAAAATTATTTGTTACTTTTTTAATTTCGAAAGTATTATTGTTGTTTGTTTCTTTTTTGAGTAAAACCGTTTTTTTTTTCAACTATTATATATATATATATATATATATATATATATATATATATTGTTTATCTATTGAATTTTCAAAGGCATCTTTATAAAATCTTATTCAGGTTCTATTGAAGTTTTTATTTTTAAAAAATCATGATTTTAAAAATATTACTATTAAAATACTTAAAATACAAAAAAACTGAATGACTGAATGACTTTTTCTAGAATCTAAATATATAAGACATTTTAATACTACATATCCTTATGGATTAAATCAATTAGTATACAAAAAATCACATCCTGTATTTTCAGATTTAACTAAAATTGAAAATTATAAAAATCGTTATTCCGGATTAAATTTTTCAAACTTAAAAAAAACTTCAAGATCTGGTAGAGGTAAACATAATAACAAAAAATACACTGATGATATTGTGATTCAACAGGAGCTTGATAATCTTGAGGCACAATTTTGTAATGATTATTGTTGGCTTGCTATAAGAAAACATGTTTTTAGTATAAAAAAGAAATATATAAACCAATATTTCAAGGTATTTAAAAAGAATCAATATTCTACACATTTTTGTGATATCTTTTATGATATTCTACATTATAGAGCAAACCTATTAAATACAAGTCTTTCTAATAAACCTAAATATAAAACTAATAATACACAATTAATTATAAATTTTTCCAATCATGTATTTAATAATATAAATTTACACAATATAATAAACAACATTAATAATAATTTTCCAATAAAAAATTTTAACATTCACAAGACATATAAATATAATCGCACACTTGGACGTAAAATTTTTAATTACAATTCTTTTGCAAAAAATTTGGTCTCTTCAAAGAATTACCCATGTTATTGTAATGACCCAAAATATCAAAAGTATATAAATACAACACATGGTCATATCATTACTGGTGATCTTAATATTGTAGAACAACCTATTTTACAAAACTTAATGCATAATGGCACAAAATTTCGTCTTCCATATAAGTGTAATATCAAATCCATAATATTGCAGTTTATTCAAGATATTGATTTGTTTATATATAAAATTGCTGTTGATTACAATAAACCAATCGAATATTTCAGTGAATGGAGATTTTCTGTAATTGATAAATTAAAAAATGAAATTATAAAAAATTATCAACATATTACACATGCAGCTTTTAAAAACATAAATAAACATATATCAGAATTACAAAATAAATTTATAATTACTTATGTAGATAAATCTCCAAATAATTATGCTATCATTTGTAAAGAATACTATAAAGTGTTAATTCACAATGCAATCAACACAAGTAATATTTTTAATAAAACTAAATTAAATATTGAAATAAATAACAGAAAATTATTAAATTATCACAAATTACTAAAAATCAAATGTAATAATTTTAATTATCCTTATCTTGTTATAATTCCAAAATTTCATAAAAATCCTATTAAATTTCGCACTGTTACCATCGGTTGTAACACATATAATAAAAATGCAAGCAATTTACTACTTAATATTTTAAAGCAGATATATGATATAACGTTAAAACATAATAACCAACATTGCCTAAAAAATAGTTTTCAACTCATTAATAAAATACATAATATCAATCCGGTAAAATTCATAAAAACATTGGATTTTAATGATTTATTTAATAACATTGATATAAAAGACTTACATAAAACAATGTGTATATTATTTAAAGAATTTAAATCTCAATTAAAATTAAAAGACCATATTTCAGTAAATTTTTTTAAAACTTTACTAAATTTTACATTGCATAATAATTACATTATATATGACAATATTATCTATAAACAATGCCAGGGAATTCCGCAGGGCGGAACCGCATCTAGTATTCTCTCTGACCTTTACTTATATTATTATGAAAGAAATATAAGTCCGAACAATGATTATATATTTTATCGCTATATTGATGACATTATCATATTTTATTTCAATGAAAAAAATTGCACATCACCACTCAATTTTTATCCTACTCAGCTTAAATTAAGCGAAAATGATTTAATTAATAATAATGTAAACTTTCTTGACTTAAAAATTAATATTACTAATAATTATAAATTAATTTTTGATATTTATGATAAGAGATTTGATTTCCCATTTAAAGTAAATATTTTTACCAATTTTGCTTCATGTTTACATAAATCTGTTTATAAAAATATAATTATCAATTATCTACATCGTATAAAATACTTATGCTCAGATATAAATAAAAACAAAAATATTAGATATATTCGAGATCAAGCAAAAATATATGGTTATCCAATTTTTATGATAAATTCAATCATCAACTCTTTTAAATAACATTTATTATATAATTTAAATATAAACATGGTATGTAATAAATTATTGTTTTAGTGTGCGATAACATATAACAAAAGATATAGAAAATAATAATTACAACATACATTATTACAATTATAACGTATTAGGAAATTTAATATTTAATATTTGTTTGAACATTATATACACTTTATATAGAAAATTACAATTATAACATACATAATTACAATTATAACATATTAGGAAATTTAATATTTGATTGAACATTATATACACTTTGTATAGTTGTGATTGTGCGTTGCCGATCACCTCTGTTTAAGGTGTTATTGATGTGAAGTTTTCATACATTTATACATTAACTTATACAATAACAAATTAAATTATACATGGATAACATTGGTGATTATAACTCATAAACATATCTATTTGCAATATATATAAATATAAATATATATAGTTTTTATTTTTGTCTATGAATAATTAAATTTAACAAGTATTTTAATTACTGCATTGCATTAATTTGATTGAAAAACAGTAGTAATACTATTAATTATCAATTTTATAAATTTTGAGATATTTTTAATTGTTTATGAATTATTTAATTAGATATTTAAATTAATCTATGAAATATAAAATATATTTACAATGTAGTATAAATTAAACATTAATTATTTAATAACAAGTCTAATATATATTTAAGTAGTAGTAAAAATAAAACATTAATTATTTAATAATATGTCTATAATATCAGTGGATTAACACAGCTGGCAGCAAAAAAAATTTGAATTAAAATAATATCTCTTTTACATAATATATACTTGTTAAGAATATCTGAAATGCTGTGCAAGTTGAATTAATTCTGTGTAGATTTATTCATATAGTAGTATTATATTTTATTTGAATTTAAAGTAAAACTACAAGTTAGTATTGTTTTTTAAAGTTTATTTATATAATTAAATCTAATGAAGTGAGTATGTAACTAATAAAGTGGATATCTAACTAAATATTAATTATGAATTATTATAATACCAATAGATGGCGACACTTTACCTTTCAGGTAGTTGTTGATAATATTGTTAATATTATATTTAATTTAACTATAGAGGGAGCTATTGATTGTATATTAATTTTACTTTCAGGAATTAAAATTGGATGGAGTAATATATATTCACGGATATAATTTTGTTATAAGTGTATTAAAACCAGAATTATTTTGTGTGTTTTTGAATCATTTTGTGTTTGGGTGTCTTCGATGGGGATGTGTTTTAAAATAAGTGTGCTCTCAACTTGTCTTTCAAATCATTTCTCTCAACTCGACTTAGTCAACATGTATGATGCATTGCCATGTGGATGTGAATATTATGCAGAAGTTGTGACATTTTAAGGATTCTGTATAATTATTGTGAGTAAAATATTTTATCTACACTTTACGCGTTCATATTTGCAATTTTATTATTTCAAAACTGTTATCTCATGGTAATTTCGTGAGGTGTTAAATACAGTTTTTGGGATAATCGATGTGAGTGAAATATATTGTATATTCTTAATGGTTTTTTATTTCCTATTTAAATATTTCCAAATTTTTATTTCCTATTTAAATATTTCCAAATTTTAATATTTCCAATTGCAGTCTGGTAATAATTCAGTGTACCTGGATGATTCTACTGATCTTAGCATTATGCCAGTAGAATTATGAAACACTGAATTATTATTTAAAACACATGTGGGTGCATCCAGGCTGATGAGTACATGTGCATGTGTTTTTTCATATCCAATTCATATTTAATTCTCATGTGATCCAATTTTCCATTGTATATGGTTCATATTTAATTTATTAATCCATTTGTATTTACTTAATTGCAACTCCAATTTATAATTTTTTCCCCTTTCTCTCTATTTCTTTTTTCTTTTTTCAATATTCTTTAGGTATGAGTAAAATTTGGCCAATTACCATTGAAGCACAAGCTATGGTAATATTATGTTTGCACATGTTAATTATTAGCTATGTGGTATTCTGTATACACAATATCATTAATTATCTCTTTGGAGATTTAAGTAGAATGATAATAGAACTTGATATGTTTTTTGAAAATCATAGATATTATAATTATATATATATATATATATATATATATATATTATTAATCTGTTTGTTTTTAGAATATATATTAAATGCGACTTTTTTTTATAACTTTTTAAAAAATAAATTGCAAATAATTTGAAATTAATGAGGAAATTAATTATTACTTTTTTAAATTCGAAAGAACAATTTTTTTTCTTTAATAAATTCGAAATAATAATTTATTGAATTTTTAGTTTTTCATTTTTTAAATAAATTCAAACTTTAGTATTAATAGAGACAATACGCAAGCGCGCAGGGAATAAACTGACATTTTCTCTCTTCTTCAGACTTTCGAGAAGAATTCACGGAAAAAGCATGTTTCTAGGAGTACGTAAATTATTTGTTGAAAAATGAGGAATTATTTAGTGTATAAAGACGGATTTTTCTGACAGTGTATGTGAGAAATTACCTTTTTAATAAGTGGACTAGTTGACTGCGAATACTTCATGGAGTACGTGTCACATTCAGAGTAGACGCTAATTAGTTGGGACATTTCATAATTGAATAATTTGCGAAACATTAATTGTAAGATACTAGTTCAATGACAGATTACTAGTATTGTACACTATGTTTGCAAATATATTTCTTACCTAGCCGTAAAGGTCCCAGCTTGGATGGTTCACGGAAGTGTTATTTAATGGCCATGTATGAAAGGCAGTTAACGTGTTAAAACATTTCCATTATAGAATTAATGCTGCCTATTTAAAAATAAATGTATTATCCTTATTAATAGACATTGAATGGTACAAAACTCACAACCTAGTTCTCTTTTTTTATGATAGTATGAAACGTTAACATGCTTTTATGAGTAGTCTTCTTTCAAATTAAAGTAAAAAAAAATAAAAAGAGATGTAATTTTGCTCAATCGGTTATGCAAATCTTTCACTAAAAAGTATAAAGTAACTCACGCCCAACAGTAAGTTTAACAGTCAGGCTGTAAACAGATCTTATTATACTATTATTTAGTAAATAAACTAGTAAATCTACAGATCAGAGGCCTCAACGTGAGCTCTACAAATCGTTGTTCTTTAATCTCACTAATTTTTAACATTATCTGCTTAATATATGATATCCTAAAATTAATTTTTTAAAGTAATTTATACATTCATAAGAATATAAAATGTAAAGAAAGTTCCGCAAATTTTAGAAGCATCGCATTAAACACAATGTTATGGAATGATAGGATAAACTACTTATTACTGTATTTTTTCAGAATAACAATACATTACTGCAGGGGGTGGGGGGAGCCCCCTAAACCCGCCATTGTCGCTTTCATTTTATATTCTCAATTTCTAGCAATTGTGCTATTTCATTTCTTAAGTATATGTCTGAATGTATTTACTATTTTAATTTCATTAGAATACCCATCTCTTTGTAAAAGAGATTTTATCCTATCTTTAAAAGAATACTTATATTTCAACCACTAAACATCATATGTTGCTGAAATTGAAAAACATTTTGTGTATAAAATATACTTATACAAATGTAAATTCCTCTTACGTGACCTATATTCAATTGACGCATTCAATATTTTTATTATTTTCATTTGGAAAACCGATTTTGTAGTCTATCTTTAGTAGTTAAAATAAATTCTCATCTATTTCATTAAAAAAGCATATTAAAAACTTAAATCACCGGAAAATTAGCTATTTTGTTAATAAAATTTCGCGTCAAAATAATGCGATGCACTTGAATTTTCCTTTGTTGATATTCTTTGAAATATAGTTGCGAAGCAACCATTTAATGAAAGAGAGAAAAAAAATGCATTGGAAATTTTTGTAAAAAAAAAAAAAAAAAAAAAAAAAAAAAAAAAAAAATATATATATATATATATATATATATATATATATATATTTCATATCTTTCAAATTAATGCATAAAACTTCCCAATACTTTATACAATTAATTTCGAAATTCTAATAAATATATTGACAAATTTTCAAAGCGAATTGGATTAAATTAAGATCTCAATTTCGTAAATTCAGCATCCATAATTTAGCATTTTCAATTATTCCAATGCGACATTTTCTTCTCTGTGAATGTTAAAATTTAAAAAATCGTCTGCATTCCCATAGGAAAGCATTATGACCTAAAATAAATGTTCTATATGTTTCGAACGAATAAACCAAATGTAATTAAAAACTATACAGCTAATTCTGGGTACTTCGCCAACATACCTACCAAAAATCAACCTTATCGGATCATTTTTGTGGCAGATATCGTGGAACAGACAGACAGACAAACAAACAGAAAGCAAAAACTTTTTGGGTCTCTACAGTGAGCCTCAACTGACGTTTCGACAATTAAAAGAAAAAAAAAGAAATCCTATATATTTCTCTCAACACTTGATATTTAATTGCTGAAAAGTCAGTTGAGGCTCGAAAAGTTTTTGGTTTCTGTTTGTCTATCTAATAACTGCCGCAAAAATGATCAGATTACGTTGATTCTTGGTAGGTATGTTGGTGAGGTACCCGGAATTAACTGTATAGTTTTTAGATACATTTAGGTCATTCGTTCGGAAAATATAGAACATTTCTTTTTAGGTCATAAAATTTCCTATGGGACTTCAGACGATTTTGAAATTTTTCATTCGTTGGAAATAAAATAAAATGGCGCATTTTATTTATCTATTTAACCCTCTGAGCATCTTGAGTGCTTTCCATCTTGAGTGCTCATAAAAATATTTGTAAAACTTAAAATTATTTAAATTTTCTTTCCAAGTTTGTTTCTAAAATACGCTTCATATGCCTTTATTTTACATATATCTTAAAATAAAATTTTGTTAAAAATATTTTTGTCTAGAGCCGATTTAAGTTGTTTTAGGGAAACGGAAAAATACGGGCAAAACGCTTAGATATAAGTTATGAAGGCTAAAATTTATCAATTCAAGTCTTAAATTATTCTAATTAATTTCAAATTGTGTTAACACATTTGTCAGATTTTTTAAATTGGATGTATATTTTTTGGTGCAATTTTATACATCTGTTCTAATAATATAATACATTTTATTTTATCATTTTTTGCAAATTTTAAAATGTATTTATTTTTATTTTCCTCTTTAATTTAACCGTATTTCAAAGAATATTTCAAAGAATATCAAAATAATAAAATTCAAATAACTCGGACTATTTTGCTGCAGTATTTTATTCGGCTGATTTTAGTATTTTATTGAAATTATTTTGATAGAAGTTACCTTTTCACTACTATAGAATAATTACTGAAGCATTTTTACATGAGATATTATTTATTTTCTGGAAGAGATGTGGATTTTTTGTTGTTGAAAATTAGTATTATTTTAAAAATAGGATAAAATCTCTCGTACAACGAGATGGTTAATATAAAGAAAGTAGCGTAGTAAAACGCATCCATACATGAAATAGCACAATTACTGGAAACTGAGATCATAAAAAGCTATCGCAAAAAATACTTTATAGCACCAAATTGCGTTTGTTATTAGTGAATTGGCAGTGGACACGATTATGAATGATTATCCAATAGGTTTAAAAGTTTCCAAATATGACTTTTTTGGGGGGATAGGGGGGCTGAGGATTTTAGCATATTAGATCAGGATGTACTTAAATAAGATCTTACATCTAAATACTATATAATGACTATCAAAACTGTTTTTCCGAAACAAAAATTGTAATTACACTAGATTTCTAAAATAGATAAAAGGGAAATATAGTAGTTTCAGTTTATAAAATTCTATAAGTTGCTTTTGTACAAGATATATTATTCAACTTATCCATCAGATGCAGTTGTTTCGTGGTTGGAAGGTAAGTAAATATTGCTATTTGGGTACTGGGATAACATGAAATAATTTTCCAAATTGTTCATTAACCTAATAAAACCACAGTGTAAAACGAAATCTAAAATATACTATAACACTGACAAGAATTTTTTTCTTGGAAAATTTTAACAGGTTTAAGTAACCATACCCTTGTGAATTTAGGAAATATTAATAAAAAGGTGAAGTTGGTTTCCGTTTCAGATATATCTGTGTTTAAATATACCTTATTATGTTATTTTATTGCCTTTTAAAGTACTTTGTTTCTACAGTCTAATGACCCTGAAAGTGAACAAATATATGCTACTTATAATACATCTAGGCGCCAATAAGATGTGTTTCGTCAGAGATTGTGGTGTCATGAAGATTTTTCTTTGTCCTTTGTAAAAAATTGATCATTGTATCATTTAATTATCTGACGAACGGGTGCTTTTGAAATGTCTCGTAAGTGTGTTAATTCCAGTGATAGTTTTCGCTATATTTTTGGCGAATTTATGCGCACTACTCGCAGAAGAAACATTACTTCTTTAATTAAAATTGCCTATAAACATTATTTTGGATGCGTAATTGGCGATCAGGATAAGCCATTGGCACAACATTTTTGTTTAAGCAGTGGATTAAGGGACTTCAATGCCTTTCGCCATAATAATGACCTGCAGAGAACCTGGAGATCATTTAGAAGATTGCTTTTTTTGTGATTGTTATTTTTGTTATCGAGTGTATATAATTGGAATATTAGCTTTAAATTTAAGAAAAAAAATATAAAGTCCATTTTTGTTTAGCAGTGTAATCATTCACACAATAAATAGGAAATCACGAATATAAATTTAACAAGATTACGGGGGGGGGGGGTTCTGAGGGGAAGAGCCCCCTGAAAAAATGTCTCTTTATCCAAAACATTACATGAATAAGAAGTTTATAAGAATTTCAGAATACCATTGTATAAACCGTGTTTAATTTAACGCTTCTAATTTTTGAAAACCTTCGAAGTGTTTTATATGCCTATAAATACTATGTATGTAATATAAAAAATTAAATTGCGGAGTGAAATATGCTAAATATGAAAAGTGGTATTAAAAAACAATGACTTTCAGAGCTGACGTTAAGGCTCCTGATCTGTAGATTTACTAGTTTGTTACTAGTTTAACCTTGTTAAATATACTGAATAAAAATTACTTTGATAAAAAAACTGTATTTGAAGACGTGTATCAAAAGTAGTGTGTGTTACTATTTAAAAATTACTGTTGCTGCATTTTTTAATTTTTATTAAAAATTGTAACAACATTTATTTTTCAAGTAGTAACACACGCCTTTCATAGTTTGGGTTTCTTGGATGAAGACAGAAATGTTTCTTAACTTTATAAGTTGTGAAAGTATAAGAATGCTAATGTTAAATCCACTTGACAAACTTTCATTTATATCGTCTCAAAAAATCCTCCGACTGAAAGGCGTTTTTCACAATGAGATACAATGAATGAACCCAAATATCATCTAAGCATTTTTTTATTCAAAAACATATTATATTTGAAAATTGTTAATACATTCATAGTTAAAACATTTATGTGTTATAACTTTCGTTAATTTTTCCATAAAGAGAATTAGCGTCGTCAAAAACATGAATATGTGCATTTCTATCTCATTCTTATCATTAGTTTACAAGATACCGGGAAATTTTAATTCTTGGCTGTTTAAGAAGGCCATGTCCCGATACATTTTTGCAGCCATAGAAAATTAATCTTAGAAAATAACTGCAAAAATTCTATTTAATTTTCTTTTACATTGACTTAGTACATTTCATAGTTAGAATTTTCATAGTTTGGTTAAGAATTGAATGTACTTTGTAAAATCTTAGTTTACTTTTCTAAATTTATGAATAAACCCTGAACATATTTCCCTTCATAGCTCTATAAAACTTTAAAGAAATAGGACTTAAACTATATGTTTTCGGGTTCCCTTTATTAAATCAAGGGTCCGAAAATCTATTTTATTGTTGCGAACTACAACTACTTTATCGAAAATGTATTTAACTACAACTACTTTTAAAAAAAATAGCGACTAAAACTACTTTTCAAAAATAGTTTTAGTTCAAACTTTCAGATTTTGTCAAAGGATTCAATTTCCACTCGAAACGGATTAAATAGTACAGTGACCAATCGTTATTTCACAACTGCCGATATAACGGGGGCCATTAAAATTTAACATACAAAAAATGTTTTTCTTTGTCTCCAAACTCTTACTTTATGTACATATTACAAATGTCTTAGCGAAATTAAGAAAGTTGCATAATACAGTCAATATTTAAATACAGATACTTTAAAAAAACTGGAGTGACTCCATTTGACTTTTCGAACACTTTACAAAACTAGTCGTTATAGGGGCCACCGTAATACTTACCCATCATGGATATGCATACTATAAAATATGAAAATAAAACATGTGTAAACTATTTATAAAATGCATTGCAATTCGAATGAAATCGTGGCGAGGCTAACGAAAAAGAAAGGCTACCGCGGTGCTTTGCGCGTATCTTTTTTTACAGACCGCCGGAGTCATGTGATGCTCGAATGCACCAATGAAGGTGCACGAAAAGAGCAACACTTCACTCTAGCGGTCTGTAAAAAAAGATAAGTGGAATGCACCGCGGTCTTTTTCGTTAGCCTCGATCGTGGCTTGATGACGTCCTAAACTTTAAAGGTTCTATTTCTGAATTGCGTAAAAGAAATATCCTTCTAACTCCAAAATGGATAATCCTATTAACTAACACTTTACTGGGTCGGATTAAGCGTCTCATTTTAAATTCAAATATATCTAAAAATATCCGATTGACTTCATTCTTTATGCAAAATTTATTTTTTTTATTATCTTTTATATTCACTTCTTAAAATAAAAAATTTCGAAAATTTTTATATACCTTTTTTCAGAACGAATATTTCGAGAGTCCGAAAAAATAGGTCCGGATAATCGAGGTTACTGAAATTCAATAATCTTCTTCCCATTCTTACATACTATGTACATACCCAATTTCAAGTCTCTAACTCAATTTGTTCGGGAGATAGAGCGATTACACACACACAGACGGACGGCAAAATTTTTTTCTAAAAATGTGTTTTTCGGAATCTTCAATGTCTGAAACCTGTAAATCCGTCATTTTTTTCGATTTTCAAAACAATTCCAAGACTTACCCTATACTACGCATGATGGGTAAGTAATACTGTGGGTTCAACTAAATAGTACTATAACAATAAATAAAAACATAGATCCTAATTTTACAAAGGCTCAGGAGAAGTTCTGTTCTTCAGTTACTCTGACTTTTGAAGAAATTGTAATATATATGCATACACCCACACTTATAGACTCATTGAAAAATAGCAAACACTATTCAGGGCAGCTCAAAATGAAAAAAATATACCAACATTTCCACAAACGGGTTTTCACCATGATTACAATATTCTTATCTGTGTATGGAAAATAAAAATTCGATTTAACTACACTCTATTTTTTCTGGAAATACGAAAACAGAGCTATATATACGAATGAGCGATAAAAAGAGAGGGTATTCTTGTTTACAAAAAAATTATGCTCGATCATACATTGAATAAATTTCATTTATTATTCTTATAGTAATTATTGAATTCGGCTATAAAATTACCTTTGACAGGTACCGTAAAATATAATAACGGACAGCTCGGGAGTGCGGAATTTGTCCGCAATTCAGAGGTGATAATGTACAAATAAGTAGGTGTTGAGCATGTCTGCTAAATAGGTTTCCGTATTTAGGGTGTGTCCGTTATGTATGTTTTACTGTATTTGCCAATAGATTTGTTTACTTAACTCTCCTGAATTCATTTAACATTATTGATCTGTCGAGAGTAAATTATATTGAGTTGTCTAATTGTTTAATCTAGAAAATTACAGAAAAAATAACTGTAAATGCAAACACTAAATAAATCTGTAAATAAAGTCATTCCAAATAATAAGAAACCCAGCATTAAAACATGAAGACCTACTAACGAGTAAATAGACTATTGCTGTTAGAACTTGATTTTAGCCGCAATTGCCAATGGGGAAAATCTTTGACTTCATGCGATGCGTTCCTATACAGTGCAGCGGAGATTCGTAAATTGTGGCGTAGAACATATTTTGCATAAAAGAAATTATTTAGAGCCAGGTGAACATTTTTTCGCCGGTTCTCTGTACAAACTACTGATTTTTTGTGTCACGCTACTCACTACACTACATTATTTAAAATGTACAAAATACTGTAAACAGTAGCGACTAATTACTTCTGCCCCCTGGATTAAAGGAATTCAAAGTGTCAAAAGCGTGTGTTACCATTTGAAAATTCCCAGTTGCTACAATTAAAATTCCCTTCTCGCAATATTTCATTATCCTATTTCTAAAATTGTATTCATATTCAGATAGTAGACGCAATTCAGATTAGGTCGGTAATTTTTAATATGTAGCTGAACCCTTACAATAAAATAAACAATAAAATAAACTGCATAGAATTTTAAGGAACTTTATACGAATTCAAACAGTATATTTTTATTTATTTTTGCATTAATTAGAACTTTTATAGGCATCTTTCGGAATCATTTTTCAAGTACTGTACTAGTGTAATGTTCAGTATTTTTTAATATCGCAAATTTATTTTAAGAATAATTTCAAGGAACATCCGTAGCAACTGGTTTTCAGTTATTATGCAAGATTCGCCAGAATTACCAAACCACCGCAGTTATCTACGAAATGCGTTACCAGTTAGAAAACCGTTTGAATAACTGTTGAATGCGTTCGAGGGGGTATATTGAAAACGTTGGGTCCGATGAATACGAGATGGGGAAAGGACTGGGAATTGAATTTTTAATCTTCATATGGGAATAAAGACTGATTGCCTTCCATGTCTTGGCAGAAATACAGCCGTTTCAAAAATAACTTCTGACTATCTTTATTGGGGCCAGAGACGTGTTATTACAGCCTCCCTTAATTCGCTGCTTAAACTATTTGATGGAATTAGGTGGAGACTTGTAAATTACAGTTTTCAAGCTTGTACCACAATAAAATATCATTAGGTACATGATTGGGAGCACAGAGGAAAGTTTAATATACAGAACGTTTAATTCTAACCATAAAAATATTTAGGGATTACAAATTTAATTTTCACAAAATAATTTTTACTGGGCAGGAATTTCTAGGAGATAAATATCATCGGTCCTCTTTTTCTAACAGAAAATTTAACTGGTGTTCTTTTTCCGACACTGCTTCAAAATTTAAATTATCACACAATTTATTTAAAACTCTGTGCATTTTTTTAAAGATCAGATAATTTCCGAAGAAACGATCGTCTTTCAAGAGGACGACTGTCCTGCTCATTACAAAATAGATCTCTGTTATTACCTCTATCAGTATTATTCGAATCTGTGGATAGACTTTGGAATACTTTTTTGGAATAGCCAACTCTTTCTTCACGAATCTGGTATCTAGTGCCTTCGGTGGAGGTACTTAAAACCGATATTTTACAAAGGTCCACACAATTTCATCGGAAAGCTGGGAAATTAAACTGTACCAAAACCATTTTGTAACCCTTTTGTGACCAGAGAAAACCGGTAAGTATTATTTTCTGCATCAATTATTCAAAGAAATATTTTATTGTGTACGCTCATCTTGTGTCGATACAATGATATTTCACCAAAACGTGACTTAATGCGTAGTAAATCTTTTTTAGGTGCGTTCGTAATTATATAAATACGTAACACCTATTGTCGTCGTCTGGTCCGTCCGTCTGTCCGACCGTCCGTCCGTCTGTCCGACCGTCCGTCCGTCTGTCTGTCCGTCCGTCCGCATATAACAACGTAAAAACTACCCAGCCGAATGGTTTGAAATTTAAGATATATTATCTTTGCAGCATTTTGTCGAGATATTTCAAATTTTTTAAAAATCGAATCAAAACTTTAGAAAATATTAATAAAAACATTTATTAAGAAATTTGATTTTTTTTAAATCGGTGCTTTCTTTTTATAGGAGCTTTCGAAGTTTAATCGTCAAGCGAGCGAAATGCTTATTTTATGACAAAAATTAATCTGCAGACGATATAATTCATTTCACAGAATTAGAAATCATCAAGATCTAAATATTTATATAACTAGCTATAGTACGAACGCACCTCGTTTGTAACGTTTGACGTACAATTTCCAACTTGTTTTAAATTAAAAACCAAAGTAAAAATCGTTAAGCAAGTTTTATTTGTCTGATAAAAGCACGCGAAAATTTTAATGGTTGCATTTTATTGAGGAAAAGAGCAAAATATATGCATTTTAACTAACTTAAAACACTCATTAACATGACTATGTATATTCCGTATCAGTATTTATTACTTTCCAGACACATATAGTGTAAGAAAGTATTGTAATCGTGTCTGAGTGAACACAATAACTTACCACTGATCTGTCGGTTGGCAGGTATTTCATAGTCCTCTGTCGCAAATGATCACTTATGGGAACTTCTGTTGATGGGTTTGGTATTCAAACCATTTTTAATATTTATCAACCATTTTGTTGCCACAGGTAACTGATAATTTCCGCTTCGATAGGGAAAGTCACGTGCATGTAGCGTACAAGTGTACGCCAAACTTGGCGGTAATTGGCAAAGTATCCCCAAATTTGGTCTCAAATAAGTCCCTCAATAGATTGCCAAATTGACACGAATAATTTGTCGAAATTCCCATATAATCACAGTTCTTACAAAAAACATAGTTTGTCTACCCACAGAGTACATTGTATCTGGGGATTCTTTCGTAATAGAGTCCGCAACCAATTATCGTATGTTAGCAAGCGTAGTTTGGTTCAAAATTAATTAAAATACAATACACGAATATACGAATTGTAATCATTGTTTCAATTCGTATATACTTGAAACTAATTGTTGCCACGATTGCTTCTGTTTGAGACCAGTTTTCGCTAGAAAGATTTCTACGGAAGATTAATTTACTAAATTATTTCAATTATAGAGATAAATTGCATATGTTGCAGTACATATTTTTCAGTTAATTTTGGATTACATGGTAAAGTATTCGTAAAGTCGAGTGGTGTCATTGTCATTCCAGATTTTTAATACTTTCCAACATAGTTGTAATGTGTTTATAAATTCAGTTTGTCTGTCTGATGTCTGTCCCCGCTCTAACTCGCGTAAATATACTCGAATTACCATTAAATTCATATGTTATTGGAGTTTACTGTGGCTTGTTCGGTATTGAAAATGAAGAGTGTAGCATTTCTAGTTCATTTAGAGGAACAGTCAAAATAATTTCGGTCTATAGGGGAAAATTGTTTGCGTTCGTCCCATATGATTTAATTGTGAAGCTTAACGGAAGATCATATGTTACGTTTTCTCAAAGAAAATTACGGATGAAGGTGTTATGAGATACTGGTGAAGGTAAAATACTACAATTCTAACTGATTTTGAAAATTTGAGACATTAGTTATAAGTATTTTAATATTTAATAATAATTTAAATAATATTAATGATTTTTAATATTTGGAAATGTTTGAGAAAGTTTGTTCGCTAACTGTTAACATTTTTAAATATATTCTACCAAACAGAAAATGAATGAATGAATGAATAAAATTCCAGAAAAATAGCTTTTACTTGAATTTTCTCGAAATTGAATTTTTGTTGCATAATATATTTTTCCACTAAGCTATTTATTACGTTAAGAGAATTAAGTAATAGAAAGTGCAGTGAGAATAAGACACAAAAATGTATCTCACCTCTAACTCTTTAACACAGCTTGTATATTATATTATTTTGCTATTTCTGCGAAGAAACTTTTGCTTTATTAAATACTAAATTTTGTATGACTATTCAGAAATAATTGTAAGAAAAAATAAAGTTCGCAGATATAGCTGTCACCAATTTTACCAGAAACGCGATTTTTCCGAAATTTTATACTCTCAAATTAATAATTCAATTTTTATATCTGACATTTACAACTGCTTTTCGAACATGTATCTTATTACTGCTGTGAAAAACCTTGCAACTCCTCTTAGCGCTTCCACTGAAAAGTTAATCGACCTTATCTTTTAAAATATGAGGCAAGAAAGATTTAAACATTCAGATACAATAATAAATGTAGTCAGTTAATATCATCCGATACTCTTTTTTTTCTCTTATATACGTATTTTCTATCGTCTCTTTCAACGACGTAAAAATGTGTTTTCTGTACATAATATATTGCGGTAACTATTTTGAGAATCGCCTAAGTAGAATTTTTTCTCTAATAAAGATGTCATTACTGTCCCAATAAGCGGATTAAATGTGTTGTTTATTATGAGCGAGGTCGTCTCCTCTCAGATAGGCACTACTGATATGCTCAATAGCACTGATTAAAACGTGACGAAAGGTTTCTTAGAGATTAAATGTGACACTTCTTTGGGAAATCTTGTGACTTCTTATGGAAAAGAACAAAGTAGTATTTATTTTTAGAAAAGCAGAACTAAATTAATGATTAGAAGCGCAAAACATTGTTATACAATTACTTGTTAACTAGTAGGTTGATTTAATATTATGTATAATTTAAATATAGGAGAATGAGAAAAATACATAATTCTCATTAAATAAGGATTGGTAATACTAAAAAAATGGCCTTTTGTAAAAAGTACATTTAAAATGTCAAATTGAAATTCAAAGTTCAAATGCAATGTAAAGTGCCCAAGTTTTAAATTCGAGATAAAATTCATAAACGTATGCTTCAACCATATAAACTTAAAATTGAGGATTTTTGAGTAATGACGTTGTTGAAATGAATGCACTCGAGTTCCCTGACTTCCCTGTATATCGAACTACTCAGTGTAAAGGGTTCAAATTTTGTACACATTCGTTTCCTCATGTCGTGAATAGTAAGAACCATTGCTTCCCCAAGCTCTCAGGAGAACGATTGCTCGATTCGAGAAAACTGGCTATCTTTGAGTTCAGAAAGTAAACCTATTCGTTCAGATGTCTGTGAAGATGTTGTTACCGCTATTGTTGAACAGTCAATGGATAATGTTATAGGCTGTAGAGTGTGAACATACTGAAAAAATGGTGCATTGTTTCCCGTACAAAATCGGTCATAATCAACAGGGAGAAGTGTCTGACCTTTGCACTGACATTTGCTAGAGTTGAACTGGATGCTACGTGACCATGGCAGATTCTGTGGAGCGATGCGCATTTCCACCTCGGTGGAACAGTGAAAACCCATAACTGTCGCATTTGGGACACGGAGAACCAGCGTACCTTTTAAAAGATTGCAGTCACCGACAATTAATCTGGTTGGATTGACATCCACATTCATTTTGGACCTACTGAAATATGTAAATAAAAGTCTGTCCGAGGCAAAAATGAAGCTGAAATTCTGGAGTTAAATAGATATAAGAAATACAGAAAATTTACATTATGGAATTTCAATGACATAAAATTTTACGTTTGCTGTTTACTTTTTGCATTCGAAAAACTCTTTAAATTATATTAATTTTATAATTAAATTAAATTATATTAATTATACAATATTTCATTTCGCAATCATTATCATTAATTTTTAGTTTAAAATAGGGTTCCATTTTATAATACTTTTTTCAATATATTTTTTTACGTAGAGAGAACATGATTGTCAATTGTTGAATGTCTTGAACAAATTGCACTTCAGGCAAATCATTTCATTAACTGTCGGTTATTTACATTCTTTAAATACAATAATTGTTTAGATAAGTTCGCAACCAAACATGCAAAAATCTACAACTTGTCATGTCTACTTTACTTCAAAAATTCATTATTTCGAAACGTACTATTAAATATCTGATATATATATTTCAGTTTTTATACTGTAAATTGAATTCTTATATAAATAGTGGTGTGTATATAGATTTTAATATATTAGACAACATAGCCGTTCAGTATTTTTTTTATATATCAGGGGTGCTACTAGAGACTATTTTTATATTGGATCATCCGGAAAGTTCTGCGGTTTTTCTAAAAGCGCAGCGCGGTTTCGTCCAGTTATTTTGCTACTGCTGATGAGTGACCTTGAATGACTCAGGTATGTACATTCGGTCTTTTCTGCCTGCACTACATATTTCTCGCCTGTGTTGTGGCATAATTTTTGTTTAAGAGCAGTGCTAAGAATGGAAAACTAAAAATTCATTTTCGTCAGATTATGCTCTTTTATTTCAAGAAAGGTAAAAATGCTAATCAGACTGCTCGTAAAATTTGTGCTGTATGTGGACAAAGTGCTTTTTCGGATGACATAGTTCGAAGGGGGTTTGAGAAGTGGAAATTTCAGCCTCGAAGAGGATGCCCGCTCTCGACGACCATAAAAGAGAGTAAAAGAAGCTAGCAAAGGATCATGTACTGTAGTTTTTGGAATATTTAGTCTGTGTGATAGCTTCTGAACTGTGTAACGTGGATTTTCAGCGATTGCTTCTTTTAAGAGGTCCCCCATTCCAGATGATGGTCGTACAGAGCAGGAACTAAAACATTCGCGTTTAAATTTGTCAAACCACCCTTGAACTGTGTCATCTGAAACAGCACAAATTTTACAAACAGTCTGAATTTACCTTTCTTGAAATAAAAGAGCATAATATAATGAAAAGGAACTCTTCGGTTCTCCTTTCTTAGTACTGCATTGAACACAACACAAGCGAGAATTATGCAGAGCAGCAAAAAAGAATGATTGCACATATCTGGGCTATTCAAGATCATTCCTTATCAGTAGTAGCAAAATAATTAGACGAAACCACGCTTCTTTTTGAAAAACCATTGTCCCAATAACCGCGGGTTCCCGATGACCCAATATTTCATTGGCACCAGTATTTCAAAATTATACTATTCGGCAGATAATTCCATTGCACTTATAGAAATCTTCTACGACGACTATTGTTTTGAAATAGTGGTAGGAATAAAATATAAAAAGAGACGTTAGTGGCAGATTTGATAAATAAAAATGTTGTGCGCCAAGAAAAATGGCAAAATGAGTGTTTAGAATAAGAGGGATTTGCAGTCGGGTTTTAAACTATTAAGATAAACAAATTTCTATTTTAATTAATAAGATGTAAATAGGTGATGAATGAAATTTAAAATTTTAACAAGGATTCTTGCTTTATTTATTGCTCATTTTTTTAAAACTTGCGTTTTATCTTATTATATTTTTCTATATTGCATTTATTTTCTAAAAACGCATCCCGCAAGTATTCCTCTTTTGAAAGCTGAGCTGAGATCAGTCAAAACTAGATATGAGCGGCTAAAATGAAAATAAAAGTGAAAGTGCTTACATGTTTTTGAGACGCTCTTGAGCCAGAAGTGAGCTTACAACGTTCTAAAAGGGATTTTCCATGTGGCTGATATATTAGGCTCAAAGAAATATTTTTCAGATAAAAGAACTTTAAAGGTATTTCCTTTCGACTTTCATTTGAAACGTTTTATTTCTGGTATCTTCTTTCTGTGGAAAGGAAGATGACAAACGAAAAAACATTTCCGAAAGTCCCTTTGAGAGAAGGTATAAAAATATTCTTTAATTTACAAGGCTAAAAGAAATTTTGAATTTCTAGGAGTGTTTGCATTATTTTATCTATTACTACCTTCTATAATGAAATCAGACGTCAGCGTGTCTGCAAATAAACGGTCGAGTCCAGTAATATAAAGAAACATTATTTATATATGTGTTTTATATATATAATATCCCTTTTGAAAAAAAAATAGGTAAAACAAAATTTATAGGTTCATACATATATGAGTATGACAGTGGAGTATGTCAATATTTAGTAATTTGAGAAATGAAGGGTTTTGTGAAACTTACCGTATTCATTTAAGTGAACTAGGACTTATTTTACTGTCGCACTGAACACAAATTAATATACGTTCAGTGAAAATAGGGTTATCTAGATTTTTCAAATTTTTGATATTTCTTATAGAATTCTAGAAAAAATATTTATAGAAAACGCATGATAGAACCCTATAGAATTATGGTCCGTTTTTCTATAAGCTTGTTTAACCAAAAGCTATAGAAATAGTTGTACAAGTTCAATAGATGTGTCTGGAGAACTTCTATAGAAAAAATATAGAGCTTCTATAAAAATATATATAGAACTCAGGTAGTCACCCTCCCAAATAGTAACCGCACTCGATGCTGCTTGACTTCAGTGATCGAATGAAGAACCAGTACTTTCAGCATGATATAACCATTGACAGTTTCAAAAATCTTATTACCCTATTTCAACTTTATTTATTTTGTGATTTGCATTCCAAATCATATATAGTCTTGTCAAAATATTTAAACTCTAACAAATTATTATTTGTTAAGACTGAAACAGTTGTTTAAATATTTCTACTTCAGATTAAAATATTTGAATAAAAATTACCATAATATTAAAGTTTATAAAACCATCTATCTAATTTAATAAAGTTAACAGCAAATTAATAAAGGATTATACAATTAACCAACAAATTAATGAATTATAAACAAACAAATTAATTAATCATCATTTAAATCTGTAGTCCAACTCATAAATTATTACATTGACAATTGAATCACAATGTATTAGAATTGAATTAAATTTTATATATATAATCACATTAAACCTATGGAGTACTATTATTTATTAAACTGATGTATTACAAAAATAATAATAATTTTTTTATTTTAATATTATTTTAATTTTAAATTACTACACACGTAAATTAAAAAAAAAAAAACAAGAAATATTTTTTTTTATTAAAGAAAAACAAACTATAGAATCATTAGCTTATAGAACTTAATTCTATAAGGTTTATAGTACTGTATAAGAAAACTGTTCTATAGAAAAAAAATTCTACAGAACTTCTAAGAATTCTATAGAAAAGTTTTCTTTAGAAAAAGTATTCTATAGAACTCTTCAAAACTCTATAGAAATAGAATCTATAGAACTTGTAAAGAATTATATAGGTTTCTATACAGATCTCAGAACTAAGAGAGAGATGCCGTCATTTATGTTATATGAACCTAAAAGTTATTATTTTATTTAAAAGGGATATTATATATATATATACACTATATTTCCAATGATGACCGGTCACTTGCGATTTTTTAAGCAAAAAGATGAGGAGTTGTATCAAATATAGAATGACAGACACTTCATTCTTATTATGTCAACTGACATAAGCTAGTACATTTGAATTACAACCCCTCATCTTTTTGCTTCCTTTTGGGAACAGCGAATTTCGAGCTTATTCTATCGACGATTACTATCAGAATTTTCAAGCTATGTTTTTGAGACTTTCATAAAAGTTGGTCTATACATTTAGCTAATATATTATGCACAGTATATTTTGATTGAATTCGCGCATGCGCAGTGAAACAATATTTAGTGAACCTGCTCATTTTTCATACAATTTTTATTATTTTTTAATTATGATTGCAGGGTATTGTGTACAATTCTGTTTGTCATATTTTCAGAAAGTAACTTGTTTTTATACTAAAAACTCTGCAAATTATAAGAAAAAACGTGGTAAAATTTGGGACTGTTTTTATAAAAACCTGAATTTCTCTTCGAGTATAGATGCTATCTTCATACAAATGAACCCGAATTATTACAATAGGCCACTTAATCATAATCTACAGTTTGAATGATTTTGCAATATTAGCTTTTACAGGGTTATCCAAAAGATATTCGTTTTTCTTCAATTTGTTGACGGCCCCTTATGGGGTTTCGTGAAAAAATCTTCGCGCAAATATATGACGTCTATCATGTTGTTTACACTCCTGAGTTTCAGGACAATTCCTCATGTATCTTTCCAGATATTTAACAAAACGTCTAAAATCGCAAGTGACCGGTCATCATTGGAAATATAGTGTATATATAACAGAAGAAATGTATATCCCTTTTGAAAAAAAAATTACAGGTTCATATAACAGAAATGATGGAATCTGTTATATAATAAATTCAAAGAATACGTATATGAAAGCTAAGTCTTTATTCCGTGTGTGGCATAATGATTTTTATGGCTTTCGCTTATGTATTTTGATATAACATCCGCCTTTGTGATGGACAGATTAATTTTTCTAATAATAAGCTAATAAATTAAAAATTAAAAAAACCAACGAAAGTAAGTATATTATGAATTGAACACCTGATTTTTAATGTGGGTATTTAAATAGTATATATATATATACTAGCTGACCTGCCCAGAACTGTGATAATGACCTTAAATATATCTAAAATCAATGTTGAATTAATTTATATAGTTAAACGGAAATCTTTCTAAACGATCGTAATGCTGGGGGGCCCACTGACTTTTGGTAGTGTACCCAATCTATTTTGCAGTATTTTTTAAAAATAAAAATCTATCCAAACAAACTTAAAGTTTAGGTTCCCACTGCCTTCAGCAGCGTACACCGGGCGTCCTACGCATACTCTGGTCTCTTTTGATTTTATTTTTTTTGATAACTTTAAAATATACCTAAAATGTGTTGGATGCATTTATATACTTATTTAAACGAAAATCTTTCCAAACTAACGTAATAATGATAACCTACTGTATTCGGCAGCAAAAAAGTGTTTTCTTCTAACTTTTGTTTCCACGTATGGTAAAAAAGAAATGGTTCTTGTTGTCCAAGATATTTGAAAGTTTTATGAGTTATAAATTTCCGAAAGCCATTTCCGAAGCCTGTGTATAATTTTCGTGCTAA
Source organism: Maratus michaelseni (assembly GCA_963931845.1). Lineage (NCBI taxonomy): Eukaryota > Metazoa > Arthropoda > Arachnida > Araneae > Salticidae > Maratus > Maratus michaelseni. Next base: position 7,903,549 of record OZ007586.1, read on the forward strand.
AATATTGATATTTAGTTATAAAAAGCAATGTTTTTCTTCACATTTTTTTTTTTCAGATCGAAATCCTATGGGGAAATTTTTCGATTTCCAAACTGATTATTACACTCCTAAATCTCATTATTTCTAAACCAAAAGTTTTCTCGAACAACACCTAAAAGTTTAGTTTAAGGTATAATTTTAGAGTATTTCCGAAAAAATAAGTTTACGTTATATGTGTAAATAAGAAAGCGCAATGTGAGCGCGCCCCAGTAATCCTATTGGGAATTTTTTAATTTTCAAATTGATTATTTTTGCTCTAAATCTCATAATTTCCGAACCAAATTTATATTCGATCATTAGCTAAGCTTTATTTTAATATTTGAAGTAGCTAAAAGGTTAGAGTATGGTATTAAAATTTCACAGCGATTGTATAAAATTAAGCGAATTTTCATAATCAAAATGTGCGTAATGTTAATCCTACGGGCAAATATGCAAGAGAACAAATATGCAAAAGAAGTGACTTTTGGAAATGAATTTTTTTCAAAGTGCCTATACATATACTATTCCTATATAGACATATATTAAAAGACATATAGTAACCTTTTAACAAATTAAAATATTAAAATAAAGCTTTTAGCTAATGATCGAATATAAATTTGGTTCGGAATTATGAGATTTAGAGCAAAATCAATCTATTTGAAAAAAAAAAAAAAAAACCTAGGATTGATAGGGCGCGCTCACATTGCGCTCTCTTATTCATGTTTTTTTCAAACAAAATGCACCGTTGGAAAGAAAACTGAATGTACATTTCTTTCTTTGCGTATTTCTATTTCCCGAACAGATACGTTATTTTGAAGAGAGATGGAGGTCGTCGCGTACGTTAGATGTTTCAAAAAATACTCATTATAGTCTAAACTCATTTCAAGTTTTTAAATGCTAAAAACAATGTTTTCGTAGCCTGTGTAAAAATTTTGTGAAAATATATTGATATGTAGTAGAAAAAGTACTCGTATATATATATATATATATATATATTTTGTTTTATTTTTTACTTCGACTTAGTTAATATTAAAAAATATATATATTCTTATTGTTAACTCATTGAAATTTTTATCGGTTATAAATATGACGGTTATGCAGATAGTTTAAAAAATTATGAAAAACTATTGATATCAAGTTGTAAAAAAAAAAAAAAAAAAAAAAAAAAAAAAAAATATGTCGAGACTTTTAACATAAAAGAATAGTTCTTATCGTCCGAACTCTCTGAAATATTTGTTGGTTTTATAAATTTAACTATTTTTAAGCCTGCGTTAAGATTTCGTGAAAAAATATGCATATTTAGTAGTAAAAACATGACCCGAAGCCGTGCCGAAACAACCGCGTCTTCGCGTTTCAATCGAAATTTTCGCAGATTTTGTTATTTTTTCTTCACCGAACGGTTCGAAATTTTTATAGGTGATGTAATTCCGGGTTGGCAAGAAGATGTGAAAAGATTGTGTCGAAATACCGACGTTTAGTGACTTTTAGTGCAGACAAAAGTGTGTCTCCGGGAGGCGCGATGTCACCTGTAGGTGAAAATTTTTTTGAAAGAGTTAAAATTCGTATTTTTAAAAACTAATTACACCGTCGAAGAGAAGGTTGCATCATTAAAGGGGGGCGGGAGATATTGTTTGTTAATCGGTATCTCTGAAATTGAGCCCGTTGGGAGCGTCGGCGAAAGAGAGGAAAAAATCAGCGAAATCGAACTTTTCTGAAAAAAATGTTTGAAAGTATTAATACTAATATTTTTCGAATGGATTACGGCATTTAAAACGTAAAAGTATGCAATTTGAGAATGTCGTCCGTTTTTCTTTAATTTGACCGTAGAGCCGTTTTTGCTGAAAGAGACGTTTTTTCACTGCTAAGTTTCTTCGGAGATGCGATTGAGATTATCCTGCTACGCTGTTGTATGCGATGAGTTTTCTTAAGATTTTTAATTTTAATATATCGGCTAATTATCAAAAAATGAAAAATCTGAACCTATAAATATGATAAAAACCCTGTTTGAATAGATTGAGAATAGTAATATCGCATATTCATTTTACTTTTAAAATATGCAAATTAATTCATATAATTATTTCTTGTTAACATGTAATTATCATATGATCATTCAAATTCTTTTTCGTATGCCAACTAATAAATGATATGACAGAATAAAAATGATTAACTGATAAAATGACGAAAGAAGTAGAATTATTTATGCGTTATAATTTGAAGATTTACAATTTTGTATGTTATTTTAACATAATATTGCATAAAATCCATAAATATCATTGTACACGAAAGGATTCAAAGTAGTTTCAGAAGTATACTAGGCAAAATAAAATACGGGCGGGTAATTAAAATGCAAAAAAAAAATTGACAGTGTAATTAAAATTAAAAAAAATAACTTAAGTCACTTAGTTTCACGCTTTAATTTATTTTTCGATAAAAAATTCAACTACTCTGCTTCCTTTTTTTTCTACATCTGTATTTCTTATATGTTTTAAAAATGGAGTTTTTTCTATCGGTTTATCACTTATTTCGTTTCATCCACTAAAAAATATTCCAGTTGAATATTTATTAATTATACCAGTAAATGAAACACCTTGCTTTTAGACACCAGCGATTAAATCAATTTGAAAAAAATCCCCATCATTAAAAAAATAATAAATTTGGAATGTTTAATGATTAAAAAACTGTAAAATACTAATATGTAGCAAAGTAGTGTTCTCAATATATGTGTAAGTTTGGTTAGAGATTTTTATGAATATTTTCTACATTACCGATATATGAGAGAAGACACAATGTGATTTATTTTGCATGTAGGGACGTTTAGTACCAAAAAATGTCACAAAAATATTACTGGTTCGAAATATATTTGCAGATTGATGAACTACTCAATTGTGATTCATATTTCTCCAATGACGATTATCAAAATATTGAAATCTAAATTTCATTTAGTTGCTATTCAAAATGTTAAAATTTCCAATTAAAGAAAATCTAACTTTTTGAACAAACTTAAATTGTATCTTGCATCGACAAATCTTTTTGAACTACAGTAACAAAAACAAATTTTTAGTTTCAATTTTCGGCTTCCATTAAAGTAAAATAGACCTACACTAATTATATTAATCGCTATCTATACACTCTATTTAAAAACTCATTATAATGACAACAAATAAAACGTACATATTTTAATTAACATAAAAGTAGATAGAGAAGATTGGTAAGTAGGGTAGAAAGGCCGATAGTAGGACACGTCGGTGGTGGTAGTGATGGTGGAGTACACCTCCACCACTTTTGAGGGTCGATCTTGGTGGATCTGGGAGGGCGGATCTTAGTGGATCTTGGTGGTGGCGTAGATAAGATAAGAGGCATGCGTCACTTGGGAGGGTCGAATGGGATGACTCATGGCAGGTTGGTAGAGATAAGGAGTAATATTTTAATTAGTTTTAATTGGGGGACTTATAAAATTTTGAAGCATTTTTATTCGCGGAAAATTGACTACTAGAGTACGAGGGGAATTTCAACGGATTTATTTTAGCAAATTAGAAATTTAATTAATTTTAATTGGAGAACTTAGAAATTTTTCGAAGCAATTTTTTTTCAACTATAGTACGGTGCTAAATATTTTTCGAAGAATGGTTTGTGAATGAAAATTGTATTTAAAAATATTAATTAAAATGGTCATTAAAATATTAATTAAATTTAATTGGAGATAACTTAAGAAATTTTTGCGAATTTTTTTTTCTCAACGAGAATACGCAGTTTGAATGTACAGTAGAATGGTGGATGTGAATGAAAAAAAATAATTAAAAATGGTCATTAATTTTAATTGGCGAACTTAAACATTTCTGGGGCAAACAGACGGGTTTTATTGAATTCGATACATGTTATGGTAAAAAATACAGGGCCCCGTATGAATTATACTGCACTAAATTTAATAGCTCCCCCCTCCCCCTCCCCTTCCCCTCTCTCTCCTTTTTTACTCAGAGAGCACTTTAAAAAATACAGAGTGGTATAAAAAGAAGAAATTTAACGTATATAAAATAGGAAGTAAACAAGAACGAAAAATTATGCGTAGCGGTATAGTTTATGAATCACTTTCCAACATTATCGAAATGCTATGTGAACAAAATATAATTTTACCACCTAATGCATTAGTTAATTAAATTACGAACAGTTACACATCCTCTTTTGGTATAAAAACACTCCTTCACAAAAAAATTGTAGGAGTCCCCTGTTTGAATAAAAAAAAAACCTTCACAAAAATTGAAATGTGTGTTAGAGGAATCTTATGATAAGAAAATAATTAATATATTTTGTAACTGGGCCCTCCTCCGTCCGCTATATATATTTTTTATATAGCGCCCCAGTATTTTTGCAGCAAGCTCTTTTTTTTCAAGAACGTATGAAAACTATTATTCTCATATTAAAATTTCGCACTTAGTCGAGAGAAATGCAACTTATGAAGAAAAACATTATTACTTTTTTTTAAACTGGGCCCTCCACCGCCCGCTGTATTTCTTATAGCGCCCACGTTTTTGAGAAGAATTTCGCAGCAAGCTCTTTTTTAATTCAATGTTTCGTACATGAAACCTATTATTCTCATATGGAAAATTCGGAGAGAAATGCAACTTATGAAGTAAATAATTATTATTTTATTTACTAAAATCATTCAGAATTAATAGTATCTAATTTTTTATATATGAAAATTAAATTCCCTAAACCTTTCCATGCTACACAAGCCCAGGCAGGCTTTCTTTTCGCTATAGTCATCGGAGGTAATCCCCGATACTGAGTCACTGATAACAGAATGTATAAAGCCCGGTTTAAGGGCTGTTCTCAAATCCAAAACAGACTACTTTCTGATACATGTTCAGAAACTTTTCAGCGTCCTTTTTCATTAACTATGTAATCGAAACATGTTTTTCATTTTTTAGTAAAATCAAAAGATTTTTCAGAAAATACTCAGCGTTTTGAACCGAATTCTCTAAGCGGCAAAACAGAAAAGTGCGAAAAACATCTCATCACGGAAAACAGATCGCTTATAACTCGATAAATAATTTACTTTTGCACTATAATATTGTTACCATTATTAAAAAGTTTCTATGTAGATTTTACTGATAACATTTATTTTACTCACAAGCCTATGCATACTTTTTATACTTTTAGTTATTTTTATATGCACACTTTGTGGTATATATATACTTTTTTCTCTTAACAGAGAACATACGGTTTTTTTAAATATGTCACATGGCTCAATCTTGTGAGACTCAAAATGATATATTGAATATTGAATGGACACGTTAAGGTAAAATATACAGGGACCCTTCATAGATTATGTAGTGTACCTAAAAAAATAGAGTTATTACAATGTTATATACAAGTGAAAAATGAATATGAGTTTTATTTATGAGTTAAATTATGTGCAATGCAAAAATAATATGCTTCATTTTTTAACACTTTCCAACCTAGTTGAAATGTGTTTATGAATTCGGTTTGTCTGGCCGTCTGCCGTCTGGCCGTTTGCCGTCTGCCGTCTGTCCGTGCTCTAACTCCCGTAAATGTGCTCGGATTGCCCTGCAATTTTTATATGTTATAATCGTTATCTATAGCATGTTCCCTATTTCAACGGAAGTGTGTATCACTTATAGTTTTTTTACAGGGACACTCAAAAGAATTCCGTTACATTGCGGTCTATGGGGAAAAATCATTTGCGGTTTACTTAAATAATGTTTCACTATTTTAAACGCATTGAAATTTATATATATCACTAAGGTGCATTAGAAGAAGCTTAATATGGAATAGGGTGTGCATAGCACTTATACTTACTTTACAGGGACAGTCAAAAGAATTCCGTTACATTACGTCTATAGAGAAAAATCGTCTGCGGTTTATTTAAATAATGTTTCACTATTTTAAACGCATTGAAATTTATATAAGGTTCATTACAAGAGACTTACTACAGAATATTGTGTGTATAGCAGTCATCGTTCATTTACAGGGATACACAAAAGAATTCTCTACTGTATGTTAACAATAATTCCTGCAAGTGCGTTTTAAGTTACTGAATGCGATTTTAATTTTAAATCGCTTTTTGTATATTACGTGGTGTGTATAAATTCTGTAGATCCTATACAGGGAAGCACAAAAGTTCGGGAACACATTTCCGTATTATTTAACTCCAGACGGAGAATTTTAAACTGTGCTACGTGTTTCCTAACTGAACTAAAATTTAGCATCCTATGTAGTATATATACAAATCTATAGATCCTATACAGGGCTGAATAAAAGTATTCGGATTACTTAGATGTTATCTTTTAGCTTATTAAAGAGTATGATTCGTAAAATTATTTTGGAAGCGTTGGAAAGTGTTACATAATCTATGCTTGACGCATGATTTTTCGTTCTTGTTTATAATTCTGCAAACGATAGGAATAAAGCACATATGTTTTACACTGAATACATTTTTTATCATAGCATGCAAATAAACTTTAGCTTTTCGAATAAACGTTACTAACATATTCTAACATATAATAATACTGCATGAAAAACATTTTTAAGTAAACTATATTTCTGTTTATTGAAACTTTACAGTAATATTTTCTCAAGAATTTATAGTAACTGAAACAGTGACAATTAAAAAATCATAATTACTTATGCGAGAAATTATTTATTTGGAGGTTTGCCTTTTTCATTCAATAAGTAAACTTGTAGCATTGATTGCGTATGTTATGAAAAAAAAACATATGCGAATAATTTTACTTAACATAAATAGTTTAAGATAAGAATTTGCATTTAACTTACCCTATAATACATATGCGAAAGTTTTAATTAACATAAATAGTGTGATTATAACAGCCACACCAATGTGATTATAACAGCATGAAAATAAATTAATGAATAATAATAAGTACAAACTACGTCACTATAATGTGGGCATATTTTAAACTGTAATAGGTTAGCAGTTATACTATATGGCCTAAAGATTTACATATGAATGTTTTTTACTAGGATATCATTTTATTCCTTTATAAAATAAGCAATTTTAAAATATAAAACATATATTATTAAAAACACATTTTAAAATAAAACATAACTATTAATTAAACATATATTATTAGGCAACAGCGTGACCATAAATTAAAAGAGGTCCCATTTTTTCTAAAGGCCCCTTTGAGCGTAGTGAGACTAGCTCTATACGAACATATTTTAATATATATATATATATATATATATATATATATACAGACTATAAAAAATTAACTAAGATACACACATATTTGCAGAATTATTTTTTAAAAAATCACATTAACTCTTATTTTATATTCAGAAAACGGTAGATGATTCATTATCCACCGAACTTACTTGGTAAATACCTTAGAGAGATAACACATGTTTATCGCATGACTAATAAGTGAATCACCCCCTATTCACGAGTAGAATTTCGTCTAAGGCTCTTTTCAAATCCATACAGACCCCTTTCTGACACATTTTTTCATTTTTTTTTCGGAAATGCATGCAATTGGCAGATTTTCTTACTGAGTAACTATGTAATTGAAACATGTTATTCATTTTTTGGTAAAGACAAAATATTTTTCAGAAAATACTATCAAAGTCGGCGTTTTTAATCAAATTCCCGAAGTGGAAAACATGTCATCACGTGAGACGAATCGCTTTTAACTGGAAAAGTAACTTATTTATAAAAACATAGAAAACTCAATTCGAAAGCAAATTGCTTTGATAATTATTTTTAATGATTAATATATAATTATTTATATAAAATATTCCCCATGCATATTATTCTCTACATAAAATATACCTCTTGCATGTTATTTTCATTATAAAATATACCTCTTGCATATTATTTTCTACAGAAAATATACCTCATGCATATTATTTGCACTATAATAGTGATAACATTATTCTAGTTTATGTAGATTTTACTATTATCATAGCATTATTTTATTATATTCACACAAACCTATGCATATTTTTTTATACTTTTAGTTAGTTTTATTTTGTAGACATTGAGATAAATATACTTTCTCTTAACACAACACATATGGATTTTTTTTTATTTTAATGAATGTCACGTAGTTATCTAAAATTAATTCACTACTCACAAATATACATTTTTAACTAATCACTTACGATGACTTATAAACCATGCTCACCACCTATAATTATATAAATTCCAAAAATTTAGACATATTGTAAAATAATCTTATGTTTTCGAATAATACTTCTTTCAAGAATTAGACTCACTTTTACATTTAGTAATCAAGTAATCAGGAAAAAACAAGTCCATATGTATTGATCTGTGTACATACATGTGTATGTGCATAGGTCTGATATTGTAGGGCAAAGCGATTTTATTTTTCTCTATATATACGCGTATGTCTGTTATTATAAGGCAAATCAATTATATTTGTCTCTCTCTATATAGGTATATCTATGTACACGTGTATATGTCTGATATTATATGGCTATGTATGTATATATTTGTGTAGGTATATACCATTGCGCAATAGGTGTGTAATAGTTATAAGTTCAAAATAGTTCTTTACTTTTAAAGTTTTGAAAACATATTTAAATTTATAAAAATTAAAAAGGTTTAAAAAAATTAAATTTTTAAAAATATATATAGATTAAAAAAATTTTTGTCTAAATAAAAAAAAGTTAAAAAAAAATTTCATCTTAATAAATAAAAGTTAAAAAAAATCATAAAAAAGGGTTTTTTTAATTTATTTTACAAGCTAATGTATATGCATGTATGTGTGTACATACATACGTTTTTACATACATGTCTGTATATGCACATGTGAGTATGTCTGATATTGTAGGACAGAGCGATTTTATTTCTCTCTATATATACGTGTATGTCTGTTATTATAAGGCAAATCGATTTTATTTATCTCTCTATATATAGGTATATTTATGTACATGTGTATAGGTCTGATATTATAGATCTCTATAAGTGTATATTTGTGTAGGTATATACCATTGCGCAATAGGTGTGTAATATTTATAAGTTCAAAATAGTTTCTTTTTCTTTTAAAGTTTTGAAAAATTATTTAAATTAATAAAAATTACAAAATGTTTTTAAAAAAATTAAAAAAAAATTTTAATAAAATAATTTTTAATTGTCACTGTTTCAGTTAGTATAAATTATTGAGAAAATATTACTGTAAAGTTTCAATAAACAGAAATATAGTTTACATAAAAATGTTTTTCATGCAGTATTATTAAAACTTGCGCTTAATTAATATGTAAAGTGGTGTTGATCAAAAACTAAACCGTATAGATTTCACAAACAATTTTAAACATATATTTCATTCCTATTATATTATTTTAAATTCTAATTAAAAAAGTGTTAAGGATTCACTAGTAATTAAAAAAAATCTGAGTCATGCGATTACTTCTTATATGTTAGAATATGTTAGTAACGTTTATTCGAAAAGTTCCTAGATATTATTTGCATGCTATGCTAAAAAATGTATTCAGTGTAAAACATATGTGCTTTATTCCTATCTTTTGCAGAATAAAAAAAAAAAAGAAGAATATTATAAAAATATATAGAAAAATCTATATAATACGAACGTCAAATTCACCCAATAAAATATTTACAAAGCACAATGTAAACACATTGATAAGTTACGTTACTATCGAGGTGCAATAAATCAAAATACAGCTTCAAAACATTAAAACTGTAAGATGTTAAAATTTCATGAGCTTTCGGCTAAACATTAGCCTTCCTCAGATGAACAACAAGCAGTCGAGGAGACGCTGCTCCGAAATGGCGCGTTTTGGACAGGCTGAGAATGGGCGAAACCAAACAGACATGAAATAAAGGGGGTGACTGAAGTCCGGATGATACCATTACCAGCTGGGGTGGGTCAGGAGAAACCGAAAACCCCAGTGATACCTAATATATTGTACCATAAACGAGGGATCTGATAAGATAATACATCATTACATGCATTATCACCTCTTTTCAAAATCTCTAGGGACTCTTTGATTATGCAACTATTATACTGTGAACCTCGTGAAATTATTTTAGCTTTACTGAAAAATACATCAATATCTTTGGCCTGATTTAATCTGGATAAAGCAGTGGATAATTTACCTTTTTTCATATCAGCAGTATGCTCTTTAATCCTTTCTTTTAATTTGCGAGTTGTCATGCCTATATATGAATATATTTTAGAACTGTCATTAACTTTAAAAGGAATAATATAAATGCCAGATTTATCTCGGTTATCAATAGGGTCGATCATTCTATGTACCAAATATTTAAGCTTGGTTGGGGGTTTAGCGATAAGAGTTACATTATATTTCTTTAATGCGTATTTAATCCGCTCAAACAGATGCGGGATATAATCTATACTGTAGAATTTTGAAGATTGCATATCTTTTTTAACTATTGTAGCTTGTTTATTTCTGTACTCATAAATTAACTTATTAATAAATTTGTTTGAAAAACCATTTTCAGATGCAATCTCTTTAATTTTGTTCAACTCCTCATTTAAATAACATTCTGAACTAACCTCAAACGCCCTTTTGATATAAAACCGATATGCTGCTGCTTTGTAATTAAACGGAACATTACTATTGTATGATATTGTGTTATTGGATCTGCAAGGTTTTCTATAAACTTTCCTATCAATGCTACGTGTTTTAACATCTTACAGTTTTAATGTTTTGAAGCTGTATTTTGATTTATTGCACCTCGATAGTAACGTAACTTATCAATGTGTTTACATTGTGCTTTGGAAGCATATTATTTTTGCAGTGCACATAATTTAACTCATAAATAGAACTCATATTCATTTTTCACTTATACATAACATTGTAATAACTCCATTTTTTTTAGGTACACTACATAATCTATGAAGGGTCCCTGTATTTTTTACCTTAACGTGTCCATTCAATATTCAATATATCATTTTGAGTCTCACAAGATTGAGCCATGTGACATATTTAAAAAAAAAAACCTATGTTCTCTGTTAAGAGAAAAAGTATATATATATCACAAAGTGTGCATATAAAAATAACTAAAAGTATAAAAAGTATGCATAGGCTTGTGAGTAAAATAAATGCTATCAGTAAAATCTATATAGAAACTTTTTAATAATGGTAACAATATTATAGTGCAAAAGTAAATTATTTATCGAGTTATAAGCGATTCGTGTTCCGCGATGAGATGTTTTTTGCACTTTTCTGTTTTGCCGCTTAGATAATTCGGTTCAAAATACTGAGTATTTTCTGAAAAATCTTTTGACTTTACTAAAAAATTATGCATTTGCGAACATAAATGAAATTAAAAATGTGTCAGAAAGTAGCCTGTTTTGGATTTGAGAACAGCCCTTAAACCGGGCTGTATACATTCTGTTATCAGTGACTCAGTATCGGGGATTACCTCCGATGACTATAGCAATAAGAAAGCCTGCCTGGGCTTGTGTAGCATGGAAAGGTTTAGGGAATTTAATTTTCATATATAAAAAAATTAGATACTATTAATTCTGAATGATTTTAGTAAATAAAATAATAATTATTTATTCATAAGTTGCATTTCTCTCCGATTTTTCCATATGAGAATAATAGGTTTCATGTACAAAACATTGAATTAAAAAAGAGCTTGCTGCGAAATTCTTCTCAAAAACTGGGGCGCTATAAGAAATATAGCGGGCGGTGGAGGGCCCAGTTTTAAAAAAAGTAATAATGTTTTTCTTCATAAGTTGCATTTCTCTCGACTAAGTGCGAAATTTTCGTATGTGAATAATAGTTTTCATATGTGAATATAGTAATGATTAATTCGTTAAAAAAAGAGCTTGCTGCAAAAATACTGGGGCGCTATATAAAAAAATATATATAGCGGACAGAGGAGGGCCCAGTTAAAAAATATATTAATTATTTTCTTATCATAAGATTCCTCTAACACACATTTCAATTTTTGTGAAGGTTTTTTTTTTATTCAAACAGGGGACTCCTACAATTTTTTTGTGAAGGAGCGTTTTTATACCAAAAGGGGATGTGTAACAGTTCGTAATTTAATTAACTAATGCATTAGGTGGTAAAATTATATTTTGTTCACATAGCATTTCGATAATGTTGGAAAGTGATTCATAAACTATACCGCTACGCATAATTTTTCGTTCTTGTTTACTTCCTATTTTATATACGTTAAATTTCTTCTTTTTATACCACTCTGTATTTTTAAAGTGCTCTCTTAGTAAAAAAGGGGAGGGAGGGGAAGGGGAGGGGGAGGGGGAGCTATTAAATTTAGTGCAGTATAATTCGTACGGGGCCCTGTATTTTTTACCATAACATGTATCTTATTCAATAAAACCCGTCTGTTTGCCCCAAAAATGTTTTACTTCGCCAATTAAAATTCCACCATTCTACTATACATTCAAACTGCGTATTCTCGTTGAGAAAAAAAAATCGCAAAAAATTCCTAAGTTCTCCAATTAAAATTAATCAATATTTTAATGACCATTTTTAATTAATATTTTTAAATACAATTTTCATTCACAAGCCATACTTCGAAAAATATTTAGCACCGTAGTATAGTTGAAAAAAAATTGCTTCGAAAAATTTCTAAGTTCTCCAATAGAAATTAATTAAATTTCTAATTCGCTATAATAAATCCGTTGAAATTCACCTCGTACTCTAGTAGTCAATTCTCCGCGAAAAAAAATGCTTCGAAATTTTATAAGTCCCCCAATTAAAACTAATTAAAATAATACTCCTTATCTCTACCAACCTGCCATGAGTCATCTCATTCGACCCTCCCAAGTGACGCACGCCTCTTATCTTATCTACGCCACCACCAAGATCCACCCTCCCAGATCCACCAAGATCGACCCTCAAAAGTGGTGGAGGTGTACGCCACCACCCTCAACACCACCACTGACACCGACGTGTCCTACTATCGGCCTTTCTACCCTACTTTTGTATAATCATTTTATACTTTCTTGTGCAAAATGAATTATATGTCTTCAAATGAATTATTTTACGGAGCACGCAAGTAACAAAAAAAAAAAGTTTTGAGAGAAACCCATGCAAAACAAAAATCTCTATTAAACTATACAATTTCGATGGCTTCTAATTTATATACTTGTATGCGAATTATATAATGTTTTTTTTTAATATGAAAAACCAAACATCGATTTTTTGAAGGTTTAAAATGGATGACTCCTTTTAACCCAAAATCCGGAACTTGACTATTAACGAATAACCGGTCCTACATGCGGCGATTACGATAAATAAACGTAATTAGTATAAAAATTAAATTATAAATTAATTTAAATGTAAAATAAATTAAATGTAAATTAAAAATAATTAACGATATCGAAATGAATATTCATAAATCCACGTGGAAAATAAATAAATGATATGCATGACTAGCGCCTCAATAATAATAATAATTCAATAATGTTGTAGGGAAAAGAATATAACAAAGTGCGTACAAGGAATAATTTCCCGGCTCTAACTTCGTTATGAGCAGTTTCAGCAGTATATTAGAAAATACCTATAACAAGGAAATTATTTTTTTAGAATACATTTTGAAAGAGACTCGGTGCACTTTCTACAATATTATTAAATGCTTTTATTAGTAAAAATTATTTAATCAACAAAACACATCTTTGTGCTAACATTAAATAAAAATAATTAAAGGTACTAGGAAATTTTTAAAACCGTACTTGTTCTACAAATTTGAATTGTACTTTTCTTAGAATTGCGCTTTATAACAGTAAGGAGAAGATTTCGAAAAAGTTAATAACTTTAAGGGGTGGAAAATGACATGACATATGTAAACAACTTGAAAATTGTACGTCAAACGTAGCAAGTGAGGTGCGTTCGTACTCTAACTAGTTTTAGAAATATCCATATCTTCGTGCAATAGCTGTTGCACTCTTATGCAAAAATGCATGAATACCAAATTTATTTTCTTTTCCTATTGTAGATATTGATTTGATTTTCTGAAATGAAGTTTCAATCCACTTTTCCACACAATTTATTACAAATCAAATGATACTATGTGAAAATATCTAATACAAGACAATGGAAAGATATTATTTCATTCAAATGAATTCTTATTAGGATATCATTCATTTCGGTTCCATTGGCAACATTTTATCTTTTGTTGACATTGACTGAAAATTCCAATGGGATACTTAAACTTGAAAATTTCAGAACTTGCAATCCATATTGAGACTCTTTTTGCATTGAATATCTATTTCTCCGGAAACATCTATCCAAAAAAGTGTCGATAGATTGCTATAAATAAACAATTTTAGTATAGAAAGTAATACGGAAATAATGAGGGATAATCCCTAGATTTATTGATTAGTATTGAATAGAATGAAGAAAATTGTTATATATTCTATTTGAAAGGGTAGTTTTTGCGCTGTTCTGTGCTTGATAGAAATACGACTACTCACTTAACTGGATTTATTTTCAAATAATAACCTATTTATATTACTCAAAATCCCATTCATCATTTTAGCACTCTTTGGAACTTCCAAGGCGTCTGCCAGCACTATTTCGGATTACAAAATTTCTATTTCACTCTTAGCTGCTTTTTCAATTTTTAGAGTTTCATTTCGAATTCCCATTTCAACTACAGATACTACTCAAATTTTGGACTATCACTCTCTCTACAGCTTTCTGAATAGGTCAATTTAATTCTAATAGTCCTGTACATAACGAAAATAATATCCTATGAATCGAGTCATTTATTCATCAGTCCTATAGAATCGACTCATTTATTCATCTTTCGATCCTAATAGTTGTGCAACAATTTCTGTTACAACAATTAAGGGTTATTACTTCCATCGCAATCCAATTTGTCTACTATTCCATAAAAATTAGAGAGTTAAAAAATTCGAGTTATTTGAAAAGTATATTTTGAAGGGTTCGCATTTGGAACATACTGATATACTGAAAAAAAAAAAAACATAAACTGAAAAATCAGAACACCTTGTAATAATGTACTTGTTTTAATTGCTGAAAGGTGTAAACTAAAAACTTTATAAACTGTAAAAAAGTTTACTAGATCTGAAAATGTACATGAAAAATTGAATGATGGCATTTCAAATCATAAATTGTGCAATTTTTAGATTTTGTTTTGATAATGACTTCGATGGAGCCAAAACATGTAAGTAATCCTATTTGCACCATTTTATCAATTAAAAGAAGTATAATTAAAAAATTGCAACTCTGCATACTTTAAAGATTCACTAAAAAGCCATACTTTTAATGATCGTATCTTAATGACAATAGACTATTCATTTGAAGCAAAAAGGTGGAAAATGGATTTTCTCGTCAAATCACTTCCCTTAAACTAATTTCAAATGTTTCCTTTTTTCTCAGAAAATACAGTTCTTAGAAATGCTTCAATAGGTTCTTTTTTCTCCTCCTTCTATGGGCTCATGATAGTAACATGAAATGAAAGGACCTAGGAGGTTATTGAAATTCTCTTTCCGTGTAAGAAATATCCCCAGAGATCCATCTCGTCTGGCGTTACCCGCTAGTAACCACTGTCGGACTTCCTCTCATCCATTGTAAGCGAGTGAATTAATTACTGATCTACATTGTCTTTTATATTTAATAGAAATTGTTTCATTTTATTTAGATATTTCGTTTAGAGCGGAGTGAACCGTATTTTCGGGTATATAAAACGTTTCTTTGTTTAAAACGCACATTTACACATTTTTTTAGGAAAAATACATCAAAGAAATAGAATGTCAAAACCGAATTTAAAAATAAAAGAATTTATAGCAAAATATTTCAATAGGTTTCGAACACTCCATTTGAAATATTCTTTTAGAAATAGTATTTTAGAAATTTTTCCAAATCCACGTCACTGACATCTGAATCTTCTGTAATATAATTGCTAAAAAAATCTAAACCTTCATTGTGCAAGACCGATTTTAAAGGTAAAAACGTGCGTATTATACCGCTGGTAATTGTTTTTTTTCTGTTGTCAGATAATGTTCAGTTTTAACAAACACTGATATTAAAACCGAATTCTAAACTAATGATGGTTCTAAATACATATTTGCATTTATTGGTTTCAAAAGAATTCATCTTTCTTGCAGATTTGTTTTAAAAGATAAAACTTTTGACATAATCCAGTTTTAAGTTATACTAGCTGATCGGCCCGCCATTGCCCGGTCCGTCAAAAATAATACGAAACGCGATATCACTATAAAAATCGCTGCATGAAACCGTTTCTCTGGTAACTCTGTCTTTCGGAAAATAGAGAGCGGAAGTAAATTTAATACCACCCCCTTAAATGTATGGATCATTTGATTCAAAGCGGGTAAGTTTTTGGTCAAAATTTAAAAATGTTTATCGTCGGATTTTCACAAAATTTCCATTTTTGGAATCAGAAAAATAAGCTACGTACAGACTGATTTTCGATTCAATACCTCCAATACTTTTCTTAATACTCGAGGATGAGTAGAAATGAAACTATTTCGTTGTATGGGATTATCAAATTGGTAAACTTTTGTGGTAAAAAAAAAATAGTCATTTTCGACGCACGCGCAGGAAAATCTTTTACTTCCACCGCCAGTTGATGCATTCTGTTCTATACAAATTTCCGACACACATCTCCGCTGCTTACGATAACATCTATAGCAGACGAGCTGCGCACGCGCTGCAAAATCTTTTAGTTCCAGTTTCCACCACTAGGTCGAGCATTCTGTTCTAAATAAACCTCTTTCCGAACGAAGCTCCGGCACTCGTTCCCGCTACATACGGCATCAAAAAGAAAAGGGTGCCGTGCACGCTCGAAATATCTGTTAGTTCCACTTTACACCGCCAGGGGTACCAAATCTATGTTTTAATTAATTAACTGTGTCTTAGTTTTTGTTAAGTTTAATGAACCGATTCCCATTTAAGTCGGGCCAATAAAACCCAAGAAAATAAATCACCCCTCGGAATATTAATATTCATAAATGGTGATAACAAAGGGCTTAAAAAGTTACACCGAAGTTTATGTAGGACCTGGGAGACCTCGGAAGAGTGTTAGAAAAGATTTCGTTTGAATCGGACCAAGATTAAATGCAAAATATTTTAGTTACATTTTCCACCGCCAGGAGCACACTGCGTTCTAAGCAAACCTCTTTCCGAACGGAACTCCGACACGAGTCTCCGTTTCTTATGGCACCGTATAGAAAATGTACTTTGCACGCGCTAAAAATCTTTTAGTTTCACTTTTCATCCGTAGAGGGCACCAAATCTATGTCTTAATTAGCTATCTATATCTTAATTAGTCAATGTTACGTTGAATGAATCAATTCTCGTTGAAATCGGACGTTTTGTTTCAATCGGACCAATTTCAAATGCAAAATCTTTTAGTCACAGTTCCCACCGCTACGGGCGCACTCTGTTATAAATAAAACTCTTTCCGACCGAAACTCCGGCATATGTACCTGCTGCGTACGACACCGTATAGCAGGCGTACTGTGCATGTGCTGCAAAATCTTTTAGTGCCATTTACTACCGCCAGGTGGCGCCAAATCTGTATCTGAATTAGTTATCTATATCTTAATTAGTTCGTATTAAGTTGAATGAACTAATTGTCGTTGAAATTGGGCCCATAGAACCATGAAATTGCCCCTTCCTGGTGATTAATGTTCAAAAATAGTGGTACCAAAGGGC
Organism: Maratus michaelseni; assembly: GCA_963931845.1. Lineage (NCBI taxonomy): Eukaryota > Metazoa > Arthropoda > Arachnida > Araneae > Salticidae > Maratus > Maratus michaelseni. The sequence goes on from OZ007586.1 coordinate 7,921,231, forward strand.
TGAAAAAATGATACCAAAGTTTATCTAGTACTTGGGGGACCTGAAAAACGTTTCGTTTGAATCGGTCTAATAATACAAAAGTTGTGATTTTGGAGGCAGGGGTAAGTAGGGAGTTTTGATCAGAGCATTAAAGGGATATTTAAATTACAACCGGACATATGATTTTCATGAATCCAATACTTTCTTCTTGTAAAGATAGAAATAAGTTCCCTCCAACGGTGTTTGACTTCTAGTGAGCGATTTGTTACACCATTTGAAACAAAAAACTTTTCAAAACAGGAAAAAAAAGTTAAACTCCTAAAAAATGTGAATTAAAAAAAATCTAATCAAAAAATCCAAGTCGGGATAATTAATAAATCTCCTTTCACTTTTAAAATCATGATTTTCTTATCTGTAAAGAATTAGAAACTCTCTCTCCAAGCTAAAGAGATAAATGAGATGATGATGAATGATAATAGATGACGATTCTGAGCGTAACTGAAGTCGAAATGGAAGCAACCAATGAACCAATCAAGCATTCTTGGCAAAATTTCTTAGTGTCAAAGGGAAAAAAAATCGCCAAAAATTCAAAAATCTTTGTACGAATTTCAAATAAACTTTATTGAAAAGAAAAGAAAATTTACTGGATTGGGTTTAAAGATTGGAATCGGATTTCTGTTACTAATGCGAAAAAGTTGCAGCAAAACGTGAAAAATCGCTAAAAATCGCATAAAAATTTAAATTAAAAATCTATTCAAAAATGACAAAATCGAGCTTCGAGGTGCACAACTACTTGTTTAGAGGTACATTCCCACCAAACTTTGTAGATTTGCGTGCAGTGGTATCTTCAGAACGTAGCGCACAAATACACAAACTTCCTTTTTAACACTTTCCAACCTAGTTGAAAAGTGTTTATGGCTTCAGTTTGTCTGCCGTATGGCCGTCTGCTGTCTGCCGTCTGGCCGTCTGCCGTCTGGCCGTGCTCTAACTCCCGTAAATATGCTCGGATTGCCCTGCAATTTTTATATGTTATTGTCGTTATCCATAGAATGTTCCCTATTTCAACTGAAGTGTGTAGCACTTATAGTTTTTTACAGGGACACTCAAAAGAATTCCGTTACATCACGGACTATGGGGAAAAATCATTTGCGGTTTATTTTAATGATGTTACACAATTTCAAACACATTGTAATTGATATATATCACTAAGGTGCATTACAAGAAGCTTAATATGGAATAGGGTGTGCATAGCACTTATAGTTACTTTACAGGGACAGTCAAAAGAATTCCGTTACATTACGTCTATGGAGAAAAATCGTATGCGGTTCAATTAAATAATGTTTCACTATTTTAAACGCATTGAAATTTATATATCACTAAGGTGCATTACAAGAGGCTTACTACAGAATATTGTGTGTATAGAAGTCATCGTTCATTTACAGGGACACACAAAAGATTTCTCTACTGTCTATTAACAATAATTCCTGGAAGTGCGTTTTAAGTTGCTGAACGCGACTTAAAATTTAACTCACTTTTTGTCTATTACTTGGTGTGTATAAATTCTGTAGATCCTATACAGTGCAGCACAAAAGTTCGCGAACACATTTGCGTCTATGGGCAGAAACTCCAGAAGGAGAATTTTAAACTGTGCTACGCGTTTCCTAACTAAACTAAAATGTAGCATCCTATGTAGTATATATACAAATCTATAGATCCTATACAGGGCTGAATAAAAGTATTCGGATATTATTCCGAATATTGTATATGGTGGAAATTCCTGAAATTACGTTTTTAAATATGTTATGCGTTTTCCAAATTGTTTACTTAGATGTTATCTTTCAGCTTATTAAATGGTCATGATTTGTAAAATTATTTTGGAAGCGTTGTAAAGTGTTACATAATCTATGCTTGATTTTTCATTCTTGTTTATTATTAGGGATTAAGTATATATGTGATTGTAAAATAGAAGTCTAAGGAACCTTTTTCAGTAAATTGAATTTTAAACCTGGAGAGTTAATACTTATCTCCTAATGATTCCAGCGTGGTGATGCTTTTTAAATGGCATGTTTTCCAAAAAAGTTTAAATATTTACATGTATTTGAAATATCACTCCAGTACTTAACCTGTTTTTATTAGTTATTTTGATCAATAACTTTTAAATTTTAATAATTGTGAATCGTTCTTTCTTTAATGGGTTGGCTATTAACTGTTAAGTAATTGTTTTCCGTTTGTAGTCAAAGGGGCTCAGTTTCTTATTTTACAAATCAAATCTGTAAAAGCATCTTAAAAATGATAGCAAATGCTGTAATTATGTAAAAAGAATCTAAATAATACTAATAAAAATGAAACGAAGCGCAAAACTTTGTTTAGTTTTGAATAGAAAAGAAAAAAGAACAAGAATCCAGTGTTCAGACGACAAATTTCTTGAGATAAAATGTGAAGTCTATTCAAATTTCGTCAATTTTAATAATTACGCCTATCATGCCAAAAACATACATGAAAATTCTCTTCTATTCGATTTTTAAAAAATTTGAAATGTCTCGACAAAATTCTGCAAAGATAATATATCTTAAATTCCAAACCATTCGGTTCGGTAGTTTTTGCGTTGTTATATGCGGACGGACGGACAGACAGACGGACAGACAGACAGACGGACAGACAGACAAACGGACGGACAGACGGACGGACCAAGCGACGACAATAGGTGCTACGTATTTATATAATTACGAACGCACCTAAAAAAGCTTTACACTCCTTATTCTACAGAAAGCATGTTTTAGCGCATCTCAGAAATTGATATTAATTTCATTATGTTTGTTAAACATGTATCAATTGCATGACTATCCGGATATATTTACGTGAGTTAAAGCACGGACAGAAAGACAGACAAACCGAATTCATAAACACTTTTCAACTATGTTGGAAAGTGTTAATGAAAATAAAGACAAGGAAGAAAGGAAGATTTCAGTTTAAATATATATTATATATATTATTTAAGGAGAAGAAATATAAAAAAGAGGGGCGGGTAATTTGTCTAAATTTGGATAGATTTGATTTAAATAAAAAATAGTTTAGAGGAGAATTTTGAATAAAACCAAAAAAAATGACATTTAACAAAACTCCCTGCGGGCGGAGAAAAAATAAAATTTTGTCATACCCAAAAGGCCAGAAAACACTAAAATGGGAAACAAAGTCCTGTAGGGTACTCGCTGCATTCCGATGAATATACTATGTGAGCCTGTTTGCTCTTAAAAGAGGGGGAGTAATTAGTCACCTGGAAGAGCTCAACTTGTATGTTACTATACGAAACGACCCTGAGAAAGACATTCCCATGTTTACCTATCAAAACAAGCCCATAAAAAATGTCATGGCCTCTGGCTTTTCTTATTAATGGGGCATAGTGTTAAAAGGTTTTATTGCAGTTTCGCTATAAAACAACAATCTGTTCCACTTCGAAATAATGGTAACGCCATAAAGATTACACAAATAGACTTGTTTCATGCCTACGTTATATAATGGACAATTGGAAACCTGCTTTTAAACGTGGGCATTGGATTTTTAAGTGAAAATAGTTTTTGACAAAAGCCTGGTTGTATCGTAACAAGTAGCCCAACGTAGTACTCTCATGATGTTGTATACACCGAATTTGTAAATGAGGTCTAAAGAGGTTTCACAAACAAGGCATTTAAGAAGTAAAAAAAAAAAGAAATGCCTTTCGTTCCCAAGAGAATTATTTAAAATGAAAAGAAAGGAAAATTTCAGTTTAAATAAATATAAAAAAGGAGGGGTGTAATTGGTCTAAATTTGGATAGATTTGATTTAAATAAAAATAGTTTAAAGGAGAAATTTGAATAAAACCAAAAATTTACATCTAACAACAACCTATACCTTTAAGAAAGAATACTCTAATTTCTTGAATTTTGGTACCGAATTGTGTTAATCAGTCTTAAAAGAATGTTAAACTTATAAAAGAGGTTATCCAGATAGAATTGTATTAAACTCATTAAAAATATATCCGTTAAAAATATATTTCTTATTGGGTCATAAAGGGTTATATTTTTGCTGATAAGTAAATATGTAGAGTAAAAATTATAGTGAGTTTTAGTAATTGTTCTCTGAAGTAATAAAATTTTCTGTTTTCTATGCTTGCTTGATTACAAAAAATAAGTCTACGTTTAAGTGAACCATCTTTCATAGATATGGAAGATTCGCACTTAGGTTCCTTAAACCAGTTCAGATATAGTATAAAAAAATTCCGTTCTAATGGATGCAAAAGAAAAAAGCTCATAAAATAAGAATTTACAGAAAGTGTCCTAAAACTATACAAGAACTGATTTACGAAATTTGTAGAAGGAGAAATTGAATAGCAAAATCGTATCTAAATTTGAAAAGAACTTTGAATATCCCAAACGTAATAGGGTGCATAATTATTATTTTCATCTTAAACCTTTAAAACTGGAGTGGGACATTTTCCGTATAAGACGAATATCTTTTAAAAGGCAAGGTACATTAATTCTTCTATGTTCAAATATTATATAACTGCTTTTATTACATTACTTTAGGACTGAATGAGTTGTGAGAAAGTCACATAGTTACAATACACTCAAATATGCACTCTGTCATAAAGAGTTATATTATATAATTTTATTTTACTATACAGTACAGCAAATTTACTTCCAAATGTTTTTTAATAATATATGGGTCGCCCAAATGAAAGTGGCACGTCGGTTTGAGAAATGGTTTAATGGTATTAATATAAATTAGTATACAAAAGAAAGAAGTAATACAGACGTAACAGATAGGCTAGACAAAGTCACCTTGTAGGTCCTTAGTGATAACCACATGCGCTTTACCAAGTCGTCACCTGTCGTCAGTATTGCTTCTTCCACTACAAAAATCCCTACACTATCGGAATACCGATCTGCATGACACACACTCCGTGCCATACACATTTTTCATTCGACGATAGATTTCACTAGCTCTCACCTTTTCCGCTGTTAAAAATTGCACGATCGCGCGTTGACACCGTTTGGAGGCATCCATGATACAAACGATGCCTTTTAACGTCCTCCCACGCTATCGCACACGCATCTGGCAGGATCTGACGATATCGCATGCATGCCCACCACTCTGCGCCCTCTATAGGAGCATGCGCAGTCATCTTTATCTTCAGATGGCGGAGTTATTACAGCAATGCCACTTTCATTTGGGCGACCCTTATAAAAATAAACGAAACATTTTGCTTTGAATCATAAGACATACATATAGATAAACAATATAAGATAAACATTGATAAATATTATCACTATTATAAGCAAATAACGAAAACAAATAATGAATTACTTTGCTCCAGAAAACTGAAAACCGACGCCAAAAATTTAATTTTACCTATTTTAAATACGGCGGATACGCTACGTCTTCGTCCGTTTTCTATAATGATATATTTACACAAGAAAACAAACCATTGTTTTTTTGTTTTTTAATTTAATTTTAAAATGCTCTTTTACTGGAATTTATGGTAAATAACCCAAAATATATTTCATAAACCACCCACTTTAAAAATCTGGTATAAGAAAAATTTTGTGATTTTTAAACCTTCACTCATATTGAAAGCATCTACACTTGCGTATAAATCTGGTATGCATTTTAATTCAGCATATAATGACACGTGACGACATATTACAGACAAATCGGACTTCTCTAGTAAATTTTATATAGCAAAATTTCGGAAGATCTGAAAACAGAAATAAAAGTTTTTGTTTTTTCCTTTTTAAAGTGATTATTTCTTTCAGGGAATATAAAAAAAATATTTATTTAATATTTCTTTCAGATGACTTTGATTTATTTTCTGCTTCTTTCCGGCTTACTTTATCCAGAATAAAAATATTTAAAACATCTAATTATCGGTTATTAAAAAATGGTAAAGCTGTTCACATAAACAAGACACTACGAAAAAAAAACATACAGCATAAAAAATAACCCAGGAAATGCTTGATCCTATTAATTAGCTGAAAAGAAAGTGAAATTTAAAAATATCTTCTTCTCAAACATCGTTGTTGCGCACAATATGATTTTTTGCCTGATTTTCATCCAATATTATCAACTGTTTTTTTCTTGTTTATTTCTTTTGTTTATTATTTATAAATTCGCATGTTTTCCATTTAATGAGAATGTTTTTAATGTTTCAGAATGTACGTTTCAGTTTACAAGGTTCAGCAATTGAAATATCAGAAAATTATGATGCCGTAAGAATGCTTTAAGGTAACTAGTGAGAACATCTTAATCTATACAAGTTTTTACTTTAGAAAATGCGTTTGGTACTGCTATTCATAGACACTTTTTGACAAAGCTTAAAAGTATTTATTGCGTTACTTGTCTCTACACTTTCTGAGTTTTGGAAATGCACTTGGATTCCAACAAAATTTATTTATGATATTGAGGCTCATTAGTGTAATCTCGATAAAAAATGGTGTGTATATAATTTATGTTTCATTTAACAATTATATCATATTAAGACGTGTGAGTGGTAAGTGGTAATCTATACTAATATTATAAAGGAGTAAAGATTGTTTGTTTGTTTGTAGGGGGTAATCTCTGGAACTACCGAACCGATTTCAAAAGTGATGGTAGCAAATTGATGGTGACAACCCCTGCTCCAACATAGGCTATATTTTATGTCGGTGCCACTACCCCAGGGGGTGCAGGAGCGAAAAACGTTCTAAAATTGCGATCTTTTCTATACTGAAGCAGCTAGAAATTTGAAATTTGGCGTTGTAGTTACTTATAAGATGTAAATGGTATCTAAGAACAACAAAAAAAAAAATCGAAATTTAAAAGGGTGAAATGAGCGAAAAGCGTTCTAAAAAAATTCTAAATTACAATTTCTATGGAATCTCCAGAACTACCGAACCGATTTGAAATTTGGCGTTGTAGTTATTTATAAGATGTAAATGCTATATAAGAACAAAAGAAAAAAAAAAAAAAAAAAAAATTAAAAGGGTGATATGAGCGAAAAGCGTTCTAAAAAAATTCTAAATTACAATTTCTATGGAATCTCTAGAACTACCGAACCGATTTGAAATTTGGCGTTGTAGTTACTTATAAGATGTAAATGACAAAGAACAAAATAAAAAAAAAATTCAAAATTTAAAAGGGTGAAATGAGCGAAAAGCGTTCTAAAAACATTCTAAATTACAATTTCTATGGAATCTGTAGAACTACCGAACTGATTTGAAATTTGGCGTTGTATTTATTTATAAGATGTAAATGCTCTCTAAGAACAAAATAAAAAAATAATTCGAAATTAAAAATGGTGAAATGACCGAAAAGCGTTCTAAAAACATTCTAAATTACAATTTCTATGGAATCTCTAGAACTACCGAATCGATTTCAAAAGTGATGGTGGCAAATTGATGGTGACAACCCCAGCTCCAACATAGGCTATCTTTTATATCGGTGTTGCTAACTCCAGGGGGGTGCAGGAGCGAAAAACATTCTAAAATTGCGATTTTTTTTTATACTGAATAAGCTAGAAATTTGAAATTTGGCATTGTAGTTATTTATAAGATGTAAATGCTCTCTAAAAACAAAATATAAAAAAATTCGAAATTTAAAACGGTGAAATGAAGGAAAAGCGTTCTAAAAACATTCTAAATTACTATTTCTATGGAATGTCTAGAACTACCGAACCGATTTGAAAAGTGATGGTGGCAAATTGATGGTGACAACCCCTGCTCCAACATAGGCTATATTTTATGTCGGTGTTGCTAACTCCAGGGGGGTGCAGGAGCGAAAAACATTCTAAAATTGCGATTTTTTTATACTGAATAAGCTAAAAATTTGAAATTTGGCATTGTAGTTACTTATAAGATGTTAATGCTCTCTAAAAACAAAATAAAAAAAAATTCGAAATTTAAAACGGTGAAATGAGTGAAAAGCGTTCTAAAAACATTCTAAATTACTATTTCTATGGAATCTCTAGAACTACTGAACAGATTTCAAAAGTGATGGTGGCAAATTGGTTGGGACAATTCCCTGTTCCAACAGCCTCTTTAATAAAAAACTATGCGTTTCTGACGACTGGGTTTTTCGCTAATTGTTGCCACAGATTAATCTCGGAAAATGAAACATTTGAAGTTACTGAAAAAAAAAATAGTAGCTCGAAAAGTATTTGTCAGAAAATTGTTAGGCGAACTGCGTTTGAAAGGTAAAAAATTGTATTTTTCTTGATATAAATTTCAAATCTAATGATTATGCCTTTTTTCAAATATTGAATTTGAAAAACTACCAAATTTGACAATGGAGTACCATAGCGAAATCTTCATGCGTTAAAAGCTAATGATAAGGGCGACGTGTCCTGGCGTGTATATTGGCTATAGCACGAGTCACAAATTATAGTAGCCTTATTATTCTGTTAAAATATAAAAGTGAATTATGAAATGTCAAAATTTTGTTGGATTAAAAGTTCGTTAAATTGACCAGCGTAGCGGGCGTAGCTTGCTAGTATATATATATAGGCATAGAAATATATTTGAAGGTTTTCAGAAGTTAGAAGCGTTAAATTGAACACTGTTTATGGAATGATATTCTTAAATTCTTATGAACTTCTTAATCATGTAATTTTTTAGATAAACAAGCACATTTCATCAGGGGGGTGCTCTGCCTCCTAAACCCTCCGTAATCTTATTAAATTTATATTCGTGATTTCTATTGATTGCGTAAATGATTATAGTATATATTGGCTTTCGTTCTACACAGTGGTTTTATTAGGATAAGCAACAATTTCGAAAATATAATGTTACCCTAATACCCAAATAGCAATATTTACTTACCTACCAACCACAAAACACCTGCATCTGATGGATATGTTGAATAATATATCATGTACAAAAGCAACTTATGGAAATATAGACTGAATCTACTATATTTCACCTATATATATTTTAGAAATTTTGTATTGCAATTTTTGTTTCGGAAAAACAGTTTTGATGGTCATTCTATAATATTTATTTAATCTAAGTACATTCTGGTCCAACTCGATGGCATTAGCGTACTAAAGTCTCCTCAAAATAGCCATATTTAGAAACTTTTAAACCTATTGGGTAATCATTCATAATCGCGCCCACTGCCAATTCACTAAATTGCAAACATGATTTAGTGCTATAAAGTATGTTTTATGATTGTATTTTTTATGATAGTTTTTATGTTCTCAAGTTCCAGTAATGGTAATATTTCAGGATCGTTTTACTACTCTAATTTCTTCAGATTAATCACCTCATTGTACGAGTTATTTTATCCTATTCTTAAAATTATATTAACTTTTCAACGACAAAATATCCACATCTGTTCCAGAAAATGAATAATATCTCATCTAACAAATATAAACTCATCTTACAAAACTTGAATCCATATTACACGTTCAATGTTTTTGTAATTTTCGTTTCAAAAAAATATTTCGTAATCATTCTATAGTAGTTAAGTGGCAACTTGTGTCAAAGTAAATTCTCTTTTATGTCAATAGAATACGAAAATCACATGAAAATAATGTATTTTGCTAATAAAGTATTGCAGAAAAATAATGCGAGTTATTTGAATTTTATTATTTTGATATTCTTTGAAATAGGGTTGCTAAGCAACTCATAAATTAAAGAGAAAAGTAAAAAGAAATGCATTTTAAAATTTGTAAAAAAAAATTAAAATAAATTTTTTATATTTCCCGAACAGATGCAAAGCATCTTCCAATAACCATTAATTTCTAAATTCTAATAAATGGATCGTCAATTTTCAAAGCTATTGGATATATTTAAAACCTCCATATCGAAAATTTTAGCAACCATAATTTTACGTTGTAATTCATTATTCAAATATGCGATTTTCATTTCAGTTAAAAATTAAATTTGAAAATAGTATCTATTCCCATAGGAAAGCATTATGACCTAAAAAGAAATGTTCTGTATTTTTCGAACGAATGAACCATATGTAACTAAAAACTATACAGCTAATTCCAGGTACTTCACCAACATATCTACCGAAAATAAACCTAATCGGATGATTTTTGCGGAAGTTATCGCGGAGCACACAGACAGACAAACAAATGGAAAGCAAAAACTTTTTGGGTCTCCAGAGTAAGCCTCAACTGACGTTTCGGCAATAAATTCGTAGATTAGGTATGAGACAAGAAACACTATTGTCCTATTTATGCGAAAGTTCCAAGATAAAGTACAGTGTGCGGGATGCACATCTCATACATATACAAATCCTTGACCGGATGTCGGCCGTTTGACCTTTGTCACAGTTCCAAGGACTGTCTTCTCAGAAAAACTATTTCTTAGAATTCTCCGTCCAGAATCTTGTTTACTCTCTTGCCAGCATCCAGCTTTGCGCGGGGTTTACAAGTCTCTGTGGGTAGGATATAATCGATATAATCTTCTAATACAAGCTGAATCATACCCGCCATTTAACAGAAACCAAGCTAAAACCGGTTAGCTTACCGCAGTTGACGAGTGACAGTGAGAGGAACGGAAAATCTCTGCACTGGTGGTAAACTAATGCTGAGCTGGGTTACAATATGGAAGTTATTTTGGCCAACAAGATGGATATGCGTCAGCTCCCTTTATAGGAAACTTAGGTACAACTACCTATAGACACGGTGTCCGTATTTGCTCCTTCAGCTGCATTCCCATGTTCGCCACAATGACTAGCTTTGTCTCGAGTCCTCGATGACCTCCGAGGTGATATTTCTCCGAGCTCATCTATCAATGTGGGGCGTGGCAAATTATAAGAGGATCTGTATTATCCTTTAGTGTAGTAACGTCCATGAAACTAAATGAATTCTTTATTTATTGATATCAATTAAAAAGACCTCGCATAATGTTTCTCACGACTGTGCCCGTCAGTTCCTTGCTGCATTTCTTCTAAGAGGTTTTCTAGCTGAGAAAAGCGTTTTAATTACTAACTAGTAAATCTGCAGATCAGGAGCCTCAACAACAGCCCTGAAAATCATTGTTTTTTAATACCACTTTTCATATTTAACATCTTACAATCCGTAATTTATTTTTTTATATTACATACATAGTATTTATAGACATAAAGCACTTCGAAGGTTTTCAAAAAATAGAAGCGTTAAATTAAACATGGTTTATGCAATGATATTCTGACATTCTTATGAACTTCTTATTCATGTAATTTTTTGGATAAAAAGTATATTTCTTCAAGGGGGCAGAGCCCCCTGCAGCCCCCATAATCGTGTTAAAGTTATATTCGTGATTCCCTATTGATTGTGTGAATGATTATAGTATATATTGGATTTCGTTTTATACTATAGTTTGATTAGGAGGAGCAACAGTTTGGAAAATAATTTCATGTTATTCTAATGCGCAAATAGCAATATTTACTTACCTTCCAACCACGAAACACCTGTATCTGATGGATAAGTTGAATAATATATCTTGTACAAAAGCAACTTATGGAAATGTAAACTGAATCTACTATATTTCACTTATATCTATTTTAGAAATCTAGTATAATTACAATTTTGTTTCAGAAAAACAGTTTTGATGGTCATTCTATAATATTTAGATGCAAGATTAAGTACATCCTGGTCTACTCGATGGCAATAGCAGACTAAAATCTCCCCTCCCCCCCAAAATATATATATATATATTAGTCAGATTTGGAAACTTTTAAAACTATTGGGTAATCATTAATAATCGTGTCCACTGTTAATTCACTAAATAGAAACTGTGATTTGGTGCTATAGAGTATTTTTTGTGATAGCTTTTTATGATCTCAGTTTCCAGTAACTGTGCTACATTTCCAGTAATTGTGGTTCAGGTTGTATGGATGCGTTTTACTAAGCTACTTTCTAGATTAACCATCTAGTTGTACGAGAGATTTTATCCTATTTTTAAAATAATACTAATTTTCAACCACGAAAAATCCAAATCTCTTCCAGAAAATAAATGATATCTCATGTAAAAATGTTTCGGCAATCATTCTATAGTAGTTAAAAGATAACTTGTATCAAAATAAATTCTCATTTAATTCAATAAATTACTAAAATTACACGAAAATATTTTATTTTCCGAATAAAATATGGCAGCAAAATAGTCCGAGTTAATTGAATTTTATTATTTTGATATTCTTTGAAATATAGTTGCTAGGTTACGGTTAAATTAAAGAGGAAAATAAAAATAAATGCATTTAAAAATTTGCAAACAATGATAAAATAAAATGTATTATACTATTAGAACACATGTATAAAATTGCATTAAAAATTATACACCTAATTAAAAAAAATCTGACAAATGTATTAACAAAATTTCAAATTAATTTGAATAATTTAAGACCTGACTCGATAAATTTTAGCCTTCATAACTTACCGGTTAAATACATTTATCAAATGCGCATTTTTTTTTCAACGAATGATAAATTTCAAAATCGTCTGAATTCCCATAAGAAAGCATTATGACCTAAAAAGAAATGTTCTATATTTTCAGAAGAAATGAACCAAAACTATACAGCTAATTCCGGGTACCTCACCAACATACCTACCAAAAATCAACCTAATCGGATCATTAATGTGGCAGTTATCGGACAGACATATATAACAGACAGACGGACGGACGGACGGAAATCAAACACTTTTCGGGTCTCCAGAGTGAGCCTCAACTGAGGTTTCGGCAATTAAGGCCTTTTATACGTTACATTTCGCAATTATGTTGCGAATTTCTTTAAAATAGATTCATTATTGTTAAAGTTAAGACGGAAAATGTGGGTTCTTATTGGAGATACCACTTTGGCTACCAATAAAAAGTTTTTCATGAAATGTGTATTCAATTCAGTATAGCAAATTCCTTTGAATTCCAATTTTTGTCTTAACAAATAAATTGTATATTTTAGTGAATAATGAAATATCAAGAACAAGGATTCCTTTATTTAGTTTTAACACACAAAATGATTTTTAATCAAATTAGGATAAAGTGATATTTAGGTTATTATTTAAAAGCAATAGACTTCAAGATTTTCTTTGGGAATTTAAAATTTAAATATTTTATGTAAAAAAGTAAAGTTTTAGAGAAAAAAATCAATGATACGTAATCTACCGACATTATTTTCGTAAATTAAGTAAGTTTTGAGTTAACAGACATTTCAATTCATATTCAGCAATTGAAACTAATAATCGTAACTATATTAAATCATGACTGCACAAAAAAATCACTTTATTAGCCGCATTAAAATATCTCAAATTTTTTGCTTGTGAATAAAATAATTCGAATGATTGAATTTCTTTTATATTGCAGATATTTCAATGAAAACCTAATTTTGAAAAATATTGTTTTTGAAGAAGAAATTCTTTTGTTGAACAATAGGTTTAGAGTATTTTTTATAAGTTTTAATGAGAATTAGATGAGGGGCACAATGCATTGCATTTCTATTGTACGGTAAAATGGATTTTGAGAAAATATACCTTATAATGTTTAGAAAAAAAAAATATTTATTTTATTAAATTCCTTATATGTAGTAAATCATACTTAGAAGGCAGATACAATAAAAATTGCGGATATTGCACTTTAAAAAATATGTTACTCTGATTCAATTCCAGTAAAAATCGAAGAAAAAATGCCCGTTTTCAATCACGTCATTTTCAAAGTGAAAACATGTTGCTGTCCGATGTCCCAACATGATTTTGTCCAATAATTTCAGAGTTTTTGAATAGAACGCCATGTTAACGCAATTTAAAAAATATTTTAGTTAAAAAAAACTGTTTGAATTAAAGTCGATATGTACGTATGTATGTGTGTGTGTGTGTATTTGCGTAACAGGGTGCCATTTTTACAAAAAAACAGCTTTCCCCTTTTCTGTTTATTCATTATCGTCTTAGACACCCTGTATTCCAAATTAATTTTTAATTTTAAAGGGAAATTGATATCGATAAAAATAATCCTTAATGTTTTTGTTCATTTTTTCATAAAAAATATTTTGCGGCAGAGTTAGGAGGGTGCTCTATCTCTCATTTTTTTCGACGAAAGACATTTTTGGCAACTTTAAGATCTAAGAAATATTCTACAGTAAAGTTATTTCCACATCTTCCATACAGCGTCCAAAAAGTGGATATTCCCCTTAAAGAACCATTTTCCGTTACCAGTGCATTTGTTTGCATACAATCCAATTATACGTTCATATCAGGGAATACTCTGTTTAGCTAAGAAAACTCATTTGGGCGTCAGTGGGACTGTGCTTTTAAACTGTTTTTGGAAAAACGGGAAGGAGTATCGTGCGCCACCCCGCGCGTGTGTGTGTGCCTTTTATATAAATCTTTATCATTTCCGATTATGATTAATTATTTTTTTAAATAAGGTAATTTCGTTTAGAATTATTTCTGATATTTAATGATAAATTTAATTTTTTCAAGAATGTATGATATCTATCTCTATAACATCTGAATATAAAACTATTACGTGACAATTTTTATTAACAAATTAGGGTTGTATATATTCGTTATTGGTTGCTGGAAAATATACTAACATGTGATTTCAAAGGTGTTTAATATATAAATATATATATTTGTCGGAAGAATATTTCATTACATATGACACGAAAACTAGGAGTAATGAAAAGTAAAAGAATAAATATCTTTGCGGCTACTTTACGTATCTTACACTCTACAGATGAAAGGGACAAAAATATGTATTATTGTCTTGGCATCAAAAGGAGAAAAAGATTAAACGAAATTAGGATCTTTTTTTTGGAAATACACTTGCAATAAAATAAATCGACTTGAAACAAAAATTCAGTCAATAATGAAGTAATAGTTAATCATTCCATTACTTACTTTTTACACAATCAGGATAAAAAATTAATATTTCAGTTAATCGAAGAAACTTTCAAGATTTATTTTACAAATTAAAAAATTATGGACATTAACGCACATTTTTTTTACTTTTTTGAAAAAAATATACGAAAAAGGTATTTACAAAAATAATTGCAGTTTTTAATTATATTTCGGAGTTAATAGACATTTCAATTTATATGCAGCAATTGAAAACTATGTATTTAAGCCCGACTACGCAAAATGATAACTCCTTATTAGCCTTACTGAAACAAATCTAAAATTTTGAGACTCCAAATACAATCATTCGAAAAATTTATATTTTACATGATACTTTTTTTTTACTTTTGAGTAAAAAAATAATTTTTAAAAATATTGTTTTTGCAGAAAAAGAAACTTTTGTTGAACTTTAAGATTTGAACATTGTGTTTTAAACTAGAATTCGATGGTTGGTAACCGAATGAAATGCATTTGCAGATTTTTAATTTTTTAAGAAAAAATCCATTGTATGGTGATAAACAACTAAATATTTTTTTTTATTAAAGTCCTTGTAAGTACGAAATTATGCTTAGAAGGTAGGCTAAATAAAAATTGCAAAAACTGAGTTTTGAAAAATGTTATTCTGATCCAATTGCAGTAAAATATTACAGCTTTCTTCTAAAAAGTGCACATTTCCAATCGCGCTATTTTCACGATTAAAAACATTTTTCGTTTGAACAGGTTGGCATATAATGATCTACCTTGGTATTCCTTAGGCTCTATTTCGTATTCGAACATGGCTTGTAAAATTTTTTTCAACTCTCATGTGTCTCAGTTTCCCAATTCTGAAAACAGGGCTGAGGGCAGTATTAGGACTCTTTTTAATCAAAAAACGCAAAGATGATTTCCTATTTTGTAAACTCGTGTGTTCACTATATAAAAGTTGTAAAAGTACCCAAAGTACCCAGGTTCGAGTCCTCGTCCCGGCATATTTTCGCTCTGTTGGAAATCTCAACCAGGATACTCCAACCATTGGATATAATTCACCTAGTTGAATATACTTTCCTCTGTTCATTATGACCTAATTACAGGGTACACAGGAGTTTCCGTGCTATTCCATATTCATCATGTAAAATGCTATAGTTATAGCTCGGATGAAATTATCCTTGTCCACCAAATAAGAGTGAAATATGCCAACCAGGATATCGTCGGAATAGCTCAGTAGGGAGAGCGTTGGTACGGCAAACCAAAGTACCCAAGTTCAAGTCCTGGTTCCGGCATATTTTCGCTCTGTTGGAAATCTCAAACAGGATACTCCAACCATTGGATATAATTCACCTAGTTGAATATACTTTCCTCTGTTCATTATGACCTAATTACAGGGTACACAGGAGTTTCCGTGCTATTCCATATTCATCATGTAAAATGCTATAGTTATAGCTCGGATGAAATTAGCCTTGTCCACCAAATAAGAGTGAAATATGCCAAACAGGATATCGTCGGGATAGCTCAGTAGGGAGAGCGTTGGTACGGCAAACCAAAGTACCCAGGGTCAAGTCCTGGTTCCGGCATATTTTCGCTCTGTTGGAAATCTCAACCAGGATACTCCAACCATTGGATATAATTCACCTAGTTGAATATACTTTCCTCTGTTCATTATGACCTAATTACAGGGTACACAGGAGTTTCCGTGCTATTCCATATTCATCATGTAAAATGCTATAGTTATAGCTCGGATGAAATTAGCCTTGTCCACCAAATAAGAGTGAAATATGCCAACCAGGATATCGTCGGGATAGCTCAGTAGGGAGAGTGTTGGTACGGCAAACCAAAGTACCCAGGTTCAAGTCCTGGTTCCGGCATATTTTCGCTCTGTTGGAAATCTCAACCAGGATACTCCAACCATTGGATATAATTCACCTAGTTGAATATACTTTCCTCTGTTCATTATGACCTAATTACAGGGTACACAGGAGTTTCCGTGCTATTCCATATTCATCATGTAAAATGCTATAGTTATAGCTCGGATGAAATTAGCCTTGTCCACCAGATAAGAGTGAAATATGCCAACCAGGATATCGTCGGGATAGCTCAGTAGGGAGAGCGTTGGTACGGCAAACCAAAGTACCCAGGGTCAAGTCCTGGTTCCGGCATATTTTCGCTCTGTTGGAAAAATCTCAACTATGATACTCCAACCATTGGATATAACGCTTAGATGATTTTCTATTTTGTGTTCACTATATAAAAATTGTAAAAAAAAGTCATTTACGTGTTCCAAATGTACTTTTTCTTTCACCCACCATAGCAACAATAAGGTAAAATGTGCAACAATAAGGTAAGCGTTCAATTTTCAGATTTCTATAATGTATAATTCAGCATGTAAGGTAATATAAATTTTCCCCTTCCTAATAGGAATCAAGGCAAAGACGTTAGAGTGAAAAGTGAAATGTTGAAAGTAAATTTCAAAGCAATAAAGCTGAAAAATTGCAGAGGGCGGAATTTGTGGAAAGTCTTTGAATAGAATGTATATATTAAAATATTTTCATTTTATGAATTAAAATCTCTGTCGTATTTTAAAATTGGCGTTATCTTACAGTATTGCGCACTTGTGTAATGGCTGCTGTCTTCAAGACACTCTGTTGATATTGAAATTTTTTTTTTAAGTTTGAAAGAATAAATGACAAATAAAGATAAGATTATATTTTAAATTATATAATTTTATTTTTATTTTTTATCTTCAATAATTATTAAAGATATAATTAAAGCCATATTTATAAAAAAAATATTTAGTTATTTCATAATTAACAAATGTTTAATAATGTTTCTTATTTATTTATATTTTTCCAATAAAAACATATCGAATACTGGTGAAAAAAATCGGATGTAGCATAAGGAACCTTTTATAAGATCAAATAAATAAGTAAAATCATGACTATTATTTATAATTTTGATTATTCAATTTTTCGGATTGTGTTCTACAAAAGGAAAACAAATGTTATGTGGCTATATTTATGATTACCGATAAATATGCGTTTTTATAACATTACAATTTAACTAAAGCTGTTATCACACGGACGACCATACGATATGAAGTATATGCTATTGCCTTTCGCTTGCTTGGAGCTACACTTTCACGCTGTAACTAGGGTTATTTTCCCTACTGAAAATTATCTGCTAATGTAAGGAGAGGGCGTAACATTTGACGAGTAATTGCAGCAGTTGTTTTAATATTTAGTGTAGAGTTCGATTGATACACAGGAAGCATTATCGCATACTAACATTTTATATATTGCAGTTTCTTTTCCTGTCTGTTCTATATATATAATATTGTGATCATTTTAATTAAAATTCCAAGATTATAAAAACAATACTCTTGCTAATATAACATTAAAATTCTAAATTATAGAGTCCATATCTTCACTTTACGTCTTTCATTACCTGTAAATATTAAGAATTCTCAACTATTAGTATTAAGTGATTTAGAAAAAAATAGTATATTAAAACTAGTTTTTTGTCACATGTATTGGAACCGCACTTTATCACTAAGCCGAAATCTGTAACGCAAAGAAAGATTTTAAGTTTAAGTTATTTTGCCAAAATCACTATTAGGACATTTTTAGTTAATATATTTTACATATTTTAAATGTAATTCATGTTAAATATTGAATGTAATATAAAAATGAAATAAGTAATAGAATTTAGATATAGTTCCCATTCTTTTGCAGTTTTTCTTCCTTGGTTTTGACGATTTTAATCATTTTTCGAAAGTTTAAATGAGTTTTTGATATTTTTCGTTTCAAAAACACATTCCTTATTTTTTATATATATTGTGTACATTCCTGGGGGGGGGGGGGGGAGTTATATCCTCTACTAACTCTGCCGCAAATCACTGTATAAAAATGTCACAAGTAACAATAGATTACTAATAACATCTAATAATAATGCTGTACATAAATTTTGCTAGGGGGAAGGATGAAGTTACGTATAGCAATTGTAACATATTCTAAAACTTTTAGTACTAAACCCTAATTTCGACATCATATTTTTCGGTAAATTTTACCTTCCTGTATCAAACTGAAAGTCACTCGTTAAAGTAGTTTAGAAATTACGCAGGTTTTATGTTTGTACCTCCTAATGTTAAATAAATGTTCGATCGTCGCAAAACAGATTACAAGACAAGTGCTTTTTAAGCATAACTTAAAAACTATTTGGCGGAATGAGCTTTAATTTTGGGTTTGCACATTTGAAAATTCTAGAAATCTATTTCTGTTAAGAAAGTTTTACGTCACAATTCATTTTTGTTTTCAAAAATAAATAAATTTTATTTATTTATTATTTATTTATTTTTTATTATTTTTTTGAAGGGAAGCAAAAAATACAAAGTAAAAAAAGGGCACAATTTACTTAACAAATTGAAAAACATATAAAGGTTTATAATTTATACACCGCTAGGATGGGGAAGACAAAATTGTAGGGTGGTTGAAATTCAATAATTAAAAAGGAAAAATAGACTGAAAATGACATTCTCACCCGCATACATTAAATACAATAATCCAACATGAAGTGAAAAATTAGCCAGAGCCGGGAATCGAACCTGGGGCCATAGCGTTCCGGGCTATGGCTATAACCACTGAGCCACTCCGGCTGAGAAAGAGAGAGAGAGAGATTCCGAACCTGCAATTTCTCACTAATAAACCATGTTGGAGAGAAAGTCGCCAACCATCTAACAGACAGCCTTGGATGACCGAACAACTGTGATTAGATTTTTACTATTCCACCGATTTACGAATAAATATGTATGTCTGTCTGATGCGTGTTTGCTTGCATTTTTATCTTTGGCGATATAATTTGGCAACAAGTACGAAATAACGCCAAATATAGCTGCAGAAAGTAGTTGAAGAAAATAGCTGCAGAAACTACTACAGTTTGAGAAGTAAATAAGTGACTACGACAGTACAATTATAACATATAGCAAATAATATAAGGAATTGAAATAAAATAATCGCAATATATAACTTTAAATTAGTAAATAAAGTTCTTATCGGGAATGTAAATAACAAACTCCGACGAGATAATCGACGTATATGTAATTCTTTAATTTCAAAAAACTGCACATTTTTAAAGTTCTTTTCGTGTATAATTGGTCCCTGTGTTACTAAAGATTTGCCTTTTTCCTTAATTCTTCTGTATTTTTGGTTTCAATATTTGCGACCACGTTAAACATAAGATATTGAGTTACTGACGGTGGCCATTTTGGAATTTTTAGAGAGCTCTGATTGGTGGATTTCGAGCTGATACCTATCGTAGAGGATACAAACTACTGTAAGTTAGATCTTTAAGAAATTACGAGAGGCAATCTATCAAACGGGACGATTTCAAGCGTTTTCCTCTTGAAAAACGTGTTTCGGATGAAATATCTGATATTGACTATGATATGAGAGTACGTGTCATAGCACCATAAAACGTATATATTGTTTTATAAAAAATAACTTGATTAAAAAATAAACTACGACAATAGCGCAATATTTAAAAGAATATTTCAACATGTGTATTATTTTTGTATAAGAATAAAAAAAATAGGATTAACACTTCTGAATTAATCGATAGTGATCTCGCATGCTTTGCATGAATAATTAGATTACTATTTTAAGAAAAAATGAAACGAAAACAATTTTATTTGGAACTTTTTGAAAGTCACAGACCATAAGTGTGTTTCACTGAAGTTACACGTGTAGATTAAAAAAATATATTTATTTATTGCTAAGGAAAAATGCAAAAAGAAAGTTTTGATTGAGTTTCTTTCAATAATGAGACAAATATTTTCATTTCTTATTTAATCATTAAATAACAAAACAGCAATCAAAATTTAATTTATTTTATGCCAGTGAGAGATATTGTAAATATTTGACTCTAGGTACATCTCTTGTACACTAATGATATGTTTGCATTTCGAAAATATTTTACAATAGAAATAAACTTTATTTAAAATATCATATTCAGTGAATCTGTTTTGGAACTTTTAGGCAAATAAGTTAGAACGATAGTTAGTAGAATAATTTAGACGAATAATTTAGAACTTTAAGCAAATCTAGACCTTCTTACGCAATTAGAATTTGCTTTGCCCAAATGATGATGTAAATACAAATGATGTTTTTACAAATGATGTAATAGGCAACAAGATTTCGCACATCAAAGCGTCATTGGATGCATCATCGAGGCTGACGAAAAAGACAGGCTACCGCGGTGCCTTCCACTTATCTTTTTTTACAGACCGCTAGAGTGACGTGATGCTCTTTTCGTACACCTGCATTGGTGCATTCGAGCATCACGTGAGTCCCGCGGTCTGTAAAAAAAGATTTGCGCAAAGCACCGCGGTAGCCTTTCTTTTTCGTTAGCCTCGATGCATCATAGAACCTTTCGAATAACAATTTGCTCTCAGCTGCGTATCATACGGATTATTGAACAGGTCATATAAATGATAAGGAGGTCTTTGTTTGAAAATATATTTTACCGTTTTCAAAAAGTCTAACTTGTTTCCGTGGTAAAGGGGAGCATGTAATCCACGTATGCAAAAAGGTAACTTTTGGAAGACACTGTATACCTTATAACGATGAAAACAAAGCATCCTAATTTTAAGTGCATACAGAAAAAAATCCTACAAGACTTGCGCATTTCGAAGAATGGCTTCTTAAGACTATCATAATTTTATTGTTAGAACATTTCATTGAGAAATATTAAAGAAAGAATCACATGTTTTGTTTATTTTTTAAATAATGAAAATTAAAAATATTTCATAAGTTTTTGCTCGAGATCCGCATAATTATAGCGCACATTAATCCCTGGATTGATTAGTTATTTAATCGAAAAAAATATGTAGAATAAAATTAATTCTTTACGCTGAAATAATATAGTTATTTTATTAGCGCTGCTTGCTTTTAAAGAAGATAAATCTTGTTTTATTTAAAAACATTACGCAAATTAAATTGCTCAATACAATATTTTACTTTGTGATACACAAACCTGAAAAAACGCAGCAATATTTGTAGCTAATAGATAACGCTTTATATATGTATAATAAAATAAAAGAGCTATTCAAACTCAAAGAATTGCTAAGGGAAGAAACTATGCTTCTAATAAATCCACTTGCATTACTTACTTCGTTATACTTTAGATGGAATTTTGAAATGGTTTCACTTGGTCTTTTTTGAAAATGGGTTTAGCGTTACTTACTAATATTATTGACAAATTTCTAATATTAGTAAACAATTTTAAAAGGAAAACTCTTTCTTTACATACTTTAGATAACTGAAGTTTGTCTGCTTTCTATGTTTCAAGGACTTCTCTATCTTAAACTTTAATTCAAATTTGATATTTACTAAACATTTTCCACTTTAGTTTAAGTAGTTGTAATTTTTAATAAATTGAATAAAACAAAACATATACCTAAACAATTTTTAATTTTTGAATGGTGCGAAAATGAGTCCGTCAAACATCGCCTATTTCTGTTTTTAATAAATCTTAACTTTTAATGTATTTAATGTGTGCTACGTTGCAATGTAAAAAAATGAATGAAGTAATGAGTAGAAACACTTTCCCAAAACTGCGAATAGATTAGTGAATTGGAAGTACATTTGACATATTTCTCACTGATAGAACAATTCCGTACCAGCAAACAAAGTGGAATGACAAAATTTAAATCAGCTTATTTAATGACCGATTAAATAAGGCGAAAAAAATTATTAAACTTAGTGATAATCAGCCTATTAGTCCATCACCTAAACACATGGACCTCTTTTAGGTAGATTACATTCTCCCCTAAGTTGGAATTTCTGAAAAAAATTTGCCCCTCATGACTTCCAGAACCCAGTTCAAAACTTTATATCTATCTATATAATTTTTTATGGACAGGATAACTTCAATAATTATGCACAAATCTCTACCAAACTGATACATAAAATGAAGGGACATAAAATCTCGGTCAAGTTCGTTGATGGGTAAAATCGAACCAAAGGGGGGGGAGGGGGGGAATGGGGAGATTTTTGTGAAAACAGAAAAAACCCATAACTTCTTAATTATGATACGTATCGAATCCGTTAAAAGTTATTATTATTTCTAGGAAAAGGGCCACCAGAAATTTATGTATGACAG
Organism: Maratus michaelseni; assembly: GCA_963931845.1. Lineage (NCBI taxonomy): Eukaryota > Metazoa > Arthropoda > Arachnida > Araneae > Salticidae > Maratus > Maratus michaelseni. Next base: position 7,944,167 of record OZ007586.1, read on the forward strand.
ATTTTTGATATCATTAAAAATGTCCTCAAAGAGGGGGGGGGGGGGGTAATAGTGGTTTAACAAGAAAAAAATCACAAGATATCAAATCCGCTTAAATTTCTTATAAAACTTGTTAATATTATCTGCAACTTTTGCATTGCCAAGTGTTTTATAGGACAAACCCTTATAGAAAAAAAATTAAAAACTCCGCCTACAGACGCAATGAGTTTTCGAAGTGGGCGGTCCCAACTGCCGCATCATGGCAAAAATGTCATTTCTTCTGCAATTCCCAATAAACAGGCGCCCCACGGTCTGTGTCTTCGAAATCTACCTAGGAAAAGGGCCAAAAATTTATGTATGACAAATTTTTGATATCATTAAAAATGGTCTCAAGGGGGGAGGGGGAATCATAATTTCGTCATTTCACAAGATATCAAATCCGCTGAAATTTTTTATAAATATTCCTAATATTATCTAAAACTTTTATATTAACAAGTTTTTTATAGGACCAACTCTTATAACAAAAATAAATAAATAAATACAAAAAATCCCTGCCGGCTCCGCCCATACGCACAGGTAGACTTCGAAGTTGTCCCAACTGCCCAAGAAGAAGTCCCAACTGCCGCATCATGGCAAACAGTTCCTTCTTCTGCAATTTAAAATAAACAGGAGCCCCACGATCTGTCAGGGATTTTTTTAATGTCTAAATGCTTCTGGTATTCGCTCTAGTGGAAATGCGGTGTTTGATGGCAAATGGTTAGTCTATGCAATAAGATACCAATATTAAAACTATATAATTAACAATAACCTTAACAATATTGTGTATAGTTATTTTAAAAGAGTAAATATAGTCATTATGAAAAAACGAAAACTGTAAAATTGCTTGAAAAATCTGTTAGCTGCGATAACTGTAATAAGTTTATTTTACAGAAACAAATCCAGTTGTACGTCATAAATGTAATTTAGTTAGTTAGCAATACAAAACTAAAAAGCTACATAAGTAGATAATAAATGGGTGTTCGGCGCCAGCACCGTTTGCACCGTCGACCTCAAGGTTGAAGGACGGTCACGATACGGCGTTGCGGAAGTACGTCACAGAGATAAGAGATAAGAGGAGTGGGGAAATAAGCGAGGGGAGAGATACGGGAATGGGGAAATAACCAAGTCTAAGAGGGGGATTATTTTAATTAATGGTAGAGGGACATTAGTTTAATTAATGAATGAATCATTTAACGCTCCGGACAGTTTTTTTTAGAGAAAGATAATTTTAATGCTTTTAATTTCTAAATGTTATAGATTGAATTCCTCCCCCCCACCCCTAGAATTATCATGTTATATTAGGATGAGGTATTTTTTCTAATTTGTTAGAGAATAGATTTTTTTATGATGAAACGGATTTTCCAAAAATTAAATTTCTTCCAAAATTATTTTTTAGAGATTTTTTTTTTAATTGTGGACCCACCATAACCACACGCTATGAAAACAATTCATAACGCCACAATTTTTTTTTCAAAATGTATTCGATAAAAGTTATGCAAAAAACAGAGAGTTTGATTAAAATACAGGGTCTATAAGATGATTAAACATGCTGCAATAAAGTGCACCCTCCCCCTCCCCCCATTTTTTTATTTTAGCAGAGTGCCCTTCGACACAAGTGAGGCTAAAAATATAAGTCTCCTTCAAAAAATACAAAGTGCCACACGAAAATTGTATAGGGGAATAAATTGAGGAAATAGCTCCCACTCCCCCCTTTTGCCCCAGAGGGCCCTTCGATGTAAGTTAGGCTAACAATACAGGATACCCTTCAAAAATACAGAGTACCCATCAAAAATAGAGTATCCTATAAACATGATTCACCACACTAAATTTAAGTGTCTGTCCTCTCTTTTTAACACTTTCCAACCTAGTTGAAAAGTGTTTATGACTTCGGTTTGTCTGGCCGTCTGTCCGTGCTCTAACTCCCGTAAATATGATCAGATTGCCCTGCAATTTTTATATGTTATTGCCTTTATCTAAAGCATGTTCCCTATTTCAACTGAAGTGTGTAGTACTTATAGTTTTTTTTACAGCGACACTCAAAAGAATTCCGTTACATTACCGTCTATGGGGAAAAATCATTTGCGGTTTATTTCAATGATGTTACACAATTTCAAATACATTGTAATTGATATATATCACTAAGGTGCATTACAAGAAGCTTAATATGTAATAGGGTGTGCATAGCACTTATAGTTACTTTACAGGGACAGTCAAAAGAATTCCGTTACATTACGTCTAAGGAGAAAAATCGTTTGCGGTTTAATTAAATAATGTTTCACTATTTTAAAGGCATTGAAATTTATATATATCACTAAGGTGCATTACAAGCGGCGTACTACAGAATATTGTGTGTATAGCAGTCATCGTTCATTTACAGGGACACACAAAACAATTCTCTACTGTCTGTTAACAAAAACTTCTGGAAGTGCGTTTTAAGTTGCTGGAAGCGATTTTAAATTTAACTCACTCTTTGTCTATTACTTGGTGCGTATAAATTCTGTATTTCATATACAGGGCAGCACAAAAGTTCGCGTACACATTTCCGTTTATTGACAGAAACTCCAGAAGGAGAATTTTAAACTGAGCTACGCGTTTCCTAACTAAACTAAAATTTAGCATCCTATGTAGTATACAAATCTATAGATCGTATACAGGGCTGAATAAAAGTATTCGGATATTTTTTCGAATATTGTATATGTTGAAAATTCTTGAAATTACGTTTTTAGCACTTTCCAACCTAGTTGAAAAGTGCTTATGACTTCGGTTTGTCTGGCCGTATAGCCGTCTGGCCGTCTGCCGTCTGTCCGTGCTCTAACTCCCGTAAATATACTCGGATTGCTCTGCAATTTTTATATGTTATTGTCGTTATCTATAGCATGTTCCCTATTTCAACGGAAGTGTGTAGCACTTATAGTTTTATTACAGGGACACTCAAAAAATTCCGTTACATTGCGGTCTATGGGGAAAAATCATTTGCGGTTTATTTAAATAATGTTTCACTATTTTAAACGCATTGAAATTTATATATATCACTAAGGTGCATTAGAAGAAGCTTAATATGGAATAGGGTGTGCATAGCACTTATAGTTACTTTACAGGGAAAGTCAAAAAAATTCCGTTACATGACGTCTATGGAGAAAAATCGTCTGCGGTTTATTTAAATAATGTTTCACTATTTTAAACGAATTGAAATTTATATATATATATATATATCTAAGGTGCATTACAAGAGGCTTACTACAGAATAGTGTGTGTATAGCAGTCATCGTTCATTTACAGGGACACACAAAAGAATTCTCTACTGTCTGTTAACAATAATTCCTGGAAGTGCGTTTTAAGTTACTAAACGCGATTTTAATTTTAACTCGCTTTTTGTCTATTACGTGGTGTGTATAAATTCTGTAGATCCTATACAGGAAAGCACAAAAGTTCGCGAACACATTTCCGTTTATTGACAGAAACTCCAGAAAGATAATTTTAAACTGTGCTACGCGTTTCCTAACTAAACTAAAATTTAGCATCGTAGCATATACAAATCTATAGATCATATACAGGGCTGAATAAAAGTATTCGGATACTTTTCCGAATATTGTATCTGTTGGAAATTCCTGAAATTATGTTTTTAAATATGTTATGCGTTTTCCAAATTGTTTACTTAGATGTTATCTTTTAGCTTATTAAACGGTATGTTTTGTAAAATTATTTTGGAAGCGTTGGAAAGTGCTACATAATCTATGCTTGACGCATGATTTTTCGTTCTTGTTAAATATGTTGTGCATTTTCCAAATTGTTTACTTAGATGTTATCTTTCAGCTTATTAAAAGGTAATGATTTGTAAAATTATTTTGGAAGCGTTGGAAAGTGTTACATAATCTTTGCTTGACGCATGATTTGTCGTTCTTGTTTATTTTAGCAGAGTGGCCTTTGATAAAAGTTAGACTACGTAAAATTTTGATAAGGTTAGACTACTAAGTAGAAATGTAAAGGGCCTTCACAAAATACAAAGTAAGAGACAAAAATTCTATACGGGGATAAATACATTGAGGAAATAGCCCTCATCGCCATTGGTGTAAATAGAGGGATACCCTATTAACATGATTCACCATACTAAATTTTGTGTCCCCCGTCCCGGTTTTATTTCTGCAGAGTGCCCTTTGATAAGAGTTAAGCTAAAAATACAGAGTGTATAAAAATATAGATTGTCCATCAAAAATACAGGGTGCCCTGTAACCATACTAAATTTAAGCGTTATTTATTTTAGCAGAGTGTTCTTAAATAAAAGTTCGACTAAAATATAAGGTCCCTTCAACAAAAGTTGTATAAGTGAATAAAAAAAAATGATGAAATATTCAAAAGGTACAGAGAAGCCTACAAAAATAATGAATGAAGAATTCAAACGTTAATGTAAAATAGGATCTATAATAATAATTAATAATTAATAAATTAATAAAAGAAACAAGAAGGAAAAATCATACGTCACGGTATAGTTTATGAAACACTTTCCAACATTATCGAAATGTTATAGAAAGTAAGTGAATAATTTTTAGTTCTGTTTTACCATCTAATGCAAAAGTGTCAGTTAGACATTACTTTTAAATGATTCAATTTGTGAACGGTGTGAGAGGTAAAATGTTTATGAAAGGGATATTTTTGAAATGAAACATTTTGTTGAGGTTTGAATAAAGCGAATATATTTCAAACTATGCACACTTTTCTGTTTAGTGTGTAACTAAAATATATAAACTGTTCAAATATATATTCTGTTTTCGTATAACATAAAAGAATTACTTTCGCAAGCTTTTTACATCGCCCATACATGGAATGAATGATCAATGTTTAAATAATAATAATTTAAAAGAAATTACCACTTAAGCAAAAATTTAGTGATTCTCCGTAGGGCAGAGAATTATATTAGAATTTTTTGGGTTTTTAAAACTGTTGGCTAAGGGTTTGTTATCGACTTGGAGAAAAAAAAAATCGTTCTCACAGTAAGTATGCGTCACTAAACTTCAGGGGATGTTTGATTTAAAGATGTATTGAAGATTAGTCATAAGAGAATTTTCTATAGTTAAAGAACTTTCTCAGACAATTAGTATTCAAATTAGTATTTGGAGAATGATATCACTAAATAAAATGAAAAATAAATAAATTTATTTATTTCATTAATAAGGTAAAGCCAGGAGAGATGGCGCGGTCGGAGAGATTGCGCACATAGAGGTTAGGGGGGAAGGAGTAAAGTGAGAGCACAGCGACTCCAGGTAGTTGTACAACAACAGTAGTGGAGTGTCTACTTGAAAGTGCACGTTGATTGCTTTGAGCGTCTAAGATAAATTATTGCTATTTTGTTTTGTTTTCCCAAAGTAAGTGCTTGAATTTTCATAGCTATTCATCGTCATTTCTATACAATGTCAGTAGTACAAAATATTTTAAACTTAAACGATTTCTTATAAGCTACTAATCTAGACTAACAATGTGAACATCAACGGTGCGTTTTAGTAGCTGCCATGTTTAAATAAAAGGCCGCACAATCTCTCCTACCGAAATTGGAGAGTTTGCGCATCTGCTACTTAGGAGAGATAGCGCACTGTTCCCATTAGTTTCCATGCTAGGAGAGATTACGCAGCTTATTAGTAAATTTGCATAAAAATTAAAAATGTAAATGGACTAATTTTAAGTTAAACGTGTTACTAAGTTACATAATTTTATTTTGTAATCTTAGTTGGACTTGCTTTCTCTGATTCTTTATTTTTTTCCCTTTAATTACAATTTTTTAATCGTTTTTAAAATGATTTCCTTTTCCGATTCTTTAAGCATTAGGTTGAAATATTCACTCCCAATCCAATAAAATTTGTTCACAAAAACCTTACAGCAATGTCATTAAATTTTATTTATTATTGTTAACAATTTAATTGTAGTTATTATTAGTAACAATCTCTCCTACCCATGTGCGCAATCACACCAACCCTGTAAGGACAGATTGCGCAAAATAACTTTCTTGGTTTTATTACAACTGTTCTATTAAATTGCAACATAACATCAAAATAGCAATGGAAATGCATAAAAAACAAATGAAGTAAAAATTCTTCATGGATAGTTTAGCAAAAAATTAATATTTAGATTTTTTATTGCTATTCTTTTGAATTGTGCGCAGACTATCCTAGCTTTACCTTACATATGTCTTAATTTAGCTTGCTTTAAAAATTTTAAATGTTTATTCACTGATATAAATAACTCCGTTTTCGCATATAGGGGGAAAAATTCTCACCTGTTATTTCAACATATAAAGCAAAACTTACTATTTATTAAAAAATGTATAACTAAGAATTTTACGAATATCGAAAGAAAAAAATCTAATTCGTATAACTGTTAATGTAATTAATCAATACTTTTTTTTCATGTGGTATTAATAACATACGAGAAGGGAATGAAAAAAAAAACAATAATAAAACAAATTAAAATTAGAAAAAGAAAAATGATACATAAATAATAAAACAGGTACATTGTGGTGTAGTTTATGAAATACTTTACAACGCTATCGCATTACTATTAAGACATTTCATTCATACAGTGAAGCTAGATATCTAAATATAAATTTAAATAAAAACATATCACACTAAAAAAATTTGTATAACAGTTGTTATAATTATAGCCGTTAATGCATGCGATTTTTTTGCATGTAGCCCTGTGTACGTACTACTCATCTCATTATATACACAAAAATTTTTAAGTTTTAAAATGTATTAAGATCGAGATAAAGTAAATATTCTTTATTTTCCTATAGTCTGAGAATATGTTCTATAATCTTGTTTACACTAAAATTATTAATTAAGTTTTAAAAGGTGTTAGGATCAAGATAAAGTATAATATTCTGAACACATATCTTAGTATATAATTTATCTTAGCATATATAATTATTTTTTCAAACGACACATAATTTTACATATAATAGAAAGTAAAGCATTTATTTTAAAACCACACTATAAAAAAAATTCTCAGGTTACTAAAAATTTTTTAGTATATTTGTATTCCACAGATTTTTTTAGTAACCGGTACTAAAAATCGGTACTAAAAGACTAAAATTTTTTGTATTCTTACTTAGTAACTATAAAATCTGTAAGAATTACTAGAAAACAGCTAGCAACATTACTAGAAAACAGCTAGCAATGATTCCGATTTTTAGTACCGATTACTAAAAAAATCTATGGAATACAAATATACTAAAAATTTTTTAGTCATTTCCAAATATCAGTTAGAAAAACTAAACTTTTTTTAGTAGATCGACCCATTTTTTTATAGTGCATAAATAAATAGTATGTGAGTGAAAAAGCTTAAAGTTTCTATTTTTACATTTTGATATATTATTTTCTTATTAATAATACTGCATAAATTATTTTCGCCATGTATTACATTACTTGCTTATTAGCATTTTGAATGTGTTAGATCGGGGCCTCCGAGATCATGCTGTGTGTTTTCTCAACCGGGCCTGCTACAAGTATTAGTGACGCGTGACCTACGTCACAAGAGTGATCCACACTACTTAAAATTTTCCATGTACTTTGTTCTTTTGTACGGATTGTTTACGATAGTTTTTTGATATTATTTATTGTTTTATTTAATAATTAATAATATGTTTCAGTGTATTTAGATTATAACGCTATCAATAATTATAGATTTTAACTATTAAAGAAAGTGTAGATTATATCTATACAATAATGAGAAAAAAATGTTGTGCTCCTAGTTTCAAATCTAAGTCTTCAAATTTGCTACTGATAATGAAAAAAGAAAGTTTAGCTATAAAAATTACATTGTGATAATTTTACTTACATTTCAACAGCAGTGGTCTGCATTAAACGTTTCAATATACGTTTTATAATTCGTGAAGCTAGAATTAATATAGTGGTACTGAACTTGTTGTGCAGATAAAAAAAATTAACCCTAACAACGAATGTCTATCCTACTGTAATGGAAATATTCCGGCATATTTGATTGAATTTGTACTTCCAAAACGAAAAGAGCCAAATAATCTTTCGAAAAAAAATAAAATAAACAGACGATAAACAGTTTAAAAAATGGTACAACGATGACAACACATCTTTGAAAGATTTTTAAATAAATACTGTAATAAATTGAATGAAATCTGGATAAACTTAGAAGTGAGTGTGCTTTGGGGAAGTGGAAATTTAGAGAGGGGCTAGGGAGATAATATATTGTCATTAAATAGGACAGAAGACTTTTTATATAAAAATAAAGATTTAAAGTATTTTAAGCTTGTTTGGCAAAGGAGGAGAGGTTTAATTTTGGGGTGTTAGGGGGTAATGTAGATGATTATTTGTATTTTTTATTAATGAGCAACGAATGTTGCAGACTATTTTCTTATATAAAAAGTTTGAATGATTTGCAACTCTGGATGCTGAAGAGAGGGGCGGGGATAAGAAATATTATTTCCTGTTAAAGACCAAAATTCTTAAATGTAAGTTTTTAAAGTGAGTAAGACAATGCAAAATTATAACTTTTATCCGCATGAAAAATCGATGTTTACGTCATAAATTTATCCCGAAATTTAATCGGTTGTTTCCATATATTCTAATTTAAGATATACCTCATGCCATCTTTTATCGATCCAGAAAAAGAATCTCATCTAATGAATATAAATGCCTTACTTCGCTGTTTTAGAAAGAAAGCGACGCTAATTTTATTGATTACACGATTTTCACTTTTACATTTTTGAAGTAAAAAAAGAATCTGAAGTTCTTTATTTTGATAATGCTTCTCTGAATAAATTGTTTCAACACTACTTATGCCACATGATATGAGCTAAGTTTATAATTTAAAAAAATCGCTCCTTATACAATTGAACATGTTGAAATATTTTGTTTATTAATATTCTTTCAAAAATATTATAAAATACATTCAAATATTATTCAAGAAACCAGACAGTTCGGATGATTGCCAAAAGAAAGAACTATCTTTAATCTATGTTCTTTTAGTTTCAAAATTTAATCTAGTCTATAAATGATTTTAAAAGGTCTAAAAACTGGAACGGCGACGACGTACCACTCTGTGCAAAAATAATTACGTCATTAACACCAGCTTCTTCCTTACTTTTTTGCCAAAAGACCCTCGGGTGTTTATTGGTTAGTCACTACTGGCATATGTAACACACGACCGTGCATTTATGTGATTTATTAAATTTTCTAAGGTTTTTTTTTTAATAAAGTTTGTTACTTTTTTATACTGAACATTGCGTTAAACAAGAATATCTCATCAAAAGTTTATATTTAAACTTTAAAATGGAGTACGCTGCCCATGTTTTTACTACAAACCGTCTCTTATAATAATTCCAATTAAATTGGTCTTTTTTTATCAATTTGATTTTTTCTTTTATACTATTACTAGACATTGCAGTAAACAAGGATATCATTAAAAGTTGTTAATTAGGATTCAAACTGCCTGGTGCATACAATACCGCCCGTGTTTTTATGTCGCTATAAACCGTTTGTGTTTTTAAAAGTTAAGTTATCCCACTACTTTTGACACCTATTAAAAAAATAATAAAAATAAAGTGAAGATGAATATAATATTGTTTATTTTAAATAAATAGTATATAAAAGTACAATTTCCTTTCCCAGACAGCAAGAGTCAAAACTCGACGTGAATCCTAAAAAATTGGTCAAACCAACACGCAATGAAAAAATTTATTACCAACCCAACCAGTTTTGGAAAAATCCGGATTAACCGACCAGATGCAGGATTGTAATCTACATTCATATTAATTCCCATTGTTGTCAATATCTCTTATTTCAGCGCGCAGTAGACCAAGATACCCTAAAATATTTTATGCATCTCTGTAAAACAATTACGCACGATAGGACGACTATTTTTAGAACGTAAAGTAGTGCTGTGTACCTTAATACCAAATAAAAAATTCGTGACGACTGGTCTAACTTAACGAAAGTTGCAGTTTCTAAAGTGAAGAAAAGCAAGAAAAACATCATTTTTAGATCCTAATAATTTTGATCACATGACCATCTGGAGACCAAGACCTCACCACAAAATATTTCGTTCAAGACTTATACGTGAGCATGCATGAAAAAAGAAATGATACAAATTGTACAACCTCCTTCGTTAACAGTCGGTTAAAAAGAACTTCATTTAAACATATTTTTCTAAATTAAAAAAAAATCCCTGACGGCTCGGCCTACAGGCACAGGTAGATTTAGAAGGCGCAGACCGTGGAGATCCTGTTTATTGGGAATTGCAGAAGAAATGAACTTTTTTTTGAATGATACGGCAGTTGGAACCGCCCACTTCGAAATCTACCTGTGTCAAGTAGGCGGAGCCGGCAGATTTTTTTTTTTTTTTTTTTTTTTTTTTTATTTATTTATTTATTTTTTTTTGCTGTAAGGGTTGGTCCTATAAAAAAATGTGAATGTAACAGTTGTAGATAATATTAAGAAGTTTTATAATACATTTAGCGGATTTGATATCTTGCGAATGGACAAAGTTATGAATTTTTTTCTTCTGAAACCCCTATCCCCCCCCCTCCCCCTGAGGCCATTTTTAATGATATCAAAAATCTCTCATACATAATTTTTCATTCCTTTTTCTAGAAGTAATAACTTTAAACGGATTCGATACGTATCATAATTAAGAAGTTATGGGGATTTTTCTGTTTTCACAAAAAGCCCCCCATTTCCCCCCTCCCTTTGGTTCGATTTTGCCCATTAACGAACTTGACCGAGATTTTATGCCCCTTAATTTTATGTATAGTTTGGAAGAGATTTATGCAGAATTTTTCAAGTTATTGTGTCCGTAAAAAAGTGACATAGATAGATAGAAAATTTTTTGAACTGGGGAGGTTTTGGGTACTGGAACTCATGATCGGTGTAGATCTGCAAAAATTTTCCAAAAATTCCAACACATGGGAGAATGTAATAGGTAGTATTTCTTACGAAATCTACCTAAAAGCAATTCTATTTTTTACGAAGACTGTAACTACTTACCAGAAAAAGTCTCTTGGAAAATATCTCATGTGATTTGTTTATGTTGATCTTAGGAAGCTGTAAAACCTTTCATCACACCGTTACAATGGATATTTACTTTTCAGGATATTCATTAGTGAGAAATCCGATTCACAGGAATATGTGTAACCGAATATTTTATAGGGAAAAAATATTGTATTAAGTAAAATACTATCCCTAGAGAAGATTTAATTATTACATGAATAAAATATATAACATACTTCATGTAAAACAATAAAATACTATATTTTAATAAAGTTGTAGTACAATTTTTTTAAAAAGCTGAGACTGTATGTTTGAGTAGAATGGAATCGGAACGAGAATGTTTCGGGCTCCCAAATGGTCCGCGTTTTGAATACGAGTACATTCTAAGAAAAATGTTCGTGGAGGTTTCTACAACATTTGCAATGGAAATAACCTTCAGGGTAGGTTTCTACGAAATTTGCAAGACAAATCTAAAAACAAATTTTTCCGAAAAGCAGACCATTTTGGGAGCCTTGATGTTTGAAACTCCAAAATTTTCAATTCTGACTGCACTGTATTCTTTTTGAAGTATTAAGTATCGGCAGAACTAATATCAGAGCAATTGAAGCAATGTAGAAAGAACAGAATACAGATACGATGGGCTGAAGATTGAGAAAGTGGGTATAAAATCTTTGTTCATTTTGACGAACTGAGTCATTTTGATGCTTTCTCTAAATGTCCATGTATAGAAAGCTGATGTTTACATATAAGCATATTACTTATGTATACCTCGTGGGTAGAAAAAGATGTGCATAGCGCCTAATTTAGAATATTTCTATGTCACACAGACAACAAAAACAATTATCTACCTAAAAGTCTAAACTGCAGAAAAAAATAACTAGGTAGTTAATTTTTGCACGTATTTAAAAACTAGGATAAGTTGAACTTACTTTAAAAAATGCCTTTTAAAATTTTAATTAGTATTTTAATTGCATAACATTTCAGCCATTCAATACATGATAAGTTTTCGGCACATTTAATATATTACATACAACAAAATAATCAGGCGTGTTGCTGAAAATTTTGTGTAAGATTTGTGTGTCTATTATTTGATGAAGACATATAAATTAGCGAGATAACGAAACAATGAAATAAAATGATGTATTTAAAGGAATTAAGTGGCATGATATGAAGTGCCATCTAAATTATTGCGTAATTTGTGTGCTACCGAAAGAATCTGCAATAATCGACTTAATAAAGTTTTTTTTTACTTTAAATTAAATCTACATAAAATTATTTTTCCATCCAAATATTTTCCCTTCTATTTCTAACATAAATTATGACGACTGAATAGACGTTCTCACGTATACATGAAACTAGTAAAATAAGTTAAATTTATTGCATATCTATAAGGAGTTTGAATTGAGATGGCGTAATTTAAAAATAACGGATTTGTTGAAAAACTAAATAAACATAATTATGCCGTCTGGAAATTTAACCTTGAGATGTTAGACATTAAAGAGGATCTTCATGGAATTATTAAGAACGATTCCCCCACTGAAATACCAAATTAATGTAAATATAAAGATTAAAAGTCCAGATCAATAATAAATATCTCAATTGAAGTTAACAAAATACCCTACGTTAGAGAACAAACTACTACAAAAGCCACCTGGCAACCACTTAAGGAAATGGCATTTAAGAAAATACAAGAGAGGTCCAAGTTATCTAACAAATTATTTTTACTTCGAAATTATACTGAACAAACAATTAGCTGAAGGGGGTAACATAAACACTCATATAGTTAAGATATTATAAATTGTCGATAAGCTAAAAGCTGTTGGTGAGGAAATAAATCATTTCCATATATCTGCACTTTTGCTATGCTCACTACCTCAAAGTTATGGCACATTAATTACTGTTTTAGAGAAAATTTCCGAAGCGGAACTCAATCCGGATATTATCAGAATATAATCTTAGATAAAAAAGCTCGATTGCCGAAGCTTCAATTGAAATCTTCCGAATCTTGGCATTTAAATCTTGACATTTAAGTCTTGACATTGTAAATCCGAATCTTGGCATTTAAAAAAAGAAAGTAAACAATAAAAAGTTCTTTAAGTAATAAAAAAAAGAATATCTTCCGTTTGCCACGAAAGAAAGGGAAAAACTATCATTTGGCGAAAAAGAGGAATATCCCCGGAATTGGTTGGCGGAAGAGGAATAGTCGCTAAGGATAAAGATAAGCACATTCATTCGAAAAAAATATATGAAAACATTTGTTATGAAACAGAAACTGAATTAATTTTTTTCACAAATAAAAATCCAAAACAAAGATGGATTCTGATTCAGGGAGTCATCTATGTAACAACACAGATCTCTTTACTGATTTAAAATATGGAAGCAAATGGACACAATAGCGAATGGAACAAGTCCGCGTTCAGAAAGTATTAGAAATATAACATTGGGGACAAAATCATCTGTTAATAATGATATGAACGACATAACTTTGTAAAATGTGTTAGTTGTTCCCGAATTAGAAACAAATCTGATGCGAGTTGGAAAAGCAAATTAAAATGGATGTAAAATAACTCAAGGATAACAAATTTGAATAAAGGGAAAACTTCCTTACAAGATATGGTGAACAACAAGCTATTCGAGGTTATTGCAGAAATAATCGAATTAGGAAATTCTGCCCAAATCGCCTTTTTATGCAAAAAAAAATATATATATAAAAATTATAATTTAGAAGTTTACGACATAGATATCGTAATGCAATAAAGCAGTTAATTTCGAGACAGCTTGAGAAAGGAATACAAATCGATGTTTAATAACATGAAACGTTTTGTAAAATGTGCGTAGAAGGGAAATTAGCAAAAAATCCATTTTCAACATCAGTCGATTACAGGGCAAGAAAAATTCTTGAAATGTACTCTCGGATGTAGCTGTTCTATGCCAACGTCCACAACTGGCAGAACATCACATTTCTTAACATTTGTAGATAATTACTATAGATTCACTATGATATACTTACGTACGAGGAAAAGTGAAGTATTTATAAAGTTAAAAGAAAATGTTTCAATGACGAAAAACATATTTATGAAACTAATAAGGACACTTAGAACTGACAATAGCAGTGAATATAGAAGTAATTACCTAATCAACGTATACATCATAAATTAACCGTACCTCACTCTCTGTACCAAAATGGTATAACAAAATGATGAATACATCATTAAAATAAATGACCAGATGTATGTTATTAGAAGCAGGATTACTTCAAAGAATTTTGCGAAAATCTATAGTAACATAAACGTACTTACAAAATCGCCTTCCATCGGAATCTAATTACAAAACTTCTTATAAATTGTGGAAGAACAGAAAACCTGATTTATCTCTCGTAAAAAAATTTGGTCGTAAACCTTGCGCATATGTAAATATACAGAAGCGAAGTAAAACTAGTCGTTGGGGGCCACCGTAAGACTTACCCATCATTATTATTCATAATATAAAATATGAAAATAAAACATGTGTAAACTATTTATAAAATGCACTTCAATTCGAATAAAATCGTGGCTTGATGACGTCATAAACTTTAAATGCTCTATTACTGAATTGCGTAAAAGAAACGTCCTTATAACTCCAAAATTGATAATCATATTAACTGGCAGTTTACTGCGTCGGATTAAGTGTCTCATTTCCAATTAAAATATATCTTTGAATTGAAATTTGAATGAAATATAGGGTCATGAAAAATCGAAAAGTGTGGAAAATAGAATTACAAATATATCGGCAACTCATTATCCGATTGACTATATTGTTCCTGCAAAATTTATATTTTTTTATTGTCTTTTATATTCACTCCTTAAAATAAACAATTTCGAAAAATTTTATTTACCTTTTATCAGAACGAAACTTTCGAGAGTCCGAAAAAAATAGTTCCGGATAATCGAGGTAACTGAAATTCAATAAGCTTCTTTCCATTATTACATAATAAGTACATACCAAATTTCAAGTCTGTATCTCATTTTGTTCGGGAGATAGAGCGTTTACAGACACGCAGACGGTAATTTGTTTTTTCTAAAAATATGTTTTTTGGCATCTCCAGTGTCTGAAACGTGTAAATCCGTCCAAAAAAAAAATGTTTCGATTTTCAGAACGATTACAAGACTTACCATATACTACGTAAGATGGATGAGTAATAGATAATATAAGAAAGGTGAACATGACGTCTGAACAAAAATTATCTAAGGAATTAAGTCCTATAGTCAGACAGTTTAATACACATTAAAAATGAATTAAAATGAATTAAATTGTAGACGTTTCGGATTAATATTAGAATAAAAACGTTATAGTCATGTAAGATGAAATTAAAACAACTTACAGAAGTAAACATGTCAAAAACACTCAAAATCGAAGTTAAAGCAGAACCGTGTACTCTGAAGGAAGATGGCCTGCTTCATTCAAGGGTGAACATACTAATTTTGTGAACCAAGACTCAAGAAAAATGCATATATAGTGCATTTCGCAAAGTTTTTTAGTATTTCAGTTTACAAAAAACCGGTGCCGGGATTTTTGTAAACAAACCCAGATATAAAATACCAGTCATATTGATAGAAGAAACGCTTTCCTTCACGTTTATGTTCAAGAAAAGTGTACACATCTCGAATAGAAAATTATGTAAAAACTGGCAAAAAAGGCAAGTTGAGTGAGCTCAACAAAGCTATTTATGAATTAAAACAAGCCGCAAGGTCAAGGCTTAAAAAATTGGAGAATCATTAACAAAATGTGGTTCCATCCAAAATTAAATTGATCCATGTTTCCATAAGAAGATGAACAAGAACGAAAAATCATGCGTCAAGCATAGATTATGAAACACTTTCCAACACAGCCAGAAAACTGTAATGAAACTTCACCGTTAAATAAGGTGAAAGAAGATATGTAAGTAAACAGTTTAGAAAACACATAACACATTGAAAACTACAGTTTTCGAAATTACCTTCCAGTGTCAAAAATGTAGACGAATTATTTTGTGCAGCCCTGTATAGGATCAATAGATGTGGATAAATAGCATGATAAAATATAGTTCAGTTAGAATATTCACATTTAGCAATTTTCGCCAATCGATGGAAATGCACTCGAAATATTTTGTACAGCCCTGTATACTATCTGAAGACTTTTGTACACACCACATATTAGCTAAAAGGCAACTTAAAACTCACTCGCAGCAATTACCAAACGTAAACGACAATGTATCTTTTTTTCGTAGCCCTGTATATGAATTTATTTATATTCCACTAACTTCAATTAGTCTACTAAATATAGTTCAGCAGGAAAATGCGTAAACACAATTAAAAACTACCCTTAAGGAATTCACTCCCATAGTCTGTAGTACTTACGAATTTCCTTGTGTAGCCCTGTACAATATATGGTCATTAATGACCGACAACTTTCAATTTTAGACATTTTGTGGAATATTTAAAAATGTACTTGTCAGATTCTTCTGGAATTTAAGAATTAAAAAGAACAGGTTTGACGTCATATTTATCAACGTCGAGGCTAACGAAAAAGACAGGCTACCGCGGTGCATTCCACTTATCTTTTTTTACAGACCGCTAGAGTGACGTGATGCTCTTTTCGTACACCTGCATTGGTGCATTCGAGCATCACGTGACTCCGGCGGTCTGTAAAAAAAGATACGCGTAAAGCACCGCGGTAGCCTTTCTTTTTCGTTAGCGTCGATCAACGTCAATTTGCTAAGTAGTATAATTAGGGGGCCAAAAAAAATTAAAGAAAAAAATAATACTTGGGATCACCCTGCAAAATATAATGCACGAAATAATCTATCGCTACAGAATATACATAGGCAAACATTGTACAATATGTGTATTCATTTGTGTAAGAATAGCATGTATATTAATAGAGATATAGCGGTTTTTTTTAAAAAAATTAAAAAAATTCTTGCATGTTTTTTGCTTATAACATACAGGGGTTTTAACCAAATTTAACGCCAGTTTTAGAAAAATTGACAAAATATAGTAGAACAATATAGTGCAATTGGAATATAAATATATTAAATATTTAAGGAAATATGGGCAGTTGTATAAAATAATTTTTATCTGCGCATGCGCGAACGATAATAAGGAACTTTTTTCATAATTTAATAGTCAACTCTATGTAGCAACTTATTACAAAAAATCAGTCAAATATCGTAAAAATTCAGAGAGATATCGGCGTTAGAGTGAGCTGTTTTTTAGTTTCTCACTAAAACTCGTTAAATGATAAGGGATTGGCCACAAATTGTCATGTTTAATTTTTATACTATATTTCATTTTTAGCACTTTCCAACCTAGTTGAAAAGTGCTTATGACTTCGGTTTGTCTGGCCGTATGGCCGTCTGGCCGTCTGTCCGTGCTCTAACTCCCGTAAATATGCTCGGATTGCTCTGCAAATTTTATATGTTATTGTCGTTATCTATGGCACGTTCCTTATTTCAACTGAAGTGTGTAGCACTTATAGTTTTCTTACAGGGACACTCAAAAGAATTCCGTTACATTGCGGTCTATGGGGAAAAATCATTTGCGGTTTATTTTAAAAATGTTTCACTATTGTAAACGCATTGAAATTTATATAGATCACTAAGATGCATTAGAAGAAGCTTAATATGGAATAGTAGGTGTATAGCACATAGAGTTACTTTACAGGGACAGTCAAAATAATTCCGTTACATTACGTCTATGGAGAAAAATCGTCTGCGGCTTATTTAAATAATGTTCCACTATTTTAAACGCATTGACGTTTATATATATTACTAAGGTGCATTACAAGAGGCTTACTACAGAATAGTGTGTGTATAGCAGTCATCGTTCATTTACAGGGACACACAAAAGAATTCTCTACTGTCTGTTAACAATAATTCCTGGAAGTGCGTTTTAAGTTACTAAACGCGATTTTAATCTTAACTAGCTTTTTGTCTATTACGTGGTGTGTATAAATTTCAAAAGCACAAAAGTTCGCGAACACATTTCCGTTTATTGACAGAAACTCCAGAAGGAGAATTTAAACGGTGCTACGCGTTTCCTAACTAAACTAAAATTTAGCATCCTATGTATATATACAAATCTATAGATCATATACAGGGCTACATAAAAGTATTCGGATATTTTTCCGAATATTGTATATATTGAAAATTCCTGAAATTACGTTTTTAAATATGTTATGCGTTTTCCAAATTGTTTACTTAGATGTCATCTTTCAGCTTATTAAATGGTAATGATTTGTAAAATTATTTTAGAAGCGTTGGAAAGTGCTACATAATCTATGCTTGACGCATGATTTTTCTTTCTTGTTTATTGATACTTTAGTTCGCCTTAGAAAACTTTATTGCACCAGGTTATAATACTTTTGGAATGGATCCTTTGATTTTGATAATTCTTTTTTTGTTCGAATAAGCTCGTTGGGGTAGTGTTTCAAAGAGAACTAAAGTATCATTAAAAATTGGAAAATAGTATAAAATAAAAAATGACAATTTGTGGAAAATCCCCTATCATTCAACGAATTTTAGTGAGAAACTAAAAAACAGCTCACTCTAACGCCGATATCTCTTTGAATTTTTACGATATTTGACTGATTTTTTTAATAAGTTGCTCCATAGAGTTGACTATTGAATTATGCAAAAAGTTCCTTGTTATCGTTCGTGCATGCGCAGATAAAAATTATATTACACAACTGCCCATATTTCCTTAAATATTTAATATATTTATATTCCAACTGCACTATTTTGTTTCTACTACATTTTGTCATTTTTCTGAAATTGGCGTTAAATTTGGTTAAAAACCCTGTATGGTATAAGCAATAAACATGCAAGAATTGTTTTAATTTTTTTTAAAAATGGCTATATTTCTATTACTATACATGCTATTCTTACACAAATGAATACACATATTGTGCAATGTCTGCCTATGTATATTCTGTAGCGTTAGATCATTTGGTGCATTTTATTTTACAGAGTGATCCCAAGTATTATTTTTTTTCTTTAATTCTTTTTTGGTCCCCTATTTGCCCTCCTTATCAAATTAACAATGATAAATATGAAGTCAAACCTGTTCTTTTGGATCCTAAAATTCCAGAAGAATCTGACAAGTATATTTTTAAATATTCGACAAAATATCTAAAATTGAAAGTTGCCGGTCATTAATGGCCATATAGTGTATATGGTCAATCGAGTTTATAAACACACACGTACTATGAAAAAAAAAAGTTAAAAATGCAAAACAAAGTTGAAAACGCACTTATCACACATAGACTGTAAATATCGCACATGTACTGTAACCAATATATTCTGTGTGTCCCTGTAAATAAAAGCAATGCACACAAGAGAGCAATTTATAGTGCATCTCAGTAATGCATATAATTTTCGTTATGTTTGAAATAGTGAAATATCACTGAATTACACTGCAAAGGATTTTTCCCCATATAACGATGTGTAAAAGAATTCGTTTGTTTGACCCTGTAAATGAATAATAAATGCTTCGCACCCTATATTCTACAAATAGCATGTTTTAATGCGCTTCATAATTATATATCAATTTCATTATGTTTTAAATGACGTATCGTCATCAAAATGCGCTTGAACCGAATATTCCCCATTGACTGTAATGTAACGGAATACTTTTGACTGTCCCTGTAAAAAAACTATAAGTGATGCACACTTCTGTTGAAATAGGGAACATGCTATAGTAAACGACAATAACATACAAAATTTTCAGGACAATCGAAGCATATTTACGGGATTCTGAGGACGGACAGACGGCAGACGGACAGACGGCAGACAGACAGACGGCAGACAAACCGAAGTCATAAACACTTTTCAACTAGGTTGGAAAGTGTTAAAAATGGAAATAGATTATACTGTCTTGGGGAAGCGCACAACGCTATGCAATTGCATCTGAAGATTGTGGCAGAGAGATGCGAAAGGTACATTTAAGAGATATTGTTGTCTGCTTTCCGAAAAATAATGAATTTTTTTAAATAGCTGTCGTGTACATAATAAACGTTATACTAACTTTGAATTTTCAAATGTTAACACCGACTTTTCACACCCTATTTGAGCAACCCTAAAATAGATATAGTTTATATACATATTCTTAAATCTTTATAGAGTTATAAAATGTTTAAGGGTTTATCCATAAATTTCGAAAAATAAAATTAAAAACATAATGAAAAGTACCAAAATCACTCAGTCACCAAATATGAAATAAACTCGCTTTATTTGAAAGTAAATCCTACAAAATTTGTACGGTTACATTATAGGATTTTCTTTTTTGTGGATCATTTAATAACTGGAGACGCTTTTAGACAGTCGAAAAGTAAAATATATTTATATCGCGAAATTTAATGATTGAATTGAAATGTAAACGTACACACCTATGTTCCTTCCTCTTGTTTCCGTTTATGTAAAAATGAATATAGGTCATAATTAAAAAATAATAATATATTTTTATATAACTAAAAATATGTTTTTCAATTGTAAATATGCCTGAAATATGTCTGTCTATTTAAATTGCATCGTATTACAACTGAAAATTCAGTCTATGATTTTTGGGACAATATAAATTAAAGTTTGTCATGTTGATTTAACATTGACATACTCAAATTTTGACTTCTAACTCTATAAAGATTTGAGAAAAATTATATAAAGTAAGCTTTTATTTCCGGAACGCCTTGCCCCGAGAAATTTAAATAGGGTGATTAAAAAAAAGGTTTACCAATGATAATTCAAATTTAGTGCAATTTTTATTATATAGAGAGCCCCTATTTCAAATATCGAATTAATATTAAACAAGTATACATAATTTCTAGTAGAATGGTACCACTCTGATCTCTTTGTGGCAATTTAGTGATGAAATATTATGAGATGGTGCGTTATTTTTCATACATTACAGTGTATGATATCCTGCTAGCTAGAAAAGATGTCGTCAAGGAAGTCATAAAAAAACTTGGAAAAATATATGAAATAAAGAATCTTGGTGGTGTCAGTTATTATTTAGGGATAAATATCAAGAGACATAATGGAAGGTTTCTTATTAGAACATAAGAACAAAATTAAAAATATATATTGGAAACTTTAATCTTAAATAAGCATAACCTACTACCTACTAATACAAGGGTAAGTCAGAAATGACTGACACTTTTTGTTCTAAAACTTTATTAATCAAAGGTAGGTATACAACATGACATTAATTTTCGACGTAGTTTCTTCCTTTAACAATGCAATTTGTCAGATTGGTCAAATGACAAATTCTATAGAAATTCCACCAGTGGAAATTGTTTTAGTGCTGCATAAAATATTTCTATTTCGATGTTATGCTGAAACATTTCCAAATGGAATATCGGATGTATAATATTGAGAACTGGTGGTTTAGAATGAATTGTGCAATTTGTGTACTACGGAAATCTTCAATAATCGAGATAATGAAGTTTTCTTATCTTAGATTAAAACTACATATTAATTTTGTATACACATTTTTTTTCTATGTATGTTATAGTTACTCCTAGTTGACGATTTCGATAATGATGCTACATATATCTGAATAAAATTTAAATTATGCCTGTACACTCGTAATTAATCCCTTTCTCTGTCCATATGAGTTGTTCAACAAACAGCAATAATGATTTATAAACCTTGAAGCCAATTTCGAAGATTTTGTATACATGAACTAAAACACATTTTGAAGTGCGATGTTGTATTTAATTTGTCCGTAATTTCTAGGGATTTTTTAGCAACAGTCGACATCAGATTTTGATGTTAATTTATCTCAAATGCAAAAAAGAAAATATATTACAAACATTTTCATATTTCATAGAAAATTTTAAAATTAGAATTACCTTAAAATTAAATGACACACTAAGCATGTGTGTAGATCATGCTCCGATAAAGACAGCACAAGAAATTAATAACCATAAGCTATTAATAGCTAAATAACTGAAAAATATATATATTCGCTATGAAAAGTTAAATACCAATAACAAGGAATGCTATAACGGAAGTAAAATTCAAAATATAAGTATAGATTTTCAAGATCTATATATATATTACGCTATCGTACGTAGCACAGAAATCGCGATTATTTATCATTTGCCAATGGCAACGGATATGTTTGTTTTCACTAATTTGCAAATATTAAGAAAAGTATTTGAGGTATCGATTTAAAAGTCACCACACATATGTAAACATTTTTTTTGCATCCGAAAATAACAATTTTTGTAAAAATTGGCCGGTAATTTTTCTTATTTATATTAAAAAACTAGCTACTTTCTAAAAAGAAAAGAAAATAAAGTGCGAAATCAAACCAAGGAACGCACCATTTTGTTATTAATTAAAATATTAACTCCATTGTTGTACCTTATGCAGTTTAACCTCATTGTTGTCCGCATCGTTATGACGTCAATGTTACGGATGCACATATTTGTTATTTATAATATAGATGGAGTGATAACAAATAAATAATAATAATAAATAATAATAAATGAATAAAATAATCGGCACTTCTCTATTATCCCGTCGACCACTTTTCATAACAGAAAACTATCGTCAAACTGTAACGCCAAATAAACGGGAGAACGTTGCCATTGGAATATCAGAATAAATAAATAAAATATAAGAATTTAAGGGCACAATTGTTATTTTAATTAATGAAATAACTCATAAATAAGTAAAACATAATGAAAAATACCCGCAAATGTCGAATTAAAAACCACTTGGTGACATAACAAATAGGTATTATGCTTTTGACATCGAGTAAAGGGACCGCATTTTTGGCATTTAATCTTACAGTTTTGCGATAGCTTTTTGTTATAAAACGTGGTCGACGGGATAATAGAGAAGTACCAAATAATCTTATTGGGTGGAGATTTCCTTCAAGTCAGTCCTACCTGTCATTTTTCGAGGCTCAAGATCACTAACAATTTCAAGTTGCATAAAGAAGGAAAGAATTTTACATTATGCAACTTACAGAAAATATGCGTGCCCTTCAAACAGAGAGAGAGTTAGAGAGTTGGCTGTTACAGGTTGGCGAATGTCAAAGTGGGGAAACTATTAAGTTGCCTTCAATTTTGCTATCTAGATATACAAGATCTAGTGCAGCAACTTTTCAGTGACATCGATTTTAGGACAGTGACACCTCAAAAGTTTAAAGGAAGAGCCATACTAACAGCGACAAACAATTTGTCATTTGAAATTAAAAATCGTGTTTTACAATGTATGATAGGAACGGAAAGGGTTTATGAAAGCATTGACATGATCATAAATTATAATCCACAAGATCAACTTGCATATACTGGAGAATTTTTAAACAGTTTAACACCAATTGGAATGCCACCTGATAAACTGAAATGAAGGCCAACGGTGACACCTCAAAAGCTTAACGGATGAACCATACTAACAGTGACAAACAATTTGTCAGTTGAAATTAATAATAATATCTCTAAGCTCTGAAATTTACAATTGTGTATATAAAGACGTTTTCGATGCAGAAAATTTAAAAAAAGATAAAAAATATTTTCCTAATAGTGAATGGGGCAGATATTTTCAATATAATATGTATACACTTTTTTAATTTTAAAGAGTATCCAGCAACTATTGTGCACATGCAAAGGTTTTGATATGCACGATCCTGAAAACATACCTCTGTTTTTCATATTTCGAAATGGTGTCCATATCTTATGATGCGTATATATTTTTAATTAGTATCCAGTCCTAAGTGGAGAAGTTTTTATATATGATATATACATATATTTTATATATGATTTATACATATAATGCTGAAATTCGTGTATTCTAAAATGCATATAGTATTTAAAAGAGTAGACACTAGAGTGCAGATACTCTGCGCGGGGTCGGCTAGTACTTTTAAAACACTTTAAAAATTATACTATCATCTGATGACCATAAACGTAAATAAAATATAGATTTTATTGTTGAAATTGGGTAATTGTTTTAAATTACTATAAGCATGATCGCAAAGGAAAAGTTTTTTTCAAACGAAAATCAATAAAAATTGCATTTCTAAAAAAGAAGAAAACTGAGGTCTCATTTTAGAAATTTTAGCCAAAAACACGTTAAAGAAATTGGGGATAATGAGAGTTGTCGGGTAATTTCAGTCACCAGGTTATCTCGTCGTATCTGCAGTCTGTCGAGTGAGTGATGAAACCTTGTGGTCCACTAAGGATCTCTTGGTGCAATGTCTGCGTTCAAGTTGTTTTTTCCGCATTTTGATCTAAAAAAATAATCATATTTACATGATAACTACTCTAATTTAACTTAGGAGGGAATTAGTGTATATTTTTACTATACTATGTATGTGTACAATTTAGCAATATGGTTTGTTTTAAGTTAGTGGTTCTTGAGTTGTTTGTTATGCTATTTTAATATTTCCAAATAGGCCGTGGCTTCGGGCCTGTGGTAATCAGTCAGCTGAACGTAGAAAGGAAAAGAAATATTTTCATATCAAGAACATACAAAATCATTTTAAAACACTAAGGTTACGATATGCGTAATATGTTTTAATCATGAAACGGTAAAAGTAATTTCTTTCAAAGAGACTTTTTGCTTCATTGGACCTAATTTTATCCCATTAACGCCCAGTGGAATATTTTTAGATCACCAGAATTAGTGGCAAGAAAGCGTCTTTCACACCAGTAAATACGAAGATAAATATATACTCTCTTTCACGAGACAAATGCCTTGGTAAAATAATATACAAAATACCCTTCATTTAAAAGTGGTTTGAAGTCTAAAATTTAAATTTTAACGAAGAAAATAATTTGGGCGTTAATGGGTTAAATATATATCTATTTAGCTTGCTTTGCTCTAATACAGAATCCCCATTGTTACAGTATTATAAATTAAGCATAAAAAATAATAACTAATAGATTATCAAGCAGGGCGGTCGCTCTGCCAAGCCAAGCTTTAAAAAAAAAACGCCACACAAACAACGCCAAGAACTGGAATAAAGACCGCTAATGCTTATATACAGAAAGCAACTTCGCAATGTTAAATCGACAAAACATGCCAGATTAAAATATCAGATATCAAACAAACCAAGCGTCGTAGAAAAAAAAAACGAAAACTAGAAGAATCTAAGGAAGAATTTCTTCAATTTAAGACCAAACTCATCTTCATAGGTGATTTATAAACAGAGATATAGCTTTTTTTTAAAAACGTCGAGTTACTTAAAATGATCACTATTTTCTTCGTCAAACTTTTTTTTTCAAACAAGCTACAGGCCTTAATATTGGGCAGAATAAAAAAAGGATTGCATTTTTGGACAAGTAATTACTTAATCTATGTGCTTTTATAAAATTCAGTGTAAAAAAAAATATATTTTCTATCCTTAATTAGCAAAAAACTGTTAATTAACTTGGCGATTAAAAAATTATGCCAAAACAGAGATAAAACCCGCCAACGACCATGTACCATCTGTATTAAAATAGCACAAATCAGTTACAGGTTATAATAAAACCACATCAAATTTCATCTGCAAGTCAGCCATTTTCTTCTGAAGATATTTTTAAAAAAAATAAAACTTCACAATTATAAGAACACATATTTTATCAAATAATTAAATATGACTGCAAACTGTGGCAGATGATTGTTTCTAACATGAATAAGTATGAGAAATTGCCGGTTACGGATATGGATCTGGGTAGCTCAGTCGCAGAGCGTCGGCATGGTACGCATAAGGTCCCAGGTTCGTGTCCAGGTCAATTTTTCACTCATGTTTGTTTAGTGTATTTAATTGTCTGTTAAAATGCGTGTTCTTATAAATATTGTAAAATAAAGTAATCAGACGTAGTGTTTATGCTTTAAAAATATTTTAAATATATAATTTACGTTTTTAGAAAGATCTTTAAAAATAAATTAGTTTTTGAGGGAAGATGTACCTTCTAAAATGTATACATTAAGAGTTATCGCCATTTAAAATTTCTTTCCAAACGTAAACAAAAATTTTGAAATGAATTAAATGTGATTCATTTATTTCTAAAAATAAAAAAAACACGGTAAAGGACAGGCATTTCGTTCGCAGGAATACCTTTCACGTCATCTACTATATATACGAGGCTAGCGAAAAAGAAAGGCTACAGCGGTGCTTTACGCGTATCTTTTTTTACAGACCGCGGGAATCACGTGAGGTTCGAATCCACCAATGCAGGTGTACGAAAAGAGCATCACGTCACTATAGCGGTCTGTAAAAAAAGATAAGTGGAACGCACCGCGGTAGCCTGTCTTTTTCGTTAGCCTCGCTATATATATAAAACACAAACGGAAATTTCGTTCCGTTACTTTATAACTTGAGATCTGCTGAATGGAATTTGATGGAACTTGCACTGTTCGAGAGATAATTTTTCAGGGAAGGTTTTACTATGTAACACAACGTTCTACGTATATTAGCTATCGAATTATGATAGAAAGTTCTGTTATTTTGGCCGAAAAGATTACCATTGCTAATTTTTTGGCGATCATTACTGTTGCAGAAAGAAATGAAAAGGCTATACATCTCGAAAAATAAAAGAAAAACTGTTACTAATTTTATTTAAAAAAAAAAAAAAGAGTTTTGATGAGAGAATATTATAAAACGAAAATATTTAATTTAAACATGATTAGAAATGTTCATAATGCTTAAAAAATTATTCAAGGAGCAAGATTTCTATTGAAACAAATTTGGCGATTTATCTTTTGTTTTTGGCGATTTTGATTTTACTTTTTACTTCAAACAATTTGATTTTAAGCCAAAAAGTGTCTTTTTTTGTTGCAGAAAGAATTGAAATGGCTATACATCTGGAAAAATAAAAGAAAAACTGTTACTAATTTTATTTTTTTTAAAAAGAAGGAAAAGAAAAAAAAGAAAAACAGTTTTGATGAGAGATTTTAGGCCAAAAGGTGTTTTTTTTTTCAAGTGTACGACTGCATTTTCGCAGTATTTTTTTTTGGTACTTTTTGGTTAGCCGGACGCCAGTGATATATATATATATACATGTATATATATATACACACACATATATACACATATATCTACACAAATACATGTATATACATACATATATATATATACACTTATATGTATGAATATATATATATATATATATATACATATATATATATATGTGTGTGTGTGTGTGTGTGTGTGTGTGTGTGTTCATATATCGCTGGCGCCCGGCTAACCGAAAAGTACCTTTTTTTATTCAAATGCAAACTATATTAATGGCAATATACTTCTATTTACTTTTACATATATGAAATTTCGTTCCGGCTGCTTATAACTCGAGTTCTGCTGAATGCATTTTCGTAGAACTTAAACTAAGATAATTTTTAAGGGAAGGTTTTATTGTATAACATATCGTTCTACGTAGCTTAGTTATATAATTATTCTGGGAAGTTCTATAATCAGATCAATCCGATTATGAAAGATTAGCCTTTTTAAAAGATTTTGCCGAATGTATTTCGATGGAACCTATACTGTTAAATAATTTTCTAGGGAACGTTTTATTATATAACGTTGCTTAGTTCTAGAATTATAGGGGGGAAATTCGAAAAACGGGTGACCATTTTTTTTATCAAATATTAGCCTTTTCAATATTTGATTCCGATTATGAAAGATTAGCCTTCTAAAAAAGTTCTACTGAACGGATTTTGATGAGAATTGTATTGTTAGTTAGATGCTATTTCAGAAATGGTTTTAATGTACTATATATTGTCCTACGTTGCTTAGTCCAACAGTTATGTGTGAAGGTTATATAGTCAAGTGAACCCGATTCCGAAATATTAGCCTTTTTGATAGTTTTTACTGGGCGTATTTTTTGCGACTTGCATTGTTAAGTAGATAATTTGTAAGGATTGTTTTAGTATATTTTATATCGTTTTGTTGTTTTAGAATTATGTGGAAAAGTTCAATAATCAGATTATCAAAGATTAGCCTTTATAAAAACTTCTTCTGAATGGATTTTGTTAGTTAATTTGTTTGCATTGTTATTTCGATAATTTTTAGTGATCGTTTTAGTATATTGCATATAGTTTTATCTTTCTTTAGCAATCCCTAACTGTAAATGACCAAATAAAAGAGTTGGTCCTTAACAGCTAAAATTTTGACTGCACATTAGAAAATATAATAGCGCAATCGCGTCATTTTTCAGTAATGTGGAAGGATATTCCACGTAAATATACAGATTGCTTTCAAATACAAGGTCTAAATTAAACGATATATTTCGTTTGATTCAGGGTTCATTTGTAGAAACCGACCAGCGCAGCGGGCGTAGCTTGCTAGTTTTCCTATAAATTAATGAAATCCAGTTGTTAAATTATTTTTGTTTTAAAAGTGAAGTTTCCATTTAAATTTATTGTAACAGTACAATGTTTAATTGAATAAAATAAGGTAAATCTAAGAAATTGCTAAGAAATTCCAAACATGCACAGGGCAACGCAAAAAAATAAAATAATAATAAACAAAAAATAAAAAATAGATAAATAAATAAATAAATAAATAAAAATCAGCTTTCAGAAATTCTAAAAATTGTTCCGCTATTCATATTATGTATCTTCGGGGTCCATCCTCCCACTTTCAGCCCTCCCACCCAAAGGGGGCACTTTTCTAAATTTTGCCGACACCTCTCATGTGATATATCGTTGGAAAAGTCTGTGAACGCTTAATCATAATATGCAGGGGGGGGGGTATTTTCTAAATTTTGCACATACCCCTCATGTGATACATCGTTGGAAAGGTCTGTGACCGCTTAATCCTATTATGCATCTCCGGTGTTCATCCCCCCTTTTGCCCCCCAAGCGCGATTAGCTTTCACCACCAGGGGACGCTTTCCTATATCTGTTCCTACGAGTCGGATCACGACGGGGTATCGCTCATTCGACTCGACATGAATAGAGCTTTCCGATTTTAGTTCGTTTTTTCACCACCAGGGGGCACTTTTCTATCTCTGGTTCTATGGGCTAGATCACGACGGGGTATAGCTCATTCGACTCGACATCTATAGCCTTAACGATTTCAGTGCTCGAGGTTCATACAGAACAGATTGCGCTACCTGGTGGTGGAAGATGGAACTTGAGCGTGCGCAGCACGACTACTATACGGTGCCGAAGGCAGCGGGGACCCGTGTCGGAAGTTAGTTTGGTTAGAGGTTTATACTATTCGATGTGCAAATTAAGGGATTATCCGGTGCCGAAGGCAACGGAGAACCAGGTCGGAGGTTCGTTCGGTTCGAGGTTTATCTTATTCGAGGTTTTACAAGATTCGAGGCCCCGATATAAATTAGGGGTCCGCTAGCGGGCGAAGCCAGCTAGTGCTAATAATAAAAGAGCGTGATATCACGTTTGATTTCAAATGCAGCGCTGACACGCTATGTACGTATTGCATTTTTACTCATTTCATCGATAAGTAAGTGATATTTTTTAACGGGGTATAACAAGTATTATAACAAGCCACATTTAGTATGTTGTTATTAGTTTAATTTAAAAATCTACTGGTATTTCTAGTTAACCTTTTAAACAATGACTGAAAGTAAAATGTAATTTTAAATTATTTCTCATGTTTAGATTATTTAAATTATGTTTATTCTGTTTTAAAAAAAAAGAAATGATATGTACAAAAACAACTTTTCAAAAGTAAAAAAAAAGCCAAGCGTAAAAAAAAAAAAAGTTGTGGCTAAAAAATGGTGTGATATCAAATTTCCAAGCTATTATATTACTTTTTTAACTTTTTTCCATTAAATAAGTTATCATATATATAAGTCGAGTGCCTACGTATATGTTAATAGAAATCGTTTTCTCCTGTACTAAATACATCCTAACGAGTTTCTGAAAATTCAATTTTTTTCAAATTATGCATGATGGGCTTGGCGGCCATCTTTTCATATTTCTAAGCACCCAAATTTCTAAAGTAAAAGCGTAATATGTTTGCAATGTAATATGTTTATAACAATTTCTAACTTCAGATTTTAACTATTGACAGATAAATTAGATAAGACTGATATTTTGAGAAATTGATTTTTACTAGTTTGAAATTATTAATTACTGTAAAAAATAAATCATAAGATGAATATTTAAGATAAGTCATCATTATCTTAAGACACAATTTTCAGATCATACAAATCTATAAATGAAACGCTTAAAATATTTGCTTAAATAACAATTTTGAACTTCGGATTTTAACTACGGATTTGGATGCTTAGAATTTTGTGAATAATATGCAAAGATGGCCGCCAAGCCCATCATGCATAATTTGAAAAAAATTGAATTTTCAGAAACTCGTTAGGATGTATTTAGTACAGGAGAAAACGATTTCTATTAACATATACGTAGGCACTCGACTTATATATATGATAACTTATTTAATGGAAAAAAGTTAAAAAAGTAATATAATAGCTTGGAAATTTGATATCACACCATTTTTTAGCCACAACTTTTTTTTTTTTTATGCTTGGCTTTTTTTTTACTTTTGAAAAGTTGTTTTTGTACATATAGTAATTTCTACTTAAATGTATTTTCTCAATAAGTTTACTGACTGCAAATATCCCAAGTAATGACTGCCAGAGATATAATTTTGTAAAGCCTTATTTTAAAAAACATAAAGAAAAGTTAAAAATATTTTAAGGATATTACTTTTAAGTTCATAATATTTTGAATGACTTCCAATAGATTTGAACACAGATTTGAGCGTGTATGATTAAAATTTACTTAGGTTACCGTCATTTTGCCAGTTTTCTCGACCTTTTAGAAGACATTGAGTGTTATTTGGTGTAAAAGAAGCTGTATAGTAGTTAATCCAGATATTTGAAATGAAGATATATGAAATTTGCTGAATGAACAATAGAGGTGCACACGTTGAGTAGCTGACAAGACTTTTTATTAAAGAACATCAAAGCAAGTAACATAATCCAGATTCAGAGTCACACCAGGCTCAACATTTACCTTTCTCGCCGCACCCGGGCATGTACCGAGGAGGGGCATCATAACAGAGACAAAATTAAATTAGCAGGACAGAAGTTCGGAGCGAAGTGAAGTTGTTTTCACAAACCAACTTAGAATACGACTGACATGTATCCCGCCAATAGGGTTGCCTTGGCGAGGAAAATTCCAGAGGAAGTATACAGTAATGGATGGTATTTGTCGAGCAGGGCTGCCAGATTTTTGTTATAAGAATGCATTTCATTTCAAATTTAATATTGCCAAGAAGAATTCAACGGATGCATATTTTCCCATGCGAATGGAATTATTAGGTAGGGCTGAATGCAAGGTTTTTGAAACGATCAGAATATATTTTAGAACTGGGTGTAATCAGTGATTTATTATCGATACCTAATAAGGAAATGCATATGTGCTGGTTGAAATGATAGACACAATTATAACTGACTCTCTGGCCGCAAAAATGCATATGAATACAATGTGTTATAAACGTGATTTGGAAAGTAACTTGCAGAAAAGCATCTGTGCTGATTTAATTCTTTTCTTTTTTTATTTTAATCGAAAGACCGTGAGATATTAGCCAGCCAGTACAAGTGACCGTGAAGAGAAGTTTAATTAAGGAGGGATTATTGTTTCGAGTTATAAATAACGCACTAAATTTTTGAAAAAGCAGGGGAAAAACATAATTTAAATAAAGCGCAGGGGAGGTTAAAATTTAATATATGATTCTCATATTATAGAAGCATTAAAGAAATTTCTGATATAAAACTTTTTAAGTTAGGCATTTCTCAAACATAACTAGATGACCCGGAAAGTTTTTAAATACTTAGTTCACTTATTATAGTTATAAATAAGTTGATATTTTCCCTTTTCGAAAGGAGCATCAATTTAAGAAAGATTTACAGCTTTCCTATTTTTAGTCTTTTAAAATTATTGTTCCTGTACGTTAAGTAATGCTATAGGGATAGATGATATAACGGCTGTTCTTTCTTATCGCTGAACCATTAGTTTTAGAGGTATAGTTCCAGTTGTAAAAATGCTCCAAATGTTGTTCTTCATCAAATGAAAACATTTATTTGATGTTTGGTATCAACGAATTGACCCTTTACGTCAATTACACTGATTTTATGAATGTTTGGCGTTTTTGGGACTAAAACGAAAAAACGCTTTTTTAGTGTCCTTACACCAATAAATCATAAATAAAAAATATCAAAATTCGGTATGTTTTGAACATAGAAAATTGGAATTTTTACTGTTTTACTTGTTAGAGCAAGGGCAAACATTTTTGTAAATATAACTAATAGGACTCGGTAACCCTATATTTTTAAACAAGTGGGTAAGTGTGATCGAATATCGTACAAAGAGTTTTGTTTAATATTCCTTTCAAAACACTTTATCCGTTAATTAATAAATCCAAATAATTAATTCCATCATTTATCAGTACACTTTATCCATAAGAACATAAATGGCAGCACCATTAAATTTAATTATAACAAGAGGAAGCTATTTCTTAAATCAAATTAAAAATTATCAAGAAATGTTTTTCAGACAATTGTAACAGCATATGTTTGTATATCCGAAAAGCATATTTATTTATGATTTAATTTTAACTGTACATAAAAAACGAAACTTTTAAAATAGCAAAAAATACAAAAGTTCTAATTAAAACCATCGGACAATGAAATGTAAATCTCGAAATTTTCAACTCCCATCGTCAACGCGCTACCACTGAACCATCTAGCCTACGCAGAAAGACTGAAATTAAAGTTCTGTTTTAAGATTTCTTTTCTAAGTTTTCTAAGTTTCGTTTTAAGATAACTTTTTCAACATTTTATTTGTCGTGTGACAGGAGGTATTCAGCTATATGTAGGCAAAATTTCAAGTCGCTAATTTATAAAGTTTCCCAGTATGAACTCTGAAAGGCAGAGGTGTGAGACGAATAGGGTTTCGTCAGATGAACAAAACCCTAAAAATAACTAATTTTATGTAAATGGAGTTTCATATGATGAAGAATAACATTTGAAACCTTTTGCAATTCGGATTGTGTCTCATAAACTCACGATTTAGGAATTAGCCAATGGTCTATCATAACAGTATTGTACCCTGCATATTTTGTTATAACATGTTTATCGTTGCAAACAACGATTTTGTAAAGAGTCAAACCGGAAGTAACCTAATATTGCGTTAAAACATTACACGAAGAATAATGCATTAAAATAATTTTTTATTCCATTTTATAGAAAATTCCTTTAAAAAGATTTCCAGGTTTATTTTTAATAATATAGATTTTCCGTATATTTAAAAGTTACATAACTAACTAGCATTTCTTCCCCTATCCAAATATTACCAACAGTTTTTTCTTGCGATAATTATCAAATTTATTCAGAAGAAGCTTGAGGAAAAAAATAAATGTAATAAAAATACAACTTTAAAAATATCTTAAGAAGAAAATTCTTTTATAAATCAGTTATTTCGAACGCTACAAAGCACATAAATTCATTGAAACCGTTTCTTAAAAATTCCTTATGATTTGGAAATTCCATTAAATATATTTATCATACTTTAGTGTCAAAAGTATGGCCATTTATGTTGTACGATTTTAACATTGTTTGAAATCACTATGTTTATATCATTCCCTGCAAATGCTTAGTAAAGTGAAATGTTAAAGACGATAAAGAAATAAAATTTTCCATTAACAATTTCTTTAAAGAAGCGAGTTGCCTGGATGAAAAAGATGGAACATTTTCTGAGTAAATAAATGTTTTTTATCTAGTGTATACTCGTACATTATGAATCAATATTTCATTTTTCCGTTTAAATGTAGAACGAGTTTTCCAAAATCCTTTAAACTTCTAAACAACTTGTCTCTTTCTTGCCTCTGCAACAGTAGTATGATTTCAATTTAGTCAATGCTGGAGAAAAAGGTTATTTTGTACTAAATTCAAATAGCCTTTCAAAAGTTTCGAATACAATGTCATTCTTTTAGCCGAAAATATTAATTCTATTTCAAAATGAATGAAACTAGTCTTTATTGAAATGTTAATTGTGTTTGGCGTCATCTTAACATATTTAGAAATAAATTGCATTCTGGAATAATAAAAAATTCATCTTTGATTTAATTAACGCATAGTATTTAGGAGATACTATTTAAGTGGGGAGAGATTAAACCTTTCTGTAAAATATCATGTTTCTTGTACATACCATTGTACCGGATATTTGAATTTGGGAAGGAATTATTGAGAATGTATGGAGCGCGTAATTTATTATTTCAAACTTTAAATAATTTATGATGCTAGAATAAAAGTTAATATCATCATTACATATTTCATAATTTATATATTTTAAACTTATGTAACTTCATATTGCTAACTAAGCGTATAAAGAGCGTATACAGGCAACAGAGTGAAAAATATCCAAGTATGGAATCAAAGCCGGATCCAATGCTCTACCATTGAGATACGAGGACGATACCCAGCTTCTCACTCACATAGGTTGGTAACAAGAGGGAAAGTCTTGCGGCAAACATGATACTATGCTGGGCTTTAATTCGTCTCATGTTTGGCGCAGGGTTGTGTGCTCATGAAAACTTTCCTCTTGTTCTGTGGTTGCATCTTTACCAATATATGTTAGTGAGAGATGCCAAGCTGGGTATCGTTCTCGTAGCCCAATGGTAGAGCATTGAAACGTTAATCCAAGCATCCGGGTTCGATTCACAGCTTAGACTTTTTTCACTCTGTTGGTTATACGCTGAGTTAGAAATGTGAAAAAATCGCGTATTTCAATATTCATTAATTTCACTGCTGAAAATTAATTGAAAAGTTAATTAGTTATACATATTATGTAACTTCTACTGTTAGAATAAAATTTAAAGGCATCACTTGTGCAGATATAACTTTAGTAGAAAAACGATATTGGAAAATTTGGCTATATTTTGGATACTATTTACCATAATGGGGCTATATAATTGACATTTTCGGCAATATTGGTATGAAATATTGCATCAACATTAAGTTGGTTACATTTTGCAGTGTTTTACAAACATTAGCAAGAAATACTTGGCCATTTCATTGTCAGTACTTCGATAATATCTCTGCAATATTGATATTTAATTCCTGATAATATTATTTCATCGGAATTGATCTAGAAAATAACAACAATATATTAGCTAACATTGTTATTTTATCGGATGTATTTTCGATGAATGAAACAATAGTGCAATAGTGAATCCAACATAATGCACATTGGTTTTGATACTAGGGAATATTTATAACTTAAATTAATAGCGAGATAATCATAGTAAGATACATGAAGGAAACTTAACACCCTACTGCGAAAGTAAGTCATGTAAGCCGTCTATCACTCTCGCACTTCTATAACTTCAATTTGCTTTAAAACTAAGATATTTTAAGTAATTTCAGGGACAAAATTTGCACCTTGTGATGGAGGAAATAAATTTGATAACAATGATTTACAACACGTTACCTCAAGATATTTTATCATATTTATTTAATTAAGAATTATGCAGACAAAGTCCATATAAAGTGAACCCTTATTTTGTAAAGATAGTCATAACAGTATCTGTGATAATAGAAAAGATCGTCAAAAGTCAAGCACATATCTGCAAGCGCTAAGTCAATAACAGAATGTTTCAAAAGCCCCGAAACAAAGTTTGTCTCACAATTCATTTCTAATTGTATTATAGGTGTGAAATGAAATAAAGGTTTTAAAACATTAAAATTCTACTATAAATGTTAAAATCTTCGCCGGAGTCCCGAGCGCTTTCGACCAGAACCTGGCCGTATCAAGAGGGCGAAAATGAGAAAAATTTTGTAACTTCCAGAATGTACGCAGGTTAAATATCAGAAGGCGAAACCAAATATGAAAAATCGGGAGGGGGATGGATGAGTCTGTTGAGCGAGGTGGGTTATTCTAAATCAAATGCACCATTGACCCCAAATAGATTAAACCAGAGTTTTGGTATATTGCATGATAACATATCATTACAGGATTTCCTACCCCTTGTCAGTATTTCCAAACTAACTCAGAATACATGTACTATAATTATCGCCATCTCTTGTAAAAAAAAAAAAAGAAGTTTACATTTATGAAACTTTATAACTTCTCACTCACTTCTATGTGTGAAATGGAACACTACCTTTTATTGTTCAGAAGATATAGCCCTTCAAAGTTGGGATATACATTTGTAATCACCCTGTACATCAATTTCTGTTTTTAAATTTAAACGAGATAATGATGTAGAAGATACAGAATTTTTCTCATTTTTGTCCTCTTGATGATAAATAGGTTCTGGTAAAATGCGCTCGGGACTCCGACGAAGATTTTAACATCTGTAGAAAGGTTTTAATGTTTTAAAACCTTTCATTTCATTTCACACCTATTTTAGTAATGAGTAATAAATTGGGATTCATTTTAAAAGTTTTCATGTTTTTAATTTATATACAAAGGTGAATTTAGTGTTCCAATATTAGAAAATGTTTTGTTTTTATATATATATATTTTTTAAAGAGTTTGTCTCGTATTTCGTGATGCGACTATTCGACAACATTATTACTTTATTTTATATTCAAATGGAGAAAGTATTGGATTCGGAAATATTTTCGCTTTTCGATGGATTTACACGTTTTCGGATATCCTGAATAAGATATGACTATTTACCGTTTTGACCGATGTCTCTCACTCCCGTCGTTACACAAATTGTGTTGGCGTTGTAATTCAAGAACTGGAACATGGAATTCCACGAAACCTCATACTTAATTGGAACTTAACATAAATTGACACTGATTGAATTTTGGCGTACATCGCTTAAAAGATAGATCCATTGTGCTGCGTTTTTGACTATGTTTATGATAGCTCTATCTTAGGTACTTTAAATATAATAACGGTACTTTAAAATGCCATTAAACAAAACTTGTTATGAAATTCATGTAACAAATCGATTGGCAGTAATACCATTTAGAATAAGTTGTTACTTTACTTGATTGCCAATATTCGTTGTGCAAAACAGAAATATTTTTAATGGAGAAATTCTTTCCAATTCTAACTGTTCAACATTCTTAATGTCGAATAACATGGAGTGGAAATTTCAGTTCTAAAATATGTCTATATTTATTATAGTTACACATTTTTAAAATCATTAAAATACTAAAACTAAATATTTTCCCAAAACCTCTCTAAATACCGTTTAATTTTTTCCCTAAAATTAACTTAATGATTTCCCAAATTTCTAATGTATACTCAAATATTCAACTTTGAAAGAATTCCTAATTTGGTACACGAAGAGTTAAGATGGAAATACACCAAACTTAATGGTATGGAAAAACTAGTCTCATATATTTGCGACAAATCTCACTTTCTATAGGATATAAATGTACTAACAGTAGCTGATTTAGTAACCCGTGATTTATTTTCAGCACACCGACAAATGTCTACAACATTTAAGTTTTAACCAAGTGAAATAATCTGTGATTTGCGCCCCCTTAGTATTTAGCGTTCCGTGTGGACGCCTGATCTCGCCCACTTCTAATACTGGCCCTATGTACAAAGTGTTATATTGGAGGTTATCAATATATTTTTTGAATTCGAAAAGTGACCACTATAGTTCCACGTAAAATTCCAAAAGATGTGTTCCCGTTCATGTTTCCTATTTAACTATTGTTAATTTGTAACTGCGCTATTTGAACTAACACTAGCTGGGGGCAGACCGGTGTGTTCCATTTGGGGGAAAGAAATGGATCTCAATTTATTTTAAACTAAAAAACATTTATGCGAATTTTTTTAACAGAAAATGATAGGGCGTGCGAACATACGCTACATTAAAAGATCATAAAACATCATAAGCTACATTAAAAGTCCAATAGATAAATAGAATTTTAGAACAAAAATTGGCACGGGTCAATTCGCTTGAACGGAAAGTTAACAATATAAAAATAAGTAATTCAAAAATCAGTCTTCGCGGCGATATTTCAAGCGAAAAGATTTAATAGTGCATTCAATTTAGGGAGAAAAGCCACATAAAGGATAAAATGTGTTGTTAAAGAAACAAAAGTGAAATTATGTAATGAGAAAAAAATTGTTAAAAAATAAGAAAATAACACTTAATCAAACATGCAATAGTAAAAATAAAATACATCTTACGAGAGAAAAATGTGTGCGGAAAAATGACTAGAATGTAATTACTTAAAATATTTGTTTTTAAATGACGTCAAAACCATTTCGTCCTTTGAATATTTCCCCTTTAATTTTGTAGCATGTGGAAAGGAAACTTTTTAGGAATGACTTTTTCAAAATTTTGATAAATGCCATCAAAAAAGATCTAATAATCCCCATTATTGCAAGCTTTTATTTAACTTGCTTTGAATGGTTATTTGGCTTAAAATTTAATTTTAATTCAATCTAATTTTAATACATTTCCTGTGCTACAAATGACATAATGTTTGAAAGTGTGGCGTATTTCCAATTATGTAAAAAAAATTTAAAAAAAAATGAAATTTGCCTCCGCCCTCAGATGCAAAAGCATTTGTCCAATAACAGTACATGTCATCGGATAATGTAATGACGTAAATGTCATTGACTGCTTCAGATATAAGCTGATGTTCTTCAACTGAACCGTAGCATGGTCGGTAAATTCCCAATCTTTCACTTCTGGCCAGCGTATGAAGGATGTGGGTTCGACTCCAAGTAGAACGTTTTTTGTAATTTATTTCTTCTAAAATTGTTATTTATTGCATTTAATTGTCCTTCAATATTTTTTTACAATGAAAGTTTGTCTTTAATTTTTTTAGTTATAATTTATTTTTAGTTTGTATTTGTTTTTCATTATCAATGGAAAACTAAATGCCACGATCATAATTCACCACTGTAATTTAAATACAAATTAAAATAATAATATGTAGGAAATTAATTGAAATATTGACAGCTATTATAACATTCCCGGATCCTTTGTTTCAACTTGAAATTTTTCTTGTAGATGTTAAATACAAACATTCTATCAGATTTTAATAAAATACATTATAATTATATATACAAGAAAGTTTCGTACTGACCATAGCATGCTTGTGTTATGAAATATAGGAAGGAATTTCGAGGATGAGTTGAATTAGATGGTGAGAGTGGCGATTTCTGTCAGAATGAATAAAGTAAGGATGTACAGGATGACGCGAAGCCATCTAAAACATTTGAAAGATGAATATTGCTTCAGGCACAATAGCTTGAAGTAAGTTGGTGGTGAGTGATGGATAGAGGATACGACGCCATTTCGTAAGAATATCGTGACAGTTATTACGTTTAACATATTTTTTACTTCGTTCGTAGTCGTTATAAAACGAAGTCAGCGGTTGTGCAGACATTTTATTGTTAGCCTTCCTCTGAATACCATATTGGCTTGGGGTAAGAAAATTGACAAAACTGGCGGTGTATTGGATGTCAAATAACTGACTTTGCTTCGTAACATATACGAACGCAGAATGTCCGAAAGATTGGAACGATC
Source organism: Maratus michaelseni (assembly GCA_963931845.1). NCBI lineage: Eukaryota > Metazoa > Arthropoda > Arachnida > Araneae > Salticidae > Maratus > Maratus michaelseni. The sequence continues at coordinate 7,983,642 of OZ007586.1, forward strand.
TTATTGTTGGTCTATATAATTGTTACAGTATTCCTAGGAAATAGCGTGTTATCCTCTTCCAAAAACCTCCCTCGCAATTTAATCGAAGCTATCGCTCCTCGAAATACTCAACTTTCAAATGTGTTTAATTTATGTGGCAATTTAATGTAAAAACTGAAATTAATAGCATCACACATCAGTATTTGCCAACAATTTTCATAGAATAAAAGCCCTTCACGACGTGCGTCCTTTACAGAATTTTGAATCTTTTACCACCGGTTTTTCAAAGCAGTATTCTTCGCCTAATTGAATCGCAGAAATGCTATCATTAAACAAGGCAAAGCATCCAATAAAAAGTAACTAGTGGGAATAATCGAGGATTCTGAGAATCTTAGTTTGTCGCTCGTCTTCAAGGAGTTAAGAAATTTTGAACTCTATAAAAACACCCATAATTCTTTACTGATGAAAGGATGATGTACACTGAGAAATTATATTTATTTTAGAACAAAGTAAACTATTTATGTCATTCATCTTTATCATTCATTATTTATATGATACATTTATATCTAACAACATTTTATCTCATTGTATCTGACTTCTGAGCGGTGGCTGCCTTATTCCTCCAATATTCGGACAATAAATATTCATTTAATGCTAATTTCAATACATGTTATATGAGGAGAAACTAATCTTATTTTTATTAGTTAAAAATATTTGATTTGCTGATGATTTACCCAGAATTTCTCTTTTATGTTTCATTTCAACTATGTAAATTGAACCATATTATATCACTTAAATTAAATATTTATAAATGAATCCTTAATTTAGTGCTTAAATGAAAAAATCTTTAAGATATATTTTATTTGCATAAACGATAAGTAACTAAAATAATTTTGAAATTTCACTCTGAACTTGTAATATTTCATTAAAACAAACAAAAATAATGTAAATTTATTTTAAACAATATTTCTTAGTTATGTTTTACATTTTTTAAGATATCAATTTAAAAAAAAATCCTGAATTTTGGGAAGGAAGGTTTTCTTCAAAGATATATTTTTAAAAAATCACACGAAGAACATGAATCTTTAAAGTATCGTAAATCAGGATAATGCTCAAATTTTAGGCTTGTATATCATAGGATTGAAAGATATTTATTGTAATTCCACCTTTTAACATCACACAAACTGTAGAATTCTTTCTATATAATAATAATAAAAGAATTTGGAATTCTTACCCCTTTTTCAATTTTTTATCATTTTTTATAGCTTTAAATCTCCAAAGATACTTTAATAGTTATTGATAATTTTGCTTTCCATTTAATAATGTGTCTTTTGTAGCGCGTGTGGTCTACAGTTTTTGAATAAATAACTTATATACTGTTGTCATCACGAAGATTTTTTGTATCTCGCTCTCATATATTAAAATGAAACATACACTCTAAAAACGACATTTTCAAAACTGAGAAAAAAATACTCAAATCTGAGTATGTCGCACAGTCAAAATGGCTCCGAATCAAAATTACTTAAGTTTGAAACATGTGTATACTCATTTCTGAAAACATGCACATACTCAAGAATAAAACATCATGAGCTCAGTTTTGAGTATGTCCATGTTTCAAAAATGAGTATGAACTGACCTATGTGCTCAGTTTTGAGTATGTCCATGTTTCAATATTTCAGAATAAAATACATCTTACGAGAGAAAAATTTGTGCGGAAAAATGACTAAAATGTAATTACTTAAAATATTTTTTTTAACTGACGTCAAAACCATTTTGTCCTTTGAATATTTCCCCTTTAATTTTGTAGCATGTGAAAGACTTCATTTTCACGCACCTATAGAAAATATTTTAGTTTTAGGAATGACTTTTTCAAAATTTTGATAAATGCCATCAAAAAAGATCTAATAATCCCCATTATTGCAAGCTTTGATTTAACTTGCTTTGAATGGTCATTTGGCTTAAAATTTGCAATCTAATTTTAATACATTTTCTGTGCTACAATTGACATAATGTTTGAAAGTGTGGCGTATTTCCAATTATGTTAAAAAAAAAAAAAAAAAAAAAAAAAAAAAAATTGCTTCCGCCCTCAGATGCAAAAACATTTTTCGAATAACAGTAAATGTTATCGGGTAATTTAATGACGTAAATGTGATTGACTTCTTCAGAAATAAGCTGATGTTCTTCAACTGAACCGTAAATGCCCAATCTTTCACTTGAGGCCAGCGTATGAATGGACGTGGGTTCGACTCCAAGTAGAACGTTGTTTGTTATTTATTTCTTCTAAAAATGCTATTAGCAATGTTAAAAGCATTGGGTCATCCTATTTGAAAAAAAAAATCATAACAAAATGAAAACATCGATTTACTGAAAGTGTCATTTTTCTCAGTGTAGCTCAACAGACGGATATTCAATGCCCAAATATAGGACTAATTCTAATTTTTCTTAATAACCTCAATTATAAAAGTGAGTGTATTTCTATCCGAGATGCAGCTGTATTATTCATAGTAAAATGTTCAGCGATTCAAACAAAAAATGAATCTGAATAATTTTGTACTATAAGGATATTTCATCAACTCCATTCAATAGGCGCCCACATATAGATATCTCGAACATTATGAAAAGAGTGGCATAGTAGCGCCACATTTTAGGCGATATACACCAAAATCTATTCAGCACAAATTTATTTCAAGAACTATGAGAAAATTTCACGGAATTCCGCGCATTAGTTTTTGAGTTATAGTATTAAAAAAAATCCGTGAAATAGACAGATCTCAGTCCAAAATAGTCCAATTACATTCAGAACGTATTACACCCTAAAACTTCTAAATATATTAAAAGACGGAATCCAAAAACTTTCACGAATCCAGTATATTTTTCTTATGAATAGAGAAGAAAGTAAAGATGCATACTGGGTTAAAAAATGATGAAAGAAATTGATATATGAATGTAAGAGGAAATGCTGCATCTTTTCATAAGCTGTGTTTATGTCAAATTGAATCACTGAAGCCATGTCATACAATGTCCAGTCATAAACATATCCAACATGTACAGATGACTTTCACATACATTAAAGGTACGTATTATTTAAAAGTAAATAAAAGGTTGTTTTAACATCGTTGAAATATTCTATTCTATATGGTGCTTCGTATTTATGCATCTTTAATTGATTTGAATTCTTTGTTTTCGGCCAGTTATAAAACGGAATTTTCAACTTTTTCATCAAGCTATAATACACACGTATTTTTAAATAGACTAACTGGTCGCTTCCATGTGGGGCCCAGATGCAGCGTATAGACTGGACATATGCAAACAGAAAAATAGAAATAAAAAATAACTATACGAAAATAATAAGAAAAAGAAAAAAATCATGGAAATAAAGATTACGCGACATAAATGATATATTTTTTATGAGCTCCCTGACAATGGTCCGCTCGGCCCTGCCCGGGATTATCTAAGTTTTGAGTTAAAATAATCAAATATCGGTTAGCGATCCATGGAGATCATTGTAAATGGGCACTGTGGTTCCACGCGCATAAATTGTTAATATGGTGATCCAAATATCGGGGTCCTTTGTGCTTCTCAGCCATATATCGTGAATGCAGAAATCCCCATAATGGAGTCTTGTTAATTATTTTTCCCATAAATAGTTAAAATGACAATTTTAACAGAGCTCTGTGGGTTTCACGCCTATAAACGGATTATACGATAATCACGATAATGAAGCCTTGTGCATAGCCGAGCCCATAAATATGGCGAAAAGTATTTAATTCGCAACTATTTACTTCCAAAAATATATTTGGAGAAGAGGAGGAAATATACATTTTGTATTAAAATTAAAATCCGATCGCTAAAAGACGAAAAGCGCAAAAACAATTTATAAAATATGAAATTTAAAACAAAAAAAGAACTTTTTGTTTGGGATAAAATGTCACCCAAAATATCTAATAAAAAATCAGCAATAGTTGTCGTCTTCGTATAATCTTCCATAATCGGGTTCATAGTCATCATCATCATCTTTGAAACAGTTGTTTACGTTTTTTTAGTAGATTAGTTATCTATAATTTCATGTTCCTACTTAAAACTGATACTGAGATGTCGAAATGACCTAAAGTTTTTGACTCACCATTTAACTCCCTTCGTGTTTGAATTTTTAAAATCGCTGAAATATGTGTTTATCTGTTTTTTAGTAGATTTTTTAATATGAATTTCACGCTCCTACATAAAACTGCTGCTGAGATATAGCAAAATTCCCTAAAACTTTCGACACCCGGTTAGTTCACCCCGTTCCTTTAGTAGTTGAATTTCTAGAATCGCTATACTATGTGTTTATTTCTTTTTGTAGATTTGTTATCCTGAATTTCATACTTCTACCAAACACTGCTGCTGAGAAATGGCCGAAAACTTTCAACCACCCTTTCCACCCCTTAAGGGAGAAATTTCAAAATTCCTTTCTAAGTGGATGCTTACATTGTATAAGGAACATGTCTTACAAGCAAGGATTGAGGTTCGGCGTTGATTACGGGTCAGTAAAAACATGTTCTTTTATAAGTATAGATGTGCGTGTGCGCTCTAAAATTGACATCTTACTATTTTTCTGTTAGGTCATTCTTTTTAACAAGCAATTCGTATTGGTGGTTGAAAAGATATTTGTCCGGAAAGATCCATACTTCACCTCCCATTATTCTTTTCTTTTTTAAAATAGGATGCTATTTCTCTATACGGGAACACAAGAGAAATTTTGCCTTGAATTAAGCATAATGTTCCTTCTCAAAAAACTACATTCTTCTGTCCGAGCACTGGATTTCTTCCTTTTCATCTCTCAAATAAAGGATTTTCTCTTCATTGAGTAATCTTGCTTCACAATGAATTGATTTAGAATTAACAATATCGAATTCTGAATACAATAATTACTCTTAAAGGGTGAAAGCGCTTTGCAAAGGCAAAAAGTAGTTTTTTTTGAATGAATGAATGAATGTTAAATAAAACGAAACTGGATCTTTTCCCGCTAAACAAGTACTATACATTATAACATTTTATTAATAAAAATAACACGAGTAAGCAAAGTATAACTTGTTTTTAAAAAAATCAAGTTCAGTATCAATATTTTAAAACGCAGTATCAATATTTTAAAACGCGTCTGCGCAGTGAAGTATGTGCGGTGAAGTATTGTGTCTCGTAGTGTCATTGGAAATACAAATGATACGCTTTATGAAAGCCAATTAAATTTGCGGCACCATGAATATACTTTTATTGAATTTGACCCCAGAAAACAGACGGGCACATGTTTGAAAATCAACCTTGGAATTCGCGCTGTTTTTTTCAACTTTAATGTGTTGGAAAAAATATTTAACATTAAATTGATCATGGCACCTGAAAAATAATTACCTTTTAAACGTTACTATTGTTTAAATATAGGTTAATAAATTTGAATGCTATTCTCCAAGGCGCGGCATATTGAAAAACATGTTTTGGAGATAAACAAATTTAATTTTTTTTAAAAAACTATATATAATCTAACGATATATTCAGTAATCTAAAATCGTTTCAGGCACAAAAATGCAAAAAAAAAAAAAAAAAAGGAAGACAAACGAAGAACAAAATCAATTTTTTGAACCAAAACAAAATGGAATCTCCCCTTAAAAACAATTTTAATTTAAAATTGTTTCTAAAGATGCGGAACGAAATATTTTTGTGTGACACATTACAGAAAGATGTCGCGTTATGGTACGTTGCATCTTATTTTATATATAATCATCTTTTGTTTTAATTTAATCATAACTTGTCTCATCACCCCACACTCAATTTTAAAGATGCTAACCAAAGTAAATCGCCATGTACTCAAAATTTTGAATACTATATTCCAGTAGTGTAGTCTTAAAAAACCAGAGGGAATACGCTGCAGGCAGAAAGTATCCTCTAGAGAGTATACACAATAATGCATTGTAAAAAAAGACAGGTGTTCCTTCATCTAGGAAAATATAGTTTATATACAATCATGAGAGACGGTAGTTTCTCGAGTGACGCAGCGAAAAACCGAAAACCGAAAGCCCAAAACCGAAGATTCCGTCACTCTCATATATACAGCTAGCAGGACATCAAAGGAAAATCGAAACGCCGACATTTAATATCTCTGCAAATATCAGACATACCGTTTCGATTTTTTCACATTAGCCTTATATCTATGGTCTAACTCTATCCTAAAATTTATACATTTCTACATACAGTAGATTTTGAGATCTGGAAACCAATTTTTAAGTGAAAATGGGAGATGTAATGGGCACATACTCGTTTTCTCGAAAACGGCTCGAAGGATTTTTTTAAAATTAATATATAATATTAATCGGTTTTAGATGAAGCGAATAACACTTTGCGTGTATTTAGGAAAACTCTTGTTTTCTGTATAATCCAGTTTTAAAATCGGACTCTTTTCTTAAGCCTATTGTGGAGTTTTTTGTATGTTCTTTCTTAAACAACTTAATTAAATTTAAAATTTAAAGAATCACTTACAACTCACTACTCACTTGACAATAAAAAAAAACAAGTATACCTTGATTAACTCCACTGAAATCTGTTGCCATGAAAGGAAGAGCAATTTAAACCAAAATTATTAAAATGTCAAAACTTAAAAATCCGAATAAGTTAATACAACATGATAATTTTGAAATCTTCATTTTAAAATAATACTAAATGTAGTAAGGGGCAACAGATTTCTAAATCAAATAGTATACTGTAATGCATAAAGAACACCCAACTCCACTCCAACCCGATCAAGCACAAATCTCCATATACACAAAATTAACAAAATATAAACATCATTCAATTTGGAAAAATAAAGGGAGCCTGAAATTCCTCAAATATGAGGACAAAAAGGGGAAAGAGAAAGTTTAACAAAATAAAAATATGATGAGATACCAAAAATTTAGAATAATTATGGAGGTTTTGAACAAGATCAGATCGGTTAACCGAAAATCGTATAGTGGCATAAATTTTACTAATTACTTTTTTTTTTTTTTTTTACTTTTTAAAAATAAAGAACTTATTGTTTATTTTAAATAATATTCCAAAGAAAGGAGAATTAAGAATTAAATTTATCAATTATGAAATTAAATTTAATATTACTGTATCACCATTTATTAGTTTATCTATCATTGAGACAAGATCAAAATTACATCGAATAACTCTGAGTAAACCTTAATTAATGTTCATTAAAACAATCAGTTGTGAATATAAATCTAAGAAATTCAGAAGTTTTAATTTAGTAAAATTATAGTTTTCATAATTAAAATATATATATATATATATATATATATATATATGGTTAAGCCTCTCTTATAGGTTTACAGTGAATATAAAATAGTAATTATTTAAAGATTGTACAAAGAAAAACATACCATCTTTGAGAATAAACCAAATTTTCTTTATTTGAACATTTAAAATTTATAAAGCAACTAAATTATCAAAATAATCATAATAACACATTATCACGGATAATCCATTAAATTGAAACTACTCATTGATTACTTTACAATTAGACATCATATTTTAAAATCATCACCATATCACCATTTAATGGTCGTTCAGTTATACAGACATTACATATTAATCTACAAACTATTTCTATTCATAATGTAAATCCTTATTGACATTAACTAGAGATATTCATTTTACTTTCAGACTTTAAAACATATTATTTCATCAGGAAGATATGTAAATAAAAAAAAACTATGTAAAATTTACTTACAAAAGATGCGTAATTCTACAACTAAATCAGCGGGCAAGCTCTTGACCTATACATAAGCTCCTCACAGTTTTTTTTTATTTTTTTATTTCACAATTCTTTGCATTCTCCTCTAAGGGTGGAATATTTGACTAGCGCATCAGTATTATAGCACAACACGGGTGGAATATTTCACTAGCGCATCAGTATTATAGCACAACACGGGTGGGATATTTCACTAGCGCATCAGTATTATAGCACAACACGGGTGGGTCCCTTTCCTACATGAATACCGTTGCTCCATACATCACTTGGAGATCTGGGTTCATTCTCGATTCAAGACATCCTCCCATCACAGAGACCGTGAACAGCGGGCAAGTCTTCTCTGCTATTCAAACCCTAACTCAGTACTTATCTAGGATTTAGGATTGACAATGCTCCATCCCAAAAACAATGTTCGTCTTCTAAGTCATTAACTCATTTCTTCGTTAAGACAACACCAACCGAAGATTTAGAAGTCAAAACAAAATAATAATTTTTCTTGGAACGCTGCTACGAAAAACGGACCAAACATATCTTCTTTTCATTCGGCCACTACCATATACAGATCCGTAACTCGAAAATAACCTCAAAAAGCAAGTCTTTACATCATAACCCTACAATTTTAAGATAGCTAGTGTAGGACCGCTAATGCCCCATCAGTAATAATCTTTCAAAAAAAAAAGTTCACCAACCAACAGTTTCACGATCCAAAACAACAAGTCTTCGGCCAAAGCAACAAGTCTTCGATCAAAGCAACAAGTGACGTTAAACATTTTCTCTCTCCCTCACAGCTTAGAAAACTGGACGAATCCAAAAATTACCCTCCAAGGGGGTTCGGGGGTAAAAACAATAGGAAATGGACTAAACCTGGTGGCGGCACTGTGTCGCTCCCCATAGGTCATTCCGTGGGAAACAACCGTGGCTCCCCTTACTATGGTGCAGAAAAGATTCACATGACTTACATTCGCGTCACTAAAGACGAAAGGGAAAAATAGGACTATTGTATCGGGTTGTAAAATACAATGCCAGCATACTTGGGTCGCCTTTACATAAGATAACGTAATCTCATACAGGGCGGTCGGTCTTTCTTTTAACCAAAGCCAGACTAGGTGTCTCCAAATTTGCCACCTGTGTGGTCTTTAACTGACAAACATCCCTCCTTGCTATTTATCTTTCGCATTTGAAAAAAGAAGCTAAGTTACGCTAAAAGGTTGCAATTATATTTGCCTAAAAGAAAAAGAAATAAGGAAAAAAAACTGCTTTTACTTTTACTATTATTACAAATACTTTTATTTATTTAGTTATTTATTAAAAACATAAAAAGAGTGTTGTTAAATAAATGTTGAGAAAGTGATTTAAGATATTTAATGTAGATAAAAAAACTGGTTAAAACTAACCGTAACACTATTGCTGTACAAATGCATAGCAGTGTTTACTCCTTTCCTCCGCGGCGCAATAAGTCTAAAAATGGATGTACGGTTCGCCGTTAAAGCTTCTGATATCAATAAAGCTTCTGACCGGGCTCATTATTTAATTTTTTAATGCAAAAACAATTAATTATATATTCTAAACATGTAAAACATATATATTAAATTCAATTGTTGTTCATACGTCTTATCTTTTTGTTACAAATAAATAATTTCAGATTTTAAACATGCATATGGTCGAAAAAATATTTCGATTCCTTTCTCAAAATGAGGAAATATGTTTTAATTACATGTGTTCAATTTTACTGTTATTTGTGATAAGTTTTCGATTTTTTAAGGATAAAATATTTTGCATTATATGCGCAGTTGAAGACTGCAACCAATCAATCAATCTCCGAATCTGCTCTTGTGTGATTATGTTTATGTATTCGTGCGCGGAGAAAGCTTGTTGATCGCTTTATTACATTGTGATAACTAACAGCAACTCACCACATATTAATTGAATGCGTATTGTCTTTGCTATATGGTTTGATAGTATTTCATGTCGTATCATTGATAATACTCGCTCAATTATACACATAATTCTATTTTCAATACATCTTAATTCGATATAAGCTGTGGAAATGAAGGATTTGGAATAGTGAAGACTGGAATCAACATTCTACTTCAGCATTAATCCAAGGTATAATTTTGTTTAATAATATTGTTGATTAAATAATATCCGTTATTTCAAGTTTCATATTGCTCTTCTTAAAAAAAAAAAAAAAAAAAAAAAAAAAAAAAAAAAAACGGAGTGAAATTTACCTGAAAAAAAATCATAGATATTCAGAGTAGCAAAAAAATTAATAATGATCATATAAATATACTTAGTTTATATATTACTAATTTTCTTTCACTTGAAAAACAGAAATTTTCATAATGGTAATCTGATGCTGTATAAGTTTAACTATTAATATTATTTTTTACAGTTAAATTTCTATTTAAAAGTTTAAAAAAAATACAAAAAATACAAATAATTCTATGATATTTTAACAAATTACTTTTCAGAGTATTTTTAAATAAAGAATACAGTGCAATAACTAACAAATTATCTAATATATAATTGGATATAGTTTTCTATTTTGGTTTTTAAATACTCTAATAATTGTTTCTACATAAAATTACACAACCATATTATAACAAAAATTTGATCTGTAACATTACTCATTTTTCTTTATTTATTTTCTAATTAAAACTATCCACAATATTTTATTTGTTATTTATCCTGAATAAAGGAATTTAATATTACTAAAAAAATCTCAGATTATGTCATGAAATATGTATATGCCCTGTGTAGTAATGAATTATTTTTGCAGTTGTTTAAATTCTGTTATAACAACAATGATAGAAGTCCCAAACAAACATAAAAAAGAATGCAATGTATATATAAATTGCATAGATGAAACTCAAGCAATAGCCACTAATTTTAATAAATGCAGCTTTCAGATGATATGTAGGCAACTACTTTTTATATTGCAAATGAAACAATCATTAGAAGAGAATTTTATTATTATTATTTTGAAATCGGGACTTTTAATACATCTTTCAATTACACACCTGAGATTTATAGCTTTATGCGACCACTTTTCATAACAAAAAACTATCGCCAAACTGTCAGATTAAACACCAAAAATGCAGTCCCATTTACTTGAGGTCAGAAGCATTACACGTGTTTATGTCATCAATTGGTTTTTAATTCGACATTTGCCTGTATGTTTCATTATGTTTTACTGATTTATTAGTTATTTCGTTAATTAAAATAACAGTTGAGTCTTTAAATTGCGGTGCTATGATATCAAAAGAGAAAAAGTATTCAAAAAATGCTGCGATGCATAGTTACGAGTAATAAATCAGTTTCAACTGACATCACAAACATTTATTCACCAGCTGAGAGGGATAATTAAGAAAAATAATGTAAATAAATAAATATCAAAGATTATATTTTTTTCTGTTTTCATTAATGTATTGTAATTTTCTGTTTGTTTTGTTTAAACTTATACTTATAGTTGACACATTTGAGTGGAGTTTTTCTGAATTTCTTATATTTTATTTATTTTGATATTCTAATGGTAACGTTCTTCCATTTGTTTATTTGGCGTTACAGTTTGGTGATAGTTTTCTTATGAAAAGTGGTCGATAGGATAATGGAGATGTGCCGAATAATTTTGTAGTTGTCAAATGCAATAATGTAGATGCATTTGACGGGTAACGACTGCAAATTTTGAACAGTACAAATGGTATAACAATGAATCGACACATATATGTGTTAGTAATCGCTACTTTAATGAATTTCATTTATTTTATATATCGCTATAGGAAAAAGTTGCTGTATCCAGTTATGTTTTTTTGTTGTTGTTGTTTTCAAGAGGATGAAATGTGCATACATATGTTAATGATAGCTCATAGCTGCTGTAACAAGTTTCATATATTTTTGAGGTTGCTGTATTCTGTGATTTTTTTAATTAATTAATTTTTTTTTTAATTATGGGCGAGAAACATTTGTACATGTATCAGTGACTGAGGCTTTAATGAATTAAGCACTCGGCCATAAAACTGGCGATTAAAAATGCGGAAAAACCGATATAATGCAGGATTTTCAGATTTTCTTTTTCCCTTCGCGTTTTTTCCGTGTCCGTTTGACAAAATTCTTGATTTTCTCTCACCCAATCGCTGAAATTAATGATTTTTCCGCACCTGATCTTTGAAATTAATGATTTTTCTGCATCCGATGGATGAAATATATGATTTTTATGTGCCCGATTGAAGAAATCTGATTTTTCTGTGCCTGATCGATGAAATTAATAATTTTTGTTAAATTATGTTACCCATTTAACGAAATTAGTGATTTTGACGCGTCCACTTGACGAATATGTGACTTTTACACACCCATTCTACAAAATTCATGATTTTTACACACCCATTCTACAAAATTCATGATTTTTACGTACCTGATCGACAAAATTCATATTTTTTACGTGCCGGATTGACAAAAAAATTTTTTATCACCCAATCGACGAAATTCTTGATTTTTATGCACCCGTTTGGCGAAATTTGTGATTTTTATGTGCAAACTTAACGAAATTAATGATTTTTTCATGCCCGATCAACGAATTTTTTTATTTTTATGCGACCGTTTGATGAAATTTGCGATTTTCATGCGCTGATAAATGAAATTCATGATTTTTATCCGCTTGTTCGACGAAATTTATGACCTTTTCTCCCCCTATCGACAAAATTCATGTTTTTTCTGTGCCGATTGATGAAATCGTGATTTTTACACATTGATCAACGAAATTCCTGATTTTTACGCTGCCAAATGAAGAAATTTCAGAGACTAATTGGTATCTAATGCAGTTTAATTCATTCGACTCGACAATTTTTATGCACCTGATCGACAAAATTCATACTTTTTTACGTGCCGGATTGACGAAATTTTTTTATCACCGGATCGACGAAATTCTTGATTTTTATGCAACCGTTTGACGAAATTTGTGATTATTATATGCAAACTTGACGGAATTAATGATTTTTTCATGCACGATCAACGAATTTTTTTATTTTTATGCGACCGTTTGATGAAATTTGCGATTTTCATGCGCTGATAAATGAAATTCATGATTTTTACCCGCCTGTTCGACGAAATTTATGATCTTTTCTTCCCCTATCGACAAAATTCATGTTTTTTCTGTGCCGATCGATGAAATTCATGATTTTTACACATTGATCAGCGAAATTTCTGATTTATACGCTGCCAAATGACGAAATTTGCAATTTTTTCCGAGACTAATTGGTATCTAATGCAGTTTAATTCATTTGACTCGACATCGATAGGATATATCGATTTTAGTTCCAAAATTCAACACCAGGGACCGCTTTCTATCTCGGGTTCTATGTGCCCGATCACGACGCGGTATAGCTCATTCGACTTGAAATCGACAGCCTTAAAGATTTCAGCTATGTCTGCATAGAACAGAGTGCGCCCCCTGGTGGTGGAAGATGGAACTAACAGATTTTGCAGCTAACTCGAGTTCTATGGGTCCCATCACAATGCAGTTTGATTCGACTCGACACCGATAGGATATATCGATTTTAGTTCCAAGTTTCGCCACCAGAGGGCGCTATCCTATCTCGGGTTCTATGTGCCCGATCACAACGCGGTAAGGCGGCTCATTCGACTTGAAATCGACAGCCTCAAAGATTTCATCTATGTCTGTATAGAACAGAGTGCGCCCCCTGATGGTGGAGGATGGAACTAACGGATTTTGCAGCTAACTCGAGTTCTATGGGTCCGATCACAATGCGGTTTAATTCATTCGACTCGACATCCACAGGATATATCGATTTTAGTTCGATTGAAAAAATATATAAAATTTATTCGCTGATGCTTTTTCATTCAGATCTCTCAGGAATTGAAATTATGGGCTTTAAAAGAAATGATATTAAAATTTGAGTGACACCTTGACGTGAATTTAACAATCCTACTAAATTCACGTTAAGGTGTCACTCAAATTTTGATATAATTATGCAATAACCTCTTCCGAATTACTAACGATTGCAAAAAGCGATCTTTATCTTTAGAAACGTCAGAAGCAAATATATTTTCGAGTTTTAAAGAAGCATTTCTAAAAAGTGCCACTGATTTCACAGTAGTATAAATCAGTTTTCTCAACACGGAATATATATTTTTCGAATACTATTCATTCTTAAGTAAACAGTTTCATATTCAACATACATATTTTACAGACAACCACAATGAAAGAACAGCATTAATATTAAAATTATTTTTTTTACTTTTGCATGTATAAATTTAATTACATCCTAAAAACCGATATTCTGGTTTGAGGAAACTGGTAAATGCTTCATACAAACGATTCCGAAACATTTTCAGAAATCGGTGGCAGCAAAAGAAACTGTTTTTATAAATGCTTCTTTAAATCTCTGCTTCTTTCTGAGCCTTCTAATGATAAAGAACGCTTTTCGGAATCGTGGGTAACTCGGAAGAAGTTATTGTATATTTTTATTCTTGCATTTCACTTTTTTACAGTGTAGCTTTATTTCAGAAACTTCTTCCTTAAAATAAATCAGAAAATATTTGGTGTATACAACCGTATATCTTTCGCTACATCCCTGCAATATTCAAAGATAAATTATTCCCCTAGATATTTACAAGAGATCGAATTTGTCGGGATTTTGTCTTCTACATTCGATAATTCTAATTACGTTAGAATTGTAGTGAATTCTGCAATTTGTCTCAAAACTAGAATGGAGAACTTAGAAGATACCTACGTCACTGGCCTTTGATTTAGTTCCATCTGAATTTAGAAAGAGTTGTTTAAATTCACGTTCTGAAATATTGTTTGTCCAAAACCACAACTAAAAAAATCGTTTTTTTTCCTGATTTGGAATAAGATATGTATGTATGAACTAAAGTTAAATATTTAAAAGTTAAAAAAAATTATCCTATTTATCATTTCTTTCCCTATTCACGAGAAAAGAAATCTTAGTTATTTGAGAGAGTTTCATACCTGCATTGACGCAAATGTCTGAGGAAGGTTCAAGGTCTTGTCAAATTTGAAAAGTGATGAAAAAAACTGAAATGTTCCAAATATTTGAATTATTCTGATAATTCTTCTTCTAATCTACTCATTATTCTGAAATGGGACTATCAATGCCTAGTATAACAATGTAGATACTGCAGAAGAATTGCAAAGAATAACTAATTGGATGTTATTTTAGTATTTTTTTCCATCTCATGTAAAATCGAATTTATATACAAGGTGCCTAGAAAGCCACTTTATCCTGAAAAAACTTGATAAAGGAGGAAAGCTACACCTATATAATTGAAATAATAGAATTTGTAAAATGACTACGCGTTATCATAATGTGAATACGCTATTACTAGTGTTACCGATCCTAGCTCAAACACTAGGAGAGGTATTAAAAAGTGTAGAGCGCCCTTGAGTTAATATAGAATTATGTCTTACATGTACAAATATCATTATTAGAAGCACTAAAATTCTATCTTTTCTATATCCAATCACCGGCTTAAATACGTCAATTATGAAATGCAAATGTGAGGCATTATAAGGCAGAAGCACATTTATTAATAAAAATAAGACGAATAGCAAAGTATAACTTGTTTTAAAATAAATCAAGTTAAGTGTGCAGCAGGAATACATGTGTATTCGCAAGCATACACTTAATTGCTGCCGATAAAGGCAGAGATTTTAAGTTTATTGCTTACATGCATTAAATTTATTAATAAACTAGCACCCGATCAGGACTCTAATCAAGCGAACCTTTAAATATTGATTTTTTATCTTTTACTAAAATCTGTCCAAACGAATCTAAGGTTGGGGGACACCACTGCCAACAAATCATTATTTTGCATCTTCCAAAAATCGTAAAGGGTCTTACCCTAAAGGCACAAGGCTATCGACATAGATTAAATACAAAATCGCATAATCGTCGTTCACGTTGCCATAAGAACCGATTTCGCATGCTTACAACACAGATTTAATTATGAAAAATTTAGAAAATTAAGCAAAATTGTAAACGATGTAAGGATAGAAAAATATAGCAAATGGGTAATTGTAGCATAATTTACAAGAGAAATCTTCCCGTTTCAAAAGAAAATTCCATCGTCTTACTTTCTTTAATAACAATAATAAAAAAATCTATTTTATATTTTAAATTTTTTTTACAGATTTCATTATCTGCTGAAAGGGAAAACCCATGAAAAATTCAAAACTCGCTGTACCGAATAAACTTTATTGAAAAAGGAACAAAATTTATTATTGGGTTAAAGTATTGAAATTGGATGCAGCATTTCAAAAAAATTAACAAAAATCGTAGCGGAACAAAAAAAAAGGCTGAAAATTAATAAATTTCACAAATCGTTGTACCCCTTCTGAATAAACTTTATTTAAGAGAGTTCAATATTTATATGTGATAAAATAGTAAAACCGTATTAATTTTAATATTTTATTAAAATTGCAAAAAAAAGTAAGTTAAAAAATCTAATAATGGCCTTCGAGCTATGGGTGCTTCAGATAACTGGATACAAACACACATATACCTGTTTTTATTATTATAGACGTATATTGCCATTCTTCTACAAGCGGTTAGTAATGTATTACAAAAAACAAAAAACGCCGCGTGCCGTGTCAAAATGTCAACAAGTTTATCATTTCAGCATGAGGCTTGATCCAACAGACTAAAAAACAGCCAGTCTCGTCATTTTACTTGTCTTGCATCCATAAAATATTTTTACTTCCTCATACTCTCATATCTTGGATGTGATAATATTCTATAAACTTCGTACAATAACAAATACTCTGATGCACTTTATTCACCCCTAAATCATACAAAAATAATTTATCTCAAATTTTTTCAGTAATTTCTTTTTCAACTTCTAAAAATTTAGTCTGAAAAACAGTAGCATCTTTGTTCAATCTGCGATTCTTGTTTTAAAAACTTTTACCCTTTATTATAACAACGGGAGGAAACCCGATCTTATCAAAGAGCTTTCAGTATAAATTAGCTATATACCGCATTGCTTTTCTCGATTTAGTTTACATTTGCTGTAAACAGTGATAACATCGATACTGTGATTGGTAATGTCAATAATATTTTAAAGACCAGAATTCACCATAGTAATGTAACTAATGCCATAGTAAGTCTTGATTAAAACAAATTGAAAGTGCATTAAACCGACATAAAAAATACACTATCAAAAATGCAATGTTAAAACAAAATAACCTACTTTGATTAACATAAAAAATATTCTTCATTTATCTGAATCTTATTTCTTTAACAAAAAGCGATTAAATTAGGTTTTCTATTTACTCAATTGAAAAGCGCGCAAATAGTCTTTGTGAATTTTAGCTGTAATGTGGAACCAACGACCAGTACTTTAATTTATGGAATATTTTAAAGTATTTTCTAAAGATAGTAATTATTTCATTTTGTGCTATATATCAAGGGTTTCCCACATCTCAACGGAGTGCCGCAGACAAACTAATAATATTGAAAAGTATTATTCTTTCTTTATTCGCAGAAAATGAACGCAAATGCTTTGATTAAATAAGGGAAGATTATTTTACAAAATGAATTATATGTCTGCAGCCCGCGGTTGAGTTGTTGGAAAGCATTGCTATGCATGGTTAAAACTGACATGTTATTTATCAAGGCTTTTGTAATTTCTAACTATTTCACCACATCTTGCAGACTTTTTCTGAAAGCTTATTTTAAGTTCGAAATACATGTACATTTAATGGTTTAATTATTTTCTTTTTAATTATTTCAGACGGGAAATGCTTTTAAATGATAAGGGATTTTAATTAGGTTCCTTTTCTTGGGAAAAATCGTTACCTTAAAGTAAACTTTCTTTATCCTAATTTATTAGGTTATTATATTTTCCTTCGTTCATCATACTTCTCCTATCTCCTTTAAAAGAAACCAGTTTAAATAATCCGCGCTTCATAGAATATTACCAAGAAATGCGGATTACTCCCACCTTCCCTCACTTTCTTTTACTGATAGAATTTACTGCGCGTGTCAAAAATTTAAAAAGATGCACCTCATCAAAGAGTTTATTTCTTTCGACGTTAAAATCGCTTACAAAATAGTCATCGTTACACTTTGATATATTCTAAGTATTAATTTGAATTTTAATAGTATAGGATACAATTTAATAAGTAATATCTGTTGCATACAAATCATAATGTAGAACATAAATGTCTACTAATTCGCCAACTGATAAAAAATAGTACTAGTATGTTTATCTGATGTTAAAATTCGGTATTAATTTCGTCAAATACTAAAGAGGGAATATTTTTGAAATTGTTTTGCCACGTTCCATGTGTCTACTGATACTTATAACGACTGACTTATGAGAGAATATTAAGAAGTATGAAAATGGATTTAATGAAAATGTTTTGCGTCACGCTTTCGAAAACACACAAACTCTTTGCTTACTACTGAAGTCTAATCATTGTTGACTTATCTGGGAAACCGGACCAGATGGAACGCTTGAAAATAATTTTGTATAATCCTATGGTTAGAATCGCTAATTGCAATAATCCAATGAATGAATTATGTTATTACTATATTGATAACACAAGTGATTAAGGAATTGCATATAAGTTTGTTTTTTGTATTCACTGTTTGGCGTTGATCTTTTGCTTCAACAAACAGGGGGGTTACGAGCATTTCTCCACTGTCATAGTATTATAAAAGTTCGGACAGTTTTGGCGGTTATAGTATTACATATTTATAAACTTATCGATTTTTTATAACAGTTACATGTAACTAACAAAGGTTAAAATAATGATTATATCAACCTGTCAAAATGGCCGGTTTAAACATTTGCTCATAATTTTTTTCATAAAATTCAGATTATGAAAATTCTTATCTGTATGTATCCGACAATTATTGTAAAATATTTGATTTATTGACGCAAATTTTTCTGAGATATATATGTAGTATACCTACACACACCAAACTGTCAGTATTTTTAGTGCTAATGTTTATAATTTTATAGGCTACTTAGGAATATTTTCAAATAATTTTACAAAGTATTTTACATAATCTCCAATGTTTTTCCGGTAAGTCCCTAATCTTCTCAATTTACTACGTTTTGAATGTTAGGATTTTTCTTTGCACTTTTGGGTATTCCTCGTGAAGGATGGGTAAGCGGCGTTGGCAGGGATCGAACCAGAACGAAAGAACAACAGACGAAATCTATAGTCGACTAGCCTTTGTTCGTGCAAGAATGCGTCGCCACAGTATTTCTGCCCCAGTGTGTTGAAAATCCCTTTGATGTTGGACGAAAAATATTAACTCGTGCTGCGTTACGGTTGCCAGGGTGTGGCCTCAAAGATGCGCGCGTGACATGCTTCGTGTTATGGGAGTTGTAATAGGCTGTGAGCATTTCACAGAGTTTGTGTGCTGGAGGTGTTTTCAGTGCTACCCCGAAAGAAAATTCCTGGTGAAGATGCGTGTTCATTTGTAAAAAGGCACCAATGAAGACGCAGAGTTTTGTAGGGTCGAGCAAAGTTCTAGTTCAGTTGCTTCATGCACGAAACAAGTTTTCCTGTTTTGCGTTCACCACAACCTGTTTTATAGACACACAGAAATGATGTGAAAGATATTTTATGCCTTCATATTAACTTTTGTGTACGTTTTTTATGGCTACCTTTGGCCTGGACACAAAGAAATCACGGGTAAAAATATTACTAGAAACGATTTTTATTTCGATTAGCAGAACAATTTTCTACTGGATATGAAGACATATGCGAAACAGAAAACATGAATGAACTGCCAATGGTAGGCACAGCTGAGAATTGTAGACGAATATGTTGTCATTGTTTTATGCAATGAAAATAAACCCGTAATTATCTGCTGTTTGTAAAAAATATATTTGTGAGAAATGTGTACTAAAACAAAATGCGAAGTGGAAAGTTTAAAATTAACTTGTTATTACTACTATTTATCATATCTTGTATAAAAATTTAATTGAAAATATATTTTTTGCTTTTTTTTCTTACCGCTTGCATTAACTGTCTAAATTAGCAACCGGTCAAAATGACCGGTGTGTAAGAGATTGGTATATATAAATTCTCGGAGTGTTAAAGACTAATCGAAATCGTGTTTTTTTTATATCAGTCATTACTTGAACATAAAGCAGGATTTAGTGCAAATACAAGAAATTTTGTATCCTTACATCTGAAAGGTTTTGAGAAACTTATCGAAGTGACACTCAATTTTATTTCTTTTTGTTTGGCATTAACTATGTTTTGTTTTTCTGTTAATTAATGAAATTTTAACGATTATTTTGTTGAATAAGATGAAATGTTATGGTTCTACACTGTTATACTATTATCCATATTTTAAAAAAGGGAAATTTCTAAGATTAAATTAAATGTATATTTAACTCTTAACTGGCGTCGTGAAAATTTTATAAAGAGTTCTAGTTTTACAGTTAGTATTTATCAGTTGAATAAATTAGTCGGTATATCACATACAAACTTTATTATTTTCATCCGAATCTTACTGATTAATAAAGAAATTACACGAGCAGCAAAATACGTGGGGACACCACAACACAACACCAGCTGGGGGTTAAGAAAATAAGACAAAACAAATTGAGACTGCCTAAACATTTAGATTTCAAAAACAGTTAAAACACTATCATAAAGGGAAAGTTAAAACAAAAATGACGATGGAATTGATGAATGCACAAAGTTTCATGCACCTGAATATTAATTTTTTTAATATAAAATAGTATTTAAATTAAGTTTGATAAACAATATTACTGTTTACTGTTTGTACAGAAGTGTAAAGATAGTCCCTGTGAATTTTAGTTGTGGTATGGAACCAACGATCACTGTTTTACTTTACAGAATTTTTAAATACCTTTTTCAAAAAATAGTAATTAATTACTTTTGTGTTATATATGGTTAACAATGACACGTTATTTTTCAAGACTTTTGAACTTTATAACTATTTCCCCACAACTTACACATTTGTTTTATGAAAATTTATTTTGTGTTCTAAAAAGGTAAAATAATTTAATCCTTTTCTTTTTATATATTTGAGAGCTAAAATGCTTTCAAATGATAATGGATTTTAATATGGTTCTAAAATCATTCTTAAAGTAAACTTTCTTTATCCTAATTTATTCGGTTATAATATTTTTCTTCGTTCATCATACTTCCACTATCATCATTAAAAGAAACCGGATTAAATAGACCATGCTTCATAGAATACCACCAAGAAAGGCGGATTATTCATCCCTCCCGTCATTCACTTTTACTGAATTCATTTATTGCCTGCATCCAAGTTTGAAGAGATGCAAACAATTTAAAGCTCTTTCGATGTTAAAATGGAGCTTAGAAAATAGTGGCCTTTACACCTTAAAATATCCTAAGTACTAATTTCAATTTCAATAGTATAGGATACATTTAAATAATTTATCTATTTTAAAAGGTCAGCAATTAATACTTAACATCTAGTGGTAACTACAGAAAGTCCTTTAAAAGATTTTAAATTGCGGTATTTTGGGTGGAATAACGACCTGCTATTTAAAATTTTCAACAATTTTTATTTTTTAAGAAATACAGTCCATATTTCCTTTAAAAATATTAAAACTAATTTTGTAAGGTTAGAAATTTTGAAATCTAATGCATAATGCCTTATGTAATGCATAAGAAGTTGTTCAATATTTTAGAAACGTGAAATCCTCCTTATCCCATACATTCCACTCCGCAGGATATCTTGCAAACATATATTTTCAGGATCTTATTTAGGATTCAAAATGAAATATTTGCCTTATTTAATGACAGAAATTTGAGATTAAATAACACAAAAATTACTATTTTAAAATAGGGGTACGGAAAATTAAAACCGTACGAGTCCTGTAAATTTCTACTTTGGTCAGATATATAGAATGTAAAAGTAACACACAATGTGTTTTGCCACTTATTTCTAACTCACTACTTTTACACTTAACTTTCGTTTTTTGCATCTAATTTCCAGATCTTGTGTTGTCCCGTCGACATTCACTTGACTTTATTGCGATGTTTTCCTCTGGTAAGTTTTCTTGCAGAGTAAAAGCAACTCATATTTCAATAATATAAGACAATAATTCTATAATATAATTCAATAATATAAGACAAAAGAGAGAGTTTTATGTTTAAAATGTAAAGAACTTGAAGCAATAATTCTCGAAACAAATGGGATAATTAAAGTAGCAGTTTGTCTTGATCTTGCATGACAATCGCTCTGTCAAATCATTGAAGTACTTGTCGTTTCGGGACACTGGTTTAACACATATTATGTAACATTGATGCATGGCAATGGATTTGCACTGGATTCATTTTCAGTAACGGAGCATCTCACCGGACCACTCTGTATTAATTCTTCAAAGAAACACTGCCAGAGTATACAGTATAAAATTTTGGAAACGTCCTTTTGAAGTCCAACCTCAGCTCTTTCGGACACAACAACAATACGAATTTGAAAGATTTTTTCTCTATCAACATGAATGCAATAGTATCTTGAATTAGCTGCGCAGAAAATGGTTTCTTCCTCTTTTAATATTCAGAGATTGAATTTCGTTCTAATACATTTCTGGTGAAATAGTTCAATAGGTGAAAGTTGGTTATATTCTTTCGAATTGGTATTATTATGTGAACGTCCAAAAAATAAACCATTTAACACCGCAGAAGTTGTGCATTGAAGACACGTCTGAAAAAAGACAGCTAACGATATGTTGTTAGCAGTTGCCCTACTTAAACCACTTCACTTTTCTTTTTTGTAGTGCACATGGAACCTATCTACTCCAATTTTTATGTAGAATGCCATAAAAAATATTACTTTAATATAAATGCCATAGAAAATAAAAAAAAACTTAAGCAATGGTTTTCGCCATCACGACACCCCACTTAATTGGGATATACGTAAAACAAGAACGAAAAATCATGCCTCAAGCATAGATTATGTAACACTTTCCAACGCTTCCAAAATAATTTTACAAACCATACTGTTTAATAAGCTAAAAGATAACATCTAAGTAATCCGAATACTTTTATTCAGCCCTGAATAGGATCTATAGATTTGTATATATACTACATAGGATGCTAAATTTTACTTCAGTTAGGAAACGCGTAGCACAGTTTAAAATTCTCTTTCTGGAGTTTCTGTTAATAAAAGGAAATGTGTTCACGAACTTTTGTGCTTCCCTGTATAGGATCCACAGAATTTATACACACCACGTAATAGACAAAAAGCGAGTTAAATTTAAAATCGCGTTCAGTAACTTAAAACGCACTTCCAGGAATTATTTTTAACAGACAGTAAAGAATTCTTTTGTGTGTCCCTGTAAATGAACGATGACTGCTATACACACACTATTCTATAGTAAGCCTCTTGTAATGCACCTTAGTGATATATATAAATTTCAATGCGTTTAAAATAGTGAAACATTATTTAAGTAAACCGCAGACGATTTTTCTCCATAGACGTAATGTAACAGAATTCTTTTGACTGCCCCTGTAAAGTAACTATAAGTACTATACACACCCTATTCCATATTAAGCTTCTTGTAATGCATCTTAGTGATATATATCAATTACAATGTGTTTGAAATTGTGTAACCTCATTAAAATAAACAGCGAATGATTTTTCCCCATTGACCGTCATGTAACGGAATTCTTTTGAGTGTCCCTGTAAAAAAAGTATAAGTGCTACACACTTCCGTTGAAATAGGGAAGATGCTATAGGTAACGATAATAACATATAAAAAATGCAGAGCAATCCGAGCATATTTACGGGAGTTAGAGCACGGCCAGACAAACCGAAGTCATAAACACTTTTCAACTAGGTTGGAAAGTGTTAAAAAGGAAACATGATGGATTTGCATTTGACATAATATCCTATTTACAGAAAATTTTTTAAAAATATTTCAATTTACAGATCAAAGGATATTTGCTATTCCCAATACTTCGGTATGCAAAATCAGATAATTCTAAAAAATTCGAAATTAAAAAGGAATATCCTGATGTACAAACATAAAGCAAATTTAAAACTATTAAATTAAATGCGTTGGAAATATTTTATATATTCTACTAGCAAGCTACGCTGCTCAATTTCTCTTAACGAACTTTTAATCCAACAAAATATTGACATTTCATAATTCACTCTTATATTTTAACAGAATAATAAGGCTACTATAATTTGTGACTCGTACCAATCAGGACACGTCGCCTTATCATTATCTTTTTACGCATGAAGGTTTCGCTATGGTACTCCATTGTGAAATTTGGTAATTTTTGAAATTCAATATTTGAAAAACGGCATAATCATTAGATTTGAAATTTATATAAAGAAAAATACAATTTTTTACCTTTCAAACGCAGTTTGTCTAACAATTTTCTGACAAATACTTTTCGAGCTATTATTTTTTCAGTAACTTCAAATGTTTCATTTTCCGAGATTAATCTGTGGCAACAATTAGCGAAAAACCCAGTCGTCAGCAACGCATAGCTTTTTATTAAAAAGGCTGTTGGAGCAGGGATTGTCACCATCAATTTGCCACAATCACTTTTGAAATCGGTTCGGTAGTTCTAGAGATTCCATAGAAATTATAATTTTGAATGATTTTAGAACGCTTTTCACTCATTTCACCCTTTTAAAGTTCGATTTTATTATTATTATTATTATTCTCCGAGAGTATTTACACCTTATAAGTAACTACAATGCCAAATTTCAAATTTCTAGCTCCTTCAGTATACACAAAATCGCAATTTTAGAATGTTTTTCGCTCCTGCACCCCCTGGGGTTAGTGGCACCGACATAAAATATAGCCTATGTTAGAGCAGGGCTTGTCACCATCAATTTGCCCCCATTACTTTTGAAATCGGTTCTATAGTTCCAGAGATTCCACATAAATTGTAATTTAGAATGTTTTTAGAACGCTTTTTGCTTATTTCACCCTTTTAAATTTCGAATTTTTTTTAATTTGTTCTTAAAGAGCATTTACATCTTATAATTAACTACAATGCCAAATTTCAAATTTCTAGCTGTTTCATTATAAAAAAAATTGCAATTTTCGAACGCTTTTCGCTCCTGCACCCCCCCCCCCCCCCCTTGGATTAGTGATACCAACATAAAATATAGCCTGTGTTGGACCAGGGATTGTCACCATCAATTTGTTTCCATCACTTTTGAAATCGGTTCTGTAGTTCCGGAGATTCCAAAGAAATTGTAATTTAGAATGTTTTTAGAACGCTTTTCGCTTATTTCACCCTGTTAAATTTCTATTTTTTAAAAATTTGTTCTTAGAGAGCATTTACATCTTATAAATAACTACAATGACAAATTTCAAATTTCTAGCTCCTTCAGTATAAAAAAAAAATTTAATTTTAGAACGTTTTTCGCTTCTAAACCCCGCTGGGATTAGTGGCACCGACATAAAATATAGCCTATGTTGGAGCAGGGATTGTCACCATCAATTTTCCCCCATCACTTTTGAAATAGGTTCTGTAGTTCCAGAGATTCCATAGAAATTGTAATTTAGAATGTTTTAAGAACGCTTTTCGCTCATTTCACCCTGTTAAATTTCGTTTTTTTTTCTTTTGTTCTTAGAGAGCATTTACAACTTATAAGTAACTACAATGCCAAATTTCAAATTTCTAGCTCCTTCAGTATAAAAAAAATCGCAATTTTAGAACATTTTTCTCTCCTGCACCCCCCCCCTGGAGTTACTGGCACCGACATAAAATATAGCCTATGTTGCAGCATGGGTTGTCACCATCAATTTGCCACCATTACTTTTGAAATCGGTTCTATAGTTCCAGAGATTCCACAGAAATTGTAATTTAGAATGTTTTTAGAACGCTTTTCGCTCATTTCACCCTTTTAAATTTCTTTTTTTTTAATTTGTTCTTAGAGAGCATCTTCTAAGTAGCTAAAATGCCAAATTTCAAATTTATAGCTCCTTCAGTATACAAAAAATCGCAATTTTATAACGTTTTTCGTTCCTGCACCCCCTGGGGGTAGTGGCACCGCCTATGTTGGAGCAGGGGTTGTCACCATCAATTTGCCACCATCAGTTTTGAAATCGGTTCGGTAGTTCCAGAGATTACCCCGTACAAACAAACAAACAAAAAAACAATCTTTACTCCTTTATAATATTAGTATAGATGGAAGGTTAAACTTATGTAATTTAAATTAAGTTGGGGGTGGAAAGAAAAAATTGCCAACAGTAAAGGGAATATTATTTAAATAAATAAAGAACTATAAAGAGGTATTATACCTCTATGGTGCCCCGGTATAGTCTTTCCGAATTTTCTGTAAGAATGATATACTTAAGGGATTTTAGATTTCTATTTAGTGTTTTTGAATATATTCTAATATAAAGAGAAGGAAAGTTCAGAATGTGTGAAATAAAATGTTTTGATCAGAGCTATAAATACCAAACACTTAAATATTTTTCACTTAAACATGTGAGAAAATTGCAATGTTTTAAACCAACTTTCTGAAATGAAATAAATGATTTTTTTTTTCATCATTGCTGAAATGGAGAATGTATCAATACTGACTTTTTATAATATCAAATTATTATAATATTATTATTATTTGATATAATATCAATTATTTGCCCCCGGACTTGTTAGGTAATGATCCTCCGAAACAGCCATGGTCAACCAAAAGAAGAAACAATTTCTTTCTCACAATCCCGAATATTTAAAAAGATATACTCACACACAAAAAAAATATTCAATAATTATAAATGAGGCGTCTTATTTCGCATCCCAAATGAGGCATATAACCCCGATGCAGATGGGGCATGTATCCTTTTAATCCAGCAAATATGGCTGCAACCTATAATTAACACCTTACTCGATACCTGTTCCAAAACATTCACTAAATATTTGATGAAAAATCTCTAGTAAGTACATTATATTTCATCTTCTACTTACAAAAACATAACACAAAAGGCAAACTTACCTTTCTTTGATGAATATAACTTTTATTTGAAGAATATAACTTGGGTTATTACGTTTTATTATAACAATTGAGAGTAGAAGAACATGACTAATAGAATAGCGGAAATACAGTAACTTGGACAATTAACCCGATGGGTCATCTAACCTGGATTTACCCTATATGCTTCTTGGATTATATCGAATATTATGTTATGAAGACAAAATCAATTAAGCCGCCACATGTTAAGTAAGGTTCATGGAACGTTTTGTTTGGATGGAATGTGTCAGCAGCTCGAATTCAGAATGAAATTTAACATATGTCGTAATTTCCATCTTCGCAGGTTTAAGCAGTCAGTCGTATTATCAATGCCCTCTAATCCTCTTTGCGTTTTCCTAACTTCATAGAACGAATGTTCGTTCGATTACCACATAAAATAACTTTCTATTGAACGTTAATATATGGTTTTTAACATGCATGATCGATTTCGCTAAAAATTCTTGAATTCTTTTAAAATTCTTATGACTTATTTAGATGGTCCTAAACTGGTCTTTTAAAAAGTGAACATAGCAATATGAAGTATCTGTCTCGCGACCAAATTCAAGTACTTTAAAAGTATTTTATTATCCATTATTTATTAAATATCATTCTTTGAATTAAATAAAACTAGGTAGTAACCGTCAAGATTTGACGGTAAATAACTTGAAAGTTCCTTTAGAAATATGCTTTTATTTTTAATTAGCTACTTATAAATTAAGTACTGAAAATTTTATGAATTGTTACATTGTGTAACATAAGACGATAGAATGTGTTGTCAGTCCAGCATAGTCAACAAATGAAGTGAAATAATTTTTTTAACTTGTAATGCACATCCTGTTATACTTGAATTAATTTATCAAGAATTTAACTAAAAATATTAATTGAATGATTTATTTTTACTTACTACAGTCTCAAATTCTTTTTAAAAAAATATCAATATTTAGTATTTTCTATTTTTTTTAAGTTACGCGACCTTTTAAAATTTTTCATTAGTTTTATTTTTATCAACCTGACTCTAAAATCCAGATAAACCATGGATATCAAGGTGATTTCTTTTATAAGTATTATATGAATATTTTTGCTGCTTTCTCTTTTCTCTCTTCTTCTTTTCTTTTTTTTAAGAAGAATAATCATATACTTTTCTTAGTTATATCTTATTGATAATGGTACAAAATATAGATAAAAGTTTAGATCACTTTATTTAATCGATAACTACATGTAAAATCTTTTAATTTAAATACTTATAATATAAAATAAGTAATTAAAAAATATTGTCGGTTGTTAAATTTTATTTACCACAGTCCCAATATTTTGAAAAAATAAGAATATTTAGTATTTCTAATTTTATTTATTTATTTATTATTTTAACTACACGACCCTTTAAAATTTTTCATTAAATTTATTTTTAGCAGTCTGATTCTAAAACCCCGAATTTAAAATTTGCTGTTTGCAGATAACGATTTATAATGCATATTTTTTAATTGCTTGAATTTATATTTTACACATTGTTTAAATGTTAAATTATGGATATCAAGATAATTTAGAGTTCCTGTATGAATATTTTTCCTTCTTTTTGTTTTCTATCCTTTTATTTTTCCATTTTTATGAAAAATAATCACGTACTTATCTTATTACATATGACATTTTAATATTGGTCATACCAAATATAATAAGAATTATAGACCAGTTCAATTTATTTAATCGATATTTACATGCACGATTTTTAATTTAAATACTTTTAATATAAATTTAGTAATTAAAACAAAATATTCTTGGGTGTTAAATTTTAATTATAAAACATTCGAATAAAAAAATACGAATTATATCTTTTCCGTCTGAATTAAACATGACATTATTAAAATGAATTATTGCCAATAAAATAAAAAAATCATTCTGTTCAAAGCGGGTATCGAACCGACACAATGATCGGAACAGAGAAGCAGCTCGCCTTGTACCACTCGGCCACCCTTTTCTCGTGCGAGTGTACTCCAAAACTGGTTAAGTTCTAGATTTAAGTTTACGCATGCGCAAATGTGTCATTTTCGTGTGAAATGTGGATTTGACGGAAATCCCTTTTCATTTTAATATATAGGATTACATTAATTAAATATCGTACCTTTCCTCCCGTCACCTCCATTGTACACTCATTGTGGAGGTCCGTGCTGTAATTCGTCGGTGATGTAATTTCCTTGTGTCTATCTCGTCCACATCAAGAATATTTATGTAATTGTTGAAATCATGTATGTGTTTCTGTGAATAAAAATATATGGATCCTTAGAGACAACAGCCTGTGTAGCTATAGGTTTCAAATGTGTCAAATGTATCGCAATAAAAACAAACGCATTATCCAATGTAGTTCTAATTAAAATGTTATATTCACTGCATTCTGATTTTTTTGCTTAATTATTTTTTACTAGAGTTACTGTGCCTATATTTTGATGATCTTTTAATATGTTAATTAAAATAACTCTGATAAAAATAAATACTTAATTTGGAGTGTAATGGAGACAGTATCAAAAATGCTTAAGATTGGAAAATTTTATATTTTATTCATTCTATATTCGGTAACGGGTCAAATTTTATATCAAAATTTGGAAAGAAAAATTTTTAATCAATTTTTTTAAATACAAGTAAGAAGGGTTTTCCATCATGATACATCCATTTTGAACACGTTTCCTCGAACAGAACAAATTTAAGTAAAATGTTTAAAGGGAAAATATCCCTCTCCAAAAATTATGGAAATAACCAATTGTATCGACAAATTCGTTTCTTATGTGGATTAACATAATTATCTTAGAACTGCAAAAAAATCATTTAAATAATTGAACTTGTTTATATTTCACTTCGCCCCATTTACAATATCACTTTGCCCCATACCTGGAGGATTGCTGTAGAATACTTGCGAGATGTTTGTTGGTGCGTTCGCTGACTTATAAAAGCATCTGCGCTGAAACAGAAAAACAGTTCTTTTCGCATATTGCGCTGTACTGTAAAAGTTTTTTGATGACTTGGCTGAGCTGTGAAAGGAGTTTTTTAACAGCAACACCTACTTTTTTTTATTGGAATGTGATC
The DNA here is from genome assembly GCA_963931845.1 of Maratus michaelseni. Classification (NCBI taxonomy): domain Eukaryota; kingdom Metazoa; phylum Arthropoda; class Arachnida; order Araneae; family Salticidae; genus Maratus; species Maratus michaelseni. The sequence goes on from OZ007586.1 coordinate 8,013,447, forward strand.
TTCACAGTGAAAAACCATAAAAAGCGTTGGAACGGTACCTGTAGCACGAAAATTGCCGGCGCTAGACAGACTAAGAAGAAAAGTTAAAACAACCAATAAAGGACAGAGAAGCAACAGAAAGAAAAACATTTTATTGTTCAGTGCTATCCACCATCTGCCGCATGTAAAGTGTCGTCGTGTGTGAAATGGAAAATGTATGAAACACAATAAAATGTTTTGTTTTCTGTTGCATCTATGTCCTTATTGGTTGTTTTCACTATTCTTTTTAGTCTGTCTAGCGCCGGCGATTTTCGTACTACAGGTACCGTTCCAACGCTTTTTATGGTTTTTCACTATGAAGATCACATTCCGATAAAAAAATAGGTGTTGGCATTTGAAATTTTCGAAATTTTGTCACTGTAACCGTAATTGTTAGAATTTAACTTTTGTCTTTCATATGAATCTTGAGCGCATACCTCAAAATACTTTAAACCAATATTTCATTCAGTTTCTGTGAATGGTATGATAGTTAGAGGCTCATATTTCGGGATAGTTTTTTTATAATCACCCTGTATATTCTCTCTTTTTCCATTCTTTTTTCCAGAGCAAAAGTTACTACATTTTGTTACCGGTTTTTATATAAAAGATTTTTATAGTACTTTTGAATTTATTATTTTAAGATTTTCTATATCGGGCTCAAAATTTTATATCTTTATTTATGTTCTTTAGATTAGATTTCACCTTGCCACGATCAAATGAAAATTGTGAAGGAAATTTAATTTATTTTAAATAGCTGTAGTTTATCAGCTGGAGATAAGTAACACCAACCGCCCGAACACAGAAAAATTCCTCTTATCAGTTTTGTAAGGGGACATGTATGCGACAGAATTTGTAAGCCAAAAATAAAACCAGGCCTCTTAATTCCATACCAGTAAAATCCTTTCTAAGAAAGAGCCTTTTGTTAACTTTGATATCTGGGATGTATACTTCCTATATATGAAGAATAAATAGTGAATGGTGTGGAGATCGACGTATTTAACTTATCGACTTCTAAGACGGATCTACTGGACCTTAAAGCAATTTGTGTACACTTTTGTCACGTGGGCAAAAATTCCAAATATAAAAATAAGTGTCTAACTTATAATATAATTTTTTCTTCTCGTTTTGCATACATTATATTGTAACATTTAATTGTATATACTCATTTTGAATCAGTAGTTTATTCCTATTTCGGCAATTCTTTATTATGCATGTGTGTCTAATGGACACGATCGGTGATTATTGTATAGTCCTTTTTGTTGTTAGGTTAACGAAGTCCAACAAATTCTTATGACACGATGACGGTCATAGCTCCCAGAATTTTGTTCAGTGCAAGCAAAGACTAAAGAATTAAGCAACCGATTCTGTCGAAACTAGGAATGTATTTTTCAGAAAGTTTATACTTCTAGTGTCTGATGTACTGTAAATGTACAACACATTTGCTAGTCACACGACCACATTCTCAAGCTAATGTTAAAAGAATGCAAGTGTTCTTTGAAAATTTTTTGTTTACATTTCAATAAATACAAAGGATGTGAATGATCACTTTACTACACAGCGGACAATCAACAGAGTGAAAAAAATGTCCATACCAGGGACCCGGATACCTTGGTATTGCGCACCAAGTGCTTTACCATTTAAGCCAGCAAGACGACATCCATTCTAGTACTCTATCACTCTTTTATCGGTAATTATTTATATATTTATTTAAATTTTCAGCAGAGCTGAAATTACTCTGGAAATTAATGAATACAAAGGATGTGAATGATCACTTTACTACACAGCGTACGTTACAACACAGTTCAAATTTACTACTGAAAATTTAATTAGATATATAAATAGTGCCTTACCATATAAGAATGAGAGAATTCTAGACTGGATCTCTTAAATGAAAAGCACTTGGCCCGGTCTGGACATTTTTTCACTCTGTTGGTTGAGTAAAGTGAAAACTCGCATCCTTTGCAATCATTAATTTGACATATAAGATATGTCTAAAGCTATATCTTTCTACTTTTGTAAAACATTTGCTTACAATTTCATTCTGAAGACTCTTTCGTGTTTGGAACTAACCAATCACTTTTTTCCGAAATCATAGTCCCCGTAATAATACTGCAACAAAAATATAAAACAAGTACATCGATACAATGTTAGACTTTGACCTGCGATGTTAACAGAATCATTTAAAAGTATTGAAATGCAAATGAGAGATTTTCAAAAAACAGGTTTACCCAGTTTGCGAATTTTTATGCTGATTACTATAGGCCCTTAACTTCGTAAAATACTTTAGCATTTCTTTTTCCGCTCGTGATTAACTGACACCTCACTAACACCTTCACTTTTCGTCCAAATTTCATGAAGCTCCATATAGATATTTTTGTCGTTACAATTATATTTTTCATAAATCTATTTTCCTAGAAGTACGATGTATGTTATTATCGCAGATTCACATGATCATGAGTCAGTTATACCGCACGTAATCAAAGCTTTTAGACATGCTTGTAGATAAATATATCAGGATAAAGACAATAAGGATCCAGATTTTTGCTACTTTCGAATAGTAATTGACCAATTAGAAATCTGTATTTTTTTTTAAATTTCAATGTTTGATCTTTTTGAAAATATTATAAAATGTCTTCTTATTAGTCAATCTTGTTTAAGGAAAAAGCGAAAAATTTTTCTGGATCACTGCTAAAGTTCCTTTTTTGATTTCAATAAACATTTGTTTGAGAAAATTTATCTTTTCATGATGTAATAATATAAGTGTTGCTTATTTCTTAAAATCTCTTGATTGGAAAAACTATATATTTAGTAAAAATTCAAATCACAAAAGAAATAAATAAAAAGTATACTGAATCAAACTACAGTAGAGTTTCGAAAATCCAAGGTGATTGGGGCTGACACCACCTTGGATTACTGAAATTTGGATTATCCCGTAAAATAGAAATGCTTAACGGTTATCATTTTACACAATTACGGATCATTTTGTATCGCACAATTATGCTTTATCTTGTTGTTCTACATGTCTGAAAGCCGTTTAATTTGCTTAATTATTTCCGAAAATCCTATAATTCAAGGTACGTACCGCGAATTAAATGGAATCTCGGATTTTCAAGAATCCTCTATATCAGGCCTGACTAAACTTTCAACAAGCAGGGATGCACATCAACTGTTGGCAAGCAATGAAGGGCGACACTATTCACTGAACTCAAAACATGCAACAATATTATCTCACTGCAGTAGTGGTAGAGACACACACACGTATTATTAGTGTTACCAATTTATCGCGTTTTTTATTCAAAATATCTACCACTATTTTCGAATAGTGATCTTCACTTTTCTTTATCACGGGATTTCTGAAATTGAACAAAACTAAGATTACTATACGGATATAATGGTAGATATTTTGAATAAAAATTAGATAAAATGGAAATCATGAATCTTATACAATGTCCATATATCTCACAGCAGTAGTTAGGCTCATACGATTCAGGAATTCCATGTAAGAATAATTATCAAAAGAAACAAAATCTTGTAAATTTAAAAGTACATTTTTCTGAGAAATCGTGTTTAGCTTATAAATTCAAATTTTGCCTACACAAAATTTTGCAAAAATGATCGATTTTAAAGAAATTGAGCTATAAATTAGATTTTTAATGTTAAGAAAGTCTAGTAAACGAAAATCTTAGAATGGGGGTCAAGAAAATCTTTCAAGAGCGCCATGGCGTACAAGGGCGCCGCATCTCTCTCTCTCTCTCTCACACGCACACATGTACATATACATATATATATTGATATATTTATTATGTATGTGTGTATATATATATGTGTGGAGTTTTTACGAAGAAGGTTTTTTATTCCATGAAAAATGGCAGTTTGTTCAAGATGGTGAATGATTACATCCGATATCAAGAATCATGGGGAAGAGGTGAGGCAATAATGAGACACCACAAGAGTTTCGTCAATAAAGAGCAGCCGATTTCAAGACGAATCGTTTATTAATAAACAGGAGCGATGCCAGGAGCATTTCCCACAGTATCCGGTATAAAATTATAGCCCTCAGGCTTGACGATGGCTCACTACATCGTTTAATAGATGTTAAAGAGCTGTATGAAAATTCTAACTGACTTTAACACCAGATAACGATTTGGTTAGTACTCCCAAACACGACAAAAATCTGTTCTCCAAATCTTGCAAGCGAGTTTTGTTCACGACGCGTAGAGTTACTGAATACGACGTCACGAGCGCACAAACCAATGAATGAGAGGCGAGTTCAAGCCAAGCGAATGAGGCGCGAGGGAGAAGATTTAACACGAAAGAATTCTCAACACAGCGGCGCATTGATTTTGAAGTGAAAAATACCCAGCGCACGAAGCAAAGCATGGAATAAAAAAAATGGCTTTTAAAAATCTTCAAAATGACAAAAGCGTCTCTCAGAATTTTATAGATTGGGGAGTTGATAAAAGCTACGAATGAACTTAAAGTTTTAGATTAAGATTTGGAATAAGATAATTATTAATATACGGGGTATTACTTTTAAAATGACATTAAATAGGAAATAATATTATTAAGAATTAAGGAAATACTGACTATGTCAGAAGTTAGATTAATTTAAAGGACTAATGCGAAATAAATAAATTTTTTATATAACATATATATATATATATATATATAATTTCATATATTATAAAATTCGTACATTTTTTTTATTCATTACAAGTTTATTTTTTTATTTATCCATGTCAAGAGTGGGAACATTACACTCTTAAATTATTACACCAGTTGATACTAAGTATACATTTTGATATTAAAATATTTCAAGCAAAATATATTTTTTAATATTATAGCCATTTAATAATTTTTCTTTCCTTTCCAAAAAATAAATTGAATCAAAGTCTTTCACTTAAACAATAGAAAACTATATTATGTAACGTCCTTATTGAAGAAAAATCTGTTGCTGCATTCAAAGAAATTCCATTTTCCATGATTGCAGACATATGAAATTTCATCTTGTGTAACATATCCTTTCATTATTTTCTTTATTCTTATTTTTATACAAACCCACTTTTAAGGTACATACGGAATAACATCAAATACGGTTCTTTTGCTAAAAATATTTCAAGTATATTGTCAAAAAAGTCAAACATTTGTGTACTGTAAAAATATATAGAGTTGGTCTTGAAATATATCTCGTTCATATTTACGTATTGAATACTTTATGAAAAATGATAAAGTCTGGACAATCTTATATTGTTTATGTAAGTTGTAAGGATTATGTTTATCTGAATAGAAAGATTGTTTAGGTATAGATGTATTTTTGTTATGCATTGTTTTTTAAAAAATAAACTGTGTTATCGTAATACATTTTATATTATAGTAATTGTTTTTATTCATATCTGAAATATGTTTCTCTAAAAATATTTTTATCTGTATACTATATGCAAGTTCCATAAAATTTGTCAAATTCTGTAAAAATCTCTAGCCATTCAGCCGAGTTCTTGTAAAAATATTCGCTCATTAGATGAAATTCAAGAGTTACTACTCTACGGTTTTGTATAGTGCATAAAGTTTGCATTCAATATGTGGCCTAATTTAAAAAAAAAAGTTACTCTAAACAAAATTTCTGTTTTCATAAAATATGACGAAATTGTAGTTTATGAATTTAATATCAATATGTTACGATTTTAAATTCACAATAAAATGGGTTTTAATTTTAAAATTTAATTTCAGAAAGTTTTTTTTTTATACCATGTCTTAATAAAATGTCAGATGCAGCGAAATTATTTTAAAGTCTATAAAGCACGTTTATTGAATAAGTCTGTAACTTAAATCGATGAGCATTTGATTATATACAGGTTGTCTCGGAAATGATGGCGAGAACCGTAAGGTGTTATAACGTCAAGACAAAAAAAATTGTGTATAAAACCAAAATCATCTACTTATTTAATGAAAAATACAAGGTACTGTCGAGGAAGAAAAAGATTTTCCACTACTAAGTCTGCCGCATATGCTCGTAAAGGCGAACTAACTACAGCTCATTTAGCAAACTAGTTTTTTAGTTATGCTAAAAAATTACCGGCATTGCAATCTGTTTTGCAAAGATTAAAAATAAATTTAACATTAAAAGTTCCAAACTTTAAACTTGCATAATTCAAAAACTACTTGATCAAATGACTTTCCATTTGGTATATAAAAACAAAATGTACCGAAAAATTGAAATATGATGTAAAATAACGCGTTATTATTTAATATTTAAAAGTTTGTTACAACTTCAATTTGCAGACGACATCGAAGAAGAAACTAAGTATAACATTAATTATTAGATGTTATTACTGATTGGTTGGTACCACTCACAAGTTTATACAGATTTGTAGCAGTTTTTTAACATTCTGCATATTTTGAACTCTGAAACATATCGTCGTTACAATGTCTAACTATCGAATATGAAAAAATGCATTTTTCATTACGTTTAAAAATGGGCCGATTGTCACCACTAAATTTAAATAGTATTCTTCACCAGCGTTGTTAGTTTAGCACCCTTTTTTATTCAGAAATTCCAAATTCAAACCAGAAAATTTGGAGAGAAGTTTATGCTTTATTTAGTGACAGACATTTCGTGATTATGTAAAGAAAAAATATTTCTCTCAAAATTTCCGGTATGAATTTGGAATCGCGGAATAAATACGAAGACCAAACTGGCAACTCTGTTCTTGGAAAAGTTTTATTAGTATTCTTTCAAGGCGAAGAATTCTAATAAAATTTAGTGATGACAATCGGCCCATTTTTAAAAGTAATGAAAAATGCATTTTTTCACATTCGATAGTTCGACATGGTAGCGACGATATGTTCATCTTGCTTCGAAAAAAAATCGAATACATCGCATATCTAAAATGGCCATTTCGCACTGAGCTAGATGCCTCAAAATTCGAACGGTAGACGACATTTGCATGTGATGAACACTGAGCTATACGTTTCAACATTCGAAATGTGCATAAGGTGTCACTGTTTTAATGATGGTCAGATTCCAACACTTCTCTTGATGTTATAACATTTCGTAAAATCAAAATTATTCTTTTGAAGGTTGTACTTTGTCTGATTCTGTTTTATTTTTAAAGAGAAAAATTTAAAATTCGTAAATTTTAAGCATTTTATGTCTTCTGTGCACTTAAATCAGGAAACTGAAGATTTTGCTTAAACATTATCCGGAATGCTGCTTTATTTACATTTTTCAAAATATATTACATTTGTGATGTATATCATCCACAACGAATGCTTAGTTCAAAATGGTATGGATTTCAGCTGTCAAAATAAAACCCAGAGTGTAGTCCAGTTGGCGAGGTTAACTTTAAACGTAAAGAAGTAGATTTAAAGATAAAAGATTAAAGTTGTGAATGTTGATGTAGCTAAAAACTCACCACTTGGCTTTTGGATCGTACGTCTCATTGTAAAAATTAATTTTGCACGCTAAAATATTTGTCATATATAAATAATGCAATTTAATGAGAGAAATTTTGGTGTATTAGAACTAGAACTATTAAGAATTTAACGTTTGATTGTATTGGGTTCGTGAAAGTTTGATCCAGTTTTAATGTACGACCGATTGTCGCTAATAAAAACAAAATATTGGGCAAGTAATCAGCATAGAATGCTAGAAATGGCAGGATTACTTTGAATCAACCAGTCAACAGTGGTAAGGCGATAACGTCAACTTGGAATGGTTAACAAGGCCGATATATAAGTTCTGGAGAATTAACGGAGAAAAATTTGAGTCACCGAATTTCTTGCGTTACGCTTTTTAAGCAAAACGAAATTTATTCGTGTTTGAAACGAATGGTTAAAGATATTGAAAAATTGGATTGTGTATATTAATATTAAATATAGAAAATCATTGTCTAAGCGCGGACATGCTACTTCAACCAGCGCAAAAGTCAGTTTATAACCGAAGAAGGCTTTGCTATCAATTGGCGGGACTAGAAGGGGATAGTTTATTATGAGCTGCTACCTGAAATCTAGACAATTAATTTGCAGAAATAGTGTTCACAACATACTAAATTGAAGGAAGCGATTAACCAGGAACTGCTTGAATTAGCCAACAGTACGGACATTGCGTTCCACCAGGACAATGCAAGACCGCATGCATTTTTATTACCCGACACAAAATATTTCAATCTTAGATCTCTTAAAATAAATCGGAGTAGGATATTATGATTAATTTTAAGAGATCTAAGATCATAAAGAAGTTATGTTATCAAAAGTTATTAATTATGGAATCAATTGAAATTTGATGTTGAGCTACGTATACGTGTAATGATACAATATCATACAACATTCCCAAAATTTGGTATAATTTACTGGGAACTCCCTCCCCACTTTAGTTGAAATTTTGGAAAAGTCCAAGCGACATACTATTTTCCCGTCTTCAGTTTGAATTTTGGAACAGCCCATCAAATATAAATGATTGAACTCGACCTCTGATTTTTATCGATTTTAACACAGATGCTCGAAAGTACTTGGTTTTAATATTTTAGTTTGTACAACGTATGTTTTAATAAAACACCTTTTAAGTAATTTTAAATGGATTTTTGTTTTGTTTTTTATGAAATTTATGATTTAAAAACAATAGTTCTTAGTTGTCTTCTTCTTAGGTATGACGTTGACGAGGATTCATTACAAATAATTATTCCCTTACGTATGTCACATAGGGGCAGGCGTGAAAGTTTATATGTTGAAGAATACAATCTCTTGAAATTTAGACCGATATATTAAAATTTCAGATGTTGGATACGTCTGTATCCACAACTATGCCTACGCATTGTTATGCCATCAATTTCCCTCCACAGTTCTGATAAGTTTATTAAAGCAGAATCATATGTTCCTTCTAGATCTGGACAAATCTGGAATGCTTAACTACACTCATGTTTGTGAAAATTGTAATATCATGAAGGAATTGCTAGAAATTAATGAGATTTATTCCACATATTACTGATAGTGATACAAAAAAACGATCAAATTTACAAGACAAAAAAAATGTTGGGAATGTGTCCGCTACGCTGAGAGATGAGAGTCTGTACACATTGTGGCATTGAAATAAACAGGTTTTGCATGTAATCCTGGGGAATGACATTCCAGATCTCTTCGACTTGAAGCCAAAGTTCAGTCTTACTGTGTGCTCCACTAGCTGTAAGAGCAAGTCGCCGACCAATGAAATCCCAGACATGCTCAATGGGAGATATATGCGGGGAATAAGCAGACCGTGGAAAAAGCGAAACCTGTGGTGCACTGATGAAGACTTGTGCAGTCCGAGGAACATGTTCAAGGACATTATCCTGCTGAAATACAGCACGCGGAATGCGTCGAAGAAGGGGGAGGAGGACCTCAATTTCCCTTATGTAGCGAATCACTGTTGAGAGTGTCCTCAATTTGCACTAGATGGGATCGACAATTATACCCAATAGCTTCCCATACCATGATGCCAGGCGTTTGTGCGGTATGACGCTGGATAACACAGTGTGGGAGTAGACGTTCCCCTCTGTAACGTCTGACGCGTACAGACGCACTAGACGTTACAGGTATGTCGGTACAATGATGGTATGGAGTACAATGATGAGCACTTCCATCATTGTACTCCAGATTGTAGCGAGATTCATCGGAAATAGCAACTTGTTGCCAATTGACCCGCCATGCTCTGTGTTGCTGAGCAAATTGAACTCGGAGGCGTCTGTGATGCAGCGGGAAGAGAATTCTCCGTAGAGGAATTCTTGCACGCAGCACATGCTACAGCAGAGGGCTAGGAACTGTGGAGCTAGACAAAAACACGTTTAGCTGTACTCCAAAGTTCTGCTAACACACGAGACGACGGTGTACAGTCCGTAACAGTCATACAGATGAGGCGTCTGTCGTCTCGCGTCGTTGTACTATTACGTACCCCACTACCAGGTTTTCGCCTTGATTGACTCTCCTCTGTCCATATCTTCCAAACACGCATCACTATTGCGGCATTACACTGCGTACGGGCTGCGATTTCTCGATACGAAAATCTACCTTCTCGCATACCAACGATGCGGCCTCGTACAAACTCCGTTAGTTGTTGGTATGGCTTCCTCCGCTTTGGACAAGGCATATTGACCACCAGTGAAATGTTTACCACAGACAGAAGAAGATAAACTGATTTCAACGCATCTTTACAGTCCTTTATATACCTAGAACAAGCGACTGATAAGAAGACGGTTCTCTTTCCTCGCGCAATCGCTTTGTAATTCTAATCATTTGAATGTTTTACTTCACTTTACATTTCCTGAGAGTTTGGTGCAATTTGCATAATTCCTTCATGGTGTTGCAATATTCACAACCATGAGTGTATAGGCTGAATTGGGAATCATCAAAAGGTAGAAAAAGGTGCTATTCTACTTGCCCCGTGTCACTGATGCTCGTTAGTTTTCTTTCGCCTAACTATTTGTGGATGTGATGTTAATTAAAGGCAAATAATTGGTCTTTAATAATAATGATAGAGATGATAATTTTCAAAGATAATTTAAGTAAAAATTCTGATTTTAAGGGATTGGCGAGATTGTCTAAAGAATATGAGAACCGTGTTGCATTATATCTTTTATTCCATCGGACAGTTACGAGCAGATAATGATAGTAATTTGATTTAGCAGCATGAAAATTGATAGTATCCAAACAAACGATATTTTGTGTTGATACCTTGTTAGAAAACTGTTAAACAGTAAAAATAACTTTGAAACATTTCCGGAAATTACAGGCAGTCAGAGGAACTTTTGTTTCTGAATTTCTTCTTTAAATCTCGGAATCTTCCTGATTTCTAAAGATAAAGGAATGCTACTCAGAGTCGTGGGTAACTCGTAAGAGGTTACTATATATTTTCGTAAACCCTCTTGCTAGATCAAGTAATATATATATATATAAATATATTTACAGTGCGATAAACAAACTTTTACTCTAAATGGGCAACCTTCGAATTTAAGTCTCTATTACTTTGCATTATATATCATTTTTTCTACGACAGTCTTCATATAAGAAAAAAGAACATTATAGACATCATGTTTGAAAATGATGAATCAGTAATGTTCCTCGTAAAGCTTTGAACTAAAAGGAAATCGAAATAATTGTCTTATCATTGCAGCAAATTCGTTTTCTAAAGTACATTATCATAGTTAAAACACTATATATGCGCAAAAAGATTTATTAATTTATATTTTTCTTAAGTTTAAATAAATATAGGATAAGCGTGGGGGGGGGATTGGGTGTTAGGGATAATTGGGTTCTAGTGTTTTTTGAAGGAACGATCTTTTTGTCTCGAGATAAAAAGCTGAAAAAAATTGGAACGTTAGATAAAAAATGTAGCTAATCAAAAATGTGTTTGAATTTGTCATGAAAAGTATAATGAAATAATAAAGAAAACATTAACACCCAATTCCCTCTGCTCACCCTAATGTTTTTTTCAATTGTTCTTCAAAAATAATTGATGAATATTTTCTGAAAAAAGGAGTTTGTTCAGGAATCGAACTCTGACCAAAATTACAGAAAGCCAACGGACCACTCTACCGATCTCGCTGCCTAAGCACTTGTGGAAAGGGTTATTTTATTACATTATAAAGTGTAATAAACTTTGAGGAATGTTTTCTCAAGCTTCCCTGCACGGTGCTCTTTAGGGATTTCATATATGTATCTACTGACAATACGCGATCTACATACGAAGGCACATCCTCCGCTTGCAAGCCAAGTATTAAAAATAGTTATTTACGTATTGGTTAAGATATTTTAACTATTATAACTATTTTGCTACATAAACATTCGATTATTTTTCAGCTGTAATCAGTTTTTTGACATCTAGAGAACTGGGAAATTTATGAAAGAAAGAAAGAAATAAAAATCTTGATAATTTTTCTGGTGAAGCAAGAGCTGAGACTTTATCTATTATACAGACGATTGAACAAAATAGATTGAAACACGCTTTAATTTTTTACCTGTTGCAGATACGTAGGCAAATATATTGCGAAAGTATTCAAAACAAGTTAGGAATTAAGATTGGCATTGAAATAAATCTGACAGAATATTAAATTTTGAAATTTAGAAGGTTTCTGGATCCTATAAATTATATTTAGAGAAATATTTCCCATGCTCTGACAAGTAAAATGCCATTTTTCTAACTCCCAGAGTTTTGATACTTTGTATTTTAGGAAATTTCGGAACTTTCACGTACTAAAAAATCGTCTGTACTTTGTAGTGCCGAAAAATGTTTAGTTCGGAGGCAAAAAGCTCTGAAATTTCATAAAATTGAAAGTATAACTCTGTGAATTTTCGTCAAAAATAATAATATTTTTACTATTTTAACTGCCAGATCATACAAAAAATTGTTCTAAATATACCTTATAGGTCCGAAGTAAAAATGTAAAGTGTAACTTTTCGAAAATCAATGACAAGATCATTTCATGAACATAATCTTAAGTTTTACTTTTTTTTTAACACTGGAACAATTTACATCACATACGTATCTCCAGCAGGTAAAGAATTAAAGTGCGTTTCAATCTTTTGGGGACACAAGATATTCTCATGCATATCTGCTAAACACTTCCAACAGGTTCACATATTTATTTACGAATACAGTCAAACCTGTCTATCTCGAATCTCTCGGGAGCCAAAAACAAATTCGAGATAAACAGGTTTCGAGATATGCAGGTTTTATATAAACAGACTAAGAAAATTTCTTTACACTAGATACAAAAGACTGAAGATTTAAAATAGTAAGTTTTATTTACGTACCTTACGAAAAGTAATCCGTTAGGAGTTTTTGATGCAAAACTTTTTTAGATTGGACAATTTTTTGCAGTTTTAAAACAGCAGAGAAGCAATCATGATCAATATTGTTCTGGGATTCAAGAAAAATTCACCGAAATGATGACTAGCGAGTTACAAACGTTTATTGTTGCTACGGTGGGATTGTTTGTTACTCATAAATAAGATCAGATCTTGAATTGAAAAGTGGTATTTCTTCCGAAAATTCGACATAGGCAGGTTTGGAGAAAAAATAATTTGAGATAAGTTTGGAAAATACGTTGATTTTGGAATGAAAATGCAGGGAAATTTAAAATTTTTGACATAGACAGGTTTTCGAGATAGGCAGGTTTCGAGATAAACAGGTTTGACTGTATATATTTTTAGGTATCTTTTGTGTAGTGAATAAATTATTTTATTAATTAACCTTTTTTTGTTTATGTTATTTTTGTCTACTATAAGAAACACACACGCCTATAAGTCTTACTCCCGTAAGTCCGAAAACACTTCAAAAATTCATAAAATATTAAAAAGTTCTCGTATCCGATTGCGACTTGTCAGAGTCAAAATGTTTGTAGCAAAAGAATAAAATAGTTTAAAGGGACCCATAAGTAAATTCGGACTTCAAACTATCATACAAATGTAACAATTTGTCGTATTAGAGTGCAGTTTTCACTGAAATAGTTAGAATTTATGTAGCAAAATATAGTTAAAAATGTTTAACTATTTTTCTTCTTTTACAACAAAATATCTGAAACTGTGAGAGGTTAGTTTGGTGCAAACCGCACTCCGATTTGACAGTTTAATGAATTTGTAAGATTTTTTTTTATTTTAATGGACTAATATTACAAGATATCTATAATAATAGAAGAACGTTTTGTTTTCTGTGTGTGTGTCTGTTTCTCTGTGTGTCTGTTGGCGATGGCTAACGAAATGTACCGCACGTACACTGTAAAAAATTGCTGCCGTCAAATTACTGCAGCAGAGATTCCAGGCAATATCCATAAAAAAACGATTTTTGTCCGTAGATAAACGAGCTTTGTTCTTACATAAACGGTTTTTGCCCGTAAAAACATGCAAATTGCGGCAATTGACCCTTTACCTTGAAAAAGGGGCATTTCCTGTAAAATTACGACAGCAATTCACGAATAATGCCCGTGAATTTTCAATTTTTTTACAGTGTAGAAGTCTGAAAATTTAGATGAAGATAGTCCAAGTGGTCCTTGATGCACCCTAGGCTCCGATTTTTAAATTTTTATAATTAACACGATAAAACTAAAAACTCATAAAAAGGCGATTTTAAAATTTTTATAATTAACAACGATAAAACTAAAAACTCATAAAAAGCGATATTGTTTTGGAAATTGGCGGAGGCACACTCGCATATGCTCAGTCCCTTCTTTCCCAAGCACGTACAAGGGAAAAACAAAATGCTGTATTTTTTTTGGCCGTTTATCTTAACGCACTACGACCGAACCGTCAGGATACGGAAAAAAGGAAGACACATTCTTTAATTTCGTACTTTTACGTCTTAAACGCCGAGATCAGTTCGTAAAAATATTGTTTTGAAAAATTCTGAAAAATCTTTAAAAAAGGGTCGTTTTCGCAGTTGACTTCTGCTCCCTTTCGTCAACGCTCCCGCAGGGCTCAAGTTTGGAGGTACCTATTAACAAAAATATGTATTTAAAGCTGAGATCTTCTTTTCGAATATGCAATCTCTTTTCAAAAATACGAATTCTAGCCCTTTTAAAACAATTCGCGACCTCAGTTTCCTTTGCGCCCCCGGCTCTTTTCTTTAAGCGAAAAGTAACTAAACGTCCGTATTTCGACACAATTTTTTAAAAGAATCTCGGCAGACCGTATTAACATCACCTATAAAAATTTCGAAATGTTCGGACTGGTAGAAGTGTTTAAAGAAACATCTGGGAAATTTTTAATAAAAACACTAAAAATCTTTGTGTTTCGGCTCGGTATTTGCTCGGCTTCGGCTCATGTTTCACAACTAAATATGCATATTGTTTCACGAAATTTAAAGATGTGTTGGATACAGTTCTATTTATAACCGATTAAAATTTCAAAGAGTCCGGACGATAACAATTATTTTTATATGTTAAAGGACACAACTCGAAAACAAAAAATAAAGCGAGAAGAAAACACATTTCTTTTACTAGTAATAGATATAAAATTCTATTAATTTTCTAGTAATAGATATAAAAAATGTCACGACAATTTTTACATGGGCTGCAAAAGAGTTATATTTATAATCGAGAGACAATTGGACAACAATAACTATTCTTTATATATATATATAAAACTACCCTACGTGAAAAAAAGAAAACGTTTTTTATTAGCGCTTTTACCACTAAATATCAATATATTTTCGACATTTTTTCATTAAAAAATATAAATTCATACAAAATCGGGTTAAAGATATAAAATCATTCAAATATTATGTTTATTTAAGGTTATTATCAGGGGTCTACTGGTACCCTAAGGTACGAGTCTACTAGTAAATAATAAAGTTATGATAAAAAATTATTATGTGTAGTTTGCTCAATACACTCAATTAGATTATTGGATATGTGAAAAAATGCGATAGATTATAATTATTTCCGATATTTTTTAAAAAAGCAAATATTATTCTTATATCACAATCTTAGAGATTCCTAAATTTTGCTTTGGCGAATTATGAACATTTTTAATTTTCTGTAATTGTATCTTAAAATTTTAATAGGAAGCCATTTCATAATTTTGTATATTTTATTCAAGCACCAACTTTTCTGGCACTTATGGCCGAATGGCCAATTATTTCTCATTTGTTTATTTTGAATAGATGACAGGCTGCAAAATGAATAGGCATTATATAGTGAAGTATCTAAAATTATTTTCCTTTTAAAGTGATTTTATATATGATTAATCATGTAAGGTTGATAAAAGAAACGTTATATTACCATTCATCAGTAAAATAACTGTTAATAATTATGTAATTTGGCATTTAATGTAAAAGACTCTTCTATCCCGACACCACTTGCTTCCCCTTCGGCGCTTTTAATATATGTGGCATTGACCCCATTTACGTCAATGAACATTCTCTGGGTAAGATTGCTTCATGTGGATCGATTTCGTGAAATTGAACTCTTATGACGATGTCGTAACATTATACTTCTTTTTACTTAGAAAGTCTTAGTGCACTAAATTGGAGAGAGAGAGAAGACATTTTATAGAAGCAAATGATAGTATATAGATTTTAAAAATACCTAATATTTAGTAAATTAAGGAGAATCCATGTGTTACTGACATGACATAAGATATGAAAACTAAATTAAAGTATAAATTATGTTGTTTGATAGTTCGATGCATAGAAGTTACCTTTTAAAAACAATCAGTTTGCAAGTTCTTCAAACTTCATAATTCGAATAAAAAAGAATGAGTGTTTGCTGTTAAGGTTAAGGATAAAAAATAGTTTTGTGTATTTCTGAGTGTAAAATCATTAGAAAGAAATAATTTTCCTTAACAAATGCCTCATGATATAGACATGATACGACCTTTTGCTACTCTTTTTAGTGTACAAAAGATAGCATAAAAAATGATATTGGTTGTGATGACGCAATTAGTTTTTTTCTTGTATAATACTAAAGAAAATGTCATTTTAGTCGGGAAATTGAATTGCAAAAATAAAACTGTTTATAAATAATCCTAAACTATCACATCATCCCGAGTGTTATTGCGTTTGCACTTGAGAAAGTTCTAATATTTAAAGGATATGTTTATCAGACTTAACAAAGAATCATTTAAGAGCAGAATTTAGTGGCCACTCTGGAGAGAGGTACTCATCAGAAACCAATAGGTTTCCGAGATGTAACAAAACATTTTTGACACAAAAGATTTTTTTGTTGCCTGTTTCAGAAAAATAAACATTCGAGTTGTTTTTGCAGCGTGTTAATCGGCTTTCTCAACACGAAATATCGGTTTTTTGTATGATATCATTTATTAAATGAACATTTTCAGTTGTGTAACAGAATTTATCCACGCTAGTATAGCAAAATAAAGTTAATTTTAATGCTGTGAATTTAGTATATTTGTGTTTTGAACATTAAAATGCTTACTTGAAAGTGGATAGCATCCAAAAAAAACGACATTTCGTGTTGAGAAAACTGATTGAACGTGCTGTAAAAAGTACTCCGAAACGTTTCTTTTATTTTTTCTTTGTTTAAGTTTCGAAACAGGGAGAAAAGAGGATTTTGTGTCAGAAAGACTTGTTTAAACTTCAAAATCTATTGGTTTTTGAAGAGAAAGGAATACTTTTCAGAATCATGGGTAACTCAGAAGAGGTTGTTATATTTTCGTAAAGTTTTGATACATCTCGAAGCAAGTGTAGTTCTAAAACAATAAATTCATTACATACATATATATTTTTCCACTGTAGTTCTAAAATATCCCGTGTGAAATTTGGTCTGTGGTATACAAACAAAAAAGTTATAACTGAGTATTAATAGTTATAACTTTTATAATAATAGCATTTTAAAAGGTTTTCTAAGTACGTCTTATCTTTTTCACTGAAAACAGATCGTTGTTGTCGTAATGATGTTCCTCCATTAAACCTGTTATTAATTAATGCCATTCTAAATTATTTCTTTCCACTTATGAAAAACAATATTCTTCATGGCATCTAAAATATTTAAGAAGTTTAATATAGATTGAGATAGTGAATAATCGGTATTTGTTTATTCAAATACTTATATATATGATACTAGTATCGACGTACATGTTTTCTTACTTGTGTCTCTCTCACGATTATTCTCATTCAATTGATATTCTTATATAACAATCTTATACGTAATAATCAAACAATCAAGATATTTCAATTAAACAAATTCCAGGAGGTGCCTCAAATTGAACAAATTTTTGTTTTGAAATATGGAGAAATTTTGTTTCAAAAATTACATTATTACACTATATGATTACATAATTTTGAATCATTCTGATTTTACACTCTTCATCAGTGCAATATTACCCAAATTCTGTCTTTGGTTTTCGAACAGCTTCGATCTCGTATATATCGGTATTTCTTCTGCTACAGCATTTAAAAGCTGGACTAACAGACGTAAAGCTAGATGTTTTTGTAAATAAAATTTGCTTTTGATAATGAAGAAATAAACTTTTGCAGTAGTTTGGAACTTTTGAAATGTAGTTATCGTAAATGATTGTTTCAAATTTTTTAAATCCATTTTCATAGGCTTAATAAATATCTCGCGTAAAAGAATTTTGAGATGTCATTCATAACAAACTGGTTTAAAGAAAGAACACAAACAAAAAGTCGTATAAAAAAGATCTAGAAGATAACGTCAGTGGGAAAAGGTACATCATACTTATAAACGCACTAAAATACGAAACCATTCAATCGGATAAAACTTTTCTCTTTCTGAATATTTTTAGAATATTTAAACCACCAAATTTCATAAAATGTTGGACTAACTCTCCTCGTTATAAAGTAATCGTCCTTTAGTTATCAGGTTTTAACACAGGAATTTTTTGGGTAGAAACTTTCTCATTGTGAAAGGAAATTGGATTGAAATGAAAACGATCAAAATTGCGCTAACGAAATGGTAAACATCCATTCATACATTTATAAAAATCACAGTAGATAGTAATAGAGCATATGTTTCACTTTGGAAATTTAATAAGAAAATATTTCCGAAAAAGCAAATGTAAAATTGTTGAAAATAGAGAAATATATTTTTAAAAAATTAATCTCAAACTTTGTGCTTGCGTATTATGAAGAGTTTACTGTATTAGGAAAATAAAAGAGAAGCATAACTTGTTTATCTTGTATAAAATATTAATTTTATAATATGGTTTTTTATAAAACAAAAGTAATAAAAATTATTATTAAAATACGTATAATTATGAAATTAGCTGTCTATTCCAATGAAAAATGTTGGTTTAAAATATTTTAAGAAACATTATTTCATTGAAAGCTTGAGATAAACCACTAAAATAAACGGATGTGAGAAACCAAATGATTTTCAAATTGTAATTTTTCATTTCTGTGCAAATTTCATGCTCTCTTATGATAAAGAGAAAATACGATTACGTGAAGAATAAATATTTTCTTTCCATGATTTTTCCCCTCGTTCCCCTCATTAAAAATAAGCAAAATGAATACTGTCTCGCATACCATTACATTGAAGACAGGGAAAAAATCTTTAAAAAATAATAAATTCCATTAAACAAATTAATTCTAAATGAACTTAATAAAGCGATGCACACTGTTAGATAACTCAGGATCGATTATTTTCCTTTTTCGAAAATATCATCTCTCATTTTCCATTTTCATGTTTTTCATTTTTATATTAAATTTATAACGTAGACTAATATATTTTTTATTATGTTTACAATCTGATTTATAAAATCTGTGCTGCTTTTTTATATTGGTATCCTATATTAAAATATATTGCATGTTTACTATGGATACGTATTGTTTGTTTTTGATTAAGTTGTTATTCTAAAGTAAATTCAAATTTTATAAACATCTAAATTTAAACGCATTCTATGAATATTTTATTCGAAGCACTATAAAACTTCTTTTTCCTTTAAATGAAATATCTCAATATTGAAAAAAATATATATAATTTAAACATAAAATTACGCAAATTAAATTTGTTCTTTTCAAAATCAGATATGTGTATTTTAATACTTCATTTGTTTGCAAAAGATAATTATGATTTTTGTGAACTTTAAAAAAAAGTGGATGTTTTGAAACACGTACTTGTCGAAATTAGATATGCATATAATCAATTCAGCCGCTTGCTTCTTCAGTAATATTTTATCTTTCAATTTGAAAAATGTATTTTTTCTTCCAGTAAAGCATTCTGTTATATTGGAGTGATAATTTTATAAAAATTGGGTTTTCTAAAACAAAGTATTGAATTATTAAATCAAAGTAAACAGTTAACTTTCTGCATTATGTTTTTTTTTCTAGAAATAACAAAATGAATGGAAATCTGAAATAAGAAAAGCACAAGCAAAATGAATTAAATCAAACTTTAATATTATTAATAAAACAATTTCTGGAAGTAACTTTGGATGAATCATACGTGAAAAAAATACAAATGATATTTTAATTACTCATAGAAAAGGGCATAAAATTAGGATATTCTTTCCCCGAAACTATTTTTCTACTGATGAAGTTATTGTTATCATTTGTACAGTAGTAAATATTTTTAAAGAGTAATTTTTGTTTTAGAGTAGAAAAATAATCCTATATAATATTTACATTATCTTTAATAACTTTTTGTGATATTCTTCGAACTTATTTATTCACTCGTTCTTTAATTTATGGACATAGAATGAAATTACAACTTATTTTCTGAAAAGTTAGGAAAGTTAGGTTTCAGTTAGGAAAAAAATATTATCTTTTTCTCTGATTCTTCTTGCTCAACAACGTGAATCATTGACACATTCATGTGCTTGTTTTTAAACATAAAATCATGAAAATGGCAGGAATATGATTTTGAAGCGATTAGCGGTTTTCATTTTTCAATAAATGTTTTACAATTCAGTAATAAGTGATAACTGGTATGATGGTAATCTCTCTTGGTTCATGGTAACCTATCGTACTCATGGCAAACTCTCTCGGTCTGTCGCGTAAGGAAACACAGTTTAATACTACAATACCGGAAATTTAGCTCAAATCAGATAAACATACTTACGAGAACTATTTAACTTACTTATTTAAATTATTTCTGTTCTTTTTCTAGAATTTGTGGACATCGAATGAAATTACAACTTACAGTGGTGGCCAAAATTGTGGACAAAAATGTTTTTTTGAAGTTTGATGGGTCATAACACCAAATATTTCCTAGCAATACCATAATATATACCACCGGAAAGATAATGTAATCAAAAATATTATGCAACACAGTTTGTTGAATTATACTTATTTTATCAAACGTTATAGCCCAATAATCAGAAAAAGGCAGGCTAAGTTGATGATAAATATTTTTCTTTTCTTGAATGTAGCCAATACATAGAAATGTTTGGAATAACATACAGATTCCAGTTTATTTGGTAATGTGTCAATCAAAGCTAGGGTAGAATTTTTAAAAAATGTCATATTTTGGTACTTACAAGCGGACTTTTATCCTTTTTTTATGATTGCTATCAATTTGCTAAAGTTCTTTTGCCATCTTTCAATTTTTGAGCTAGTAAAGCATAATAAAATTAAGCAAACATCATAAAGAGTTGGTTAGTTACCCAGAAATCAATGTATAACGATATTTGTATGTGTAGAAAGCTATGGTTATGACGAAATTAGAAGTAAAATTGGAAGTAAATTAATGTCTAAGTCACGCGAAACAAGACAGATAAAGGCAGAAAAAGATGGAGAAAAATTAGCGGTAGAAGAATAAGGTCCTTGTGTATTTTAGCAAAATCAAATTTGAATTGCAAGAGCTAAATTTCAGTGTTTCCAACCCTGGTTAATTCAATGTATGCGCTTTTTGTAAACACCCCTGGGTTTTAAATAAGGTATTAAATGCTTCTATAACCACTTTTATTGCTTTTGCTATTAGTTTTATTTAACCAACATTCTTGTATTAAGTATATTTTTAAATATGAAACAAAATTACAATAATGATGAAAGGAATATTTTTTTGAATAAAAATATACAAAGTGAGTTTGAGTATTTAGCTAATTGCTAATAATTTAAAGTGTTAATGAAAATGGTCTACTATCGCTGTCACGTTATATGCAGCGACGAACTCACGAGAAGAATAATTTCTACCACATAACAGAATGTCTCTCCCACATCATATTTGAAAATGTTTGTTTACTATTGCCAGGAACAGAACATCTGAATTTCACCATGCTCACTGGTACGTGCAACAATTAATATTTAACGGCAATTATTTCCCATTAAACATAAATAATCTCAAAATTTTATTTTGCATTCAAACAGCAATTATTCTTCCACTTGTTACACAGTTGTTACTATAATACTGTCGCGTAGGTATTAAATGAGAACGAATGAAGATAACAAGCATGAACCAACTCGAAGCTTTATTTTCACCAACTCAAGGCTACACCAGCTTAAATACACTCGAGGGGTGCTTTCTCGAATGGAACATTTCAAGCTTGGAAAGTTCTAGAAATTAAATAACAATTAACATAAGAATCAACATAATAACAATTAGCATATTTCCGAAGGAACTAGAAACAAATACGAAGCAATCTTTAAACCAAAACGAATTTTAGGACACTTGCCTTCAACGGGGATCGACCTCCACACCTTCTGATCTGTAGTCAAGCACTTTACCTCGGAGCCATAGATTCACACAACGGATAATTACAGTTTAGCTATATTTAGTGAGGTCGGACTTGATCAACCAGACGGCTCTCCCGAGTACAGAATGCTAGTTTCGATGAAATTTCAGTTAAGAAAATCCTCCACTTGTCTTTTTAACAGACTTCCAACGAAAGACGTTTTACAGTTAGCTTGTAATTTTCCTATCTATGTATTACCCACGCATAAATTTTTAATGGATGCTCCGGTTGTATCTGTCCGGTTTTTAGTTGTTAGGTTTATTTTAGTTGCTTAATTTGTTTGGATAGGTCTTTTTCTGCAGATGGTTCCATTCCATTGTCATTAGGATAAAAATGTTTGCCTCTGTCTTTTTTTCTTTTTCTTTTTTTATTTTTTCGTTCGAAAAATCTTTTTCAGTATTGTTTTACGATACAGAGTACTACTTTAAGTTTATTAAATAGTGGACGTATATTGTGTAATATTTTTACAGGGACACCTCAAAAATTTGAATTTATCCTTATCGTCTAATGCACGTCAAGATAAGAGATATTGGCAACAGTGAGATTTAAAATAAATCTAAATTCAGGTCCTACATCATGTCGGGTAAACCGATTTTAATCGAACCCAACACGACCCCGAAATATTGCTAACTTTATTCGTTGCCTATCCAATTCGGATTAGGTTGAATCGAATTGTTTCGAGTTTGGTTTTCATTCTTTCGGGTCGGGATTGCTAATTGTTTTTTAAAAGAAATGTCAACAATATTGTTTAAAATGAAAAAAATATATATTAGGATATAAATGACTATATATAGTTAAAAAGTTCTAAAAATATGCCACATAATTTAAACCATAAAATGAAGAACATAAATAAAACAAACAGAGCAGAATAATATATTTCTAAGAAATTAACTAACTCAAAGAAACATAATTTAAAGTAAGCCAAAATCCACAGAAGTAAGAAAATAAATTAGAAATTAATAAACAAACCAAATAAGGAGACAGGTTGTGTGGCTTACGATGCAGAGTTCAAAATATTTTTGACGCATCCAATGTCGAGACCAGAAAACGATATGGAAAGAAACAAGAAATAATCCAAATTGAAACTTATTCAAAAAACTCTGCAGCGTTCTCCCATAGCAGTTTCCCATCCACAATCCTTAAGCTCAAATACAAGTATCAATTCATTTCCATTCCTGCATGTCTTTACAAAGCTAATCGTTGTATTTCAAACCAAATTCATCTCAAATCAATGTTATACCAGTTAATCAGTACCTCTTTCAATGTGCCTATATCCGAAGTAAATCTATTTAAATGGATTAGACCGTTTAGAAATATATTTCAGAATATCCGTATATGATCATTTGATTCGAAATGTAACATTGCAATCTTTTTTAAACTAAAATATTCTTATATTTGAATATAAATAAGTGAAACTTATTCAAAAAACTCTGCAGCGTTCTCCCATAGCAGTTTCCCATCCACAATCCTTAAGCTCAAATACAAGTATCAATTCACTTCCATTCCTGCATGTCTTTACAAAGTTAATCGTTGTATTTCAAACCAAATTCATCTCAAATCAATGTTATACCAGTTAATCAGTACCTCTTTCAATGTGCCTATATCCGAAGTAAATCTATTTAAATGGATTAGACGGTTTAGAAATATATTTCGGAATATCCGTATATGATCATTTGATTCGAAATGTAACATTGCAATCTTTTTTAAACTAAAATATTCTTATATTTGAATATAAATAAGTGAAACTTAATCAAAAAACTCTGCAGCGTTCTCCCATAGCAGTTTCCCATCCACAATCCTTAAGCTCAAATACAAGTATCAATTCACTTCCATTCCTGCATGTCTTTACAAAGTTAATCGTTGTATTTCAAACCAAATTCATCTCAAATCAATGTTATACCAGTTAATCAGTACCTCTTTCAATGTGCCTATATCCGAAGTAAATCTATTTAAATGGATTAGACCGTTTAGAAATATATTTCGGAATATCCGTATATGATCATTTGATTCGAAATGTAACATTGCAATCTTTTTTAAACTAAAATATTCTTATATTTGAATATAAATAAGTGAAACTTATTCAAAAAACTCTGCAGCGTTCTCCCATAGCAGTTTCCCATCCACAATCCTTAAGCTCAAATACAAGTATCAATTCACTTCCATTCCTGCATGTCTTTACAAAGTTAATCGTTGTATTTCAAACCAAATTCATCTCAAATCAATGTTATACCAGTTAATCAGTACCTCTTTCAATGTGCCTATATCCGAAGTAAATCTATTTAAATGGATTAGACGGTTTAGAAATATATTTCGGAATATCCGTATATGATCATTTGATTCGAAATGTAACATTGCAATCTTTTTTAAAATAAAATATTCTTATATTTGAATATAAATAAGTGAAACTTAATCAAAAAACTCTGCAGCGTTCTCCCATAGCAGTTTCCCATCCACAATCCTTAAGCTCAAATACAAGTATCAATTCACTTCCATTCCTGCATGTCTTTACAAAGTTAATCGTTGTATTTCAAACCAAATTCATCTCAAATCAATGTTATACAGTTAATCAGTACCTCTTTCAATGTGCCTATATCCGAAGTAAATCTATTTAAATGGATTAGACCGTTTAGAAATATATTTCGGAATATCCGTATATGATCATTTGATTCGAAATGTAACATTGCAATCTTTTTTAAACTAAAATATTCTTATATTTGAATATAAATAAGTGTGTATATATATATGTGTGTGTGGGTGTGTATATATATATAGGAATATAAATGTGTGTGTGTTTGTGTATATAGGGTGTTTCATGAAGGACCCTTAACTTTGAAAATAAATAACTCGGAAACGGTGATAGATAGAAGCATGAAAACGGGGGTCAGTTTATTAAAAAAACGTAAAAATCTGATACAGAAACCTCAAAATTTTGGTAAAAAATTGCTCCTATAGATGGCGCTGCAGGTGGCATAACCGTAAGTAGGCTGTATCGCATCAAAAGCTATTCAAAATGTACACCTAACACACATGTCGCAAACGAAGAACGAAATTGTCAGTGACTCTCTGTAGTATGCCAACGGAAATCTATAAAAAGGTTGACAAATAGCCTCCTCCATCTGTTCCAGTGTTAAAGAATTGTTGCGATAAACAATGACCTTCAGTGTAACTCCAAGAATATCTTTCACTATGTGCTTGTAGCGATCACGTTTCAACGACGAAATCTTGGACGACTGAACGTTCTTGGCATCTGAGCTCTCTTTATAGGAATCCCTAATGCTGCCTGCAACGCCATCTATCGTCGCTATTTTTAACTAAAATTTTGAGTTTTCTGTATCTGATTCTTAAAGTTTTTTAATAAACATTCACTGGTTTTATGCTTCTATCTATCACCGTTTCAGAGTTATTTATTTTCAAAGTTAGGGTCCTTCGTGAAACACACTGTATATGAAATATTTTTCTACATAAGGATATGTTGATACGAAAAATACAATTACAGAGAATTTACATTATAATTAAATTAAATTGTGCATTGAATTTCTTTTGTTTTGGATATCATGTTGAATTGCGCCTTATTCGGTTCGGGTTTCAGTTCATCTTCAAATAAAATTTTTGTGTGTGGTGCAGGTGTAATCAGACAAAGGAGTCTAGTGTGTGTGGTAAACAGTAAATAGTTGCCACAGAAACATGAAGGTAAGTAACAACCCCTTGAAGTCGGTTTTAGTTTTTGTTGAAAATTATTTGTTATTGCTTGTCATGGTACTGTGTCGTTTTCGGATAAATTAGTCAATTTGTACTGGGTGGTATTTTCTTAAAGTAAAATTTTTAAATATATAAAACTTCACAGCATTAAATTCTCCGCCATTATTAACAATGTTCTTGGTGCTCATTTTCTTAAATATTTTAAAAGATAGAGGATGATGCCATTTCACTATAATTCTTTACAAAAAAGTAATGACGAATAATGATGAAAAGAAATTATTACATTTATTTGTTAAATATATGTATAAGTGCTTTCTTTCTTAAATTTTGTTAAACAACAAGAATACAGTGCTGAAAACACACTATAAAGATATCGTGCTCTGATAAACGGACTTTAGATGTGCAGTGCCTAAAACCACAATATGGTGAAATCCTGATTCAAACTTCTGATTGAGCTATAAACGTATGAAGGTTCAACCATGAGCAGTAAAATTCTGAAAAGTCCCCATTTTAACACTTTTTTAAAACACTTTTAGATGTTTTCTTCCTTGATCAATTGGCAACACTGGTTACCATCTTCTCATTTGTTTTTTTAATGTACACAGTTGCAAGTTTCCGAAAAGAATGCAGCTTTACATTTTTAAAATAAAGGTATTTTTTTAATTAAGATAATTTACATTTAACAAAGAAAGTGTCACACAAAGATTCTAATGAAATTTTGCAAGTAGATATAGGGTAATTTATCTGCAATAGTCGTTTCTTTGGGGCAGAGTTTTTGAACAGCAGTGTATATTGTATTAAAACGTAATAGTATAAGTTATACTATATATTATACGCATTAGTTATTATTATGATATAACATGATACAAAAGAAAGGAATGCCTAGTCCTCATGAACTTAACAAATGTGACAGTCTTTGGAAATTTCACAAAACAATACCAAAAGCAACGAATGAAAAAAGAGTTACGGTTAACGAATAAACACGCTATACAACCAGATAAATCACTGACTATGAAATGAAAGAAAATGGTATTTGTGAATCGTTTATAATCCTCAAGATATCCACAGTAGCACCAGGAATACAGACAAGTTTATCTATAATGTACAGACGAAAACTAATTCTGAACCCATGAATGTAACTTGATCATTTCGTTCCACTTATGTACTTGCACAGCAAATCTCAAAACTCCATAAACATTTAAAATCTTTAAAATAAAGGTAAATATTATCGTATAGAACTGCGATTTAGCCATAGGACTTGTCAGTGTGTCTGATGTTTCGTAGTAAATGAAAAAAAAGCTCAAAACTTTTCAACCATTTTTCGCTACAAAAATTTCGACCATTTACCAAATCGTATGGTGCAAATCACACTCCGGTACAACTATTGTTGCTTTTATATGAGTTTTCGAAATATGAACGGAATTTTTGGAATCTTTGAACAACTTTGTTTCTTTTGCCACAAAACTACCACTTTTTGACAGGTCTGATAGTGTAAACTGCACTACGATAAAACAATTTATTAAATTTTCAGGAATGTTTGAAATTTAAACGTACTTTTAACACTTTTTGCACCTGAAGCCAGACATTCACGTTTCTCCCTTATTGGCAATATTAACTACTTTGGCTTTAGATATCGTCGCTACCATGTCAAACTATCGAATGTGAAAAAAGGAATTTTTCTCTTCTTTTAAGAATTGGTCGATTGTCTTGCCATTTTGTCCTCTTTTTTCCCTACATAAATTCCAAATCCATACCAGACATTTTAAATAGAAATTTTTGAATAACCTCATGACAGACATTTTATTGATTATTTGAAGTATTTTTTTTTCTCAAAATTTCCGGTATGAATTCGGCATTTCTAAATAAGAAAGAAGGCCAAACTGGAAACCAGTTTTTAACAGAAATTTTATTAATACACTTACTAGGCGAATAATCCTAATAAAATTGAGTGGTGACAATCGGCCAATTTAGAAAGTAATGCAAAATGCATTATTTCACATTCGACAGTTTGAAATGGTATAGCAAAACTATGTCTTTCACATTTAATAACCAAATACAAATAATTATCTTCGAAAAGTACAGAAATATAACTTTCCATCCGTCAATTCTTTAGAAGCGCCATTTTGCATGTAAACAAAACTTTCAGTTGCCAGACGGGAATTTATACATTAGAAAACATATTAGCTGTGAAAAAGAATTTCTCTGTGCAGACGATTTCATTTTTTCTACACCAAAACAAACTCGTCTAAAAAACAAGCGAACAGTACATAAATACGTGTATAAAGTAATACGTGTAATAATGTACGTGTATAATATGCGTGTAAAAAGAATATTTAATGGATTGTTTATAAACTTTTATTAACAAAATAGGTAGCAAACGCACTGTACGAATATTTAAATAGGGGAGGACGGGGTAATGGCGGTCACCTAGGAAGAATATGTTATAACGTTCTCTTTGAACTATCCTTTTTCTATTCCCACGAAAAATACGATTCTTTGACAAGTCTCATAGTGAAAATAACAATATGACAATTGGTTTTTTTAAACGTGAATGGATTTATATGACGCCTTGTATATCCATGGGGTGAAGTAGTATGTAAGCTGATTATTTGCGAAAGTAATTTTTATAGACATGAAAAATGTGCTGATACAAGTTTTATATGGACGGAAAGCTAATAATGAGAAGCATTTCTTCGTTCAAACGTGTTTTTGAATGGCATTTTTGAATCCCAATATCTCTACCCGAAACAAACGATTGCAAATAACATTTAGTGGCAGTGTATATCTTGGTATTTTTTTACCTACCAACGAAGTGGTACTTCGTGTGTGTTCCTTGTAAGTGGAAAAATATTCAATAAACTATGTAATAATGGAGCTGCTAACCTCAGAATTTTTTTAATAATGTAGATCTGTGGTTTTCAACTATAGCTCTCAAACATTTCAGTAATTTTGTCTGTAATGCAGGAGTTTCGGACTTTACCACAGAAATGAGCACATGCTACTGATTTCATGGGAAAGAAGCTCTACAAGTTACGAAAAATGGTAACAAGTCAGCAGCTCTTTAAAACTGAATATTATATTATAAATAAAAGTTTGAAATTTTAATTGTTCATTTAAAATATTTACAGTGTTAGAAATCAGTGCACTTCAGTGACAGAAACTCAAATTTTCATTTTTAACATAACATTTCTCACTAAAATAATTATTAAATTGTTGCTTAATAAATATTTAGGGGTTAACATAAGTTCGACTAGTTCAAAATTACGAAATAGTTTTTTATCGCTTAAAGGACTCTTTATACAAACGAAAATAATGTTTTATTAACGAAAAATTTATATCGAAAGGCACTTTTAGAGCTATAGTAATGTGTTGGCAAATACGTTTGTTCGGTAAAAAAAAAAACAATTATTTCTACACACTTCGTATATTTTAATCAATTATATATTGAGCGATTTTATCGATGACCTTTTGCCAACTCCATAATGGCGCGTTCATAGAACGTCTGTGACTTATCGGCGAAAAACTTCTCCAGGGGCGTTTTAACAGTCATTTTGTCAGCGAAGGTTTTCCCGTTCAAATAATTTTGTAGCTACCGGAACAACCGGTAATTGGAATGTGCCAATTCCGGTGAAAGTTCCAGTCATGGCTCAACAATTTCTTCTGGGTGGGTAATTACGTGAGGGGTCCCACGTTGTCTAAAGCACACCAATTGTGGCCATTTTGTATAAAGCAGTGTTCAGTTTATTTAACTGCGAGCCATATACAGTTGAATCAATAGTTCTTCCTGCTGGTAACAGCTCGTAATAAAGCACACCCTTGAAATCCTACCACATGGAAAGCGTACTTGCTTGGGTACTTTTTCTCCTGTAAATTTGTTTCCAGTGACTCTCTGCTTTGTCTCTACTACTTTTTTAAAACTACATTATCGTAGAGGATTCATTTTTCATCGTTTAAAGAAAGGCTCGTTCTCTTGACGTTTCAGGAATGAATTAGAAATGGAAAAGCTATTGATTAAATTCGCCTCGGTCAATTTATGTGTCATCAAATCATTGAGACGGGAAACGTATCCCACTGTCGCAAATTATTTTCCACGGTTGTACGTGAAATATTTAACACTGTTGCAATCTCCCGCACAGTTTGGGAGGGATCAGCCTCAACAATTGCCTTGAAATCACTCGAATCAATCTCGGTAAGTCGACCGGAGTGTGGCGTGTCATTGATGTTAAAATCTCCACAACGGAATTTGGTAAACCACGATTTACACACGCGTTCTATTAAGGACTCATTCCCGTACACACTGCATATTTTTCGTTGAGTTTCCGCCACTCCTATTCTTTTTTTTTTTGGAATAGTACAACAAAATAGGACGATAATGCATGTTTTCGGATCTACGCCGTGCCCGTAATACAAATGTTTACGAAACAAAACATTCACTGACAGATTCTGTGCAACATAACCTTTCAATCGCACAGTTGAGTTTCGCGGTGGTGCCAAGAAAGAAATAGCGACAACGGAATGAACTATCAACCAACAATAAAGCGAACCAACTTTTTTTTTCCCAACCCAATAGTAGAGTACACTACAGAGAGAAAAATGTAACGAAAACTTTCAAAATAGTTGGATCTCCCAGTTCTGTCAATTTTAAATAAATCAATTTGATCCTTTTTAAAAAGGAATCGTAACATATTTTTCTAGTGAAATACGTAGGATGTTTTTTGAAATATTGATTTATTCTCATTTCTGTGTTAATTAATGAATTTTTTGTTTAAAAATTTACATTTTACTTTGAATTGATGACACTTGACAAAAAATGTATATCTTTTTACACAACTACGTATTTTACTAGCTTTTGGACTAATAAAACTCTTTTTTGTCATTCTTTTAGGTTAAGTCTAAGATGAGTTATCGTGTCCGCCGCTTGAACCTCTGTTTTTCGAACCACTCGCGCCCGTCAGTTGTCAACCCGTCATTTTCTATTTTATCAACTAAAAATTGTGTTTTATTTAAATATGTATAATAATTTAGTGTACATGGATATTTATAAACACATTGCTTAAAAATAATAAAACTCCAGTAAACGTCTTAAATTTCAGGGCCTCAAAGTGGTGTTACCCCTTTTTGTAAGATTATACAAAAATTAAATACATTCCGCGTTTAAAAAATCATAAAATATTTTTTAGTATAGTTGCTAATATAAAAATCTCTTTCAATATCTCATCTAATAGTGCTGAATTTCAGACCTAGCCGAGCTGATCCATGTCATTAGATACTGAAGAAATTATTTACCCTTTCCCGAGTTGAATGAAGAAAATGTTGAGTGGCGGTTTTCATATAGCAATTAAACTTATAAACCTGTA
Organism: Maratus michaelseni; assembly: GCA_963931845.1. Classification (NCBI taxonomy): domain Eukaryota; kingdom Metazoa; phylum Arthropoda; class Arachnida; order Araneae; family Salticidae; genus Maratus; species Maratus michaelseni. The sequence continues at coordinate 8,044,637 of OZ007586.1, forward strand.
AATTATTGAACATGAATCATTTATTAAAACACCTACTTGAATTCCTTACTTGAGCCTTATTATCATTCTGAGTCGATAGCTTAAAATCTTCCTATGAATGTCTTCGGAGATGCCTTATCGATTTATTTTGAACATTTCCGCCTTTGCAGAAGAATTGGTGAACATATGGAATTAAACCCATTGCGGCAACAAACATAATGCTCCGTATTGAATTGTGTGAAACGTAGCATATCGTAAAATTGAGATTTATTATGTATGCAAACAATTCATTCGAATTTCCGAAGATGAAATAAATGTAAATTTGTTTCTAACAAAAAAGCAATTTAAAAATGTTAATGGGGATTTCATTTAATTGATGATTAATTTCTATGTTACTAGTCTTTACAATAGTTTCATTGAAAAATACTATAGATATTCTATTTTATTGTTATTTATCTTTAAAATGGATGTCACATTTTCTTTTGATTAGTAGGGAGAACGGGGGAGTGGTGGTCACTTCAAAAATCTACTTATTTCTGTGATATCTACAAGACGCTATTACTCTAGCATACTCTGAGACAAATGCTGGAAACACCAATCCAGTGACATTAGTTGCTTTACAGAATTAAGCTGAAGTATTGTTTGTTTTTCACTTTCGACTACTTATTTTTATTGCATAAGCTTTTGTCACTCAGCATCTGAAGTTTTCGCATATAAAATGTAAGATATTAATTTTTGTTGTTATTAAAGATTTCAAATTTTGTGAATTTCTTTATGTAAGCATGGACAACTCTAGTCGGGGTGGATACAGAGGACATTGGGATAACGTCGTCTTTCCAAATGTTGAGGATACGGGTGTAATTGGGTGCGAGTGACATTGTTGGAAAACTGATTCCATTGAAAAACTAAGATATGGAAAAACTAGATTCAAATAAAGTTATTGATTTTCATATTTTTTCCTGATGCAGGGATTTTTTTTTTATTTAAACAGAATTAAGGATAAAGAAAGTGCATTATAAATGTAGAGTTTTTTTTTTAATATTTACATGTAACTAATGCAATAAACCACGCTTTGTTGATAGTCATCTTATTTTGTGACATTTAACCCTATGACCGTCATTACCCACAAATTAGACCGGTATCACCCGACCTATCGAGGATTACCGGTCAAAGAAACATTTTCATTATTTTGTAAACTACATGGCTTCTATTTTATTTACGACATATGAAAAATTAAAAACAAATAACTTTCTGTTACATAGACTAAAATGATGATAAAACATAAGATATTAGACAAAGTTATAACATATTCCGCCATTTCCCAGTCCTCCCCTATATAAATAATTGTACAGTGCGTTTGCTAACTGTTCATTTAAAAAAGTAATCCATTAAGTATTCTTTATACACGTACATTATACACGCACTGTACATTATACACGCACATTATATACGCACTGTTCGCACATTTGTTAGACAAGAATATTTTGGTGCAAAAAAAAATCGTCTGCATAGAGAAATTATTTTTCACTGCTAGTATGTTTTCTGAAGTATAAATTCTTGTCTGGCAACTGAAAGTTTTGTTTCCATGCAAAATGGCGCTTTTAAGGAATTGATGGATGGAAAGTTATATTTCTGCACTTTTCGAAGAGTTGGTATTCGGTTTTTAAAAAATAATGTGAGAGACATGGTTTTAATATATCTAAAGGTAATATTGTCAATAAGGGGAGAAACGTGAATATCTGATTTCAGGGGGGAAAAAGTGTTCCAAATATACGTCGAAGAACAAAAAGGAATTTTTCGAATATTGCAAAGGTAAGATCTTTTATGATAAAACAATCCTATAATCAAAAGACTATTTCTAAATCGTTAAAATGCTCAGTGTCAGCAATTAACAAAATAATTAACGCTAATTTGAATTTTAAAAAGGCTATAAAACACAATGTTCATCGTTTTTCTCCACGACATATTGCCGAACGTAGAACACGATGCAGAATTCTTGATCCGGAGAAAAATGGAAAAACGTTGTTACAATAGATGAAAATTGGGTCTATTTAAATGATTGTAGTAAAAGAGGATCCATTTAACATCAACGAGGAGAGATAAATCTTAAAACGGGGTTCAATTAAAAATAAATTTACTAATAAAACATACACATGTAAGCTAAATAAAGTTTGTTTTAATAAGAAAAAGAAGTTTATCAAATATGTGTAGCGTAAGACGGTAGACACATTGAGCATATTCAATTTCATTTTCTCTTGTATCATGCTTACATGTCTTAGTTTTATTAGTAAACTAGCTAACCCGCCCGGCGTTTCCCGGGCCCGAGATAATTGCAGTCTCAGAGAAAGGCGTTAACCCCCTCCATCCCCATACCCGCAAATATAATGAATAATTTGTTCAAGAAAACCATTAACGCGATCATTAAAAGAAAAATTACATTTTTCTGATAATTAGAACATAACGAAGACGCTACGCTAAAATAACCGGCAGATGACACCCCTTCCCGACCTCAATTTCAAATCTATATCTTAATTAGTTACCTAAATTTTTGTTCATTAGTAAAAATTGGCAATTATTTCCTTTCATTTTCGCAAACTAAATGGAGGGATCGGCAATAGAAGCAGATCTCTTTGTAGTTCAGTTTTTAATGAAAGCAGATCCCTGTCTGAAACTTTCTCGGATTGTTTTCACTGACGCCGGCAGATTTTTGGTAGTTTTTTGCATAAATTAAGAAAAATTACCGACCGAATTTTTCAAAAATCACTAGTCAGATGCAGATTTTTTTTTTTACATATGCTCAGAAATCTTCAAATTGATATCTCAATTAGTTTTTTTAATTCGATAATTAGTAAAATAATTTCGAATTCGTTCATTTCCGCTTGCAAATGTAATGCTCCTGTTTGTTTTTTAGCCATTTTAGATTTAAAAGATGTCATTTTAGAAGCGATGGTTAATTAGGAACCTAATTCATATCTTGGGTAATTATCAAAATATTAAAATTCTGAGACTCAGGTGCACATGGCCAGACCTTGGACTATCCACACCTAAATTTTCAGACTTCTAGGTGGGCTAGATTTTGCTAGCCATTGCAGGCAAACACACACACACACATACACACAGAGCGAAACTTTGTTTTATTAATATAGATGTGCATCCGACTTATAATGCCACTCCTCTGCAAGTAATTACTGGTGTATTTAAGCTAGTGATTGAATAGAAAAAATTACCTTTCAGGCACACTAATAAACTTATTTTTCAATGCACATCATTTCATAATAAATCGTGGATTCTCTACAACACATTTTCCTCGTATCTCCGACTGTTTTCTAGGTGGGAATGTTTATTCCACATTTGGAGAGGAGCTTAATCGTGAAGCGAATATGCGTTTTTAAATAACTGGACTAGATGGAACCCGTCAAAACTTGACGGCAAACTACTTGATAGTACCATAAAAATAAAATTCATAGCTGCTTTAAAATGTTTGAAATTTTTGCAGAATAATTCAAATAAATAAAAAACCCACCTCGAATTAAAGCTACGTTGGGGGCCGGCAATTGGCTGAGTTACACTGGCACCTGCACCACTGAATTTCTTTCGCCTGACACTTTTCCATTTACTGGCACAACAGCGATAAATCATACACAATTATCATTATACAACGTCAGTGAATACAGAATGCATTTATATACACTACACACTTTTCCATCTATTGATACGATAACCATTTTGTCATTATAGTGTATCTAAATACAGTATTTGTGATATAGGACAAAATTAGCACTCGCCAATCAGCGAGTAATACTGAAAATTGACGATTGACTTTATTTCCACCTAAAGGTGAAAATGAGCACTCGCCAGTCACCACTTGGCGATACAACTTGAAAAACTGGCGATTAAAAATATTAAAAAAAACGGCCAAATGCAGGATTTTCTGATTTTCTTTTATCGCTTCGCGTTTTTTCCGCGTCCGTCCAACAAAATTCGTGATTTTTGCTCACCCGATGTAGGAAATTAATGATTTTTTGCACCCAATGGACGAAATTTGATTTTTTCACACCCGATGGATGAAATATGTAATTTTTATGCGCCCACTTGATGAATTCATGATTTTACACACCCACTTGACGAATTCGTGATTTTTACGCGCCCATTCTACAAAATTCATGATTTTTACGCGCCTGGTTGAAGAAATTCATGATTTTTACACACTTGATCGACGAAATATTTTTTTTTCTGCACCCGATCGAAGAAATTAACGATTTTTATGCACCCGTTTGACGAAATTCGTGATTTTTATGCGGCCACTTGATAAATTCACGATTTTTAAGCACACACTTGATAAATTTCTTATTTTTACGCGCCCACTTGACGAATTCGTGATTTTTACGCACCCGATTGACGAAATTAATGATTTTTATGCATCCATTTGACGAAATTCATGATTTTTATGTGCCCACTTGACGAATTCATGGGGCGCATAAAATTCACGAAATTCGTCAAACGAGCGCATAAAAATCAAGAAATTCGTTGATCGGGCACGTAAAAATCATTAATTTCGTCTCTCGGGTGCATAAAAATCATTAATTTTGTCTATCGAGCTCAGGAAAAAAAAATTTTGTCGATCAGGCGCATAAAAATCACGAGTTTCATTTATCGGGTGCGAAAAATTCATGAAATTTGTCAAACGGGCGCATAAGAATCAAGAAATTAGTTGATCTGGCACGTAAAAATCATTAATTTCTTCTATCGGATGCACAAAAATCACTAATTTCGTCGATTTGTCACAGAAAAAACAATTTTCGTCGATAGGGTGCTTAAAAATCATGAGTTTCATCGATCAGGCACGTAAAAATCACGATTTTTATAGAACGGGTGCGTAAAAATCACGAATTCGTCACGCGGGCACGTAAAAATCACAAATCCGTCAAGTCGGCGTATAATGAATTCGTCAAGTGGGACGATATTCTTAATTTTTTGCGCAATTCGTCAAACGTTCATGGAAAAAATCATGAAATTCATTAATTAAAAGTCGATAAATTGCGAAATTCGACAATCGATAGTGATAAAATCGCAAAATTCGTCAATCGATAGCGGAAAAATCATGAAATTCATCAAATGGTTACCATTAAAAAAATGTTGTGATGATCAATTGATGTGATGATCAAAAGGGTTTTGAAGGTAATTTTTTTATTTATTACATTGTGTATAAATACCTAGGTGTCTATTTTAATTTTAATGTTAAAAATTAATTTAGGCTCATTTAACGTTCGCCAAATCCATCCAGACAGAAATTGACTTTTTAGAGCTCTGTCGTTTTGTTTGTATAGTACAGAAAATAATTCACATAATACAAAATTGGAAGTCTTATAGTCCGTTTATTATTTATTTATACGGTGTTCCGAATACTACAATAAAACTCATAATATGTGAGAAAATGGGGATTTTTTTTAAACTCATACTTAAAAATTATAATTGTTTTGATGAATTCTTATGGAACTCATAATTTGGCACAAATTGGTGATTTTATTGACTTCGTGCTTACAAATTAAAATGGTTTCATGACAATATACATCTTTGCAAGAATGCGGAAAAAAACTATTTTTGACTTCAGGCGAAATGAATGAGGTTATTTCAGTTTTTCTTTTGTTAATCTTTTCGACACGTCGCCATATATTATTAGTTTCATAAGAAATCCCTATGAAAATATCAAACTCATTATACATGGAAAAAAACTGGCCAGAAGTCACATTGGTTTTTGTATAGATGTATCTTTCATCAAATCAATTTAATTTGTAAGTATGAGGTAAAAAAAACGTTTTCACGCATATTATGAGTTTTATAAGAAAGTAAAACATTAAGTAAATATTAATGATTAGCAAAACTGTTTCTATTTGTGAAGTATATTATTTCGCCCAAAAACCCCCCAACAAAAAAATAATTACAAAAAATAAGTAATCATTTTTAAATATACAAAAACCAATGTGATTTCTGGCCAAGTTTTATTCTATATATATTATTTTTATATACAAATATACAAAAGAAAAACCGAAATAACCTCATTCATTTCGCCTGAAGTCGAAAATAGTTTTTTTCGCATTCTTGGGCGAAGATGTATATTGTCATGAAACCATTCTAATTTGTAAGCACGAAATCAATAAAATCCCCACTTTGCTACAAATTATGTGTTTCATAAGAATCACCCAAGAACGGACATGCAATCTGGTATAAAATGTTTGTTGTCATCGCCCAATAATGAAAACGATGATAATAAATCAAAACATTCAATATTTGTATGTATACAAACAATATAATGTGAATATTTCTTAAATATTAAGAGTTTGCTAAGAAATGAAAATATTCAGTGAAGTGTAAGATGTATGCTTTCATCAAAACAATTATAATTTGTAAGTATGAGGGGAAAAAATCGCTGTTTTCTCACATGAGTGTTATTGTAGTAATCGGAACACCGTACAAATAAATATGTATGTTGTCATCGCCCAGTACTGAAAACAATGATAATAAATCAAAACATTCAATATTTATATACATACAAACACTATAATGTAAATATTTCTTAAATATTAAGAGTTTGCTAAGAAATGAAAACATTCGGTAAAGTGTAAGATGTATGCTTTCATAAAAATAAAAAAATTATAATTTGTAAGTATGAGGGAAAAAAATCACCGTTTTCTCACATATTGTATATGAGGAAGTGGCAAAAAAGATTAACAAAGAAAAACTGAAATAACCTCATTCATTTCGCCCGAAGTCAAAAATAGTTGTTTTTTGCATTCTTGGGCAAAGATGTATATTGCCATGAAACCATTTTAATTTGTAAGCACGAAATCAATAAAATCACCATTTTGTGACAAATTATAAGCTTCATAAGAATCGCCCAAGAACGGACATGTAATCTGGTATAAAATGTATGTGTGTCATCGCCAAATAATGAAAACAATGATAATAAATAACAACATTCAAGATTTGTATACATACAAACCATATATTGGGTACTTTTCCGTTATACGGACACCATGCCAAAATGTATGCTAATGCTTAATGTATGTAAATGTATGTATGTATGTATCATTCAGTGAAGTGTGATGAAACATGTATGTATGATAAGAAATGAAAACATTCAGTGAAGATGAAAGCATCATGTATGCTTCTATCAAAACAATTATAATTTTTAAGTATGAGGTAAAAAAAAAATCATCGATTTCTCACATAATATGAGTTTTATTGTAGTAATAGGAACACCGTACGAATAAATAATAAACGATAATAAACGGACTATAAGAGTTCCAATTTTGTATTACGTGAATTATTTGCTGAAATTTACAAACAGAAGGAAAGTGCTCTAAAAAGGCGATTTCCGTCTAGATCGATTTGGCGAAACGCTAAAATCGAAATTGACACCTAGATACTTAAACAAAATATAATAAATAAAATAAATACTTTCCAAACCCGTAATTTTTATCATCACATCAGCGTGGAGGAAGCCATGCAAGTAGCAGCGGTATATGAATCGTCAATCCTAAAGAATCCAAATCCATTTCTGGAAAGAAACAGCCTTCAGCTGATTGGTTGAATAGAAGCATTGGAGGTTTGCGTTCTACTGTGAATCGTTCACTTTATTAAGATAATTTATTCCGGAGCAATTTCTGACGCATGCGTATTGGACACTATTTTATGCGGATTTGCCGAAAAAAGCCTTTGCTTTGACGTACATAGATGCTTTCATCAAAACAATTATAATTTGTAAGTATGAGGTAAACAAAAAAAAATCACCGTTTTCTCACATATTAATGAGTTTTATTGTAGTAATCGGAAATTCGTACGAATAAATAATAAACGACTATCAGGGTTCAAATTTTGTATTACGTGTTCTACTATATTATACGTACGAATAATTATTTTCTGTACAGGGCTCTAAAAATGCAATTTCCGTCGGGATCGATTTTGCGAACATTAAATGAGCCTAAATTCATATTTAGTTGTAAAATCGAAATGGACACTTAAGTATTTATGCAAATTATAATAAATAAAATAATAAATAAAATAAATACCTTGAAAACCCTCCACAGTTTTATATAAATAAAATAAATACCTTGAAAACCCTCCACAGTTTTATATAAATAAAATAAATACCTTCAAAACCCTGTAAGGTTTAACGCAGCGTGCAGAAAGCCATAATTAAAGTAAGTCGAGATGAATGAACGATCTTAAAGAATCCCAAATACGCTTCTAGACAGGAAGGCCTCACCTCATTGGAGGTAAAAGGCGAAATGTGTTAGCACTGAATTCTCGATGTTCACTTTATTAAGAGCGGTCGTCCCGGAGCAATTTCTGACGCCTGCGTATTGGACACGATTTTATGTGAATTTGACAAAAAAGCCTTTGCTTTTAAATATACTAGGGCATCCGACCCGGGCTTAGCGGGGTAAAAGAATATATGTGAAAACCAATTATTTTTTTATTGAAAACTTTAATAGAATATTTACATTTAATGTACTTTTTAAATTGCCCCCTAACAACACCAAAGAGCATTTTTGTATGAAATATGTCAATTATATATATATATATGAAACAAATTTTAAAAAATTTCGCCGTTAGCCTCATCAAAACTATAATTCTGTGTAAATCCCATTATTCTAAATTATTTTCTCGTTCCAGTATTTCGATTGTCAAAATTCCATCTAGCTAAAAATACTTTATTCTAAATTCATTCTCTTAAAAAATGGCTCTGATCGCGCTGTTCTATTAAATTTACGCACTTTTGTTTCATTAAATAAATGCATCCTAGAATTTAATTCTTTTAAACATCAATCTCCCAGCTAAAAATATTTTAACTCTCTTGAAATAACAACCTATATCTTTTTTATTTTTATTTTTATTCCGCTATGTTTTCTGACAAAACAATATTCTTTCTCAAAATTATGAAAGCTAACTTCAGTCTCAATGTAAAATATTATCTTGGCATCTTGCCCATGCTCGGTAAAACCTACGTATTTTTTTTTCTTATTACTTATTCGAAGGAATTAGATTGTTCGGTAATGTTTTAGAAATATTTTTCCCGCATTTTTTCAGCTTACGGTCTAATAGCTTCGAAATAAGAGCTCCGGAGAATTTTTTCCCGTAGCGCTGATTGGTCGAAAGACTGTTTAATGAAAATGTATTCTGGGGCGTTAGATAATAGATATACGCGGAGTTTCCCGCGTAGAGTAGTATTATTCCTGGAGCCGGTTGTACATGTAACCCGGACGCGTACTTCACGACGATGAAATAATCTCCTTGGCTGCTGATAGAAAAAACGACTGCCTGCAAGAACAAAATGTCTTCTTAATATATTAAATTAAGTCACCAAGTTTCTCCACGGTATTAAAATCTTCATGTACATGAGCATTGTAATTAGTAAAGCATGGCCATTTTCCTTTTAATTCGAATAAAAAGTGAACTGGAACCGACTGCCTCTTTTTTGCATTCTGTACGCACACTATCTCGGCGCCCGACTGCAAATTCCTCGGTGGAAACCCTTGCCTGGATAATGATTCTACAAAAAATATGGTGATACAATAAAATTTTGAAATTTATTAAAAGCGGTAATTTTGTATTGGCCTTGTGCCAGAAGTTGATAAATCGAAGAAATCGGTAAAAATGTCATTATCTACAGCAGTTTTTTATTTTTATTTTATTCTGATAATTTCAGCGGTTTTAAGCACTGATCTCGATTACATGTCTGTTAAATTTGTGCTTTATTTATGCTATTTTATTGATTGCTAAATGAAGTTTTAATTTCGTTATGGAATATTAACTGGAAACAAATGCTGAACTTTTTATATTGTTTAAAGTATGCAAACGGATAAATATTTTGTAATCGTCTGAGATAGATTTCTTTTCAAAAAATCATGCTTGAAATTTAATTCAAATGCTATAACAAATCTGCCAATTAAGTTACAGTTTTCAAACAAATTGCATTTGAAAGTTAATTTTTTTCCCGGTATAAGGGTGTAAAAATTGAAAATGTGCGATGTTTAGAAATTAAAAAATAAATGCAGTAGCAAAAATCGCAAAACCGAAATTTCATCGTCAAGTGTTGCCATTGGGAAAATGACGTCAGCGTTACGCACGGACACGTTTGTCCTTTATAATATAGATAGATACCCCTTCATGGCTATATATAACTCGGTTCATCATTTATTTTATTCAAAATAGGAAATAGGAAATATATATATAAACTTAATAGTGTACATTTTATACTTACATATCATTAAATTGGAGATTTGGGAAGATTTTGTTGCTAGAACTTGTTTGCTGTATTTTGTAGTCAAAGGTATTTTATGTATATAATCCATGTGTTATGATGTATTATGTGCAGTTGATTTATTCGAAGGGTCGGGAACGTTTCAAACTGCCGAACCTATCTGCCAAACCTATATTTAAAAATTTCTTCTCGTGCCAGGCCAATTCCACTTATATGTGAGATTCGCTAAGCACGGAAATAACTTTTCAATATATATTTATGAGGGAACTGTAGTCGTTCTCGTTCGTCGAAAGCAGAAATTGCTTTTAATCACTTCAACGGAAGCCCGCCATAAGTCGGAGGTGTTGTCCTATCTCTGCTTCCCTTGAAATGGAAAGAACAACGTGAGAATATCTAATACTACGAGCGTTTGGGAAAATTGTCACCAGAAACATTGCACATGCTGCATCAGGTGTACCTTGAGAGAGCGGTATGTCATACGAATGGATTTGAAATGACGCCGTGTCAAGGCTATATCTAAGGTTGAAGAAGAATATTTTCAGCAGCTATGCAGAATTGCATGACTGGGAAAGGGGAGTACTTTGAAGTTGGTTGTGTGCAACACATTGGCTTTTCCAACTGATATGATTTATAAGTATAATCTCCAAATCTTGTTATCTTAGCACATTACATTCGCATTAAAACACACCAGACCTTCATTTTATCATATTATAGGAAGTTATTACGAAAAACTGATGTTATTGTAAAAAAAAAGCATAATTATTGTTTATTATATACAATCACCAGCAAGCTTGATCAATTCAATCAATAGAAATAAATGAAGTAATAAAATAAAAGTAAAAATAGCTTTTATATAAGCATTCAATGTTTGTCTTAAAAAGTTACATTACGTTAATTTGGCGTGTGCCCCGACTATTCAAAATTCATATTTTGACGTTTGATAGAACAAGTGAATATATTTAAAAATCTAACTTTTGCTCTGTTTCTTTTTTCAGATATGTCAACAGGAAAGAAAAAATGTATTTAAACTACCTATGTGGGATTCCTAAATTGTTTTCTCAATGCATAATCAAAATGTAATTAATATTAAAATATTGAATAATAAAAGAGTATTTACAAATATATTACTTTTTATTGTGTATTTAGATTTTCTACTTTTAGTGTTTAGAATATTTTGTTGTTGCAGTTTCACAGACAGTTAGCCTATTTTGCCTCATAATTAACTCTATAGATAATTTGGCGATCATTCGAAACACACCTATGTAACTATTTTTTTAAATTCTAGCGTATCGGGAAATGAGTGATAAATCGTTTATAAAATTGCATTTTTACATACAAAACCAAAGTTAAGTTAAACAAAAGAGTGTAACAATGCGGATGATAAGAAACAAAAATCATTTTATTATTAATGTAAAATTTTGAAAACTGAAGTTTACAAAGCAGACAAAAATAGAAAAATTAGGTCTGAATTCCACTGACAATATGTCCATGTTGTTGACCCCCTGAGTATTGCTTATAGAATAAATAATTAAAAACTACAGTCTTACTAATGAATGAATACTTCGCATTGTTTATTACGCTCCAGAATTTTTTAAATGCTGAGGGGTTTTTTGTATTCATTTGTAAGTTATTTCCTTTTCCATAAATGATGCATAAGTAGTTTCAAACTCCCAACTTTAAAGAGATTAATTATCAAACTTGTAAGTAAAATTCTTTTATGTGTTTTATCACACTATCCAATCTATTTTAAATTATTGAAATTGCCCTTGATTGCATAACCTGCCAAAAGCTATGAAAATGAATTGCTATATATGGAATTCATTTGGTACGCTCACTTTTAGTTTTATTTGCTTAGGATTTTTTTAAGAGATTCATTCATTGGAATGATGCAATCAATCCATTCAAACTGTTTTTGCCCCATTTACAAGCTTCCGCTCCATTAACTAATTTATTGAGCCATTCATTTCTTAAACCTTCTTTTATCACGTCACTTTAAATGTATTATTTGTGAGGAATATTAGAGAAATTTCTTTATGTTTCTTAAAGATTAAAAAAGTGGGAAAATTGTTTGGAGGAATAGGAAATGTCAAAACATATTTAGAAACAGCTTATTTTCCGCCTTGTTAATTATCTCCCTCGTTTATCCCGATGTTGCTTTGAGGCAAAATCATTTTATAAAATTTCCCGTGAGAAATATATATATTTATATATATATATGTAGAGTTGATTTTTCAGTGAAAATTCTTTTTGCATTTTATTTACGTTTTTATTAAATATTTAAAATTCTATCAAATGAAGCATTTTTGCCAAAATAAATATGTTCCATTTATTTTAAGCTGTAAATTGTATTTAAAGCATAACTTTGATTTTAGGATTCCGTAATCAACCGTAGTTTTTTTTCCTATATTAGGGTTCCGTACTTAAAAAGTGAAAACGAAACCATTATAAGATCATTCCTGTATCCGCCTGTCTATGGGGACTTGTAAAAGTTAGTTTCAGATTATTAGCCATTCACAAATATCTTTAAGAAAAAACAAATTTTCTTCTTATATATCATCTCGTTATATCGAACTCAAAATAGATTAGTTTTAATTGTAGGTATTATATTTGTCGAACCTCTCTATTTCCGAATCTACTTAAACCAAAATTCTGAAACAAATAGGGGTAGTAGGAGTGCAAAAAACTCTAGCGATTTTCTTAGGTCACATAGTTTTGGAGAAAACCGTATTTTTCCTTTACACACAAACTTTTCTTTACGGGCCGTCGTCAGCGGTGGAGATGACGGGCGCTCGAGATATCTATCGACGCAGGGTCATCCAAGGTTGGTTAATTGATTGCATGACAGCTGATTATCTACACGAGGGATATAGGCCCTAGGGTAGGGAGTGCCCTCCGTGCGGGTTTTTCTAAGGGATCATAACGCGTATTTACGGCAAGGTTAGAAGAAAACCACGGAAAACTCCGAACGGTTAGGTCGAGGAGCGCGACAGGGGTTGGATCGTCCAAGGATAGTTAATGATTTTCTAGAAAAATTGTCGGTCATTAACTGATATATTAATTATTTTACTTGATAAAAATGTGTATTGTGTAGGGTATCGTTCGAAAGATCTCTTAATACCGAACTCAAAAATATATTTGTTTTAATTTTGGTATTCTATTTTCAGAGTCTTCCTTCTATTTCTGAATCTACTGAAACTAAAATGATGAAAAAAATAGTGTAGTAGGAGTTTGTTAATTAATAAATGGAATGTACGGAACCCTTTGATGTATTCTAAGAAAGTACCTGATTTTGTATGCTGCCATTTAACATTCTTATCTTGGTTTCGTTGAGGAAGTATTTCAATCTCTAGAAAGATCTTGTTTATCCGTCATGGGTTGGATAGAAACAAGAAAGGGAATTTTTGGCCATTACGTTGCTTTTGTTATTAGATCGCTTTTTTGTCTCTGTAGTCATTTTTGTTTGTCTATTCATTTATTATTTCATTCTACAAATCGCAGAAGTCAGGATTGAAACAGTCATTTCTTATTTAGAAACACATTTTTTTATTTATACTTCGTCGATTTTTTTTCTCCACTTATTAAAGTTACTCAATTCAATTTTAATCTTTTTCATTGTTTATCAACCTGGTTCTTCCTGGCACTGACAAAGTTGAGATAGTTTGATTTCAAAATTAAAAATTTCACCGTTGGATAATCACTACATAGTATAAAACAAAGTCGCTTTTTCTGTCCCTATATCCCTATGTACGCTTAAATCTTTAAAACTACGCAACGGATTTTGATGCGGTTTTTTTTAATAGATAGAGTGATTCAAGAGGAAGGTTTATATGTATAACACGACGTTCTACGTAGATTAGTTATTGAATTATGATAGAAAGTTTTGTTATTTTGGCCGAAAAGGTTACCATTGCTATTTTTTTGGCGATCATTATTGTTGCAGAAAGAAATGAAAAGGCTATACATCTCCAAAAATAAAAGAAAAACTGTGTTAAATTAATTTAAAAAAAAAGAAAAAGAAAGAAAAAAGAGTTTTGATGAGAGAATATTATAAAACGAAAATATTTAATTTAAACATGATTGGGAATGTTCGCAATGCTTAAAAAATTATTCAAGGGGCAAGATTGCTATCGAAACAATATTTCGCGATTTATCTTTTGTTTTTGGCGATTTTGATTTTACTTTTGATCCTAAACAATTTGATTTTAAGCCAAAAGGTGTCTTTTTTTTTTTTTTGATGCAGAAAGAATTGAAATGTCTATACAGCTGGAAAAATAAAAGAAAAAGCTGTTATTAATTTTATTTAAAAAAAAGAAAGGAATTATAGGGGGAAATTCGAAAATCAGGTGATATTTTTTTTTATCAAATATTAGCTTTTTCAGTATTTGATTCGGATTATGAAAGATTAGCCTTCTGAAAAAGTTCTACTGGACGGATTTTGATGAGAATTGTATTGTTAGTCAGATGCTATTTCAGGAATGGTTTTAATGTACTACATATTGTTCTACGCTGCTTAGTCAAACAGTTGTGTGAAGGTTATACAGTCAGGAGAACCCGATTCCGAAAGATTAGCCTTTTTGAAAGTTTTTACTGGGCGTATTTTTTGCGACTTGCATTGTTAAGTAGATAATTTGTAAGGATGGTTTTAGTATATTTTATATTGTTCTGTTTTAGAATTACGTGGAAAAGTTCTATAATCAGATGAACCCGATTATAAAAGATTAGCCTTTATAAAAACTTCTACTGAATGGATTTTGTTAATTAGTTTGCATTGTTAGTTCGATAATTTTTAGTGATGGTTTTAGTATATTGCATATAGTTTTATCATTCTTTAGCAAACCTTAACTGTAAATGACCAAATAAAAGAGTTGGTCCTTAACAGCTAAAATTTTGACTGCACATTAGAAAATATAATAGCGCAATCACGTCATTTTTCAGTAATGTGGAAGGATATTCCAGGTAAATATACAGATTGCTTTCAAATACAAGGTCAAATTAAACGATATATTTTGTTTGCTTCAAGGTTCATTTGTAGAAACTGACCAGCGCAGCGGGCGTAGCTTGCTAGTAATAAATAAATATATAAGAAATCATTTTCATCCCTACATGCATAACATTTTTAGATTATTCAGATTCCCCAAGCATCTGTTGTAATTTTCGTATTCAATCTAAATATATTTGAGGACAAGTCGGTCCGTGGTACAGTGTCCCCATATTTTTAGATTTTTTTATTTGTAGTATGATCAAATATTTCAAATATTATTGCTGGTTTATGTAGATACATTTTAATAATGCATCAGTATTTTGCCCAATCTTAAACATTTATCTGAATACGTTATATATAATATATCATTGCGATCCTATTTACGGCGTAACAAATTAGGGGTGAGGGTGCACCCAGTCCCGCCTTTGTAGAAGCCTCTTAGTGATATTAAAATATTTTAAGACTTTTTTGGAGAGAGGGAGAGTTGATTTAGATTCCAAAAAGTGTTACTCCGAGACCGCAACACGCTACCCTATTTATTAGAATCAATATTTTCTAATTTTACAACAAATACGATTAAAAAAATAACATAATATAAATATGTATTTATACATATCACGATATTTTCATATGCAAGTTTGTCACAAAGGATGGGGGAATGAACCTTATAGGAGCCTCCGCACAACAACAGTAAAATGCCTGGAGGTAACAAAGTAAGAGTAGAGACTGAGATTTCCAGCCCGAATTTCGAAACTGGCAGTTGTAATTTATTGTTGAAATAAGATGTTATGTTATGTATACAATATACATGGTTCATTTCTAAAACATGTTTTTGAATCGTTCGTAAAATAAAAAGAAAACTGCCCAGTTAAACTGACGGCATTGAGCTCACAGGTTATTCACACTAACTGTAAATTATATTCTTATTTCAAAGAATTTGAAATAAGCCCTCGAAAAATAAAGAAATCAACAATATATTAAGAGGGGGGAACCATCCCCCGTTTCTCCTTCTTATAATTAACCAATGAACCCATAAAACTAATCAGAGAAGCGCCTTACCACAATGAACCTATATACAAAATTTGAAAAAATCGGATAATTCTGCATGAAAAATCCATTTATCTAAATTAAGGGGGGGGGGTTAGCCCCCCGTCCCCCCTTTATACTTAACCAAAGAACCCCCAAAACTAATCAGAGAAGCGCCTTATCACAATGAACATATATATAAAATTTGAAGAAAATCGGATAATTCTGCTTAAAAAACCCATTTATCTATATCAAGGGGAGTTAGTCCCCCCCGTTCCCCCCTTTATACTTTACCAGTGAACCCCCAAAACTAATCAGAAAAGTGCCTTACCACAATGAGCCTATATACAAAATTTGGAGTAAATTGGATAATTCTGCATGAAAAACCCATTTATCAAAATTAAGGGGGGGGGGGTTAGCCCCCGTTTCCCTCCTTTACACTTAACCAATGAACCCCCAAAACTAATCAGGGAAGCCCCTTACCACAATGAGCTCATATAGAAAGTTTGAAGAAAATCGGATAACTCTGCATGAAAAAAATCATTTATCTAAAATAAGGGGGGAGGATTAACCCCCGGTTACCCCCTTTATACTTAACCTATGAACCCCGAAAACTAATCAGGAAAGAACCTTATCACAATGAACCTATATACAAAATTTGAAGAAAATCGGATAACTCTGCATGAAAAAAATAATTTATCTAAAATAAGGGGGGAGGATTAACCCCCCGTTACCCCCTTTATACTTAACCTATGAACCCCCAAAACTAATCAGGAAAGAACCGTATCACAATGAACCTATATACAAAATGTGAAGAAAATTGGATAATTCTGCATGAAAAAACCATTTATCCAAATTAAGGGGGGTTAGCCCCCCGTTCCCCCCCCCATTATAGTTAACCAATCAATCCCCAAATCTAATCAGGGAAGCGCCTTATCACAAGGAACCTATAAACAAAAGTGGAAGAAAATCGGATAACTCTGCATGAAAAATTCATTTATCTAAATTAAGGGGAAGGATCCCCCCCCGTTAGCCCCTTTATACTTAACCTATGAACCCCCAAAACTAATCAGGAAAGAACCTTATCACAATGAACCTATATACAAAATTTGAAGAAAATTGGACAATTCTGCATGAAAAAACCATTTATCTTAATTAAGGGGGGTTAGCCCCCCCGTTCCCTCCTTTATAGTTAAACAATCAATCCCCAAAACTAATCAGGGAAGCGCCTTATCACAAGGAACCTATAAACAAAATTGGAAGCAAAACGGTTATTTCTGTCAAGAGTTATCGCGTTACGTACGTACATACATACATACATACATACAGAACGGGCGGGCACATAAGCTATCAGGCTTTGATAGCCTGTGAGCTAATAAAAGAAAACTGCCCAATTAAACTGCCGGCATTGAGCTCACGGGCTATTCACACTAACTGTAAATTATATTCTTATTTCAAAGAATTTGAAATAAGCCCTCGAAAAATGAAGAAATCGACAATATATTAAGAGGGGGGAACCATCCCCCGTTTCTCCTTCTTATAATTAACCAATGAACCCATAAAACTAATCAGAGAAGCGCCTTACCACAATTAACCTATATACGAAATTTGAAAAAATCGGATAATTCTGCATGAAAAATCCATTTATCTAAATTAAGGGGGGTTAGCCCCCCGTCCCCCCTTTATACTTAACCAAAGAACCCCCAAAACTAATCAGAGAAGCGCCTTATCACAATGAACATATATATAAAATTTGAAGAAAATCGGATAACTCTGCTTAAAAAACCCATTTATCTATATCAAGGGGGGTTAGTCCCCCCCGTTCCCCCCTTTATACTTTACCAGTGAACCCCCAAAACTAATCAGGGAAGTGCCTTACCACAATGAGCCTATATACAAAATTTGGAGTAAATTGGATAATTCTGCATGAAAAACCCATTTATCAAAATTAAGGGGGGGGGAGCCCCCGTTTCCCTCCTTTACACTTCACCAATGAACCCCCAAAACTAATCAGGGAAGCCCCTTACCACAATGAGCCCATATAGAAAGTTTGAAGGAAATCGGATAACTCTGCATGAAAAAAATCATTTATCTAAAATAAGGGGGGAGGATTACCCCCCCGTTACCCCCTTTATACTTAACCTATGAACCCCCAAAACTAATCAGGAAAGAACCTTATCACAATGAACCTATATACAAAATTTGAAGAAAAACGGATAACTCTGCATGAAAAAAATAATTTATCTAAAATAAGGGGGGAGGATTAACCCCCCCCCGTTTATACTTAACCCATGAACCCCCAAAACTAATCAGGAAAGAACCTTATCACAATGAACCTATATTTAAAATTTGAAGAAAATCGGATAACTCTGCATGAAAAAAATAATTTATCTAAAATAAGGGGGGAGGATTAACCCCCCCCGTTACCCCCTTTATACTTAACCCATGAACCCCCAAAACTAATCAGGAAAGAACCTTATCACAATGATGCTATATACAAAATTTGAAGAAAATTGGATAATTCTGCATGAAAAAACCATTTATCCAAATTAAGGGGGGTTAGCCCCCCGTCCCCCCCCCTTTATAGTTAACCAATCAATCCCCAAAACTAATCAGGGAAGCGCCTTATCACAAGGAACCTATAAACAAAATTGGAAGAAAATCGGATAACTCTGCATGAAAAATTCATTTATCTAAATTAAAGGGGGAGGATTCCCCCCCCCCCGTTAGCCCCTTTATACTTAACCTATGAACCCCCAAAACTAATCAGGAAAGAACCTTATCACAATGAACCTATATACAAAATTTGAAGAAAATTGGACAATTCTGCATGAAAAAACCATTTATCTTAATTAAGGGGGGTTAGCCCCCCCGTTCTCCCCTTTATAGTTAAACAATCAATCCCCAAAACTAATCAGGGAAGCGCCTTATCACAAGGAACCTATAAACAAAATTGGAAGCAAAACGGTTATTTCTGTCAAGAGTTATCGCGTTACGTACGTACATACGTACATACATACATACATACATACAGAACGGGCGGGCACATAAGCTCTCAGGCTTTGATAGCCTGTGAGCTAATAACAAGAACGAAAAATCATGCGTCAAGCATAGATTATGTAACACTTTCCAACGCTTCCAAAATAATTTTACGAATCATACTCATTTATAAACTAAAAGATAACATCTAAGTAATCCGAATACTTTATTCAGCCCTGTATAGGATCTATAGATTTGTATATATACTACATAGGATGCTAAATTTTAGTTCAGTTAGGAAACACGTAGCACAGTTTAAAATTCTCCGTCTGGAGTTAAATAATACGGAAATGTGTTCCCGAACTTTTGTACTTCCCTGTATAGGATCTACAGAATTTATACACACCACGTAATATACAAAAAGCGATTTAAAATTAAAATCGCATTCAGTAACTTAAAACGCACTTCCAGGAATTATTGTTAACATACAGTAGAGAATTCTTTTGTGTGTCCCTGTAAATGAACGATGACTGCTATACACACAATATTCTGTAGTAAGTCTCTTGTAATGAACCTTATATAAATTTCAATGCGTTTAAAATAGTGAAACATTATTTAAATAAACCGCAGACGATTTTTCTCCATAGACGTAATGTAACGGAATTCTTTTGACTGTCCCTGTAAAGTAAGTATAAGTGCTATGCACACCCTATTCCATATTAAGCTTCTTCTAATGCACCTTAGTGATATATATAAATTTCAATGCGTTTAAAGTATTGAAACATTATTTAAATAAACCGCAAATGATTTTTCCCCATAGACCGCAATGTAACGGAATTCTTTTGAGTGTCCCTGTAAAAAAACTATAAGTGCTACACACTTCCGTTGAAATAGGGAACATGCTATAGATAACGATTATAACATATAAAATTTGCAGGGCAATCCGAGCATATTTACGGGAGTTAGAGCACGGACAGACGGCAGACGGCAGACGGCAGACGGCCAGACGGCCAGACGGCCAGACAAACCGAAGTCATAAACACTTTTCAACTAGGTTGGAAAGTGTTAAAAAGGAATCTGAATGACAACTTGTATATTTGCATTGATCTTTTTAATAATACATAGAAAAATGTTTTGAAATGAAAATATTTAGAAGGATGCAACGAGTTAATACATTTTTATAATAAATCTATTCGGCTTAAAAGTTTCAAATATGAAATCTGATAAATTATCAAAGCTTACGGCGATTCTTCAGCTTAACATATCAAAAACATTCCAATTGTGCAATTTACAAATATTAAAAAAGGGAAGATATAAAATTGGGTAAGAACAGTTTATAAGGATATTTAGCTACAGAAGGAACAAAAATATTATTTTGAAAATTAGATCAAGTTAACCCTTAACTTCTTTTAGCAATCTCGCTTTTGTCAATTTTAACAGTTCAACTTGTAATTTTTAGTTTAATTACAGTAATACTATCAGTTGAGTCAATTTGAATTCTAGAATCATTTATGTAACGATTATCTTATGAGGTCTCAGTATTTGTGCCATAGCAGCTAAGGGTTCAATTTTCTTGAAAAAGCAATTCCATTTAAATAGCAATAGTTTAGGCTATTCAAGTACCTTAGATATATCTGTAGAGCAAGAGATTTTTAAATAAGAATATCGTATACATCTTATTCAATATTAGAAATTCATTGAATATTTTTAACATCAAAATTCACCTATATTTAAGATTTTTTAGGGAAAACATTACAAAGTGCGAATTAAATCTATGGAAATCTATAGTTAATTAAGAGATATTTCTCTTAAATATTGAAAAACGCGATGTTTGATAAACATGTATAGGAAAGAGCAAGATTTTCTGCGCATTTAAAACAAATCCCATTAAAAAAATCTGTCCAATAATTATGCAAGTTATGACTAGAATTCTATCGGCTAATCTCTATATAAGTAATACTTAAAGAGAATACTTAAGACATTTATTTCAATATGTTAAAGATGTATTTTTCAAAATTTCTTCTTGACCGATTTAACCCTTAACTGCCTTGAACGAAATTGTCGCATAGCTACTGCGAACGGTCTCTGAGACAGCTTGATCGAAAGGCGAATAAGAGGCTCGATTAACTCGTAGAATATAGTTTCTGTGCTCAGCGATAGTACTAGGGCTAGTACTAGCTAGTACTAGGGCTAGTAATCTAGCGATAGTACTAGGGCTCGAGACGAAACAAAATTTCACTAGTATCTGTAGTTTAAAATCCTTAACAGCTGTTAGCGCTGCGTTTTTAGGGTTTCGTTCATCTTACGAAACACTATTAGTCCCGTTTCGTTGTCTGTCTGTCACAGAGCCGGTTCTCAGAAACTATATAACTTACAGTCACGAAATTTTGTGTACTTATAGCTGAATACTTACTATGAAGCTCAAAATCATAAAATTTGAAAAAATCGTATTATTTTAATATCGAGAGATAAAAACCAAAAATCTTACAGCTTTTTCCTATTAAATTGAAACATTTTTCGTTATAGCAGTTGCCAACAATTAAAAATTCACAGTAAATTTCTTTCTACAATAATTAATTTTCTATTAAAAGATTTCCACGTGAAAAATGAAAATGAAATAAAAAGTTTCACCAACTGGAAAAAAAAAGATTAATAGGACGTCCTATTGGTAATAAAATGGAAATTTTGAAACATTTCTCAATAATACAAGGAGTATGAGTATGTGTAAATACAGAAAGCAGATTAATAGGACGTCATTAGAGAATTAAAAATAAAATTAATCTGACGTCTAACATTTTGAAGGTCTAACATTTAACATGTTTAATTTTGAAATTGATTTTTTTTTAATATTGCATTTAGTCCACATTACAGATATTATTATAACAGAGTATAATAAAACTTCGCACGCTATCGAACCGGTTCAGATTTTCGAAAAAACGAGAAAAATAGACCGGTATTTTTTTACTTTATAAAAAGCATGACATTTTTTTAAAAATGAAATTTATTTGGATTTATTACAGAAAGGATAACGTGTTTTGAAAGGAATATTAAAATAAACCCTTTGTGCGATCTTCGATCACACTTACCCACTTGTTTCAATTTTCGCAGTTTGACTTGTAATTTTAAGTTTAACTTATAAATACTATTTAAATTTTGCTTCGTTCGGAGCCCTAGTACTATCGCTAGAGACTTCTGAATAGCTGACTTTTAATTCTAATTCTATTCTTCTAATTCTACTCTTTTAATTTTTATTTCTAATACATAAAGCTTCGAACGGAAACAGCAACCAATGAGTTAATTGAACCTTTTATTCATCTTTCGATCAAGCGGTCTTCGAGACAGCGTCTTACAGAAGTTATCTGATAATTTCTGTCACAACAGTTAAGGGTTAACGGAAAATTACAAGTTAAACTATAAAAATGAATATCTATGAGACCGTTAACATCCGTGAAGGGTTAATATTTTTACATACAATTTACATAGATAACATCTATGTTATAAGAAGCATATTTATTGTTTCACCTACCAAAAAAATGCATAGATAAACTCTGATAATGAAATATGCAATCCATTCAACTTCAAAAATAGAAATTTTGCTACGATATCTACGCATGTTTAGGATAACACATGTTCTTAAAAAATAGATATGGGTTATAAATCCGTGAAGATTGCATGGAAATATTTCAGTGTTTCAAGAGAAATCTTGCGCGCAACTTTTAAAAAAAATTTCAACAATTTGAAATAGACGACTTCAAATTAATCTTTTGAGGGTCTACTTCACTCCCGCGAAAACACCCGCTCACTAATGTTAATCCTATGGGAGAAAGTTTTTAATATCTCGGTTGCAATTCAATATTTTTAAATGATATATTTTGCATTGGATAGCTGAGGCCCATCTCTACGAAAGTCGTTTTTTACGTTTTCGATTTTGTTTGCAGTTTTTTTTTTTTATTATGAGGCTTTTTTCACTTTTGAAAACAAGTTCCGAAAGTGAAAGTATTCTAATAAAAAACTATATTTTAAATTGTTCGCTTTAAATTTGTAATATTTTCAATTAGACGACAATAATCCAGACATATCGGCTATCGATTGAAACATTGGTAAATGAAATGACAAAATATTTCTTCCTAAAACCTGTTTATCTAAAAGCATAGGCAGTATTTTATTCAACTTTGTCTGGAACCTTTTACAGTGTATATTATGAGTGTTTATTAAAAAAGATATCGTTATTTCCTATTTTTCTATTTATTTCTTTAGTAATTTTGTAAGATGACCGTGCATACACCCTCAGATAATGTTGAATACAAGTTTCGAATGTTTGTAATAATTGAAAGCGTTCATTAAAATGCAATTACTAGAGAAATCCTAATGGGTGGAAATAATGGAATGAAATTTTGTTAATTGCTAGAAAGAGTTCGACTTTAAAGAACAAAAAGAAATAGATACCACCTGAGGCAAAGATCAATATCTTCAAGTTTTGGAGTTAACTTAAAACATAGAAGTTCGAAAAATATAGGAATTTTGTTAGGATTAGGTTCTTTCAGAGTTCCCGTACCTGATTATAGGAAACACTTTCAAATTCATGTTGCAGAAATCTAGAAAGGCACTCTCTTTTAGATGCAGAAACATTAAAATATTTTTTTGGAAAGAAACATGTGTATATAGAATATTTTTATTGAAGGAAATGTTATATTAATAAACTTCCTTTAATGTCTCTTTCATACAGGTTTTGTTTGTGTTAGAATTGATTGGATGAATGGTAAATAATATTTTCTGAACGAATCCTATTTCCAATAAGACGAGTTTTCTAAATTAAAGCCCATTTATTTTGTATAAAGTAAATGCACATTCAATGATATACATAGACTTTTTATATTTGCATTTTAAACATACTCTTATCTATGTCATTTATTATTAATGCCTTAGGATTGGACGTTTATTGTTGAATTATAAGTTACTTTTTACTTAGCAGGAAAACTTGTAACAGCACAGTCAAATGTCCTGAAAGTTTATGGCACAATACCCAATCTTGTCATTTCACTTTATGCAGAAAACAAAGGCTTAATGGAGAGCGTTTTAAATAACTAGAAAAATGCATTGACATATTTTGGAATTTTTTTAGGAAGGGAGAAAACTAATAATTTTTTATTGCTTCAAGTATTTAAAAAAAATGCTTGTTAAATTGGGTCAGTTCTTACGTCGGAAACCTGCAGCCGCGGTGACCTGTACCAAAATATCCGGGATCGATAGGCAGCCTCCTAACTTCCTGTAGAAACAAAAAAAAATCTCAGTTTCTCCTTGTAAAATAAGATTGTAGCTAAGGGCTATCGTCTAAAATCTTTGAAGTGTTAAAAAATAAGAAAATGGCGCTATTTTTTAAATTATGTTTCGTCTAAAAGTTTGACCTTGAAATATATTGAAAAAAAAATAATTTTTAAAAATGATGGGGCTTTACACAATTTAATAATGCGTAGATAAGCGCAAATTTTATATAAAAATGTTAAAAATGGTTCGAGTGTTCATGCTGTCGATGTTGAAAATTGTAGTTTCCAAAAAAATCGCGTTTAAAGTTTTAAAAGAGAAAGATATACTAATATTGTTTTTCAACTTACATTTAATATTCCTGTGCCATACGGTGGATCCTCCTGTGCCTTAATCTGCTCATTTAAAAGGGAATAGAATCATTTTGTCGAGATCGGTTTTATCGATCGTTAGCGCGTTCACATTTGTGCTCCTAACCTTCTAAATAATTGAGATATCACTTTAAATCTTTTTGCCTATCATTCTACCCACTAGAAAAATTTAATTTCCGTCAGGAAAAAAAATCGATTTTTTGAAAGTTGGGAACGTATTTTATTGCTTCAGCTTTTACATTATACGTATCGGACCATAAGTTAAAAAAATTCTAACTACTTGAACGTTTTACTAGCACTATTTTAAAATAGCAAGCTTCTCCTTATTTAAGCGCAGATATTTGTCATTAAATAGGTCAAATATTGAGTGGCGCAATTCCTGAAAATATATGTTGGAAGGAAATCCTGCCACTCGGAACAAGTGAGTAAAACAAAAATGCTTAAATTTAGGAAATAGCAAAAGAAATTGGAAATTTTTTCATTCCTAAATGAAATCCGAAGTGAGAACAGCTCTATTTTGGCTTACCAGATTCAGTTTTAAGGTGTGTGTGTCAAGACCTTATTTTCTCTTTCGGAACTATCTCAATAAGCTTAAAACATTACTTACAAAGCTCAAGGACACAGCATTAAGATGTCAAACACCAAAACATATGTGTTCACACTTAGGTAAATCTGTAAATAGGTTACTAATTAAAAGTTCATTTTATACCCACAGAAGTTTTATTTTTTAATTTAGGATTTTTTATCCCTACTTATGATAGTAATATAATACGCAGATATGTTAGTGAAAACTGCATCACCGTGAAGAAGTAAATCGTGAAAACTGAAAATAATTTCTTCCACACTTAACATGCATTAATACAAAATGTTTGCATTTTCAAAGGAATAAAATTTGATAAAGCCGCTATGCTCTTTATTGATAGCTTTCATACATTTTATCGTCGAATTGAACAGGTTTACAATAAAAGCCTGAAGATTGAAATTCCATATTCGTTCTATCTAAGCCTAAAGGCGGCTGAACGGGCATCACTGGCTACTGGAAATACTTCCATACATATTTAATGTCTGGTAAATGTGTAGATAGAGAAAAATCAGCTATTTTTCGTATATAAAATTTTTGTTTTCAGCCTTTAGATGGCTGAAATAGAGTGACTTCTCTTGGTGAAGAATGATTTGTGTTTGAAATCACTTTAATAATGAAATAATGAAAGTGATAATAATAATAATGAAAGTGAAAGCATGGACTTTACATTAACCTGATACTGACGGTTTCAAATTAAATTGCGACGCCACACTATTCCATGGGAATGTTCACGCATTAATGACCTTTCAGAAGTTATTTACAATCTCTGGGCAACTATATCCGCATCATAATTATCAAACTTCTTCCACGCATATCGAATCGTATGTATCGAATCGTCTATTTGTATCCAGTATAAAGGTGCATACATTTCTTATTAAAATTGTATCTATTCATATTTATAAGCGATGTTCTTATAATGATGACCACTAAAAGATTGTAATAATTTTCTATATTTCTAGTGAGAATGAGTTAGCCAGTTCTTTCTGGATTCTAAATACATATTCTGCAATGTTATGTCATGTTGTACTCGTGTTATTAGGAATACCAGTATCATATTACTTTTGCGCATCATATCCAGTATCCTATTACTTTATCATATTGCGCATAAACAGATCTTTGTTTGTGATTTCCGAAAGTGAACTTTGACTTCCTAGATACGTAGATACTAGACCCTTTGGTACAATTAAATCATGTTTTGTTTGCAAAAATTTGTTCGTTTTCAACCCCCTATTCCTTATTCCTCCTATTCATCATCTCATTATACCCTCCAAATTAATCTATCATTATCATTACTTTACATACAATGAAATTTCTTAAAATCCTTTTTATAATATATTATATCTATATTATGTCTAGAAATAACCAATCCCAGGTAGTTGAAGTGTGTAATTGTATTCGATTTTCAGGTTTTGAACAATATTGGACTGTGGTATTGTCTGAAATATGAATACTATTCCATAATCTCTGAACTTTCCCTATGATGTAACTTGATTCTCATTTATTTGATTTCCGTTGCCCATAAGTATGAATACACCCATCTTTCGATATGGCAAGTGTGTATTATTATTTAGGGTTAGTAAAAAAATAATAGTAACTTGAGTTTGAAATAATAGTTTTAATATAAAAAGAGTCAAGTAAGCTTAAATTCAAGATAATTTTATTTTATACGAAAACAAAAGTTCAAACAAAGATATATATTGAAATTATTACGTTGTAAAATGAATCTGCCAAACTCTAATAATAAATGATTCAACTGTGTGCTGTAATGTTTTAAAATACAAATGAGAATATACTGAATATATAAAAAGGACATTTAATGCAAATAGAATTTTTTTTCACGTCTTTCTTACATTTTTTGTAAGCTTACAACGTCATATGAGGCATTTGGTAAGAAAACCAAAAATATTTTTTTCTTAAGAAATATTTTTTAACTCCAAACGTTATTTCCAAAGTTTGGTAAAATTTGTAAAAGTAGTTATTTTATAATCTATCTATAACCACCTATATAATAAAGCTTTTGTGTGTAATAACCATAAAATCGCATAAAAAGTCGACACTATATGAACAGATAATTATAATGCAATACAAAGACATATATCCAAAAATATAAGATTCTCGAAAAGAATTAAGTTGAAAAAATAAAGATATATATATATATATATATATATTGACGCAGCAAACATGATTTTCTATCACGAATAGAAAATTCTAAAACTGCATACATTTCAAGAACATGTTACATTTTAAAAATAAACCCGTTCATGGTTATAAATGTCAAGTAAATGTATTGCCCGTATTTATATTTATAGATCCATTTATAAAATCTGTAAGATCAGCAAAATACAATGGCTGGCTTTAGAAAAAAATGGAATCAATGGAATGCAATAAAAGTTTACTATGGGTCAAAAATAAACCATCACCTGTCTGATAAGAAATATTTTTGACTACAGTAATTTGTGCAAAAGATGGCATTTTGAGAATTAATAAAATAAAGGAAATACGTTGAAATGATTTTTTCTTTCATAACTACGCTACTGGATGAGTGTCATGACTTCCATGAAAGACCCTGTATGTTTAAAATATAATAAATTATAGGAACTCTTTGAAATTTTCACTCTGAAGAATGATGTTCGATAGTTAGATAACTTGTAAGTAATGTTATTTTCCTACGAATAAAGGTACTTTACGAAAAATACTTATAACCTATTCAATTTTAACTCTGGTATACATGGCACTGATTTCAGATAATAAAACTTTAGTAAAATAAATGTATAATTGAAAAAAACTAAACATCATCCGTGAAGTCAATAATTCTCAAAATGGATAATTCTCATTACGTAACGGTTTTACTTATACTAACAATTTTGATGAATGTTCTTTCGTAAATATTTTCTTTAAAAATTTTCAACCCAAATGGACGTTTTCTTAATTATTTTTCTGCAGAGGATGTTGACACATTTTTAGAACAATTTCGATAAAGGATTAAGATACGCAACTATTTTGGAGAAAATGTCTGGCAACATAGCCTGTTGAAATTAAAAAGATCGTCTGATATTTTCAAATTTCTTCTTCCAAAATGGCTGCAACGTTTTTGCGCTTTCCGAAAAAATCTATTTTCATTAAAAAACTCGCTGAAAAATGTGCAAATAAGACACATTATGAATCGAGTAGGGAAGTAACATGGAAAGAAGAAAGATAACGGGCGAAATGATCGGAAATTTATTACAATACTTTTCTATACCACTTTACACGATGGAAACAACTTTGTCCTAGGTGTATGGAAGTATTTATTCGAATCATGAACAAAGATACCGGGTGCGCCAAGAGTTCGTTCACACTTTCAAAATTCATTCAAAAGAAACAAATGATGCAAAAAATTTGCTGATTAGAGTTTATTTTTTAATAATAAAATTGCAGATAGATAGCGTTGCATGCATAATAGAAAACAGATATATTCATAAAACCCCTCCATGCACACAGATTCTTCATTCGATGCCATCAGTACGTTTTTGGTTTCGCTGTCTTTCACAAGAATGCAACGGGTGCATTGCGAAAATTGTGCACGGAAAAAGGACTCAAGACCAGAAAAAAGCCCGTTTCATGTGCGGATGCTTCCCTGAAATGGGTCTTTGACTATCAGCCTAATGGGCGTACATCTGCTTCCTATTAGGCATGCCGGCACCCTCTATCGGTCATTTCTTGAACCACAACTATTTTTCTTATTAAAAAACTATTAACTATTTTAACTATTTTTCTTATTATCCGATCTCCCTCTAATACGCATCCTTTTGTTTCTTTTGAATGATTTTTTAAAATTTGAACGAACTATCGACGCACCCGATATTTTGAAATAAGAAGTATTTTTATTAAAATATAAAAACAATAACTCAGATGTAGAATGTATACAGACGTTTTAATCGGATATAAAAAAAACTTATTAAAAATCAAGAACAGTAATGAATCCACAGTTGAATGGAATATTTTTATAAATTGGGAAAAGGGCAATGGAGGTAATACTATAAGAAAGTCTATTTTGCATAAAGGATAAAGCAGAAAACTAAAACTTTAATATAAATTTTTGTATGGAATTAAAAGTTGGTCTCAAATTATTTTCGTCCTGTTATTTTTTTTTAATTATCAAATGAAATTTACTGAAATAGGTATTAAAATATGTATAAATTAAAATTCTAAAATATAAACTTTATTTTATGTTCCAGGACGTCGTCATTTGGCCTGTTACTCCCCACCAATCTTTGTTTCTTATTGGCTCTAAGTTTGTTCTAAATTATGCTCAGTTGTTCTATCTTTATGAACCGTTTGAGTGCTGAAAATTCGGCCTATAATCCGCGGAACAAACAATTGTGTTTCAACCCAGAAATTTTATCATATAAAATGTAATTCCCTAAATCGCTGTAAATACTGCAACTGTTGAATAAAAATTAAATGATTTCAATTATTGAATAAAAATTCTGGGTTGAAACAAAATTTGTTTGATCCGCAGATACATTGCGGCGCTATCGCGCTTCATAGCACCCAAACGGTTAAAATATTAATATTACTGCATATGTTAATTCCGTAAATCTTCATTGTTTAAAAACAAAATTTAGAGTTTATGTAATTCCTGGGCAAAAAAGAGAATACATTGTAACTTTATTTTAAAATATTTTTATATGTTTAATGAATTTAGTAAAAACTAAAAAGAAACGTATTTTCATTCATACAGAAGAGCAATAGTTTTTCAAAATTATTTGTATCTTGCGTTATATTTAACTTGATGCTCCATAATTTAATTTTTATTTAAATCACGTAACAATATGTAAGTATTTTTTGCCATGTTTCTCTTATTTTGCGCTAAATCCTTTTTTCAAAAATAAATCTTCACTTTCAAAATCTCTCTTGCATATTATTATTTACATTCAAAATGTCAAATATTTAAATAAATTGATTTATTCAAAATTCATTAATTTAAATTTTATACAAATGAAAAGCATTAAATATGTTAAACAATAATAATTTAAAATGTATGCAAATTGTACAAGAAAAATATAATACATACGGAATCATCTGCCTTTGAATAATTTTATTAAATGAAATTTTATACAGCATTAAAGCAACAGGATACGTTCAAAAATTGCTATAAATAATTAAAAATATAAACCAACTTAGTAACTTTGAATACATTAAAGTTCAAATAATATATAAAACAAATTATTATTAAACAATTAAATTTGTTGATAATTTTTCTAAACACACGAATATTTTAAAATTGTGGAGCATCCAATAGATAAGAATATAAACAAATAACCAAATGTCATTCTTTCTATTTATTAGAATAAAAAAAAAGTTTAAATAATTCACACTAATTCAATAATAATTAAAAATATAAAAATATACTACATATCATCAAAGTTTAAATAATAAAAACTTAAAACTGCAGAAAAATAATTTTCTAATTTCACTCAAGAACCACAACAAAAATTACCTACGCAAATTTAGTCCTTAAGGAGAATAAACCTTTACGAAATGAAATCTATACAAAATAATGAACTTAGTTCAGATTAATTTATATTTAACAAAACAAAATTAATAAGCATAAAAAGAAAACATACATACCATCACGTGACAACACTAGCGAGCGATGCGTTTTCACCTTCAAAGCTGAAGTATTAAAGTTGTCGGGTGGGTGAAAACAGACCATGCACAGTTTGCCACAATCACAATATTATCATTATCAGATCGTCCAAAGCGTATCATACGAGTGTTTCAAAGTCGATCTCTATTATATGTCCAGCTCTAAATCACTCAAAACGATCCTCAAAATATTATCAACACTAAGTAGCTTCATATGCAATATTCAAAGGTTTTTAATGAAATTCAGACTCGATTTGCCAAGAACATCTAAAACGCTTCATGCTTTCTACCCCTGCAAGCTTAGAAGGTGCACTTGCTTCCAATATAAATGGCCTTCCAT
Organism: Maratus michaelseni; assembly: GCA_963931845.1. Taxonomy (NCBI): domain Eukaryota; kingdom Metazoa; phylum Arthropoda; class Arachnida; order Araneae; family Salticidae; genus Maratus; species Maratus michaelseni. The sequence goes on from OZ007586.1 coordinate 8,076,053, forward strand.
ATAAGAGAACTAGAAGTATCCTCTTTAACAAGTATAGAGGAAGGGATCCCAGCTAAAACTGAACTGCACTTTTTCTACAGTCAACTGTAGATTTTCTGTAGTGCAATCTCGACTCGAAAAATACTTCACTTATTTTGCAATTAATGGGAAGTAATTTTACAGTAATTTATTTCAAAAATACTGTGAGCTTTTATCTGTAAAAGTACTGCAGTTTACGTGAAGTTATGTTATAATCATAAATTAAAAAAATAATGAGACTTTACATCTGTAGTAAAACTGTAGTAAATTTGAAGTAATTTTACAGTCATTAATTCAGTATTATATTTTCAGATGTATCTGCAGTATAAGTGCAGTTACTCAAAGGTAATTTTACAGAACTTAATTTTAGTAAGTTTGTGAGATATTTTCTGCAATTTATCTGCAGTTTTAAAAGCTAAGCAATATTAAAGTTTTTCAGTTTTTGACAATATTGCGTATTTACTTTGTTATTAATAATTAACACTGTTTTCAAGACTTTTAGTTTAATGGGACTAAATCGAACAAAAATCAAAATCCTCGAGCGCGGGGAGGGGGGTAAACACTGCTTTGAACCACCCATTTTGAAATAAATTTTTGACACATAAATATAAAAAATAATAAATAAATAACTTTCATAAGGAATTTAAGGGGGAAAGTCCGCCCTTATTCCCCCCAACGGGAAATTTGTACTTTCTCTTAGTGTTTAGTTACTTTAAAATACTCGAAAAAAGAATAAATTTACTGTTTTACAAAATCGATCAAAATAAAAATTTAAATAAAATTTCAAAAATGCAGGGAGGGTTAATGACGACCCCCCCCCCCCTCCAACGGAAAATTCTCAGTTCCTCTTTTAAGTTAAGCGAGGAACAGCGAGTTAAGCAGCGGACACTGCTTTGAACCACCCCTTTTGAGATAAATTTTTAACACATAAATATAAAAAATAATAAATAAATAACTTTCATGGGGAATTTAAGGGGAAAGACCGCCATTCCCCCCAACGGGAAATTTGCACTTTTTCTTAGTGTTTAATTACTTTAAATTACTCGAAAAAAGAATAAATTTACTGTTTTACAAAATCGGTCAAAATAAAAAATTAAATAAAATTTCAAAATCCAGGGAGGGTTGCCCCCCCCCCCTTCCAACGGAAAAATCTTAGTTCCTCTTTTAAGTTACTCGAAAAGAACCAATTTTATTATGCTGTTCAAAATCGGAGAAAACGTAATTTTAGTTACTTAAACTTTAAAATTCAGGAAGAAAGTAGTAATTGAACACCCCCCCCCACACACACACACACCCTACACACAACGAAAAATTCTTAGTTCTTTTATTTTAAGTTATTTTTTATTTTTATTTTATTATATTTTTGAATTATTTAGTTATTTAAATTTCAAAACCGAGGTCGGGGAAATGGCCTTTCCACTTATTAACTACAGGCATGACTTCGAGTTTTTAAGAAAATTTTACTTCAAAAAACAAATGAAAAATGTAAATCTCCTTTTGAACATTTGATTTTTTTTTTTCGTAACTGACCCGGCATTTCTGACTTCTTAATTATGTGAAGAAACCATGAACACTACTCCTCAACTCAACTCCGATTCTGATCTTGTTCTGTTTACATTTTGACGGCGACGGCGGTAAGAGGTAAGTGCAAGCGTTCGTATATTATTTTCCGTAATTCGCTAGCTTTGTTAATATAATAATTAATGCCGTAATTTTTTAAATGTTTATATATAGCCATAAGATGGCTAAAAATATGCCGACAGACACTTCTACAAATCTAGATAGATTAAAAAATTGGATGTATTCAACATATTTATAAAGTACCACGAGGTCTTGCAAAAAAAATTATTTCGGAGGAGATTGGTATTGTCAATGTGTCGTTCATATTATCTTAATTTAGACTTTTTTTTTTAAATACTGTAATAGCGATGGAGTTAATTTAAAGTTTGTTGCCCTACAATTACGATTATGCCAAGGCTGCAGCTATGATTTTATCAAAATCATCGCCAAGCTTACATATGCATCGTATATATGAATATATATATATATACACACACCAAACACTCATATTAATGCTGTATACGTCATTATATATATATTATTTGCATCATATGACTATAACTTTCGGCCACATAAATCACGAAATGTTGAACACATATAGTATTATTATAATGTCATATATGCTTTATAATTTGGTAAATTTTGGTCACTAGATGTTTTTTCTTATATTAATTTTACATTATTTTGTAATAAAAAATGCAGAAAATGAATCCTGAAATGTGTTTTATGGTGTTCAATGGATAAATAAGCTAAATTTTTTTTTTTCTTTAAATCCAAAGTTTGTATTATTACAAACAAGTAACAGCATCCAAAAATTTAAAATAAGCTATCAAGCTGGGGTTTAAAAATCTAGGAGTCATTGGGCCGATTCTCACCACTAAATTTTATTAGTATTCTTCGGCTAAATTTTATTATTATACTACACCTAAATTTTATCAGTATTCTTATTGTCGAAGAATACTAAAAATTTAGTGGTAGTAATCTACCCATTGGCGACTGGATTTTTACACCCCTGCTATCAAGTATAAAAATATAGCAACAAATATTTTGTTATTAATTGAAAAATGTCAACTGACACCTGTAACATACCAATTTGGCAAATTATCTTGGAAAAAGAAGAAAAAGCTTTTAATCACATTTCATGTAACATATCATCATTCAAGAGGACAATATTTAAAATAGCATTACTTTAAATCATAATTTTTATAAAGTTATTTTCCTCCTGGTATATTATTTGTAAACTTTGATTAAAAGCAATTGAAAATATATGTAAAAACCTTGAGAAATCATTAATTGGATTGACACTAATATTGACACACAGGCTAAGTACAGTCAAGATCAACACAAACAATATTATAAATTTCATTGTAACGATAAAAGGCTCAAATATTTAATTTAATTTTGTAATAAATATTAGTTATTTGAATTCACAATAACAAACTCTAAATTAACTCCATCACTATTAAAGAAAAGTTTAAAATAAGATAATATGAACAAAACTTTGAAAATACAAATATCCTATGAAATATTTTTTCTACTAAGGCTTTTATAAATACGTTGAATCTATCTAATTTTTTAAGAGAAACCAGTTTTGAAGAAGTGTCTGTCGGTACATATTTTTAGCTATCTTATGGCTATGTATAAACATTTAAAAAATGAATTAAGGTGTTAATTATTATATTAACAAAGTTAGCGAATTACGGAAAATAATGGACGAACGCTGTCACTTATTGCTCAATGCCGAGAGTCGCATGTAAAACGTAAACAGGTTCAGAGTTTAGCTATAGGTGAAAATTAGCAGTGGCTATTCACCACATAGTGACTAAAGTTGTAAAACAGCAATTAAAAAATTGTCATTGTTTACCACCTTTGCTTTCAGGTAACACATTCCATGGCAATCCTTGAGCGACTCATTTTGCGATTTCCCCCCCCCCCCGCAAACGTGTGAAGATTTTCATGAATCCCCCCCGCCCTAAAGGTGAAAATAAGCAGTCGCCAGTTGTCGATTAAACTTTAAAAACTGGCGATTAAAAATGTGGAAAGCACTGGCTAAATGCAGGATTTCCCAATTACCATTTTGCCATAAATTTCAAGATTTTTCAGCGTCCATTCGACGAAATTCATAATTTTTATGCGCCCGTTCAAAGAAATTCATGGCTTTTACGCGCCCATTTGAAGAAAATTATGATTTTCCGTGCATAATCTATGAAATTCATGATTTTTTACGCGGCGATCCATAAAATTCATGATTTTTACGCATTTGATCGACGAAATTCAGGATTTTTACACTGCCGAATGACGAAATTTGATTTTTACGTAGCCAATCGACAAAATCCTTTTTTTATCTCTGGCCGATCGACGAAATTCATTATTTTTACGCACACGATCGACGAAATTCAAGATTTTTACTCTCTCGAATGACGAAATTTGATTTTTACGTAGCTAATCGACAAAATATATGATTTTTACACGCCGATCGATAAAATTCATGATTTTTGCGCGTTCGATCGACGAAGCTCATGATTTTTACACTGCCGAATGATGAAATTTGATTTTTACGTACAGGGTTCGTACGGTTCTGGGAATTTTCCAGGAGAGTCACCAGTATCTTCTTTATAGAAAAAGAAACCTAGGTCAAACTCGCGAAACTTCGCCTTCTTTTAAGCAGAGATTTTCTGTAAGAAAATACTGATACCGAAGAGTTTCCTGGTCGCAAAATTCCAGGAGCCGTACGAACCCTGTACGTAGCCGATCAACAAAATTCATTATTTTTCTGCGCCCGATCGACAAAATTAATTATTTTTATGCACACGATCGACGAAATTCGTGATGTTTACGCGCCTATCGATAAAATTCATGATTCTTACACGTTCGATCAACGAAATTTATTATTTTTACGTGCACGGTCGATAAAATTCATGATTTTTACACGCTCAATCGATAAAATTCATGATTTTATGCGGTCGATCGACGAAATTCATGATTTTTACGAATTCGATCGACAAAATTCATTATTTTTACGCGTTTGATCGACAAAATTCAAGATTTTTACACTCTCGAAAGACGAAATTTGATTTTTACGTAGCCAATCGACAAAATACATGATTTTTACACGCCGATCGATAAAATTCCTGATTTTTATGCACTCGGTCGCTAAAAATCGTGATTTTTACATGCCCGATCGACGAGATTCGGGATTTTTATGCATTTGATCGATGAAATTCAGGATTTTTACACTCCCGAATGGCGAAGTTTTTTTTACGTAGCCGATCGACAAAATTCATTACTTTTTCTGAGCATGATCGACAAACGTCATTATTTTTACGCGCACGATTGATTTTTACGTAGCCAGTCAACAAAATTCATTATTTCTCTCCGGCCGATCGACGAAATTCATTATTTTTATGCACACGATCGACGAAATTCAAGATTTTTACACACTCGAATGACGAAATTTGATTTTTACGTAGCCAATCGACGAAATACATGATTTTTACACGCCGATCGATAAAATTCATGATTTTTACGCACTCGGTCGCTAAAAATTGTGATTTTTACTCGCCCCATCGACAAGATTCGTGATTTTTATGCATTTGATCGATGAAATTCAGGATTTTTACACTCCCGAAAGGCGAAGTTTTTTTACGTAGCCGATCGACAAAATTCCTTATTTTTCTGCGCACAATCGACAAAATTCATTATTTTTACGCGCACGATTGAGAAAATTCAGGATTTTACACGCACTATCGACGAAATTCAGGATTTTTACACTCTTGAATGGTGAAATTTGCAATTTTTCTTCCGAAATTCAATTTGTGGGTTTTTTTTTTCGGTTAATGTGCGTGAAGTGTACATATATATATAAGTTACTAACCGCTGTTTGAATGAATTTCATGCATTCTAGAGATTGCTGCATTGTGAGTTTCGTGCATCCAGGAGTGTTGTTTTTTTGGGGGGTGGGGCGGGGGGGAGGGTTAATGTAGGCGAAGCGTACACATATATATATATATGTTACTAACTGCTGTTTGAATGAATTTCATGCATTCTCGAGATTGCTGCATAGTGAGTTTCATACATCCACGGTTTTTTTTTTCAGTTAATGTATGCGAAGAGTACATATATATGTTACTAACTGCTGTTTGAATGCATTTTATGCATTCTAGAGATTGCTGCATGGTGAGTTTCATGCACCCAGTGTTTTTTTCAGTTAATGTACGCGGAGTTAATGTTCGGTTAATGTACCTGCTTAATCCGGTAACGTATAATTGCATACCCCGCTTATATAAGTGTTTTTGCGGTCTCTTCTGATAATGGGATCCAGGTTAATGGATATTCCGGGCCATGTTGCCTGCAAGTTTGGTGTAAATGTATCACTTGTACGTGCCACCATTCGAAACAAGCTAAATTCCGCAGCAAAGGCTGTGAAATGTGAGAACAATTTGTAAATACATTTGGTATTTAAATACGATGTAAATTATATAAAGCATAAACATCAAATGTTAATAAAATGTTTTTTTTTTTAGTTTAAACCTTATTTGCTCCATAATTGTATACAAGATAAAATTGGAAGGACAAAGCAGAATGCAGGTAAGAGTAATTTTTGTAAATTTTAGCATTTTTTTTAGAAAAACAGAAAAGCATATATTTGTTTTGCTTTTACTATGAATTTTATGTAGTTTTTTGTATTAGCTGTAACATATGTAATACATTTTATTTCATAGTAAATGATATATAATTTAGAAATTTACATATATATATATATATATATATATCCTTTCATATAATTTATTTTATATATTCAAAATTATATAAATATTCAAGGCACATATAGATCATTTCTTTAAGAGATGAAAAAATATTCAAATTTGAAATTCACATTGTGGAAAAATTAGTTGCAATTAAAATTAATTTTTGCATTTATATTTCGTGTAGGGGAGACCGGTACACACTAGACCTATGGGCACAGTGGACCACCCCCTAATATTTTATTTATTTAAATTTTTTTAAAGCTTGTCTTATATCCTAATAGACAACAGCACTGCACTGATTATTTATAGCCTTCAGAAAATATGTTCAGCTCAGATTGAACTATTTTATCCTGATTGGTTGTTTTGAGCTTCTAAAAGTAAAATTTTTCATCATGATATTTCAATTTTTTTAGTAAAAGGTTGTAGATAAATAAGATAAAACAGCTTTTTTGTAAAGCTAAGATATTTGTTTTTATTTAACTTTAAAGTTAATATGTTTAAAAGGAAGCTATAAACAATACTAATACGATTATATTATTTATTGAACTTCAACATGGGTCACAGTGGACCACCCACTCCTGGGGCACAGTGGTCCACAATCCACTCTGCTCCTGTAATGCAGAATGTTCAAAATATTTAATAATTGCTTATTTACTATAAAGATATATTGTTTAAAAGTAGTTATTTAACTGTAAAATAAAGTAAACAAAGAAAAATGACAATTTATTTAATATAGTAAGAAATATTTTGTTTTGTATTTACTGCCTTTGATAAATATAACTGTAGTCTAAATTGGTGATTATTCTATACAAGTAAGATTCATGAGATGCAAATTGAATGGAAATCAGTTTATTTTTCCCGAAACTGTAGATGAATCTATTGTTGATGTCAATGATTTCATAATATTGCTCCCTGACCCAAAAGTATTTCAGGAAAGTTCCAGGCTCAATCTTACTCATAAGTATTTTGGAATTTCATTTGCAAATTTTAATGTGCGCTGATTGTTTTGTACTTAAGTAATAACTTCAACTAAATTGCAATTGTTCCTGTATTAATCTGTTATTATTTTCAAAATATAATTCATTTTGCTTTTGTTTCAAAATGTTACTGGTAAATTTATATTACTATGTTATTTTGCGGGTAAAGGGAAAATAAAAAAGACTTAGATTAATGAAAAACAGTATTTGTATTTCAGATACCTAATAGCGGTCCACTGTGCCCCAGAAGTGGGGCACTGTGGTCCACTTTACGGATGCATATATAAAAAAAAAATTGAAAAATATATTGAAAACTATGTTATGAGAAAATTATGATAAATGTATAAAGGAATGTTCAAAAATATTTTTATGCAGATCGGTTTGTCCATTAAAGAGAAAAACAAATTTAACTGAAAAAGTGGTCCACTGTGTACCAGTCTCCCCTACATTTAATATTTAAAATTATCATCTAAATCTGCCACAATAGACCACATTATGAATTGCTTATGAGATTAAAAATTTGTAATCCCTTTCGCACAATATATATATTCTCACAAGCTGCAAAGAAAATCATTTTTTGTGGGGGGGGGGGGCCGGAGGCAGTAAGTACATATTGAATAATCAAAACAGTTACAGCAATTAAAAAAAGAAGGATATTTTATAAAAATGTTTAAATGCTTGGGTAACAAAATTATAATGGACAAAGAAAAAGTTATCTCCACTCTGATTTAAATTCTTGTGCATCTATTTGCTTTATCAATTTGAAATTTCTGTAGAGGATTGAAAAGATATGCCATTATATAAAGATTTATAATTTAATTTTTTAAAATTCATATACAATTATTTTTAATTGCAATTTTTATTGTTGCAGTGGAATTACAAAATACACACATTTAAATTATCAATTTTCTTCTTCACATTGAATTTATTTATAAAATTGCACTTTTTATTACAAAATTTTAAAAGTAAGATTTTAATTTTTTGTCAATAACCATGTGTTCTTGATTTCAAAGAAATTGCCTAGTAATGAAACTATTGAAAAAATAAAAACAATTCAATACCATAAAAAAATCATAGCTTGAAGATTGAAGTACTATGATTATTAGGAATACTTCACTCATCTTCAAATATTATTATTTTGACTAAAGTCGTTCATACAATTTCTTGAATTCTTTCATTTTTCAAAATGTAACCATAATAATTGAATAAGTCAGCCATGATCAAAAAATATTTTTTAGTCATGATTAATCGTTGCATGCATGATATATTTTATACCCAGATTGCATATAATTTGAGATATGAAAAAAATATTTAATTAGATTTTAGTGCTGATTTTTTCATACAGAAAAATTTATATTTTATATATATACATATTCTGTAATAAATTTCTAAAAGGCTGCAATGAAACTGCAAAAAAAATGCAGTTGAAAGACTGCAGTGATTTGGCACAAATCATTGCAGTTTTTTTTAAGTCGACATAACTACACATTTACTGCAGTAAGTGTGTAGTTAAAATGCAGTTGGAATTCTGCGGTGATTTGGCACAAATCCCTGCAGTTTTTTTGAAGTCGACATAACTACAAATTTACTGCAGTAAGTGTGTAGTTAAAATGCAGTTGGAAGACTGCGGTGATTTGGCACAAATCCCTGCAGTTTTTTTTAAGTTGACGTAACTACAAATTTACTGCAGTAAGTGTGTAGTTGTTAAATTGCAGTCGGAAGACTGAGGTGATTTGGCACAAATCCCTGCAGTTTTTTTTAAGTCAACATAACTAGAAATTTGCTGCAGTAAATTTGTAGTTATGTCGACATAAAAAAAACTGCAGGGATTTGTGCCAAATCACCGCAGTTTTCCAACTGCATTTTTTTTTTTTAGTTTCACTGCAGTTCATTTTTTAGCTGGGATGTCACGCTGACATCCTGAAAATGAGAATATTCTAAATATATGCTGAAATGAGAATATTCTAAAGCTGCAAAGAGTGCAGCTTTAGAATATTCTCATTTTGTTTTTGAAAATGACTCGGAAAGAGTCGAAACATGTAAAACAACTAATTAAAGTTATTTTAATTTATATTATGTTGTTAATTTTACACCTTTAGCATTTAAAAGTAATATATTATTATAAGGTGTTATAATTTATTATATTGTTCCGCAAAATATTTAAACAAAATTAAAAGTATATTTGAAAATGTTGTACATTGTGAAAATTCGTTTCCTGCAATTTTTAAATTTTAGTAACGTTATTGCAAGTCACGTGCATCACGTCAGAACTGTGACCAAACCCCCCCCCCCCCCCCTATTGTGGAGTCAAAATGGGAATTTTAAAAAAGATAGGAAACATTTTAAACAGGGCCTTCAGTATAGAGGACATCGAATTACAGGAAAATGAAATTTAAATAGATAAATTCGAGTTAATATGTAATTGAATATTGCGACACAAATATAATTCTACATGTACTCCAATATTTATTTTAATTAGGAGACTTTCATTTACATTTTACTTTTGATGAAAATTTATAGCTTGTGTTAAATAAGATAATTGTATAATCCTGTACTTCAACAATTTTATTAATTCTAAATTACTTCTACTTCCGGAGCCGGCAAAAAAAATATATGGAAGGCGGACAGAGTTGCTCAATTACTTTAAATAATTCGGAATTTTTTTTATTCAAAATTAAAACAGCAAGATTTAAATGTCAGAATTCAGATGTTGATGCGTTCTTCGATGGTTGCTGTCTTCTAAACATTTATGGTGGCTTAATTAACCCATATTATCCGAATGGAAGGATTTTTGTTGTTAGTTGAGCAGGCCTTTTATAAAAAATTCAGTTTGCAGGATTTCTTGCATATTTTTGAATTATTAACATTCGCCTTACATAATGCTTTATTTAATGCCAGATTAAATAAGGCGAATATTGCTATTTCAAGGGAGTGGTAGCATTCCAGCAATTTTAATAAAAAAATAAAAAAAATTCTTGAAATAAATGGATTAATACAGATTTTTTTTACGGCAACATAAATTTCTTTTATATATACATAGTCATATTATAATCGAAAGAACTTATTAAAATTAAGAAAATTGCGAGTTAAAGCATCAGTTGTAATGTGCACTTATACATTTTGAAATGCAATGGTCTACGTTCAAGAAAATTTTTTTTTTCACTTTTTAAAAATAGTTGTTAAATTATGAAAATTTAATTAAAATACCCAATTTTTGTACGCTAGTTATAATCACAAGTAAACTCGTGAACAAAAAAAATCTACCTACTAATGCCGCCATGAAGTTTTTACCATATATACACAAGACTGAGGAAATGCCAGTCTTTTAGACTTCTCGCTCAGAAAGCTGCCCTCTTTTGCCAGCCAAAATATTTAAAAATACTATATTAATTTAATTCCGTGCAATGCTTGTCCAAATAGGGAGCCAGATATATTTTGTACGGTGAATTTGCCAATCCTCCAATGTTATCCAGCCACTTTTTAGCCATTTTTGTCTTAATCATTTGTTCTTCCTGGGATTTTATTTTCCTACCATTTGTATTTCACGGGGGGGGGGGGATGTAAATATTTTAATATAATGAAAATATTTTTATACCAATAATAGATTTTTCAGAATTCTGTTTTTCTTCTTTGAGCTGTAAGTTTTTTAACTTCTGCAATTTAAAACTGGGGAACTTTTATGTTATTTAAAAGTATTAATATTATTTTTATAAATTAGGATAAAATTGAGTTATGTTTAAAATACTGGCCACTTTTCTAATGAAAAAATAATTTTTTTTCTAGTTGAGTTTTCTTTCACATATAAATATTTGAGGAAATGTTCAATATGGTGTAAAGGTATTATCATAAAAATATAAATATTTTATTGATTTAACGTTTATTAATTTTAATAACGGTTGAATCTGAGTTATTATTCAGAACATTTTAGCACACGCTTATTTAATATTAAACTTTGTGTTATAGAGTTAAAAGTAACTTTCAATTATTTTATATTATAAATTTTTTTATCATCAACAAACATTCCAAAGATAAAGCTTGGATGCATTTTTTTCACTAGAACATTTGTTATTTAATTTGTATGTATGTATATAATGTTCTGTTAAATTTGGCTTTTGCTCACATTTTGTAGCAATTGTTTATTTTTTAATGGAAAAAATAAACAATAAAATATTGTTTAATTTTCCATTTCTTTACATTAAAATATACTCTGTTTATACCTTAGAATACGGGTCTTCAAACCTTTTGGCTGAAAATCATTTACCTCCACAAATTCGAAAGGTAATATTCGCTTTATTTAATCGCCAAATTTCTGTTATTAGAAAAAAACAATTTTTAGGTTCCTAAATATTGTTAGTTTGGTGGAGCGGGGGCCATAGGTTCAAGACTCCTATCTTAGAAACTACTGAAAGTAAATCAGTCTATATTATTAATGTTCGAAACGTCTGTGTGTCTGTGTGTATGACGCCAAAAACACTGCTCTCGGAGCGAGAAGAGAGGAAGTGTTGGTGTCAAAAACTTAGGACATATCCCGTAATTGTCGATATTAAGTATCGAAGAAGTCGGCCCTTAATTAAAAAAGTTATTAATTAAGAAAGTCTCGAAAATTAAGCGCATAAAGTGATTTTTTACGGAAACAAAGAAACAACTTCATTACGTACTAGATTTACACCCTGCAGAGAGGATAGCGTGGTTACCAGAAAGATCCAGTCAGCCACGAAACTGCAATAACCACCTTTTCCACCCCCCTTTTCAAACAGATCGAAAAAATAGCCAGACGCACTCGGGATACGAGGGTAAAAAAATCGCAATTTCAAAAAATCAAATTTCGAAAAAGTCGCCCACGTAAACCTGAGATATCAATTAAAAATTTGTAATTTTAAGGTATCTGCCTACGTACGGAGCACTTTTTTTTAAAAAAGGACAGTTTTGAATAAATATAATTATTTTTAGTTCAATTGTAATACAGAATGATAAGAAAACATAAAATCCTAGCAATATCTTTTTAATATTTTAAAAAATTGGGGTTTTTTGCCATTTTTTTAGCAAAATTTCATGTTTACGCCAGACAGCGTACACTCAATTCAAATAAATATATTTCAATTTCCTTTATGCTGCATACTTCTATGACACTTATCTGTGCACTGAACTAGGAGTTTTACAATATCTTCAAAAATAACCGAAAATTTTCAAAATATGTAAAAAAGTACATTTTTTTTAGTAAAAATTACCATTTATTCATATTCGAGTACCTATAAAATAATTAAATTATCACATATAGCTTAGATCATAGTTCAGAGCATAGTGAGTGATATGGAAAGCATTCTCACAAAATTTCACTGAAATATCTTTAAAACTTTTTATGTAATGAGTTTTATCGCACATGGAAATAACGAAAAAACTGATTTTCCAGAAATCGCATTTAAAGATTTCTTTTTAGGCAAAAAACTACAATATTTAATTGTTAAAATTGCCATTACTCCTCTTCTAATAATCGTAGGAATAAAATTAAAACAGATTTAGAATCGTACAAGATTGCTCTTTCAAATAAAACAATAAAAAAAAATTCGAAAATTTTCCCCAAAACAGCCAATTTGATGTAGGCAGATACCTTAAGTCGAAAAAAAATCGCTTTTAATTTAAAAACTCCAGTAGGTGTTCAATGTCGACAACAAAACAATTTCCGCAGCTCGATAATTTCGCTGCGGTCAAGAATGGCGTACTGGGGTTTTTTAAGGGGTTGCATATTGCAAGATCTAATTAATCTACGCTTTCCAAATTAACACGGCGGTAATCAGCTGCTCTCCACGATGTTAAGTTTCGAGAATTCGACATAGTGAGTTATTTAGAACCTGTTTATCATTTCTTTTTTTAATTAAATGTATTCGCTTTTCTTACCCAACATTTCGTAGCGGAAACAGCTGGTTGTAACTAGAGACATTGAGTCTACTCGCAGAAAGTGGAACAATTCGAGGCCCTATAAAATTATTAAAAATATCGATTTTTTGGATCTGAAACAATGCATACTTGCTTACAGTGGGCTAAGATTTCAAAGATTCAAAAAAATTTCGATTTTAGCAAAATCCCGATTTTTGTATAGAAAAAAAAAAGTAAAAGCTACGGATTTTTCTATTTCTTTTCAAATTACCTCTGGTCGTATGGGTCCGATCGCGACGCAGATTGGCTCATTCCACTCGATAGAGCTTACCGATTTTAGTTCAGTATTTCATCACCAAGGGGCGCTTTCCTATCTCTGGTTTTCTGATGTCTAACCGTGTATCTTCATATATTTTTGATTTTGGATACAGTTTTTTTCTGAGGACACTTTTTTCAGTTTCGGAACCAGTTCCGAAATTCAAAGTGCCTTCGGGAAAAAGAAGTCTTTGGGGCATCAAAAATCAAAAAAGTAAAATAAATACACAGTTAGACATCGATCTCGGATAAAAAATGCCACAAAAATTCTTAATATTTTTGAAATATATTAAAAATTGTGTTTTCGAAGGATAAGGCAATTAAAAAAAATCACTTTTTAAAAACTATCCTTAAAAAATACCAATATTCAAGACTGAGAACACAGACAATACTGTAATGTGTTTTAAATTAGGGAGAGAATTTTATGGATATCCGAACCGAAGCAAACCTGCAAAAGAAAGTATTCCGATTATCAGCTATAGCAAGAAATTTCAATCCACATGACCCGGGTCTATTTGGTTTCGGCTATGAGCAGGTTACTCGAGATTTTGTGAGATATTGATGCGAATCTGACCTGCAGCAGTAAAGTGCTCAACAGTGTCACCCCGCTCCCCTCCCCCCCCCAAAAAAAATGCGTAATCAAACCCCATGAAGGAATCTGAGCCGACCGAGATCCAACAGAAAAAAATTAGTCGACATGAGTCGCAACGGATTCGTGTAAGTCTAATTTTGTTGCTCTAATTTTCTAATCTGGTTCTAATCTGAACATTTCTTTCAGAAAATAAAAACAGCCGACCCGGCAGAAGTCGGATTCGGGTAAAACATTGTCATACGACACGGTGTAGGATTCTAATCCAATTTCGGCTTGCATCAAATACATTTATAAATAAATAAAATAAAAATTGGTCGCTACGACCGAGGTCGGGTTTCGTCAAAATCAGGTTATCCGGATCGATGCCGGATGCTAATATGAACCAGTCGTTCTTTAACAGAAATTTATAATAATTCGAATATGTCGTGCAGTTACAAAAATACTACCGACCGGAGTCTTATAAAACATAATAACCCGACACGATCCAGTATTGAAATTCAAATGCGACCTGCACCAAAAAAGAATATATATATTTATTTATTTATCCGATCTGCACAAAATCAGATTACAAAACCCGATGACAAATACCAATCCGAATTAGACCTGCAACAAAATTATAAAAAACATCAGACTCGACCTAGTCCGTTCAGTTTCGGATAAAATATGGTCACCCGACCCGTTCCACAATAGTCAAGAAAGTCTCCATTTTCACAAAAGAATTCCTTTCGTGGCTTCGAAAAATTCTCACACTATGATGCCACATAAGAGCTTAAAAACAGCCATAACGACTTCACATCAATGTCACTGTGACTTCACATCCACGTGACGTCACATCAACGGTCACAAAGCCAGTATGGCGTCACAATGCATTACTGGATAATTATGATCGTGATCAAATGAAAGACAAACTTTTTTTTTAAAGGCACAAACATAGATGTTAAAATATATGCTATATCATATCTGTATTAATTATCCAAATTATGCAAACTGTAAAAAGTGCTTTAATGTTCAACTAGCACAAATATTGCATATCCTATTAGGTCTGGCTCCAACAATTTTATATAATAGCATTTGTAGCAGCATTTATAAAAGAGATGTTTGAAAAAGTTGATTTTGCACCACCTCCCGTTCTGGCGCCTGGGGTGCTCGGTCCGCACGCCCAATGGTAGATACGCAACTGGCTATAGATATCGTAATTTAAATAATATTTTCCTCCAATTTGTTCCAATAATAAACACATTCTTGTGTTTTAGCAGATTAAAAATTCGCCTTGGACATTCTAATAAAGAAATAAATATTAGAGAAACTTAAAAATAAGCCACCAGAAAAAAAGCATATACTTGAAGTTTACTATTGTTTCTATTGTCGTACATACTTTTATATATGATAGTATTTTAATTATTTTTTTAATTTATGCAATTAAAAACATTTCCTTATTATGGTATAGTCTTTACAATGAATTATATCATCGGACAGATTTGTTTTTCAGAAATAAAATTTCATACTGTAATAATACATTTAAAAAATAATTGTGTATTATTTTACCAATAGGTTCATTCCATTATGGACAATTATTCATAAGTTATACCAGAAATTAATTTAAAAATTTATTTCTTATGACGCACGCGATTTAAAAAATATTTTGAAAATCGAAACCAAAAAACGCTTGCAGTGAATCTTAAAAAATGCAATAATATCGTTTTACAATATTTTATCTCGAATACTTCAAGTTCTCTTCCTGCAGGGTACATGGTTATTGGAACTTTTATCATTTACTAGTTTTAGAACTCCATAAAAATACTAAAGCCATTATTTCAGGGTATTTTATTTGAATGATGAAAATTTGGTACGAATGTTCGTTACACTCCATAGTATTTTAAGTTGATTTCTGTAGAAATCGACCTGTTACAATCGCTTCGTTTATAAGAGTGTATCTATTTACCTCTTCCCCCCCCATTTCTCTGTCTATATATATAATATAGTAATTAATTCTCTAATTGGGAGTATGTTTTGTTCTTCTCTATAAGTCCGTTAAAAAGGTATATAGCCCTAATAGTTAGCTTACAGGGACAAGCAAAATATTCAAAATTTGTCATCGCGATTACGCCCAAAATACTGAAACAATTCAAACCTAATTGCGCCAGTGTATTAATTTTACAGGTATCTTGGATATGTTCGTTAATAAAGTATGTACCTCTTGTAGATTTGTATAGGGACATACAAAAGTTTTCGATGACATTCATTGAATGTTTTGGGTACAAACCTTATTTGCA
This sequence comes from Maratus michaelseni, assembly GCA_963931845.1. NCBI lineage: Eukaryota > Metazoa > Arthropoda > Arachnida > Araneae > Salticidae > Maratus > Maratus michaelseni. Next base: position 8,092,410 of record OZ007586.1, read on the forward strand.
ACTCGGAAATAGGGTCCTTTAAATTATTATTTCAACAAATGTCCCTCAAAACCCATTTTTGATATAATTACCTCATATCCATTCACTTCCACTTGGTAACCAAGAGAGATACCGTACCCTAATCGGCGGTTAGACCTGTGCGAAGCCCAGTCGAAACCCTACCTGACGGAAGGTACAACACCCAGGATTCAGCGTAGTATCAGTTAACAACCGTCAACTCCTGGAGGGGGGGGGTCCACTACAAGAATAGTCCGCGTACAGAGGCTGCAAAGATAGACTGTGACAGCCTCAACCAAGGACAATACTGCAAAGCAGAGACCGCTTTCAGAGAAGACTGTGAAAAGTTGACCCGAATTCTTGTTACAGACAAAGTAAAACCCTGAAAAACAATGTGCGGTCACTGCGTCCGAAGCTCATCTCGACGATGGCTTCGGATGAGACTACTCATGAGACTACTACATGAGACTACTCATGTAGCAACGAGTGAGACACAGCAGGTCCCTAGGGGGACTCTGTTCCGGGTCATCTTCCACATTCAAGTGGTCGAGTTGGGATCACAGTAAAGGATGGACACTCACCGTTGACCGCATAGTGAGTATATGCGTTCGAACGTGAATACACAAAGTGTGTGTAGTCATCATGTAGTAGTCAGAAAAACACAGCAGCACACCATCCTTAATGGACTGTGCTTCCGGACGCCTTCCCACGCAAGTGGCTGGGTCGGAAACACAAAGAAGGGCGGCGCTCTCCTCATTGATTACATAGCGTGTGGCTGCGTTCGAAGTTTCTGGCATTACCATGATCCTTTATTTAGGCCTTGTTCAGAATCCCTGCCCCTTACGACCGGGCTCTCAGTCAACTTTCCAAGAAGAAAGGGGCCGAGGAATAGCCGCTTAGAGAAATACCGCACCCTGTCTCCTTTCACCCAGTAGCCGGCACGAGGAAATGACGTCCTTACCAGGGTCCCCATAATCTTCTCCACTAAAGATTTTCCATTTAGTAAGCCAAATTAAAAATTTCCCTGTAAATTACCTTGCTTTTCAAAATAGCGAACTTATGGAGTGAAACCATTTTTTTGTTTATTAAATTTGGATCAATGTACCTTAAAAAAAATCAACCTACTCTTGCGACTGAGGCGGAAGGACTTGTTTAATTCTTCAACTACTTATTAATTAAGATTATTTTTATTATGTTTGTTCTAGCATCACTAAGGATTATATTTAATCCTTAACTGGTGTTGTAGTGTCATTCAGTCCCACCTCCCCCGTATGTTTCTACTCGTATAATATCTTTATCATTTAGATAAATTAAAAAAATATATATATAAATGATATACTTAATTATTATTAAACTGATAAATATATAAATAAAGAAAAAAATATACAAATGATATACTTTATCATTATTAAATTGATAAGTACAGTCATATAAAAATACCATTGTTTTTATATAAATTCATTTTAAATTTTTTGTACGAGTGCTAACTCTGGACTAAATGGAGCCATGACGCCAGTTGTGCGCAGAAATTTCGAAACGCCAATTAAGGGTTAATGCTTATCAATCCATTATTTAGCCCTTTCAGGGACATAGTACTTCTGTTGCTAAAATGATTGATTGACACCAGGATTTACAAACAAATTTATTTGAAAATTAGTAAAAGCTTTTCTTCACGTACATTATAAAATGAACTTTTATTTTAAAATTCTGGTTCCTATGTGGGATATATTATATCTCACCGCCCTTCAAGGGGTTAATGCATATAGGGAAGGTTTTTTACGATGAAATGATCGAATTCCAGGAAATACATAAACCATACTTGATTGATCGTCTGTGATCTCAAGAACGTAAGTTATAAATTCCTATTCTAATGTTTTTCAAAACAAAGTTGGAAGGTGTGGGCACAGACTTAATTTAAATTTGAGAATCTATTTTTCACATAATAGTTCCATATATTAAGAAGAGGTTCTTCCGGAAAACTTAAAAAATAATAAATTTTTGCATTACTTAAACCCTTAAAGAGTTTAGAATATGCCCTCAAAACAGTCATTTGTTCAACCCAATATTTAAGGCATGACAAAGAATTTAACAGACCGATGTGGAACTGTCAAAAGGGCTTATCAAAAACTTTCCATTCGTTTTTCTTGAAACATTTTTGTAACGTTGTGTTTTTTGAAAATTAAACTAGACATTTTAATCCGGGCACAAACCTTCAAGTATAATAATTTCGATTTTAAAGGACTTTTTAATTTCCGAAAATGAAAAATGAATGCCAGAAGTTAATATCAAACTTCAATCAGCCGCAATTTTGATTAATTTAAATTTTGATTTATCTTTGTGATTTATTAATTATTATGTGTATTAATTATTATTGTGATTTATCTTATCGGTTTGGCATCCAACTAATTTAATATATTTTAATAATATATGCGAAGTATGTCCACAGTTGAAATCTTCAAATTATTTTTTCTCAGTTTGTGTTTCTTCAGTGTATCAAAATGATAAAAGTGCTACAACTTCGACATATACTTTTACATTGATTCGCACTGCTTAAGGTGCATTTTATAAAATTAGAAATTGGATATTTAGTAATATAAATAACATATTTTTTTAATAAAAATGTTAAGTAATTAGTTATTTTTACTGTATTTTTCATATGTTATGACATTGTATTTATGTTTCCTTAGACTAATTAACTTTTTGAAGATTTGATCTCTACAATTATAGAACACACCTGTAATAAAAGCATGCAAACATGTTTCAAAAAGGGAGAAAAAGGTTTAAAAATTTTCTTAAATTCTTCAAAATAAAAAATTTCAAATTTTACCACAAGAAAGGCATTTTTTCTTACTTATATCATTTTCCTCCATATTTAATAACTAGCCGGTCTTCGTCCGTCTAGCCGGTCGCTGCTGAATAGGGCCTAAATACATTCTGCAGCGTACTCTCTTGACTTCCCTTCGAGCCCAGAAATTGAATTTTACATGAAACAGAGAAATTTTAATAAAATACTTTATTTTAAACTATACGAAAATAACTAAATAACAAACACACACACACACACACACATATATATATATATATATATATATATGTGTGTGTGTGTGTAAAAGCACGTAAATAAATATTTTGTGACATTAATAAGATTTTTTTTCATAATCCCTGTGACAAAATACTGCTGACTCTCTGCGTATTTATCTAAGATGAGCAGAGAGCTTTCAGATGAAATAAATAAATAAATAAAAATGAAATTGCCTAAGATAAATGGCGATCATTGTAAATGGGTACTGTCACGCTCATGAATTATTAATGAGGTGATCAAAATAACGGTGCCCTGTGTATTTCTCAGCCATACATCGTTAATGTAGCGATCACTATAACGTGGTTCAGTTATTTTGCGTGCATAAATCATTAAAACGAAATAATTTTAACAGGACCTATTTGGTTGCACGCTTGTGATCTGACTATACGGTAATCACCATAAGGCATCCTTGTGCATACCCTAGCCCATGAATATGCTAATCAGTATTTAAATCTCAATTTTTTACTTTAAAAAAATGTAATTTGAAAAAAGGTGGAAGCGTAATATTTTGTTTAAAATTTTAAATCCGATCGCTAAAAGACGAAAATCGAGAAAAAGAAATTATAAAATGGGAAATTAAAAAATATATTCTTTGGAAAAAATGTCACCCAAAATATATAATAAAAAATCAGCAATAGTTCTCTTTTTCGTCTAATCTTCCGCAATCGCGTTCACAGCCGATGTTTCCCACAAACTCGCTAGCTTTAAAATAGCTGAAATACATGATTAACTACTTTTTTTTACAGATTTGTAAAGCGGAGTATCACATTTTTACTTAAAACGGCTGCTGTGATATGGCACAATTACCTAAAATTATCGATACACAGTGTCACCCCCTTGATGGATTATTATCTAAAATTGTTGAAATACATATTTAACTATATTTTAGTACATTTGTTATCCTAAATTTCACGCTCCTACCTATTACTGAGATATGGCAAAATTACATAATTTATTCGACCCCCATTTAATCCGCCCCCCCCTTTAGTGGCTGAATTTCTAAAATCGCGTAAATACATGTTGAACTGTTTTTTAGTAGATTTGTTAATCATGAATCTGTGATTTCAAGCTCTTAACTAAAAATGTTGCTGAGATAAGACGAACATTCAAAATGAGCTAAAATTTTCGACCCCCATTTAGCCCCCTTAATGGGTGAACTTCTAAAATCGCTGACATATGTGCTTAATTATTTGTATAGCAGATTTCTTATCCTGAATTTTACGCTCTTATCCAAAACTACTGATGAGATATGGTGAAATGTTGAAATAATCGAAAATTATAGGCCTCCCCCATTTAACCTCCTTAGTAGTTGAATTTCTAAAATCGCCTAAAATGCATATTTAACTATTCTTTAGTAGATTTGTTATCCCGAATTTCACGCTCCTAACTATAACTTCTACTGAGATATGGCAAAATGGCGTAAAATACTCGACCCCCCCTTTAGCACCCCTTAGTGTCTGAATTTCTAAATCGCTAAAACAGATGTTTAACTATTTTTTAGTAGATTTGTTATACCGAGTTACATGATTCTACCTATAATCTCTACTGAGATATGGCAAAATGACCTAAAATATTTGACCTCCTATTTAACTCCCTTTAGTTGCTGAATTTCTAAAATTGCTGAAATACATGTTTATCTATATTTTATTTAGATTTGTTATCCCGAATTCCGAGCTCCTAACTAAAAATGCTGCTGAGATATGGCGAACAGGCAAAATGACCCAAAACTTTCGAGCCCCCCATTTAACCCCCTTAATGGATGAATTTCTAAAATCGCTGAAATATGTGTTTAATTATTTTTTTAGTAGATTTGTTATTCTGACTTTCACGTTCCTACCTAAAAGTTCTGCTGAGATATGGCGAAAACGCTAAATGACTAAAAACTTTCGACCCCCCATTTAACCTCCTTCGTGGTTGAACTTTTAAAATCGCTGAGATATGTGTTTAACTAACTTTTAGTACATTTGTTATCTTGAATTTCGCGCTTTTAACTAAAACTCTTGTTGAGATATGGCGAAAAGACAAAATGACCTAAAACTCTAGACCTCCATTTAACCCCCTTATTGGTTGAATGTCTAAAATAGATGAAATACGTGTTTAATTATTTTTTAGTACATTTGTTATCGTGAATTTCACGCTGTTATCTAAAACTGCTGCTACGATATGGTGAAAATGTGAAATCACCGAAAATGTTTGACCCCCCATTTAACCCCTTTAGTGGTTGAATTTCTAAAATCGCCTGAAATAGATGTTTAACTATTCTTTAGTAGAATTGTTATCCCGAATTTCACGCTCCTACTTAAAACTCCTGCTGAGATATGCCGTAAAGACAAAACTATCTAAAACTTTCGACCACCCATTTAACCCCCTTAGGTTGTGAATTTTCAAAAATACTTTCTTAGCGGGGGTGCCTACATTGTGTAAAGCACATGTCTTCCAAATTTCATTGTTCTAGTACAAACGGTTGAGGCTCGGCGTTGATTATGAGAAAATCAAGCTACTCTTTTATAAGTATAGATATATCAAAATGTATTATAAAATAATCAAATAAAAAAATTTGTTCAAACGGTAACAAGTCCCTTTGCGCTTTCAGTACTCTTAAACGATTCCAGATATTGAAAATCTAATTGGCGAATCGATTTTAGTGAACACGACGTTTGTAGTTGACATGAAACATTTTTTTCTATTTGTAAAATTTGCCCTTTCTCTAATGTATGTTGTCATGGCTGTTATGCTTCGGAGGCACATACTCTAGATCCCTTACCTTTTTTTGCTGATTTAGTCAGATTTTCCACTTACTTTTCCATTATGGAGTTATCGTCAAACATGCTGCAAAAGGTCTGGGGCATTTGCTATTCAGGGAATAAAAACTAGTCGGATGTGCTAGTCCCATAACTTTCTTCTATCTCATACATGCCAATACTTCAAAAAGTGTATATATATTTTTTTAATTATAAATTTTATAATCCAAAAATGCAGCATAGCAGCGCCATCTGTTATATTATTTACACTACAACCTAATCAGCACCAATTTATGTCAAGGTCTCATAGAATATGAAGTTTGATGAAATTCCGCGCATTATTTCTTAAGATAGTACTATCGCTAAAATCGTGAAAAGCCTGAAAAATGCAGCATAGCAGCGCCACCTGTTGGGCTATTTATACCAAATCGTAATCAGCGTTTATTTATGTCAAGGTCTAACAGAATCTGGTTTGAAAATCCGTGCATTAATTCTTGAGATAGAGTTATTGCGGAAATCGTGAAAAATGCAGCATAGCAGCGTCACCTGTTGGGCGATTTACACCAGCAACTAATCAGCACCAATCAAGGTCCAACTGAATCTAAAGTTTTATAAAATTTCGTGCATTATATCTTGAGATAGAACGCCCACAAAATTTTTGCCACATACAGCCTCACATACAAGACATTTTCTAAAAAAAGTCGAATCTTCTTCAGGACCTTCTAAAACGTATAAATCCGTCGAAATTTTCATGAATCCAATATTTTCTTCTTGTAAAGACATAAGAAAGTTAAAAACACCAGTGTTTGTTCACGACTACAATAACTAGAAACAATTTTTTTTAAAGAAAACTATATATATTTGAGATATCTGTTTCAGATGTTATTGGATTGGTTAAAGAATCAAATTATAAAATTATAGATCGCTAACTGGTATGTACATTAAATGTGGAAAAAAAGTAGAAATAAAAATGAAAACAATCAGTATTTGAAGCAATCAAGTTTTAATTTATATATATATAATTTTTGAAAACTTTTTACCCAAAAGTGTTTATGAATTCGGTGCTCTAACTCGCGTAACTATCCATGGATTGTCATGCAATTGATATATGTTTACTATGGATTTTTCAGTATTGAAATTGAAGTGTGTAGTATATATAATCCATTTTACAGAGGAAATCCTTTCCATTACGATCTACGGTGGAAAATCGTTTTCTTTAAAATATTTCAAATAAATTGAAATTGATATATATCGCTGAGGCACACTACCAGATGCTTATTATAGAAAAGAGCATTCATCGCACATTTACACAAAAGAATCTATGCTAGTTTGCGCGATTTTTCGTTGTTTTTATTGAAAATGTTATCTTTTATTCTTTAAGAATTTTTAAAAGTTATTATTTAGACATATATTAAAATTAGAATAATAATAGAAAATATATTAAATATTATAGTAAATATTTCAATGTAGTAAAAATATATGTTCTTTTTAAGAGTGCTAAGTATTTGAGTCGCTTATTTATGCGTGTATCTATTACTGATCCTGTTCTAGGTCCATTATCAGTCAGTCTACAAGCACCAACATAACAATGTTTTTGTTCAAGATGGTGATTTATTTATTTTACTTCTCTTGTACTTTGCTAAAGCTGCAGTTGTTTAAGATAAAGTATTTCTCCATAACTATTCAAAGTGTGTATTTATGTGGATCGTGTTACCATTATCAACCCCATTACTCGAACTTTCACCTTTTGTTCTTCACATCATGAAAATTATTAAGCCCAATACTGGAGAATAACAAAAATTATCTTCTATAAATAAACATGTTATGTGTAATATTGTTTATTTAACCCTTTGTGACTCCAATTTTTAAAATATATGCTCAGATGTTAGAATACATCATTTTAAGCATGTAAAAAATAATTAAAATTATTTAGACTATTAAAAAAGGACTAAAAGCTACTTTTTACTTACCCATCATACGTAGTATAGGGTAAGTCTTGTAATCGTTTTGAAAATCGAAAAAAAATTTTTGACGGATTTACACGTTTCAGACACTGGAGATTCCGAAAAACATATTTTTAGAAAAAAAAATTTGCCGTCCGTCTGTGTGTCTGTGTGTGTGTCTGTAAACGCTCTATCTCCCGAACAAATTGAGATAGAGACTTGCAATTTGCTATGTACTTAGTATGTAATAATGGGAAGAAGCCTATTTCATTTCAATAACCTCGATTAACCGGAACATTTTTTTTCGGACTCTCGAAATATTCGTTCTGATGAAAGGTATATAAAAATTTTCGAAATTGTTTATTTCAAGGAGTAAATATAAAAGATAATAAAAAATCATAAATTTTGCATAAAACATGAAGTCGATCGGATAATTAGTTGCCGAGATATTTGTAATCCTATTTTCCACACTCTTCGATTTTTCATGACCCTGTATTTCATCCAAATTTCACTTCAAATATATATTTTAATTGGAAATTTGACGCTTAATCAGATGCAATAAACCGCTAGTTAATAGGAGTATTATTTTTGGAGTTATAAGGAAAAACCTCTTTCAAGCAATTCAGTAATCGAGCCTTTTTATGACGTCATCAAGACACGATTTTATTTGAATATCAATGCATTTTATAAGTAGTTTACACATTTTTATTTTAATATTTTACATTATACATATACATGATGGGTAAGTATTACGGTGGCCCCCAACGACTAGTTTCAGAATTGTCATAAACAGAAAATGACATACTCCACCTAAATATTTAGTCCAGGCATTAGGGACTAAAAAGGGCAAATAAAAGAAAGTTTTGGTGTAGTTTTGATATTTGGTTCCGTTATGTTTTTGGGGTCGCTGAACATGAATCTGAAGTTTTCCAACAAAATTTTTCTCGGGAAATACTTTTTTTTTTACGAAAAACCTGTAAAAAAACGGACTTTTCTCTGTTTTTTCAAAATAACTCCAAAACTATGCATTTTGCGTGAAAATCAACAATATATGAAATAAAGAAAATAAAATTTTCTACACTTCATGTACTGAAGGATTTTTTCTCTGATCAATGGTTTAGCTGTAAGAGTGCCGCAAAAATGGGTGTTACAAACAAAAAACTGTAAAAAAGGACATTACGGCACTGTACGTCGATGTAACATGGAACTAACCATTTTACGCGAACGTTTAACCATTAATGATACTAACGATTATATGATTGACTATATTTTATGCATTTAAGGTAGAGGAAAAGTGCTGATCCGGCGCCAGGGGAAGGTGGGAACAGTGGAGCAGATCCGCCTCCTCTCGTGAGTCATCCGCCTCCTCTCTACATTTTACAATGTGTTCCTCCTCTGGAGAGCTCATACTCTAAGAGAAGGTAAAATTGGGAGGTGGTAAAGGACAAAAAACTTTAAAAACGGGAATTACGGCCCTGTACGTCTTTGTGACATGAAAATTAACCATTTTAAGCAAACGTTCACTAAAAACTATGCGATTGGCTACATTTTACAATGCCGTTGTCTAATAATAAATACGACGACTCATTATGAATCATTTTTTAATCATAAATAATTATGTACATTAGTAACAAGCATTAGTAAACATATTTACATAAAGTAAAAAAGCAAAAATGTTATTTCCGCATTCTTTTATTTGATTTTATCTACAACGTAAAAGTAGACTTTGGAATTAGTGTGGGGGGGGGGTATTTGATACCAATATTATAGAATACATGTTTTCTGAATTGTAAATATTTCATACTTGGGGCATGGCTTATTCATTTTCCATTGGGTCCATGGATTCAATGGGTGGGCAATCCATCTCCAGCTCTGTTTCAAGGTATAACTCGTCTTCCTCGTTTTGATTCACCACTGAGATGTTGTTGCAGTTCCCTTCACAGTTGAGGCACATGTTGGAACAACAAATACCTGCCTTCTTGCACCCATAATTTTGTTGGCAGTTTTTATTGCACTTACAGGATACAAGCTTCAACAAAGCAGAGGGTAGTACAGTAAATACAGGCTCAAGGCCAATATTTGTTTTCTTCCATCCCTACTCTTCAGCGTTTTTTCAACTCCCTGCCATTGCTACCCCTGGTGATATACTATTAAAGATTGCTGTCGTGCTGTAGCTGCAGATGGTCATAAAGTAGCAATATTACAACTGTTTTTAAAGGCTGGCTTCTTTTACGAAATATACCTTAGGTGGTTCATCGAAGGCACATTCGTCTCACTATAGCCGTACAGCGAGTCAAGGAAACGTTCCCCAGCAGCTGCAATCATCTCCAGAGTAATTTTTGAATCTTTGAATAGTTTAACAACTTCAGCGACATATGGATTCTTCACAACAGTTTTAAGGAACTTCAGTTTTCCTTGCATAAACGGTACTGACATTGTATCGCACTCGCTCATAGATGTAGGAAGAGGATGTTTTCTGCAACCGTTGAATTCACAGCATTAGTTGGAGAAAATGTCGCTGGAGAAACAGCGTCCTTCCCAGGTTTTAAAAAGAAAACGTTTTCAGCCCTGCATAAACCTATCAAAATGACCAAGAGTTCTACATCCTCCCCAACTATAATCACCATCTTATTTGATGGAGCTGAGGACAAAGCAGTGTTTACAATCAAGGTGCCTGCGTCTTCTTATGCTTGTTTGCATATAATATCTGCTGATGATAACTTGTCAATCATCATAGATATTAACCAAAAATTGTTTTTGGGTTAGCAAGAAACTTTTCTTTGGAAATGGTAAGTATCATTGTACCGTTAAACAATATGTCAGTTGAAGCATGTTTCTTTGCTCATACGCTCAGCAGTTTTTGTACCACCTTTGTAAGTCATCAGGTTAGCCATCAAAGACAACTACTGTCTGCGGTTGATATTTTGACTGTACAGACCCAACATATTTGCAAAAGATTGTTGAAAAAGACTGATTTTTAGGCCAAACAACCTTATGCAATAAAAAATTACCATCAATGACGAATTGAATCTTGAAACTAAACCACTTGTTTGTCAGGGGTTTGAATGTCTTGTAGAGAGTAGATTTGGTTCCTTTTCTTAAGCCATTGTCGAATAAGGCTAAGGAATAAGGGCCTAGATCGTATGTCAAAAACTTCTGAAGGGCTTCATCCGAATGCTTTGCAACCGAAAATTCGTTGGAACAAAGTTGTGGGATTACTAGGAACCAACTCGTTGTTTACTAAATAATCATTCATAATGAGTCGTCGTCTTCATTATCAGACAACTTCATTGTAAAATGTAGTCAATCACGTAGATTTAGAATTTTTAACAGTCAACGTTTGCTTAAAATAGACAATTGCCATGTTACATAGACGTACAGGGCCGTAATTCCCTTTTTTTACACTTTTTGTCTTTTACCCCTCCCAATTTTACCTTCTCTTAGAGTACGAGCTCTCCGGAGGAAGAGTACCCTCGACTCATGAGAGGAGGTGGAGCTGCCCCACTGCTCCCACCTTCCTCTGGCGTCCAATCCTCACTTTTCCTCTACCTAAAATGAATAAAATATAGTCAATCATATAATCGTTAGTATCATTAATGGTTAACGCTTGCGTAAAATTGTTAGTTTCATGTTACATCGACGTACAGTGCCGTAATTCCCGTTTTTTTCTGTTTTTTGTTTTTAACACCCATATTTGCGGCAGTCTCACGGCTAAACCATTGATCAGAGAAAAAACTTTCAATACATAAAATGTAAGAAATTTCATTTTCTTTACTCTATATACTGTTGACTTTCACGCAAAATGCATAGTTTTGGAGTTATTTTGAAAAACTGAGAAAAGTCCTTTTTTTTACACGTTTTTTACTTCCCGGAAAAAAAATTGTTAGAAAACCTCGGATTCATATTCAGCTACCCAAAAAACATTATGGAACCAAATATCAAAACTACACCAAAACTTTCCTTTATTTTCTACCAAATGACTGGACTATTTGTCCATTTTCTAATACCAAATTGTAAAGTATACGAACTTATCTTTGTAAAATGGTTGTAACGGACGTCTCCAGACTTTTTTAATTTGACAAAATTTACGAAGTTCATTTTAGCAATAACGATGTGAAACTGCTTTAATGATAAATAGAACTTCAGCATGAAACATGAACCGTGTATCACTATTTGTTGAGAATTCTATGGGCAATTTCTATTAACTGCTGTGTTGTAAGATAGCAGAAATAAAGAAAATCGTCTTGTAAATTAACATTGTATAAGTAAACAACTGTAACAATGGTGGATTTAATAAACAACTGTATAAGTAACATTGCCTTTTGGGTATGTTGCCGATATGCAACGCGGTGATAGAAAGGATTAATAGGATGTATGGAGGTTTAGACAGTGATCAAAAATATAGTTTTGACAGGGTTTCTTATAGCATTTTATAATGATCGACTGAATGTCTTTAAGTGGCCCATTACTGGTATATTTGCCTTAATTATTAAATAACGAGTCATAGTAAGTAAACATTTTATTTGAATGAAACAAAAATGTATCATATTTGTAAAATAAAATAACATCTCCTGTATTTAAAATCTGGGTGTTTTTGATCATAGTAGTATTGTTGTTTTATCTATTGTAAAGAAAGTGTATCTTAACGAAGGAACTGCCTCATATACCGAGCTTAATAGTGGTGTATTCTAGATTTGTTCCAATACAATTAACTGCAGATTAATTTTCTGAAACAGGTTAAAAAATAACCCTTATCTCACTAACTATCGATAAATTGAAGTGCTCGGGTGTAAAACAAGGTTACTAATGAAATACAAGTTTCGAGATATTCAGGATTCAAGTTTCTCAAAGATAACTATAAAAAAATATATATTGTTATTGCTTCTTTTAAAATAGCTGATAAGTTAAGACAGGGCCGTTATTTAACTTATGTACAAAAATTTTTATCTGATTTATCGGACCTGTGCCACGCGTATTTTTAAGGAAATCCCCGACGATTACCGGCGGAGCAAACTTCCACCAGTAAATTTAAATAGAAGTTTTCAGCTTATTTAAACTCCATATTCATGCAAAAACTCTAAAGGATAAGGTAACAATTTCTATTATTTTTTACCGGTGGAAATTTGGTGGAAGTTGGTCCTATTTTAAAGTTAAGTGTCAATCACCGATGACTGACGTGTTAAAATTCATATCTAAAATATGTTTGATTATGAGGGCATGTATCGAATACAAAATAAATCTTGTACCTTTTAAAGGTTGTCTGGAAATCAGAAATGTCAAAGTCAATGAAAAATCAGAAATGTCAGTTTCCACGTTTTATACCAGAGCCCTTCTTTTATTGAACTCCGTTAATATTTCGTTTAAAAAAGCTACTTCGAATACCTTAATTGGTATAAGAAAAAAATATACGATTCTGCTTAAAATTTCGACAGAAGCCATTTATTTTTATTTAAAATATTTATTAATGAATTATTCAACAAAACAGTAATATTTAAGTTACCTACATTTTTCCGGAGATCAAAATGGGGAAATTGAACTTTTTAAATCTATTTTAATCTATTAGATTTAACTTCGATAGGAAAAGTTTCGTTCGCAAGCGAAAAGGGAATAATTCGAACATGCGTAATCATCTTTTATTTTTTAACGTTATGTCATATTAAATGTAATTTTCTTCTTTTTAAGCCACTTTTATGCTCCTGCGGGTGTGGAACTTTTCAGTTAAATGATGAATGACTTTAAGGATTTCTGTTATTAATAAAATTGCACTTAAGTTTCGAGTAAATCATTTGACTTGACAAAAAGCTTTAAACCTGTCTTGTGAATAGAAAATGGTATTAGGCATTTCTTACATAAATGCAGAAAGAAATGCAAGAAATTTTTACTGTATTTAATCGCACAATTTCTGCAAATTAAGTCAAAAAATTCTGTAAGAAAAGAGTCATTCCACGCGGACCGCAGTTGGACAATGCTGGGTTACGTGATTGGTATTCCTAATTCAACAGTTCTTCTGACAGAGATGAGATTTAAAACACCCACCTTTTACCGTTAAAGTTGTTCTAACAGATGTAAACAAATTAGATAGGAAAAGCTTTAAAACGAGAGCTTAAAAGAGCCTTAATAATAAAACATAATGTCGGTTAATGAGGAAACAATATATTTCATAATACAATTTCAGCAACTAAGTCTCAATTTCTGGTTTCTTATAAACCTTATTACTTTAAATGCGTAAATAAATAGAGGAACTTCGGGTATTATGGAATAGTTGGGTAATATGGAATACCAAGGTTTCTGCTTAGTAAAGTGCTGGCATCAAGCCACAATACCATAAACTACTTAAGAACGTTTCCAGAATGCCCCCCAGCACGCACAGTTCATCTATCGCGTCAGGGCGCGTTGTCTGAATAAATATTTGTTTTCGACTTTGGAAAGTTTCCGGAGATAATTTCTTTTTTTTATTATTCATTGCTATAAAAATATTTTTACATTGAAATGAAGCATAAAGTATACACTGAAATTAAAGTTCTGATTCCAGTTTCTGATGTAATGCTCGATTTTTAGTTCGCGATTCACACCAATAAATGTAAAGTAATTTTTTCCCAAACCGGCGGTGTCTTGTTCTATGAAATACTAACATATCATAATATTCCATGATTAGGGTGGCGCAAAGACAGATCCTTATATTTGGATATGTGAAGCATGAAGTGGGGACCACCTAAGACACTATTTTGATCCTGCTCTTTTGATACCTATACATCTGTTTTTTGCCAAATTTTGTTCGTTTTCTTCATTTTGTACTCTATAATCTCACACTCCCTTCAAAATACGTTTATTATTATCATTATTTGTTGGCAAGTGATAAAATTTCGTAAAATAATTTTTGTCTTTAAGAAACTATTCGCAGAGAGTTAAATTTGTTTAATTGTATTTAGTTTTCGGGTTTTAAAGAATACCGGGATGTTGTATTACGCCAAATGCAAGTAGTATTCCATAATACACGAAGTTCCTCCATTCTCAGTAAAGTTTTTCTACCTAACGGGAAGTGCACCCAGCTAAAAATGAACTGCAGTGAAACTACAAAAAAATTCGACATAACTACAAATTTACTGCAGTAAATTTGTAGTTATGTCGACTTCAAAAAAACTGCAGGGATTTGTGCCAAATCACCGCAGTTTTCCAACTGCATTTTAACTGCAGTAAATTTGTAGTTATGTCGACTTCAAAAAAACTGTAGGGATTTGTGCCAAATCACCGCAGACTTCCAACTGCATTTTAACTACACACTTACTGCAGTAAATGCGTAGTTATGTCGACTTAAAAAAAACTGCAATGATTTGTGACAAATCACTGCGGTCTTTCAACTGCATTTTTTTGCAGTTTCACTGCAGCCTTTTAGAAATTTATTACAAAATATGTATATATATAAAATATTAATTTTTCTGTATGAAAAAATCAGCACTAAAATCTAATTAAATATTTTTTTTCATATCTCAATTTATATGCAATCTGTGCATAAAATATATCATGCATACAACGATTAATCATCACTGAAAAATATTTTTTGATCATGGCTGACTTATTCAATTATTATGGTTACCTTTTAAAAAATGAAAGAATTCAAGAAATTGTATGACCGACTTTACTCAAAATAATAATATTGAAAGATGAGTGAAGTATTCATAATAATCATAGTACTTCAATCTTCAAGCGATGATTTTTTTATGGTATTGAATTGTTTTTATTTTTTCAATTAGTTTCATTACTGGGCAATTTCTTTGAAATCAAGGACACATGGTTATTGGCTAAAAATTAAAATCTTACTTTTTAAATTTTGTAATAAAAAGTGCAATTTTATAAATAAATTCAATGTGAAGAAGAAAATTGATAATGTGTATTTAGTAATTCCATTGCAACAATAAAAATTGCAATTAAAAATAATTGTATATGAATTTTAAAAAATTAAATTATAATTCTTTATATAATGGCATATCTTTTCAATCCTCTACAGAATTTTCAAATTGATAAAGTAAATAGATGCACAAGAATTTAAATCAGAGTGGACATAACTTTTTCTTTGTCCATTGTAATTTTGTTACCCAAGCATTTAAACATTTTTATAAAATATCCTTGTTTTTTTAATTGCTGTAACTGTTTGATTATTCAATATGTACTTAATGCCTCCCCCCCCCCACCAAAAAAAATGATTTTCTTTGTAGCTTGTGAGAATATATATTACGAAGCTTGTGAGAATATATATATTGTGCGAAAGGGATTACAAATTTTTAATCTCATAAGCAATTTATAATGAAGTCTATTGTGGCAGATTTAGATGATAATTTTAAATATTAAATGTAGGGGAGACTGGTACACAGTGGACCACTTTTTCAGTTAAAATTTTTTTTCTCTTTAATGGACAAACCGATCTGCATAAAAAATATTTTTGAATATTCCTTAAACCTTTATACATTTATCATAACATAGTTTTCAATATATTTTTCAAAAGAATTTTTTTTTATATGCATCCGTAAAGTGGACCACAGTGGACCGCTATTAGGTATTATCTGAAATATACAATATAAGTCTATTTTTCATTAATCTAAGTCTTTTTTATTTTCCCTTTACCCACAAAATAACATAGTAATATAAATTTACGAGTAACATTTTGAAACAAAAACAAAATGAATTATATTTTGAAAATAATAACAGATTAATACAGTAACAATTGCAATTTGAAGTTATTACTTAAGTACAAAACAATCAGCGCACATTAAAATTTGCAAATGAAATTCCAAAATACGTATGAGTATGATTGAGCCTGGAACTTTCCTGAAATACTTTTGGGTCTGGGAGCAATATTATGAAATCATTGACATCAACAATAGATTCATCTACAGTTTCGGGAAAAATAAACTGATTTCCATTCAATTTGCATCTCATGAATCTTACTTGAATAGAATAATCACCAATTTAGACTACAGTTATATTTATCAAAGGCAGTAAATACAAAACAAAATATTTCTTACTATATTAAATAAATTGTCATTTTTCTTTGTTTACTTTATTTTACAGTTAAATAACTACTTTTAAACAATATTTCTTTATAGTAAATAAGCAATTATTAAATATTTTGAACATTCTGCATTACAGGAGCAGAGTGGATTGTGGACCACTGTGCCCCAGGAGTGGGTGGTCCACTGTGACCCATGTTGAAGTTCAATAAATAATCATATTAATATTGTTTATAGCTTCCTTTTAAACATATTAACTTTAAAGTTAAATAAAAACAAGTATCTTAGCTTTACAAAAAAGCTGTTTTATCTTATTTATCTACAACTTTTAATTCCTAAAAAAATTGAAATATGATGAAAAATTTTACTTTTAGAAGCTCAAAACAACCAATCAGGATAAAATAGTTCAATCTGAGCTAAACATATTTTCTGAAGGCTATAAATAATCAGTGCAGTGCTGTTGTCTATTAGGATATAAGAGAAGCTTTTAAAAAGTTTAAATAAATAAAATATTAGGGGGTGGTCCACTGTGCCCATAGGTCCAGTGTGTACAGGTCTCCCTTACACGAAATTTAAATGCAAAAATTAATTTTAATTGCAACTAATTTTTCCACAATGTGAATTTCAAATTTGAATATTTTTGCATCTCTTAAAGAAAGTATCTATATGTGCATTGAATATTTATGTAATTTTGAATATATAAAATAAATTATATGCAAGGATACATACATATGTAAATTTCTAAATTATATACCATTTACTATGAAATAAAATGTATTACATATGTTACAGCTAATAAAAAATAACTGCATAAAATTCATATTAAAAGCAAAACAAATATATGCTTTTCTGTTTTTCTAAAAAAATGCTAAAATTTACAAAAATTACTCTTACCTGCGTCCTGATTTGTCCTTCCAATTTTATCTTGTATACAATTATGGTGCAAATAAGGTTTAAATTAAAAAAAACTATTTTATTAACATTTGATGTTTATGCTTTATAATTTACATCGTATTTAAATACCAAATGTATTTACAAATTCTTCTCACATTTCACAGCCTTTGCTGCCGAATTTAGCTTGTTTCGAATAGTGGCACGTACAAGTGATACATTTACAACAAACTTTCAGGCAACATGGCCCTGAATATCCATTATCCTGGATCCCATTGTCAGAGGAGACCGCGAAAACACTTATATAAATGCAAATATATGCAATTATCTGTTACCGGATTAAGCAGGTACATTAACCGAACATTAACTCCGCATACATTAACTGAAAAAAAAAACTCTGGATGCATGAAACTCACCATGCAGCAATCTCTAGAATGCATAAAATTCATTCAAACAGCAGTTAGTAACATATATATGTATGCTTCGCATGCATTAACTGAAAAAAAAAACGTGGATGTATGAAACTCACCATGCAGCAATCTTGAGAATGCATGAAATTCATTCAAACAGCAGTTAGTAACATATATATATATATATATATATATATGTATGCTTCGCCTACAATAACTCCCCCCCCCACCAAAAAAAAACACTCCTGGCTGCACGATACTCACAATGCAGCAATCTCTAGAATGCATGAAATTCATTCAAACAGCGGTTAGTAACTTATATATATATGTACACTTCACGCACATTAACCGAAAAAATAAAACCCACAAATTGAATTTCGGAAGAAAAATTGCAAATTTCACCATTCAAGAGTGCAAAAATCCTGAATTTCATCGATAGTACGTGCAAAATCATGAATTTTCTCAATCATGTGCGTAAAAATAATGAAGTTTGTCGATCATGCTCAGAAAAAGTAATGAATTTTGTCGATCGGCTACGTAAAAAAAACTTCGCCATTCGGGAGTGTAAAAATCCTGAATTTCATCGATCAAATGCATAAAAATCCCGAATCTCGTCGATCGGGCATGTAAAAATCACGATTTTTAGCGACCGAGTGCATAAAAATCAGGAATTTTATCGATCGGCGTGTAAAAATCATGTATTTTGTCGATTGGCTACGTAAAAATCAAATTTCGTCATTCGAGAGTGTAAAAATCTTGAATTTCGATGATCGATAGCGTAAAAAAATTGAATTTTGTCAATCGAATTCGTAAAAATCATGAATTTCGTCGATCGACCGCATAAAAATCTTGAATTTTATCGATTGAGCATGTAAAAATCAAGTATTTTTTCGACCGTGCACGTAATAATCATGAATTTCGTCGATCGAACGTGTAAAAATCATGAATTTTATCGATAGCCGCATAAAAATCACAAATTTTGTCGATCGTGCGCGTAAAAATAATTAATTTTGTCGATCAAGGCGCAGAAAAATAATGAATTTTGTCGATCGGCTATGTAAAAATCAAATTTCATCATTCGACAGTGTAAAAATCATGAGCGTCGTCCATCGAACACGTAAAAATCATGAATTTTATCGATCAGCGTGTAAAAATCATGTATTTCGTCGATTGGCTACGTAAAAATCAAATTTCGTCATTCGAGTGTGTAAAAATCTTGAATTTCGTCGATCGTGTGCATAAAAATAATGAATTTCGTCGATCGGCCGGAGAGAAATAATGAATTTTGTTGACTGGCTATGTAAAAATCAAATTTCGTCATTCGGCAGTGTAAAAATCCTGAATTTCGTCGATCAAACGCATAAAAATCATGAATTTTATGGATCGCTTCGTAAAAATCATGAATTTCTTCGATTATGCATGGAAAATCGTAAATTTCTTCAAACGGGCGCGTAAAAGCCATGAATTTCTTTGAACGGGCGCATAAAAATTATGAATTTCGTCGAATGGACGCTGAAAAATCTTGAAATTTATGGCAAAATGGTAATTGGGAAATCCTGCATTTAGCCAGTGCAGATACATCTGAAAATATAATACTGAATTAATGACTGTAAAATTACTTCAAATTTACTACAGTTTTACTACAGATGTAAAGTCTCATTATTTTTTTAATTTATGATTATAACATAAATTCACGTAAACTGCAGTATTTTTACAGATAAAAGCTCACAGTATTTTTGAAATAAATTACTGCAAAATTACTTCACATTAACTGCAAAATAACTGAAGTATTTTTACAGTCAAGATTGCACTACAGAAAATCTACAGTTGCTTGTAGAAAAACTTAAAAAATACTTCACTTCTGTAGAAAAAGTGCAGTTCATTTTTAGCTGGGCACTTACCTGTCAAGTAGAAGTTTAGCCTATTTTGGAACTAACGGAGTTATCAATAAATGGAATTCTACCCTTATTTATTTTGATGGGCCAAATATTTGAATTATCATTAGAAATTGAATAACACTACAATAAGAAATGTTTAGAGTACACTAAAAGAAGCAATATGCAAAAAATATTTGCCATTTTATCCTCAATAAAAGCTGTATTAGCGAAAGAAATTGTGCTTTCGACTTTCAACTGATAATGACTTTTTCTTCTGCTTTTGCTTTTTCAAAAGCTTAAAAGGAACATTTTTTTTTACTAATTCAAAATACAAATTATACAGCCACTTTTTCTAATTTAATTTTTATTGAATAAACTATTAACGGAAAAGTTACACAATTGCAGTTAATTAAATAAAAAGGTAAAATGAAAAATTGAAAGGAATCTTATGTAATAAAAATAATGAAAATGTACACTTATTAAAGTACGCTTGAAATACTATATTAAGGTATGTAGTAAAATATTTTACACAACTACGTTATAAATATTGGAACGTTTTAACATTGTGGTAAATATTAAAAAAAGTAGGTTTTATTTTAGAATCCAATCTACTAAAACTAATTGTAAATATTTTGAGTGATAGATATTAATAATAAACGAAATAGTTTTTGTGGAATTTAATCCACGAACTTTCTTCTTGAATAAAAGTTTTTCGACGCATGTAATATTTACGACTTGTTTATTTTAGTCATCGAATATTTCAAATTCTTCGCCTTCAAACATAAACTAAAATCATCTTTGAGATTACATTTTAGATTTGTAAATTGTGTGTATTGAAACGCATTTGCGGTGCTTGAAAAGTATTAAAAAAAGGACAAAAGAGAAAGATACAGCATGTACGATTTACAAGGTTGACAAAGTTTGTGTATGATTTTCTTTAACTATTAAACATTATAAAAAAGTAAAGTTACTAATCTCTACAAATACACTTTTGCGTAACTTATTTTTTCCGATAAAAAGGATGGAAGAAAAATTTCATATGTTATTTGTATACTTTTGATTTCAAGATTTTGTTATACTTTGTAATGGAATATTTTGTTCAAATACTTTGATTTATGACTATTTTAAACTGGGAATATTGAGTTTCACTAAAAATTTAGTAATCTTGATTTGTTTAGCATTTTTACTTTTGTTTAGCACTTATTTATTTATTTACTTTTGTTATTTGATTATTATATATTCTTTATTGAATAAAATCTCTCGACAAAACGTTCCAAGACAATTTTCTATGCTTCAAATGCTACGACTCGTTATGAAAATACTCTTAAGTTCATAAAAGGTTTAATAAAATTTGAATGCTCTAATACAAACTCTCCCGTTTAACATTTAAAGCTATCGGATTGTTATTTGATCAATATACATTTAAAAGTACTATTTAATTAAAATGAAGTCTTTTATTAATTGATATATTTAGCCAATTATGTAATATCGGATTAAGTAAATAGTAATACGCTCGTTAGTCATGGAATGCTGATTTTTTAAAGGTAACATTTTGAAGTTTGTGATAGACGAATTTGTTTACGTTTCTGATAAACGATTTCAGAATTTTTTTAAAGTGTGATATCAAAGTCGTTCATTCATTACTTTACTGAAAAATTGCGCAACAACATAAAATGCATGGCTTAAAAATAACAAAATAGCATCAAAAATTATATAACACTAAAAAAGAGAAATTACACAAAGGCTTCCTTTTTAAGTGTGCGAATAAACATTTTTATATCTAAGTGAAATATATTAATTAACAAGTAATTTTCAAATGTTCAATTTCCACGTACGGGTTTCCCAAAAGGTATGTTTGTTAAATATTAATATTTTGTTTAATAATTCATTAAAAAAGTATTTTAAATATTAAATAATTAAAACATTTTCTGTTGAAATATAACACGCTATGTTTTTGGAATCGCATAATTTTTCTAATATCAATTAAAGTACTTTAAATAGCTTTTTAAAACCAATTATTAATGGTGTTTGATAATTAATTGATAGCTAGGTAAATAATAGGTTATTTGTGAATAGTTTCAGAAAATTTATCTTCGGTTAATTATATAGAAATACATCTGGAATATATTTCTTTTAGCTTTATTGGGCAAATATTTGAAATTAATTTTGCAATAAATTTGAAATTAATTATTCTGAATGAAATTATTATAATTAGTAAATGATATTTTTCTACAAATTATATTTATTTTTCGTTTTGTTGATCAATTTAAGAAAGATAAAAAATTCTTTTCGGTGTATTTTATAATTCATTTTTTAGAGAGAGAGTAAATAAAAGTGAATTAAATTAAATTTTTGATTAGATAACTGTTTTGAAATATATATATGAGTGATTTTTAAATATATAAATGAGGGCTCTTTCAAAAATATTACCTAGTATTTTGTTTTAAAAATATAATTGTACAAATTAGTTCTATTAAACGATTTAAAAAAATACCCGCAAGTTATCCTTTGATAAAGCATTTTATTTAGCTGAAGAATATTAACCCTCCGCCTACCAAAATGACTATTCGAACCAAAATTTGTTTCAGAAAATAAGTTAAAAATAAACCACAGAGAACTACAGCATTTAAATAAGTTAAATAGTTTTAAATAAAAATTCTGGTGTGAAAGGTTTTTATCAAGGTTGAGGTAAAATTTCAGGTAATTCTAGAGTTACTGTTAATCTTTAACACCCGGAATTTTCAACCTTTTTGAATACCTCGCGTTATATTTTCAGGGCAACATATTATCTCGGATCGCACAGCCGCACATATTTTGTATTAATATTAACGACAATATTGTTAAACAAAAACACTTTGACTTAAACTATTTTATAAAAATAGTTTTAAATTTATTGATTCATTAAGCCAAGACATTTATTAGATATCATGTTTATTCAACTTAGTCATGCAAAACATTTTCATTTAATCTTTAAATAGAAAGTAAAACGTAATACAAATTTCAAGGTACATTGTACCAAATATCCAAGCATATGTTACTCAATTTCAGTACTTTACTCGGAGGTAGTTTGTGTATTCTCGGTTCGGCGGCTTATTCTGAACAACCGGACAGCTGCAAACTTTCCATCATCAAAAATAGTATAATTGCAAGTCTTATCCAATAGAATTACACTGATTCCACAAAATGTTAACTTTGTATCCCCAGCATCCCTTACTTGCATTTTCAACTCGTCAAGTGAAACAGACAGGCGGAATCATTTGGAAAATATGACACATAAATTGTCATAACGTATTATCTAATCAGTGTATTGAACGTATTTCAACAATAAATTCGATACTCTCATTAAAGTGAAAAAAATTAAAAAAATACGTTAAAATTCCGATATATTAAAGGAATTTTCCATTCTCTGCCGGACCGTATCTCGGAGGTCGCAGATTGGCAGCATTGCTTTAAAGCATAATTCTCTTTATCGTTGCGAAAAACACCATTTGATGCTATCTGAAGGGTGTAAAAAAATTATTTAAAATTTAAATCAAAGTTTTCAATTATGAATTGGCTAGATAGCGCAAAGTACGGCTTACCTATTTGAGGCTGTGCGACAGAATGTAATAAAATTATCTGATAGTATTTTACTTTGTATCTTTGAGATT
The DNA here is from genome assembly GCA_963931845.1 of Maratus michaelseni. NCBI lineage: Eukaryota > Metazoa > Arthropoda > Arachnida > Araneae > Salticidae > Maratus > Maratus michaelseni. The sequence goes on from OZ007586.1 coordinate 8,116,006, forward strand.
GAGAAAAATGAAATCTTACCATTAATAATTATACGTTTCGAAAAATAATTACCATAATTATAATAAATAGTGTCCTTCAGTAGACTATATTAGTGTCTTTTTAATAAATATAATAAGGCGTATGCCTTATTATATTTATTAAGGCTTACATTGTGCAAATGTATGGCACATATGGAAATTTTGGAGCATTTACTGTTATGAAACAGATATGGTACACAATGCAGTGAACAGTAAGGTATTTCAATCACATTTAATTTCATAAGGTATATTAAATGACTTTGTTGTAAGTTTACATATTTTTGTGGGATAAATGTGTTAAAAGAAAACGCAAATTTGATTTTTTTTTTTTTCAAACGTACAAGTCTAAATTGAAAGCTATTGTGTTCCAACTACATGGAGCTCATGAAGAAATGTATGCTGTCAATAGTAATGTCATTGAAATGTTTGAAACTTTTTTATGTTGCATAATTTTGTAAAACAATAATTTAATATTTTACTGGCATTACCCGTGGATTATTAGGCATAACCCCTATGGGATAATTGCAATGACTATGTAGACTACGGAACATGATTAAATGTTTTAATATAATTGTATATATATTTTCTTGTATAAGCATGGAAATATATTTCTCATACAGAATGAAAATAATATTTTAAAAATTAACAGAAAGCTTCCTATTAAACGTACGTTTTTGCAGATTTTCTTTTTGTTACGTAAAATATTTAAAAGAAATGAATAGAGAAAGTTTCCGGATGATTTCGATGAATGAGTTAAAAAACATTACAGGAACGCAATTTTCATCAATTAAATAACTAACTTCTAATGATTATATTTATAATGTTTTCTGCAAACGCTATTGCCAATCGTGTTATAATATAGTAGAGTTACTAAAGAATGCTTTTGTAGTAGCTAAGTTTCACTTTAACTTATTTTAAAATATTATACGAAATAACTCGCTCCATTCTAAATGTACAATGAAAAAAAATTCAAGTCATGTCTTTATCAGAAAATATAAGGGACATTTTAAATAGAAAAAAAACTATTTAATTAACTATAAAGCGATTAACCATTTTCACACAATAACTTCATAATATATTTTCTAAATGAAGACAATGGAGAACGAAAGAGTACAGAATGCATTTAACGGAGGTATTGTGAGATTTATTAAGGTACAAAAAACGATGTCCTTGATTAAGCATCTCTGCGCATTTGTACGCTTTATTTCAATGTTTCATTGTAATCTGGAATAACAGAATCCCAAGCGGGGAATCATCATTATTAAGTTATAGCATAAACATCCGTGAAAAGAAACATTAAAAATAACATGAATGTTAATGTATCCAAAAACATTTCATTTATGTCTCTGCAGAAATATCATGGGGTGTAAAAACATCCTCTGGGAAGGAAATACGGTCATTTCACTATTTTGATTTATATCACAAAAATATGTACAAATTACAAATGCACTCATTACTTAAAGTTGCAAAAATCTGTTGATTGTTGTCAAGATGTTGAAAACACTAAAAACACATACTCCGAACGTTTTCAACCGAAACCTGGTCGCCTTCGGGTTTAATGTCATTCCTTCCATGATCTCACTCTAGCTCCAGTCCGGGAGAAACCATTATTGTTGAAGGGTGGTACGGAAAGTAAAGGATGGTGGCGGGGGAAAAAAACTAATACAACAATACCTATTTTCTAACAATTCACTCCAAATCCTATGGATATCATATGATAAAATATCATTACAAACAGTTTCCTCTCTTGAAATTATTTCAAGAGATTCTCTTATATTCAAGGCGTGAAACTGTGTGTTATGATATTTTATCATATCATACCCAGGTAAAAAAAATCAGCAAGAAACCTTTAAAAATTTAATGATTTTGAAGGTATTTTGAAGTTTTCTACAGGTATTTTGAAGGAAAATGAAAATGAAAACTACAGGTTTCCTTCAGGAAATATTGCAGGTTTTTAAAGGTTTTATTCAGGATTATTTCCGCACGCTTATAACCTTCAAATTACCTTCACTGACTTAGCAGATCTTCTTAAAATCATTACAGGTATTTTGAAGAAAAACGAGAATAGCTTTTCATGCGGAAATATGAAGGTTTTTGAAGTGAAAACTTCTTTAGGCGCGTTGGGCATTTTTTGAGATGGGAAAAAACCATTGAATTCGCGACACTGTTAGCGTTACTGTTACCGACACCTCTGTATATTTGACGGCGATTCTGCAATAGCTGGGGCCTTTTTTGAGATGTGAAAAAAACCATTGAACTCGCGACACTGTTACCGTCACTGCTACCGACACCTCTGTATATTTGGCGACGATTCTGAATGAATGGAAATGAGCTGGTTCAGGTAAGCAACCAGATTTGCTTAAATTAGTATCTCACTTTGACAGCAAAAGTGATATTAGTCACTATTTAGCATTATTTGAAAGACAAATTTCTCGAATGAATATAGTAAAATTGGGTCACACATTTGTTAAGTTTAATTCCGTTAGAAATCGCCAATATTATAGCTAGAGAACCAGAAACATTGGCGAACAATTACGATTACGTAAAAGATTTACTTCTTAAACGCTTCAAAATGACGCCAGAAGAATTTAGGCAGAAATTAATGTCACATAAAAAGAATCTTCAGCCACTTGGCGCGATTTAGCATTTGAATTAAGAAATTATTTGGAAGAATGGATTAGCGGTCTTAAAGTATCTGATTTTGAATCCTTAAAAGAATTAATAGTAGTAGATCAAATTAAGAAAAGGTTACCTATAGAAATGAAAGCACGTATGTAGACGTATTAGTAAGTAAACTAGATGATTATGATGCGGCGAGACGTAATGTTAAAACCAGGAATAGAATTTCACACCACTCTGAAGATATAAAACCCGAAATAAGTAAAAATGAAAATTCACAATCTTTCTTTCATACCCAATACCAAAACAAAAGAAATAAATCTCAAATTAGGTGTTTTAGATTTAATTCTCAAGGCCACATAGCGTCTCAGTGTAATAATAGCAATAACGGACAAACTAATGAGTTCAGTCAAGACGCTACCGAAAACTATCGAAATTATAATCCCCAAAATCACAATTCTAATGCCGATGTACAGGAAAAAGCTAACATTGCTACAATTCGAATCAAAAATAAGTCTAAATCTAATGGAATGGGTAAAATAATTAATATCAAAGGCAAAGAAGAAAATTTATTGTTTGATACAGACAGCTATATTTCTTTATTTAGTTACGAATGTTATGTCAATATTGGGTCGCCAAATTTGTCTTCTGTTGATATCTTATTAACTGACATTGGCGCAGAAACTGTAAATCTAATTGGATATTTTGCGTATGAAAACGTGTTGATGGGTTTCTTATATCAACGAAATTTTATGTTTCAAAATCTCTCGCATATGATATTGTAATAGGGCAAGACGTGATCAGCAAACTAAAGTTGGCGATAGATGAAGAGGAAATTAAAATTGTTGGTGAGCGCAATACTTTTCAAGTAGATTGCCTTAAAGTTGTATATAATTCCGATAAAAAATTACATTATGTTGCCAAATCATACGATGAAACGAAAGTATCAAAAGGAAATAGTTCACGTGGAGAAAACGAAAATTATGAATAAAAATAATTCAGAAAATAATTTCAAGATAAATTTAGCACTCGCGTTGAAAACAGATTAAAGTGACTCAACTCGCGAGACCAAACCAAAAGATGAAAATGAAATAACAAAACACGGAAAATATTCTAATTTAACGAGCACGAGAAAAGAAATAGACGGACGTAATATAAAAAGAAAAAATTAAAATAATGAAATATTTCACGAAAGTTTTAAGAAACGTGGTTTCCGATACGGAAATGAAGTGAAATCATTTTATAGAAAAGAAAAGTTTGTTGATAGAAATTATAGATACCGTAAACAATACGCGCAGTATGAAGATAGAAAAAAGCATAATGTTCACGAATATCGTAAACAAGACAGGCAGCAAAGAAGTCATCATTTTTGGAGTGATAGGAAGCGGGAACACTATTTTGCAGATAAATGTTATTACAAAAGATATGAAACTACATCTCATGGAAGAAATGATGAATGTATTGGGAGTTGTTTAAATTGTGGATGAAAATTCATAAGTTTTATTGGTAGTCATTTCAAAGAATACCAATTAATTAAATTTCATATTTCATGTATTTGTAAATTTACATTTTAAGCAATAGATTGCAATTTCTGTATGTAAAATAATATGCATTATTTTTCATGTACAATAGCGCATTAAATGAAAATTGTAATAAAATTTTTGTAGTAGTAGTTTATAATAATGAATAAAAAAATACTTCATTTAAAAGTATTTCCTCCACAATAAAACATTTCCTGACGATTCAAAAAATACACACGTAATTGTTCAAGTTTTCACTTCTGTTGGCACTCCCGGAGTGCCATTGTTTTTTGTTTTTTTTATTTTTTGTGCAGGTTTATTTTGTAGGCCATTACCTTCAGTGACTTAGCAAATCTTCCCTAAAATCACTACAGGTATTTTGAAGGAAAATGAAAACTGCTTTTCTTGAAGAAAATTTTAAAGCTTTTTTTATAGCCGATATGGTTAAGTATCCAACACATATTCAAATAGCTTTTTACTGGAAAAGGTCAGAGCCACATAGAGCGGGGGGAGAAAATAATAAAACAAATTTATGTTGGTTATATCCTCTTTCTCTCAGTGTTTAATTATTTTATGGTATTCGAAAAAAATAAATTTAAAAAAGAAAATTAGTTAAAATTTTAATTAATTGTTCAAAATTCAAAGGGGGGGAGGCTGAAATCAACACTGCCCTGAAATACCCAATTTTAAGGTAATTTTTTAACACATAAACATAAAAAGAAAAACAGGACAAAAATTAATTGCCATGACAGATTAAGGGGAGCACCCCCACACTACGAGATGAATATTCATAATTTATCTTTCTCCTAATGCTTAATTATTTATTTTAAGTTACTCAAAAAAAATAATTTTACTGTCTGGAGAAAAAGAAAATTATGTCAATAAAATTACAAAATCTGGGGGGGGGGTGTTGCTCCCCGCTCTTTTCTCATTTCATCACTTCACTGAATCTCTGTTTAAGGTACTTTTTAAACACATACTCGAAAAGAATAAATTTCCCTATCTCTTTCAAAATCATCGAAAAAAAAATTACGTTAAGTAAATTTTAAAATCCAGGGGGTTGCCCCCCTTCCCATCTGGCACTGAATTCAACATTCTCCTGAACCTCCGCTAAAGATAACTTTTAAAGACAAACATATAAACGAAAATAGAGCTAAAAATTTACATCCATGGGGGATTTACACGCGGGGGGGGGGGGTGAGTCCTCTTTCTGTCAGTGTTTAATTATTTTAAGTCACTCAAAAAAAAAATTCCAATGTCTTTCAAACAAAAAGAAAATTTCGTTTATTACATTTCAAAATCCTCCGCGTGGGAGGGGGGGTGGCAAGAATCTCACGGGCCAGCCCTGCCCTAATTCAACACTGCTTTGAATCACCCCTTTGAGATATACAATACGCGCAGTATGAAGATAGAAAAAAGCATAATGTTCACGAATATCGTAAACAAGACAGGCAGCAAAGAAGTCATCATTTTTGGAGTGATAGGAAGCGGGAACACTATTTTGCAGATAAATGTTATTACAAAAGATATGAAACTACATCTCATGGAAGAAATGATGAATGTATTGGGAGTTGTTTAAATTGTGGATGAAAATTCATAAGTTTTATTGGTAGTCATTTCAAAGAATACCAATTAATTAAATTTCATATTTCATGTATTTGTAAATTTACATTTTAAGCAATAGATTGCAATTTCTGTATGTAAAATAATATGCATTATTTTTCATGTACAATAGCGCATTAAATGAAAATTGTAATAAAATTTTTGTAGTAGTAGTTTATAATAATGAATAAAAAAATACTTCATTTAAAAGTATTTCCTCCACAATAAAACATTTCCTGACGATTCAAAAAATACACACGTAATTGTTCAAGTTTTCACTTCTGTCGGCACTCCCGGAGTGCCATTGTTTTTTGTTTTTTTTATTTTTTGTGCAGGTTTATTTTGTAGGCCATTACCTTCAGTGACTTAGCAAATCTTCCCTAAAATCACTACAGGTATTTTGAAGGAAAATGAAAACTGCTTTTCTTGAAGAAAATTTTAAAGCTTTTTTTATAGCCGATATGGTTAAGTATCCAACACATATTCAAATAGCTTTTTACTGGAAAAGGTCAGAGCCACATAGAGCGGGGGGAGAAAATAATAAAACAAATTTATGTTGGTTATATCCTCTTTCTCTCAGTGTTTAATTATTTTATGGTATTCGAAAAAAATAAATTTAAAAAAGAAAATTAGTTAAAATTTTAATTAATTGTTCAAAATTCAAAGGGGGGGGCTGAAATCAACACTGCCCTGAAATACCCAATTTTAAGGTAATTTTTTAACACATAAACATAAAAAGAAAAACAGGACAAAAATTAATTGCCATGACAGATTAAGGAGAGCACCCCCACACTACGAGATGAATATTCATAATTTATCTTTCTCCTAATGCTTAATTATTTATTTTAAGTTACTCAAAAAAAATAATTTTACTGTCTGGAGAAAAAGAAAATTATGTCAATAAAATTACAAAATCTGGGGGGGGGGTGTTGCTCCCCGCTCTTTTCTCATTTCATCACTTCACTGAATCTCTGTTTAAGGTACTTTTTAAACACATACTCGAAAAGAATAAATTTCCCTATCTCTTTCAAAATCATCGAAAAAAAATTACGTTAAGTAAATTTTAAAATCCAGGGGTGTGCCCCCCTTCCCATCTGGCACTGAATTCAACATTCTCCTGAACCTCCGCTAAAGATAACTTTTAAAGACAAACATATAAACGAAAATAGAGCTAAAAATTTACATCCATGGGGGATTTACACGCGGGGGGGGGGGTGAGTCCTCTTTCTGTCAGTGTTTAATTATTTTAAGTCACTCAAAAAAAAAAAATTCCAATGTCTTTCAAACAAAAAGAAAATTTCGTTTATTACATTTCAAAATCCTCCGGGGGGGAGGGGGGGTGGCAAGAATCTCACGGGCCAGCCCTGCCCTAATTCAACACTGCTTTGAATCACCCCTTTGAGATAAATTTTTAACACATAAATATAAAAATAATAAATAAATAATTTTATGGGGGATTTAGGGGGGAAGGTCCCCCTTTCCCGAATTCAGGAAGTAGTAATTTATCCCCCTCCCCACACACACAGCCCCACCAGTGGCTGAGAGGTTCTGTTCTCGAAGCTGGTAGACGGGAGGTTCTGGGTTCGATCTCAATCGCGCCCGTCGGCCTAATCGTTCGGAGTTTTCGTGGTTTTCTTCGAGCCGTGGATTTATCCATGCGTAAATACGGGTTAGGTTCCCTTAGAAAGACCCCCACGGAGGGCACTCCCCCCGGGCCTATATCCCAAGTGTAGATAATTGGCCGTCAGTAATCAACCCAACCCAACCCCACACACACAACGAAAAATTCTTAGTTATTCTTTTATTTTAAGTTTGGGGTTATTAACTACAGGCATGACTTCCAGTTTTTATGAAAATTACTTCAAAAAACAAATGAAAAATGTATTATTCTACTTCTCAACTCTACTCTGAGTCTGTTTATGTTTTGACTCGCGGCGTTAAGCGATAGCGTACGTCTGTTATTTTCTGTAATTCGCTAGCTTTGTTAATATAATATTAACACCTTAATTAATTTTTTAAATGTTTATACATAGCCATAAGATGGCTAAATATACGTACCGACAGACACTTCTACAAAACTAGGTTCTCTTTTAAAAAATTAGATAGGGTAAAACTATCCTGCGCCGTCCGGAGCCCACGGGGGCGCAGACGTGCGTAAACGAGCATCGCGCCCAAGCCTCTAAAGGGCTTATTACGCACCAGGAGCTTTGTCTCGCTCCGGCGCAGCGATCGGCCTGAGGCCGCTCCCCACTGCGGACCCCCAGGTCATTCTACCAGGTGTCGACCTCTAGGTCGCTGCGCCAGTAATCCCGCTCATGGGAAACTTCCGCGTGGAACACACACCTGACGAACCGCCGAAGAACCCCCGACGACTTCGTTCGTGAAACCCCATAAGGGGAAACGGTCCCTAGGTCATATGTCGAGTTACCTCGACGGTTCTTGCTTTCTCACGGCTTCCGAACGTTGACATGCATGGGAGGGCAAGCAACTAGTCTCATCTACCGTGAGGTTCACATGTTATATGCACTAAAAAAAAGGGCAGAAGGCGCCTTTCTCCGGCCCAGAACCACGAGGAAATTCGGTTCTTTCCCATAGGAGGGATTCGGATAGGCTGTCCCTACGTAGTCTGGCGCGAGATTGAACCCCCCTAGCCGGAACTAGACGGTAATCCAGCGACAACTCCAGAACTACGAGATCATCCACATAGCATATCACTCAAAAAACGGAAGAATCGTAAAGAAACCACTATCGGACTCTAGAGGACGTGGAAACTCCCTCTAAACGCGCCAAAGAGACGGGCCCGATCGAGATTAGTAAAAAGAAAGTAGGCGTGCCACTAGTCCGCCCGCCAGGTGTGGAAATTCCTGGCTGCACGAGAGACGTGCTCGGACTGGGTTTCGGACCAAGGTCTCGAGTTTCGGCTGATCGATGCCGCGTTAGTCAGCAGCCTCCGCCCGGTTCCTCGTAATCACATGGCAGAAAGCGGGCTCGTCCCTTCCTCGAAGAGAACGTTCGCGTCCCTGGCGGTCCTGCCGTGACCGCCTTCGGATGGTGACCGTCTCCTCGATTCGGGCACTTCCTGCGGTGACCGTTGAGGTCGCTCTCCAGCAACTCTCCAGCTGCAGTGGATTTCGTGAGGTCCTCTTCCACGAGTTTGTGGGACTCGTGTTGGGACTGTTTCACCTCTGTCTCCGTCTCGTCGCAGATAGTTGCTGCACGCCGTATCTCCCGACGATCGGTGCACAACAGAGTCATCACGAGATCGTGCTCTACAGAGATCGATCGTGCTTCCGTCAATTCCTTAGTCAAGTTTTGGAGGGATCCGGCTGCATTTGCTAGCCTTTGCCCAAGATCCACGTGAACCTTGGAATTGGCCTACGGAGTCGTCTGTCTACCACCTACGGAAATTTCCGATCACAGGCTGTGCTCGCGTCGCAGAGACCCTGCGCTTGCGAGGAGACCCACGAACCCACAACCCTAAAGGGCGAACCACAATGGGTCATAGCGTGGTGACTCCGGCGCAACAGAGACTCCTTTCCCACAGGCGGACCAACGATGAGAAACCCAGACCAGTCACCTCCTGTCCCCGTCGTGTCGACGAACACTCCGTATGTTAGGCGCCCGGTCATCTTCCCTACTCAAAGGGCCGATTCGGAGTCACCTGACGGTGTGTCCGCGCAATGCTCCGCTCCCGGTCACCTCCTCCACTGAAAGAGTCGGGTCAGGACCATGGAGAGGGACCCGCTAGAAAAAAGATAGATTCAACGTATTTATAAAAAATACCACATGGTCTTACCAAAAATAAATTATTTCGGAGGAGATTTGTATTTTTAAAGTGTCGTTCATAGTATCTTATTTTAGACTTTTTTTTATACTTTAATAGCGATGGAGTTAATTTAAAGTACATAACTTTATACATTCATATAACTCATATTTATTACAAAATTAAATTTAATATTTGAGCCTTATATTGCTGCAAAGAAATTTAAAATATCGTTTTGGTTGAACTTGATTCTACTTCGCATGTGTGTTAATATTAGTGTCAACCGAATTAATGATTTATCGGGATTTTTACATGCATTTTCACTTGCTTTTAATCAAAGTTTATAAATAATATACCAAGATAAAAATAATTTGATAAAAATTATGATTCAAATCTATACTATTTTAAATATTGCTCACTTGAATGATGGAATGTTACATGAAATGTTATTTATGCCAAATGTACGTTAAAGGGTTGAAGAATCAATTTAAACTTTTTATTGATTAAATGATAGTACTTTTGTGTAATATTTTAATCATATATTCTAATACGAGCAAATCTTGTGTGTGTGTGTGTGTGGTTATGCAAATTGTATTTTAAAAACGGCTATAACGATTTTCACGAACTTTTGCATCTTAACGTTTTGGGGCACCAGAAAACGATTGGGCTAGGTCACATGTTCGAGAAAATTCGATTAGTGGGTCATTTTGGGTCATTTTGGGTCATGGTCAAGCTAATTGTATCTAAAAAACGGTTCAAACGATTTTGACGAAATTTTGTATCCGACCCTTTTCGGGCACTAGAAGACTATTGGGCTGGGTCACATGTTCGAAAACTTTCGATTAGTGGGTCATTTTTGGGTCAACTCGGGTTAAATTCATTTTATCTAAAAAACGGCTCTAACGATTTGGATTAAATTTTGTATCCTACGAGTTTCGGGCACGACAAAATCATTGGGCTACGTCCGAGAAAATTCGATTAGTGGGTCATTTCTGGGTCATTGTGGGGTCAAGCTAATTTATCTAAAAAGCGGCTCAGACTACTTACACTAAATTTTGCATCCTATGGTTTTCGGGCACGAGAAGACTGTTGGGCTAGGTCACATGTTCGAGAAAATTTAATTAGTGGGTCATTATGGGTCAAGCCATTTTATCTTAAAAACGGTTCAGACTATTTACGCTAAATTTTGCATCCTATGGTTTTCGGGCACGAGAAGATTGTTGGGCTAGGTCACATGTTCGAGAAAATTCAATTAGTGGGTCATTTTGGTCATGGGTCACGATATTTGAACTCAAATTTAATTTTGACCGAGCATTTAATTTTGACTCGGTCTTCCCTGCTCGTATATATATATATATATATAACTTTTCAAATGATATTGCGGGTTTTAAACAATGAAAAGTTTTTAACTATTTTATCCCACAGTTTTTTTCTTGTACTTTTTTGTGTCGTAGCGGCCCCCACAATTATGATTATGCCAAGGTTGCAGCTATGATTTTATCAAAATCATCGCAAAGCTTACATATGCATATATATATATATATATATATATATATATATATATATATATATATATATATATATATATATATATATATACACCAAACTCTCATATAAATGCCCCATACGTCATTATATACATATTATTTACATCTTATATGTCAATATATATATATATACATCATATACGTCTTATACACATATCATACATGACTATAAACTTTCGGCCATATAAATCACGAAATGTTAAACACATCATATAGTATTTTTATAATGTCATATATGCTTTATAATTTGGCGATAAATCTTGATCACTTGATGATTTTATTTTTATATTAATTTTACATTATTTTGTAATAAAAATGCAGAAATTAATCCTGAAAAAGTATTTTATGGTGTTCAATGGATAAATAAACTAAATAAAGTTTTTATTTTCTTTAAATCCAAAGTTTTTCCTTATTACAAGTAACATCATCCAAAACTTTAAAATAAGCTATCAAGCAAGGGTGTAAAAATCTAGGTGCCAATGGGCCGATTCTCACCACTAAATTTTATTAGTATTATTCGGCTAAATTTTATTAGTATTCTTCGGCTAAATTTTATTAGTATACTTCGCCTAAATTTTATCAGTATTCTTATTAGTCGAAGAATACTAAAAATTTAATGATAATCTGCCCATTGGCGACTGAATTTTTACACCCCTGCTATCAAGTATAAAAATATGGCAACAAATATTTTGATATTAACTGAAAAATGATAACTGACACCTGTAACATATGAATTTGGTAAAACCTTTGCAAATAATTACAATTTATGTTTTTTTATAATTTAGTTTTGAAACCTGCCTATTTTACCCTATCTGACCCAGTGTTCAATCTAGAAAAAAAAAGCAGGGCACTACTCACCAATAATGTGCTACTGAAGGAACAAAAAGCTTTTAATAACATTTCATGTAACATACCATCATTCAAGTGGACAAAATTTAAATTGGTATTACTTTAAATCATAATTTTTATAAAATTATTTTCTTCCTGGTATATTATTTATAAACTTTGATTAAAAGTAATTGAAAATGCAAATAATAAATATGAGTTATTTGAATTCACAATAACATATTTTAAATTAACTCCATCGCTATTAAAGTATTAAAAAAGGTCTAAAATAAGATAATACGAACGAAACTTTGAAAATACAAATATCCTCCGAAATATTTTTTCTAGTAAGGCCGCGGTATTTTTTATAAATACGTTGAATCTATCTAATTTTTTAAAAGAGAGACCAGTTTTGAAGAAGTGTCTGTCTTTACATATTTTTAGCCGTCTTTTGGCTAGGTATAAACATTTAAAAAATTAATTAAGGTGTTAATTATTATATCGTCAAAGCTAACGAATTACGGAAAATAATAGACGAACGCTATTTCCTATCGCTCAACGTTGAGAGTCACATGTAAAACGTAAACATGTTCAGATTTTAGCTGTAGGTGAAAATTAGCAATGGGCACTCGCCACATGGTGATTAAAGTTGTAACAGTGGCAATCAAAAAATCGTCTTTGATTGCCACCCCTGCATGGTCACTTTCCAGTTATAGACAGTACATTGTAATCTTTGAGCGGCTGACGAATTTTGCGATTTTTTTTATCCCGCGAACGTGTGAAGAATTTCATGATCCCCCCCCCCCTTTCTGATTGATCAACGAATAGCGTGATTTTTTCTGCCTCCGACTGGAGAATTTCACGATAATTTCATGTGACCAACTGGCAAATTTCGCAGGCTTTTTTACCACAATCGATCGACGAGTTTCACCTTGTGAATGACGAGAAAATTTCGGGATATTTTTACTTACAATCGACTGATAAATTTTGCAATTTTTCCTGCTATCAGATTGACGGATTTTGAGATTTCTTTAATGCTATCTTTTCTTATTGGCAAATTGTGCGTTTTTTTTTTGCGACCGATTGGCAAATTTACGTGTTTCTTCCTGCATTTTACTGGTAAAATTCGTGAGGTTTTTTTCATTTCTTCATTCCTTCAATCATCTTTTTCAAGACCAATAGATGAGCACTGAAAGCACCCCACGTTTGCAAAGTCTGTGAAATGCTCACAGTATTAAACCTATGTCTACTTTTATGCTTCACATCTTTGTGGCCACACGTGTGCTTGAATACATAACAGCATCAACCTAGAAACTGCCATGCAACTCAAGTAGTCCTTTTGCTAGTTTACTTTTCTGGTGAACTTGTTTTGTTTGCAAATTACACATTTTAAAATCTAACAAAATAAAAATAATTAATAAAGAGTATGTTTTTATGGAATGAAATGTTGTGAAGTTGCTCTTTTATTGTAATAAAGTTTGTGAAGGGTCCTTATTTTATTAAGAGGAATTTTGTCAAAGCGTGCTAAACAAGCCCCAAATTTTTCCTGGATCAACCCCTTGAGTGTGTTATTTCATTATTTAAATGTAGGGCTATTATGCTGCATATGGCTGCACAAATAATTAGTCATGGGGTACCATTTCATCGGTAAGTAATTTATTTTATTTTTTGAAATGTAATTGATGTATACAAAGCAATTGTTAAAAATGATTGCTCTGTATATAGGTGAGAATCTTCTCTGTTTTAAGCAGATTCATATGTTTTGTTATGTGTAGATAATTTTTTTTTCATGTCATTTTCTCTATTGTTTACACTCTCGCCAGTCAAAAAGTATCACTTTCTCTATTAGTAATTTGATGTTTTAATTTCAAGTATTTAATATTTCTGCAACTAAAGTATATATATTTTCTGATAATTTTCAAATCAAGCTTGTCAAAAATATCTAAAAACGAATGTATATAAAAAGCTCAAACTGTCTATGAATAACATGGTCTTTGACATATTACTCACTCGGAAACATATTTAAGCAATATGAGTAAGACTAATATTGACTCTAGCATATGGGTAGGGTGTAGTGCCAACATCCTTTTTTAACTTTATGCACCCGGCAGACATTTTTATATATTTTATGTGCCTGATGGCTCTTATTGCTCATTTTGGCACGACCTTTCATTTTTTTTCATCGCAAAATATGTCAATCAGCTGAAAGTGCAAAATCATGAAATTTACCTATCGGTACTAGGAAAAAGATTGCAAAATTTTTTGATTGGTTGCGAAGAAAAATCTCAAAATTTATCAGTTGGTCACCAGAAAAAAACAACAAATTTTTTCAGTCGTGTGGGGAAAGGGGGAGGGAAAATCAGGAATTGCATTAATTTCCACTGGATGAAACCGCAAAATATGTCGATCGCTTGCAAAGAAAAATCTCAAAGTGCAAGTCTTTTGCAGGAAAAAACAATGAATATTTTCAGTTGTACAAGAGGAATCGGGTATTTTGTCATTTTGCCACAGAATGAAACTGCAAAATTTGTCAATCAATAGTGAAGAAAGATCTTAAATTTTATCCACCAGTCGCAGAAAAAGACAATTTTTTTTTAGTTTCACAAAGAGGGGGGAATCGGGCATTTCATCAATTTGTCGTAGGATAAAACTGTGAAAGTCTGCGATCGGTTGCGAAGAAAAATGTCAAATTTTTTCAACTGGTTGCAGGAAAAACCAATTTTTCCAATCACACAAGGGAATCTGATAACTGAAATTCGTTGATTGGTGGTGAACAAAAATCTCTAAATTTATCAGTCTGTTGCAGGAAAAAATTAGTTTTTCCGTCGCATAAGGAGGGAGGGCGTGATCGGGCATTTCATCAATCTGTCGAAGGATGAAACTGCAAAAGCTGTCAATCGGTTGCGAAAGAAAATGTCAAAATTTATCAATTTTTCGCAGGAAAAACCAATTTTTTTCAGTCGCACAAGGCGAATTTTGTCAATTTGTCTCAGAATGAAACTGTGAAATTTGTTGATCGTTTGTCAACAAAAAGCTCATTTTATCAGTAATTTTATCGCAGGAAAAAAAGATTTTTTCCCCTCGCATGAGGAGGAGGTAGGGAATCGGGCAATTTGTCACAGTAAGGCACTGCGAAAGTCGTCGATCGGTTGTGAGAATGTTAAACAGACCCAATATACTGTCCAAATATATGAAAACCGTTTATATTTGAAAACTTTAGTTAATATTTTATATTTAGTATGTAGTCTTTTCTCGCATGTTTTGGAGTTTGCAGAACCGGAGGTAATGCAAAAATTGGAAATTTCTGCTATTTTTGGAGTCCACAGAACCCGAAATATCATTGAAATAGAAATCTTTTTCCCATTTTTTTCTTGTTTTCCCCCAGATTATTCAGGTCTGTGGGACCAGGAGTAATGTCAAAATTGTAAATTTTCTCCCCATTTTTTTTCTTGTGCACAAATTTCCCCCCCCCCCCCCGAAAAAAAAATTGAAATTGTAATTTTTTTCCTGTGTCTTCGGTACCCAAAATAATGAGGAAATAGTGAAATTCGAGAACCCAAATTATTTCTGAAATAGTAAAATTTTCATCTTTAATTTTCTTCCCTTACATCAGTATTTTTCAGGTCTGGAGGACACAGAATAAGTCCAAAATTGCAACTTTTTGCATTTTCTTTTCCAAGTGGGATCTGAAATAGTAAAAATTCCATTTTATTTACTTCTTTAGATATCAATATTTGGATTTTTAGAGTCTGCAGCACCCGATAAAATTGCACAATTAATGATGTGAAAATATAAAATTTTTGGCCTTTTTTATGAAGCTGTAAGAACAGAATTAATGCCAAATAAGTAGAAATTTCGTTTTTATTTTTCTTGTGTTCCCTCATAATTTTTCAGTTCGAGAGACCCCGAATGATACATAAACTGTAAAAATTCTGCCTTCTATTTTTAGGGTCGGCAGGAATAGATATAGAACCAAAATTAAACATCCTTTCGTCCATATTTTGATATAATATATATTTGATATTGCCCCCCCCCCCCATATTTGGCATAAAATATTTTGGTCGACATACCAACATAATGTGTTTGGATTCAATTGATAGATCTTCGTGTGTGTTTTTCAATGTGAATTCTGGAGATTTATTAGATTTCAACTGTTGCTTCTATATAATAGCTACAAATTTAACTTTTCGATTGTAATTTACACGCAAAAAAATATTTTACGTACAGTTGTTGCACAGTTTTGACATAATTAAATTTTTAAAATTTAATGCATGTTGTGTTTTTGTGTGAGTGTGCATAGAGTATCTGGGAAGGGGGGGGGGTGTTCAAAATATTTTCAGTCTTGATCAGCACCGATTAATGCAGGGACAAAGTTCCACAGGCATTTTATAAGAGTATTTTTGCCTTATTTAAAAAAATAAATCCTGAGTTTAAAAAGGTGAAACTTATACTAAAATATTGTTGTAAGTTTGCCACTGCAGTAACTGGGTCTTGGTCTTAACTACCTATCATAGCCTACACCCATATCCAAAGAAATGAAAAAGGGAAAAAAAAAAACAAATCGGTTGATATGTACATCATATGCTTCAAGGTCAAACAGGAATGTGCCAATAGTTCCAGTGTTGCCAGTTAGGGTTTTTTTATTCCGATTACTTGATTGCTGCTACTTTTATAAAGTAGTAATATTTCCTTTATTTAATAACAAATTTAATAAAGCGACTATTACTATTTCAAAACAAATGACAGCAATGAAGCAATCTGAATAGTAATAGGAACCAACAGTCAATACTAGTACTTTCGCCATCCCGGAGTCAGTAATTTTTTCCACCAACTCCGCTGCTCTGCTAAAAAGTATAGTTTTTTTTTAGAGTGTGTGTGTGTGTGCGGGGTGGGAGTACTTGAGAAAAGTTAAAATCTAAATTATAAACTGATGTTACATAATCAGTGTTGAATTCGGACATTTTTCCCCGGGAGGGATTTGTGGGGCACCGGGGGGGGGACGTTACACAGTTCTAGAAGGGGGGGGGGATTGCACTTTTTAGCCATTGAAAGCACAAAATCTCAAATCTTCCGGAGGGTATTTCCACCCCCAGGCCACCCCCTGAATTCAACACTTTACATAATTATTGCCCTGCAAACATTTGCAATAAGAATTAGTACGTTTTAACTTTTATAATTTGTTTTTCTATTTTTGCTTTTTAGCAAAATTTTCATAATTTTTTTTTTAAATACAAAAAAAATTAAATTAAATGCAAAATAGAACCCCCCTCCTAAAAATCAAAGTCAAATGCTAAATTTTAATTTTAAAACTTTAAAAAAAGAAATGTTTGAAAATTACTACTTCACCCTTTGAAGATTTTATTATATATATATATATATATATATATATATATATATATATATATATAAGGAGATTTCTAAAATGTTTAAAATACTAGGAAATGTTCACAAAGTAGGTTCAAATTTGGTGCTTTTCTATTATACCAACACCATAATACTGTATGCTAATACGCTATTTATTTTAACACTGACCATGCAAAAGATTATAAGAGTATTTTTGCCTTATTTAAAAAAAAATCCTGCGTATGAAAAGTACAGGTTTTTTGTCTAAAGGAATATTGAAGGCATTACCGTAAAAAAAGTGAAGTAAAAGTACAGGTTTTCTGCCTAAAGGAAAAGTAAGGTATTTCGAACAAAACAGTAAAGGGAAAATACAGGTTTTTTGCATGAATGAAAAGTGGAGGTATTTTGGACAAAAAAGTGAAGGGAAAATACAGATTTTTTTGCATGAAGGAAAAGTACAGGTTTTTTGCCTTAAGGAAAACTGAAGGTATTTCGGACAAAAAAGTGAAGGAAAAGTACAGGTTTTTTGCCTAAAGGGAAGATGCAGGTTTTATTGTCCGAAGTATCTTCAGTTTTCCTTAAGGTTTTTTTAAAGGTTTTTTGCTGACTTTTTTACCTGGGTATCTATAGAATTTGGAGTGAATTGTTAGAAAATAGGTAAAGTTTGTTGTAGTAGTTTTTTCCCTGCCACCATCCTTTACTTTCCGTACCACCCTTCAACAACAATGGTTTCTACCGGATTGGAGCTAGAGTAAGATTGTGGAAGGAATGACTTTATACCTGAAGACGACCGGGTTTCGGTTGAAAACGTTCCGAGTATGTGCTTTTAACATTTTGACAACACACCCAGAGAAAAGTTTTGTTGAATAAACCAAAATTTGGTTGGCCCAACAAAACTTTCCGTTTAAATATGGGTCAATGGAAATTTTGTTTAAATCAACAAGAAAAATATTGTTGATTTTTTTGCAGTTCCAACAAAAAATTTTGTATCATAAATAAAAAAACTATTTTGTTAATTCAAGTAAAAATGGTTCAATTTTACTTGAATTATCAAAATTCTTTAGTTGAAAGTTTTCTCAAAATGAATATAATTATCTGTTATTTTAAGAGTTCTTTTCAGTTTCGGCAACAAAAACTTTTGTTTAAAGAACAATTGTTTTCTGTAATTTTAAGAATTTTCTTTGTTTTAACAACAAAAGGTTTTTGTTACAGAAACAATTATAATATTTACTTTAAAATTATTTTTTGTATTAGAACCAATCTAAGCTATTTTTTAATTCATTTTCAGCAGTGAATTACGCCTGTAATCCTTGAATAATAACAAATGAATTTTTATCGTGCTTTTTTTCAAGTGTAAACCGACAGATGTCCCAAGCCCGGACTCGATCCCGGGTCCTCGAAACAGCGCGCTGAGGCTCTACCAATGAGCCACAAGAAACGATATCCAGACTCGAAATTTCTCACTCTTATATATGTCGGACTGGCTGCAACCGCAGCACAATATGGAAATGTCATCATGAGCACAGAGCCCTCTTAAGACGCAAAAGTTGGGGAAGCCCGACGTTACTCTGGGGTCTTCTACCAATTGCTTTGTTATTTACTAAATCCAATTTTGGTATGCTGCAACAATTTGAAATTTTGCCATCAAAATTTCGAGTAAACAACAATTTAGAAAGAGCGCGCTTCTTAGATAAAAATTTCGTAAGGAAAGAGTGCATTTTTTACCCTGATTAATTTTTTTTATTTTTTGTAAAAAGTTATTTTGAAAAATAAATTTGGGTGTGCCTTTGTATTTCTTTGGGTAAGCACAGGCTTCCCGGGCCTATTCGGTAAACAGGCCCTGCATGAGCATGCAAATTTCTGCGGCAAACATGAGACGAAAATACAAAACCCAGCATATGGCAACTTATAGTTAATTTTTAATTCATTTACAGCAGTGAATTACGCCTGTAATAAGCTGGATAAAAATTCACTGGTTATTATTCAAGGATTACAGGCGTAATTCACTGCAGAAAATTAATGAAAAATTAACTGTGGTGCCGTATGCTGGGGCCTCAGAGCGCTATTCTGAGGACCCGGGTACGATTCCCGGCTTGGAACATTTTTCATTCTGTCGGTTTACGCTTGAAAAAAAGGCAGGATAAAAATTTCCTGGTTATTATTTAAGAATTACAGGCGTAAATCACTGCTGAAAATGAATGAAAAATTAATCCATACATTAGTTATTGAGATTTATTTATAGTGAAAATCATGAAAAAAAGTAGCATAACAGCGCCACCTGTTGGGCTATTTACACCAAAACGTAATCGGCTTCTATTTATGTCAAGGTCTAACTCAATCTGTAGTTTGATGTAAATCAGTGCATTAGTTCTTGAGAAATCGCGAATCTATTGCAGAAATCGCAAACATTGCAACATAGCAGCGCCACTTGCTGCGCTATTTACGCCAAAAATTAATCAGCACCAATTTATATCAGGAAATAACTGAATATAAAGTTTTATTAAATTCCGTACATTAGTTATTGAAATATTTTCTTGTAATATGTTTCTTGAAATATTTTCTTGACAAAATTTTTGTCACATACAGACAGACAGAGTCATAGACAGTCATTTTCTAAAAACAGTCAAATTGTGTTCAGGACTTTCTAAAATCCGTCAAAAACCAGAAGTTGACAAAATTCATGACTCCAATACTTTCTTCTGGTAAAGATAGAAGAAAGTAATAAATGGGATAGGGGGATTTTTAAAACTACCTTGGTCCGTGCCAATTAAAAAAGTTTTAAATGTCCAAAAATTATGTGAATTCTTTAATTATATAACTATATAAGTCAAATAAACCAAGTTACATGAGAGAGTTATGGCTACTACACAACAATTTAAATTTTGCATATATTACAAATTTAAATTACAAAATTATGGTAAGATTAAAAAAACAGATTTTGTTAACTCAAGTAGAATTCATGAAATTTTGTTAAAATTTTGTAAGAGTGTTAACAATATTTTTTTGTCAACGCAACAAAACCAACATTTTACTTCAACTAAAAATTTTGCTTGAAACAACCAAAATGTACTAACAAAACGTGTTTTGTTGTTTTAATCAATTCCTTTTTCTGGGTGCAATCAACAGATTTTCGCACCTTTTTAAGTAGTGAGTACATTTGTAATTTTGACATATTTGTGTGATATAAAGTATTTATTCAAGGTATTGTGCACTGAACTGAAGTTTATCATTTTTTTCTTTTAACTAATTTAAATTTTAGTAATATTCAAATGTTTTATATATATATGTGTGTGTGTTTTCTAGGCTGACTACGTGCATAAAAACTAGTTCCCTAAACATTGCTTTTATAATGCACCGATCTCTCTGTCCTATTTCCTTTGAAATAGTTACTTATATATATTTATTGAAGAAAGGAAATTTACAATACAAATTTGTTAAAAACTCAATTCTTCAAACTTCCTCAATTTAGAAGGCTAGGACTACAATTGTATGGGTGATATTTTTGATCAACCATACACTTTTGATCATGCTCTCAAAACTTATCGAAACAAGAAAAAAAATAAGTGTCTAATTGAACGTGTTTTTAAACAAGCGAAATGTCATATGAAGTAACCTATGAAAATGACCAGTCCAACGAAAGAAAGGCACTACATCATTAGAAGTTTCAAGGTTTTTTATGCACACTACTGAACTTAAGATATAAAGCGCTTGTTAGTTAAGTGTTACTTTCATAATGAAAAGAACGCGTCTCTTAAGATTAGATTATTCCGTCGGTCAAAGAACATCTTTTTAATCTTTAGCATATGATCTAGACTGCCCGTATTTAATATCATGACTCATACAGCGTCCCACACAATTTAAATACAACAAGCTTATATCTTTAACAAAGGCGCTGTTCATTTTTTGTCATGATAAATAGTTCAGAGTCACCTGCGTAGACGATACCAGAAAAAAGATCGGCTCCTTTGTAGCAATATTAACCTTTTAACCGGGGAATAAACTTATGTTCAAGTCCTTTCAAAATGGGGACTTTTTTCTTCATAGTGGTAAGTAATATCATCAGGGCCTGATTACCAACGGGGCACACTTCCACCAGTAAAAAGAATAGAAATGTTTTCCTTATTCATGGCAGTAATTTTGCACGAATAGGGTGTTTTAATAAGACGAAAATTTCTATTAAATTTTACTGGTGTTCAAAATAGTACGTCAAATTTTCATGACGAAAAATGTCGTCATGCCCACTGCAGTAGTAGTTCGTGTATGACAAAATATTTCGTCATACCCAGTTAACAGGTTAAACAATCACGAACAATGCTTTTCACTGTATGAGCAGTGACAGATAAGAACGTGAGTCAAGAACCTGAAACTTTGACATAAACATATTTTGGGTGTCTGCTATTCCTACGTACCACTAAACTACTGGAGGTTGCATAGAGGATATTACCCCATTTCTCTCTCAAGGCAATTTTGTGTTTATTCCTAATTCAATAAATGATAATTTTATCGGATTTAAATTCAAGGTAATCCATATACAGGCCAGCCCAAGCGGCGTTTCAGATTTCTCAGTTCATCTCACTGGTCATACAGTGTCATTCCTGATCAGTAAGACTCTCTCCCCCTCTGCATCACCGATACGTTCCAAAAAAACCTTGTTGCAATACATCTGGCACTTAAAGGTTCCTTTAGAAAAGTGCTATTTTGAATTGCTAATAAGAATGAGTTGCTACTATGAAATATTAATTTCCATCTAATTATCCTTTTGTATAGTAACACGCACAAAATAATTTGGAGAATATAAATTTTTCTTTCGTTCTCGATCATTTTTGAAGGTCTTTTGCATTCTATCCGAGCTATGGTTGAATCGGGTGTGTAAGTTGTATGCTTTCAATCTCATGTTCGCATAAGCATTTTCATATTAGTAGGGGTATTGCTCATCTATAGAGAATAGCTGCCACCCTATCATACAAAATCCCCTCTCCGGACATCCTACACTGATCCTACAATCACGTAGTTGCCTTATTCGTTTAGACTATCCATCAGTGGATATCCAAAGAATATCAAATACGGATTATCCAATGAAATTATCTTTAGAAAAGCTTGTGGATTCTCTTATACGACTGAATCGTTCAGATATACCGGGTGATTATAATTAAAGTTACGATTTCAAAAATCGATAATTTTAAAACTACTGGTCACAATAACTTGATATTTTAGCAGAACAATCGTGAGACAATGGAAATTTATTTGGCGAAGGAAAAAAAAATAATTCTAAAATGTGCCGATAGATGGCGCTGTCAGGGGAATGTCAGGGGAAAGACCAAAAGTTTATTCTTTAAACACAGGAATGTTGTTAGCCAAAAGGGAAAAAAATAGAGTTCAGGGATTTACTAAAAATGTATTAGCGAAAAGACAAGAATACGTGTTTATAGCGACAACAGCAATAATGACAAAAAATGAAACAAAAAAAAAGAAAGAAAAGCTTTATGAAACAAGCACTTTACTGATAATTAAAGTATAAGTTGTTCGATATGCCATCCGCCTTGTTCCGCTACGAATTGGAAGCGCAAAACGGCATGCTCCACAACAGATCGGAGGGTATCTGTACTGATGCAATGGGTGTGGTGTGTGGTTCTTGCCTTCAAGTCGGCTAGATTCTCAATTCGCCCACTGTAAACAACATTCTTCAGGTACCCATAATTGCCACGTATTAGTAATTTGCATATCTCCGGACAATGTGAACCCTGACAGCGCCATCTATCGGCAAATTTTGGAACTATTTTTTTCCTTCGCCAAACAAAATTCCATTGCCTCACGATTGTTTTGCTAAAATATCAAATCATTCTGACCAGTAGTTTTAAAATTATCGATTTCTGAAATCGTAATTTTAATTATAATCACCCGGTATATAGTGTTTCCGCCGTCATCCTATAACTGCCCAAAAATGTCCCAAAGAGTTATAAACAGGATGTCTGTAGGTGTGACATTTTTACATCCTGTTACTATATAGAGGACGATATCAACATCCAGAGAACAAGACGTATCCTGAATACGATGTTCTCTCGATGTGTTTAGGATGTCAGTGTGCTACTGGGTGTTTAAAAGTTCATTTATTATCCAACGTACTTGTTAATTTTATTCTGGTTAGTTTGTTGAGTTGTAGTTTATGACACAAATACCCGTAAAGGACATGTTGCGCTAATCGACGTAATTAGCATAATCCAAATACCTTTTATACGAAAAAAAAAATCTTACTAATCTCAAAAAGAAATTTAAAAGTGTCCGCGATTTTTAGCACCGCTGTATTTCAATTCTGGAAACATAAAAATGAATTATTTATCATAAGATCGTCTATTTTTTCTTTATTACTTTTCTACCTGTTTATAAATCTTTACAACAATAACCGTCTTGAGATAATATGATCTAAAATAAGATAAAAGTTTAAATAAGATTCGAAACTTAAAAACAATCCCACATCTAAAATTCTGAATTGTAGCTACCGGCATCTAAAACTTTAGTTGCAAAATGTACGTTTACAAAGACAATAAATGCTTTAGACATGAATAAGGAATTTTCATGATAATTTGTGTAAATAAAGAGAATGGTTTCAATAAACAGCAAAGATAACACTACGATTTCAATTTTATTTTCTATAAAATAATTTTTAAAAGCGGGGATTGAAACAATAACCTTTCACATAAGTGGCAGCTTTGGTACATTATTTGATGCATCAAAAGTTACGAGTTCGCTTCCTCCAAAATTAACAACTATAAATTTTCTTCTAAACTGGGAAACTGACCTTGATTAAAGATTTCGGAATGCAGTTTAATTCACTTGTTTAGTAAATTATATTAACTGGCTTGGGGCATTCAACCAATCAGAAGAATGATTTTCATAATCAAGGGTCAAATGAATAAATATTTTAGTCGTATCTTCTGCATATCAAAAGCTTTAGCGCTATTGGACTATTTCTCATCTAAAAACATGCGTTTCTTCCAATATACATTTTCAATTACTTTTAATTTACTAATGTTCTTTAATTTTTCAATACTTTTACATACTTATTTTATATACAGAAATTCTGACAATGAATTATATACTTTTTTTCTTTTCTTGAGAAGGCAGTCTAGCGGCGTGTTTTTTAAATTGCCAATTTTTTTTATTGGTTCAAATTGTACATACATTTTTAATACATTATAAAATAAAAAATTAGTAGTTTTGAAGTTATTAAGCTTCTAATATATAGTCACGGTAAAAAAGTACAGTTCTCACAAATAATCGTAAAAATTTATTTATTTGGGAATAATATGTCTACTTTTATTTGATACTTTCAAATTATCAACGTGGAAAAACTAAACTGTATGTACAAGTTAAGAAGAATACTGCAAAAACTAAATAACGTTATATTTTAATGTACGCCATTTGCAGCAACAACATCGCGCAGTCTGAGAACAAAAGTCGCAGAAACTCGTGATAACGTTGCAGCTGGAATAGTGTCACATGCTGCAGAGATGTACAATTTCAGTTCGGCAGGTCGTTTGCTGATTTTCACGGTGCATTTCGTCTTTTAAGTACACCCCCGCCCCAGAAACAGTCACAGGGAGTCCAATCTGACGAAAAGGGAGGCCAATCAATGTCGACTCCCTTATGCTTGCAACAATCGATGACACGATTATTGAAATGTGCTTTGAAGAAATTAAAGACTTTAGCCGTTCGATGTGGACGAGCACCGTCTCGCATGAATAACGATGTGTTCCCACGGTTCTTCAAGGCATTTTGTATCGCTACAGATTCATGTTGAATTACCCAGATAGAGCGCTGCGGTAATCGTTCGTCATCGAAAAAAAACCCAATGAGTCCTTTGAAGGAAATAGCGGCCAAAACCATGACTTTTAGAGATGCAGGGAAGATGGCATGGAAACATGTGGATTTTACGTTCACGAAAATGCGCCAGGTCTACTTATTGACGAAGTTATCCAGGAAAGAATACGGAGAATCAAACGTTTCCTATATAGATTTCGGTAGCATCCAGCTGCTCCGGCAGCAGCATGGTGAACATCTCGCGTAGATTATGACAGCAACACTAAAAGGTTGGCGTGTCTAAAGCCTGTATGAAAACAGGTGGAATCTGTGGCGTTTGACACGGTGTTTAACATGCGTAGTCCAGACTGATCGGCAAAATGGCGAATGGAAACCCGCTGTTGGATCACTTGCTAAACCCCTTCAACATTCGCCTGTGTAACTGTCGCACGCGGGCTTCCGATGCTTACAGCACTATCATCATTAATCTTTCCAGTTCGTTGAGGATTTTCAAACAGAATTTATTGTATCTCTTTTCGGTCGTTTTGTGACATTAAACTTCCGCTTAAAACTGTGCCTTGTTTCAACAATACTGTGGTCCAAGTGGTGAAATTCCAAGACTAGAAATATCCACTATTCTAATGAATAAACCATTTCCGTACAGCAACTTGCAATCTCTTAACAGCAGAACGCCGAAGTATAAAATGGAGATCTGACAGAGAGCATTTCCTTACAGATCTCATGCAGCGCCATCTGTTGGCGAACTTAGTAACCAATTTTCAAATTCTGTGTAACTGGAAATGTACTTTTTTCCAAAGTAGATTGTAGCAAACGGTGCATTTCTATCGTTTTCCTATATTTCATTTATTAAATGCACCCGTTCATTTTTGGGACACCCTGTATTTAAAATTCAATTAATTTTGTGGGCTTTCTTAAACGTGAAATCCAATATTGAAGGTTCAAATTCATTACAAGTTCCATAAATGCATTTCAATAGTATATATTATTAGTGTTATAAAATCGCTAAATAATATAAATGAAATATCCCCTCAAATAATTCAGACCATTATTATATTTTCTAACCGTCTTTATCTGATTCTTTATATTTTCAGTAAACATACGTTCCCCCGAAACTCTAGTGTCTCATTTATACACAACTGAAAAACTATTTGTCGGAATAATAAGATGAAATTCTGTATACGCATATTAGAAATCTCTAGAAATCGTTTTCTGTTAAAATTCATGATGTTTTCGAATAATAATTTCACAATTCATGTTAATCATAGCTGCGAACTGCAATGATATTTCGTCACCACTAATTCCTAAAAGAAATCGTCGCCTTATTTAATCGCAGATATTTGTGATTGTATGAGGTGAAGATTGTTATTAGAAATTAGTGATAGACAAAAATCATAGCAGTCGGCACCTAATCATATTTCATATAATGAAGAATTGAAAATTACAAAAAATCAGCATACCAAAATAACCGTCTGGGAAAATAAATAGTAAATAGAAGTAATTTAACATTAAAGGGTCAAAACTTAGAGTAATCTTAATTGGAAAATTTAGAATAAAAATTACTTGAAATTTGATATTGAAGCATAAATTTTAGATGTGGGATAAAAATATGCTGTCAAAATTAGGTGTTGTCATTGATAATTGAATCCTTTAAATCGACAGCCTCCAAAGGCCCTTGGAGGCTCTAGTTAACAGGAGAAACATTTTTCCATTTATTAGTACCAGTATAGTATTTGTAGAATAATTTGCAAGAGAAATAGTGTGTGTAGAGATGTTTACATTTTGTCCAAGATTGTGGGATGTCAGATATTTTAATAATACATATTATCCTTTTGAAAGTGGGTATGGTGATTGTTACTGTCGGTAACCATTAGTCGTTTGTGAAAAGAAATTAAGGGAAGTTATTTTTTCTCGTTTTATTATTTTTTCATTTTGAATCTTCATGGAAACGTTTATGTGAATTTTCTTCATTAAGATGCTAAAGATGCACTAATTAACATGTAAACAATTAATAAGAAGATACCATAAACTCTCAAATAACATAATGCTTCATGTTTTCATGATAGAAAATAGAACTACAATAGTTACAGGTTTCAGTTGGCCTTTTGAAATATAAAACTATTGGAAACATGACAGGTACTGCTATCTAGTGAGCAGTAGAACAATTAATATATAAAATAAACAATATCTAACGGTTATAAAATATTTTTGTTTTTTTTACTCTTAAATATACATGGAATCTTTTATCTGAATCTTCTCTATTAATATTTTTAAGACTTTGCTTCACAAAACAAATGCTAAGCCCTTTTTCGTAAAAAAATAAGTAAACATGCTTTGAGATTTTTCATGATTTCTTTAATATACAGGGTGTCCCCAAAAATGTATACATAATTTAAATGATTGTAGCATTAATATGTATTAATACACACTTCCTTGCGAAATGGAACTACAATAATGAGCGCTTTACTCAATTCAAACTGATGACCGGCCTATTTCGGGAGCTGCTTTTAATATGAAGCAATGTAATCCGCCTAACAGCCTCTTTTTATTTGCGTGGGTTTGTTGATGATCGCGGTCTACCCAAACGTTGCTTGTGAATTTTTGACCACTTCCATCTACCTGAAACTTGTGTCTAATTCTAGCGATTGGATGTCGGCTAGAGGGATGTATTTGAAACTCTCTCTGCACTTGATGTACGTTTTTGAGCTTCCTATAGACTTCAGGATAAATTTACTTTGCTCCTGTTTTGAGCAATTATTTGAAGTTAGTCAAACCTGAAACGAAAAGAGTAACATGCCATTCATTAGAGAATAAATTGTCTCTACATTTTTGGGACACACTAGATTTTGACATCTTTATGCATGGAATTAATTGTAATATTTGTAGTTATTTTTTAAAAAATATCAAAAGATTATCCTTTAATATTTTACAGCTTTGTATCAAAGTTACATAAATGCATAATCTGTAACTCGTGGAACATTCAAAAATAAATGTGCAGTTTTGTGCAACATATACGTGTAAATGTGTAAACAAGATTTGAAAAAATTATAAATATTTAGAAAAAATAGTAGTAATTATAGATAATAAAAATACTAATATTTTCAAACTAAGAATGGATTTTTAAGTAGTATTTATCACGACGACAAAAGATTTTGACAATTATTTTCCTTTTACCAATTTTGTTCCTTCAACCATTTTCATAAATTATTTTATAGAATAAAAGTATACATATGAAAAAGTCCTGGGCGTTCACACCATATGAAACTTTAATAAATAAAATGTAGAAAAATGATTGTACCGTGTGATTTTGCGCAAAGAAGTTTTATTTAAGGAATCCATCAAAATTTGAATGTGGTGGAGAGGTGTGTGCAACGATAATGTATCGTACAGTATTTAAAGAATTTGGTTAGATTTGTTAATGATTTTAGTAGTGGGTATTTCAGTTTAAAAAGTACGGTTGGTTTTTTTTCAGGTTTTGTGGTCACTTGGATTTCTCGGATTTTTCCTTCAGTCTGGCATTTAGTAAAAGATGGCGTTGGCTGTCTAGTATACAATTTAGTTAAGTTGAAGCTAATTGGTAAGGGGTTCGGATCGTGGAATTCTCACCGTATAGTCAGAAACATCTTGTTATTGACTTTTATCCTGATGATGGCGTCAGATGTAGGCTGAAACTTGTAGATATATGTTTTTAATGTAGTTTTTATATATTTTAAAGTGACACCTCAATTTAGCAATGTGTGTATATTTTACTATTGTTTCATTTACTAAAATTATGCATGCCTATGATTTTCTGTGTTTTATAAATGAATTAAATTATTAAAATGATTCCATATAGAAAGAAATAAGATTTCATTTATATGTAGAGCCTAAAATAAATCTAGATAAAGAAAATACTTTTTCAAATGATTTAAAGGAATGGTGGACAAAATGCAAAGTTTTGAACTCATTCAACGAAGTTTTAAAAGCTCACCTGTAATCAATGTCCCATGCGAACTCATTTTCCTCCAGTTCCTTTCAAATGACTCAAGTACCGCCATAACTTTATTTTTCAAATACATAGTCATCCGTTTGGAAATCAAATAGTAATAACTAAATCCCGAAATGCAATATTAAGGTCTAAATTCGAAAACATCTGCACAGCATGAGTAAGAAAATTTGCTATAATTTCAGTATTAATGTATAACAAACCAAATGCATAGATATGTATATTTTTGGAGGCGAAACCTGTATTAAAGTAGTCATTTATTACGACAATGTAAAAAACGCATACAGCTATTTTAAATATGAAATTCTTATGCATTATTTTCTTTAATGAAAACTCTTTTTGTTCGAAAAATGTATATATTTTTCTCAGTACATCCAATATGTTTGTGGGATATGCTTGTTTTATGTCAGTCATAATTTTTAGAGCTTTTAAATAAAAGGAGAAAATCCTTAACTTGAACGAGACCCTAAAAATACATACTATTAGAAAACATCCTTTTTAAAATAATCCTGTTCGATGATATTTTAAATATTCAATTTAAGAAAGTATACTTCTACATTTTGCACAAAATAACTAAATTTTATTTAGGAATGCATAAAATAAATTTAACTTCGCTGTAGATCAGAAGCAAATATTTATGTAAAATTTTACGCAATGTAGATCTCACCCGATACTACTATCTACATATAATCGATGTACAAAAATCTTCATGATTTAATAATACTGCATTATAAATTGTAAAAGAAATAAAATAATTACCCAATTTAAAAGAAATTTACCTGCATTTTCGATGTAATTGGATATAGATCTAAATAACAATGAATAATTCACCAAGTAAATTGAAACACATTTCGAAACAATTAAAATAACTCAAAGTTAATGTACAAGTTTAATACAAAAATGTAAAAAAAAATTAGATTTCCAAACAATAGGTGCAAAAAATTTTCCTTTAAAAAAGACATCTCATTGTAAAGAAGAAAATAATTAAATATCTCGCTTTGTATTGCCACAGACACTTTAAAGAGGCAAAACTTCTGTGCTCCATATTTATTCATTATACATGCACGCAGCTCAGAGAAATAGAAATATGACATAAGATATTGAAAATCCATTTCCTGTGATCTTTTTACTTCTTTCTTCAATACATAGAATTCCTTATTTTCTAGAAATTTTTAATATTTTCTTTCGTTTTTCAATCTTTTAAAATAGAATGATATGTCATAAGCTCATCGTGAGTTATGGGATTTCCAGATTTAGATAAAAATGCCGATTTTATGAAAGAAGAAAATAACACGATAGAGAAGAGGAAGATTTAAAGTAAGTGTTTCTTTCTCTTCTGATAAAAGAAGAAATTTTGATGGAAATAAATGATGCAAAGACCAACAAAACATTGTAATTTTTTAAACCTATACAGGATGTAAAAAGACGTACACACAATTTAAATGATTAGAATGATTATTACAGCGGCACGCGTTATCATCATTGAGAGCGTGGATTCATTTTAGAATGGAACTTTTCCATTGTAGACGATTTAAAATGGGATTTTGAAGTCCTACGTCAAGATCTGCTTGCCGAACAGATTTTCTAGTCTCACTTCACTTGCTCAGTTTGGTGTTCCCGAACATTTGAAACAGTTCTTTATGCTTCAAACTTCTATTTCATTCTGAGGATTGTAAGTCGCGTAGTTGCTATTTTGTAAAAGAATGGTTGTATCCAATTACCCAGCAATCATCCTTCAATTTGATTACAATTGAACAATTTATTACAAATTGAAAAATCGGTCCGCTTTCCATTCAATTACAAACGACAGACTTATTGAGAGAAAACATATTTTACCTGAAATAGAAACAGATTTGGAAAATTTCATTTAGAGCGTTTATGTTTTATTGTTAAATCTCAAGATTTTTACTATTACTTTTTTCTGTCCTATTCATTTTTCCATTTCATTTAAATATTATTTTGTTTCCTAAAATTAAACATGTCAAATACAAAATATTTTTATTATTTAAGCGCGTGACAGGAAACATCTTATATAAACTTTTGACTCAATGGAATCGGTTAGGAATTTCTTCAATAATAGCAATAATCTATTCAATAGTTGCAAAATGCTGTGAAAGTGGTTTAAAAATGGATTAAATACATAATACATGGGCTGATTTGTACGAAAATACATACAGTTCTTGCGATAGTGATTTATAATATCCTAATCGAAAGTACCGTTTGGGGGTTATCGTGTTCTCTCCCATTCACATGCAAAAACCGTGATTACAATACATTTTTTACACTATGTTTTTAAAAAGTAAAATTGACATCCTATTATCCAAGGTATAGAAAGACTTGGTGATTGGCTAAAAGACGATGGAAGCACTGGAAATTGATTGAAAAAAAGACCAATCATTGAAGGAATTTTTTTTTTTTTTTTTTTTTACAAGATTCTCTATATGTACGGATGTACCACAAGTCCGTTCGCATTTCAAAGATTAAAAAATATAGGAACGAATTATGGGAAACGAATTATGCGATTCCCGCCATGTGACTTATATAACCTGCGAATGTTTTTGAGGAAAGGAAAAATCGTTTAACCGATAGGAGGCTCTAGTAAGATACAAATTATACAAAAATAAATATTGAGATTTTGAAACAGGTATTTATTTGCACTTCAGAATATATTATATTCTGAAGTAGAAACAAATGTCTGTTGTACAATATATTTGATATATTTTTTAAATAATCTAGACTGATGTATGAAGATAATTTTTCTATTTAAAGCCGAATATTATGTCAATCGCATACCATGAAGCAGCCGGAGAAGTTTTATTTATTTGAAAAAGTATTTTTGAGAAAATGCATTTAAATGTTTCGTGACCTACATGATACTCTTTGAGATCCACCCGCTTAACATATTCTAACTTATTTAAATGTTTGAAGTGTATTTTTTGAATTATTATTTTAAGAGCTTTTGAACATTTAAGAATGTCGTTGAGTTGGTAGGATGGGGAAATTTCAAAAATGTCGGCCGTATGGACACTAAATGTTGAGCAGCAGTAAATTGGCGATACCTGCAAAAGTAAAACTGTAAACTTATTACGATAACTACGATTTTTTACTACGATAACTTTTAACAAGACTACGTATAAAAAAATGTAAATCCATTAAGGAAATTAAATTCTGTAAAAACTATACTTGAAAAATAAACAAAATATTTTTAACTAGTTATAATAATAATTACTATCTAAAATTTTGAAATTTTTATAATATATTTTTCTTTAATTTGTTACACTCGTTTGTGTTTCTTCAGGTATATTTGAAAGTTAACAAATGGAAGTAAGAAGAAGAAATGCCTACTGAAAAATATATAAGTTCGACTTCAAAACTACTTTTGAAAGATTAATTTTCTCGTACACTATTCAATCTTTTGCTATTTTTATTTTTACAATTTAACAAATAATTTTTATTTGTATAAAGCATAAATTAATTAATACAAAAGAAATATTAGTCGATTATAATTATAAGACTTCTTCCATGATCAAACTTCCATTTTCCAATTTTCGTCATTTCTGATCCTTTATTCTTCAAATTCTTCACAAGTTCCTTTAAATGTAATAAATTTAAGAATATTTTTAAACAAGAAAGAAAAATCATGCATCCAACAGATAATGAAACACTTTCCAGAATAATTTAACAAATCTTCGTTATTTAATATGGTAAATTAAATACCTAAGTAAACATTTTAGAAAAGCAGATTTCAGCAATTACAGGCCATAGTCAGAAATGTACTCCCACTCTTTTGTGCATCTTTGTATAGAATGTATAGCTTTGTATATACTGTATGTAGTATGCTACCATTTAGCAGTTTCTACTAGTGCTCCCGATGCTATACGTATATGAGTTATACGTTTAACCGATATACGTATATTACAAATACGTATACCCTAAAATATACGTTTAAACGTATCCATATACGTATCATATATTCTAATACGAGCAAATCTTGTGTGTGGTTATATATATATATATATATATATATATATATATGCAAAATTTATCTTAAAAACGGCTCTAACGATTTTGACGAAATTTTGTGTCCTACCGTTTTGGGGCACCAGAAAACCATTGGGCTAGGTCACGTGTTCGAGAAAATTCGAATAGTGGGTCATTTTGGGTCATGGTCTAGCTAATTGTATCTAAAAAACGGTTCAAACGATTTTGACGAAATTTTGCATCCGACCATTTTCGGGCACGAGCAGACTATTGGGCTGGGTTACATGTTCGAGAACTTTCGATTAGTGGGTCATTTTTGGGTCAACGCGAGTCAAATTATTTTTTTGTAAAAAACGGCTCTAACGATTTTGATTAAATTTTGTGTCCTACGAGTTTCGAGCACGATAAAATCATTGGGCTAGGTCACATGTCCGAGAAAATCTGATTAGTGGGTCATTTCTGGGTCATTGTGGGTCAATATCTAAAAAGCGGCTCAATTTAC
This sequence comes from Maratus michaelseni, assembly GCA_963931845.1. Taxonomy (NCBI): domain Eukaryota; kingdom Metazoa; phylum Arthropoda; class Arachnida; order Araneae; family Salticidae; genus Maratus; species Maratus michaelseni. The sequence goes on from OZ007586.1 coordinate 8,149,526, forward strand.
ACTAAATTTTGCATCCAATGGTTTTCGGGCACGAGAAGACTGCTGGGCTAGGTCACATATTCGAGAAAATTCAATTAGTGGGTCATTTTGGGTCATTTTGGGTCATGGTCAAGCTAATTGTATCTAAAAAACGGTTCAAACGATTTTGACGAAATTTTGTATCCGACTATTTTCGGGCACGGGTAGACTATTGGGCTGGGTCACATGTTCGAAAACTTTCGATTAGTGGGTCATTTTTGGGTCAAAGCGGGTCAAATTAATTTTATCTAAAAAACGGCTCTAACGATTTTGATTAAATTTTGTATCCTACGAGTTCCGGGCACGCGAAAATCATTGGGCTAGGTCACATGTTCGAGAAAATTCGATTAGTGGGTCATTGTGGGTCAAGATCTAAAAAGCGGCTCAATTTACACTAAATTTTGCATCCAATGGTTTTCGAGCACGAGAAGACTGTTGGGCTAGGTCACATGTTCGAGAAAATTCAATTAGTGCGTCATTTTGGTCATGGGTCATTATGGGTCAAGCTATTTTATCTTAAAAACGGTTCAGAGAATTTGAAATAAATTTAGCACCCTACAAGTTTAGGGAACAAGAAGACTATTAGGCTAGGTCACATGTTCGAGAAATTTCGATTAGTGGGTCATTTTGGTCAAGGGTCATTATGGGTCAAGCTATTTATCTTAAAAACGGCTCAGACTATTTACACTAAATTTTGCATCCTATGGTTTTCGGGCACAAGAAGACTGTTGGGCTAAGTCACATGTTCAAGAAAATTCAATTAGTGGGTCATTTTGGTCATGGGTCATGATATTTGAACTCAAATTTAATTTTGACCGAGCATAGCTCGGTCTTCCCTGCTCGTAAGCGCATATCGGTTAAACGTATAATTTAAGCATACGAAAAATTCAATTATACGTATATTTCAAATACGTATTTACTTTTAACCCTTTCAGGGGCAAAGTTCTTATGTTTCTAAAATGTTGAAATCAGTGAGTCACACCGGGATTTAAAAACAAAATTTATTTCAAAATAAGTAGAAGCGTTTCTTCACGTATATTATAAAAGTAAAATTTGATTCCAAAATTCCGGTGTCAATGTGGCGTTTGGGAATTAAAATTAAGTGGTATATATTATATACCACCGCCCCTCAAAGGGTTTTAATACCAATGGACCTCATCAGTCTTACGTCACTAAACGCTGGAAATCGGTGGTATTAGCGAAGTATTTTGCATAATATGTTTTATACATAGGATCTTGTTATTTTTCCCTATAAACGATTATTATAAGTATATAACGGAAGAAAACAATTTTTGAGAAAAGAATGAGAATAGACACGTTTCAGATTTATTGTCACTTCTTGTTAAGTAAGTTTTTTCTTTTCTAATTTTTTGAAAATTCTTTGTTTGTGAGAGTGTGTATACTCAAAATTGCGTCCGGGTTCAAATGTTATTCTTTCGACGGTGCTAATGTTTTCCACTCTGTTTTAATGTGTATAACGCAAGTTCATTTTTTTAATCATGACACTCATGGTATTTTCTATACAAGGTGTATGGACATTACATTTAAGATTTTTTGTTAATTTTGACAAATTTTATTTTTTGTGCGAAGTACTTATAAATTTCTATTTCTAATAGTCAATGCAGATTTTAGAACGCAATCACACATGCATAAAATGACTTGCCTTCTCATTTCTTTTTTAATGTAGGACGTATTTTCAAAATATTTTAACACGTTGACTACGGTTAAAATGAACGAAATTTTATTTTATTCAGAAATTCCGAATTCATACCAGAAAATACTAATAGCAATATTTGCTTTATTTAATGACAGATTTCGTGATTACATAAAATAAAAGGTCTTCTTTCAAAATTTCCGGTATAAATTCGTAATGTTGGATTAAAAATGGAATATCCAATAAGTGGCCTAGCGACGTCACGTATACGTCCTCGGTAGCGAACGTATTAAAGAGAGAAAAAAATGTTCTTAAATACAATAAAAGTATGATTGCGAAACTTCCCAGGAAATGGATTGGTCAGTGTCACTATAAGATAGAAAGTCAATGCATGTCTGTGTTCTGCGGCCGCATTCAAAAATAATTTTTCGCGCGAAATGTCCACAGAATAAATCGAAAGAAGTTGTGTGAGGGGGTGTTTACGGACATGCGAAAGTTAGCTTCGAAGCTACCCGCCACCCATGGTAAAACTTTTCATAATTAATAGCTTAGATTTGAGGGAAAAGAAGAGGCTAAAATCTCAACTGAGAAAAAAAAAAGTTTCGATTTTTAATTGTTTTTTGGAATACCTTTACCGCCAGGCAGGTAAATTAGGAGCTTTCGTGGATCTTTGAACAAGAAATCACGATGGCCCACTTAAACTACGAGAATGTGGAACTCAGCGGGTGTTTCGCAATTTCTCTGATCCGCAGACCCGGGAGGTGTCATTTCCCTTTACTTCTGGTATCTGGATTTTGGTTTTTCTGACATTACTGACGGTCACTAAGGAGGATTCTTCTAATAGAGCAGAGCCTTTTTTTCTGATTTCAAATAGTATTTATGCTACACAAAATCGTTTCTTTGGTCATAGGAGAGCATATTTCTTCAAAATAAAACCTTTTTTCACTAGGCACGAAGTAAAGTTTTTTTTTTCTAGGAATAAAGCGATTTAGAGAAGATTTTTTTTTCCTTCAAATGAATATTTTTTGCTAATATGGGAGTTATTATTGCTTGTTATCTTTGGCCGATCTTTGAAAGGGAGGGGGGTGCAAAGTAAACAATTGTTTTCATTTCCTTTGACAGCCAGGGCAGTTTTCCCTATCACGAAACTTTAATTCCTTCTCAGAAAGAGAGTTTTAAGGTCACATTTCCTAAATACGTGGCAAATATTTCCCAGCTTCTGTTAGTGCAGCATCTCTTGGTCTTAGCTCTTTAAAATGACGCATTCTTTGCATTGATTTTCCTAAAAATCCTAGTACTTGTTCTATTGCAACATGTACTAATCGATCGGATAAAACGCAAAATGTTCTATATCACACATTTTCGAAGAAATCTGATATAAAAAATTGATGGATCATTGCATCCAAAAGAACAGGTAATAGCTTTAGAAAAATCATGCATCAAGCATAGATTATGTAACACTTTCCAACTCTTCAAAAATACTTTTATACATTTTTACTGTTTAATTAGGTCTAATCTATGATGTGCAAGTGAAAAATTTGTACAAAGGCATAACACATTTTTAAATCCCGTTTCAGGAATTACTAACAATATTCGAAAAAATATCCGAATTCTTTTGTGCAGCCCTGTAAATGATCTATAGATTTGTATATAAACTATACATACAAATTACTAATAATATTGCTAATGCTATACATACAGCTGCATAAATTGCTAAAATTTAGTTCAGTTAGGGAAGGTATAGCACACCTTCAGCAATTTCTGTTGATAAACGCAAATGTCTTCGAGTATTTTGTGCTGTCCTGTGTGTGATCCATAGAATTTATACATAACAAGTAATAGGAAAAAAATTCGTTATATTTAAAAACTTGTATCGCAACTAAAATCGCACTTCAAAGAATTATTATTAATTGACAGTACTTTAACCGAATACTTTTGAGTGTATCTGTAAATGAACGATACATTATATGACAGTAAGCGCTTGTAGTGCACCTCAGTGATATGTATCAATTTGAATATGTATAAAATATTGAAACATCATTAAAATACGCTGCAAACGATTTTTCCCCATAGACCGTAATGTAACGGATTCTTTTCAGTGTCCCAGTAAAGGAGCTATAAGCGCTATGCATACAATATTCTGTAGTAAACCTCTTGTTGTGTACATAAATTATATATGTCAATTTTAATATGTTTGAAATAGTTTAACATCATTACAATAAGGCGCAAACGATTTTTCCCCATAGACCGTAATGTAACGGATTCTTTTCAGTGTCCCAGTAAAGGAGCTATAAGCGCTATGCATACAATATTCTGTAGTAAACCTCTTGTTGTGTACATAAATTATATATGTCAATTTTAATATGTTTGAAATAGTTTAACATCATTACAATAAGGCGCAAACGATTTTTCCCCATAGACCGTAATGTAACGGATTCTTTTCAGTGTCCCAGTAAAGGAGCTATAAGCGCTATGCATACAATATTCTGTACTAAACCTCTTGTTGTGTACATAAATTATATATGTCAATTTTAATATGTTTGAAATAGTTTAACATCATTACAATAAGGCGCAAACGATTTTTCCTCATAGACCGTAAAGTAACGAAATTCCTTTTAGTGTTCCTGTAAAATAACTGTAAGTGCATACTTCGTTTTCAATACCGAACATGGCATAACGAGATATCAATTGCATAACAATAAGAGTATATTTACGGCAGTTATAGCACAGACAGACAGGACAGACAGACGGCATACAGATGCTGGCATCTGCCACCAAACACGATGCCACGATGCTGTCATACACGGACGCTGCATACAGAGCCTGGAGCCTGGATTCATCAAACATGACGTGAGACGCCATTCCTGCGTCATATACAGCATCATGATGCCAGAATCTATGTTTGGCGGCATCGTGGAAAACACACATTGCCAGCTTGCATTCGAATCGTCATACTGTCATATCACCTGGAGTGACGGTATGAAGTGTCATTGGATGGCAATTTCAACAGAAGCCGTTACATTTATGATGTGTTACGGCCCATGATTCTGCCTTATCTTCGATGCCTCCACAACTCTACTTTTTAGCAGGACAATGCACGATCGCATGTTGCTCGTACTATCCTGACCTTCCTTGATACAGAACATGTTCGACTGTTGCCCTGGCTGGCACGTTCTCTTGATTTCTCACCAATTGAAAATGTCCTGTCAATGGCTTCTGAGCCACTGGCCCGCCACCACTCGCCCGTCACTATGGTTGATGAACTGTGGCATAGTGTTGAAACTGCATGGACTGATGTACCCGTACATGACATCCAATCTCTGTTCGACTTCATGGTTAGGCAGATAAATGCTGTTATTGCGGCCAGAGGTGGGTGCTTTGGGTAGTTTTTTCTCAGGATCTATATCTCCTAATTTTCTGAAAATGTAATCGCCTGTCCTTCCCATTATAATGTATTTGTCCAATAAATATCATTATGTTATTTGCATTCCTTCATGGTGTAGCATTTTGGATGGCCAGTAGTGTATATTAAAATTATTAACATAATATTAACTGAAATCATATAAACATTAAACTTTCTGCTCTTGTAGGTCTTTAGATTTTATTTATAAAAATTACTATTTGCTTGTTATTAAAATGAAAATGAAATTTTCATACTGAGGTGCAAATAAAATTTAATGATAAAAATAGCAAATTTAAAAATTTAATTTCGTAGAATTGGAAAGACATAATACTTTACATTTTAGATGTGATGTTTGTCCTATGTATAAAGAATATATTTTTTAATTTTTAAACTTCTTTACACGAAAATTTGTATTGATACTTTTGAATTAAAAATAGGGCGTTTCGAAACCAAATCAGTTGGAGCACGCTAAGTCACGTCAAACAGCAAATCGTCTCTATTGGTTGCAGGGTGAAATGGCGCAACCTTATGATACAGTAACCTTGCGCTGACTAGCAGTGTAAAAGTATCTTTTTTCCCATGAACGAAAACCTTTTATACGTTTAACAACTGGGTTAAGATCCGTATATACGTTGGACCGAATATAGTGCTTCATATACTACGTATGTGCCGTATCATACGTAGAAAAAATCTATACCCCGTATAATACATATTATAAGTATACTCGTATAAACGTTTAATAGGGAGCACTAGTTTCTACCAATAAACGGAAACATATTTGAATTATTTTGTACAGCGCTGTATATTACAATAAGATTTTTTTAAACGCTACATATTAAGATAAAGTTTAACTCAAGCAAAAGCATGATGAAAATGATTAAAATCACACTTACCAGGAAATATCATACAGAAGCGAGCTTGTATCCAATTCTTTGCGTGGCCCTGTATATGATTTTATTTATATTCAACAAACAACTCTCAGTATTCTAAATATATTTCACGTTAAACATGCAGAACTCTATAAAAAACCCTTTAAGCTAATTACGCTGATAAAATATTTTGTGTGTCCCTGTAAATGAACGATAAATGCTATGCACATCATATTATACAACAAGTATTTTGTAGCAAACCTCAGTAATGTATACCAATTGAATATTTCAAATAGTGTAACGTAATTAAAATACGCTGCAAACTGTTTTCCCCTGCAAACCATTGTGTAATCGAATATTTTTGTGTGGCCCTGTAAATGAATGATAAATGCTTGGCACTCCATATTCTACAGAAAGCACCCTTTAGCGCACCTTAGAAAATGATATGAATTTCATTATGTTTGTGACAGTGTAACAGCAAACGATTTTTCCCCATAGACCATAATATTCGATAGTAAGCATCTTAACGTGAACGTATATGAATTTCAATATATTTGAAATAGTGTAAAATCATTAAAACACACTGCAAAGGTTTTTTCGCCATAGACCATTCAATTCAGTGCTCCCGTATACGAAGTATACGCCACATACTTCATTTTCAATGCCGAACATGCCTCAATAACATATATCAATTTCATGGCACTCCGAGTATATTTACGTGAGTTAGAGTACGGACAGTCAGACAAACCGAATTCAGAAACACTTTTCAACTATGTTGGAAAGTGATCAAAATTGAGTCCCTTTTTTGTTGTTATATTTTGTGACTTTGATGTTTATCTGTTTCAATCAAACAAATAAATTCCGTGCATTAGTTCTTGAGATTTGCTAAAATCGTGTAAATCCTGCAAAATGTAGCACAGCAGTGCCCCCTGTTGGGAGTTTTAGACCAAAACCTAATCAACAAAAACATGTAAACGTCTAACTGAATATGAAGTTTGATGAAAATCCGCGCATTACTTCTTGATATAGTTATCGTGATAATAATGAAAAAAGAGCTCCACATGTAGAGATATCTACAAGAAACAAAAGCAGTGTATGTTTATGTCAAGATTTAACAGAACCTTGAGTTTGATGAAATTCCGTGCATTAGTTCTTGAGATATAGCTATCGTAAAAATCATGAAGAAAGTGGAATCGCAGCGCCATCTGTTGGGATATCTACACCAAAACGTAATCAGCGCCTATTCATGCCAAGGTCTAACTGAATCTGAAGTTTGATGAAAATAACTGCATAAGTTCTTGTGATAGAGCTATTGCGGAAATCGCGTAAAATGCAGCATAGCAACGCCACCTGTCGGGCGATTTACACCAAAAACTAATCAGCACCCATTTATATCAGGGACTAACTGAATATAAAATTTTATTAAATTTCGTGCAGTAGTTCTTGAGATACAGCGCCCACAAAATTTTTCTCACATACATACAGAGCCACAGACTCACAGACTTTTTCTAAAAACAGTCAAATCGTGCTCAGGAACTTCTAAAACGTATAAATTCGTCGAAAACCGAAAGTCGAAAATTTTCATGAATCCAATACTTTCTTCTTGCAAAGATAGAAAAAATTAAAAATACAGATCATGACACATTGCAACTTTGGATATGGCATTGTTCGATTGCCGTGTCTTCTATAGTCAGCCATTTAAAAAAAAAAAAAGTCCTTCCGGCCTGTACCGGGAGGAAATGGTAGCTTTCCTATATCTTCGTTTTAAAATTTGAGCTAATGTTACACGAAAACAGCAAGTTAAAATGCAAAGAAACGTTTACAAAAGATTCGTTAATACTGAATTTGAATAAGAAATTCGCCAAATTATTCAGCAAAAGCCAAATTGGCTTCATTTATGAAGACTTATTTTGGTCGCCAAATTTGGCGATATTTCGCCAATATTAGCGAGAATTTGGCGCTAACGGATATGAATATATAGTTTTATGCGTATGATTGGGAAAATTATTACAACAATGAAAGAAAATAATTTTCGAGTAATCGCGTTAATGTGCTGTTTTGTTTCAAAATGTCAGCCACCCTAGAATTTCAAACTGCTCTATCTCAGCCATTTTTTAAGATAGAGGTAAACCAAAAAATGCTCTGGAATCCTCGTATCAAGGCCTAACACTTAATTAAAAAGTAAATTTGAATTTTTAACTTTTTTGTATATTTATTTTAGTTTTAAATTTTTAAGTGTCCGCCATTTTGAAACAAAATGGCGGACCAAGCTGGCCAACGAACTCGGTCGAGACATTGGTGAGCTTAATACACACAATTGGTTTCAACAAAATTGATTTATAAATACGAGCGTTATCGTATGACATAGGTCATATATATATATATATATATATATATATATATATATATATATGGATATATATATATATATATATATAAATCAACATTTGAACGGAGGGTGGTTTTGGGGTCTGGAGGTCATGATCGGTGAAAATATATCGAAATTTTACGGAACTGCTTTCCTCCGAACGGCTGCAATAGGTAGCTTTATACTTTTTTGTATTGAAAGCTACCTAAAAACTACCCGCACTATTTTACCACCAAATTGTCGGAAAGGGAATCGAGAGACACCGCTCGACTGTGAATTGTGTGTTCTAATATTCTGTTATGAATGGAGAAAGCTTAAAGGGGGGGGGGGGACTTCTCTATATTGGAATAGATAGAAACTTTAAACTTTCACGACTAACATTTAATTATAACATCATATTTCGATACTCCGGTAAATTGTAACTTCTGATCTCAAATGAGAGATCATTTGAGATCAGAATAATTCTGAACTAATTCTGTGCAATAGTTTAAAAGTTTTGAAGTTGTAATGTTAAATAGACTGCAATGCTGGATGTTACTTAAGCATAACTCAAAAACCTCTAAGCTGAATGATTAGCTCATTCCGCCTTCATATATGCGAATCCAAGATTTTTATATTATGAGAATCTTGAATTCGCATATTTGAAGCTAAATTAACATTAAAAAAATATGTATTGTATCTTATATACTTTTTAACAGAAATAATTTTCTAGAAGCTTCAAATATGCGTATCCCAGATTTCAGCCCATTCCGCCAAGTAGTTTTTGAGTTATATTTAAAACACTATCCATATTACAGTCTGTTTTGCAACTATTAAAAAATGAGTTTATTCCATAATGTTCCCATGATCCCATAATGCAGGATAGTTCGAAAATTGACTCGTGCACATGCATAATTTCTAAATTTTTGAGAAAATGACTTTCCGTTTGTTATCAGAAGGTAACATTTACCGAAGTAACCAAACATGTCAAAACTAATTGTTACTATTAACAATTTTAAAGTTTACCTCTGTTTCAACATAAAGACAGTCAAATGGTATCTATAGAATATCGCTGGGATAATTAGGTGATAAAATGGTATTGGGAGGGGGGGGGGTCCATTAATTTTTATTTTTGACCGACTGTATGTCATTTTCACTTCAAAAGCAAATTATCGTAACACACCATTCCAGAGTAAGAAACTACTTCATGAGATTGATATAATTAAGATTTTTCTGTTCATGGACATTTATTTTAATGCTTTTTATGCACTATTTATACTTACTGAGCTCTACAAATGTAGTTAAAAAAGTTTTTAAACAATTTTTCACAAAATATCGTAACAACAAAAAAGCCGTCATGTTTTTTGTCAGTCTCTGTATGCTTCGCTGAATAAGATGTTGAAAGATTAAATGATGATATAACCAAATTAGTTATTGAACCAGTTTTAAATTTTACTAAATAAAGACTTTTTATGATAAATATACATTATTTCATTTTCAATCCTGTTTTCAGTTTCTGTATTATCAAACATAATTACATTAGATTCAATTACTCTGCGATATTTCTTACTGACAATAAATAAATCATTAAATGTTGTTTAACCTATTTTTTTCCAAATTTGTTTAGACTTTGTTTAAGGAAAATATATTGTTGCTAAGTAAAAATAAATGTGATGCACGCAAATCTCAAAAACAATATAAAAATTTAATTTATATTGAATTTTCAAAAAGGCCCCATTCATTAAGAATCGCATAAGAACATTTTTAGGGTTTCGTTCATCTCACGAAACCCTATTGCTCCCGCTCCGTTGTCTGTCTGTCACAGAGCCATTCTCGAAAACTGTGTAACTTACAGAGTTGAAACTTTGTGTATAAATTAGAATATCAGCTGCGAAGAGCTGAAAATATTAAAATTTGAAAAATTCGTGTTATTTTAATAAATAGAGATAAAAAACCAAAATTCTAACAGCCTTTTCTTATTAAATTTGAACATTTTCCCTTATAGCAGATGCCAAAAATTAAAAATCCATGATGAAATTCTATCTACAATAATTAATTTTCTATCAGACGATTTCCACGTGAAAAATAAAAATTAAATGAAAAGTTTCACCAATTGAAAAAAAAGATTAATATGAAATAAAAAAGATTGACGTCATAGTGGTAATAAAACAGAAAGATTTCTCAATAATACAAGGAGTATGAGTATGTGTGCATGTACACAAAGCAGATTAATTACACGTCATTAGAGAATTAAAAAGAAAATCTGACGTCATATCACAAGTTTAACGGATTTTTCAAATGTTTCAGTATAATACAAAGCGAGTATGAATATGAGTAATAGAGAATAGTAAATATATGAGTTAGAGGAACGTATTGAATCATGATAAAAACCCGATTATGGAAATATTCGCATATTTTACCATTTTGAAGGTGTACAACATGTTTAATTTTGAAATTATTTTTTTTAAATATCGCATTTAGTCCACATGACAGATATTATTATGACAGTATATAATAGTGGGCTTCACCCGCTATCGGGCCGGTTCAGATATTCGAAAAACCGAGAAAAATAGACAGTTTTTTTTTCTTTTTAGAAAATGAAATTTATTTGGATTTTTTAAAGAAAGGATAAAGTGTTTTGAAAGGAATATTAAACGAAACCCTTTGTGCGAACTTGGATCACACTTACCCACTTGTTTTTATATTTCTTCACCCTTGTTTAATATCTAGATTATCTGTAAAACGTTTCTTGTTTTTTTAGAATTTCATATGTCTTATATTGTTCTTTTCGTAGAATGCACACTCTTTAATATTTCCCATGGAAAAAAGAATATTCACATGGAACTACTTACGAAATATATATAAACTTACTGTCATGTATTGTATTTAGCATACATTTAACCTAAAAAATCAGATCACTACAAACCTTACAAAAATAACAGATCATCAAATGGGATTCACGTAGGATTTAATTCAAAGCTATGTGATACATATATTACCATTGCAAAAAACTGATTATTTTTCAAAGTTGAAAATTACTTAAATAAAATATTTTTTCATAGAATGTACAGCTTGCATTTAGTGCAAGCGACTTAAATATGTAATTATTGCCAGGCTCTAAAATATATGTCATTTTGAAAAATATTTCTTGTTTTCGACTGAAATTAGGTATTTAGTAAAGATAGAAAGTATGCTATACTGATTTGAAGGATTCTTGGTGCACAATCTCCTAGAAAATATGATTACTAAAAGGTTACAGAAAAAAATGAGCACTTGCTTTTAAGTTCAACTTTTTATAACGGAAACGAGATGCAGGAAAATAGTTAATTATTAAATTATGGACTAGCATCGATTTAGTACAAAAAGACATCTCGCGCACATAAATTTTAAGATAGAATGTGGGAAATGCTCATTTGTTTGTTCAAGATTTCCAATACGTTAACATAACACAAATGAATATTTTACGCGTTCCATTCTTAGCATTTATGTGCGCACAGTGTATTTTTGTATTAAATTGATGCTGCTTTACAACTTTGTATTTAAGTATTTTCCCATATCTCATATAGTTTGGAAATCTGCACTCGAATGCTTAAATTTACCGCTAGGAGAGCTGTAAGAAGCCTCAAGCAAGAGGACATTATCACTTTATTATACCTTGATACCATTTTTAGCATCATGGCTATCGGCGTTTACAAACTAGGGGCGTGAGAAGTGTAACAGCTTCCTGAACTAGAAAATCCAATTTCACAGTACCGTACATTGTGGTTACATGGACCATATATATAGAAACAGATTTTAAATGAGTCCTCTGTTCACTGTATTGACATGATTCTTACAGCATTATTGAATTCTGTTCAATACTCATAGCTCAGTAGAAGCAGGACTGATTTAAACATTGCTTTTTGTTGTCTTTTAACCAAATAACCTTTGTTGTTTATCCTATATTTATATTTCCCGTATAAAAATAATAAATTTCCAATCAAGCGTATAATTTATAGTATTCATGTCTCGGTACTCATAATTGGACCAATAATCCTTCAAATCGATGAACAATAATTTCTGTTTGAGATTTTTTACTTTTCTTGTTTTGTTGTACTCGATTGTAGTATCTATTTCATAAATTACTTTTCACAAATGTCAACATTTATTTTAATGCAAATTGGGACTAAAACTAAATGCCGGAAAAACGTTTGAAAGTAAAAAAAAATAGCGGTATAAAAACAGATTCTTTATACAGGATCATCGAAAAAAGTTGGAGAGATTTGAAAGAATCCTAACTCTAAAAGTAATTGAATAAACACAATTATTTTCTTTTCAAAGTAATGGACAATTATCCAAAATTTGTTAGATGTAGCTGTTTTAAAGTCGTGACATTCAGACGATACGCAGAATCGATGATCTGAAAATGCAAATCGCACCACAATTTTCTTCGATGATGCCGGAGTGAAAAGGTCAAAATTTATTAGATTATTTATCTTCAGCATCGTCGATTTAGTAGGTAAGGATCCACTATGCACACGAATAGCCTAAGCAAAATGTGAAAACTGTGAATGGAGGGTGCGGTCGCATCGTCTGAATGTCACGACTTTAAAATTCCTACATCTAACAAATCTTGGATAAGCGAGTACTTTGGAAAGAAAATAATTGCGTTTACTCAATTACTTTGAGTTTAGGATTCTTTCAAATTTGTCCAACCTTTTTCGATGACCCTGTATAATTGATAAAGTGTGTAATAGGTCTTTTAAAGTGAGAAATCTACTTTTTAATATCACAGTACTCTTCACGTTAGTTATGCACTGCTAGGGTTAACCAGACCCCACAATAAACTCTAACCCAAACAATTCCAAACCAAACATAATAATTTAATTTAAACCCAAAGTTATATTTTCGTTGATCTGAAACCTAACCCAAACTCGACAAAGTATTTTTTGTCAACCCAAACACATCGCACGTCGATCCGAAAAAAATGCATATTTTATTGAAATTATGGAAAAATACACTAACTATTGTAGCTTTAATATCAATTTAATCTGTTATGTCGAAAAATGAAGAAACATATACACATTTATATTAAAATATAGAATTTTTCATCTGAAACAATATTGTAGACTCTTTAAAAGAAAACGGGTTACGAAATCCAACCCGAAACAATTAAACAGAATTTTAAAAGGATATATATACTTCACTTTATCAACATTTTAATTTTATATAGTAGTATTTAAATAAGAATAAATATTTCTGAATTAAAAAACGGTCATTTCTAACATGCAACCACTAAGAATTAACTTTCGTCTGTTTCAGCATCTCAATCAATACATTAACGAAAATGAATTGTTTAAAAAAATATATTAATTAATTTGCTATTATTAATATTTAATCGATTTGTTTGTTGACCTGATTGGAAGACTGTTTTTTTTATAACACAAAACATTATATATGTTTTATCATGTTTAAAACATTTATTCCTATAGGTGGTGATTTCTTAGTTTAGTATCGCCTCAAATAACAGGTGAACGGGATTAGCTACAACTATGAACGTAATGCTTAAATGTAATACTATGGATATGCTCTCCACGATGAGTAGCCGTATCAGCGCCTCCTGGCTGCAAACTGCACAATTAGCATCCATACGTCGAAAACGGTGCGAGATATGGATAAAAAATTGCATACAAAGTTAAAGAGCATTCTCGATTTAGCATAAAATGTAGTCTTGCACGTAAAATAAATTTAGAGGCCATGAAATGTAATTATTTTATATTCAATAAAAAAACTTAATTAAGCTATGCACATTTACTAATGTAACTAACACATGTGTAAACAAGGTACAATTTCCATTAATAAGAATATCAATTTAAGTATTATCAGTGTGTTATATATATATATATATATATATATATATATATATCCCAGCAAACACAGAATTGTCAGAAACGTCACGAATTGATATAAGAAATATCATTATTGTCAGATACATCCATTTTCATGTAACATTCTGACATATTTTTCATGGCATAATAAAGCTTTATCAAATAAGTGGTGTCTGTACTGTAAAAAAATGGCGATAATCTTACGCAGCACAAAATTCGTGTAAAATTCTAGGTATCCATTAGCTATACTTAAAAAGATAACGCTTCGTCGCGCCCATACTTTGTCCATCTCAAATTCCCATTTGACACCATGGATATGATAATTTTTGAACACCTATCCATAGACCACCGTTATACTATCATTCTCGTCTGGAAGTTTATCTAAACCGTAGTGGCAACACACACCAGCGGACTCAATGGCGGCGATTTTGTTGTTGTGTTTGTTAATTGCAGGGAAGCGACTTTGAAGAATATCTCACTGAAAGTAAGTAATTTTTCTAATATTTTGACTCTTTATTATAAAATTTTGTGTAACTTTTCTTTTTTTTTTAAAATGAATTATGTATTTAAGTCATCTCATGCATGTTACATTATGCCGGAGTGTATATAAACAAATTGTTAGGGTTATGTATAGCATGTGCTTTAAATGTTGAAATAAAATGATGTATACTTTTTTACTATTGGCTTTCAAATCACTTAATTAATGTTTCTTTCTCTGATTAATAAGTATTATTTAATCAGTTAATCGAAAATGAAAAAAAAAAGGAGATAACTTCTTTTTTTTTTTTTTTTTTTTTTTTTTTTTTTTCTCATGTGCAGGGGTGCAGGATTTTTTTTAGTTGTTTACCAGCCAAAGAACTGTTTTTACCAGTCAGCAAGATGAAATATAGGGTAGATGTGCCAGTAATGGACATCTTATAAAGTTGAAAAGTTGGTTCATAAAAAAAAATAACCAATAAAAATTTAACTTGTATCTTTTTTTTTATATATATAACTTGCATGTTTTATTTATAATCTGTTACTGTTGACGCTTTTAATCGAACCAATCTGAAGCAGAAAATGTTGTATGTATATACATGTATATTTATATGTGTACTTGTACATATATCACTGGCGCCCGGCTAACCGAAAAGTACCATAAATTCATATAACTTGACAAATCTAGTTTTAATTGGCATCCTTTGAATTCCAAACAACTAACGATCCATTGAACAATTATTTAAACTACTAAAGATAAAATTTTACAAATTCTAAATGATTTTAATAGATTTTGGGATTTTATATAATGGTAAGTTTCCATTTTTGTCAGGGCTCGGTGATATATATCTATTTATTTTCAAAACATTATGAAGTTTGATATTTTCACATATTTGATATTTATTTTCAAAATATTACATATAATATTTGTGATATTTTCTGTCAAAACAAGTGTAAAGGAATTTTTTAACTGTTATTGGCTATGTCGTTCTATAGATGAAGATTTTTTGCTATTACAGTGGCTTTTTTACCCCCACCCCTCTCAAACTTTACCAAGCTTTGTTTGAAGCTGAATTTTTAAATGTAGAATCAATAATTATGTCTGACAATATTTACTTAAAAATAAAAAGCTACTGAAAAATAAACTTTCATCTAATTTAGATAAACTTACAGCTTCATTAGAAATAATTTTCTCTGGTTTTTGTTTTGATCAGTTAAGCAGATCAAGTTTACTATATTTATGTTCAAATTTTTCAATGAAAACAAATTTTGTTGTATAAAACATACAATTTTCTTAACTTGATTACTAAATCTTAATAGATTTTTTTTTTAAGTGTAAAAAGCAAATTGTGTCTGTTTTTCAATTAGTTATTGACTCCCCCCCCCCCCCCAGTTGTTTATTGGGCTTGTTTTGATTATGTAACAATGAATATAAATTTTTTGCGTATGTATATATTTTTTTTAATTAAAAGTTTTGCTTTTCTGGACTTTTTGTTTTTAATCCGATTTTTAATGCAATAAAAACATGAAATGCCTCATATATGCTTAAATCAGGGTTGGTAAGTTTTTTAAATGTGGCGGTATAAACTGGTTTTAAATATGGTTATAATAGTCACTTCAAAAACCTAATTTTAATAAAATATCATTAAAGGAATTATTTAGCAGAGTTGGATAGACTTTAATCTATAAATTCTTAATAAAATACACATACTTTCTTGAAACCTATTTGTAGAGGATATGGCAAACTGCAGCATGATAATTTTTTTTAATAAAACTTGCCTAATTCTTTTTTTATGAATTATTTTATTGTTGTTATTTGTTAATGCATGTTTTTAATGATAATTCATGCTTTTTAAAGATAACATTTTACATTCTAAATGATTTTAATAGATTTTGGTATTTTATATAATGTAAGTTTCTATTTTTGTCAGGGTTCAGGGATATATATCTTGATATATATCCAATATTTATTTTCAATATATTGCATATAATATTTTTGATATTTTCAGTTAAAACAAGTGTAAAGGAATTTTTTAACTGTTATTGGCTATGTCATTCTGTAGATAAAGAATTTTTGCTCTTATAGTGGCTTTTTTAGCTCCCCTCCCCCAAACTTTACCAAGCTAAATTTGTAAATGTAGAATCAATAATTATGTCGGACAATATTTACTTATAAAAGCTGTTGAAAGTTAACCTATCTAATTAAGATAAACTTGCAGTTTCATTACAAATAATTTTTTCTGGTTTTCGTATTGTTGAGCTAAGCAGACCATATTTATGTTGAAGTTTCTCAATAAAAACAAATTATTTTGTTGTATCAAACATAAAATTTTCTTAAACTGATTACTATGTTTTTTGTGAGTGTAAAAAGCAAATTATTATGTCTGTTTTCAATTAGTTGATCATAAATTTTGCTAAGTGAAAAAAAAGAAAAATATGTTTAAAATATTGTTTTATAGGTACTTTTTGGTTAGCCGAATGCCAGTGATATATATGTATCCTGCGAATTTCAAAATACATTAAACAAGTTCTTGAATCAATACACACATACATATATATTTTTACTAGTGTTTCCATTTGATGTTTTTCAAAGGGCACTGCGCCTTGCCCTTTTCGTTTAAACTGCCGATGCACCCTGTCTTTTTTAGACATATTAAAAGCGCCCTGCCCTATTTCCCAGTAGCTTCTTTGCGTCCTCTCAGGGTTGTGCATAGAGGGGGGCGAAGTGGACCTTCGCCCCAGGTGCGGAAATTGGGAGGGAGGGTGCAAAAATTCATACTAACAACTATAGTTTTATTTATTAATTTTTTGGCAGTCGATCATTGTCTGGAAATTTCTCATGGTGATTTTTTTTTTTTTTTTTTTTGCAAAACATGATTTCTCTAATAAATAAGTGCAATATCTTCTTATTTTCTCTTATGTTATTTAGTTCCATAAAACGCAAAATATTTATTCAAGGGAATTTATTTCTGTTTCTGCACTTGATAAATTTTAGGAATATGTTTGGGGTGGGGTGGGGACTGAAACTTTGCACCGGGCGCATATTTTCTTTCGCATGGTCCTCTTTTTTCAAAATATTAGGCTTTTTCCTATTCTGTGTCTCTCTCCCCCCCCCCCTCATATGTTGTAAGTTCAAAATAAATGTAAAAAAACAGATGCAGCAATTGCATATTGTATTGTATTGTGTTTTCAAATTGCAATATGTAATTCCATTCAAGATCGTCCCAGAATGGCACATTTCCATAAGTGGAATATTCAAAAAGTGAAGTTATTTTAATCAAATTACTAGATGGAACCCGTCAAAATTTGACGGCAAACAACTTGATAGTACCATAAAAATAAAATTTATAGTTGCTTTAACTTGACAAATTTCATAGTGGGGAGCATAATATGATTAAGCGGTCACTGACCTTTCCATTGATATATCACATGAGGGGTGTGTGCAAAGTTTAGAAAAGTACCCCCTTGGGGGGTCAAAGTGGGGGATGGACATGGGAGATGCATAATATGATTAAGTGGTCACAGACCTTTCCAATGATATATAACATGAGGGTTGTGTGCAAAATTTAGAAAGTACCCCTTGGGGGGGGGGGGCAAAGTGGGGAGATGGGCATCGGAGATGCATAATATGATATAAGTGGTCACAGGCCTTTCCAATGATATATAACATGAAGGTTGTGTGCAAAATTTAGAAAGTACCCCTTGGGGAGGGGGGGGCAAAGTGGGGAGATGGACATCGGAGATGCATAATATGATTAAGCAGTCACAGACCTTTCCAACAATATATGACATGAGGGGTGTCAACAAAATTTAGAAAAGTATCCCTTGGGGGTGGGGGGCAAAGTGGGGAGATGGACATTGGAGATGCATAATATGATTAAGTGGTCACAGACCTTTCCAATGATATATAACATGAGGGTTGTGTGCAAAATTTATAAAGTACCCTTTGGGGGGGGGAAGTGGGGAGATGGACATCGGAGATGCATAATATGATTAAGCAGTCACAGACCTTTCCAACAATATATGACATGAGGGGTGTCAACAAAATTTATAAAAGTGCCTCCCTTAGGGGGGGGGGAGGGGAGGGGGTGGCGGGATGGACCCCGGAGATGCATAACATGAATAAGCAGTCAAAGACTTTTCCAGCGATATATCACATGAGAGGTGTCTGCAAAATTTAGAAAAGTGTCCCACTTGGGGGGGGGAGTGGGGGGATAGACCCGAGATGCATAACATGAAAAAGAGGTCACAGGTGTTTCAACTTGCAACTTTTTTCTCGAAGGCATTTGATAATATTAAATTTATTTTACCCAAGACAATTTAACGATATTCTTAATTTTTTTGCATAATTCGTCAAATGTTCATGGAAAAAATCATGAAATTCGCTAATCAATAGTTGATAAATTATAAAATTCAACAATCGATAGCAGTAAAATTGGTCAATCGATAATGGAAAAATCACAAAATTCATCAAATGGTCTCCTGTAAAAAAATTGTCCTGCACACTGATGATATGATCAAAAGGATTTTGAAGTATAGGACAAAATTAACACTTGCCAGCGAGTAATGCTGAAAATTTGGCAATGGACTTTATTGCCACCACTGGTCAAACATAATAGTCACACTCACCAATTGCGATGATTGAATGGAAAAAGATTTTTTTCTCTGCTGTCGCTCGACAAATTTCTAAACCATTTGGCGAATTTCACGATTTTTTCCCCGAAATTGACGGATTGTGATTTTTTTTTCTCGAAGCCATTCGACGATATTCGAAAACTTTTCCCCCCGAAACCAGTTGATCAATTTTGCGATTTTTCCACTGTCGATTAATGAATTTTGCGATTTTTCCGCTATCGATTGAAGAATTTCACAATTTATCAACTATCGATTAATGAATTTCATGATTTTATCCATGAACGAACAAATTGCGCACTTTCTTTCCGCTAATGTTTGACACATTTCGCCCTTTACAATTCAGCCAATGAGTTGAACGTTGTTTCTTTCCAGAAATGTCAAGAATGAAACAATGATTCTTTAGGATGAATTTCCTTCGTTCGATGTCACATGGAAGAATGTGTGCAATGCAGCAACGGGCGTCACAGACTTTTTAGGGCACCTGCAGACTAAAAACATCTAACCAATCTTCGCGGGGGGGGGGGGGGGAAATCACAGATTTCGTCAAATGATTGAGGAAAAAACACTAAATTCATCAAAGGATCATGGGGAAACATGACTTTCGTTAAAAGACAACAGAAAAAACATTAATTATGCAAAAGGATCGTGAAAGATAAGCAAATTTTGTCAAAGAATCGCAAAAAAGGAAAGTTCACCAAAAGATCACGCTTTTTTACTAAATTTCGTCTAAAAATTGCGGAATAAAATGTATTTTATCAAAGAATCGCTGGAAAATGCGAATTTCGTTAAGGATCAAGAGAAAAATGCGAAATTCTTCAAAGGATCGCTGAAAAAACACGAATTTCATCAAAGAATTGCTGAAAAAACATGAATCTTGCCCAATAATAGAAAAATCATGGTTCATAATCATTATGTCTAGTAGTATATGTAAATACAGTTTGTGATATAAGACAAAATTAACACTCACCAATCGGCGAGTAATACTAAAAATTGGTAATTGATGTTATTGCCAGTACTGGCTAAACTTAATAGTCACACTCGCCAATTGCGATGATTGAATGTAAAATGAAATTTTTTTCCCGCTGTCAATCAAAGAATTTTGAAACCATTTGGTGAAGTTTTTCCCGAAACCATTTTGTGAATTTCCCTATTTTTTCTTCAAAATAATTTTTCAACAATATTCGACCCAAAACGCATGCGTAAAAAAAATCACCAGCCAATGAGGTGAGGGTCTATTACTGTCTCTAGAAACGTGTTTGGGATCATCTCCTGTTTGTTTTTTTCTTGCACATTGCATTAAACCTAGGAAGGTATTTATATAGAACTCACTGTGGAGTGTTTAGAAGGTATTTATTTTATTTATTATAATTTGTATGAATACTTAGGTGTCCATTTCGGATTTACTGTTTAAAAATGAATTTAGGCTCATTTAACATTCGCGAAATCAATCCGATGGAAATTGTGTTTTTAGATCTCTATCATTTTGTATATATAGTACAGAAAATAATTATTCAAACGTACGTAAAAATATCGTAGAACACGTAATACAAAATTGGATCACTTATAGTCCGTTTATTATCAGGGATGAATCTTATGGTGTTCCGATTGCTAATGAAAACGATTATGTAAATATATGGTTCTTCATAGAAGTATGTGCTTCTTCACACTTCAATAGAAGCATTGTTTAAATTAATATAATTCTACAAATATGATGCAGTTTTAAAATATTGAGTAATGATTAATACTGTCAAGGAATCTACTCATATACGTAATTAAGTTTTGGTACTTCTCTATTATCTCATCGACCACTTTTCATAACAAAAAACTGTCGCCAAACTGTAACGCCAAATAAACGGGAGAACGTTGTAATTAATACGCGCAAATGTTGAATTAAAAACCACTTGACGACATAACAAACACGTATAATGCTTCCGACATCAAGTAAATGGGACTGCATTTTTGGCATTTATTCATACAGTTTGGCGATAGTATTTTGTTATGAAAAGTGGACGATGGGATAATAGAGAAATACCTAAGTTTTTTATACCAAGTTTGAAAATTTATCTTTTTTTGACATTTAAAAAAAAATAACAGAAAAAACATTACAAATTTGCCCATTTGCTCAGCGGTCAAAGGATTAAGTAAATATTAATGATTAAGCGGAACTGGTTCTAGTTATGAAGTAATATTATTTTGCTCAAAAACCCCCAACAAAAAAAGAATTACAAAGAATAAGTAATCGTCTTTAAATATACAAAAAACAATGTGATTAATGACCAGGATTTTTTTACATATAACATTTTTTATATACAAAATAAAAACGGAAATAACCTCATTCATTTCACCAGATGTCAAAAATAGTTTTTTTTTCCACATTCCTGGGCAAAGCACTAAATCAATAAAATCACCAATTTGTGACAAATTATGAGTTTCTTATGAATCGCCAATGAACGGACATGCAAACTGGTAAAAAATGAATGTAATAAATTAAAACATTCAAGATTTGTATACATACAAACAATGTAAATATTAATATTGTTACATGATACATTGTTTGTATATATACTTGTTTGTATACATACAAACAAATATAATGTAAACATTATTATTCAAATATTAAGAGTTTGCAAATCAAAACATTCTAAAGATTTGTATACATACAAACAATATAATGCATACGTAATCTTTACAAATAAAATAGCACACTTATATAATGACAAAACTTTTAAATCGAATAGAGATAATATATTTCTGTTAAAAAATAATGCTAAAGTTCAGACTTATATATATTATACATTCACATAAAGCTAGTCACATTCCTGCATATTTATTAAATATTTAGTTGCTAAATACAGAAATAATATTTTATAATTTATATTCAGACGCTCAGATTCGCTTTTTTTGAACATATAAAAATAAAAATATTACTACCGTGCGTACTGTCTTTTGACATTATATTTACATAATAGTTTTAATTAGCAATCAGAACACCATAAGATTCATACCCGATCATAAACGGAATATAAGTGGTCCAATTTTGTATTACATGTTCTACTATATTTTTATTTACGATTGAATAATTATTTTCTGTACTGTATAAACAAAATGATTTGATTTCGCGAACGTTAAATGAACCTAAATTCATGTTACACAGTAAATCCGAAATGGATACCTAAGTATTCATACAAATTACAATAAATACAACAATAAATAAAATAAATACCTTCTAAACACTCCACAGTTTTTTTATATAAATATCTTCCTAGGTTTAACACAACGTGAAAGAAGCCATCAAAACAACATGATTTGATCTTGATCCCAAATACGTTTGGAGACAGGAATAGACCCTCGCCTCATTGGCCGGTCTTTTTTTGACGCATGCGTACTCGGTCGAAATTCGATGGAAATTCGACAAAATTACCAAACTGCTTTAAATAGATGGATTATGAGAATCTTGAAAATACAGCATGATTTCAGCTTACCTTGATAATGTGTGCCAGTGAATCCAGAGGGTGGTGCTCCCCCCATCCTCCCTTATAGGTAAAAATTAACTTTTTTACTCACTGGCCAGTACATGGATTTTTTTACTTGCCAGTGTTTTTCAGCAGTGGCCAATAACAAATTTACAAATACTTGATTAAAAAAAAATTGCAAAATTTGTCAAATGATTGTGGAATAAACAGCAAAATTCTTCAAATGGTCTCGGGAAAGAAATCAGGCATTGCAGGAAAAAAATTAATTTTGTCTAACTGTCGTGAAAAAATTTGTCAAATTGGTTCGGGAGGGGAGGGGGGGGGATCTTGGGAAAAAATAGTTAAATTTGCCTTACAATCGCGGAACAGAATTGCAAAATTGGACGAACGGCAGCGGAAAGAAAGTGCGCAATTTGTTCATTCATGGAAAAAATCGTGAAATTCGCTAATCAGTAGTCGATAAATCGCGAAATTCGTCATTCGATAGTGGAAAATCACAAAATCATCAACTGGTTTTGGGGGGGAAATTTTTCGAATACGCCGAATGACTTCGAGAACAAAAAAATCACAATCCGTTAAATAATTTAGGGGAAAAAAATCCTGTATGCTGGTAACATAAATCACATTTCTTAATAAGGGTGTATAATTTTAAATTCAAAATAAAATTTAATTACAATATTGCAATTTAAACTTAAATTATATACAGTAGACTCTCTCAAATCCGCAACCCTAAAATCCGCACATTGTTTCAGATGTAAACAGTGAAACTTATGATATAGGAAGGAAATTCAAGCTTTTTTATTTTTATATCATTCTGTACTCATTTTATTATCTAATTAATTCTGGTTAATATCATTTAATTCTTACTTTTTCATGAAGGAAGTATAAATTTATCTCTGAAAATTTTCAAGATAACACTGATATTAGTGATGATTGATCCTTTTATCAAATACATTTATGTATTAATCAAGCTTTTTTGTTTATTAAATCTGGTCAAACATCAAATAAAATTTTGTAATTTTATGGTTTTGATGTAAATTACTAGTGTACCTTTATGTGGCGAGTTTCATTGAATAATTCAAGAAAAAATTATCTCATCATTATTATGCATATTTAGTCATGTATTATTAATTATTTATGTAACCTTTACATTATTTCCCATAGTTATTTTAATATTTTACTTTATTGTAAGCATTCATGATAATTTTGAGTGCATTATTACATTCAAATTACTGTTTAAAAATATAAACAAAACAGTCACCAGAAATCCGCAAAATTCTAAAAAACGCATAACCTCTGGTCCCAAGTTGTGCGGATTTGAGAGAGTCTACTGTACACTAGTTTGTATCGTAAATAGCAAAAACTGTTTCTTCTGGCCCCACCAGTGGCTGAGAGGTTGTGCTCTCGAAGCTGGTAGACGGGAGGTGCTGGGTTCGATCCCAATCGCGCCCGTCGGCCTAATCGCTCGGAGTTTTCGTGGTTTTCTTTCGAGCCGTGGATTTTCTCCATGCGTAAATACGGATTAGGTTCCCTTAGAAAGACCCCCATGAAGGGCACTCCCCCCGGGCCTATATCCCTAGTGTCGATAATTGGCCGTCAATAATCAACCCAACTCAACCTGTTTCTTCTGATCTTTGATAAAAATGCATTTGTAATTTTTTTTTTTTTTTTTTTTTATCAGATTCTCTTTTTCTTCAGCCTATGGTAGCAAAGATGCACATAATGCAACCAGGAAAATGAGGTCCTAGCTTCCAGTATATTAGCAATGAAGTACAATTGGATCAAAAGTTTAAAGCGTTCATTCCAGGAATACAAGCACGTCATCGGGCTTGTTGCAGGTTTGTCTACCTACCCAGACTTGACATGTCTCCTGATTTTTACACATTTTCCTGCATTCCTGATTTTTGACATATTTCTTCTGATTTTCTTACATTTTCAATACTCTTATTTTGACTATCAAAAGTTGCCTCAAATAAAAGTTAAAATCTTCACTTTTGTTTTGTATGGGATTATGTAGAAAGAAAAATTTCCTCAGTTCGTAGTTAATCTAAATATAATAATATTCTTTAATTTTTCTACATTTAAGAAGTAGTATATATATTTTTCTTGAGTTAAAATGATATTTAATCTTCAAAGACAGCCAAGGGCAATTTTAAATTAAACTTCTACTAAACATGCTTGCATTTTTAAAAAATGTTTTTTACCAAAAAGCTTTCTGAAATAAAATCTGATTTGGGTTTCAGAGCATGGCAAGTCTACCTACCTAAAAGTTCTTGACATAAATATTAAGTTTTGTTGTGGAACGGATGCTTCAAGAGGTGGGGGGGGGAGGGTGCCATTCTGTAAATCTCATAGCAGTAACTTTCTTGTTTGGTACAAATTTTGTTCTGCTGTGTGATTTGCAAATCTTAACAACAAACCTCAGCTACAGTGTCTTGTCTATATGGTCAAAAGTCGTATATATTTTTTTTCCTTTGACACTTGCTGCTAAAATAAAGTACTAATCCACCAAAGGATTTAATTTGGTTTCTAGCATCATTTGTCTATTTACTCATTATGTCTTCATATTTTAATGCCAGGTTTTTTATTTCGAATTGCTTTACCTATAGACAGGGCTTGAAATTCAAATTTTCCTAGGAGGGGTCTCCCTCCCAACATTTAAAAATGGAAGGGAGTTTAACTGTTAATAATCTATCTCACTATTTTATATGCTATTTGAAGAATTCCTTTAATACGGACATGACAAAAAGCTTTTAAAAAATTGAAATCGAGAACTCAGAATAATTATATACAAACTGTTTATTACTTACAGGGCTTGAAATTCAATTTTTCCAAGGAGGGGAATCTCCTTACCAACATGTTTAAATGGTGGGGAGTTGTAATGTTTGGGAGTGAGAAGAAAAAAATCTTCAAACCCCACTATTATTTTACATGCTATTTAAAGAATTACATTAATGCAGACATGACAAAATACCATTGAAAAAATTTAGTCAACTGAGAATGATTATGTAAAATGTTTATTTTTATTATAAAAAAGGGAAAAAAGCTAAGTTTTATATATGCAGTGTATTTTTCAAGCTCCATTAAATGTGTTAGGGATCCTTAACAATTAGGTTGTTAAATAAATTTCTGAATTTAGATTTTATTTGATTGAGGGGTGCTGAAGCCTCTTTTACAAGGTACACTTTTACTCTTTTACAAGGTACACTTTTACTCTTTTACAAGGGTTAAAAAGGTTTACTCCTTTACCTCGAGGAGTAAAAGTAATAAGATCTTTGCAGCTCTTCTAATTTCATTTTTGTTTAGTGCTGACTGTAGGCCAATTTAACAAGGTGCAGTGACCGGTGGCTCTTACTGTCCTTTTTTGTTCTTTTCCCTCTTTTCGGTCGCAAGAATTATTATTTTTTAAATACGTCTATTTGTCGTTAGAAAAAATTGTGAATTTAGTCAATTGGTTAAGGGAATGAAATTCGTCTTAAGCATGAACAGAAATAGAGAAGGATTTCTAACGAAATAGTGTTAATATCGATTTGCGACTTTGGGACTTCATGGCAGCCAGTGTACAACTGTGCTAAGGTAACGCCACCTACAAACAACAATGCGGATAAATACCATAGAATAAATCTATTATACCTACCAGACGATGGCTGTCAAGCAGACGATTTGAAGAGGTAGATGAACTAATACAACTGTTCTACACAGACATTGTATTTGAAATATTTTTCGAGAAACAATTTTCTTATTCAAAAGGCTTTTTTTATTAGAAGTCCTTGTCTATGTTCATAGAAAAAAAATTCGCTAAATTTGTCGATCGATCGCAGGAAAAAAATGGCGAAGTTTGTTAATCGGTGGCAAGAAAATAACATGAAATTCGTCAGTCATTTGTGGAAAAAAAACTTGAAATTTTTCAGTGAGGCGCGAGAAAAAAAAATAGTGAATTTCATCAATCTGTCACCAGAAGCAGACTTGTATAAAACCTAAAACTTTCTGCACACATAAATATTGAGTCAAAAACTTTCTGCAAATTAATTTAATGTTTAATAAAATTACGTGTTATATTATTTTGACGATATAAATTAAAAACAGTAGTTTAAAATAATTACCATTTAAAATTAATATTAATTAAAGAATAATTATTTTGGTTAAAAATAATAATAAAGCTAAGAATACATGATATGAAGAACTGAATTGTTATCAGTTATGACAATGCATTTAGAAACAACTCAATCCTTAATATTTTGACCTCTTAGCAAGCGTCTGTAATGCCACAACAATATTTTGCATCTTTAAATTTTGAATTGTGCGCACACAGTAAATATTTTTGCACAAAAAGGGATTATTTGTATAAAAAGGGAATCTTAAGTTTTTTTGTATTTAAAAAAAAAAAAAAAAAAAAAAAAAAAAAAAAAATTGTCTTCAATTTTCTGCAATTTTGCAGAAATTTTTCCGTGCGCGCGTGCGTCTATATTGTACAAGTCTGACCAGAAGAAAACGAATAATTCACCAATCGGTTACGGAAAAATTCGCAAAAATCGTCATTCAGTCAAGGAAAAAAACATGAAGTTCATTGATTGCTCATCAGAAAGTATTGCGAAATTCGTCAATCAGTCGCAAGAAAATATTGTGAAATTCATCAGTCGATCGCGGGGATCAATCGTGAAATCCAACAGTCGAAAGAAAATCTAAATTTCTCAGTCAGACACAGGTAAAAAAAATTACAAACTTTGTCAATCTGTCGAAAGAGAAAAAAAAGAGAAAATACACAAATTTCGTCAATCTATCGTGGAAAAAACAAGAATTTTGTCTACAGATCGCAGAAAAAAACGCAAATTTCGCTAATCGATTGCAAAAAAAAAAAAAAAAAACGCAAATTTCGTCGATCGATCGCGAAAAAACGCACAGTTCATCGGTCAATCGCAGAAAAAACATGAATTTTGTCGATAGACCGCAGAAAAATGCAAATTTCGCCGATCGATCGCGGAAAAAAATGCAAAGTTTGTCAATCTGTTGCTAAAAAAATGCAAAGTTCGTCGATCAGTCACTTAAAAAATCCAATGTTTGTCAATCTGTCGCGGAAAAAAAGAAAAGTTCGTCGATCGGTCGTGAAAAAACACAAAGTTTGTCGATCAGTCATTTAAAAAATGAAAAGTTCGTCAATCAGTCATTTAAAAAATGAAAAGTTCGTCAATCAGTCATTTAAAAAATGAAAAGTTCTTCGATCAGTCGCTTAAAAAATGAAAAGTTCATCGATCAGTCGCTTAAAAAATGAAAAGTTCATCGATCAGTCGGTTAAAAAACCTTAAGTTCATCAATCAGTCACGGGAAAAATGCAAAGTTCGTCGATCAGTTGCTTAAAACCTTAAGTTTGTCGATAAGTCGCTTAAAGAACGCAACGTTCGTCGATCAGTCGCAGAAAAAACGAACAGTTCGTCGATCTGTCGCGTAAAAAAAGAAAAGTTCGTCGATCAGTCGTGAAAAAACACAAAGTTCGTCGATCAGTCATTTAAAAAATGAAAAGTTCGTCGACCAGTCGCATAAAAAATGAAAAGTTTGTCGATCAGTCGCTTAAAGAACGCAACGTTCGTCGATCAGTCGCAAAAAAAACGAACAGTTCGTCGATCTGTCGCAGAAAAAACCGTAAAGTTCGTCGATCTGTTGCGGAAAAAACGCAAAGTTCGTCGATCTGTTGCGGAAAAAACGCAAAGTTTGTCGATCTATCATTAAAAAAACGCAAAGTTCGTGGATCTGTAACTGAAAAAAACGAAAAGTTCGTCGCCCAGTTGCTTAAAAAACAAAAAGTTCGTCGATCAGTCGGTTAAAAAACCTAAGTTCATCAATCAGTCACGGGAAAAATGCAAAGTTCGTAGATCAGTCGCTTAAAAAACAAAAAGTTCGTCGATCAGTCGGTTAAAAAACCTAAGTTCATCAATCAGTCACGGGAAAAATGCAAAGTTCGTAGATCAGTCGCTTAAAAAACATTAAGTTTGTCGATAAGTCGCTTAAAGAACGCAACGTTCGTCGATCTGTCGCGGAAAAAACGCACAGTTCGTCGATCGGTTGCGGGGGGAAAAAATCACGAAATTTATCGTTCGGTTGCAGGTAAATTAAATAATGCAAATTTTTCCAAAAATGGTGACATTTTTTGGGCGGGATTTCAAAATTTTCGGCGCGAATCCCGCAATCCCACCCTAAAATTCAATCCCTGATTTATATTTTTTAAAAAGGAAGAAAGTCGAGCTCTATATATACACAACAATCTATATTTTTCAACATTCACCAGTGTTATGGACCTTTTAACAATTGGGTTGCTAAATGAATTTCTGATTTTATTCGATTTTGTACACTGGAGAAAAGTCTTTCACAAAGGTACACTTGTGACAGGCCAACACGAGCAACTTTTATAACTTTGGAAAATATTGGAAACTTATGTTCTCTTTAAAAAATTTTCAGAAACTATACAAAATCTTATGTGTCTTTATTTTTAACCACTTGCATGAAAAATACATATTCGGGGTGATGGTATCAATTTCTCTATAAAATTGTTTTATTATATCCTTAATGAAATATAGGTAAAACCTGAATGCCTGGTATTTTCTTAGGTTCTATATGCATTGAAATTTTAAACCAATGTGCAAAGTTTGAAAGGGAAACAGTCAATTCATTTTTTCTCTTATATGAGAAATGTTTGTTGACTTTAATGTTATTCTCAAATCCAAAAGAATTACTTTCTGACACATTTCTAAATTCATTTTTGTTTGCAAATACATGAAATTGCCAGGTGTTCTTATTCAGAAACTATGCATTCAAAAGTCATTTTCCATTTTTTTGGTAAATGCTGAAGATTTTTCATAAAAAAGTCAATGTTGGCTTTTTGAACCTAATTCTGACGCACAAGACAGGGAAATAAATATCGTCACATAACAAGATTTGCTTACAAGTTGATAAGTAATTTATTTATCAAAAAACGCTATTTGATTCCAAATTGCTTTAATAGTCAGGCCTGCCAATTAGGTACCTTTTATGTTTAAAAATGAGTCAGAAAATTTAGCATTGTTGAGCAGGGAATTTGAGAATTACTTTAAATTGTCAAGTCCTAATTTCTGTAAATTGCAAGGATCAACTAGTTTGTTCTTTTTAAATGTTTCCTTGGAGTTCAGGGAAAGAAAATCCATATGCACCACAAGTTCTTTACAGTTCTAATCTCATTTCTGCTTAGTGCTGACTAGGCAAATTTGGTTGGGCGCAGAGCACGGTGGACCTTACTGCCCTTTCGGTTCTTTTCCTTTTTCGGTAACAGAAAAAGAAAATCGTGAAATACTCTGTAGGTTGTCGGTATGTCAATAGGTCAAGGAAAAAAAATTTCAAAATTTCTTGATCAGATGTGTAGAAAAAAACACAAAATTCGTTGATTGGTTTCATGGAAAAAATTATGTATTTCAGTGATCTGTTGCAGGAAAAGTTTTTAACTACTTGCCTCTGTTGCGAGAAAAAAACGCACCGTTCGATAATCGGTCACGGGAAAATATCACAAAATTCGTCAATTGGCCACAGGGAAAAAAATCATGAAATTTGTTGATCTGTCCGAGGGGGTGGGGGGATAGCGAAATTCATCGGTTTTTTACCAAAAAATATCGCAAAATTTGTCAAATGGACGTGGGAGGAAAGTCGTAAAAATTTTCGACTGGTTGCAGGGGGGGGGGGAAATAAATCACAAATTTTTAGTCTAACACAAGGAAAATTGTGAATCATCAGTCAAGCAAAATATCACAAAAAATGCCCATCCATCATGGAAAAAAAATCGCAAAATTTGTCAATTGGATGCATAAAAAATCTCAATTCATGAGCCGTTTGTGAAAAAAAATCCCATAAATTATCATTCGGATGCAGAGAAATTTTTTAAAAATTTTGTCAATCTATCAGTCAGAAAAAACCGTGAAATTCACCAATCAGTTGTGGGAGAAAATCGTGAATTTCTTCAATCTATCTCAGCGAAAAAATCATAAATGTTGTTGGTCGGTTTCTGGTAAATATTGCAAAATTGTCAATCGCTCATTTGTTCAGTGGCTCGAGGGGGAAAAATGACAAATATTTTCAGTTGAACGCTAGAAAAAAATCATAATTTTTAAGTCATGTTGGAGAAAGAAAGCATGCAAATCACTGATCAGTCGCGGAAAATATCGCAAAATTTGTCAATCGCTCATGAAAAAATATTGCAAAATTTGTCGATAGATTGTGGTGAAAAAATTCCGAATTTTGTCAATCTGTCGTGGGAAAATCCCTGCAAAATTTGTTGATCAGGCAGTTGCGTCGTGCAGTGTATTCGTCAGTCAGTTGCGGGACTTCATCATCGCTTCAAAAAACAAATTTCTTCGGAAAATGGTAATTCTTTTTTAGGCCGGAGCCTCCCGCCCTCAACATTCTTTTGGGTGGGATTTCAAAATTTTGGGCTCAAATCCCGTCATCCTGCCCTGAAATTCAAGCCTTGTATAGATGTATTATTTAGAGTGGTTTTTCTGTAATTTTCTAAGTTATGAAATTAGACAACTCAATGTAATTAACTCTTAACAAGACTCAATACAATTAAATATTGAGAGTGTGCTGTTTGAGGGTTAAGTAAACAAATCTATCGGTAAATACTGTTTGATATTAATTTATATCCGAATGGAATAGTTGCTGCAAGAATAGTAAATATTTATGCACTGTATGATTCTGCATAAATGTTATATACAGGGTTGTTATAATTAAAGTTACTCTGCTTAGACCTGGTTGACAGATATCGATGAAACTTGGAATATAAGTTGACTGATGGGAGGAGGTGGATTGCAAAATTCACCAGTTCATCATTGAAAAATATTGCGAAATTTCTCAATTGGTCGCGGGAAGAAAGTCGTGAAAATTTTCAACCTGTTGCGCCGGGGGGGGGGAGGGGGGGGGAGATAAATCATGAAAATTTCCAGTCGAATGCAAGGAATATCGTGAATCTTGTCACTCTTGCAAGAAACCATGCAATCAGTCAAGCAAAATATCACCAAAATTGCCAATCCATCACGGAAAAAAAAATCAAACTGGAAAAAACAAGCAGACTCAGACTCCGGCTTTTTTTTTTTTTTTTGTTAGACAGTTTGAAGTGAAATTAAACCAGTTCTCAATATACTGTCTGGTGTACTTTGTAGATGAAAACTGTAATTATTTCCGAACTAGTAAAATTTTCATCTTTACTTTATTTTATTTTTCCTTTCCATCAAAATTTCTGCTCTGGGGAACCTTATTACTCTACTTTCCCCTTTTCAAGTCCACAAACCCGAAATAGTGAAATTTCTGTTTTGTTTTCTTCTTTAGATTTCGATAGTTGGAATTTTTCGGGTTTGTGGGATATGAAATTGAAAAATTGGTAAATCATTTGAGAATTTCTAGTTGAGCAAGTTTATTGGCAGGCATGCCCAAAAAGCTATTTCATCTGATGATACTTTTGCACTAATTAATGAGTTAACTCTCTTCCCTGTAGCACTGAAATGTGAAGAGAAAGGAGATTCATCTTCATATGCAAAATCTCTTAAGGAATCATCTCATCTCAGCATTTAATTACTAGAATTAGTTTACCTCTGAAAGTGTTATGTATGCTCAGGCCTTGCAGTGCTTCTTTATTTCCTATAAATTTTAACAAGTTCCAATTTTTTTCAGCCCTCTACCCTCACAATTATTTTTTATTTAGCTGTGAGCCGCAAAGTTCTACAATCCGGATGTGATTGTATGAATTTCGTCAATCCTATGAAGAAAAAAAAGTAAATTTGTTAAGTCTGTGGCAATATTGGAAACTTCATCATTTGATTGCGAAAAATAATTGTGAATTTCATCCATCGATTGAAAATAAATCGTGATTTTCGTCAATGTATCTCAGAAGAAAAAATATGAATTTCGTCTATCGGTCATTGAAAAAGTTGCCAATTTTGTTAATCGATGGCTGATAAAAAACGTGATCTTAGTCTATGAAGTGGTTAAAAAAAGAAAAAAAATTCTCCAGTCAATTGCATTAAAAAATTGTTGATTTTGTCAATCAGTCATTGTAATATATCGGGAAATTTGTCGATCAGTTGATAAAAATCGTAAATTTCGGCATACACTTTTCGAAATATCGTTTTTTGTCATTCATCTGTGTAAGAAAAAAAAATCTAATTTCTTCAGTCTCATCAATCAATCCCTGAAATGAATCTCAAAATTTGTCGACCATTGGTTGATAAAAAAAAATCTCAAATTTCAGCAGTCACTCGCTGTGAAAAAAAAATATTTTGATTTTGTCAGTCAGCTGTAACATATAATTGCAAATTTCGTCTGTCTCTGCAAAAAATTACCAATTTCGTCAGTCAAGCAAAAAATCACAAATTCCTTCAGTTAGATATCAGTGAAATATCATGAATTTCTTCAATCAGTCTCTGCAAATATTACCGATTTGGTTAATCTGTCATTGAAATATATCTTCAAATGTGTCGATTGTTCATTGATTAAAATCTTATTTTTCAGTCACTTATGGCTTAAAAATATCGCTGATTTCGTTATGGTCATTGAAATGCATCAGGAAAATGTGTCGATTGTTCGTTATTAAAAATTGCAAATTTGGGGCAGTCATTCTCTGTAAAAAAAAATGCATATTTCGGCAATTGTGGAAAAAAATCTTATTTTGTCAGTCGGTCATCGAAATATATTACGAAATTTGTCAATAAAAATAGTAATTTTTGGCAGTCAGTCATGGTAAAACAAAAATCTCAGATTTTAGCTATAGCTTTCCGAAATAAAATTTTATTTGAACCCCATCTTACCAAAACTAATTTGTTTTGTTAATTTATATGCAAATAATGTACTAATATTGTATTCTTAAATATTTTCTAGTTTCAGTGAGACACGACCAACTGTTTGAAGATACTGCTGTTAGTGACATTCAAAGCTGGATAGCCAAGTGGCTGCGATATGCAACAGATAGAGAGTTGGGCTGTCGAAAAAAAACAACCTAATGTATCAAAAAATTCTGATTTTAATAAGTAAATAAATTACCATGTATTTGTATTGTCATTTTTTTTCCAAATCTTAATATCAAAATTTTTATTACATAAAATTTCAAAGGTTTTGAAATATCAATATTTGTACGGAGTTAAATAAAATTTGTTCCAAAGTTGGATTTTTTTTATATCATTGCAGAGGATGAAGTCATAAGAGAATCTTTCAAAGTTTATTATACTTAAGCCAAAAATGTAAAATACTTTATAAATTTTATCTCATGTTTCTTTTAAGTATATCAACAGTTTTATATTATCTGCACAAACTAAAAAAAGTCAGTTTTTATAAATAGCCTTGACTTGAGAATAGCTTTTCCTGTTTAATTAAAAATAAATTGTAAGGTAGTTTATCAGTGAAGCTAATTAAAAAAATAAAAATGAAAGTACAACCAATATTATTGCAGTTTGACGACAAATTTAAACTTTTAAAAGTATTGTTAAGTATGTAAACAATGCCACTTTTGAGAAACAAATTTTATTTTTGGCATAAATATTTTCAAATCTTCAATTATTACTAATTTGTTACTGTGCATTTTGTTTTGGAACAGCTTTTCAGTGTTCTTAAGGTCGAAATGTGAAGCAACAAAGATGTTACTATAGTGATGACTATAGTACATTTTATGATGAATGTGATCGAGTTATTCATGTGAAACATAAATGAAATATAAATAACATACACGGACAGGTGTGGGAGAATTAACAGAAATTTTTTATCAGACAATGATTTGCTTCACTAGCCAACAAGATGCAAGATACAGTTGAACATTGTTATGACAAGATGTAAGTAACTGAAAAAGAAATAGTTTATTACTTTTACAAATCATTTCATAATCTTTTAAATACAAATATTGAAAAAAAAACTTAGTTTACTGAAGATAATTGAGGTGGTCAGGGCAAGAAAGAGATAAGCCACATTTGTAAACTTCTGAGATATCAGTTTGAAAGTTATATCAAAAACTCAAATCAAGATATATAACCTAATAAGTTTTTTCGCCAATGTCTTAGTAACATTTGAGATATTCTGAGCCACAATATGGCATTACTTTAATGATATTAATATTAGGTTTTTTGTAAATTAGCTATCTTTATTGGGGGCAAAAGCGAAACTTGTCACATAGGTTGCCACCAAGTGACATTAGAAACAAATTATATGTTTTATATTATAATTTACAATATTGAGCAACAGATTACAGTACTAGATTTATTTCACTAAAAATGTGGCTTGGCACTTTCTTGCCCCGACCCCATCAATTGTTGGGTAAAGCCAGATCAACTATTTAAAGTGTAGTACATTGGGAAAATTGTAAAGTTTTCTGAATAAACATTTTAGGAAGTCTGCCATTATAATTTTAGAAAAATTTAGCGTCTAGTGGATAATTAAGCAAACATCACATTTTGCATAGTTTGTTCAAAGTATCAACTTTTATCAAAGATAAATAAAATGTTTAATTTAACTGTTTTATTGCATTTTAAATGCATAACTAAATGTAGAAATTTTTCTCTAAAAAAAAATGGTGGTATGTTCATTTAATACTAGTGATGCGAGAAATATAAGTCAGTTTTTTTACAGTAAACTTATAAATAGAAAAGACCGGCTAGAAAGGTAAAAGGGAGTTTTATCATTTATTGTGTTGTCCTCTAAAAAAACCCACAGTGAAATGTTTCTTAATAAAAACCCACCCTAGTCCTGCATCAAATATTTCACTAAAGTCAATTTTTTTGTATTGTTCTCTTTTTCTGCACCATTTATAATAATAAAATACCTAAAGAGTGCTTATTTAGTTTTAAAATAATTTAAATTAACAATTACAGAATTCTGGCAAAACGTGAACTTATAAATTTTCTTGTAATAGATTTTAGAATGATCTACATATATATTTTTTAAATATGTTAAACCATTAATATGTAATAAAATGCTCCATATTCCGCTGATTACAGGTAACAAGGATTACAGGTCTATTTTCAGGTAACAAGGGTTATATTTTGAAAAAGTTGGTTTTTTTTCAAATTCCCACTTAATTGGCTGCCATTTTGTAATAAAGTGATAAAAGAAAAAATGCTCAATATTAAAATCTTGGAACAAGCTGTAAAAATATAGCCATGTTTAATTTTTTTAAAAAATTCTTTATTAGATTTTATACAGAAAGAATTTCAAAAAATGTTTTTAGATGACAGAAAAATATATAATAATAAATCAAAGCATTAAATATTTTTTCTGAATAGCTTGAAATTTGATTTGCCTTAAAACCTTAAAAAAAAAAAAAAAAAAAAAAAAAAAAAAAAAAAAAATCTGTCAACTAGGAGCGATGAATGACAATAACGGAATAAAATCACTTTTTTTTTTTTTTTTTTTTTTTGGGGGGGGGGGGGTATGAAAACTTTAAATGCATTTTTAGAAGAATTTTGATTTTACTAATTTTAGTTTGCGGTAAATTAGGTTACTTGGAAATTTTACAGATATTCTTAAGAAATGTTTTTCTTAATGTCTTTCTTTCTTAAATGTCTTAAAAAATTTACATTGATTTGCACATAATGTAGTTGTGCTATGAAAGTGGAAGTATCTGTCGTAATTTTTTTTTATTTTGAATAATATTGAAAAATAGATTTTTTGAATATAAAATTAGTACTTTTGCTAAAAATGGCAAATTTTGACAATTTTCAAATTTCTAGTTCATTGCACAGAACAAGAACAAAAGAATGTGGCAATGAAAAAATTTTTAAATGAATAAAGACATTTATATAAAATATTTAAATAAAATGATAAAGAAATCGAAAAAACAAAACTTGGAATCTGTATTTAGTTAAAGAATTGAAGTTAAGTACACCATAAAATGATAAATTGAGCATGTGAGTGGAAAAAGCATAAATTAGAGCTGATGTAAAAGTTAAGGAAACGCAAAAAGAAAAAAAAAACGTGCATTTCAAAGTAAAAAACTGATTAATTTTATTTATTAATGAAACTATTTCATTTCATTTTTTGTGTTTAGACTGTTATCCTTTTTCCACACACCTGTTCAGTTAACTGCAAAATGTGAAAAGAAAAAAAAATCTTCAGTTAGCTTTTGACAATAAAAGTTTATTTTTATTTATAGAACAAGGATAAATTAACTTGCGTATTTTCCATTTATTCCTTTATATAACAGTAGAGGAGAATAAGCTACTATAAATAAACTTGCTTTTATAAGCTAAGAAATTTTTTTAGTTTTCAATACTATGAAATTCAATTCTTTACTGTTCAATATTAATTAAATCAAAAACATTCGCCGACATGCGTATAAGTGTCGATAAATTGTCACAAAATCGATATTGATCATAAATATACGTCGAATATAAGGCACAAGAACGATATTCATCGCATATACGTCGAAAATAAAAGGCAAAGTGATAACAATTAGATATAAGCAATACCAAATTGGTGTCATTTTGTTTACGTTCTTGTGTCGGTCAAATCGGAATTCAAGCATATTTGTATCGAATAAGTATCGGCTATATCGTCGTTGTGTCAGATTTTAGGCGGCAAATCGATAACCAGTCCACGTATCGCTAAAGATACCAGAAAAGTTGACAAAATCGAAACAGTTCTGCTAAGATTTGCTGTTATCGGTATAGCACCTCTAGTATTTGATGATAGGTATCTTTCTTGTATCAATCTGTCAGCTCTGTGTTTGCTGGGATATATATCTGACCTATGTCATACGATAACGCTCGTATTTATAAATCGATTTTGATGAAACTAATTGTGTGTATTAAGGTCACCAATGTCTCGACCGAGTTCGTTGGCCAGCTTGGTCCGCCATTTTGTTTCAAGATGGCGGCCATTTAAAAATTTAAAACTAAAATAAATATACAAAAAAGTTAAAAATTCAAATTTATTTAATGTTAGGCCTTGATACAAGGATTCCAGAGCATTTTTTGGTTTACCTCTGTCTTAAAAAATGGCTGAGATAGAGAAGTTTGAATTTCTAGGTTGGCTGACATTTTGAAACAAAACAGCACATTAACGCGATTACTCGCAAATTATTTTATTTCATTGTTGTAATAATTTTCCCAATCATACGCATAAAACTATATATTCATATCCGTTAGCTCCAAAATTGGCGACATTGGCGACAAAATTGGCAACAAAATTGGGAAAATTCGTGACATTTGGCGAAATATCGCCAAATTTGGCAACCAAAATAAGTCTTTATAAATGAAGCCAATTTGGCTATTGCTCAATAATTTGGTGAAATTCTTATTCAAATTCAGTATTAACGAATCTTTTATAAACGTTTCTTTGCATTTTAACTTGCTGTTTTCGTGTAACATTAGCTAAAATTTTAAAACGAAAATATAGGAAAGCTACCTTTTCCTCCCGGTACAGGCCGGAAGGACTTTTTTGTATCGGAAACAATTTTTTTACGTATCTCTTTTTTTCACTCAAAACACGAAAAATTCGCGAACCGATGCTCAAAATTGCCCGAAAGTTTGAAGTCAAAAGGCTGAAATTTCTTTAAATAACAGCAAAATATCTTCCAGTCACAAGGATTCTGTGCTTTTTACGATTTTTGAAGAAATTCCTTTAAGAGTGTAATGCGTGATTTTACGTGTTATAGTTCATATTATTAAATCGCTCTTTGAACTCTAACAAATCATATTTTAATAATAGTGTCTCTTTTAAAATTTTTAGTGTCATAGAATATCAGTGGCGTCAACAAATAACACGCTATTCTATAATAATGCAACTAAGCGTCCCATTCTGCCGACATAATTCACCCAGTTTTCTCAATATGGCCCACAAATGCAGCGAATCGTTTCCAAAGACTTTTGTGACTGCACTGTTACCATATTAAAAGATGTCGTTGAATGCTGATATGTATTTACACAGGATTTGAGCGAATGATGTATTATTACAAAAATCACGCGTCTTTAATTAAATAAAAAAGAATCATTGGAGGATAAATTAACATATATTTACGAAGACATTGGTAATAATCGTCATTAAATTCGTCTAACAAATTCTTACTTGTTGTCATATTCGTTACTGTTAAATTCATATAATTGATTTAAGAATATTTAATTCGATTTCATAATTGTTATTCTCAAGTAAAGTGTACCTTCGAATACCAAACAGAAAATCATTTGGTCAAGTAGTTTAAGGAATTATGCAATTTTAAAATTTGGAACTTCTAATATTTAGTTAATTTTTAATCGTTGCAAAACAGATAAGAATGTGGATAGTTTTTAAGCCCATCTAAAAATGGTATTTGGCAGAATGAGCAGTAATTTTGGTTTCACATTTCTTAAGTTTCTAGAAATTGATATATGTTAAAAGTTTTATGAGATACGGTTCATATTTTTTTCAAAAGTACCTAATCTATATAATAAAAGCGCAAGTCATGTGACTGTTATCAGCAGTTCCGGGATTCCCGCTTCACTTTTTCATATGCCCGACGTTTGTACTTACTTTTCTGTACCATTGTTGAGTCCGATGTGATTGTTAATTTTGTATTTTTGCACCTTACAGACAAATATTGTTACATCATCATTATAAACAATGTTAACACGTCTGAAGATTTTCTAAACACAAAAGATTCATTCATCGTGAATATTTAAAATATTAAACCATGGAATGTAATCGTTCACGATGTAGCCTGGTGTAAAAAAAATTGAAATGAAATCGGCAGGGAAGAGTGCCGTGCGTGACGTCAAACGTTCCCACGTTCATCTACCTTAGAATTTTTTATTGTTAAAGAGTCACGAGACTTGGCTACATTCTTTCCATGTGATGATTTTGACGGTTAATTTTACATTAGACGTTCTAAAGTTTAAACTTGCATAGTTCTTAAACTACTTGACCGAATAAATTCTCATTTGGTATCTCATGGTAAAATTTACCGATGATTCCAAATAGGATATCAAATGTGTTCGTTTTTATATGTTAATATTCAAAAGTAGTATTGAAAATTTTTATATATAGACGATCCTCTAAGCAAAATTTAATTAGAGTAATTAGTAGATGTTATTACAATTGGTACCAATGATTTGAGATAGAGTATGACCACTTTTTTTTCCAGAAC
The DNA here is from genome assembly GCA_963931845.1 of Maratus michaelseni. NCBI lineage: Eukaryota > Metazoa > Arthropoda > Arachnida > Araneae > Salticidae > Maratus > Maratus michaelseni. The sequence continues at coordinate 8,189,376 of OZ007586.1, forward strand.
CGTACATTTAAAAAAATTCTTGAGCATCTTAAACTATCCCAACTTGACCGATTACTATATCTTCAAACTTGTGCGACATTCTTGGTTAACAAAGATAATTGAGTGACTCTCTACAATAACAAGTCAAGTCAAAAATGGAGTTTTCAGCTAAAAGGCTTTTAAATTTACTTTCAAAATTTTAACTTCTTTGTCTAGATTCCTATTAAGAAGAGTTTTCTTTGCTTATCATAATAAAATTTCTATTTCCTTGTATGCTGAATAATACATTCTAGAAGTCTGAAAATTGAACACTTACCTTATCCTATGGTTTTGGGTGAAATAAAAACTACACATAATGACTTTTACAACTTTTATAGAGTGAACACAAGAGTTTACAAAATAGGATATCATCTTAGCGTTTTTTGTTTAAATACTGCCCTCAGCCCTGTTATCAGAATTGGGAAACTGAGACACATAAGAGTTGAAAAGTTTTTACAAGCCATGATGGACGGTTCGAATACGAAATAGAGCCTAAGGAATAGCAAGCTAAGCCAACAAGCCTTTTTACATGGTTTTTGAAGAATCAAGGTAACTCCACCTGCCTTGTTATTGCAGAAGACCCTCATCCATACGACCCCATTCGTTGGCCGAAATATTCTTAAACCGAAACGTAATTTCATGTCCAATTACATTTCAACACAGCTGCATTATTTTAGTGAGCACATAAAAGAAACCTTTTTTAGCCGAATCCAAATTTTGTTGGCCGAGACCAATAAAAAGTGAAAAAAAATCTTCATTTTCCGAAACATTCGTTAGCCCCGAGGCTATACTATTAAAGTCCGTGCTCGTATCTATGTAAACTCGGAAACCATAGGACGCAGGGCTACGAATTTTGGCACACGGGTTGCTGGTAGGGGGCCCATGAACGATTGGGGCAAAAATTCGAAAATTTTAAATAGATTTTTGATGGATTAAATATTAATTGAAATCCATCCACAAAGAGATCTCATCAAAAATACGCTTTTTTATCTTCAGTTGGTTGGTTGGTTGTATAAAATCTCCGCAGAAGTCATTAAATAAATCAAGGTAGGGATCATTGCAATTTCGAGTCGAGTGTTTAAATTCCATGGATCAGAGAGATTATATGACATGTAGACAATCAACTTAATTATTAACCGTTGCCAAATGCTAAAAACTTAATTTTAAAAGATTTTATCGACTTAATGAATGATAATTAGCTGGGTTTAAGTGTTTTTTACATGACGTATGGTAGAGATTATTAATACAGAAAACTTTATTTAACAGATTATTTGTGAAATTTCAGGGGATGGAAAAACGACTTTTTATTAAATATCACATTTATTTTACTTGACCACGCGCCACCTGGTGGCTTTTTCATTAATTGACCCTCAGTATTAATAAATCCAAATCTACTGCTCTGATTTCAACAGAACTAATTACATTTAAAACATTTAACAGTTTTAGCTCCATCCGTAACGTTTAATCGCTGGTTTATATAGACTAGCAAAAGCCATGCTTTGTTTGGATTCGCGAAGCATTATTTCATAAGATAAATGTTTAAAGTGATAATATTTTTTTTAATTATTTTTGCATCTTTATTAAGCAAAAACGTTATTTTATGTTTTGGCACATTTTAATTTTAGAAATGTACATTCAGCCAAATAACTAAGAATTTCCTCGGAATTTTTAATTTATGATATAAGACTGGTATAAATAAAAAGTATTTTTAAATTTTCAACTAAAAGCTCTTTTAAAGATGTTTTTACATTTTCCAATAGTCTCTAGTGTTTTCTCAAATAGTTTGAAATAGGTATGTTTCCAATCTTTGTAATTCACATCAAATAATCTTTGATAGCAATCTTAGAATAATATATTCGAAGAGATCTTGAAGAAAGTTACTTCTTTAAAATCCTATTTTCTGGAAAAACATTTTTAACTCTCGTTGATACTAAGAATTATTAACTGTAAAACTTTACATTCTAATTTTTTCTTTTTTTCTGCATGTTAGCATATGAGAATTTTTGATATTGTTGAATCACTCGTAAGGAAATTTTCTATTGAATGCTAAACCTTGAAGGGTTTTCACTCTCGACAACGCTACGTACGTTAAGCCAACTGATGTCTCTTTATCCCCAATATATACAGCTGCTTTATCTAATGTTAAACCTTGGGATTTATGAATTGTAACAGCAAAAGCTAACTGCAGAGGAAATTGTTTTCTTGAGCAATTTATATTTCCATTTTTCCAGAATTTAGTTTTTGGTGGAATCTGAACGCAGCCATTCTCATAAGTTGAATGACTGTAGTTTTCAAATTTAACCATGATTATTCGCGGCATCTGGTCTGGTGGCCCGTGATTTTCTTCATAAATAATATCTGCAACATAGCCTAACTTTTATTTGTTTACAATTCTTTTGTTGCCACTTTACAAAAAAATCATAATATAATTCTTTTAAAATCCATAAGTATCGTCTGCGTAAATGATTTCCCTTTACAAAAATGAATCCGTATAATGAAAAAATATATTCAACAAAATAATAATAAATGTTTTTTTTAAATTATTCGATAAGAAAATAATATTGTCCGAATCTACAGATCATATTTTATTTCTACTATCAAGTCCAAAAATATTTCTTTCCTTAATTACATTTAAAAAACAGTTTTTGAAATATTTTGGCGAATTTATTTAATTAACCATGATTGTATCTATAATTACTAACTCCATGATTTATTTATTTCTTCTGAAAATATACGTGTTTCATTTTTTATTTTCAAAAATGCATCCGTAATGGAAAAACATGTAAAATAAATTAATTAAAATAATAATTTTTTAAGGTTATTCTGTAAAAAAAAAATAATATTGTGTAAACCGACAGATCATAATTTATTTTTATGTTTAATTTCAAGCCAAAATACTGAATAGTTTTTTGTAAAGTGTACGACTAAATGTAATTTGTGTAGCCTAGTAGAGGATTCGCTTCGCTCATCCTAATAATACTGCTGTTTTAGAATAATGGTTTTCGCAAAAATTACATTTATGTTCCTAATAAAAGTACAGAGTCCGTATTGAGTGGATGCATACCAACAGTCAAAGTTGGTGATTTGTTGTTGAGCACTTGACTGAGCGCCTCCTCGCAGGTAATTATTTAATTATTACCTTTAAAAAACATTTTATCACAAACATCAACAAAACTTTTTATTATATTTATTCCCTTATTCCAAAGATATCGTGTTATCGTCTGCTGCCATAGCAACATGATAAATTAAATTTCATTAAAAAACAAAATGCACACTTATAGAAAAATATTTTTCTAAAGCAAATAGTTATTGAACAACTCAACGCTTTAACAGGGGAATTCTTATTTCTTATTTAGATATTTTTAAATTGTTGTCATTGCGTTTTTATGTGTTCGTTTCGTTTCATATTCGATTATTATTATGTCTATTTGATGTGAATTCTTTACGTACTACTACTTTTTACTACGGATTTTTGGTTGCGTAAATACTGATTTTTAATAGACATAACAAATTTTTATATTCATAAACTTTAGTTTGGTTGAACTGATTTTTATTTTTAATTTTTGTTTTAGAATTAAAATCATGAACTCCCGTGCGTAGAACGGGTTAAACAGCTAGTTGCATATATAAATTCCTCTAAAAACGTTCATGACGTTTGTTCTCTCTTGTTCTGAATGTTTTTCATTTGGTGTATATTTTTCAATTTCAATTTCATTTTTAATTTCCTTTGGAAAATTAAGATAGCACTGTGCATCCAGACCGAAAATAATGTAACTGTTTATTAAAAGTTTTCTAAAAATCGTCAGACCAGTTGGAGGTGATAGTATCTATAATAAAATTGCCATAATCAGTAATATAAGTTTTCACTTCGTAGAAGTATCTCTGATGCCCTAAGTATCATAAAACGGAAGTTTACATGTGAAGAGTGTTTACATGTGTTACACTCTAGAATTTTGCGCAGGTTGTGTTACACTCTACTGAAACCAAAAATGTCTATATCAAGGCAACCCGAGAAAAAAAAATTTCGTCAACCCAAAAATTGAAGTGTGTCGGTTTGAACTCTACACACTTCAACCCGAACCAGAAGTGGACGAAAACTAGTTCATATTTTAATTCAATTATTGAAAAATATTCTACAATTACATTTCTAATATTAATTTTATCTTATGTTTAACAAGAACGAAAAATCATGCGTCAAGCATAGATTATGTAACACTTTCCAACGCTTCCAAAATAATTTTACGAATCATACTCTTTTATAAGCTAAAAGATAACATCTAAGTAATCCGAATACTTTATTCAGCCCTGTATAGGATCTATAGATTTGTATATATACTACATAGGATGCTAAATTTTAGTTCAGTTAGGAAACACGTAGCACAGTTTAAAATTCTCCGTCTGGAGTTAAATAATACGGAAATGTGTTCCCGAACTTTTGTACTTCCCTGTATAGGATCTACAGAATTTATACACACCACGTAATATACAAAAAGCGATTTAAAATTAAAATCGCATTCAGTAACTTAAAACGCACTTCCAGGAATTATTGTTAACATACAGTAGAGAATTCTTTTGTGTGTCCCTGTAAATGAACGATGACTGCTATACACACAATATTCTGTAGTAAGTCTCTTGTAATGAACCTTATATAAATTTCAATGCGTTTAAAATAGTGAAACATTATTTAAATAAACCGCAGACGATTTTTCTCCATAGACGTAATGTAACGGAATTCTTTTGACTGTCCCTGTAAAGTAAGTATAAGTGCTATGCACACCCTATTCCATATTAAGCTTCTTCTAATGCACCTTAGTGATATATATAAATTTCAATGCGTTTAAAGTATTGAAACATTATTTAAATAAACCGCAAATGATTTTTCCCCATAGACCGCAATGTAACGGAATTCTTTTGAGTGTCCCTGTAAAAAAACTATAAGTGCTACACACTTCCGTTGAAATAGGGAACATGCTATAGATAACGATTATAACATATAAAATTTGCAGGGCAATCCGAGCATATTTACGGGAGTTAGAGCACGGACAGACGGCAGACGGCAGACGGCAGACGGCCAGACGGCCAGACGGCAGACGGCCAGACGGCAGACGGCCAGACGGCCAGACAAACCGAAGTCATAAACACTTTTCAACTAGGTTGGAAAGTGTTAAAAATGAACATGTGTTAATTTTTAGTGTTACTCATTATCTTAGTATATTCATTAGAGTTTAAATGTAGTTCGCCATCTGAAAAAATAATCTAGGCATTTTTTTTAGCACTTTCCAACCTAGTTGAAAAGTGCTTATGACTTCGGTTTGTCTGGCCGTCTGGCCGTCTGCCGTCTGGCCGTCTGGCCGTCTGCCGTCTGCCGTCTGCCGTCTGTCCGTGCTCTAACTCCCGCAAATATGCTCGGATTGCTCTGCAATTTTTATATGTTATTATCGTTATCTATAGCATGTTCCCTATTTCAACGGAAGTGTGTAGCACTTATAGTTTTTTTACAGGGACACTCAAAAGAATTCCGTTACATTGCGGTCTATGGGGAAAAATCATTTGCTGTTTATTTAAATAATGTTTCACTATTTTAAACGCATTGAAATTTATATATATCACTAAGGTGCATTAGAAGAAGCTTAATATGAAACAGGGTGTGCATAGCACTTATAGTTACTTTACAGGGACAGTAAAAATAATTCCGTTACATTACGTCTATGGAGAAAAATCGTCTGCGGTTTATTTAAATAATGTTTCACTATTTTAAACGCATTGAAATTTATATAGATCACTAAGGTGCATTACAAGAGACTTACTACGGAATATTGTGTGTATAGCAGTCATCGTTCATTTACAGGGACACGCAAAAGAATTATCTACTGTCTGTTAACAATAATTCCTGGAAGTGCGTTTTAAGTTACTGAACGCGATTTTAATGTTAACTTGCTTTTTGTCTATTACGTGGTGTGTATAAATTCTGTAGATCCTATACAGGGCAGCACAAAAGTTCGCGAACACATTTCTGTTTATTGACAAACTCCAGACGGAGAATTTTAAAATGTGCTACACGTTTCCTAACTGAACTAAAATTTAGCATCCTATGTAGTATATATACAATTCTATATATCCTATACAGGGCTGAATAAAAGTATTCGGATATTTTTCCGAATATTGTATATGTTGGAAATTCCTGAAATTATGTTTTTAAATATGTTATGCGTTTTCCAAATTGTTTACTTAGAAGTTATCTTTTAGCTTATTAAACGGTATGATTTGTAAAATTATTTTGGAAGCGTTGGAAAGTGCTACATAATCTATGCTTGACGCATGATTTTTCGTTCTTGTTTAATTTTATAAATCGGGTCAACCGACGTATCCAATCTAAACGTGAAACCGAAAATTAGAGTGAACATGCCCCGCAGCTAAGAAATCGGAGAAGAACAACAGTTGTTACACTTCACTCAAGCATATTTTTGAAGCAATATGTCGCGATTGTAATTGAAAACCTCCGATGATTTGTTGAAACTGCATGTCGAGTATGCATTCATGTATTCGATTCTGAACAAGATTTAAGGATTTGTCACATGTCTATCATTTACTGATTCGACTTTTTTTTCATATAACACCCACAAAAAAGTTATTTCATTTTTCAATGGCTTTCTTTTTGCATCAGTTACGTGTATGACTCACGTTAATATTACGCAAGTAACTATGGAATATTTGTAACTTGTGTTAAACAGGTGACTACTTTACCAAGAATTATTAATGACAATTACACTTCAACTACTACATTTGAATCGGAATCAAACAAAAAGCGAAGCAAAGATTGGCGTTTCAAAATAACAAGTTACAACTTGTGTTTTCCATAAAAGCGCAGTTTTGCAGCCTTTTTATTTTTCTGTACATTTTATTTCCTGATGTCATTAATAAGATATTTAAAAGAAAAGTTTTTTCATCTGTAATATAAATCACATATGTTATTATAATAGATTATATATAAATAAAATTATATCCCATAGATTATATATAAACTAGTAAATCTACAGAGAGATCAGAGGCCTCAACGTCAGCTCTAGAAATCATTGTCCATTAATCTCACTCATTTTTAACATAACCTGCATAATATTTCATATCCTAAAATTCAATTTTTTAAAGTTATTTATCCATTTACAAAAATATAAAATTTATCGAAAGTTCCAGAAATTTTAGAAGTATCGCATTAAACACAATGTTATGGAATGATAGGATAAACTACTTATTACTGTATTTTTTCAGAATAACAATACATTACTGCAGGGGGTGGGGGGAGCCCCCTAAACCCGCCATTGTCGCTTTCATTTTATATTCTCAATTTCTAGCAATTGTGCTATTTCATTTCTTAAGTATATGTCTGAATGTATTTACTATTTTAATTTCATCAAAATAACCATAACTCTGTACAAGAGATTTTATCCTAGCCTTAAAAGAATACTTATATTTCAACCACTAAACATCATATGTTGCTGAAATTGAATAAAATTTCGTGTATACAATATACTTATACAAATTTAAATTCCTCTTATGTGACCTATATTCAATTTACACATTCAACTTTATTATTTTTTTCATTTGGAAAACAGATTTGGTAATCTTTTTTTAGTAGTTAAAATAAATTCAAACATAAGGAAATTGATACACATTAGATGAGAATTTAGTAGTTAAAATAAATTATCATCTTTTTCATTAAAAAAAGCATATTAAAAACTTAAATGACCCGAAAATTAGCTATTTTGTTGTTAAAATTTCGCGTCAAAATAATGCGATTGAATTTTCCTTTGTTGATATTCTTTGAAATATAGTTGCTTAGCAACCATTTAACGAAAGAGAAAAAAATGAATTGGAAATTTTTGCAAAAAAAGTTGAGAAATTAAAATGTTTCATATCTTTCAAATTAATGCACAACATTTCCCAATAATTTATACAATTAATTTCGAAATTCTAATAAATATATTGGCTAATTTTCAAAGCGATTGGATTGCATTAAGATTTCCATTTCGTAAATTTAGCATCCATAATTTAAAAGCGAAATTATAAGCATTTACAATTATCCCAATGCGACATTTTCTTTTCGGTGAATATTAAAATAAAAAAAAAGTCGTATGACTACGCATTGAAAAGCATTATGACCTAAAAAGAAATGCTCTATATTTTTCGAACGAATGAATCAAATGTAACTAAAAACTATACAGCTCATTCCGGGTATTTCTCCAACATACCTACCAAAAATCATCAATCTATTCGGATCATTTTTGCGTCAGTTATCGCGGAACAGACAGACGGACGGAAACCAAAAACTTTTCGCGTCTGCACAGTAAGCCTTCACTGACGTTTCGGCAATAATACAACGTATAAACGACCATATTACAATAAAGAAACATATAAATAATCACATTATTATGAAACATTTTTCAACACTATCGGATTATTATTAAGATATTTCATTTTTAATATTTCTAAAGGAACTATTTAATAATCACCTAACGCTACTATCAGTAAGCGCTCATAGTCAGTCCTGTAACCGAATTATTTTGAGTGCGTCTGTAACTAAATCCATCCAATAATCTATAGAAAACATATTTCAGTTCATATCAGAAATGTGTATCAATTTCCTTATGTTTGAAATAGTGGAGCATCATTAAATTAAATTCTATTGCAAACGACTTTCTCTCCTAGATCATAATGTAATGGAATGGTTTTGTATATCCCTGTAAACGAACTATTAATGCTGGTAAGGAAGAACGTTTCGGTCCACCTGAAGTGATTCCTATAAATTTCATTCTGTTCATTACCTAACATCAGAATGCACTGCAAATGGTTTATCATCAGAGACCACAATGTAACGGCTGTAAACGAACTATACATGCTTCATTTTCAATAGCGGTCATGATATAGTAAACCTCCATAATATATATAAATTAGATAGCAATATGACTACATTGTCGAGAATGAGGCAAGCACGGCCAGACGAAGAGATAAAGCGAAGTTATTGACACTGTTGGGAAATATTAAAATGCGGACAAATATGAAAAACAGGGCATGTTTCTTTAAGGAATTCCGAACATACTTCAATTTTCAGGTGTTAACATTATAGAAATAATATAGATAGATATAGAGGTAAAATTATTGCTTAAACTTCAAATTACTAATATTTAGTTTTAAATGAATTTATTAACCCGCAGTGGCGCGGACGGTTAATCTCGTTTCCCGTAACATCATCGAAAGCTAAGCAACATCGAACAAGGTCAGTGCTTGGGAGGGTGACAATCTCTCTCGACTGCCGCTGCTGTGGGATCGTGTACGTTAATGGGAGCTGGTGCACGTAAAATCTGTTCGTGGCTCCAATGTCCTCCAAGTTCAGTATAAGCGTTACCTTTGAGGGTGCCAATCCAGGTGCAGGTCTCTCAACTGGAATTGGTTCAAAATTAGGAGACCAGTTCTAGAAGTCCAACCTCTCTTGAGGCTCTGTCACCCCTTCTTTCAGAGAAGTGCCTTGGCACTTTATCTGACTCGTCAACAACAACAAATGAATTTGTTTATTAGGTAATTCAACATAATTTTTTCTTGCACCATTTTTTGGGCTAAAAGTCGACATCCTTTTATTTCGAATTTAAACTTTTAATCGCTAAAAGGAAGAAAAAGTATTTTTTCTTCAGCTAGATTAACTTCAAACTAAATAATCAGACCTAAGTAAATGTTCTTCATTTTTCTCCGCGATCTCTTTTTCAGATCTATTATTACCCACTTTAAACTAATGAAAATGTCATTGGGATATTAAAGGGGGAAATATTGATTTTAATTTGAAGGATTTGGAGTCTAAATAATTTTATTGCCGTTTCATTGTATATGAATATCATTCACAAATATTTCTGCTCATTGAAACAGACACGGTTTACTATCATATAGCTTTAACAATATTTTTATTAATATCTTTTCCGCTCTTTTAGAGTACTTACAGCTTAAAGAAAAAGCAAATATTATTATCTAAGTATAAGAAAAACATTTCATGAAAGTATTTTTATAACAAAAACATTATGAATGGGAAACATTTTAATGGGATGAATAATAATGTTTTTTATAATAAATCAATCAGGACACAGTTTTTCGGTTATTTAAGTAACATTCATTATGATTTAATTTAATACATAAAATGCTAAAATATTCTCTTTTGTAAAATGTTGTAATCCCAAAATTGTTTGAATTTGAATAAATCATTCACCATAGATATATTGACCATTTTAAATGTCCTGGGGACGAATAAATAATGAAATAAGTTCAGTTATTTGCAAATATAAATCCTCCTTAGATAATAAGAAGAAAGGTGCATATAGCAAAGCATAATTTACAGAAGTTTGTGAAACTTTAATCCGTAAAACGATATTTAAGGGTCAATCATCGACTATTCTTTGCATCAAAGACTAACTAGATATCATTATTATTCTTTTTGAAAAAAAATAAATATTTAATTCAAAATTTACTAAATTAATTAATGAAGTTTTAGATACTCCAAGCAGAAGTGCTAAAATAATTTTTCGCTTCGTTTATTTTAACTAACATCTATATTTTTCAAAGATGTCACTGAGCTCCGAAATTATTATTTCATCATTATATATCACGTGTTCACTTAAATAGCAGATCTCGTCAAGCAGCCAAGTCTCGTGACCCTTTTACTGTAAAAAGTTCTGCGATCGTGTAAAGCCAAGTTTATCTCTGAAATTTTCATTCACAAATCCCTCCTAGTGTCTAGATCTGTAGTTAAAAATTATTTTTGACGCAGCAAGAGAATGGGACGGCTGTTTCTTACATATTAATAATCGAGTTTATTAATAAAATTTTGTATAAAATAGTATTTATATGAGCATTGAACGTATATGTATTTGTAACGTGGACTTAATTTTATATAATATTGTAGTCCATGTGCCTTCTGCGGTTGAGCTTGGATGTCCGGAGTTTTGGATGGTTTTCTTCCTATGTAACGTGAAAATGTGCCAAACAACCCCTTTTAGACAGACATCCCTCCTTTATGCTTTTATTCCTCGTATTCATAATACGTTTAATAAAATAATCCCATCCCATAACACCCATAGTAAAATGTAATAACTTCCTTGTACTGCGTAATTGCCAAGTCACAAAATAAAGATCTAGAAACTAGGAGGGATTTGTGAATGAGTTAATAAGAGAGATAAACTTGGGCTTTACACGATCTCAGAACTTTTTACGGTAAAAGGATCACGAGACTTGGCTGCATTTTTTACATGTCACGTTTTTCGTAAAGATTTTATTTCTTTTTTAAGCAATCCTCCTTTTCTTCACTTTGGGCTCTTTTTGGACATCATCCACTGATTTTAGCCAGCCCTGTCCTTATTATTTGGAGGTACCGAAAATTTGGAGCTTTAGTTTCGTTTGCAAAGTCTTCTAGATAAAAAGAAGTTTCAAGTTCTCAAGCAAGCACTAAGTTATGGTGGGGGTGAGTCAAGAGTACTCTCAATTGTTTCCAGGAAAGGTACTACCGATCTGAGGTGTTACTTGGAGCCCTAGATAATTGATATTTGGCATAAAAGTACTGTTTAGGATAAGAAGAAATGCAAAATTAAAAATTCCGGAAAATTCCACCAAATCAAATTTTTTCGATTTTTATTTCGCTTTTTTTTAATGTTTTGATTATATTTTTTGAAATATTCGCATTTTTTATTTTTCCTAATTTTGTATCCTAAATACTTTCTTTATACGACATTTCAAGTTTCTAGAGGTGCAAAATCGAATTGTTTTCAAAGTTTGGATTTTTTTTTCGATTTTTTTTTTCGAATTTTATTATGTTTTTAATTTTTTCTTATTCTGAATTCTAAACACTATCTTTCCGTGAAATTTTAAGTTTCCAAGGCTAAGAGATCAAATTATTTTAATTTTTTCAACTTGTTTCGAATTTTTTGAATTTTTGTACTTTTTCTTCGGATTTTCTGGATTTTTTAATTTTTTTCTTATTTTGTATCCTAAATACTACCTTCCAAGTTTATAGCGCTACAAAATCGAATAATTTTTTTAATTTCGATTTTTTGATTTTATTTTTTATTTTTATTGTGTTTTTAATTATTTATTTTTCTGAATCCTAAACATTACCTTCACACCAAATTTTCAGTTTCTAAGACTACGAGATCAAATTATTTTCAGTTTTCAATTTTGTTGAAATTTTCGAAGTTTTTTCGAATTTTCCGGATTTTTTAAATTTTCTTTCTTTGTATCCTAAACAGTTCCTTTATTCCAAATGTCAAGTTTCTAGGGCTACGGTATGAACATTATCTTTTCGATGACGGGTGAATGAGTGACAAAAAGTCAAAACTTTGATTTCCTATATCATCTGAACTAGAAAAGACAGAAACGTGAAATTTAAAATTTTGGTCCTATGTGCCAGATTCTCTATATAAACGAAGTTTCAGGTTTTAGGGAAACTCCAGCGCAAATATATGGGGGGTCAAATGTGCCCTGAGTTGCTCCCTGAAAAGGATGCTTACGGCTGTGCTTTCTCGACTTGGCTCCAGATTTAGCTAGTTTTCGTATAAATAAAAAATGCAATTAATAAATTTATTAATTTTTTGAAGGATATAGGAATAGGTATAAAGAATTGATCCTTATCCAAGTTGCGAACTAAAGCCAGGTGACACTCAATTAACGACTTGACAAATAAAGCTATAATTGTGGGAAAAGAATATAGAAAAATGTTTATGCGCTATCATATGAGATTAACTGCAACGCCCCCCCTATAGGGGAATTCTGGAAGTTAACAACCGTATCTCCAAAAGTATGAGATATAACGAGAAAAAGTCTATTAAAAAGGCAGGCCTTCCTGGATTTGTTATGAATATGGCGCACTGTTAAAAATAATCTGAAATTCACGGGTATTTTTTTCATGAATTTCACAGAAAAAGTTCCTTTTCACGACAAAAGGGCATTTTCCGTTAAAAGAAGAAAATTTCCTCATATTTCCTGAAAACAACTGAACGGACGGAGAATAAAGTAGCCAACGGAGATATACCGTTATCTGCTGCATATTTATTTTCAATGTTTCAAAAACTGACATGTTTCTGCACAGAAATACTAAAAATTAAATAAATTCAAATTTCGAGTTTTTTCAAAACAACAACAACGAAATAGTGCTTTCGAATTTAAAAAAAGCAACAGTGAATTTTTCTATTATTTTAAACTTATTTGCAATTCATTTTTCAAAGTTATAAGAAAATATTCGCACTTAAAATATATTCTAAACAAACAGATTAATGTATATATATATATATATATATATATATATATATATATATATATATATATATATATATATATATATATAATAGTTAAATTCAGTGCAAAAAAATTGATTTTACTCAAAAAAGCAACAAACAAAAATAATGCTTTCGATTTAAAAAAAAATAACAAATAATTTTTTCAATCCTTTAAAATTATTCGCAATTTATTTTTTAAAGTAATAAAAAACACTAGCACTGAAAGTATTCTAAACGAACACATCTAAAAAATACACAATAGTTGATTAAAAATCGATTTTCTACAAAAAGTTACAAACAAAAATAATGCTTTCGAATTAAAAAAAAATAATAACAAATATTTTTCTCAATCCTTTAAAATTATTCGCAATTTATTTTTTAAAGTGATAAAAAACACTTGCACTGAAAGTATTCTAAACGAATACACATAAAAAATACATAATAGTTGATTAAAAATAGATTTTCTCAAAAAAGTAAAAATTTTCTATCGAATTTAATTCAAAATATAATATTCATATTTTACATCTAACAATCAAATTAAGAATATATATAATTCATGTTTTTATTCTCTATTAATACCTATTAATCCTCTATTAATCTAATAGTAGTTTTCAACCATCATCTCCCTACAAAATATCCCCGTAATTAACTTCAAAATTAACAGGTTTCTAAGCCCCAAATTGTTTAAGTCCCAAGCCGCGATTGGAAGAAATCCCGTATCATCGTTTCAAACTTTTAATCTTGCAAGGGCTCGCTGGTCATATGGTAAAACACTTGGCTCAAGGCGCTAACATCCCCAGTTCGATCCTCAGGTCGGCCAGAAAATATTCTTGAAATATATCATATATTAAATAGTCAACAGATAGCAGCACAAACAGAGATGTAATTTTTCTAAAACCGAGTTTATTCATAACAGAAAGTTGCCGATTCTTGAAACGGAGTTTTTCCTTCTTTTATCGCTCAAACCGGAAAATCTACTAACGGAACGGTAAAAGTCCGGCAACTTTGCTGCCAGTAGTTTTACCGTGAATTAAGGGATTTATTTTTAACAGTGCGTCTTACATGTAAAAATAACATTATTAGAAGTCCAAAAATGTTAATTTTTAGATATTTCATTACCAGCTTAAATACATTACTAATCGCTTGTAGAGGTTTGATATTATTACGTAAATGCATATTTATAAAGAAAAATATACATGTAAGGAATGTACAATTCATTTTAATAAAACACAGCATGTATGCCCGATGCGTCTATCGTAGGGACACATGCAGACTACTTATGATAGTGGGCGAATTGGGCATACTTAATTAATTTATTTTATTAAAATAAATTGTACCTTGCTTATATGTATTATTTTACTTACAAAGTGCATTTATAATGTGTATGTACGCAATTTGTTCTGTACGCGATTTGTGACGTATTTAAGCCGGTGATTGTACATCTAAAAATTAAAATGTCTGGACTTTTAATTGTTACTTTTACATGTATTTTTCCATCGTTTCATACTAAATCTAGGGTAGTCTATACTTTTGTAACTGACATTTTTTTTGTTATCGAATCTACATCGAAATCTATGAGATATAACATCCACGTTTTGTGACCAGCGGGCACTGCATTCACTGTCATATGATATCCCAGAGACGTTTTGCTATAGGTTGTTCTCCAATTATAGCTTTATCCGTTTTGTATTTATTTGTGTATTTTCCGGTTTCACTTTCCACGCTGTATATTAAGGTGTATCTTAAAACAAAGTTTCAAATTTTATATTGAAATAGGGAAAAGTGTTTCCCTTATAACTCTATATAACGAAAATATTCTGCTTTTAGCTTTCATATGATACTTACAGATTTTTCAAGACCTCTGATTTTCTAGTAAAACGAAGAAAAAAACAATAATTGCATTAAACCCCTTTTTAAAATTATCAACAAATAAACATTCTGCAAAACATAAAATAAAGAATTGTTATAGTCCTGTAATAAAGAGAATAGTTTAGATATTATGAAAAAATATGACACTAATTCACTGTAGCAATATAGCCAAAAATTAGAAATTTCTGATACATTTTGTTTGTTACTGTTGTTGGTGAATCAAAATAATTAACTTTAGAATATAATGTTTTAATGTAATAATAAATGTCAATATACGAAGGTGTTCTGAAACATTTTAGGTCCGTTTAACTTATCTGACAACTAAAACTGTTTCTGAAACATTTCAGATGGTTTATTATACAATTAAAAATATATGGCTCAGAGCTTTATTTTCAACGGTTTCTAATATAGGATTCGTAAAAATGATTAGAGATTATAATGACATATCAAAGTTTGAAGAAACACAATAAGAGTAAAAAGAATAATTACACATTGACTAAAATTTTGCATTTTAGTACTAATCGGCAAATAAACATTCTGAAACACCTCTAAGCGCAAATATTTTTTTTAATAATTCCATCAAACATTTTCATGTACCATTACAAGACCGTAACTTTTTCAAATACCAAAGAGCTAAAACGATGATGGCAATAAGATCAATAAATATTAACAAGTTGGAAACTGTACGTTAAACGGGATAAATGAGATGCGTTCGTACTATAACTAGTTTTACAATGTAAAAAATCATCCTTATTTTTCAGTGTAATGGGTATTTGAAAAACAGGCTGAACTTTTACCCCAAATTTCTCAAAAACTAAGGCCCATTTGAAGGAAACCTTTGATCTGAAAAGTTACAGGTATGAGCCCTACAACATACTTTAAAATTATACTTTAAAGTGTTTTAACTTAACCCTATGGCAAATAATTTATTTTTCATGTGACATTAGGCATGTCTGATTCTATTGATAGCCTTCATTTGATTTTCTCATCTCCTTGCAGTTTCGTTTCTACATTTCATTCGCTATCACTTAAGTCGGGTGTTAAATCATCAGTATTTGCATTTTAAATTTGTGGCGGTCAGAGGGACATGTTAGTGGTCAAAGAGTTAATCTTAATTACTTACATCTCATGTTTACTAAAATCTTGATTTTATGCCATTGTCGAACTAAAAAATAGTTCCCTTCAATAATAAGTGAAATCGTTTTCTTTTATCTATGATATACATACAAGTGCCATTTCACAATTTAAAGAAAATGTTAAAATATTGAACGATAATTTACTAAAATACTAAAATGAAACTCAATAGAGCTCAATGTTACTTAAAAGGCGACATTTAAAATATAAACAGATGTTACAAAATCATCCAAGCACTTTCGGCTGGCCCCACAACCATCTTCTGGAAGAAAAAAATTTTCTTTCTACTGCCGTCTTTCGTGTCTGAAACTTCGTTTTGTCTTCTATTTTTTTTAACCATCTGTTTATATTTTAAATAACATCTGTTTTCCTTTTAAGTAACATTGAGGTCTATTGAGTTTCATTTTATTATTTTATGAAAGACGTAAGGTGAATATTTGCATTTCACCTTATGATTTTAATGATAATTTACTATTTTATAGGGACATATTTTTAGAATGAAACTATTTCTTGTACATTAAACCAAATTCATGCATAAGTTGAGCGTAACGGTCTTTGTATCCTTCATATTTATATTCTTGGAAGAAATCTTTTGAAACGCTGATAAGGGGATGGAATAATGAACAAAGTAATTTAAAGAATTCTGCTTTCGAAGAAAAATTTTGTTTTCGACAGACTAAACTTCCGAAGACAGGTCTATTTCCAAAGGAAAGTTAGAGAGTTAAATACTAAAGGAAATGAAAAAGCGTACTTGTTATTTCTAAAACAAAGAGACGCTGACGATTTAGCTTCCTTTAGGAAGATTACCTTCATTAATAAGTATTATATTTCTTAGTAAATTTAATCTATTGCTCTTTCACGAATAATGTTTCAGAAAGAGAAACTCTCGTTTTTCTCAATTTTAAATTTACAAGTTAACGAACTGAACTTATGTGACTTTATCCAAAAGAGCAATTTCCTTTACGCTGCTGAATAAGAAACCTTCAGATGACAAAACAAACACAGTGTTTATCTTTCGTTGCCTCGACATCGTGACTAGGGTTTAGAATGGTATTTCACGGAAGAAATTGATTTGTTATCAAGTTTCACTTAACAGAACACTAAACGAATGTTTTTGCAGCACATACTTAAAGCTTAAAATGATTATTTTATAGTTTCAAATATGTGTGTTAATGTTACGCTTCATGGTGGCTTTCTTGATATACAGGGTGTTTTTATCAAGGTTGCAAAATTTAAGTACACTACAAGCAACAAATTTGGATGGAAAACATTTAATCAGTCCACAATATAGTGTATCTAATTTCAATCCAAAATTGAAATTGTTCATAATTTTAACAGTAAAAATATATTTTAATGAAATTTGCAATTTACACGGATTTCTGTTAAAAGTAAAAAATGACAAGGCTGCATCCAGACAGTGCGAAAGTGAATGCTACATATTTCGAAGTGTTGTTGAAAATGACATTTGGAGTCACTGTGCACTTGCAGCACCTTTCTCCATTCTATATTGTTTTATTTTCCGACAGAGTCTGGTTCAAATTTAGTAATAAAATAGCTAAAAGTTTTGAACAAAAATCTGATTTCAGACTGGTGAGATTTTTCGCGGAATAAATTTATTGCGATAGTGATTTCTTATATAAATATTCACGACATAAAAAATTAGAACCCTATAAAAAAACTAACTAAAGTACCCTATATGTTTATAGAACTACTGTCGTATGACTGTACATTTAACGGCCGACAGTCCTATTCTATAAATTTGTCCAATGAAAATTGTAATTATTAAAATACAGTTAAAATGGATCTTCGAGGACATATCTGAGCATTTCAATGCTATGAAGCATCAGTAAGAATTTTTGCAGGGAACAGTATTTAAAGCATTAAAAATCTGAAACAAATTATACTAATGACTAAGTATGACCAAGTATAAAGATGAACTGTTCTTCTAAAAATAGTTATTATGGAAATATATATACAATTGCTAAGCACGGATCACAAATTGCAATACAGCATAACATTAAGCGAGATATAAGGCCTAGTAGGATAAAATATTGTTGCCACACTGTTCAGACTTTAGAATAAAGGATATTTATTGTTCTGGATAATACAAATTTGATGCTGCATACTGAGAAATTGGAACAATGCATATGAAAGTCTGCAGGCACTTTGGAGAAAGGTGTCCATGTCCACCGTGGAGTGGGATGCAACATTCTATCCGTCCTATCATACTTCGCACAACATTATCCAGCAGCTGATGAGGCAATTTATCCCATTCCTCTGTCAGTGCACGGATGAGGGTGTTCTTGTTTGTTGGAGGATAGTTACGAGTAGCAAGTTGTCTCCCCAAACATTTTCAATAGGCTTTAGATCTGGAGAGCGCGCTGGCCATACGAAGCGTTGAATATCCTCGCTGTCTAGACAATCCTGAACAGCGAGTTTTCGATGGCATGGTGCGTTGTCGTCCATGAAAACAAATTTATGACCGACAGCACCACCGAAAAAGGCGAACATGAGGAATTAGAACTTTATCAATGTATCGTTGGCCCGTCATAGTCCCAGTCACAAGCATATGTAGGCTCGTGCGGCCATTGATGATGATGCCGGCCCATACCATGACACTGCATATCGGATATCGGTCCCTTTCCTGGATATTTTCTGGACGATAAGCAGTACCACTCTCACGCCAGATCAGTTGGAGTCTACAATCCGATGACAGACTAAACCTACTTTCATCTGAGACTAGTACGCATGCCCAGTCCTGTTCAGTCCAGTTGCGATGCTCACGACACCATTGCAAACGGGCAGTACGCTGCTGTCTGGTCAATAGGACACACACAACAGGTCTGCAGGCGTATAATCCTCCGTTTCTCAAATGTCTGGCTACAGTTTTTCGGGAGATCTGTTGTCTTGTGGCAGCAAGAAACTGATTTGCCACCTGCTGAACTGTGGTGCGTCGGTTCCTTTTTGCGGATAGGGCAATGTATCCATCTCCTGCAGGCGTCGTACTTCAAACACGACCTCCCCCGTGATGCCTGCTACACATTCCAGTAGTTTTAAATTATTTCCACAGCCGTGAAACAACGCTGTAGGTGATGTCGAACTCCCTGGCAACATCTGTTATTTTTGGCCCTTCTTCGATCTTTCCAATAATTTGGCCACGCATAAAACCATCTAAGTGATATCGGGAAGACATGCTGAAAATTTCAAGTTCGCCAATTAAGTCTTTCCTGTAAAACTTTGACTTGGAACAACAACTGTCCACATGCGTCAAATACTTTAAAGCTCTTATCAGCGCTATCACGTGATGAACAGACGTGGAAAAGAAAATTTGCATACGCACACCTCTTCTTACTATATCCCGCACTTATTCTAATTTTCCACATTTTGCTTCCTTTCATTTAGTGGTTGCTATGGGTGATAGTGTTATCCGTCCTTAGCAATTGTCCAGCAGTGTATATTTAAGCATGTTTTTCTATGTATATTCATGACCTTTGTTGTATGCAGAATAAACAAGGTGCATAAAGTACTTGCTGATTATGAGAATTACATTATACCAATAATATATTCTATTTTAATAATTCTCCGAACTGCCTATTTTTACAGACATTATTTTAATTTTACAATATATAGATAGACATTGTACATTTTTCGAAAGTCTTAAAAACATTTCTAAAATCGCATAAAACCAGTCATATGTTAAAAGTTTCACAAAAGTAAAATATTTTCACCTGTTGTCCCAGGCATCTTCAATACTGATATTATGGTTTTCTGCTCTATCAATCGATTTGTTTGAAACTCCCATTCTGTCTTTTCCTAACAACATCTGGCGCCATCTGGTATCAATTTTGGCGTGAACCATGTCATTTCAAGTTTCTGAATTTGATGTGTATATTTCTATTGCTTATCTCTGTAATGCTAGTTCAGATTATTGTAATTTGCTAATTTTTCAACATTATTGAAGTCTATTGCAATTGGGGATTTATTGTTTAATCTGGCTATTGCAGTGATTGATTTACTTAAGTTTATGTCTCTTCTGTGTTCTTTCATTCTCTCTTGAATTTTTCTTTTTGTCATGCCTATATATGAATTATCTTTTCCTTCGTTATCTTTGAAATTAATTTTGTATATTCCTGATGTCTGTTGATAATTAAGCTTTTCCGTATCTGATCTGATTAATTTGAAAATGGGTGGATCTGGAGTGATAGGAGTATTTATTCCAAGTTTTTTTAATTCCCTTTTTAATTTTAGGGAAATACCTTTTATAAACGGAATTGAGTTCGTAAATTTTATTTCTTTTTGAGCTGGTTGTATTCTATCATATCTTGATGTCGCTTTTTCGATTAACTTCTGTATAGTTTTCGTGGCGTATCCTGCATCCTTAGCTATTGTTTTAATTTTGTTTATTTCTGCGTAAAAGAGGTCTTCTGTTGAACATACTTTAAGGGCTCTATGAATGTATGTATTTATTGCAGTTATCTTGGATGGGAAGGGGGTTCTGGAGTAGGTTATGTGAACATTTGCATTTGGTTTTCTGGATAATGTTGTCAGTAGTTTATTTTCTGATCGAATGAGTTGTACGTCCAGGAATGCTAGTGCGTTATATTTTTCTGTTTCTATGGTAAATTGTATATTTGGATCGTATAAATTAAGTTTTTCCAGTAAGGGGAGGGGAGGTTTGTACTTTTCGTAGTTCTTACAAATATATCGTCTACGTATCTTACCCATATTTTGATTATATCTGTTAATTCATTTATAATAGTTTTCTCAAATAATCGCATTTTCCATTCAGCTATTGTATTTGATATTGGAGATTTCATCGGTACACCTTTAAGTTGTTTATATATCTGGTTATTAAATTTAAAATAGTTTTCACGTAGTACTAAGTGCGTTGCGCTTTGTAATGTATTTCTGATATCACAATCTGTTTATTCTGTGTTTATTTTCGTATTTATACTATTAGCCATTTCTTTTGTAGCTATGGATGGGTAGAGGCTTTTACGTCTAAACTAATCATGTAGTCATCTGGATTCGGTTTATATTCCGTTATTCCGTAGTTCTTACAAATATATCGTCTACGTATCTTACCCATATTTTGATTAGATCTTTTAATTCATTTATAATAGTTTTCTCAAATAATCGCATTTTCCATTCAGCTATTGTATTTAATATTGGAGATTTCATCGGTACACCTTTAAGTTGTTTATATATCTGGTTATTAAATTTAAAATAGTTTTCACGTAGTACTAAGTGCGTTGCGCTTTGTAATGTATTTCTGATATCACAATCTGTATATTCTGTGTTTATTTTCGTATTTATAATATTAGCCATTTCTTTTGTATCTATGGATGTGTAGAGGCTTGTTACGTCTAAACTAATCATGTAGTCATCTGGATTCGGTTTATATTCCGTTATTTGCTGAATAAATTCATTTGTTGAGATTATTGATACGTTTGATGGCGGTAGTAGTTCTTTATAATAGCTTTTGAAATATGTTTCTCTGTCATAGGTTGGGCTTGAGCGTTTGTTAAGAATAGGTCTCATTTTCATCGGATTTTTATGATCTTTTAACTTCCCAAATATTTTAGGTGCGTTAGGGGTAAAATTTTTCTTTTTTGGTATCTTTCCCTCTGGTCATTTTCCATTTCTTAACGATGTTTCGTATTTCCTATTTATCTTATTGTTTGGATCTTTATTAATCCTTTCCACCCCCATATTTTGTATTATCTCTTCCATCATTTTTATATATTCAGTTTTATCTATTAAAGCAAGTTTTCCTGTTTTGTCTGTTTGTAGAAATGTTATATTCTGTTTTTGTTTTAAGTCAGAGATAATTTTTATATTTTCATCTACTATGCCTCTTGATTTTCCAAGTTTAGTTATTTCGTTTTGCGTTAAGTTTCTTATTCGGCTTTTATCTTCGGAAATATATGTTAAAGGTTGTTCAATCTTCGGGATTGCATCTTTCAGGTTTATCTTTGTGTCAAGTACATATTTTGGTCCCAGTTTTAAGCACTTATCTTCTTTTCCAGTTAAACAGTAAGACGAGATATTTACATACGTTATTTTCTGTGTACTGTCTTTATAATCATTCTTGTATTTAGATTTTTTTAGCCAGAAATTTCTAGTTTCATTTCGTGTTTCTGTTTCTCAATCTTTCTGATTTTATTCAGCCGATTTACAATTTTTTTTATTTCGTCTGCTGTCATTTTTTCTTTTAAGGATTCTGTCAGATAGTTTATATCATTTTTTTTAATTTCGAAATATATGCATATCTTCTATTAATAACTTGGTTCATAATTTTTGTTCAAAGAACAATGCTTCTTTCTTGAAATATCTCCATATGTATTTGTTTCTAATTTTCAGAAAATTTGGGTTAGTTTGTAGTATTTATAATCCTATATGAATCTGTTATGGCGTAGTGGTCTAGTTTCAATTAGGTTTTCTTTAATTTCTTGACGAGCATTTTCTGTCTGTTTACACAGTACTAGTTTAAACAGTATTTAATCTATGATCTTTCATATGTCATTTTCTAACTTAATAATTATCCGAACTGCCTATTTTTACAGACATTATTTTAATTTTGCAACATATAGATAGGCATTGTACATTTTTCGAAAGTTTTAAAAACATTTCTAAAATCACACAAAACCCTTGAACCGAATGCAAAATTAAAATAATGTCTGTAAACATAGGTAGTTCGGAGAATTATTAGGTTAGAAAATGACATTATGAAAGATCCTAGATTAAATACTAATATATTCTATTACTTCACTCTATGTTGTTTAAACCATAACATTCAAAAACGTTCAATCTAAAATATTTAATATTAAAAGAATTAAATCTAAAGGTAACCGCCCATATTAGGCAATGAATTTGATGTATTTTTATATGAACCTCCCAAAAATCTTTTTAACATTAAACTCTTCGAAACCAAATTAACTGTTAGCCCTGTGTATATATTTTTGGACCTTGAAACTTCTACATAATGTCACCTTTTCGTACTTGCCTAATTTTCCATTCAATCCTGTATTAATTTTCTTTAGTCGATATCGTTTTCCATCTCTAGTATCGTTCAAATCTTTCTTTTCGTTTTTCAACTCGCCGATAATGTTTACTGCTCGTTTCGATGTCGTTCACCACATCGACCATCGTTTTCTCAGCCTTTTTCCGAATTCAGTTGCAACCGCCAACTTCGATATCGTTTCAATCGTAATAGTATAGGGGAGCATGCGCCCAGACGCCGTGACACCGTCTTCAAAGGCACTCTAGATTACTTTGCCGATGGGCAGTTTGAGAACTTCTCAACTTAGCACATCAGAAAGGGGGCGTTTTCGGAAAGCGGTATGTTGATGTTGTTTAAAAGGGATGAAAAAGGCAGTTTGAATGGCGAGAGTGAGGCAGCTTTAGTAAAATGATATTGGTAGATGCCAGAAGAAACAATATCAGTGGCGGTGTAAAGTTTTTTATGAGTGCAATGATGGTGTTAAACGTTTTTTAGTGTTTGTTTATTTCGGCTGTTGAAGTTGCGGTTTTTCTTTCTTCTGTTGGTGATGTACGTTCATTTCAAGGATTAATAGTGTGTGTGGACTGTTCTTCAACTCATTTTCTTCACATCAATGCCATGGTGACTAATAAAATAAAAGGCCTGTTTTAATTTGTGTCATCACGTTCAATTAATTGTCATGTAAGTTAAAATGAACTTTTCTACAAGTATACTTTGAAGGCTTCATTTAAGTTACTCCATGCTATATTATTTTGCCACCTTCTGTTTAAGTTGCCATATGCCATAATATTTTATTTAATTAAATTGTCTGTCATATTTTTCATCTTTATTTTATTTTGTGATATGTTTAATAAACGTTAGCTTTATTTAAACCTAAAAACTGTTTCATGAATGTGTCTTATCTACATTTAACACTTTTGTCACCACCTTGCCAAATTTCAATCATTAAACTTCCACGTACTCTGCTTGTCAATTTAATTACATTTTTAGACCGGTCCCTGTATCCGGACCGGCGATCACGGTTATGGGCCCGGCTTATTTAAGCCATATTAACCCTTTAAGGGCCGTAACCTTTGGCAAGGGTTAGCTGACAAGTGTTAGTAGATGGTGGCAATTAGACCCACTAGTGAATTTTAGTGGGGGGGGGGCGCATTTACATAAAAAATTTCATAAATTTCAGTATGACAGTTAAAATTAAGATATTTATTTTTATGAAATTTTGTTGAAAAAATTAAAAATTTTTTGTACCTTTTTGTACTTTTTTTTTGGAAAAAAAAATTCTTCCTTGGCAATGGCTAACATACAGGTGAGCATAAACAAGCTAAATTTCCATAATTAGGGAAACTGGTCAGCTGACATCAAGTTCCTTCTATTGGACAAAAATACCTGGGGCATTGTTAAGGGAACAGATACTGTGCCTGATACGAGTGATGCAGCGGCATACAAGGACTATCAATCCAGAGTTCGTGCAGTACTGTCCATAATCTACCTGAATGTCGAGCCTGACTTCCGTCGAATAATTGAGAACATTGACGATCCTAAAGATGCATGGGCAAAGTTCCGATCCCATTTCCAATCTGATAATAGAGCCCGCCACATGCAGTTATTTTCAGAGTTTTTGGCATGCAAAATACACCAGAGGAGTCTATAGATATGTACGCTGCTCGCCTCAACCGAATCGCTGACCAACTGAAGGCAATGAATGAGCCAATTAAAGAAATTTATCTGTCGTTCCAACTTCTCAGATGGCTCCCTCAAAAATATGACAGTCTAGTCCAGAACATACTTCGTTGGCCAGATTCAAAGTTTGTGTTTTCTGACATCTTGACTGAACTAGTCGCCGAGGAGTCTCTCTAAAGCTCAGGTCAGAGGACAAAAACCAACTTTCCGTTCAGTCCCACTTTTTTAGAAGTCGTCGTCCACCAAGTAACACGAGTTACCCACGGAAATTTAAAGGTAAATGCCACAAGTGCGGAAAAATTGGACACAGCAAAAATCAGTGTAAGGCCCCTTCTCCAGCCACGTCAGGTCCCGAGTCCTCAGTTGGCACCAGTTCCAGAGAGTCTTCTACATCCAGAGGTAGCCTGTCCATCATCAGAATAGAAATGGAGCTCCTAGATCCAGACCGAGCCGAAAGCATCAAAGTACATTCCATAGTCTGGTAAACTTCCTCATTCAATCTAACCTTAGTAAAGTTAAGAGGGAAGAAGATGCCTGGGTGTTTGACACTGGTGCCTCGCACCACTTTTGCAAAGATCGAGGACTTTATGTGTCTTTTCAGCCTCTTCATAACCACGAACTTGCCGTTGCTGTCGTTGGAGCAACTTTCCTGATTGAAGGAACTGGCACTCTTAATCTTAATTTAAATGGATCATCTTTGTGTCTAGGGGATGTTATGTATTGTCCTAATTTAAGACGTAATCTTATTTCTGGCTATCGCCTTGATAGTAGAGGCGCAACATTCAAAGGAGGGAAAGGGAGAGTTAAAGCCTACACAAATGATAAAACACTATTTAGGGCTACCCTTAAAAATGGAATTTATTACATCCACCCCGATGACAATTCTAAAAGTAAAAGTAAACCTAGCAACAACGTAAAAATTAAACAGGTCCGTTTTGAGGCCTCGACAGTACAAAAAGATGATTTCAGATTATGGCATCGTAGGCTAGGTCACCTCAGTCCCACACTAATAGAACATACACAGAGGTGTAATGGCGTAAAAGGCTTACCACACATTAAAGACCGAGACTTTCATTGCGAAACATGCAAATTGAATAAACATAGACGCACATCTTTTAAACCACTAAATCAAATCCGGTCCAAGAAGCCACTTGAACTTTTACACACAGATTTGTGGGGACCTACTACAGTAACTGGGAGAGGTGGAGAGAAATACTTTTTAACAATAACGGATGATTTTTCCCGTAAGGCATCAGTTTATCCATTATGTAGTAAATCACAAGTCTTTAAAGTTTTCACAAACCATGTCAAAAGGGCCGAACGTTTTCTAAACACGAAACTTAAACATGTACGTAGTGACAATGGGCGGGAGTTTTCAAATGAAGCTTTTAAAAGATATTTTGAGGAAAATGGTATAAAACACGAGTTCACGAACACATATACTCCAGAACAAAATGACGTCTCGGAACGACTCAATCAAACCATTGTAGACGGAGCACGTTCCATACTACATGAAAGTAAACTAAGTCTGAAGTTTTGGCCAGAAGCCATTTTGTATTTTACTTACACTCTGAACCGTGTTTGTCACAAATTACATAAGAAAACACCATTTGAATATTATTGTGGAAACAAACGGTCCATAAGACACTTACGTCCTTTTGGCACAGTTGCATATGTGGGAGTACCCAGGCAACTCCGAAGCACCAAATTTGAGCTTAAAGCTAGAAAGGGAATTTTAGTAGGGTATGCAATGTCTACAAAAGGGTATAGAATTTGGCTGCCAGACACAAATAAGATCATCGAAACAATTAACGTAAGATTCAGCGAAGAAGCAACCTTACCCAAAGACACCTACGTTGGGACTGAACAAGGCCCTATTTATTCTTTAGGCACAGACCCTTTTGCTAGTTTAGAACAACACAACGGAAGCGATCTGGGACCCACTTACACACTATCATCTGAACCTCCCGAAATTGACCCACTAAAAGAAATTCAACCTGACAAATTTCATAAGTCTGTAATTCCAATAACAGAACCAAGCACCTCAGGTTTTTCTGCTTCCGCCGCCGGACACCCATCTATGGATGAGAGTGAGGAGGAAGGCGAGGAGCTTTCAAGAACTTTGAGGGAAGTAACCTGGTTCAGAAAACCTGTAACAAGGCCTGATAGAAGGCGTACAGACATTTACTATTATGAGTTTGGAGGGACACAGAGGTTAAGGTCAATTAGAGAGGTCCGTGACTACTGTCTAAAACATGGAATTAAATTTAATCCAACTATCTTTTGTTTTAGAGGAGCAGACAAACATAATGGTATTGTACATGGGCACTCACGGTGCTCAAGCGCTAGTTCTAATCCAGGCAGTACACCACCACATTTCTCCATTTTAGAATCCAACAACTCCGATGCATGACTAGACCAGGTAGTACCCAATACATACAAACAGGCTTTAAAATCACCTCAATGGGAGCTCTGGAAACAAGCAATGGGGGAGGAGTTAGCAGTAATTAACAACAGAAAGGTATGGGTCTTAACTAACCTTCCACCCAATAAAGAACCTCTCGGATGTAGGTGGGTTTTCACCATTAAGCGTAATGATAAAGGGCACATAGCACGATACAAAGCAAGGCTAGTAGCACAGGGCTACAAACAGATTAAGGGCGAGACTTACGATGAAACATTTTCACCAGTAGTCAATTTTAGTTTAATTCGCTTTTTCTTTGCAGCTTTAGTGCTTGTCACGGGTGGACTCATTTACAATGTGACGTGAAAGGAGCGTACTTATACGCCCCATTAACCGATGAGGTTTATATGAAACACCCCCCTGGTTTTGAAATAAAAGGAAAAGAACACCTGGTTTGTAAGCTTCAAAGAGCATTATATGGGTTACATCAGAGCGGGAGAGTGTGGTTCTACGAATTGCATAAAGTTTTAATTTCTCTTGGTTTTATAAAGTTAGATTGGTGCAATTGTGTTTATACATTTTATGATTATATTGTTTTATTATTATATGTTGACGATTTTGTCATTTTAAGCAGACATCAAAAATACATTGACAAGGTTTAAACTCTTTTAACCAAGCATTTCGATATAAAAATCTTGGGCAAAACCCGTAAGTTGCTTGGGGTGGAGTTTGAGGAAGATGAGGAAGGTGTAGTCTCTATACATCAAATGCAATGCATTAAAGAAATTTGCACACGTTTTGAGGAGTATAACTTTCCCATTTCTTCACTCACGATTAGTAAAGGGGTCGTCTATTCGAAATTACAGTGCCCTCAAACAGATGCAGAAATTAAAGAAATGCTTAACTACCTATATAGAAGTGTGTTAGGGTGCCTATCCTTTCTAACAAGCAGAACACGCCCTGATATTGCTTATGCAGTAAACATATTCAGCCAATTCCAAAGCAATCCGGGGATAGCTCACTGGGTCGGCCTCTTAAAACTTCTGGGTTACGTTAACTATACAAAGCACTATAAATTAAATTTACCTTGTCATAAAATTAACCTGATCACATATACAGATGCGGATTTTGCAGCCAATCGTGATGACAGGCCATCTATGGGTGGTCAATTACTTATGCTAGACAAAGCTCCGATAACATGGAGAGCTTTTAAACAAAAATCAATATGCTTGTCTACTATGGAATCTGAGTTCGTGGCCTTAACAGAAGCAACTAAAGAGCTTCTTTGGTTCAGCCGTATTATCACAGAATGTTATAATAAACACATATTTTCAGGTCCACAAACTAAACCAATTTTATTAGCAGATAATATGGCAGCAATAGATTTCATTAAATTCCCCATAGAAAACTATAGGACAAAACATATAGATGTTAAACTTTTCTTTGTACGCGATTTATTAAACCAAGAGATATTTTTAGTAAATCCCGTTAATAGCAAATCCAATCTTTCTGACATTTTTACAAAACCACTTACAAAAGCTGCTCTACTAAAGTTCATTGAGACTATATTTATTTTTGGTTCTTAAAAATTTTAAATGTACACTTAAAACTAGAAGAAAAAAAAACTCTCCTCTCCTTTTGAATTGTTGAAAAAAAAAATTTTCTTTTCTTCAAGCGTTAAAAGCTTGTTTAAAATTTTTCTAGTTAAACATTCAAAGTTTAACTTTATCTCTTTTGAATTTCTGAATAATGAAACTTGCATGTTTCATGTGTCTTTTATATATTAATGTTCGAACCTTGTGATTATACATATAAAACTTTTCTGTAATAGCATCGTGTTTATACCTTGTTTTAATTTTTATTTCAGAAGGATCCTTCATAATCAAATTTTTGATGCTATATTTTTGAGTACCCTCATTTCCAATGGCATGGACAATTTAACTCCCGCTGGAACGTGATCAGACCTCATGTTGGTTTATCCTCCGGGGTTACGAGCAACCTCAAGAAGCGTCTCGCAGAGGTGACAATGTAATTGCCAGAGTGACCTGCAGGGGGTAGCGGCCTTCGTGAGTGCTCTGGTCACTGGAAGGCCTGTCGCGGGCATCTTATTTTTCTTTCTGTAAGTCCCTCGTTTTTATTAATGGAACTGCCACTTTTGTCCCGTTCGTGCTATTGGAAATCGAGTTGTAACAAGTATTTTTCAATCCTATTATGCAAATGTTTATCAAATAGCTTTATAAATATTGCATAAAAATTATTTTTTTTGTGTGCACACATATATTTTTTTATTTTTAAGTGAGCTCACTGAAATTTGAATATTTGAAATACATATGTATATTTATTTCTTGTCTAAGAAAAATTAGGTTTTGGTAAATGTAGCCATAAGTTAGTATGGTGAGGTATAAGTTATGATACAAGCAAGAAACAACAACTTTCTTTGTGTGTTTGAAAAGAAATTCCTTTTTAAAAGGTTCAGCTGTTTTTTCTGAAAGTCATGTAAGTGTGTTCCCTCAAAGTAGTGAGGATCAATGTTGTATTTTTATTTTATATAAGTGTTTATATTAATATACCTATATATTTACTTGTTATAATTGTGTAATTATTGTTTAATTGTGTTTATATTGTTGAATGTGAATATATAAAACAAATTTTTACTGATTAACTATGAATGTTTCTAACTGTTATATTATCAGATAATTTCAGTATGAGTGTCAAGGGGGGGGGGGGCAAATGTTAGCCCTGTGTATATATTTTTGGACCTTGAAACTTCTACATAATGTCACCTTTTCGTACTTGCCTAATTTTCCATTCAATCCTGTATTAATTTTCTTCAGTCGATATCGTTTTCCATCTCTAGTATCGTTCAAATCTTTCTTTTCGTTTTTCAACTCGCCGATAATGTTTACTGTTCGTTTCGATATCGTTCACCACATCGACCATCGTTTTCTCAGCCTTTTTCCGAATTCAGTTGCAACCGCCAGCTTCGATATCGTTTCAATCGTAATAGTATAGGGGAGCATGCGCCCAGACGCCGTGACACAGTCTTCAAAGGCACTCTAGATTACTTTGCCGATGGGTAGTTTGAGAACTTCTCAACTTAGCACATCAGAAAGGGGGCGTTTTCGGAAAGCGGTATGTTGATGTTGTTTAAAAGGGATAAAAAGGCAGTTTGAATGGCGAGAGTGAGGCAGCTTTAGTAAAATGATATTGGTAGATGCCAGAAGAAACAATATCAGTGGCGGTGTAAAGTTTTTTATGAGTGCAATGATGGTGTTAAACGTTTTTTAGTGTTTGTTTATTTCGGCTGTTGAAGTTGCGGTTTTTCTTTCTTCTGTTGGTGATGTACGTTCATTTCAAGGATTAATAGTGTGTGTGGACTGTTCTTCAACTCATTTTCTTCACATCAATGGCATGGTGACTAATAAAATAAAAGGCCTGTTTTAATTTGTGTCATCACGTTCAATTAATTATCATGTAAGTTAAAATGAACTTTTCTACAAGTATACTTTGAAGGCTTCATTTAAGTTACTCCATGCTATATTATTTTGCCACCTTTTGTTTAAGTTGCCATATGCCATAATATTTTATTTAATTAAATTGTCTGTCATATTTTTCATCTTTATTTTATTTTGTGATATGTTTAATAAACGTTAGCTCTATTTAAACCTAAAAACTGTTTCATGAATGTGTCTTATCTACATTTAACACTTTTGTCACTACCTTGCCAAATTTCAATCATTAAACTTCCACGTACTCTGCTTGTCAATGTAATTACATTTTTAGACCGGTCCCTGTATCCGGACCGGCGATCATTAACGTATTCTAAAAATACCAGAATATATTCGATGAACACTGAATGAACGATGAATATATTCGATGAACATATTCGATGAACGATGAATATATTCGAGTCTGAACACTTTTGAAGAAGAAACTGTGAAAAAGGGCGTTTAAGTAGATACAAAGAGACATTTAGGTGATCATATGACCTTTGTAACATTTATATGAGCTACATGCGTAGTTGCACTTTGGGGAAAACTAACGGGCTTTACTAAGGAGAAGCAAGGTTAAATAAAAACCTTTTTCAGAGAAGAGATTTTCCGGAAGCAATTATCACCCACATTTTATATTATGCAGGTTCGAATAGAATTGCCCGATTATAAATGACACTAACGTCATTCTAAAAAATGATCAAACGAAACGCTTTAAACACATTGAAGAAGGAAGCTCAAAATTTTGTTTTCATACTTTCCTAACTTTTTTAAGTGGTTCTTGTTAGTCAAACAGAAACCATTCAAATGAAATTTCATTTCGCGAAAGATATTGTAAATGCACTGTGCATCACTCCATGTGATTGTTCTTTATGGGAATATAGTGGGTATAAAGGGAAGGTGTGCATAGAGAATGGAATGACATCAGCGTTTAAACGAACATGCTTCCCAGTATCTGGCGATAAATGGACGGAATGATTGATTGGTTGATTTTATTTATATTTTGTATGTGACTAAAAGATATTTATATTTTATATGTGCCTTAGAAAAGTTAGGAAGTACGCAAACAAAACGTTAAGCTTTATTAGGTATTTATTTAACCCTCTCCTAGTACCAGGATGTAAATTTTTCTGAGAGTTCTTAGTTTTGCATGATTTGAACCAGAAATTTAATACTACTAAATGTAGCTTTCTTCTACGAAATGTCTGTATGATTTTATTTATTATGTTTAAAATATAATTTTTTTTTTGGTTCGAAACAAAGTATTTCCGGCCTGTACCGGGAGGAAAAGGTAGCTTTCATAGTCATGTTTTTAAAAATTCAACTCATTTTACTCAAACACCCGAAGCTAAAGTGCTTGGAATCCGATTATAGAAGATTCAATCCCAGTTTTCGTTAATACGGAATTTGAATGCGAATTCCAGCATGAGAGTTACAGTATAACAAAAATCAGATTGTTTCAAATGTTTGCTGCCCTACAATTTCAAACTGCCATATCTAAGCCATTTTTTAAGATAAAGCCAAAACAAAAAATGTTTCGGAATCTTTGTATCGCAATCTACCACTTAACGGAAACAACTTTTTTAATTTACAATCTTTTATACATAATTTTGCATTTTGAATTTTTTTTTAAATTAACTTGAAGGCATTTTTAAACAAGATAGAGCATGAAGCTGGACAACGCACTCGGTCGAGACCTTGGTATGTCCTATACACATACTCAATCACATTCATATCGGTCCATAAATACGAGAACTACACCATAACAAATTTAAGATTGTTTCAAAATCTCAGCCACCCTAGAATTTCAAACTGCTTTATCTCAGCCATTTTTTAACATATAGCCAAAACAACAAATGTTCCAGAATCCTTGTACCACGTTCTAACACTTAATAGAAACAAATTTTCGAAATTATAATTTTTTCGCATTTCTTTTTCAATTTTTAAAAATGTAAAAAAATGTAATCGGCCGCCATTTTGAAACACGATGGAGGATTTACTCGGTTGAGACCTTGGTATATCCTAACCACATACTGAGTCACATCTGAATCGGT
This sequence comes from Maratus michaelseni, assembly GCA_963931845.1. Lineage (NCBI taxonomy): Eukaryota > Metazoa > Arthropoda > Arachnida > Araneae > Salticidae > Maratus > Maratus michaelseni. The sequence continues at coordinate 8,222,330 of OZ007586.1, forward strand.
TCATAAATAAGAGAGTTACAGCATGACATACGTCAGATATATATATATATGGATATACAGTAAATTCCGTCTAAGGCGGACTCTGTGTAAGCCGGAATTTTGTGTAACGCGGAAAAATTTTCAAGTCCCAGCAAACACATGTAGTCTAAGAGCTAGCAAGGTCAGAAAACACGTGATTTTAGCAAGGCTCATTTTTCTATATATTCTCCTTCTTTATTGTGTAGTACGAATGCGGCCGGTCTGGCTGGTGAAAGTGGTTGCGTTTACCTGTGGGGGGAGGGGCAATGCAGGTAAAAAAGTGACAAAATTACGTCATTTTAGCATGAATTTTGTTTATAAAACTTGAATCTGCTAACTATTTGTGATATTAAGTTATTAGTCTGGCACCGTTTTAACGTTGCCAACACCGTGCCAGACCCTCATTTATAGGCAAAATGAGGTGTCAAATTCACGTCATTTTAGCATAGCTGAAATTTTAGTATGTTATACTTTGGCTATCAGATAAGCCATAATTAATTTGCCAGACCGAAATTCGGTTGCTAAATTACTGCCAGACGCCGATTTAAATCTGGTAGAGAAAGCGCCTATTATGAGAGTTTGCAGCTTTTGTAGTGCTTTGTCCACTTTCAATACACAATAAAGCCGTAATTGTTGCCAAAGCAACGATCCTTGCTTTAGATAAAAGTATCTCTCTCTCTAGAAATTCATCTACTAAGGGGGGTTAAATGGATTGTCAAACGTTTTAGGTCATTTCACCGTATCTCAGCAGCAGTTTCAGGCAGGATCATGAAATTTAGGATAATAAATCTACTAAAGAATAATAGTTAAACACGTGTTTAAAGCAATTTTAGAAATTCACCCACTAAGGGGTTAAACAAAGGATATGAACTCGATTATGGAAGATTAGACGAATAAGACAACTACTGCTGATTTTTTATTAGATATTTTGCGTAAGACATTTTTTAAAAGAAATTCATTTAATCAATTATAAAGCTGAGGGATTTAGCATGATTGCGTCAAAATAACATATGTTTTTTCTGAATGTCATTTTGACGGTTTATGGACGCGGATGCGTTATTGTGATCGGCGTATTTTTAGAATATTGTATTTTTACTTATGTTACCTGGTAGGCCAACGTTAACTCGGGTGAAGCCTGGTGGTTCTGCTATATTAAAATTAATTTATTATTGTCATTATGTACATAAATAGAAAAACATTACTTATCACATTTTTACAAGCTTTTATCTAAAGTTTAAAATTTGTAAGTACTGCAGTTTTTTCTCACCTCCACTTCTATCCTATTTAGAATTATTTTAGAATATTATTTAGAATAATGTTTAATTACCTACCACCTACCCTGCATTGTAGTCGACACATTGTGCACCCACGCGAAGTCGGGACGGGCGGCTATTCATATATATATATATAGAGAGAGAGAGAGAGAGAGAGATACTTTTATCTAAAGCAAAGATCGTTGCTTTGGCAACAATTACGGCTTTATTGTGTATTGAAAGTAGCAAAGCACTACAAAAGCTGCAAACTCTCATAATAGGTGCTTTCTCTGCCAGATTTAAATCGGTGTCTGGCAGTAATTTAGCAACCGAATTTCGGTCTGTCAAATTAATTATGGCTTATCTGATAGCCAAAGTATAACATACTAAAATTTCAGCTATGCTGAAATGACGTGAATTTGACACCTCATTTTGCCTATAAATAAGGGTCTGGCACGGTGTTGGCAACGTTAAAACGGTGCCAGACTAATAACTTAATATCACAAATAGTTAGCAGATTCAAGTTTTATAAACAAAATCCATGCTAAAATGACGTAATTTTGTCACTTTTTTACCTGCATTGCCCCTCCCCCCACAGGTAAACGCAACCACTTCCACCAGCCAGACCGGCCGCATTCGTACTACACAATAAAGGCAGAGAATATATAGAAAAATGAGCCACGCTAAAATCATGTGACGAAAACGTTGCTAGCTCTTAGACTAATAGGAAATAACAGTAATTCATGCTCCATAAGCCGGAATTTGCCTAACGCGGAATCGGAAAGATTTTTAAAGTCCCATCGAAATCAAAATTTTCCATAAGACGGAAAAAAAACATTAAAAAATGAAAGGCATTTGGTTTATGAAACTTCAAAACTGATAAACATACATCAAATGCTCAACATTTTAATTAAATTTCGTAATAGATTAATAAAGTTGATTCATCAGAACGGAAAATGTTTAAATATTTAAGGAATAATTTTTTATTCCATTATTTCTCATATATAAGCAAAATGTTTTTCCTCTTAAAAAAAAAGAAAGAAAAAACATCATACCAAGTATATTTCTTACATTCATCTCAATTAATTATTCAAAAAAAGAAATTTATAAAAAAAACCCTATACATTAACATTTCTCTCTTTTTCATTGCATTAGCGAAAGAATATCACTTTTTTTGTTTGCTTCGGATTTTGAGTTCTGATCATTGTTTATGGCAATCAGTCATTTGGTCGCCATAACTCTTTGACTAATATGAAAGGGAGAGGGGGGGAGATACAATCATTTACATTCTGTATGAGGCACTGGTTGTGGTTTCAGAGGGGATGGGGATGGAAGATGAATTCGAAGTGACGTATGTTTTATTTCAATAAATCACATGGTCAGAAAACAAGGTCGTTGCACTTGTTATTTGTTTTTCCTCATTTTATATTGTCTACTGATATTACTAACAAGGATACCGCCGCACATGATGCGCACAGATTTTGATGATTTTAAAGTATGTTGTAGGGATCATTCCCCTAACTATTCAGGTCAAACGTTTCCTTCAAATGGACTTTAGTTTTCGAGAAATTTCGTTTTAAAGTTAAGCATGCATTTTAAATGCCATTACTTCGCGATCCTGGACAAGGTCTCAGTGGTTCCGTGGTAGCGTTCGCGATTTGAGAGCCGCAGATGGGTGTTCTGTCCTCTCCTGTGACTTTTACCTTTTTTAACAAATTTTATATATTTGTCGCGTTATAAGTTGTATGCAGAATTATGAATTCTGCATCTTTGAACTTTTTGATATTTTCCTAATAAATTCCATTTACATTTTCGAATATTTCGTAAAAATGTACGTTTTTTTTTTTTTTTTTTTTTTTTTTTTTTTTTTTTTTTTCTTGTGCAGTTTTGAAATTAATATTTCTATTGACGAAATTCCAAACTAACTAATTCCAAAAACATATCTTGAAAGGAGTAAAAAATATTAAAGCAATAACGATTATATCCAAGTTTTAGCCAGTTATATATATTTTTTTTATGTTATTTAAATACATTTAACTGTAAAGTTCAAACTCTCCGTCATTTTTGATTTGCACAAATAAAAAATAATGTATTACAATAAATTTTTTTTCAGTCTAACAAGTCGATGCCATACAGAAAAATTCAACTAGAAATGAAAAATCGTTTGTAAATTACAATACATATAAAAAAATATCTGAAAAAAAATCGTCTGCAACGATTTTTACGGTAATATCAGAATAAATAAAATTTTCTTTTTATCAATTTCGTTTCGCTTCCTTTGCAGACAAATACCACGTTTGAAATAATTTCTTTTTCAAATTTAATGCATATTTAAATATATTTATCACAATTTAAGTATTTAAAGACTATATAATATGCTAATTTATACATTCTTCCAATATTGTTAAAACAATTATTTAAAGGCGATTTTTAATGCGAAATTTGTTTAGAATATTTTTGCGATAGGTATAACACAATTAGTTCCATATTTAATAAACTAAAAATGTCGATGTCGGTGATGATAAATATTTTAGTATTTCAGCAGTTAACATATTTCAATATATTTAGAACAAATCAAATATTAAAAGGATATATTATTTTGTTAATTTTTTCTTAATCATTTAAATTTTTTTTAAATAGAAAATGTAAATTAAAAAAATGTATTATTTCATAAATACAGTAAATAAATAAGTAAATATATATAAATGTAAACAATAATCATTTTAAAAAGACGAGATATCAAGACATAAATTAGTTTGGATTTTCGTCAGCAGAAATATTCGAATAAAAATTGCGCAAAAACTATAAATTTTCACGCAATATTCGAAAATGTAAATGGAATTTATTAGGAAAATATCAAAAAGTTCAAAGATGCAGAATTCATAATTCTGCATACAACTTATAACGCGACAAATATATAAAATTTGTTAAAAAAAAGGTAAAAGTCACAGGAGAGGACAGAACACCCATCTGCGGCTCTCAAATCGCGAACGCTACCACGGCACCACGGAGACCATGTTCAGGATCGCGAAGTAATGGCATTTGAACTGCATGCTGAACTTTAACCCGAAATTTCTCGAAAACTAAAGCCCATTTGAAGGAAACCTTTGACCTGAATAATTAGGGGTATGATCCCTACAACATACTTTAAAATCATCAAAATCTGTGCGAATCATGTTTGGCGGTCTCCTTGTAAGTTATAGTAAAAAATGGCTTCAAAATCTACACTCAATACGCTATCTCTGTGAGATAAAATATGTTATTAAATTAAAAGAAAAAAATATTCTGTAAAGATCTTTGTATTAAATTTAAATGCGGTAAAACACAAATTTATGATGCTATAAAAAGAAGAACAGAGTTTGAAAGCAAATCATCCAACAGAAAGCGGAAAGGTGCTGTGAATAATGAAGACATTGATGCACTAACACTTGAATGGTTTTCTAACGCTAGAGCTAAAAATTAGCCCATACCTGTAACACTGTTGCGTGAAAAGGCGAAAGAGAGAGCCGAACAATTAGGTAAAACGGATTTCAAGGCTTTTACTGGATGGTTAATGAGTTTCCTTAATCGACACAATATTGCCATGAAGCAAGTTTGCGGAGAGTCGAAAGACTTCCTAGACCAAGAAATTCAGGAATGGAAAATAAATTTTCCTCTACTGATTGAAGGATATCAAGCTAAGGACATACACAATTGCGACGAAACGGGACTATTTTATCATGCGTTGCACACTAAGTCCCTTGCAAAAAGAGGAAGTGAATACTACGGTGGTAAAAACTCCAAAGAGCGTGTCACTGTTTTGCTTTGCGCGAATATGGAGGGCAGTTTAGAAAAGCCCTTAGTGATAGGAAAATCGCAAAAGCCGCGATGTTTTAAGAATGTGAACATTGATAAACTGCCTGTGATTTGGAGATCTAAAAAAAATTTTCCTCTACTGATTGAAGGATATCAAGCTAAGGACATACACAATTGCGACGAAACGGGACTATTTTATCGTGCGTTTCCCACTAAGTCCCTTGCAAAAAGAGGTAGTGAATACTACGGTGGTAAAAACTCCAAAGAGCGTGTCACTGTTTTGCTTTGCGCGAATATGGAGGGCAGTTTAGAAAAGCCCTTAGTGATAGGAAAATCGCAAAAGCCGCGATGTTTTAAGAATGTGAACATTGATAAACTGGCTGTGATTTGGAGATCTAAAAAAAATGTGGTTATCGACTACCATAATGGAGAGATGGCTGACTGAATTCAATAACCGTATGATCAAGAAAATCGAAAAAGTTTGTTATTTCTCGACAATGCACTTTGCCATGCCAATTTCGAACTATCGAATATAAAATTACAATTTTTTCCCGCAAATACTACTGCAGTAACACAACCTATGGATCAAGGAGTTATAAAAATGATGAAAACCCATTACAAAAAATATCTCTTGCGGTCCATTATTGCGTCTTTAGATAATTGCTCTTCTGCCACCGAAATGGCAAAAAATATAAGTGTTTTATATGCTGTCAAATAGATTGCCAAATCCCGCTCAGAAATGTCGCCTGAAAAAATTGCTCATAGTTTTATAAAAGCTGGTTTTGTTTCAGAAAATGTCCATGAATCAGTTGACCAGTTGGAGGAAAATGAGTTACAAAATTTAATAGATGACTTAAAATTTGTTCACAGCAATGAAAAAATTAATGAAGAAGAATACGTATCAACTGACAACATAGTGTGTACTACTGAAGCTAACACTTCTGTAGACTTTTTGATTCAGAGATATCAAGATTTGGAAAGTGCTAGTGAAAATGAAGATGAGCACGATTATGAAAACCATGAAGACAATGGAGAAATATTAGGTATATCGATTTTTTTTTCTTGCTCAAAAAAATGAAGAATTGATACCCATAATAACGGACTTGCAATGTGCTATTGAAAAATGCTTGGTAAAAAGAAACACAAAACAAGCATCCATAAAAGATAATTTTTCGACTGTTTAAAAACTACTATGCCACTATGTCAAACATGAAGTAGTTGTTAAGGTAAACGATTTTCATTAACTTTTTAAATGGAAGAAATTTATCATTGGTACTATTTATTTTATTATTCATATAATGTTTTTGAGATTAATAATAAATTTAATAAGACGTATAATTTCATTTAAAAAACTGCACTAAAGATTACGAACGTAAACATGTGACTTGCGCATATGTATTTTATTTATTTATTTAGGCCGTTTTGCATTAGGCTGAATATTGTCTACGACAGAAAATTTACTCGCTACCGATGGATTCGGCCTTAGACAGAGTTTACTGTATATATATGTATGGATATATATATATATATATATATATATATGTGTGTGTGTGGGATTTATGGCTGGTGTCTAGGGGAATGAAAATAGTCCAGACGTTTTTCAAACTGATGAAACGTTATACTTTTAATGTCTTGATTATCATATCAAATATTTACAACATTAATTTAAACTTATATACATTTGGAATTTATCCGACCGTCTGTCGGGCTTAAATATTAGTTAAATGCGCGGTTCCACCGACTGGCATAGAATTAACAAGAGACCTTCGTTCGATCCGTCTGATCGGGACGAATGCTGTAGCACATCTACCTTGTTCTCAATATGAAAATTGCACATCGTCAATATTCTATTGTTCGCGTGGCATCGAACTTGGATTCAACTTCACAAGCTTCAATAAAATATGTGCTTTAGTTTGCAGATGAAGAACTCCTGCGACCACATATATATATATATGGAGATATATATATATAAATCAACATTTGAACGGAGGGTTGTCTGGGGGTCATGATCGGTGAAAATATACCAAAATGTTTTGGAATTACTTTCCTCCGAACGGCTGCAATAGGTAGCTTTTTGTATTGAGAGCTACCTAAAAGTTCAAAACAGAAAATAGTGGAGTCAAGTAAGACCCCAATGATACTAGGAGGGTTAAAACATTGTTTCACATCATGTTTTTACATATAGTCCAATTTGCGTTACTTTGGTATATATATTTTTTTCATTTTCAACACTATCTAACATTATTAAAAATTATTGCTTCTATATCTTTACATTAATAAAACTATAAAGAGAGAAAAAAAATCGGAAATCTTAAAGATGTTTTTTTTCTTTACAACTTTGAAATTCTGAATTATTATATTGCGTTTTATATTTAGTAAAGATTTAATACTGTGTGTGTGTGTTTATAATAATGTTTGTTAATTACTTTGTTATACCACTTTTGTCATATTACTATTTTAGTTTCTTATGTCATTGTGTTTCTTTTTGTATATGTTACGGCCAAAACCCGAAGTTCGGCCAATTCGCGAAGTGGCCGGCCAGTTCGCGAATTGGCCGAGATTCTTGGCCAAAACCCGAAGTACATGAAATGAACAATGCATTTCGGGTTTTGGCCGGCCAATTCGCGAAGTGGCCGGGAATCGTTGGCCAATATACGAAATGGTGATCCAAAGCTGTCCGATAGATGACACTCATGTGCACACGTGACACGTGATAGAAAAGGGAGTTCCATGCTGTGACTATTATACTTTTTAGAAATTTATGACAGATGTTCTCTGATGAAGAATTTCCAGCTTCTGTGACTTATTCTGATACAACGAATTCATTGTGACGATTATATTCTGATCTGTTGAAGGATTATTTTCTTGCCTCTGTGACTCAGGATTCATTGTGATTATTGTATTCTTCGTAGTAGTATAGTATTTTATATAAATATTGTAAAAGGCTGTTCTATATTTTTTGGAATACAATTTCTTATGATTCATATAAAAATATTCTTTGTCAAAAATCATTATTTGTTACGAAAAGCAAGCTTAAAAATATAATTTGTTTTATTATTATTAATCTGACATTAAGCCAAAGTATTTGTATGGAACAATTTCAAAACATTATTATTCGTTTAAAATTTCGAAAAACAGGAGAGGGAGGGGTCAGCGGGGAGCAACTGCCAATTTCTGGATTTTCAAATTTATGATTTTTTTTCCGTGTGATTTTGAAAGCAATAGTAAAATTTATTCTTCTCAAATGTAACATAACTAAACACTAAAAAGAGAAGTAATTAATAATTTTCGTCAGGAAGTCTCCTTAGCCTCCCGTTAAAGACTGTTTTTAGTTATGTTTTTCTTTTTTTGTTCATGTGTTTAAAAATTTTCTTAAACGGATGATACAGGGGGCAAAACCACCGCCCTGATTAGGAAGAATAGAAAACTGTTTCAATTCTTCATTTTAAGGTTTCGATCATCTCACGAAACCCTATTACTCCCGCTCAGTTGTCTGTCCGTCACAGAGCCGTTCTCAGAAACTATATAACTTACAGAGTTGAAACTTTGTCTATAAATAACTGAATACCTGCTATGAAGCTCCAAATATTAAAATTTGAAAAAATCGTATTATTTTAATAAATAGAGATAAAAAACCAAAATTCTAGCAGCCTTTTCCTATTAAATTTAAACATTTTTCGTTATAGCAATTGCCAACAATAAAAAATCCACAATAAAATTCTTTCTGCAATAATTAAATTTCTATTGAAAGATTTCCACGTGAAAAATGAAAATGAAATAAAAAGTTTCACCAATTGAAAAAAAAGACGTCATATGGGTAATAAAACGGAAATTTTCAAAAATTTCTCAATAACACAAGGACTATGAGTATGAGTATGTGTATGTACAGAAAGCAGATTAATATCACGTCATTAGAGAATTAAAAAGAAAATTAATCTGACGTCATATCGGAAGTTTCAAATAACGGATTTTTCAAATATTTGAGAATAATACAAAGCGAGTATGAATATGAGTAATAGAGAATAGTAAATATTTGAGTTTGAGGAACGGATTGAATCATGATAAAAACCCGATTATGGAAATATTCGCATATTTTAACATTTTGAAGGTGTACAACATGTTTAATTTTGAATTTTTTTTTTAATATCGCATTTGGTCCACATGACAGATATTATTATGACAGAGTATAATAGTTGGCTTCGCCCGCTTTCGGGCCGGTTCGGATATTCGAAAAAACAAGAAAAATGGACCGGTAAATTTTTACTTTATACATGACTTGTTTTTTTAAATGAAATTTATTTGGATTTATTAAAGAAAGGGTAAAGTGTTTTGTAAGGAATATTAAACGAAACCCTTTGTGCGATCTTCGATCACACTTGCTTCACTTGTTAATATGTGTTGTTATATTTCTGTATTTATGCTGATGTACTTAAAAATTGTTTTGCACTTAGAGTTCTGATAAAAAAAATAATACATTTTGTTTATTTCGTGTTTATATTTAACACAAGAAAACTTGTCGGTTGTGCCAATCACAAAACATTCTTCTATCTAATAAATATTAATACTTCAAAAGTCGTATTTTTTCTAATTATGTATATTTTCGAAACAAAAAAATGAGAAGCATTTTGCATTGATAAATGAGACATTGTGTATAAACTTGTTTTTCGGGATCTCCTACCCCTAAAACGTATAAATCCATCGAAAACCGAAAGTCGAAAATTTTTTTTGATTACAATATTTTTTTCTATTATAGATAGAAGAAAGTAAAAATTAGATTAGAGTTACATCTTTTCGAATATCTTGCCCCTTCCTGATATTGTCTTGCGGACTCCAATGTTAACAAATAAATATATCCAGTGTTTTGTATATGTAAAATTAGTTTCATGATTAATATCTAATATATAAAACCAACATAAAGAAAAGCACAATCACATTTAATTTCGATCATATGCGTTGGCTTTGCTATATTTCCTTCTTTTTCCCCTACTAAAAAAGTTTTCTTATGAAGTCTTTAAATATTTGAAATGTAAATTTACATTGTTTAGTCTGCTATTTACGTTGCTTTTTAAAAGTCGCATAATCATCCTAGCGCAAGAGTATTTGTATTTATCATATTGGTCGCTTCGTGCACATATATTGTTAATAAGGTAATCACTGTAATGAAGTCACTTACAAAACGGTACCTTGGGCAATTCGCACTTATAATTTGTTAATACGGCAATCACTGTAACATGATTTCCTGAAAAATAAAGCTCCCTGCGCGTTGCGCTCATAAATCGTTAAAATAATGATAATTATAACGGACACCTTTTATATAATGAGCATTGTGGGTTTTGCGCATATTAACCTTTTAAATTGTGATCAGTATAACGTGCTCCCTTAATTTAATGGGACTTTTTGTGCTTCTCGACCATTAATAAACTACTTCAATCATGGAAGAACACCCGCTCGCTAATATTAATCCTATTGGAGATTTTTTTTTAAATATCTTTTTCATATGTCAATATTTTTAATTAAGTTTCTTTTGCATTGTGCAGCTTAGGTCGATCTCTACGCAGGCCGTTTTTTGCTTTTCTGATTTTGTTTACAGACTATTTTTATTAAGATACTTTCACTTTCGATACCGGTTCCAAAAGTGATAGTAGCCTCATAATAAACAAGTAATATATATATATATATATATATATATATATATATTTAAAGTCAGTGCCTACTTTTTAATTATAAATATATAAAATAAACCCGTGCAGCATTAATGTCCACGTTATTTTTATTGAAATTTTTTTATAATCATCGTTGCGGAATTTTATTTTTGTGGCATCACTAATTTGAGGAAAATCTCTCGTTTCATTTATGAAAACGATGGGAGAATTTTTTTCTCCCATATAAAACTAAAATTGATTAATTAAATTTAATTAATGAATTAATATTTGAAAAAAGTGTATTAACATCCCGTCATCCACTACAAATTTAAAAAAAATGTATTTGAACTTGAGTGTATGAATAGAAAATATTTTATTAACGATTGAAAATTTGAACAAGATATATTAATATATAGAGAGTGTGAGCTAATAGTAGGAATTGAATGAAAAAAAAACCCTGTAAATAAAACTGAAAAAGTAAAACAAATGACCTGCGCAGAGATTAATATCAGCTATACCCAAAGCAAAAATAATCATTTAAAAATATTGAAATGCAAACGAGATATTTAAAAAAAATCCCCTATAGGATTAATATTAGCCAGCGGGTGTTTTCTCACGAGTGAAGTATCCTAACTGTTACTACAGCTATCACTAAAATATGGTTTTGTACTCTTCTAGACCTTTGAACTTTAATACCGCAATAACTGTAACGATAAACCTCTCTGTAACTGGTCTCTATTATTTGCGCCCAGAAATCGTTCATATGGCAAACATCAATTTATGGAAGAAAATGTGTGTTTTCTTTTAAACCATTTTTTGTGATAGAAACATATTGTAAAACATTTGGGTCTCGTGTCAGTATCAGAGGAATGAAGTACCAATGTAAATTTTGTCATTTCGACACCATCGTAGTCAAATATTGCCATTTTCTGAATTAAAAAAATATTTTTTCAGTCCAATGCCTTTTAAAAATGACGTCATTATCACAGGTGAAAGCAATTTCTTCTATTGAAATTTTGATACCTAATTTCAGAGTGGGCAGAAAGAAAAAATATGAAAATAATTTCATTTTGACGCAATCATAGGAAAATGCTGCAGTTTCATGTTTTTAAATGAATGTTTTCTTTTCGTATATTATGCTAGTTCAATTTTAATGCCCTTGACAAACACCATTTATGCAAATTAATATTTATTTTTTATCGTTATAATAAAATGTCATCAATGAAAATACAAGAAAGAAAAATCATATGCGTCAAGCATAGATTATGAAATACTTTGGAACACCTATAGAATATTTTTACAAAACCGTTTATTAAGGTAAAAAATATACTCATGTAAACATTTTAGAAAACGCATAACACATTTTAAAGCCAGATTTAAGCCCCTACTGTCATAGCCGGAGAAAAATTCTAATTATTTTGTGAAACCCTGTATAGGATGTACTGATTTGTATATATTCTATATAGTATTCTAAAATTTACTTTAGTTAGAAAATGCATAACTGAGTTGAATATACACCTTCTGAAAATTCTACCAATGGGCAGAAATGTACTTGAATTATTTTGTAAAGACAAGTATATTACCTACGGGTTTTTATACACGCCAAATATTAAGCTACAATTTAATTTATGAAAAAATACACATAAAACTACTGAAATCACACTTCCAGGAATTCTTTTTCATAGGCAGCCAAGTATCAAGTTCTTTGCATATTCCTGTATATGATTTAATTTATATTCTAGAAACTTCTCTTAGTAATCTAATACTATATTTGTGCTTGAAAATGCATACTTAAAATTAAAAAGCATACTTAATATCCCTTTTTAAAATCACAATAGTAAAGCTGAAGAAGTATTTTGTTTAGCCCTGTATAGGATGAATAGAATTTATACACAGAAAAAAAATTAGTTAAACATAAAAACGCATAACTGAAAACGCAGTTCCAGCAATCATCCCTAATAAATAATACATCCGATGCAGTACTGTAGTCGAAATTAATAATGTGTCCCTGTAAATGAACAATAATTGATGTACACATTATATTCTACAAAAAAATTCATGTTGTAAAAATCAGCAATATATATCAGTTTCAGCGTATTTCAAATGAAGAAACATAATTAAAATACGCGGAAAACATTTTTCCCCGTACACTATTATGTAAAAGAACGATTTTGTGTGACCCTGTAAATCAATGATAAATTATTTGTGCTCCTAATTCTACAGAAGCATGTTTTAATGCTCCTCAGAAATTTATATCATTTTATGACGTTTGTAACAGTGTCGCACCATTAAGGCACGACGCAATTGATTTTCCCCATAGACCAATAAGTCACATATTATTTTTGAGTACTCCTGTACATGAATTATTAACTCTACATGCTTCATTTTCAATACCGAACTTGTCAAGTACTTACATTCAAACTGCCCAACTACCCATACTATTTCTGGAACTGGCCGACGGTATCTGGCCAATTCGCGAACTGGCTGACAGCAACTGGCCAATTCCCGACTTGGCCAATCAATTTAAAAGGAAGTTGGTCAATTCGCGAACTGGCCGGCCACTTCGCGAATTGGCCGATTTCGGGTTTTGGCTGTAACATATACAACATCATGAGAGTACTGGGTTGGGATACTTGTTACGATACAACCAGGCTTTTGTCAAAAACTGTTTTCACTTAAAAATCCAATGCCCACGTTTAAAAGCAGGTGTCCAATTGTCCATTATATAACGTAGGCATTAAACAAGTCTATTTGTGTAATCTTTATGGCGTTACCATTATTTCTAAGTGGAACAGATTGTTGTTTTATAGTGAAACTGCAATAAAACCTTTTAACACTATGCCCCATTGATAAGAAAAGCCAGAGGCCATGACATTTTTTATGGGCTTGTTTTGATAGGTAAACATGGGAATGTCTTTCTCAGGGTCGTTTCGTATAGTAACATACAAGTTGAGCTCTTCCAGGTAACTAATTACTCCCCCTCTTTTTTATGAACTCTTCTGGTCTGCTTGAGCGAAGAGGGCTCACATAGTATATTCCAACATAGTTGAAAAGTGTTTAAGAATTCGGTTTGTTAACACTTTCCAACATTGTTGAAAACTGTTTATGAATTCGGTTTGTTAACACTTTCCAACATAGTTGAAAAGTGTTTATGAATTCGGTTTGTCTGTCTTTCTGTTCGTGCTTTAACTCACGTAAATATATCCGGATAGTCATGCAATTGATATATGTTTTACAAACATAATGAAATTAATATCAATTTCTGAGATGCGGTAAAACATGCTTTCTGTAGAATAGGGAGTGTAAAGCTTTTTCTTTCATTTACAGTGCCACATAAAAGTAATCTTTTACATAATTGTCTACGGGGGAAAACCAGTCTGCAGCGTATTTTAATTATCATACGCCATTTCAAATATAATAAAACTGATATACATTATTGGGGTTTACTACAAGATACTTGTTATGTGAATAGCATTAATCGTTCATTTACAGAGACACACAAAATATTTCGGGTACAGTACTGTATCTTAAATATTGTTTATAAGCTATAAAGGGAAGTGGGATTTTAGTAAAGTATGCGTTTAAAAAATTTTTGGAATGCTATCAGGTATGTATAAATGCTACAGATCATATACAGGACTACACAAAAAAAATCGTAAGCATTACGGTGCATCCGCGTAAATTGATTAAATTGGGTTTTTAATCGAGTTATGCATTTTGAAAGTAAAATATATTTAGTGTACCAAGAAAGGTTTGTAGAATATAAATGAAATCATATACAGGGCCACCCAAAGAACTGAATACATGGCTGTCTGGGTATGGTAATTTCTGGAAGTGTTATTTCAACCCGTGTTTGCCTGAATTAAACTATAGCAAACTATATAAACTATATAAACTATATGGCGTGTATAAAATGTTTAAGGTAGTATACAAGGCTCTACAAAATAATTCAGGTATGTTTTCATCTATTGGTAGAAACTGCGGAAGATGAATTTCCAACTGTGTTATATGTTTTATTACTAAACTAAATTGTAGCAATTTATATTAAAGTATATATAAATATATAAATTATATATATATATACAGGGTTGCAGAAAAGAATTGGAGTACTTTTCCGGCTGTGGACGGTAATTCTTGATATCTGGTTTTCAAATGTGTTTTGTGTTTATCTGAAATGTTTACTTAGATACCTTATAAAACAGTGATGGTTTGTTATAGTGTTCTGTTAGTGTTTCATAATCTATGCTGGGTGCATGATTTTTCTTTCTTGTTTTAAATAATTCTCTTGGGAACGAAAGGCATTTCTTTTTTTTTTACTTCTTAAATGCCTTGTTTGTGAAACCTCTTTAGACCTCATTTACAAATTCGGTGTATACAACATCATGAGAGTACTGGGTTCTGGCTACTTGTTACGATACAACCAGGCTTTTGTCAAAAACTATTTTCACTTAAAAATCCAATGCCCACGTTTAAAAGCAGGTGTCCAATTGTCCATTTTTTAATGCCTTTCTATAACGTAGGCATGAAACAAATCCCAAGCCAAAGGCCAGCTGCAAGAAATGACATTTTATGGGCTTGTTTTGATAAGTAATCATGGGAATGTCTTTCGCTGGGTCGTTTCGCCTAGTAACATACAAGTTGAGATCTTCCAGGTGGTTAATTGCCCCCTTTTTCCCCCTGCATCCCCATGGGATGGTAGACTCGCCCTCTATAGGTATATGGGATGACCCGTATACATTTAGCGAATAGTGGTTATCCCTTTTTCTATCCCTATAAAGGGGCACACATTTTCCCCGCTGAGTTAGAAGTTTCAGAGGAGAGCGAGTGGTGTTTTGAGAGAGTTTTGATGAGAGGAAAAAAGTAGATTTTCTTTTGGTCATGGGGATCAATTGGATTTCTCCCTCCCCCTGATCACAAAAATTTTCAACAGTTATGAGCGAGTCGTGATAGAGAGGATAAAAAAAGGATTTTGCAGCGAAAAGGGGAAAAAAATATCCTAGCAAGATGTCCCAGGACTTGGAAGAAAGGCAAATTCTCCTGTTAAAAATTCTAGAAACAGGAGTTTATGCTGTAATCGGTTAAGAGCAGATATTTGGAGAAATAAGAAGGGATGATTCCCTTTCCAGCCGATATCAAACATCTTGAGCGCCAACTGCCAAGTTGGCAGTTGGCGCTTAAGATGTTTGATCCGTTTACATTTCACATGTTTCATCCATATTTGATATTTCGTCCATGTTTCATCCGTTCACATTTCTTTTTAAATCGTAAGCAGAATCCTAATTAATTACAGGATTCTCAACTCTACTTATATAGTAAAAGAATAAACATTTTTCTACACATACTGAATAACAGCATTTAATTTTGACTGTGGCAACAGACTGTGGTTAGGCAGAAAACAGGTGATCACTTAGGACTTTTAGTTATTTTTAAATTCACAGTATTGTTTTTCAGTTTTAACGATCTTAACTTACTATCTCTTTTATAATTTAATACTAAACGCTTTTCTTTCTTGGCTCTCTATGATTGGGATATATTTCAGTTTTCTCTCTAGACTTGAATAGTCTAGCTTTTCTATTCCATTAGTATATATATATTTTAAACCCTATCAGTGTCTAAGTTCATGAAGCTAGATGTTGGACATTTTGGGATTTGATGGTAATTGAGAATTCTGCTAGAGTTACTATAATTGTACTAACTTACTATCATACTAACTAGTGTATTATTTGTGTTCTTTTATTAATTACCCCCTTATCTCATTGTTTTAATTTCCCTCCCTTTTCTAATATATTGTCTTCTTGATCAAGTTTCTTAGCAAAATTCAGGTGTTGTTAATTACCACCAGCCCCCAAAACACCATAACATTGTCAGATACCAGGAATACCAATATTTTAAAATTTTAAGTTTATTTTTATTTAATTAAAATTAAGTTTATTTATTAATTATAATTAAGCTTATTTATTAATTATAATTAAGTTTATTTATTTTTAATTTTAAGTCGTATTAATCCATTTAATTCATTATGTTACAAATAAAATTAACAGCTGTTTTATTTGCTTTTCCAATTTCATTAATTGTTTTTGCGAATCAAGAGTAGAAGGAATTCAAAAATTGCATGTTCACTAACTTAATTGCGAAGAGGCTTAGTGGCATTCCCCTGAAAAAATTCCTTCCTTTTCACGAGAGAAATTTGCGTGATGAATGAAAACACGTAATCTTATATGCATCTGAATTGTTCACCTAAAGAAGAAAATCTCGGAAGTAAATTGCGATAATGAAATAAACTTTTGTTTTAATAACTAAAGCTTTGTTATTAGAGTGGATTTTATCAACATTTTTTTTATTCGCTTGGTAAACACAGAAAATTTATTTCGATATAATATAGTTTTATTCTCGATTTCGAAATTCTTAAAATAATAAGTTTTAATACCTGAAGGGTATCTTTTTAAGCTGTGTTCTAAAATAAAGATGGAATCACTTTATTTTTGTTTCATATTTGGAAATAAATTTTTAATAGCTAATTTTTATAGCGCACTTTTTCGATCTAATAAAATAATTCTTTTAAATTATTGAAAAAAAAAACAATATTTTTTGATTTAAATGCTTTGTTTTGTTTATAAAAAGGTTAGAAGAACTGGATTATTTTTTCATTAGAAAAGTACAAAACGGATTGTATTTAACATGATATTTGTTGGACGTGTTTTCAAATATTTTAATTTATTTTATATAGAATTTCATTGATGCAAAATTTCAATTCGCATGCTTATAAGATTGGGGGGGAAATATGGTAACTATCTACATGTATGTATGCGAGTGCATTTGTACTTCTGCCGCTTGTGAACCCATTGGGCCATACTTCACTTGAGTTTGTTTTTAAACTAATTTCTACATTGCTTTTATATGTGTTAGTTTGAATAGTCAAATTCATCTGCCTAATAATACCACACTTTTAAATTGATTAGTGACGTATTAAACCGTTTATACGTTCTAATAGATTTAGAGCTTCTAATAAAGTTATTTTTCTGTTTAATCAAAGGTCCTCTATCCTTTTAAAACTTATTTTCTTTGCTATCTCTCACAAGAAAGGGTAAGTAAGTTGAAAAACATTCATAATTAGAATCAGCATAGTCATTTTTACTATAGGTACAATTTTTTTCAATAATTCTTTCTTTATTAATTTAAGAGTTGTTCGAGTGCATTTATACTTTGCTTTGCATTCTGTATAAATTCACATAATGCTATGAGAGATGCCCACGTGTATAAATAGAAGCAAAATAAAATAAAAGCGATAAAATAATCTACTTAAGTTTGAGTCATAGCTGTGGTTTCGCTTTGTTACTACAGATCAGTTTACTTACAGGCAGTTGCTTGAGGGTGCTGTGGGGATGATTGGGTTCTGCGTCAATTCATCGTGCACAATTCGTCGCGCACAATTCGTCGTGGCGTCAATTCGTCGCGGGCTCAATTCGTCTCAGTCTCAATTCGTCGTGGTATCAATTCGTCGCAGCGAAAATGTCTTTGCGGGCTATTATGATAAAAATAAGGATATTTTAGTAAAATTATTGAATGATAATTTGTTTTTTAGATATACGGAATTATAACTAACATTTTACAGGCGATTATGGAGGAATTTTTTTTCATACGTGATTTTTTTTGTGAGATGCAAGCACATAAAAACATTTTGTGATAGTAATTAAACTGATCGCTGCATGAATGCAATTTCATTATATAATATTTTGGTTTTAAAATTTTTTCATTTATTTCATCTATACTAATAAAAGAAAGGTGTTTGTCTGTCCGAATTCTGTGTGTGTGCGCGAGTTGACAAGCGAAATCTACCGCACGTAGAAGTCTGAAAATTTGGGTGCGGATGGTCCAAGGCAGTTCCTGAAGACCTGAGGCTCAGATTTTTCATATTTTAAGACCCGGGGCCTCTGGGGCCCTTTTAAGGTTTTTGCATCTAAATTTTGAATAACGTGCCCCATTTTTATCCAATATTTCCAGTAAATTCTGATTTTTTTATTTTTTTGTTCCAAGCTTTTCTAAAAGTCCCAGTCTTTGAACAAGTACTCTGGTAATCTAAATCAGTTGTTTGAGAAAAGGCAGTGTCATCACCCCCCTCCTCCACCCTTCAGCGTTTTTCTCTTAACTATGGTCTGTTTCCATAACTCAGAAACTGTCTTCCGGATTTACACCAAACTGATTCCAAACATTATAGTTAACGTAATAAGGACCCTCTATAATATTTTTTAAAGTTTCTGAGTTTATACCACTCTTTTCGAATAACAATATCAGAATTTATTTTTTCATTTCAAAATATCTCGAGTTCTACGTGTCCAATCGCAACGCGGTTTGACTCATTCGACTCGATATCGATAGCGCTTACATATTTTAGTTCCAAGTTTCACCACCAGGGGAGCTTCCGTAAATCGGTTTCTATGGGACCGATTACGACGGGGTTTGGTTTACTCAACTGGATTTCGATAGCTTTACAAATTTCGGTTATGTTCGTGAAGAACTGATTGCGGCCCCTGGCGGTGGAAGGTGTAACTAAAGGATTTTGCAACTAACTCGGGTTCTAAGGTTCACATCAAGACGCGGTTTGACTCATTCGACTCGATATCAATAGCACTTACATATTTTAGTTCCAAGTTTCACTACCAGGGGGAGCTTCCGTAAATCGGGTTCTATGGGACCGATTACGACGGGGTTTGGCTCATTCGACTGGATTTCGATAGCTTTAAAGATTTCGGTTATGTTCGTAAAGAACAGATTGCGCCCCCTGGTGGTGGAAGGTGTAACTAAAGTTTTTGCAGCTAACTCGGGTTCTAAGGTTCACATCAAGACGCGGTTTGGCTCATTCGACTCGACATCAATAGAGCTTACCGATTTTAGTTCGTTTTTTCACCACCAGGGGGCACTTTCCTATCTCTGGTTCTATGGGCTGGAATCACCCAGCCGGAGCGCCAAACCGTTAGGTTTATGGTTTTTCATGCCCCGGCGGGAAAATGCCCAAGAACCATCCAGCACAACTTAGCCTCAGAAACAGGCCTTAATCAACGGGCGATTATTTAAACATTTCAAAAATACACAATCCTTTACTAAAACAGGCAAAACATACATTTCTTTACATCAAAAAATCTTAAAATAACTAAACCTAAATAATAATAATAATAATAATAATAATAATAATAATAATAATAACTAACCTGAAAGCAAATCAAGAAATTACGACATTTGAAGTTACAATGCCGATATAACCTAAAGTAAACTAACTAAAACTATTTAAATAAATTATAATAACAGTGAAAGATGCTGGTGAATCACAATTACATAACATCTCTTTTCAAGTCCAAATAGTCCATGAAACTAAATCAGTCAAATATTTCATCCAATCAGATAGCATCACTTTTCAAGTCCAATTAGTCCATGAAACTTAAACAGTCAAATATTTCATTCATACACCCCTAAAGTCAAAATTTGTATCTAATAAAAGAAAACATGCCATTCAGAATATTGTAGTTCTCTGCCAATTTTTTATAGTTGTCAACATCAAACAGAGTCTTCTGAAAATTCCTGCGCAAAGTTAAATGTCTAATAAAATGAAAATGACATTTCATATAAGAACATTTACCAAATATGCACGGCTGTTCCTCTAGAATCACAGCCACATCTGTCAGACTGTTTTTTTTAAATCTTGAACAAAAAGTCTGGGAAACTCCCATAAACCAGTAAAATAGTAAATAAGAACCTGTTTATCGCAATGGCTATTCTGTGGGCTGGAGACACCCACTGCAGCACCAACCGTTAGGCATAGGTGTTTGTAAACTGCAGCAGAAGAACCCTCACTAGCATCAACGGAAGCACCCCTAAGTGGAACAAGCCCAGAAACAACGGACGTTTAATATAAACTAAAGTTCACAAGAATCCGACTAATTTCGGAAAAACCGGCAATATACAAGCAAAACATGAAACTAAATTAGCTACAAAGAAACTTTAAACAACTTTAAGGACCACTTAGCTTATACAGAGGTCCATCTAAAATAATAAACACACTTAGCCTAAACAACAGCAAAATAAAACAAAAAGAGCTAACAGTATACCTAGCAAACAAATGTACAAGAAATTGCATCAAACTTTGGCAACAACAAAATCAGAAAAAAAATAATAATAAACAAAAATTCTATAATACTAAACATCATATTGATTATAGATTACAAACGAGGTCCAAACCTCGTTGATCATTCTCTTCATCATCCTGCAAAATGAAAGTCCACAGATAATATCTAGGATAATATATTAACACTGTTAAAAGTCAATTCTATTTATAAAGTTTTATTGATAAGTACTGTTCATTAAGCATTGCAGCTCTTGTAACAGTTACCAATGTTCTGTACTGTATAATACAATGATACCTAGAGAATATCATACAGATCACTGTATATAAGCCACTACAGTCTGATGTAAAATAAATAATGTTATTTACTGTTCTCTTCATTATTATAATAGTTCATCCAAGTTCAAAGCTATAATAATCCAGATTCAGTTATCGAATGGGGAAAATCACACAAAGTTTCAAACTTAATTTTAAAACTCAGGAAACTATAATAGCAAAATCAATATTAACTGCTGTCAGCAAAATGTAGCAGACAATGTATGCCGTTAGTGAAGAGAACAAATAACATATAGTCACAAGTCTGAACAAATAACATATAGTCAATTTCAAAATATGTACAGAATAACATAAAGTACCAACTAATTACTAGGTGAGTTATCTGGCTAATTAACTTTTCACGATTAGCATTTAAATTACAGTCAACTAACTAGTATAGTCACTTCTTGTCATTGAAGAAAACGCAGAAGAGGAGTCCGCTGAACAAATTGACAAAAATTGTAGAAGACGAAGCAAGGCAGAATAAAGCAGTGATTCAACAACTAGGCTGTTTAATAAATTATCCAGTAGTGTAGTAGACAATCCAGTTAAGTCCAATAATCTAGCACACGACGTCCAAATGGACAAACAGCTTTGCGATAAGGTCTATTACACGGTATATCATTCATACCATGATGAAAAACCAACTAAATGAGGAACGCTACAGGATATACTACAATATGCATTAGCAATTTAAATAAAGTGGTAAAACATATTCACATTAACTCTGTGCAATCCAAGACATTATTAACAAAATAGAAAATGTATACAAAACACAAAAACCATGAAAAACACAGCAAGAAAAGGCCGAGAAGGGAGCATAGTTACAAAGATACCCAAACCAGACATAACACTAACTCTGATATAAACGAAAGTATCAGTAATAACCACATGTACCTAAGAGTACTTTAACAAAATCCGCTGTCTGTATTCCTTGAACACGGGGCAATCAGGACTGTCCGCTGAATGTGAACAGTCCCCATCTGGATCCTTAATATTACAATTAGAACAACGCACAAGTGAAGAATTACAGTCCTTAAACATGTGATTTCCAGAGCATCTAGGACAAATCTGAGCGCCAGGGCACTGTCCGGACATGTGACCAAATGCCTGGCACTTAAAGCACCTGACAACAGCCACATACCGGACCACCCTGTAACGCTCAAAATCTAAACAGACTCTTTTCTTTCTCAGTAATATATCGCATGCAACCTTGTCCACCTCCAGTAACCAGTTATAATTACCAGCCCGGGTTCTAATTTTCTTTAAAAATGTAATTTCACCTCTCCTCGCCCTCCTCAAATCCTCTAATGCCTCCTTTATTGAAGGTTCCAAGACTGGATTCCGTAGGTTCCGCAACTCTTCCCTATCATCCACTGCAAGCTGTGCATCAACTTCCCTTTCCACAAGGTATATAAAAATATCTGGATCGTCATAATCTGGAACTACACTGAATAATAAAACTCTTTCTCTACCCCTATTTGATCTCCTAACTACTGCCTTCCTCATGAAATCACTATTCCCGAACAGAGCCTCTCTCATCCTTTCAACTTCATGTTGAGACCGGAATTTCGTAATCATTTGCTTTTCTTTGGTCACAATTACATCTCGCGGGTGTGGAACAGCATCTTTTAATCCATTCCAAATATCTTTGGCCGCTTCTTCATCATCTTCTATCCGAGTAGTCTCATCATCTGATGTATAAATTAAAGCAAATTCCTCCTTTACTGGTCGTCGTGCTCTGTCCTCTTGCACTACCACTGCAGATGTTTCGTGAAATTTTTGGGTCAAACTCTCTATTAAAGAATGATACTCAAATCTCTGCCGTTCTGACTCCTCTAGTTTAGTTTTCAACTGAGTATTTTCTTCTTGAAAATGGCAACTGTATTTTCCGATACAAAATCAAACATATGTTTAATCTTTGCAATCATTGCCAGAGTAATTGAAGCCTTAGCCGATCTCTTTGACTCCAGTTCATCATGTATTACCGTCAAAGTACGCATAACCGCTACAGGAAAATCCTGTGCTCTCATTTCCTCCAGAAATCGATCGACGTCTTCCATATCCAACTAAAAATCCAAAAATACCAGCCAAAAACCAAAGAAATACTTGTTCCTACTATAACCGACTGCTCGCAAAAGTCCCCAAACAGAATAATCAATAAAACGGCACGGGGCGATGAACAAGAGAACTTACTTTCTGCTATAGTATGAGAGCTCTACTACCAAAGAATGACAACCAATTTCTAATGATCCAATTACTAATGAGTACAATAAGTAACTTACAGAAACATATCACAACCACGACCCAAGACTGAACCCAAGCAAAATATAATAATAAAACCAAATATCCAAAACCCCCTACTTCCTAGCAACAAACTTTAAACATAAACAACCCTAAAAACCTATTACATACCTAACAACCAGTAACCCTAGCAACCAATAGATAAACAAACTCACCTCTCAAAACACAGACCCCAGCCACACCTCAACCTGAATGCCCAATAAACAACTGATAATTATCAACAAACTGTAACTTAGATTAATAAAATGCAACACGTGATCAATGACAAATTCTTCCAAAATAAAGCACTCTATTAATCTCCATAGTAACCATTAACTACAACAAAAATTACACGGCCAAGTAAGATACACATCACTGATGACGTAGTAATAACAACCAATACAAAATTAACAAAACAATTACAAAATATCAGCAAAAAACACCTCAGCTTAACTCCAACAAATCATCAACAACGTGACAAAACAGCCGCCATTGATACAACAAGAGAAATAAGTTAACTTATACAAGAAAAAGACCTCTTACAACTAAGGAACTTCATTATAATCCAAAGTAAGTACATTTAAAACATTATATAACACGATTTAAATAAAATGTGCTGTTAATAGGCAATAATAAATCAAAATTAGTTCCGGTATCAGAGCATTGCTCCGATAGCCGACTGAAATAAACCAAGTCCTCAAATAACAAAAAGAAACTACTATAACTTAAATTAAAACAACTAGAAATGTTAATGCTTATATAAAGTTAATAAAGTTATATAAAGTTAAGAAAGTTATATAAAGTTAACTATTCTGTGGGCTGGATCACGACGGAGTATAGCTTTTTTGACTCGACATCTATAGCCTTAACGATTTCAGTGCCCGAGGTTCGTATAGAACAGATTGCGCCACCTGCTGATGGAAGGAGGAACTAATGTATATTGCAACGCACGACTGCTATACGGTGCCACAGGCAGCAGGGACCCGAGTCGGAGTTTATTTCAGTTATAGTTATACTATTCGATGTGAAAATTAAGGGATTATCTCATGCGTGCGTAGCATGACCGGTATACAGTACCAAAGGCAGCGGGGACACGTGTAGGAGGTTCGTTCGTTTAAAGGGATTATCCGGAGCATGTGTAGCATGACCGATAAACGGTGCCGAAGGCAGCGGGGACCCGATCCAGAGTTTCATTCAGTTCGAGATTTTACAAGATTCGGTTCGAGATTTGTCATTTTCGAAGTTTTCTAAAAATCACCGGTATACGGTGCCGAAGACAGCGGGGACCCGATCCGGAATTTCGTTCAGTTAGAGGTTTATACTATTCGATGTGCAAATTAAGGGATTATCCGATGCCAAAGGCAGTGGGGACCCGGGTCGGAGGTTCGTTCGGTTCATCACCGTACTTGTGTGTTATAGCGGCACCCACAATTATGATTATGCCAAGGTTACAGTTATGATTTCGCCAAGATCATCGCAAAGCTTATATATGCATCCTATTTACGCATATATATATTCCAAACACTCCCATATGTGCCATATACGTCATAATACACATACTAGCTGGCTTCGCCCGCTAGCGGGCCCCTAATTTACATCTTGGTCGCGAAATGTTGAAAACGTCGAATATGATAAATCTTGAACCGAATCTTGTAAAACCTCGAATCTTGTAAATCATCAAATATAATAAACCTCGAACCGAACGAAACTCCGGATCGGGTCCCCACTGCCTTCCACACTGTATACCGGGGAATTGTAGAAAACTTCGAATATGACAAATCTCGAACCGAATCTTGTAAAACCTCGAACTGAATGAAACTCTGGATAGGGTCCCGCTTCCTTCGGCACCGTATGACGGTCGTGCTACACACGCTCCGGATAATCCCTTTAACCGAACGAACCTCCGACCTGGGTCCCCGCTGCCTTCGGAACCGGATAATCCCTTAATTTGAACATCGAATAGTATAAACCTGTAACCGAACGAACATCCGACCAGTGTCCCCGCTGCCTTCGGCACTGTATACCGGTCGTGCTACGCACGCATCAGATAATCCCTTAATTTTCACATCGAATAGTATAAATCTATAACTGAAAGAACCTCCGATTCGGGTCTCCGCTGCCTGCGGCACCGTATAGCAATCGTGCTGCGCACGCGTTGCAATATACATTAGTTTCACCTTTTACCACCAGGTGGCGCAATCTGTTCTATACGAACCTCGAGCACTGAAATCGTTAAGGCTATAGATGTCGAGTCGAATGTGCTATACCCCTTCATGATCCATTTTAAATTCAGTGTCATCAGCATTCAAAGAGTGTTCCTTATATATGTTCATTTACTGTATAATTGTAAGTTATCTTATAATCAATGCATCCGAATGCGAATCACTGTATGTCATTTGTATTTCTCTTTAATTATAAAATAAATTTTCACCGAGAATCAGGAGGCGCCGACCGCTCTGGGTTCTCCGAGTTCCTTTGGCCTTTCCATTGTCTTCTGGGGCCGGTCTTGTTTGTGGCCTAGATGGTGATGGATATGGTCTTTCCCTCCTGGATATTTCAGCTCTAAGCGGGCAACGTGGGTTGTCCAGGAGTGGGTGATTGTTAGCCCATAGAACCAGAGATAGGAAAGTGCCCCCTGGTGGTGAGAAAATGAACTAAAATCGGTAAGCTCTATCGATGTCGAGCCGAATGAGCCAAACCGCGTCTTGATGTGAACCTTAGAACCCAAGTTAGCTGCAAAATCCTTTAGTTACACCTTCCACCGCCATGGGGCGCAATCTGTTCTTTACGAACATAACCGAAATCTGTAAAGCTATCGAAATCCAGTCGAATGAGCCAAACCCCCTCGTAATCGGTCCCATAGAACCCGATTTACGGAATCTCCCCCTGGTGGTGAAACTTGGAACTAAAATATGTAAGCGCTATCGATATCGAGTCGAATGAGTCAAACCGCGTTGCGATTGGACTCGTAGAACTCGAGATATTTTGAAATAAAAAAATAAATTCTGATATTGTTATTCGAAAAGAGTGGTATAAACTCAGAAACTTTTTAAAATGTTATGGAGGGTCCTTATTGCGTTAATTATAATGTTTGGAATCATTTTGGTGGAAATCCGGAAGACAGTTTCTGAGTTATGGAAACGGACCATAGTTAAGAGAAAAACGCTGAAGTGGGGAGGAGTGATGACACTGCCTTTTCTCAAACAACTGATTTAGACTACCGGAGTACTTGTTCAAAGACTGGGACTTTTAGAAAAGCTTGGGACAGAAAAATAAAAAAATCAGTTATTAAAAATTTAGATGCAAAAACCTTAAAAGATCCCCAGGGGCCCCGGGTCTTAAAATTTGAAAAATCTGAGCCTCAGGTCTTCAGGACCTGCCTTGGACCAACCGCACCCAAATTTTCAGACTTCTACGTGCGGTAGATTTCGTTTGTCGTCTTAATAATTAAAGCAATATTGATCTAATTGATCTTCCATGTTCTTCCATGTTCTTCCATGGTTGAAACTTCCATGTTCTCAGTAGGGAAATTCACAAAAAAATCACGTATGAAAAAAAATTCCTCCATAATCGCCTGTAAAATGTTAGTTATAATTCCGTATATCTAAAAAACGAATTATCATTAAATAATTTTACTAAAATATCCTTATTTTTATCATAATAGCCTTCAAAGACATTTTCGCTGCGACGAATTGTCGTCGCGACAAAATGAGCCTGCGACGGATTGAGCCCGCGACGAATTGACGCCGAGACGAATTGAGCCCGCGACGAATTGACGCCGCGACGAATTGTGCGCGATGAATTTTTCCGCGACGAATTGTGCGCGATGATTTGACGCGACACCGGATGATTGGGACAGAGAGGAATTTTTTTTTTTAATTTTCATAATATATTTCTGTATAATAATAATGTTGAATAAATATTGTGCATAAGATGTAGACAAACACCTAATGTATGAAATGCGATATATAATAATAATAATAATAATAACTTAAATAAAATATTTAAAATAAATATTTTTGTGA
This sequence comes from Maratus michaelseni, assembly GCA_963931845.1. NCBI lineage: Eukaryota > Metazoa > Arthropoda > Arachnida > Araneae > Salticidae > Maratus > Maratus michaelseni. The sequence continues at coordinate 8,249,775 of OZ007586.1, forward strand.
ATGTCCCCTTTCTCCCCTAATAATTCAATAAGAACGTCATTTATTACGATGCAACCAGCTTTTCTATTTATAGGTGTATTCCACAGAATATATACCCAGCGTACTTATGCGAATGTAAATTTCTATTCAGAGACATACACAATGCAGACATGAGAGCACATTTGAATTTTTTTTCAGCATTTACTGCGCATAGGTGGTGACTTGAAATATTTTGCGTAGCCCTGTATATGAAATAACGATTTTTATGTACACCACATATTAAGCAAAAATTTAAATCGCTTAGAAAACGCATACCACAGCTAACCGTATCTGAAAACGCACTTTCACCGATTGTTGCTTATACAATATACTGTAACCGAATTTTTGTTGTGTCCCTGTAAATGTACAAATAAATGCTGTGCACTCCATACTCTACAGTAAGCATCTTGTTCTGCCCCAAAGCAATGCACAACAATTTATTTATGTTTGAAATGGTGTAACATTAAAAGAAAAACGCAGCAAAGAATTTTTCCACGTAGGCCATAATGTAATTTAATTATTTTATGTGTCTCTATAAACAAATGATAAATACCATGCACTTCATGTTCTACAGAATTAATATTGCACCTCAATAATATATATTAATATAACAGTAGTAATCAGTAAGTTTGAAATAGTTTAACTTTATTAAAATACACCGCAAACGATTTTTTCCCATAGACCATAATGTAACAGAATTTATTTGTGTACCCCTGTAGACGAACTAGGAATGCTACACATTCCACTTTCAATGTAGTTTTCAATATGGTATGTCCCATGGTAAATCCTACTACGATATATCAAGCTCATGGTAATCCAACTATATTTACGCGAGTTACAGCCAGACGAACGACCAGACAAACAAACAGATATCCAGACACACACACACAGTGACGGTCAGACAAACCAAATTCATAAACATTTTCAACTGTGTTGGAAAGTATTAAAAATGTTCCATGTCTTTTTAATGATTTTAAACCAAATTAAATGTAAAACTATGCAGCTAATTCATAATACTTTACTAACATATGTAGCCCAATTTCTAGCAAATCGCATGCTTTTTTTTTACATTTATAATGGAACATACATACTGACCTTCACCAAATCCTGCTATACAAATGAATCCTGCTCTTTCCCACTACTCTTTCAAAAGAGTAATCTTTGTTATAGTAGTTTCTAGGTAATTTTTTACGATTAAATAAGGCGAAGATTATTGTTTGGGCATGATTATTCTCATAATACAATATGTGGCAATTAAATAACGAGACTGGTGTGAGTATATTTATTCCAAATAAATTTATATTTAACTGTTATCCCCTTCATCATACATTCCTCCTCTATCTATACACAGCTGCATAAGTGTTCAACACAATGCTGCAGCTCATCAGTTGTCAGCTTCTTCAACAACTCTGCCATTTTTACTTTTCCTTGTTCAACAGACTGAAAATGCGTTTCCTTCAATGCACTTTTCACTTTTGGGAACAGGTAGAAGTCATATGATGCGAGATTTGGCAAACACGGAGGATGATAAAGCCCCGGAATGCGCTTATCCGCTAAAAACTGCTTCAAAGATTGGGCATTGTGTAGGGGTGAATTTATGAGCATCGGTCTTTTCTTCCTTACCCTTTCTCTCAGCTTGATTAGGAATCTTTGTAGTAAGCATAGATCAAATACTTTGTGCGAATTTTAATTCATAAATCAAAACAAATAACAACGTTGCAACGCACAAATATAAAAAATTGGCACAAAAAACCGCATACGGCCGTTTTAAGGATTCATCGATCCCCTTCCTCAGTGCGGAAAAAAAGGATTAAAATGGGTTCAAAGAACCCCTCGGTTATAGCACCGAGTACTGGCTTAAATGACAATGCTAAAGCAAGAGTTTATATATCCCAAAGAAATGACGCGAAATACGTCACTTCTTTGGGATATATAAACGCATGGAGGAAGGGGATCGAGAAATCCTTGAAACGGCCGTATGCGGTTTTTTGTGCCATTTTTTCATATTTGTGCGTTACAACGTTGTTATTGGTTTTGATTTATGAATCTTTGTAGTGTTCATCCGAATGCTCAAACACCGCACAATTTCATGTTATGTCATGTTATAAATGTTTTGAAATGATAAAATATTTTTAATCTCATAATATCGGGGTGAAATTCAGTTAGCTCTCTTTAAATTACATTTATAGGGTAAGTTATTTTTAAATCTATGAAAAATATTTTTTGTTTATTCACTTATATTAAAATTCAGTAATTTTGTAAATATAAACAAACCTTTTTAAAAACTTTTATTTAGAACATTTGTTACTGTAAAGTGATCTTCGTCTATCGCGACAGGAAATAGTCCAAAAACGAGCTAGGATCTAAATACGGGCTACTTGCTGAAAGTGGGGGAAGGGTGTTGTGCACGATCGTGGAAATGGCACCGAACGGAACATCAAGAAGTGGGGAAGACTGGTGAGCAGATGGTCTTGGTCCTTGACGCACGTAGTCTGGTACAAATTGTTCTCATCAGAAAACCGACTTTTGAGTAACACAAAACTTTTCAAGGTAATTTGAAATTTAATTTCTCCGTTCCTCAGTTCTTCAGTAAAGCAAGTGGCTTCCATCTCATCTCAAATTAGATGTCCTGAGCTACATGTAGAACACCTATTTCCATGGATTTGTAAGAATTGCTGCGACCATCCACTTGAAGTACTGGATGGTCTAAAAACGGGCTATTATACCGACGATGACGAGTTGGCTGTTACTTTGGGGGATAAACCTGCTGAATGCACTTTCTCCGAGAGACTCTTTTCAGATGATATTAGAGGAGAAGTTGCATTCATTGGTACAAGTGTGGAGGTTAGGCACATTTTGAATGTGCTGGAAGGGAAAAAGATGTGACTTCTGGAACTAAAATATCAAGAAACTGCCTTTTTCGAAAAATAAACTTTCAAGACAGTAGTTTAATAGGTTTTTGAACAAAATTTGGTGGGTTTTTTTTTGTATTACGAGATAAATTCCTAAGTAGCCCGTACCTGGACAACTCTTTGATTACAGTTATTTTCTCTGTTTTGGAATAATATGGTTTTGTAAAACTAAGACTGGTTCTCAGCGTTTTGAATGCTCATATCATCTTCAGAACTGTTTTTAGAAATAAGTGACACGAGTGGCGGCTCGTGACTCGCTTTATTTGGGGCACCAAATTTATTCTATTCTTACCACTATTTTTTAAAATAAATCTTTGTATTATTTATTTGCAGAAAGTTGTGCTATTAAACAAGAAAATATTCCTTTTGAAAAAAAAAGGCATGAAAATAAATTTTTCAGCCATGCATTTAATACCACGAAACGAACACTAAAATTATCCATTTTGAGTAAGTAGGTAAATCCGTACGTACCAAAATAAAAGTGATAGTCTGTTTCTGGACCATTTCGTCTATATGCGGCATAAGGAATATAAAGTTTTAAACCCATTTTATTCAAATTCAATTTTGCGGCATGAGCGTAAAAATTCATGACAATGATTGAAAAGATTTTCATGAAATTTTAACATTTTGTATGTTTAGTGCTTGCTAATTTTTTCATTCTGCAAATAATATTCTAGAAGTAATTTCACCCAAGTTTTCGAATCACCTACCTTTAGGAAGTAGTATTTTTTATTATTGAAAGATCGGAAATAATTCAAACACAAGTTGTCTTGGTAATAAAAAAGAGTGAATTATATGGTTGGATCATTCTACAGAAAACATTATATTTTGGGTACGCGGTAGATAATTTTTTCAGATAATTTTTGACAAAAATGTTTAGCTTGTTTAATTAATATACACATAAAAAAGTAAATTTCATGAGTACTGGTGATTTATGAATATTTTGACTTCTTTACTGAACGGATGTATACTTGTATACCTACGTCACATGTTACAACTTATTTCCTCTACTAACATTTTCACTTATCCTTTAGATGTGATAAATATATTATTCCTTCAATAAGGTAATTTCTTCTCTAAATATTATTTGGTACGGAAATTAAATTATGTTTTTTTTTCAGAAGTTATGTTTGAATTGCTGCAAGAAGTCTTTCTAGTATTCCCCGTTACAATAAAATTCTTTGAAATAATTTCCAAAATATAGTAGTAACTAGCTGATTTTGCCCGTCTAGCCAGTCGCTTCTGAGTAGGGACCAAATACATTCCTTGACTTCTCTTAGGGCCCAGAAATTGCATTTTACATGCAAACAGAGAAATTTAAATAAAATACTTTATTTTAAACTAAACGAAAAGAACTAAATAATATATATAAAAGCATGTAAATAAATATTTCGTGACATTAATTATATTTTTTCCATAATCCCTCTGACAAAATGCTATTGACCCTGCACGTATTTATCTAAGATGAGTGGAGAGCTTTTAGTTGAAATAAAAAAAAATGGGATTGTCTAAGATAAATGGCAATCACTGTAAATGGGTACTGTCACGCCTATAAATTATTAATGAGGTGATCAAAATAACGGGGCCCTGTGTATTTCTTAGCCATGCATCGTTAATGCAGCGATCAATATAACGTGGTTCAGTTATTTTGCGTGCATAAATCATTAAAATGGAATAATTTTAACAGGACACATTCGGTTGCACGCTTGTAATCTACTATATTGTAATCACCATAAGGCATCATTGTGCGTACCCTAACCCATAAATATGGCAATCAGTATTTAAATCATAATTTTTTACTTTCAAAAACTGTATTTTGAAAAAAAGGTGGAAGTGTCATATTTTGTTTAAACGTTTAAATCCGATAGCTAGAAGGCGAAAATCACAAAAAAAATTATAAAATGGGAAATTAAAAAATATATTCCTTGAAAAAAATGTCACACAAAATATATAATAAAAAATCAACAATAGTTCTCTTTTTCAACTAATCTTCCGCAATCGGGTTCACAGCCGATGTTGCCTATAAACTCGCTACCTTTAAAATTGCTGAAATACATGATTAACTACTTTTTTGTAGATTTGTAAAGCAGAGTTTCACATTCTTATTTAAAACTGCTGCTGAGATATTTATATGCACAATTACCTAAAACTTTAGACATACAGTGTGATGGATTATTATCTGAAATAGTTGAAATACATATTTCACTATTTTTTAGTACATTTGTTATCCTAAATTTCACGCTCTTACCTATTTCTGAGATATGGCAAAATGACATAAAAAAATCGACCCCCATTTAATCACCTTTAGTGGCTGAATTTCTAAAATCGCGTAAATACATGTTTAACTGTTTTTTAGTAGATTTGTTATCCTGAATCTGATTTCAAGCTCCTAGCTAAAAATGCGGCTGAGATATGGTGAACATGACCTAAAATATTCGACCCCCATTTAGCCTCCTTAATGGATGAATTTCTAAAACCGCTGAAATATCGGTTCAATTATCTTATTACAGATTTGTTATCCTGAAACTCACGCTCTTATCCAAAGCTACTGATGAGATATGGTGAAAAAGTGAAATCATCGAAAATTATCGACACCCTATTTAAGCCCCTTAGTAGTTCAATTTCAAAAAATCGCCTAAAATACATGTTTAACTATTCTTTAGTAGATTTGTTATCCCGAATTTCACGCTCCTAACTATAACTTCTACTGAGATATGGCAAAATAGTTTAAAACATTTGACCCCCCTTTAACCCCCCTTAGTGTCTGAATTTCTAAAATCGATGAAATACGTGTTTAACAATTTTTTTAGTAGATTTGTTATCCTGAGTTTCATGATTATACCTATAATTTCTACTACGATATGGCAAAATGACCTAAAATATTTGACCTCCTATTTACCCCCACCCCCTCTTAAGTTGCTCTTTTTCTAAAATTGCTGAAATACATGTTTATCTATATTATTTGTAGATTTGTTATCCCGAATTCCGAGCTCCTAACTGAAAATCCTGCTGAGATATGGCGAACAGGCAAAATGACCTAAAACTTTTGATCCTCCCATTTAACCCCCTTAATGGATGAATATCTAAAATCGATGAAATATGTGTTTAATTATTTTTTTAGTAGATTCGTTATCATGAATTTCACGTTCCTACCTAAAATTGCTGCTCAGATATGGCGAAAACGTGAAATGACTAAAAACTTTCGACCCCCTATTTAACCCCATTAGTGGTTGAATTTTTAAAATCGCTGAAATATGTGTTTAACTATCTTTTAGTACATTTGTTATCCTGAATTTCGCGCTTTTAACTAAAACTGTTGTTGAGTTATGGCGAAAAGGCAAAATGACGTAAAACTTCCGACCCCCCCCCCTTTAACCCTCTTAGTGGTTGAATTTCTAAAATTGCTCAAATACGTGTTTAAATATTTTTTTAGTAGATTTTTTATCTTTAATTTCACGCTCTTACGTAACACTGCTGATGAGATATGATGAAAATGTGAAATCGCCAAAAATTTTCGACCCCCCATTTAACCCATGTAGTGGTTGAATTTCTAAAATCGACTGAAATACATGTTTAACTATTCTTTAGTAGAATTGTTAACCCAAATTTCACGCTCCTACTTAAAACTCCTGCCGAGATATGCCGGAAAGACGAAATTATCTAAAACATTCGACCCCCCATTTAACCCCACTTAGGTTGTGAATTTTCAAAAATACTTTCTTAGTGGGGGTGCCTACATTGTGTAAAGCACATGTCTTCCAAATTCCATTGTTCTAGTACAAACGGTTGAGGCTCGGCGTTGATTATGAGAAAATCAAGCTACTCTTTTATAAGTATAGATTTATATTCACTACTTCATAGCTTTATCCAGATGATCTCGTATAATATTTATGCCGTGCACGCTCCTTTTTCCCGCTTCCTTCCCCCGTGCACGACATTTTCGCTTTTTATTTATATTTTAATGTAGGATACCAATATGCATAGAACAGTAATGGTTATAAATATTTTGGTATTACAAATTATGAAAATGAGTGAAGGGAATGCGTTATTAACCTTTTTCAATGTGACTTATTAAAGCCTATAAAAAGATGTTTTGAAATGAGAGAAATCTGAACTCTTGTTTTCTTACACAGAAACCCTTAAAAATGCCTCGTGGTATTCTGAAAATGACATGTAAAAATAAAAGTTAAACAATGGACAACCGATAAAGACAGATACTAAAAACCGCCAAGAAGACGCAGTAATGTACAGGGTAATGTTGGAACGTATTGTTTACGGCTGTTTAGCTGAACATTCCTATAAAATAAGGATCTTTCGAATTCCAAATTGTTATCTTTGAGCACACATTATTTACTGAGACAGAAATAACACTTCTATTGCTTTACATGTTACCCTAAGCGATGCAAACAGCATCCTTAGTCGTTAAAAAATACTCAGCAGAAGTATGATATTCGTTATTTCTTAGATATTATCTATACTTGTATGCATATTTTACTTATGCAACTGTTTATGTTGAAATCGTTGCGAGTTCAATTTCTTTACTTTTATAACAAATACGTTTTATTAAATATTAATAGTCTATGAACTTTTTCTTTGTAAATTTATATTTGTGTTGGTGCACATATTTTCTATCACGTAATTAAATATAGTTCTTATCAAATTCCCATTTCTTCTTGTAATGGGGTAAACGTAATAAATAGATGAAATTAGCTTATCTGTCTTCATAACATTTCTGATATTTGAAGAAAGGTAAATCATAGAAAGGTAAATCATGAGACTGTTATTGTTAGACATGACAACTTAGCAAATTTAGACAAATTTTTTAAGTTGTCATGTCTAACAATAACAGTCTCGAGTATGATTTACCTTTCTTCAAATATCAGAAATGTTATGAAGACAGATAAGCTATTTCATCAGAAAAAGAAAAGAACATTTTACTAATATTGTTACATAAATTGAAGTACATAAATGACTACGAAGAACAACCCTTTGATTTAAAACAAAACGCCGAGAAGCTATTCAGTGAAAGAGAATGAACAAATGTAAATATAATAGATATAAGTTAAAAGTACCAGTAATGGGACTTGTATGGATATAGTGCTTTGGTGTTTTGTGTATGCTGCAGACCGATAACGGCAGGGATTAGAGTAATAAGCTTAAAAGCGAATTCAACATTACTTGGACGTAGCTTAAGATTGTACATGTAAGCCACACATAGTCAGACTCAAGGTAGCGTTGAGTGGGACAGCCGATACATCGAAAATATGTTGGCAACTTGGATGCAAAACAACCAGACTACTAGATGTAGTCACTAGATGTGTTCACTTCATGAAAAACAGTCTTGCCTATGCTGTGTCATCTGCTTTGACAAACGAATAACTAGCTTAGATCTCACATTAACAAGCAATTTATTAACAATTTATAGGTGTTAAATTGAAACTGTCACTTTTTATCTGACGCTTCATTTGTTTTTTACTGTAATACACTGGCCTCCAAAAGTTAAGGTACAACATGTTTTTCGAAGCTCACCAGAGAAAAAATGGCAGTCAGATTAAACTTCATAGTTTATATGAATGACAATAATAAGCTTTAAAAAAACTTACACAAAAATTACACCTATCACTTTTGTTTTATAGAAAAAAATAGGTATTTGTGAATGAGAGAAAAATATGCAATTACGAAGTTTTCGTAATTTCGCGTGTAAATTTTGTTGTATTCGAACTATTGTTGTAAGTTTTGTTCACAACAGTCAGTAGAGTCTTGAAATGTCTCGAAAAAGTCGTTTGCCCGATTCATTAATATGGCGAGCGGTAGGATGGTTGGAAATGGGGTTATCACAGGCCGATACTGCTAGACGGCTCAATGTGTCTCGCAGTGTAGTCTAACGACTCTGGGATCAGTATGAAACCGAAGATTCTGTGTCCAGAAGACATGTTCCAGGCCGCCCACGTGTTACAACACCTGCAGAAGACCGGTTTCTAGCTCTTTCGGCCCGAAGGAGAAGACGCACTGCTGTGCCGCAACTCATTGCAGACCACTTTGCAGCATCAGGGAGAAGAATCTCCGCTACTACGGAGCGAAGACGTCTTCACGATTCAGGTATCTATGCAAGGCGACCAGTTGTGTGTGTCCCCCTCAACAGACGACAGAGAAGGGCCCGCTTATGTTGGACAAGAGAACATGTTTCCTGGACCAGACAAGAGTGGGCTTCTGTACTCTTCACAGACGAGTCCAGATTCACACTGGAGAGCGATTCAGGACGTCTTCTGATCTGGAGAGAACATAGCACTCGATACCATCAATCAAACACTGTCGAAACAGACAGGTACAGAAACGGTGGAATCATGTTTTGGGCAGGGACCTCACTCGGAGGCCACACTGACCTGCATGTGTTCCATGGAGGAACTGTGATTGGTGCGAGATATCTGGATGAGATCCTTGATTCCTATGTGCGCCCATATGCCGGTGCTATTGGCAATGGTTTCATATTAATGGATGATAATGCGAAACCACACCGAGCTGTGGTTGTTGAGGATTATCTTGAGGATCACGGTTTGGAGAGAATGTAATGCCCAGCTCACTCTCCAGACTTGAATCAGATAGAACATCTTTGGAACTATCTTGGAAGACAGGTTGCGGCTTTAAGTCCTCCTCCAAGGTCATTAAATGAGCTGGAACAAGGCTTACTCCAAGTATGGTCAGCGTTACCTATTTCGGTGTCCGACACTTTAATTGAGAGCATGGAAAGTCGATGCCGCCAATGCATTCAAGTCTGGGGTGGACATATTCCGTATTAGAACCAGTTTTTTAATGTTTGTGTCACATTTTCCTGCATAATACTGCGATGTACTGATTTCTCCAAGAATGGAATTTTCCACCAGGAGTGCTTTTTTGTTATAATTTCATTTATACGTTTAACTTAAGCAAATTTCTATGTCGCATTTAATAAATAACAGTTTAGCGCACATTTCCTCCAAATTTGTTGTTTCTATATTCATTCATTTGCAAATTAGACGCACAAAACCGGTTGTACCTTAACTTTTGGAGGCCAGTGTACATAAGCTTGCTTTAAATTTGTTAAAGCAAGTGGCTTACTTTTAGTACACTTAACTTATCTTTTAGAAGAAACAATTAATTTTCTTGTCATTAGTGCTGATGCAGTGCTCATTGGTTGGCTTTTATTAGTAGTGTCCTATCTGATTCAGTAGATAATCTGTGCCTTAAGGATAGTGTTGTACCTATGGATTTCCATATAAATCCCATCCCCTGCTCTTAAGAATTTCCGCAGCATAATTTCTATTGCGGGCCTGGAAACTCGTGAAAATAATTGAACCCATGGAAGAACATTTTTAACATTACAGTTTTTCAATATTTATGCTGATTTAGTAACCTTAAAAATAATATAAGATTACAAATGTTATTTATATTGTGTTAACGTTTATTACTTTTGGTGGTTTTGTATTTGATATCTGTTATATATGTTACCATTAAAGTGTGAAATCTGTTATTTCTTAAAACAACTAGGTATTTCATGAATTACCTGACTAAATCCATTAAATTGTATAAAATTATTGCATTCTACAATTTAACTAGTTATTTTATAGAATAACGGTACGGGAACGCTGTTTGAACCAGTTGTGGCTGATTTGCAACCCGTATGTAGGCTGAATTTCCTAACACTCTTAGTCCATTGCTAATCATCATTCAGAGTGGGTTAGACAAGACATCGAAATTATGTTGACAACTTGGATGCAAACTAACCAGATTACTACATGAAGTCACGGGTTTAATTTTCATCACTTTATGAAACAAGAGTGCTTCATTCTGTTATAAATAACGAAAGTTAAAAGAAGACGCTTTATGAGAGACGCTTTAAAAGAGAACGCTTTATGAGTAAGTTTAGTTGTGCTCCTAGAGTTGGACTATGCACAACTCTTAATTTAAAAGAACTGATTGTTTCAGTACGAACAACAATTTGAAAATCTTGTAACTGCTATGACTGCATTATACGAATTGTCAGAGAAACATCTGTGAATCAAATTGCAAAAGTGTGTTCAAAAAATTTGAAAAGATGACCTGTTTTACTAGAAATGTGAGCGACGTATCCATGTGTCATGCTCTAGTACACGGAAAACAAAATTGTATAGAATGTATGCAAGCTGTGCCTAATTGAAATAGATATCGAGAAAGAAATACAAACATCTAAAGAAAGTTATTTTAAAGTCTGGATAAGAAAATAAAATTAGTCTGATTAATCTTGTTCAGAGGCATTTGTAAGCATTACCGTCGGTACTCCAGTGCCTGAATGTAACAGAGGAAGAATAGAGGCTATGTACAGTGGTGGCCAAAAGTGTGGACATTTTTTGAAAGTTTCATGTTTTTCAAATTTGTGCGTTTGTAGAATATATTAATTTTCACTTAAATACAAACGTTTATATATCAAATTCAAGATAATGTAATGTAGAATTTAATAAAAAAAACAGTATTACAATATCTGTATTACAAAAAAAGTTATACAACTAATAGTAAGATCTATCTTAGATTTGCATTTTTTAAGTGATACTTACACAATCAATACTTAGTAGGATAACCCTTATTTTTTAGGACAGCTTCACAGCGTCTTTTCATCGAGTGAACGAGTGTTTGGAGTTCATCTTTTGTAATCACATGGTGCCAAGAATGAACTATAGCTTGAATAAATTGTCTTTTGTTGGATGGGCGTTTTTTTCGTACAAGAATTTTCAAACGTCGCCACAAATTTTCAATTGGATTGAGATCAGGGCTGTTTCCTGGCCATGGTAATATATCTATGCCTTTATTTTGAAACCATGCTTTGCATACTTTTGCTGTGTGGCATGGAGCTGAATCCTGCTGAAAAATTAATGGTGCGTTGTTGGGGAAGAGATCCCTGATGGAAGGTATCAATTTTGGTTCCAGGACAGTTTCGATGTATTTTTTGGCATTCAGGATGCCATCAATCACTTGAATTCGGCCCACACCATCTGCAGACATACATGCCCAAATCATGACATTTGTTGGGTTTTTTGTAGTTGCTTCAATGCAATCAGGCTGAAGTGCTTCTCCTACTCTAGGTCTCACGTATTTTCTACCATCACTACCAAAGAGCGATATTTTACTCTCCTCGCTCCAGATTACTTGCTTCCATTGATTTTCTGACCATTTAATGTGTTCTTTTGCCCACTTAACTCGTCTTTCGCGTTGCTTTTGATTTAAATATGGTTTTTTCCTTGGAATTCTAGCTTGTAGTCCAAATCCTGATAACCTTCTTCTTATTGTTTTTGAACTTACTGCAATACCCGCTGCATTCATTTCACATTTAATGGCATCTGAAGAAATTTTTCTATCTTGAAGGCATAGCCGTTTAATTTTTCTATCGGCAATAGCACTTGTGCATTTTTTGGGCCTGATTTGGCCTTATATTCCACTGAATTAGTTTTTTCATAACATAAACAGAACTTTCGTACACCAGAACAAGTCACTGAACCACCAACTTGTCTTGCAATTTCAGCATAAGAGAGGCCATTTTCTCTCAATATGACAATTCGGCTCCTTTTTGTAGATGTCCAATTAGTTCTTCTTGTTGATGACATTGTTTAAAATTAGTTTAATTAAAAAAAGGACTTTAAATATTCAAAAACAGCAATACTTTTTTAATTGTACTAGTATGCATCATTCCGCAAAATATTTCCACAACAATAACTCTTTTACCATCCAAATAACCTAAACTATAGTTACAGACATTTGATTAGTCCTCAGAGCAGTGTTTGTGATTGGCTAGTACGCTTTTATTACAAAACACGTCCTTATTCAAAACGATTTGTGTTTGTTTTTTCTACTAAAATGAGCATAACTTTTTTTAATACAGATATTGTAATACTGTTTTTATTATTAAATTCTACATTAAATTACCTTCCATTTGATATATAAACGTTTGTATTTAAGTGAAAATTAATATATTCTACAAGCACACAAAGTTGAAAAACATGAAACTTTCAAAAAATGTCCAAACTTTTGGCCACCACTGTATATGTGTTAGCTGACGTTACGGGAAAAAACAGCGATGGACTTTTCCTGTTAGGAACAAGGAATGGCACAATCAAATCAGTACTTTTGGTCTTATTCCAGCGTATTTCCTCGAGAATTATTTTCGATTCTGAGAAATTCCGAATATTAAGACATCACTTCGGTCTATTGCAATAGCTTAAAATACCGGCACTGAACAATCATTTAAAAAATACTCGCGCAAAAATCGGAATTGTAATCAAAAGTGTGCCTTCTTCAAAAATAACCTGCAATGTAATTTGAATCGCCATCACAGCAATCCTTCCTCTAATAAATAATTTAAAATAAAATGTTATTTCATAATACTTAAATTAATATGATCATATATTTACCGTTTTGGATAAAGTTTTTGAAAAGCAGTGTTAAGTGTTCACCAACACGCTTAAGTTGTTTAATTGTTTATAAAATTTAAAATTCAGTTAAATGAACGCAACTATTACATTATATTCTGTTGTTTTTTGTTACAGTTTAACTAAACTAGCCGTAATATTAAATTATATTCTGTTTCGAATTACTTATAAAGTAATATAGCCGTAGTATTAAATGCATACTTTAACTACTTATCAAAAGTTAATTTATAAAATAAGTAGTTATTTTATAGAATAACTAGGTAGAGTTTGAAATACTCTATTAATTTGAGACTCTATTTGATTCACTCAAGTAATTAATAAACCACCTAATTATTTCATGAAATAACTGAATTATACACTTTAGAGGTAACATATACACGGTGTACCGAAAGTGACCTCAGCTTTTATTCCTTAAATATTGATCATAGATATATATTATAAATTACAAAGTTACATTTAAAAAGGTACAGAATTTAATGAAATCTATTAAAAATTTCAGAGGATTAAATTTGAAGAAAAGCAAAATTTAAACTTTTATACTGTCCCCTAACAAAAAATTTCCCAATGAGTAAAATGTGCCCCATACACTCATTATGTCACAATGAATTTTTGCATTTTATTATAAAAAGTCGCAAAGGGTAGTTTAAACAAATTTGGTGAGGGGTTAATCATAAATTAAAATGTAACTGTTTACGGCTAGAGTGCAGATAACGCGACGCAGCAATGCATCATAAGCAAATAAAATATGGCTCTTGTCTTTAGTTTTATTTACAGATTTACAAAACTATGCTCCCTGGAAATTACCTTAAAATTTTGCATGCACTCTGAAAATGACATTTTCAAAACTGAGCAAAAGAATACTGAGTAAAGAATACTGAGTGCAAATCTGAGTATGTCGCATAGTCAAATTGGCTCCGAATCAAAATTAGTCAAGTTTAAAACATGTATATACTCATTTTTGGAAAAATGCACACTTTCAAGAATAAAACATCATGAGTATGTCCATGCTTCAAAAATGAGTATGAACTGACTTGTATGTGCTCATTTTTAAGTATTTCCATGTTTCAAAAATGAGTTTAAACTTATTCTAATCACTTTTGAGTATGTCAATGTTTCAAAAATGAGTAAGAACTGACCTCTATATGCTCAGTTTTGAGTATGTCCCTGTTTCAATATTCTGAGTATTTCTGGTATTTCAGAATTGAAAGCATTGGGTCATCCTAAAAGTTTCATAACAAAATGAAAACATCGATTTACTCAGTATTGAAAGTGGCATTTTTCTGAACAAAACCTGAAAATAGCACAGTCAATGAACATTAAAACAGCTTGCAATCATTTCGGAATTTGTGCACGACCCCTGAAACGCGGACATACAACATGAGGATTCCCCTTTGCAAACTCATATTGAGGCATCGGAAAGTTATTTAAGTCAGCATTTATGTATTTTCATATTAAAATACATAAATCCTGACTTGCATCACTTTTTGTGATAAAATGCTGAAATTTTGTTCATGACCTTATTAGTGTATGAGGCGCATTTTATTCATTGGGGAATTTTTTTTGTACGGAGGCTGTATAAAAATTTAAAATTTATATTTCTTCAAATTCAATCCCCTGAAAATTTGAACCGATTTCATAAAATTCTGTACCTTTTTTATGTAACTTTGTAATTTATAATATGACTAATGTTTGTATGATTGGATAACCCGATTTAGTATGAAATTATGGGTTAGAATGACAGTGGAGTAAGTCAAAAATATGAAAAATCTAGATAACCCTATTTTCACTGAATGTATATTTATTTCTGTTCAGTGTGACATTCAAATAAGTCACAGTTCACTTAGGGAGTCGCTAGAGGGCAAAACAAGTTGGGCCACATAATGCAACGGCAATACAATTTTCACAAAACCCTATATTTCTCAAATTACAAAAGATTGACTTACTCCACTGTCATTCTAACCCCTTCATACATGTCTATGATCAATATGTAAGCAATAAAAGCCGAAGTCAATGTATTTTGGACATCCTATATACTCTCGTTTTTTTACTTTTAAAATAATTAATTGTACGCATTTTTGTTGTCTATTGACTGTGATATGGTAATATATATGGTGTTATCTAGGTATATTATAAGAGGGATATTGCTTAATTAAAACAATGCTCCTAGTCACTTCATTCGGAAGCCACGGGCCTGCAAATGTTGAAGTATATCTCGTCCTATTTAGAGATACCATGTTAACAACTGGGATGAATGGGTCCTAATAAAAAGACAGCCATGAAATACTTCCATTTCTCTTACTACAAGATGTAGATTATCCAAATATATTTATTCTAATATTGAGTGATCACTTTAGATAACAACCGCTAAAAATGTTTTTCGGAAATATTGCTTGCCTAATAGAAGATCTGCAATGTTCAATATCATTTTTAGAACAAAAGGTTCAAATATTTTAATTAATAATTCCGCAAATACTATTTCCACGTTTGCGGTTTTTCTTATTTTGCTCCGTTTAGAGGAGTTCTCTGCAATAACAAGGCAAGTGGAGTTACCTTGATTCGCAATTTTCAGATTTATGGAATGTATTATTCAGCATATAAGGAAATATAAATTTTATGATCCTAAACAAAGAAAAGATGCTAGAAAACTCTTCTTAATGGGAATCTATGCAAAAAAGTTAAAATTTTGATAGTCAATTTAAAAGCTTTGTAGCTGACTCCATATTACTTGCCTTGTTATTGCAGATCAATTGTATTTAACTGCAATCTAGCTTTAAAATGTCATTTTTCCTGCTACAAATTTAAAACCGTACGATTCCTTTTTCTGGACCCACGTATGATACATAGAATGTAAAAGCAACAACAATTCATTTAGACTCTTATTTGTTACTATCCGCTGTTACACTCAGTTTTATTTTTCTGCATATACAGTAATTACTATATTTAGTGTTGTCCCTTTGAATTTTCACATTGTTTGACTTGGAAGTTTTTTTGTCAGACAAACAATAAAATCTAAATATATCCTCAGGCATTGATAATAGATGACAAAGAAAGAAGTTACAAAGAATCTGTAGAAATAATTCTCCGAACAAATGGTTTACTGTCCTTCCTTTAGACTGGCTGAACTTGCATCGACTTTCTGCAGCGTATTTTACGGAAAAAGTTCTTTCTTTCGGTTTTACAAATGTTGAAATAGTCATTATTTTCTGCAACTAAATATCTTGTGTACTTACTTACCCTACATTTTAACTTCATTTGCTATTTCTTAATATTTACTAATATTATTAACCGCTTCATGTTTAAAAAATAAGTAGCCATTTATTAGTATCGCACATATACTTTCTTTTATACCAAAATCCTACAATGTGTACAACAAAAGTTTTATTAACTTTGTCGTTTGTGTGCGCTTTCTTTTAATTTCGATATTGTCAAAATTTTTTTTATAAGAGTATAATATAGATTTTGCCTGTAGAAAGCGCAATTCATATCCGAAAGAATTTACTTAGAAATCGTCAGTTTTCCATCAAATTACCAAACTCAATATATATACATAAATATGTGAAACTTAACAGTAAAAAATAACAAATTATAAACGTGTACAAACAATCATTATTTTCTCACTTCAAATGTAAAGCTAGATAAACTTTCAGTCTACATAAAGTGTAAAACTTTTATTTAATTTAATCTAACAAGTTAACAAGCAAAAGAAAAAACTGAAAACATTCAATATAAACTCTTAGATTGTATTACAAAATAAGTATAAGAACTACTTTTAACTAAATCACTCCAGGAAAGATGTTCGACTTCAATGGGTATTTGCATCTTCATTTTTTTTAATTTGCTATCCTATATATTTTCTTTACAAAACCATTTTGCTTGCATTCCAATAAGAAAAAAAGTTGATGAAGTGTCTCTAGTAAAAAGAAAGTCTCCAGATAAAAGGCTATTTCCATTTTTTGTATGACGGACACCAATTTTGTTTTAAAAGAAGAGAAATGTTTATTAGCTTAATTCACCTGCTGAGTAAACAATATCGTACTTTTAATGCTTTCTTTATTGCATGTATATTTATAGTATGTATGTTTAGATCTGATGGAGGCAGTTGTCTGTAAAAGGTTGACCGTCTGTAAAATTTTGCGATGACGTTATACTGTGTTTACTTATTCTATTTTTTTAAACTTAATATCTGATTAAATAATGATTGATTAGCATACCTTTGTCCCTACTTTGTCCTGCCTATTTCCTATGTATGTGTAAGGTTTTGATCTATATCAAGAATTAATTGTGCACAATTAAATAATATTGTGGTGTTTATATCAAATTAAAAAGTTACAAAGCACCTTAAATGCCTGATTTTTTTTAAAAATCGATTGAAAAGTGTCCGTTGGCTCTCTTTTGTCCTTTAATGTTTGGGGGAGAAGTTGAAAAAGCATACAAAAATTTGAGTATGTTTCGGGGCCAGAAACAGTTTGTTGCCAATTGGGAACACCATCTGAAAAAAATAATTTCTTAATAAAATTCTGTAATATTAAACAAACATAATTTCTAATAACTATTTTTCGGAATTTTCCCTTGTTAAAAAAATATAATACTGTATATAAAATATTCGTGAGAAACATTGAAATAATTATGAGTGCAATAGGAATTATAAATGCGCATTTAATGATGCACGGTAAGTTCAAATAGAGTCACCAAAAAAAAATGAGAAATCTTAATCACCAGCGAAAACGGAAATAGTAATTTTATTGGATATTTCAATTTGTTTTAAAAATGAGCTTAGCAGATCCTCTTCATACTGAAATTGTACAAAACTTTTCATTACGAACACCCAATATTTGATCTATTTCTTTTAAATGCTAAAAGATGTAAAGTAACAACATAATACAAATTAAAATAACTTTTATTAGGTTGTTTGTCATGTTTCGACATTTTCAAAACAAATGAGAATATTCCATAATTGCAAGTTGTTATTTAAAACGCTATTATTTAATTTTCATGTACTTTTTTAAAAATTACGCAAATTATCTTTTATTTTTAATGGGTTGTTTATTTTCATATCTGTAACCATGGAGTCACTCGAGCCCCAATTTCGGTAAGTAAAAAAAAAAAAGCATCGTTACATATTGTATTTTTTGCGTGTTAGTAGCTCTATGGTTTCTCTTATTATGGACGGATAGTATAGACTGGAGGTAAATATTATTTGACTTTCATTGAAAATTATTTGGATGGTTTCTTCTTGATATAATCTGGCCAGGTCTGTGGTTTTTCTATTGTACTTAATATCAGCTATAGGCTCTTTTTTTCTGTAACTAAATTTCCTGCTGGTCATGCGAATGTAGTAATTCTTGGATCCGTCTTCTTTAATAAAATATATTTTATTTACTCCTGAATAATTCTCAAAATTAATTGGGTAAATTTTACTGCAAATGATATTCTTTAATTTCTGAGGGGGTTTGGCTATTAAGCTGATATTGAAACGTTTAAGGCTGTGTTTTGATTTTTCAAAAAAGCTTCTATAATATTGAAGAGTATAAAGTTTGTATTTTTGCGAGTCAACTTTCTTTTCTGGTTTCTCATTATTGCAGATATCCATGATTAATTTATTAATATGGTGTATTTTAAAACCATTATTACAAGCAATTTTACGAATAATATATCTAATTCATTTTTCAATTTATTTTCAGTACATACTATAAAGGTCCGTCTTATGAAAAATCTGTAGGCTGAAATTTTGTATGTAAATAGAGAACATGCGTTATTTGGTATGGTAGATTGGTTAGCTATACTTTTTCGGAAAACAGCTCTGTCGATAGATTTATGTGTTCTGGAATCAAGGAATGGAAGACTTTTATTATGTTCAATTTCAATAGTGAATTTAAAGTTATTGTCAATTGAGTTTAACTGATTTATAAATATTTTAGTTTCATCAAGACTATGCTGCCAAATTATAAAAATATCATCAATATATCTGAGCCAAGTGTGAAGCGTTAAGTGAAATGTGACCTTAACCTTTTAGCATTTAAAATAAATATATTATTACAAGGTGTTATAATATATTATATAGCATGTTTGATCGTTTCGGTACATTTTACTTTAGTATACCAAATGGGAAGTCATTCGGTCAACTAGTTTAGGAAGTATGAAGGATTAAATTTTGGAACTCGTGATGTTAAACTCTTTTATAATCGTTGCAAAACAGATAAAAATATTGGTAGATTTTTAAGCATAACTGAAAAACAACTTTACAGAATGAGCTGTAGTTTTGGATATGCATATGTAAACCGTCTAAAAATCGATTTTTGTTAAAAAATATTATATGATATATTCAGATATTTCTATTGTCGTGGAAATTAATTTCGAATATAAGCATATTTTGAAGTTGATGCTCGAAAAAATGATTAATTTTAACCTATAAAATTTTTAATTGAAATCGATTAATAAATTTGCTAATCCAAAATTAAACCTTATTCAGCTAAGTAGTTTTGAGTTATTTTTAAAATCTATTCTCATTGAAGTCTATTTTGTAACGATTAAAAAGGAATTTAACATGTTCCAAATTTTAAAATCGTCATAATTCCGAAACTTTTTGATTGAAGAACTTCCTGTTTGGTATCCTAAAAAAAATTATTTTACAAAAATGCTTTAAAAATTTCATAATTTAAGTACACTTTCCGTATTTCACGAACTTCTAAGCCTAGATTTTAAACATAATTTTAAAGACGTTATAATTCCTAGTCGAATGCCTATTTTCGTTTTTTCTAGGACAAATTGATGATTAAAATGTCGAGGTTATCTTTTTTTCGGCCAACTGTACATATTACTCAGTCAAGGAATAGTATTCAAATCTGAAATAGCAAAATTCTCATTACTTAATTGCAATATTTTATCATTTAATAACACAAATATTACTTTTAGAAATTGGTGGTATGAATTCTAAAAATTCATGTTAGCAGAAATTCGTGCCAACCTGAATAAATGCGTTAATACGGACAACTTATTTATACTTGTTAGTTACACTAGAAAGAGAAGATGCCTCTAATATAGAATCGAAACCTTTTAGCCATCTGAGCGAATTTGAGCATGTTTGCATGAGAAGCATGTTTCCAAACAGGATATTAATTCGCTTTTTAAAAAAGGTCACACTCTTCATAATAAAATTTATGTAATAAAAATATCTTTATTTGAATTTGATTTTTGATGTTTTGAGTCAATTATATGTGTGTTTTGAGCATTCAAATTTTTAAGAATGTACAGCTATTTTATATATTATTAAATGTTATATAATTTTTAAGCCATATTCTCCAAACAAATGCATGTAAGAATCAGTTTCTTAAATATAAAAAACTAGTTGGTTTCATATCTAATGCTCCTTAACTTGGGGCTACTACTCGGATCCAAACGTAATATTTGAAGTCAGTCTTCCATCCACTGCTTTACTAGCAAGTGCTGGAAATGGTCAGATGCAACAGATATTGGTGAATAACGTTACTGCATTCAACATATCAGATCCAAGATATATTAAAGACATGTTTTTGTTTTGGGTCTAAGTACCACCCTAGGATCAGACTTACCCTAATACCAGACTTTCCCTAAAATTTTGGAGCACCCTTCCCACAGTTAAGACTTGGACCCTTCAACTTTGGAATATATGTACCGCCAGAAGAAGCACTTAGTTTCTTATATTTGTAGATAATTTAGCCTTACCGACTATTGTACGCAGTTGGCTCCATTTTATGATAACAAAAAAAAGATTATCTAACCGCTGCAGAAAAATGCATTGAAATGATAGAATAACGTAGAAAACAATATTATATCACCAATTTTGTATCTTATTTTAACAAATTTTATAAACTAAATTCCGTCTTATATAATTTTTTTTCAAGCACTGTTTAGATAGAAATCTTTAAATGTCTAAGAGATTATCAGAAAAGCTTCTCAAACATCCCCTTTAAGTAGAAAATTTTCGTGGATATGCCATTATTAGAATATATCTATTTTACATTGAAGTAGCCATGTTATTTAATATTCAATTCAAATTTTATATTACACACATACTGCAGTACGCAAGGAATTTGATAAAAAAAACTTGATTTGTTTGTTTTTGTTTCGTGAATTGACTTTTTTGTATTTTAATAAAACATACATAATAAAACACAAAAATGTATGTTTTGAATAATCAAGCTGACATCCATTCTTTGAAGGTCCACGTATAATTTAAATATATACCGAATTCTGAACAACTTCTCGCTCTTCCATGAACTTGTGAAATTTTTGTGCTAGTTGTAGACCCCGATTTTCTTGATACACATATGTAAGTGATATGCTTTAAGTGTGAGTAGCATTTTTGTAGTTCTTACGCTTTCATCCCAATGAATTTGATAGAATTTATTGTGTATTTTCAAGGGTGTACTTGGTGCATATTTTTTGTCATTCTGACCGAAAAACAAACTTATGTGAGACAACTGATAATGGAATAGTCACTTGACGTCTCTAAAAATTATTTTAATCGCGCTGTTATTTTTCCATCACTTATCGGAATGGAATTCCGGTTTAAATTTGATTGACCCTCCGAATTATTTATCTTTAAAAAAGTATAGAACAAGCATCTAAAATCAGCATGCAATATTGAAATGCAATAAACATACTATTTACTGGCTTAAATATAATTCTAGTGGGATACTTTCAAATTCCATCTCATAAATGTCTGGCGTATTTCCAAAACTATAACCTACATACCTCAAATATGTAACGTTTGATATAAATATTTTAACTTTAAATATTTAACAAACAATCAGAAAATTGAAACAATTCTGTTGTGTTAGCAATATATTGGGATTGTTGATCATAAAGATACTTTTAATACCATAAACACCGTTGTTTTTGTTACAATTTCAATATGCGGAGCAAAATATATTATTCATATTTTCTAAGTATGCATATATTTTGAGTTTTGTGGTGTTAAAACATGAGAAATGAAACTATTAGCTTTTAACATATTATCATAAATGAAAAAATACTAGTATAGAGTTCAAATTCATTTTCTTCGTCTTCAGATGCTTCCAAAATGCAGATGAAATTCGGGCCATTTTTTTTCACAATATTGTTGTATACCTCTTTCTGAAAAGGACAAATTCCATTCACTAAGTCCTACCACTTTCATTTTCTAAGCAGACAGGATGTGACATCATTAAACCTAGGTCCGTAGGATAGAAATATCTTCAATCTAATTATCAGAGACTTAGATGATTTTTTTTCAAACTCAAGTGTGATTCTTATGTATATTTGTATGCTGATTTCGAGAAATTGACACATAAAGTGCCATCACGTGCAATTTCGACACAAACTAAAAATTTCTGTCTGACTGGTAATTTAGAATTTAAGCTATATGATAGCCTTAGTTAATACTAATAAGATACCAAGGTGGAAGATTCAATCATGGAAGATTCTGATAAGATTCTATCGCATTAAAAGTCTAAATGATTGAACAAAGTATTTATAAATAACATAATTCCTTCAATGGATTTTTATGTGTTCGAAAATGACATTAAAAACAATAAAGTTTTTCAAAATGTCATTGTTTTTCGTAACAAGAAATTAAAATGTCTCCATAAAAGGTTTTTTACATTACATGTTTTTTAAAAGTATTTCATTTAAAAAAAACCTGAAAATATAAATTTGCGTATTCTTGTCTTAACATTTCCTCAAATGCTTTGATTCACTACTGGACTTAGAAAATATAATTAACAATAGGAACACAGATTTATGCACATAGTCACTATTTTTCTCTACTTTATATTATTATCATTTAATGTGCCTTCTCATACACAAACTATTTAAATTTAAATTCATGATACAGCGTACAAGTTTTATTTCATAAAAGATTTATATCGCATATAGTAAAAGTAAAAATATCTTCATTATGAATGACTTTAAATAGAAATGAAATAATTATCTCTTAACATAATAAAGTACTTAATTGTTTAGAAATATGCTATTATTTCATTATCGTCGTAGACGTTTCGTGTAATTAACTTTTAATGAAATTTGAAAGCTATGCAGAATTTTAAAGTTCATAGATATTTTAAAAACAGCAGTGCACATGTGATTACATGCGTATTTGATATCGGAAATTATAATGCAAAAGGATTTTAAGCATCGCAACAGCTGTTTAAAATATAAATTAGCACTTTTAGGAATAGTTCTGAAAATATAAAATTATACTTAAAAATAAGATACATGTTAGTATAGAATCTATAATTTTTAATTAAAATAGAGGGTTGAACAAAATCTCTACTTGCGTCCAATAACAAGAATTGATTATTTTACTCAATATAAAGGGTGTCTTTTTTATCTTTGTCCAATTACTAATTCCTTTACTGTTAATTTTAGAGGTATAGTTCCAACTGCGAAACACTTTTAATTGTTGTTCTTTATCATATGAAAATCGATTTACATCAAAATAGTTATTTCTTAAAATTTTACAAAATTTCAACTTTTATACTGTCCCTTTCACTTTATCAGTTATATTTCCAAAACATTTCTCCATATGGTAAAGCAGCAAATATTTCATTTTTGTACGACCAAAGCCTACCGAGTTATTCTCTTCAGGTTTGTATGAATTTTTGGCGATTTTCAGCACCAAAAAAAAAAGTTTTAGTGTAGTAAAAAAAATTCTCAAAATTCAAAGTATCATAACTCAGTACGTTTTGGTAATTCAAAAATGAAAATTTAGCTATTTTACTTACTACAGTAGGGAGAAAATATTTCTAAATATTATACAACTTTAAAGCTTTTTAAAACTTATAGGACCGTAAGAAAATTTAAATTTTGTAGCAATAAAAAAAAATAACTATTTTGAGATAGATTTTCATATTATGTCATATGAAACATCTTTCTTATTACTACTGATTCTTTAAAACTAACGGTTTAGCAATTATCTATTGCTCAACGATAAGAAGAGACGTTCTGTATATCCATATAGCAAAAGAATTCGTATAGCTAATAATTTTTTATCTAAACATAATTAACAATTATCTAAAAGAAATCTCTCACACTTCAATAAAAAGTCTTATCAGTAAATCCTCTATTAGTCTACATATCCAAAATAGGCAGGAAAATGTGTATTTTGAAATTTCCACACCACCCGTGTTTTGACAATTTACACACCAGTTTACACACATATAGACAAATCGTTTTTATATCGCCAGTACACTTGTTTTAATGTGTAAATTGACACATATATTTTTTTAGAGTGCAAGTCTTTTACTAAAATTACCAAATTTGATTGTCTGAAATAGCGATATCTTAAAGACAAAAAGAATAAATAAAGTTAACATGGTTTTTATAATCATGAAAACATTGTTTCATGTTAATACAAAGAAAACAACTAATATATTTATCTAAATGGCAACTAAAAATTGTAAATACTTCTAAAATTACGAAGCTCGAAAACGCCTATCATTTAATTTCAATAATAGTTCGTATTTTCAGAGACTAATAATAATCATTGAGCATAATGTTTTTCATTTTGTACGACCAAGAGATCCATAGTTAGAAAATAACTTCAAGGCATCTAATGCATTCTTCAAACCTTATGAGAAGATGTCATGTTGTCTACCATCGAAATAGTTTATACCAAAATCCGATGAAACAAAAAATCACTTTTAAAGGAAATGGTTCGTCAATTATAAAAATATATTGTCAAAATGTCTGTTGTAAAAAGATAAACTCGGTTATAACTAATAAAAGTTTCGAAAACCCAGAAAACTTTTTCTGAATTTTCTTAGAAGGTTGTATATATATTTTTTTCCTTTTACAAAATCAACAACTATATTTCTTGAATATTTATGAAATCACTTTTATGCATAAGCTCGTGAAATTCACAGGCTCTTTAAATGATTCAAAATAAATCTTTTTTTTTTGTATTTTTCTATAAATTTGTATTTTTCTATTCTTTTCTATTATTTCAAGTTGTAATCAATTTTTCCCGTTGACGACCTTTCCTGGTCTGTCATAGGTTCAAAATCGACTTAAAATGACAGTTTTAGAATCATTTTCATTTAGAAACATTTGACACTCTATTATTTTGAGATATGTGAACAAAAATACGGACACATTTTGGGAATTTGCGAACATAAATGCCTTTAAGAATGTGCCAGAAAGTAGCGAGTTTAGAATTGAGAGCAGCGTTTAACAAAACCTGCCACTTTCATTGAATTTTATACGTTTTCTAAATTTAAGGAGAAGATACTGAGATAATAATTCTGAGTTAAGTTTCTTAATTGAACTTTTAAAAAATAACAATCTCGTTATTTTTCTTTATTTATCAGATTTAATTAGAATAAAAAAAATTCTATCTGAAAATTACAAAAAGTAAAAATCAAAATAATACACTAATAAATAAACAATAACCGTGATTTCTCCGATTACTTCAAAATTCAGAAAAGAAAGTATGGAAATGTATGTTAGGTTATGACTATTAATGTAGAAATGTGAATATGGTCAATCAACAATTGTGCAATATAATTTTTGTTTCATGAAGATAGACCTTAATAATGATTCTAACAAACAAGTACTGTGGTCTTTTTACTCTGATTTCTTTCACAATACTTTTTTAATATTAATTTATTCCATTTAGTAATATTAGTAATAACACGGTGTCGCAGCGTCTTATATTTTTTCATACTTTCCACCACTATGTTCAAACAATAAACTCGTGATTGCTTCCTTTAACAAGTGCAAAATAAAAGTATTACAAAGAATTTTGTTTTAAAGTAGTGGTAACGAATATATAGAAAATCATAAGACTGTGAGATCCCTGTATGATATATATTTTAAATTTAAAAATTATTAAATTGATAACAGAAAAGAATAATAATGTAGCCTATAAATAGTTTAGCAGTAACTGATTTCTAGAAGCTTCATATATTCTACAATTTCAACCCATACGACTAAGTCATCTTGGAGTTATGCTTAAAAACTACAAGCAGTACAATTCAGCGGTCTCCTATTCCACCCACCTCCGACCGCCTCCAGTGACGAACATTAAGCTCGAAGCGGCAGCGGTCGTCCGATGGTCTCGGAACCCCGAGACCAACCCTTCCCCCTTTTCGATGCATTAAATTTGTGCAATTTACCGTTTAAATTTTTCCGGTGTTGAATTCTATATTTTAAAGAGCCCAGTCAAGTGTGCCGAGAAAATTGGACGGCCGCGCGCCACCGCTCCGCGAATTCGGCGGTTAAATCAAAATAATAAGCAATAATCGTGATTTTTTTTTCAATTTCTTCTTTTATTTTGTTAATTTGTAGTTGGTTTGTCAAAGATTACAAATTAATTTAACAATAAGAACTCTACGCAATTCCCAATTTTATTTACAGAAGGCTTTCCTTCTTGGTACCCTAAAGTAAAATTTACAGAAGAATTCAAATGTGATACAAAAATTAGGTGTTCATATTGAAAGTTTGTTATACTTCCAATATTGAGACTGCAACTTAAAAATAAAATCCATCATTTTCAATAGAATGGTATTTTTATTTTTCTCTGCGTCTATTAAACCATGCTCATGGGGGTCCGTGTTTTTTTATTTTCTTTTGTTTGGATCGCTTGTACACTAGGGTGGAACAATTTTTTTTTTTTAAATTTCAATATGCTATAGTTTTCAAAAGTTGCCTTTGTTTAAAATAAAGACGGAAATGAAATATTATCGCAATTGGATTATGTTTAAAGATGCCGCAAGAAGGAATTTTATTAAAATTTTGACAAATTTCGCAATTATGTTGAAATTTACAACTGAGTGCTGAATACACTTGTAGTAAAAATGTAATATATATATGGTATCGGGATTTCAGTGTATGTGGTCAGTTTCTTATGTTTCAATGGTTAAATTTTACTTAAAGTTTTATATATATATATATATATATATAATAAATTAAACACTGCTCTTAATCAAAAAACATGCTAAGCTGATTACGTAATGCATTTTAATTAAAAAATAATAATGAAACATAAATAGTATACAATGAGGTAGAAACAGAACAAAGTTCTGAAGAGGACACACTATTAAATCCCAATTTTGCTATTGCCTCTACGTCAAGTATCTGTAAAACCTCAAGCAATTAAAATCAAATGCGCCTGAAATTGCTATGTGTGGCTTCTACTTGCGATCGAACTTGAGTATCAGACAAAACTGCTGCAACAATTGTAAGCGCTAGTCTGCAAATGGTGGTTTGATTAGTGATGAAGAAAGAAGTATAGTAATTAAAAGAATGAAAATTAGACGAGAAAGACTAAAAGACCGAAAAAATATGTAGAAGAATCTGTAAAACTAGTTAAGAAAGTAATTGTTTTTTGATGTTAGAAAATTCAAGACTAGTGTGCAAGAGAAGAAAAGAACTAAGTATTACAAAATAATTGTTATCTAAGAACATATATCACTTGTTGTAGAGCCTTTATCAAAGTTTTTAGGACACGTAAAACCGATTTCTTGCACTGTAAAAGGTATAAAAGACAGCATAATGACATATTTTAATGACAACAACCAATACCTAAACATTACTGCAAATGGATATGATGGAACTGCCCTGAACACTGGTTTTAATAATGCGATTGCTTTATAGGAAAAATAATTATGAAAACCACTGCAGTGCTTGATTTGTGTATTTCATGCAAATGAACTGCCCGTTCTTCATCTATTGTGTTTCCTAGATGGAAAAACTAAAGATCCAAATGAATTCGGAGGAAAAATAATGAAACAACTAGAAAAGTGTTATGAACTTCTAGTGATTGAGTTTTAAAAACCCACTGAAAATAACATTCCATTGCTAAACATTAAGTATAATTTAAGTATGGACCAAACATATTTTTTCGAAATGTGTAACACAATCTCCGTTGGAAGTCGCACTTCTGATTTGTCTATGAAGAAACCAGAAAATCTGTGTCATTCACGATGGAACAGATTATCCATCACAAAATCTTCAAATACTGACTGAGTAAATTTTGAAAGTGTATGCAACTGTTTGGTTTAACATAAAGTTGAAACCATCTTGTATCTATGGATCGAAGCACTTGTGAAAACTTGTCAGCTATTTATGTTTCCTCAATTAGACTCTTAAAAATATAATTGTTCCAATCAGTCAATTATAGTATACAATGTATACAAAAATGCACATGAAAATGTCCTCCTTTATATGCTAGTAGGTGATAGAAGTCATAGAAGAGAGTTTGTAGTACGCTGGATTGTAGAAGCAGTTTTAATTTCTGTATAAATTTGGATTATATTGATATGATTCAATGACATGATGTTAAATTTACAGAACCTCCTATGACGTTGTATATTTCTAATGACAAACTAAAGCAAGCAAAATAATCTGATCATGAGAGTCAGCGTATTTATTTCAATTTTTCCCCATGTCACACACAAGCAGTTGAAAGGATTGTGAAATTAGTTACCGAGACATCCTTCTCTGTTTGTAGCACTTCTGCAAGAGATGCATTGATAAAAACCAAAATACATTTTCAAAAGAAAATGACAAAATTTGAAACAAAAAAAGACTATCCAATGTGTCAGTGTGATTAATATGTGTGATTACTATAGACTTTTGAAAAAAATTAATGTTTCTTAAAAATAACGTTTTGCCTTTAAAAACATTATACAGTCAAACCTCTCTTAACGGACATCCTTATATATTTACGGTCATACCTCTCTTGCGGCCAAATTAAAATTTCCCAGCTAAAATTAACCTCTCGTTATAACTAACAACCTCTCTCCGGCAGTCACCTCGCGTTTTCAGACATTGTTTTTGGTCCCATAGGTGTTCGTTAATCAGAGCTTTCACTCTTTTAATGTTTTTCTAAATAAGTGGGATTTGTTCAACTAAGGTACGACAGTTAAAAATTCCGTTTCTTTCATTTCAATGTAGTATTATAAGAAAAATTCATTAAAATTAATCTGATGTAAATCGCTAAATTCTACAAAATAATTTTTTTTTGTAATGGCATCTATAAATTAGTAATACATAGAATGTGTACGTTTTATGCAAAAGTGTCATATTTGGAATATTCTGTTTACAAAATATATGTATATTACTTTAATGATCAAGAAAATAAATTTAAAAAATGAAAATAATATCATTTTTTCATAGAAACGTCAATTTTGAAGCCTTTTGCGACATCTGAAAATATTTTAATACAGCAACAAACTTCATATTCTTCATTTTAATCCCAAAAGGCAACTTTTGAAAACTATAGCAAATTTCTACGTGAAAAAAAATTAACCATTATTTTTGTTTCACCCTATTGTAAACACACACATTTTCAATGTTGACTTTCACATAATAATAACTGTAATGTATTTTGTTAGAAATAAATTCATTCTTATTTTTTTATTTTGTATGAGTCCCGTCTTCATATGAGTCGAAATTTGAGCTATATTAAATATATGCACTTTTGCTTCAAATTTTGTTTATGGGTTCATTGTAATAAGGCGCTTCCCTGATTAGTTTTTGGGGTTCATTGGTTAAGTATAAAGGGGAGAAAGGGGACGCTAACCCCCCCCCCCTTATTTAAAAAAAGGGGGTTTTCATGCACAATCATCCGATTTTCTTCAAATTTTGTACATAGGTACATTGTGATAAACCAATCCCTCTTTAGTTTTGGGGGTTCATTAGTTAAGTATAAAGGTGGAGGGACGGGGGGCTAACACCTCTTAATTTAGATAAATGGGTTTTTCATGCAGATGTTATCTAATTTTCTTCAAATTTTGTGTATACATTCATTGTGGTAAGGAGTTTTCCTAATTAGTTTTGGGGGCTCATTGGTTAAGTAGAAAGGTGGGAGATGGGGGCTAACCCCCCTTAATTTAGATAAATAGGTTTTTCATCCAGAATTATCCGATTTTCTTGAAATTTTGTATATAGATCCATTGTGGTAAGGTGTTTCCCTGATTCGTTTTGGGGGTTCATTGGTTAAGTATAAAAGGGGGAACGGGGGGCTAATCCCTACCCCCTTAATGTAGATAAATGGGTTCTTCATGCAGAATTATCTGATTTGCTTCAAATTTTGTATATATGTTCATTGTAATAAGGCGCTTCCTTGATTAGTTTTGGGAGTTCATTGGTTAATTATAATAGGGGGAACGGGGGGCTGATCCCCCTTAATATATTGTTGATTTCTTTATTTTTCGAGGGCTTATTTCTAATTCTTTGAAATAAGAGTATATTATACAATTAGTGTGAATAGCCTGTGAGCTTAATGCTCGCAGTTTAATTGGGCAGTTTTCTTTTTATTCATATTTTTTTTGTCATGCCGCGAGATGAAAAACTGTACACACGACTAACTTCACTTCATTAAAAATAATATGTAAATAAGTATATTTTCTTATGTACGTTGAAAATTTTGGAAAAATAAAATCGTACGAAAACTGAATTTTATAAAATATTATTATCAAAATGGTAATTTTACTGAGTTCTGCTGCGGAATTTGTACAATAATAATGCATGATTGTGGGAAAATGTCTTTTTTCGGTTTAAAGATAAAACATACGAATTTATGATTTATGGAAATCCACATAAAAAACCTTTCGGCAGTGAAATGAAATGAATGCTGATAACTATCCCAAAGTATACAAAATATATTTCAGGCACAGAAATTCTTAAGTCTGCGATCTTTGATTTTCAAAACAAGAAGTATAATTTTAAAGTCTAAATGTTACGAAGTCACATTAAGTGGAAGCGAGATTTTCAAAAAATTTGCTTATTAGTGAAAACTATGTATAAATGTTGAAAATTTCAACAAGAATACAATTTAAATCAGCTTATACCCGCTCTGTGTAATTAAATTTTATAAAGTCCTTGTTCAAAGACAAATAATCAGATTAAGGAGATACTCGAGGTTTTAGATAAAATACTCTAATAAAACAATGTCTGTTCACTGTTGCAGCAATTTTCATAGAGGGAAATTCTATTTCAAAATTCATATGAATTCACTCTCTCGTTTCAAACAAAAGTTATGCACTTGTGTAAATTTCATTCATTTGTTTGAAAACGCAACTTAATGACATCATAAAGAAAATTAGATTTCAAATAGAATGCACTGTAATTTTCATTACTTCACAGATTTTCATTAATGAATCCACTAATTAAAATTTATTTTCTCGGTCATGAGAAGTACCACATTTCTATATTTATTAAAGTTATCTCCAACGTAGTTCCACGGAGAATATTATGCTTTCTTTTTTCAAAATTATATAGAATTGTGTTTCTGTATACAGGGTGATTCATAAAAGATGGGCAGAACTTTAAGGGGTTATAGTACACTTAAAGACAAATAATATTAAATAGGAGACTAAGGGTCCCAGACGTATTCCCAAGGAGATAGGGGGCATTAAAGTTTAGGGTCCGAAATTTCAAATGATTATAAAAACATGGAAAAATTGGTCGATTCGTTTGCGGTTTTTGCAAAAAATTTTCTTTATGCCAGTATTTTCTTGAAATAAAATTTTAAAGTTCAATTTCAAAAAATGCCGATAGGGGGCGCTTTAGACTTTGGAGTAACAAACAACTATTTTTTAACGTTATTTTTTGTATTTCTTTAAATGATTTCGAAAGCTTAGACTTAAACTTAAATTTTGATCTAAAAATCTGAGTCCTAACGAGTAGTTAAGTAGCGTAAACTGAAATTTGAAATTTGAAACCCTTCTCCCCCCAGAACAAAAATCAGTTATTCCCGATCTTTGTGTCGTAGATTAGGCTCTAACTACTGCCGCGTTTTGCTAAAATTATTCTTTATGTCAGTATTTTCTTGAAAATAAATTTTAAAGAAAATTTTCAAAAAATTCCGATAGAGGGCGCTTTAGACTTTGGAGTAACGAACAACTATTTTATACCGTTATTTTTTGTGTCTCATTAAATGCTTTCTAAAGCATAGACTTAAATTTTCAGCCCAAAATCTGAATCGTTAGACGTGGTTAAGTTTCTGGGGAGAGGGGTTTGAAATTTCTACTCCTGAGCACAGTTCAGTTTACCATGTCCACACATTGTGTGCTGTGATACGAGGTAAAAAGACACAAATTAGGATTATGTTACCAAAGCATATTTATTAACATGTAATCACAATAAATGTTCAAAATTGTGACCACCAGAGGTTATGCACGCAGAACAACGGCGACGAATGGAACGGCGAACATTCGCGAAAACATCAGGCTTTTCGAGCACTTCCCCTACAGCGGCGGAAAGTCTGGCGACCAGTTCCTCGGGGGATTCAATGGGTGTCTCATACATAAGAGCCTTCAATCGTCCCCAAAAAAAGAAATCGAGGGGTGAAAGATCTGGCGAGCGAGCAGGCCAAGCAACAGGACCACCTCGACCAATCCATCTGTTCGGAAATGTGATGTCCAGATAGTTGCGGACGTCTCGTACGTAATGGGCTGGCGCTCCATCGTGCTGGAACCACATGACCCGCCGGATGCGTGGAGGAACAACGTTTAACAGGTCTGGCAGCACATGTTGCAGAAATGTGAGGTATGTTTTACCGTTGAGGCGTTCAGGAAGAAGGTACGGTCCGATTAGGTGGTCTCCGAGGATTCCTGCCCAAACATTGATGGAAAAGCGTCTCTGATGAGCATGTGGATACGTAGCATGTGGATTGACATCCGCCCATACATGTGCATTGTGTGTGTTAAATGTACCTTCACGTGTGAAGGTACATTCATCGGTGAAAAGCACAGTTCGTCCAAAATGTGGATTTAGCGCGTTCTGCTGCAGAAACCAGCGGGCGAATTCAATACGATTTGGATAATCCCCTGGAGACAGTTTCTGGACTCGTTGCACATGAAACGGGAGCAAATGTTCATCCTTCAGTACCCTCCAAGTCGTGGACTGTGAGGTATCCACCTGGCTAGCCACTGTTCGTGTACTTGTACTTGGCTGCGCCGCTACTACATCCAGAATGGCTTCTGCAACAACTACTGATTCGTCCTTTTTTGCACGACCTGCATTCGACCGGGAAGCGAGAAATGATCCCGTCTCACACAACTGTCTGTGCAAGCGCTCGAAAGTTTTGCGGTTAGGCAACCGCCTGTTAGGAAATCGCTCTCCGTACATTCGTTGTGCCTCTGCACCATTTCCATCTGCCGCTCCGTAAATTAAATGCATCTCAGCCTTTTCCTTATTCGTGAAGGACACCATCTTCAGATTCATTACTACAGCGACTTACACTTGACTCACCGTTCAGTGGTTTTTATGCCTGAATCGTGTCGAAATTTTGCATACGTGTTCTTCTTCTTCCCCATTTGACATTTGCATACTTTCTGTTTCCTTCTTCACCCGGTGACTAGCGTCAGGAATGGAGCTTTAACGTTTGCATGAGCGACGTTTCCAACTGTGCCAGTGCCTTTATGAGTGAATTCCGACTATGCAGTCCTTGACGAAAGTTGTATTTTTGCCTCGTATCACAGCACAGAATCGTTGGGCATGGTTAAGTAGTGCAAACTGAACTATGTTCAGAAGTTGAAATTTGAACCCCCTCCCCTCGCTACTGAACCACGCTCAGCGATTCAGATTTTGAGCTGAAAATTTAAGTTTAAGTCTAAGCTTTAGAAAGCATTTAATGAGACACAAAAAATAACGGTATAAAATAGTTGTTCGTTACTCCAAAGTCTAAAGCGCCCTCTATCGGAATTTTTTGAAATTTTTCTTTAAAATTTATTTTCAAGAAAATACTGACATAAAGAATAATTTTAGCAAAACGCGGCAGTAGTTAGAGCCTAATCTACGACACAAAGATCGGGAATAACTGATTTTTGTTCTGGGGGGAGAAGGGTTTCAAATTTCAAATTTCAGTTTACGCTACTTAACTACTCGTTAGGACTCAGATTTTTAGATCAAAATTTAAGTTTAAGTCTAAGCTTTCGAAATCATTTAAAGAAATACAAAAAATAACGTTAAAAAATAGTTGTTTGTTACTCCAAAGTCTAAAGCGCCCCCTATCGGCATTTTTTGAAA
This sequence comes from Maratus michaelseni, assembly GCA_963931845.1. NCBI lineage: Eukaryota > Metazoa > Arthropoda > Arachnida > Araneae > Salticidae > Maratus > Maratus michaelseni. The sequence goes on from OZ007586.1 coordinate 8,284,132, forward strand.
TTGAACTTTAAAATTTTATTTCAAGAAAATACTGGCATAAAGAAAATTTTTTGCAAAAACCGCAAACGAATCGACCAATTTTTCCATGTTTTATAATCATTTGAAATTTCGGACCCTAAACTTTAATGCCCCCTATCTCCTTGGGAATACGTCTGGGACCCTTAGTCTCCTATTTAATATTATTTGTCTTTAAGTGTACTATAACCCCTTAAAGTTCTGCCCATCTTTTATGAATCACCCTGTATATATATATATATAGATAGATATGTGTGTGTGTGCATCTATGTGGAATATATATAATTATTTTGAACAAATACTTTAACCCAAAGTTTGCATCCGAGTTTAATATGGCCCCAATTTTATGTTATACTACTACATAATTTGTCATTGTGCCAAATTCAAATGGAAGGTAGCACAAATAGAGCTGAATACACATTAACGTGAAGAGGTTAAAAGTAAAGAAATGTGCTTGGTGAATGTTTTAAAATAATCGTATACGTTTTAAACTGAAAATATTTTTACACTCTTTAGTAGTTTGTAGTATTATTAATAATTTACTTTCGCGTGTTAAAAAACAAAAACAATTGCATAATTAACAAGGAATGGAAAAAGTTCTTTTTCCCACTATTTAGGTGCCAAATTTCCGGATTTGTCAAGTAAAATATTCCTATTTTGAACCCGAAAATTTACTTAATAAATGAAATCAAATAAGCAACATATATAGAGAAGATACATTATATTAAATACGTTTTCTGGTTCAAAATAGGATTATTAATTTTGAAAAAATGAGAGATTGGCACCTATGCAAATAGTGAAAAGTAGCAGCCACAAAAACTAACCATATCTTCAAAATGTCCACGAAAACAGACAAAGTAACTGTGAAATACTACAATTTACTATGGAACACTTGTCAGACAATTTTAAAAGTTAATTATAGATTTAACTGAAAGTAACTGAACAAATTGTGACGTTATAGAAGAAGCATACCGGTAATGTAGTGATAAATGGTGTAACAATATGGAATGTAATATTCCAATATAATAGTCATTAAAGTAAAAATGGAATTGTAAGATCCATAAAGAAATTTTAAAATAAAATGTCATCGTGTAAAGGGTATAATGAACACTCAAAGTGTAAATTATAACTGTATCATTAAACTGTATTTTTCATAAGCAAAAGAAACATGTAACATTGTAAACTATGTTACGTGCAAATGTAACACAGAAAATTCAACTATTAAAATATACAGTGATACTAGGTTTGGCTCCGGGTCTTTTTATCTATAAATCACAAACTTAAAACTCGGATGGTTGATCCTTGTGGCCTGAACCCTCAAGATTTTCACATCAAAGTTAAATGCATATGCGGAGTATGTAAAATATAAAAATGATAAATAATATGTGTACGAATAGTAAATCATCCAACGCACAAGATTTTGTATGTGGTTTTTAATGTGTAAAAAATGAAAAGTAGTTAATGAATTTCCAAAAATAATTATAAATTTCTTTATACAGTTCATGTTTTAATGCTCCCATCTCATATTTCGAAATTTTTATGTTTCCATAACACTCAAGACTAAGAGAAAACAAAGTAGTTTTCTGAAATGTGAAATAATAGTGATTAAACACACAGTTTTTATAAAACTATCACTATTTTCGAAGATCATAACTTCGGTAAATGAATAGTGTATTTTAACTATATCAACTAGTATTATATACATGGCGGAAATCATATAATTTACGCACAGAGCCATTTAATTTGTGAATGGATATAGCTATAATCCTAAAAGTGAAGTCTGAGCATAGATAAGTGAGTCTGCGTTACACATTGATATCACTCGCAAAGGCGAAATTCGGATTTTAGAGACCCTATCTCGAAAGCTATTGGAAATATGGTAAAACTGTCGATTAGATTGATTATCGTCAATAAAGTAGGAAATGACACTGTGTGTATGAATAGACTAAAAATGAAAGCGAAAAGGGTAAATGACAGTTGGTGCGATTTGCGACAATGCGCCAGTAATAACAAATGTTTATAGGTAAGTATGAAACTCGAATGTTTGCACTCTTCTACCAATTATTTTGAAAAATAAACTTTGGTCTTATTGGATGGCAGAAATTCTGCGATGGACAAACCCATCTCTTTATCAAGTGGTTAAGGCTCTGGCTACTAGACAAAGGGTGCCGGTTCGAATTCTGACTCGGGCATGGTTGTTTGTAATGGGTTGGATTCCACTAGCCCACGTGTGCAACATATGACAGTAGCGCCCTCACAACCAAACCAAAGCATCTGCGATAAAAAACAAAGATTATTTTTCGGAATAAGTGCTACGAACGTGCAAAAATTGAAGCACCTTTCGCACCTCTAAATGATTTGTGGCCGGAGGTGACCGATTTAAGCACAGACAATAAAGTTATGTTTCTTCTGTGTTAATAAGAATGATTCCCAATTCTTTTTCTTACACTGTTTTTCCCTGTAATGAAATCAATGCTGAAATATCGACGGGAATCATAGAACGTCCAATTCGGACTTTTTGCTTTGGACTAAAAGTCCAATATCCGTCCCATTGTATAGAACGTAGATAAAAATCAGCTTTTAGTTAAAAACACTAAAAAAATTTTTTATTGAGTATATTTTCTTAAATTGCCGAACAACTTCACTCAAAAACATTTTTGGTGCTTTCATATTAGCCGCATGTCAGCAGTCAATCGCGAAGTATTTAGCTATTTCTAACTTCATTGTTATTCTGATTATTTTAGTGTTTAAGCGTATATCTGTCTTACATATCTATCAATTTCCTGTATCATTTATTTAGTTCTGAAGTTTTAATTTCGTTTGGAAATTTCGTTTAGGAATATTGCACGGAAACAAACAAATGCTAAATTATTTACACTATTTTAAGTTCAACAGCACGGAAATTTAAAAATATTCATGCTTGATTTTTTTAACCATAAAAATCCGTCAATTGATTTACAGTTTTCAAACAGATTGCGCTTGAAAGCACTTTTTTTTCTATTCGACGGCGTAAAAATTAAAATTGTGCGATGTTTAGCAGTTAAAAAAATGTACTCAAAAGAAATTTATTGGTCAGGACATTGCCACCGAAAATAGGACGTCTTTATGCAAATGAAGTACTTTTTCCTAATAAATCGACTATACAAAAAACTTTCTGATTGCATATATGTCGATTAGTTTTTGTGATAAGATGGCTAAGTATCGTCGCTAGATAGTGGTCTCATTTTGCAACGCATTCTCGTATTCTTATGTGTACCACACTACTTTTATAACTGTCATAACATAACTTCATAAATTCTATGTCTACGTAACTTATACGCCTTAAACACACTATAATATTCAGTAACGAAAATTTCAAAACTTCATACGTGAATTCAGATATGTTTTCCATTCATGTCAGTTTTCAAAAGGGCAATAAAAATGTATTGTTCAAATTTAACTAATATGAAATTTTAAAACAATATATCGTATATCTTAAGAACCTTAAAACTTTTTCAGGGTTTTTAACCAAAGCTTTTCCAAGCTCGTTATTTCTCGCGTTTCATGAGACAATAGTAACGCCTGAATTCTAAGCTCTACACATTCCTGTGAATTGATCCACAATACAGTAAATTAATGTTTGCAGAAGCCCACATATATTGTATCACGCATTCCGCTGTGCATATTAATCAATGCAATATATCTCTATTTTGATACACGTTTTCATATAGCTTCTCTAATGCATATCGAAATAAATAATTTTTCTTAATAGTGTATTTATTTGTAAGAAGCGTATAAATCAAAATCCGCAGTGTAACGTTTATATACAGTTTTAATTATTTTTTTTTACAGAAATTTATTTATTTAAAAAATTACCTAATTTTATATAAATTGTAGAAGAATGAATCAAAAAGCAGGTATAAAATAAAATTTAGAAAACAGAGTTTAATAAATTTTAAGTTAGAAATCTACCCATCTCCCACCGGCTCAATGTGTGGAAGGATTTCTTTACATTTTAATATACAAATCAATTAATAGGTGTATTTTTTATTTGGATATGTAAAACAATAGGATAGTAATATGACATTTTGTAAAGTAATATTTAGAAACTAGCGCAATCTGTATTTTGTGTGAGTTAAATATGGTACACTTTTCAAATCCCTTGATTAATTGAATCGGTGATTGCAAAAGCACAATAAGTCCAGATTTTGAAGTAAGACTCGCATGTGTAGACAAAAATATATGGCTGTATTTATCAAAATTGTCGTTTATTGGTAAAACAATAATAATCAGTGATAATATTCCAATGGCCCACAACGGAAGAAGATGAAAAAGGGATCAAACACGATAACCAATAGGACTGATATTTAATATACTATTATTTCAGAATAGTAATATTTGCCTTTATAATCGCAAAATTCTGCGGTTTATTAAGACTCATATTACCATCACAAAATAGCGGTATTCAAAATACATAATATACAGCACTTATGCACTTAATGTCAACACTTCAGATGCAGACATAAATTACTAATTTCTATTTTGTCAAAAATTTAATAAAAATATGATTAGTATCTTTTTTTAACATTTTCCAACATAGTTGAAAAGTGTTTATGAATTCGGTCTGTCTGGCGGTCTCTCCGAATTAATATATGTTATTGAGCGTCAATTCATCTCGCACAATTCATCGTGGAACAATTCATCGCGCACAATTCGTCGCGGCGTTAATTCCACGATGAATTGTGCAGCGCAAACGCACAATTCATCGCGCACAGTTCGTGGCAGCGTCAATTCGTCGCGGGCTCAATTCGTCGCGGGCTCAATTCGTCGAGGTATCAATTCGTCGCGACGTCAATTCGTCGCAGCGAAAATGAGGCTTTGAAGGCTATTATGATAAAAATAAGGATAATTTAGTAAAATTATTTAATGATAATTTGTATTTTAGATATACAGAATTATAACTAACATTTTAAAGGTGATTTCGGAGGAATTTTTTTTATAAGTGATTTTTTGGGGAATGTCCTTATTGTGAACATGAAAGTTTAATGAATAAGAGCAAGTCATTTCTTATTTAAATTAGAGATAGAAGAAATATTGCTTTAGATAACCGAAAAAATGGAGAAGGATTTAGGATAAAATCACCCAGATCATGAAAAAATGCTAGAAATAAAAAAAAAATTATTAGTTGACATATGTGTACACAGGGTAACCCCCCCCCCTCCCTTATATTTGAAAGAATTAGGAAGTAAAAAAAGTATTGAGAGATGTAAACATAAGATACTTTTTATGATTGTGATTGAATTGATTGCTGCATGAATGCAATTTCATTAAGTAGTATTTTGGTTTTATAAGTTTTTTCATTTATTTCATCTATACTAATAAAAGGAAAGTGTTTGTCTGTTTGAGTTCTGTGTACGTGTGCGCGATGACAAGCGAAATCTACCGAACGTAGAAGTCTGAAAATTTGGGTGTGGATAGTCCAAGGCAGGTCCTACAGACCTGACGCTCAGATTTTTAATATTTTAAGAACCAGGGCCCCTAGGGCCCTTTTAAGGTTTTTGCATCTAAATTGTTAATAACTTGCTCCATTTTTTCTGATCTCCCTTCTTTTTGTGTGCCTTTCTCCATTAAATTCCCCGTCCATTTCTACATTTCAGTTAGGACCCTGGCCCCCTGGGGCCCGATGCGGTGTTGACTTGAACCTTATGTGAGCCATGCATTTTTCATCCTCTCAATGCGTAACTTTTAAGTTGAGTGTTCGACTCCTTTCCCCAGGCCAACACCTTCATATTTGTACTGTGGCACTAGGGCCCTTTTTTAGCATTTCTTTCAAATTTTATTCTAATGATTAATTTATACCCTATGCTTAATTTCGACTAATTGATGATCTAAAGCGCTACGTACTAGGATATTTTAAGATATTACCTAGATTTAAGATATTATCCTAGTACGAAGAAAATACTGAACCATCACCTTTGACAACATCTCGTTTTTTAGTTGGTAAACGATTAATGTCCTTACCTTCTTATGGATTACAAATTTGCACCCAAGAAAAATCCAATAAGATCTTGTTGACGAAAAAATATAAATATAAACAACAGATTACTGATCACTTTTGGAAAAGGTGGAGAAGCGAATATCTGTTAGAACTTAGATCTGCTTTTCAAGTGAAAAACTTAAATTCATCGCCTCAGTTCGAAGTAAACGATGTAGTTTTAATTCATGATGAAAAGCTCCCAAAACATATGTGGAAATGCGGTCGTGTTAAAGAACTTATATGTGGTCGTGACTGGAAAATAAGATCATGTGTATTACAGACTGTAAATGGTGATCTTAAAAGACCCGTGCAACTTTTATATAACCTTGAACTGGACTTGGTGGACTGATGGACACTATAAACTATATTCTTAAATATTTAATTTCTTTGGTTACTCATATTTACTTTTATTATTGTTTAATTTGCATTAATTTCATATGTTTTATTTTTTTTCTTCTTAGATTCCAGAATTGTTTGTATTAATTTAGCCTTTTGAATTTCTATATGTATATGTAAGTATGTTACCGAAAATGTTTTTCATGTATGTAAGTAAACTTTTATGTTTATTAAATTGTTTAAGAATTGTAGATGCGGAACTAAGTGTTCAGCCGGGGGCAGTGTGTTACGAATGCTTCCTCCCTGGCGCTGTCAGACGATTTTTTGTCTGATTAGTTTTTTGTCTGTTGCTAGTGGCAACGGCCCTTTTTTGTTTATTCTGATTTTGTTCTTTCAGAAAGATGTAATTTTGATTTTTGAACCGAATGTCGGTAATAATTGAACTCTGAAATAAGAGTGATAAAATATTAATAAGCTGTAAATCTGTAAATAAATAGCCTTTATTAAGTTTTTAAAGAAAAGGTTCTGAGTATCTGTTGAAACTTTTTGAACACAAGTTATTTATTTGATCAAGATTTGATTTCTGAAAAATAGAATGAATGGCGTAGTTTTTCGAAAAGAATCTGCAGTCTTACGGAAAATGGCTATCAACAGATGTACTGGAATAGAATATTAAACAATTGTTTATTATTTAATTTTCCATTCAACAATAAACAATTGCTACAAAAAGTGCGCAAAATCAAATTTAACAGTACATTAAATACAAAAATTAACATGCGAAAATAATCAAGGAATGTTTTGATAACGATAAAAGTTCTTATAGTAAAGAATAATTCAAAATTACTTTTTTCTGTTTAACCTCCCAATTTATACTCAGTAAGAATGTTACAAAATGCTATGAATAACAACTCAGATTTAAAATTAATAAATTTCATAGACGTTAAATTAATAAAATATTTATATTTTTTATGATATTATTTTCATACTAGATTGAGAATTTTCTCAAATTTTTGTATCTAAAACTAAAACAATTAAAAGGAGTAATTTATTCATACAGAAAACGCGGGTAGTATTATAAACATAAACTTCAAACTTTATCATAATTTGTAAACAATAATATTATTATTAATACTTTTAAACAATACGTAAGATCCTCAATTTTAAGTTTAAAAAGTTTAAAAAAAATAACTCAATGAAGAAATAATTGAAACTGTGACAACATTTTGTAATACTCGTCGAATTTCTGTTGTGGGAAAATGTGTTTAAATCGTTGAAAATCAGTCAAACAAGAAAGGCAATATTACGACCAATAAAAAAAAAGTCTTTCAAAAAACTTTTTCAATTACGGATTAAATTTTTAAATTGTTTAGTCAAAATGTAGCGCAATAAAGTATATTTTTCAACGAACATAAAACAGCATAACCAATTTTGAACGCTATGACAACGTCATGTGCTACATGTAGTAGCCATGAATAGTGAGGTGTTAGCAAGAAACTTCGTCTTTATAGCGTATCTCGCCATATAAATCTGAGGACTCTATCTGCAATCAACAAAGTATTGCTGTTGAAGCCTGCTTCAGTGCTTCATGTACTTATGTCTCCGATTGGCATGTGGAAAAATAGAATTACTGCAAGGCTGCACGTGTTAGTCAGAAGTTATGTTTTTATCTGTTTATAGTAAAGTAATATTTATGCTCATGGAGTCTATTTAGTTAAATACATTCAGTGAGGTCTGTGCTTCTAGACAAAAGTTTGTTTTAGAAATATTGTGAGTTTAGTGAATTACTTTAGTTCTAGTTAAGTGGGAAAAAGATTTCTGCCCTTCTTAGATTTTTCTTATTACGCCTGTTTCGAACAAAATTTAAATTAAACTAATTGACTCAACTGCTCTTTCTCTTTTTTCTCTTCTTAAAGTGAATTAGTAAACTGTTGTTCTTGTTAAATTGGTCCTCCTTTGAAGTTAACAGCCCTGAAATTTTCTTACGTACAACATTAATTATACTACATAAATAGATTTATTGAAGCACAGTGACTCGAAGACGAGCAAAGCTGTCTATGTATCCAGCCCAAACCGACAATGAAATGAACACGATTTCTTGGCAATGGCATGATCAAATACAATGTCATTTATAACAAACATACATCTTAGTAAATATAAGGTAATAACATAAATAATAACAAGGCAATGAGCCGGAAATCTGTAGTTCGATCTGTGGGCTGAGCGATTCGCGTTCTAAAGCAAACGATGATGTTGACATTGCCATAAGTATCCTTCAATCACAGGGACTTGCATTTGATGAAGCAAATGTGAACATTGGTAGAAACGAATTGTCACTTGGAAAACACATGTCGGTTACTCACGCGTAAGAAAACTGACTGATCAGTTATTTGGCCTGTCCTTCAACAATGATTTTTGGCTGAAAATAACTCGAGACGTCATTCCTTCCAAAACGCTTACAGTAAACTCTGCATGACTTTCTAAAGCAAACGATGATGTTGACATTGCCATAAGTATCCTTCAATCACAGGGACTTGCATTTGATGAAGCAAATGTGAACATTGGTAGAAACGAATTGTCACTTGGAAAACACATGTCGGTTACTCACGCGTAAGAAAACTGACTGATCAGTTATTTGGCCTGTCCTTCAACAATGATTTTTGGCTGAAAATAACTCGAGACGTCATTCCTTCCAAAACGCTTACAGTAAACTCTGCATGACTTTCTAAAGCAAACGATGATGTTGACATTGCCATAAGTATCCTTCAATCACAGGGACTTGCATTTGATGAAGCAAATGTGAACATTGGTAGAAACGAATTGTCACTTGGAAAACACATGTCGGTTACTCACGCGTAAGAAAACTGACTGATCAGTTATTTGGCCTGTCCTTCAACAATGATTTTTGGCTGAAAATAACTCGAGACGTCATTCCTTCCAAAACGCTTACAGTAAACTCTGCATGACTTTCTAAAGCAAACGATGATGTTGACATTGCCATAAGTATCCTTCAATCACAGGGACTTGCATTTGATGAAGCAAATGTGAACATTGGTAGAAACGAATTGTCACTTGGAAAACACATGTCGGTTACTCACGCGTAAGAAAACTGACTGATCAGTTATTTGGCCTGTCCTTCAACAATGATTTTTGGCTGAAAATAACTCGAGACGTCATTCCTTCCAAAACGCTTACAGTAAACTCTGCATGACTTTCTAAAGCAAACGATGATGTTGACATTGCCATAAGTATCCTTCAATCACAGGGACTTGCATTTGATGAAGCAAATGTGAACATTGGTAGAAACGAATTGTCACTTGGAAAACACATGTCGGTTACTCACGCGTAAGAAAACTGACTGATCAGTTATTTGGCCTGTCCTTCAACAATGATTTTTGGCTGAAAATAACTCGAGACGTCATTCCTTCCAAAACGCTTACAGTAAACTCTGCATGACTTTCTAAAGCAAACGATGATGTTGACATTGCCATAAGTATCCTTCAATCACAGGGACTTGCATTTGATGAAGCAAATGTGAACATTGGTAGAAACGAATTGTCACTTGGAAAACACATGTCGGTTACTCACGCGTAAGAAAACTGACTGATCAGTTATTTGGCCTGTCCTTCAACAATGATTTTTGGCTGAAAATAACTCGAGACGTCATTCCTTCCAAAACGCTTACAGTAAACTCTGCATGACTTTCTAAAGCAAACGATGATGTTGACATTGCCATAAGTATCCTTCAATCACAGGGACTTGCATTTGATGAAGCAAATGTGAACATTGGTAGAAACGAATTGTCACTTGGAAAACACATGTCGGTTACTCACGCGTAAGAAAACTGACTGATCAGTTATTTGGCCTGTCCTTCAACAATGATTTTTGGCTGAAAATAACTCGAGACGTCATTCCTTCCAAAACGCTTACAGTAAACTCTGCATGACTTTCTAAAGCAAACGATGATGTTGACATTGCCATAAGTATCCTTCAATCACAGGGACTTGCATTTGATGAAGCAAATGTGAACATTGGTAGAAACGAATTGTCACTTGGAAAACACATGTCGGTTACTCACGCGTAAGAAAACTGACTGATCAGTTATTTGGCCTGTCCTTCAACAATGATTTTTGGCTGAAAATAACTCGAGACGTCATTCCTTCCAAAACGCTTACAGTAAACTCTGCATGACTTTCTAAAGCAAACGATGATGTTGACATTGCCATAAGTATCCTTCAATCACAGGGACTTGCATTTGATGAAGCAAATGTGAACATTGGTAGAAACGAATTGTCACTTGGAAAACACATGTCGGTTACTCACGCGTAAGAAAACTGACTGATCAGTTATTTGGCCTGTCCTTCAACAATGATTTTTGGCTGAAAATAACTCGAGACGTCATTCCTTCCAAAACGCTTACAGTAAACTCTGCATGACTTTCTAAAGCAAACGATGATGTTGACATTGCCATAAGTATCCTTCAATCACAGGGACTTGCATTTGATGAAGCAAATGTGAACATTGGTAGAAACGAATTGTCACTTGGAAAACACATGTCGGTTACTCACGCGTAAGAAAACTGACTGATCAGTTATTTGGCCTGTCCTTCAACAATGATTTTTGGCTGAAAATAACTCGAGACGTCATTCCTTCCAAAACGCTTACAGTAAACTCTGCATGACTTTCTAAAGCAAACGATGATGTTGACATTGCCATAAGTATCCTTCAATCACAGGGACTTGCATTTGATGAAGCAAATGTGAACATTGGTAGAAACGAATTGTCACTTGGAAAACACATGTCGGTTACTCACGCGTAAGAAAACTGACTGATCAGTTATTTGGCCTGTCCTTCAACAATGATTTTTGGCTGAAAATAACTCGAGACGTCATTCCTTCCAAAACGCTTACAGTAAACTCTGCATGACTTTCTAAAGCAAACGATGATGTTGACATTGCCATAAGTATCCTTCAATCACAGGGACTTGCATTTGATGAAGCAAATGTGAACATTGGTAGAAACGAATTGTCACTTGGAAAACACATGTCGGTTACTCACGCGTAAGAAAACTGACTGATCAGTTATTTGGCCTGTCCTTCAACAATGATTTTTGGCTGAAAATAACTCGAGACGTCATTCCTTACAATTCCATTTACAGTAAACTCTGCATGACTTATTTGAAAATAAAATTAGAAACGTGACTGGTATTTAATTTTTCTAATAGTATTTTCTTTTACATTTAAGAACTATTTTTTCAGCTGCGGTAAGATTAGTTCTCGAAATTTCATATACATAATCTGGCTTGTTTCATTTCATTTAGAAATCTTTAATTCACTCTAATTATTTTATTTTCTACAATAACTCTGCATGACTTATTTTAAAATAAAACTTCCCGAAATTTAATCGCGCGCATAATCCGTTAGAAACGTGACTGGTATTTAATTTTTCTAATAGTATTTTCTTTTAGATTTAAGAACTATTTTTTCAGCTCCGGTAAGATTAGTTCTCTAAATTTCATGTACATAATCTGGCTTGTTTCATTTCATTTAGAAATCTTTAATTCACTCTAATTATTTTATTTTCTACAATAACTCTGCATGACTTATTTTAAAATAAAACTTCCCGAAATTTAATCGCGCGCATAATCCGTTAGAATCCTTTGAAAAAGGTTCTAGGCAAAACTTGTCTCATTTATGAAGAACTAGAAACAATACTTACAGAAATAGAGGCTGTGATTAATTCACGTCCCTTATGTTATCTCTACGAAGAAAATACTGAACCATCACCTTTGACAACATCTCATTTTCATCCTGTCGCGGACGCCAAAAAATGATGATTGTCATTTTATTGAGATGCAGGTTCTTTTCGAAACACAACGCCATTCATTCCATTTTTCAGGAATCAATTCTTGATCAAATAAATAACTTGTGTTCAAAATGTTTCAGCAGATACTCAAAATCCTTTTCTTTAAAAACTTAATAAATACTATTTATTTACAGATTTACAGCTTATTATTATTTTATCACTCTTATTTCAGAGTTCAATTACTACCGACATTCGGTTCAAAATTCAAAATTACATTTGCTCCAAACAAAACTTGTTTGGATTTCACCAGTTAATGAAATGCAACGCAAATAAGCAATTGCTCCAAACCCTATAGGGCGTCACAGAAAATGTGAACTTGTGTTTTTTCGGAAATGTTTATACCATTAGGGAAATATTTCCTGGGTATTTCAAATGTTTTCAGCTGTACAACTTGTGAACACCAAGTGTCCCATTCAGATTTCAAATCGTCTGGTAATTTACTATCCCACTCTAAACCTCTTTGCCATGTTTTTTGCAACAAGGCTTTAATACGAATAACAAATGGATTCAAAATTACTAAGGGATCATAAATTTTCAGTAATATCTTAAGTACTGTTCGCTTGGTGGGATCATTCATATAACTCTCCTGAAAGGGTTGAACATCTAACATCAAACATCAGATTCAGTATTCCAAATTAGACCTAGTACTTTTAAAATACTACCTGGGTTTTCCTCACTTATACCAAATTTACTTGATCCCCACATTTCTCTAAGTTTAACAGAATTTCTTTGAAATTTTCTCAAATTCATCCCAGCCTCTTTAAGAATTTCTGAAGCTGTCGTTGATAAATAATAAGCTTCACTATCTAAATCTGATCCAGAAATTACATCATCGACATACAGAGAACTATCTAACATTTTTACAACACTTGGATGTTGATCTTGATATTTCTTTATGTGATATTGAATTGTGGCAGCCAAAATAAATCGGGAGCATGAAACTCCAAATGGTACGCGTCTAAGTCTTAAAATTTTAAAAGGGTTCCTTTCGTCATTATCGAACCAAAAAATTTTAAGGTAATCTCTGTCTTCTTCAGCTATAGAAATTTGAAGAAAGGTTTTCTCAATATCTGCACAAAACGCAGTATGGAACTTTCTGAAATTAATAATAATTTCTAACAAATCACGGGTTTAAATTTGGTCCAGAGTACAAACACTCATTTAACGATTTATTGTTTTCTTTTGAGGAGGCGTCAAACACCATCCTCACTTTAGTTGTGGGTTTATCATCCCGCAAAACAGGGCGGTGGGGCATAAAATATCCGCTATTTATTGCTTTATTAGGGCATTCTTCCACTATGTTATTTAATTCCTGTTCAACCACAATTTCTTTATATTTCTGAAATAATTCCTTATCTTTATCCAATTTTCGGTTTAAGCTAATAAATCGATTTCTAGCATTTTTATAATTACTTCCTAAATCCCTTTTATCATCTTGCCATAGCAATTCAGCTTCGTAACGATGTTCAATAAAATGCAAATGGTCTTCGAATTTTTTTACTATCTCTTTATTTAATTCAGACATATGCTTTTCTGTATTCATCCCTAAAGATTCTAATTCCCACAAATTTTTCAAATCGTTTTCGATAGGTTTCATAACATGAGTAGATAAGACACCAGCTTGATTACTCCTATAATTTTTATTCACGTCAATTGACCCGCAGAGAGAATGTCCAAATAAACTTTTACATATGTACAATGATTTAGTTATAGGAAATGTTTTATCATTAATTTGATAAAAATAGTATGCCCCAATCAATATATCAACATCAGAATTTTCTAAGTGTCCCCAACTGTCAAGACGAAATTTAGAAAGTTTTCTCTTTATCTTAATTGGAAGGGGGGGAATTTGTATCAACGAATTTGTTATCACTGGTGTTACTAAAGCTTCAATTAATATACTTCGGTTTCTATCCGTAAAGTGAGTTAACTTTAGCTGAACGACATCATAGCACCTCTCTTCTGAGGATTTCAAACCGAAAGTATAGATAGTTAATTTCTCTTTTCTAATGATCTCAGGGTTTAATTTAGAAACTGAGTTTTCTGTAACGAAAGTTCTGTGACTAGCAGAATCAAATAAACAAAGTGCCTTTTCGGAATGTTCTTCCGATTCTACATTAACATGAATAGTTTGCAATATTATTTCTTTAGGATGGTTATTTATGCTATTATTACAATGTGATACAGAGGAAATAATAGTGTCTGGCTGTTTAGATACTTCTGATTTTCGATTACCAGAGTTACAAAGAATGCTATTATGATACGTTTTACCACAAACCTTGCAATTTTCATTCGAAAACTTGCAAAAACTTGAAATGTGAATATTACGAAAACACTTAAAACATCTACCCTCTCTCTTCAATTTTTCACGCATTTCAGGAATTGAAAGAGCCTTAAAATTTTCAGTATCATGTTCAACAGATTTGCAAAATACACAGTTATTTTTAATATTAGTGGTCAAAGCAGAAGCTGAAGGAGTGCTTCTTTTATACTTTTGATAATTTTTCTTATAATTTTCGTGTTTATCAGAAACTGGTTTTTCAAAGCAATTTAATTGCAAAGTTGCTTCACGCGATTCAATTTCTTCTTTAATGAAATTAATCAATTCATTAATGTCCCAGTCTACATTTTTCGTACGTTTTCTATTAAATTCTAACGCAATATCAGATGGAATGAGTTTCAGAAGAATCGGACATAACAAATGTCCATATGAACCCGACGTTACGCCTAAAGAATTGAGATTTCTAATTTGAATCTCACATTCATCATATAGCTCTCTTAGAGCTTTAATATTACTAGCGTTTCTTACAGGTTTCAAATTTAATAATTTCGTCATGTGGCAATTTATCACAAGGTCATTACGACCAAAACGGTTTTTTAACAGCTCTATAGCGTGATCATAATTTTCCTTAGTCAGCGAGAATCCTGCTATTGTATTGGCAGCGCTACCGCCTAAAAGTGACTTCAAATAGGAAAATTTATCAATTGGAGTTAAGTGCTCATTTTTATCAATTGTGTTTGAAAATTGACTCCAAAATTCGAGCCATAAACAAGAATCACCATAATATTTACTTATATTCAATTTGGGTAATTTTACCAAATACTGATTCAGAATTTTCTGACTTTTTAGTAAAGAAGCTCACTTTCGTTAGCTAAAACATCTTGTTTATTTTCCATAATAACGGTATTATCATTTATAAATTTGGAAATTTTAAATTTCCACTTAATAATGTTTTCATTATCTGTTTCAGATTTCTCTATTTCTTTCTCGAACTCAGCATCTAGAACCAGTGGTTCAATCTCTGCATTTAATGATTTTAATGTTTTCATTTTATCATTCAATTGCTGTTTTAAAATACCTAGCTGTGATTTTTTATTTTCTAAGTCTAATGCTAGTGTATCATCTAAAATTTCTTTAATTTTATCAAATAATTTCGTAGTTTGAGAACGAATAGTAGCTCTTTTTTTCTTTAGCGTTTCGATATTCATTGTAAATAATAATATACTTCAATACTCAATATATTCTATATAATCAATAATTTAATTCAATTATTCAACAAATTTGAGGTACTTACCTCAATCAATATAAAAGAAGATTCCAATAATCCTGTCGCGGACGCCAAAATTTGTTGATAGCCATTTTCCGTAAGACTGCAGGTTCTTTTCGAAAAACTACGCTATTCATTCTATTTTTCAGAAATCAAATCTTGATCAAATTAATAACTTGTGTTCAAAAAGTTTCAACAGATACTCAGAACCTTTTCTTTAAAAACTTAATAAAGACTATTTATTTACAGATTTACAGCTTATTAATATTTTATCACTCTTATTTCAGAGTTCAATTATTACCGACATTCGGTTCAAAAATCAAAATTGCATCATTCTGAAAGAACAAAATCAGAATAAACAAAAAAGGGCCGTTGCCACTAGCAACAGACAAAAAACTAATCAGACAAAAAATCGTCTGACAGCGCCAGGGAGGAAACATTCGTAACAACATCAAAATATGCTTGGTTCTGTCTAGAATACTTTAGAATAGGGTCTTCAACATTTTGGTCCAAAACTCTTACCACCACAAATTCGAAAACAGCAACTAAGGAGCAATTTCACCTTATTTAATCGCAAAGTTTCCGTCATTAGATAAGCCAAATTTTCCAATTCTTAAATAGTAATATTTTGGTGTCCCGCGGACCACAGTTCGAAGTCCCCTACCTTAAATTCTACTAAAAGTAAATGTGTAGAATTTTCTGAGTTATTTTTCTAAGTTCTGAGATATTATCTGAGATATACAGAAGTCAAAAGTTAATGGGATCTGTTCATGTGTGTCTAGTATATTATGCATGCATACGAAAACTAGAATTAGAAACTTTTATGATACATATTCAGAAGTAGTAGTATACACTTTTTACATTCTTCTATCTATAATAGAAGAAAGTAATGTAATCGACATTTTTTCGACTTCCGGCATCCGACGGATTTAATTTTAGGATCCGAAAAACACGTTTTTACAAAATATACGTCTGTGTGTCTCCTTTGTATCATCGAAAAGTGTATGAGTTACGCATAGAATTGAACCAAATTATATACAGTATGCCCACTAAAGTCCATTGCCACCGTCTTAACTTCGGAACGGCTGCTGCTATATTCATAAACGTGGTGTCTAGGTATAGTACAGTAGCCATGCGCTACTGAATGAAACCGCCTACGACGCAACCTGGTTGGAAATAGCAGAGTTAGCATTCCTATCTCGAAAACGAAAATAGATAGGGAAAACAAGTGATTTACAAAGTTGTAGAACATCATCGATTTAGTACTTAAAAAAATCCGGTTAAAACACTCATTTGTTTTTTTCGTGATTCCCTGCACTGTGACGTGACAAAACGATTTATGAAGAAAGAAACAACCAGTTATGAAACAGCAGGTGTATGCGACCCCTCCACAAACATTGCAATACCTAAAACAACACATTACGGACGCTTGTGCCAACGTGTCACTCTCTATGCTCCAATGTGTGCAATTTGAAATTCAAACAAGGATCCAAATGTGCATTGCAGCTGACGGTGAGAAGTTTGAACATCTAAAATAAAGGTATATTATTAAAACTAGTTGTGTTTTATTTCTTGGTTTTGTCACGTCACAGTGTAGGAAATCACAAAAAAATAAATGCGCGTTTGAAACATTCTATTCTTCGCATTAATGTCCACAAGGGGTCTTTTTGTACTAAATCGATGATGCTCTACAACTTTGTAAATTACGTTTTACTCTATCTCTTTCCATTTTCGAGATAGAAATGGTATCTCCTCAGTATTCCACCAGGTGGCGCCGTAGGCGGTTTCGTTGAGTAGCGCATGGCTACTTTACTATACCTAGACACTACTTGTATGAATATAACAGCAGCCGTTCCGAAGTTAAGAGGGTGGGAAAGGACTTTAGTGGGCATACTGTATATGTTTTTGACTATGGCCGTCAGGTCCAGTTGAAATTGATATTCTCCCGGAAGCGGGCGCTGTAATAGCGATTTTTGTGCGATTTTTCTTTTGTATCATCGAAAAGTGTATGCAATTATGAATAGAACTGAACCAAACTTCATATATACGTTTTTGACTGTGAACATAGAGTCCCCGTTTAAACTGAGGATATTCCCCTGGAAGAGGGCGCTGTGATAGCGAATTTTGTTCGATTTGTGGGCCAGGTGCTGTAATTGTTAAAAAATAATCACACTGAATCACCCAATTGTCCATTCTAAGTTTAATTTGCGTATTTCTAATAAGCAAAATTTTTCACTTTTTTTGCTACATTACTCGTTGATTAAGACTTATTTACGATTTTTTTCTCCCTCACCCCCACCCTAAGTTTTGATACATTCATTGACAGAACTAGAAATATAAAATAAATAACAGATCTGTTAACTACTCATTTTTATTCCTAAAATACTTAATTAAAAAAATTGCGCTTTATGAAGTATTAACATGCATGAAATAGAAGACAGTTTTAGGATTGCACATCAGACGATTTATGAGTGTGTCTCGCTTTTCCTGAAAAGGGTATACAAACATGACTTTATATAGATTGCTTAGAATCAACAAATTATGACGAGTGAGAATAATATTTAACTTTACTTTAAATACTATTGTTTAATAATATTTTCTAATAAAATTGTAAAAATACTTTTTTTTTCATTTTTATTGAAACATTAGTATTGAAAAACTCATTGACAAAATAAATTAATTTTTCTGAAAAATCAATGTTTTTGCAAAAAGTCTTAAAAAAAATACTATTTATAATTAGGAACTTTTGAAAAATAAGAAAATGCACTGGAAACGTTTTAAATAAGTACTATAATTATATATACCCTAAATTAAGAAAAAAATAGCAAAGTTTATGAGTGTTCTGCTTTTTTTAAGCATGATAAAGATAATTTATACAAGAATTTTATATAATTAACTATCATAATTTAATTTTAATATTTAACTAATATATACAAGTTATTTTATATACCTCTTTTTTCATAATATTTATTAAAAAAAAGAAATGAATATTCTTTTAAACTGATTTTTTGTTTACGTTTGCTGAAAAATTGTTTGGGAAAACTGATTAATAGAAAATTAATCTGTTTTTCTAAGGAAGCAAAAATTGCCAAAGACTATCTTGCGAAAAGTTAAAAAAAATGGAAAATTAGCTATTTATCAACATAAAAAAAGGAAAATTCACAGGAAAAGTTATTTTTGTATTAAAAGATTGAAAATTTCTGTTTTACTTAATTTTTAAAGGATTTTACGGCATTAAAATGCCGTTGGAAAATAATAAAACTAACAAGAACGTTTTGCGGACATGTTATCCTATTTTAAAATATTTTTTACGCCATTAAAATGCCATTGAAAATTAGTAAAACAAACGGCAGTATTACCGACTTATTGTGCTTTTTGAACAACGTTTTCAAGACTGTTATTATTACGTTGAAAATGCAATTAAAATTACGTTTGAAAAGTAACCGAATCAACCAGGCATATTTTCGAATTTATTAATCACCGAATAACTTTTTTTCAATGATATGTGTTGTCGTTTTTCCAATGGCTTAAAAACCAAACTATGTTACTGGGAACATAACTTCATGGACATATCTTTGGAAAAGAGTCGTGATAACCAATTCCAGAGACCCTTTCGCATTTTGCAAAACTTTAAGAAACACAGAATAAATTTCTCATTCACGCAGAAATATCTAGCGATTAAGAACAACATGATCACATTCAAAATCTCAAAAACTCCCTTGTCCTAAAGAGTATCCTTATATAAAATTAGCCAGTCATGCTGACACAATATATGAAGCAGTAATATATGCGTTTTAAATTTTAAATGTATCATTTTGTCTCGAATACATAACTGTAAATTTACCTCTATGCTTTATTTTTCTAAAAAAAACTCCATAGATCCGTACATTTTTTCTATTTTGTTAAAGTAAATATAGATTCTTCAAATAATCAGAACCAGACGTTCATAAAATTGATCTACTTTTTTTTGTGTCAAATATTTCGTTATTGACATGCTCGAAACAGTAAAGATATGTATTTTTCTCCGGAGATTCCACCTCACACATACTAAACGTTTTTGCCAAAGAAAGGCTAAGCAATTTTCAATCTATACTAATAAAAGAAAGTTTCGCTCTGTGTGTGTGTCTGTTGGCGATGGCTAGGAAAATCTAGCCCACCTAGAAGGCTGGAAATTTAGATATAGGTAGTCCAAACCCTCTCTCGGTGCACCATTACGTCAGAATTTTAATATTTTAATTACTTTCTGAAATACTAATTAAAATGCACAAAGAACTTTCATTAAAAATACGCTTTTTTTCTTCGGTTGGTTGGTTGTGTAGAATATCTTCTCAGAACACATTAAATAAATCAGAGTAACGATGCATAGATAAGGACTTATAACGAAATACTGCCAACATGGATTGCAGTTACCTGCATATAGCCAAGCTAATGTAGCGCCATCTACTCACGGCAAATTACACAAACGCCGCCTGTTTAACCCTATCAAGGGCGGTGTTTGCAAGGCGCGAACGCTTAATTTTAATTCCAAACTGCCAAGTGACACCCAGAAATTTTTAATAAAAATTTGCTTTTATATTTTACGCAAAGAAAATCTTTTAGTTATTTTCAAATAGATTTGATCGTTAATTCTGGTGTCATCAAATATTTCAACATTTTAGTAAAAGAAGTCTTTTGCTCTTGAAAGGGTTAAGACATTTCCAGGCACGTTTTTTTTCATTATAATTATCTGGGTTTAAGGTTTTTTTTAAAAACAGGAGATATATTATTATGATAGAGACTATTAATACAGAAAACTTTATTCAACAGATTATTTGTTATGTATTTGCGGGAATGGCGAGGGGTAGGGGTCTAATTACATTTAACAATTTTAACATTTTTAGCTTCACCCGTAGCGTTTAATTGTTGTTTTATATACAGAATACCGCTATTTTAAATCTCAGTTTCTCAGTAATATCTCAGTAATAATGTTCCGAACTTCTCCATTTAGTTCCATTTTTACTAAATTATCGTAAAAATCAGCATTCATTGCTTCAAGGTCTATTTCTAAAAAGCAATTACCAGTATTTCCGAATAATAGCCCAAGCCATATTTCAAATTAAGTTCCTAGCTTAGCCAAATGAATCTATCTTTAAAGATGTATAGTGACCCTCCAAATTAGTTATTTACTGAAGGTCACTTGAACATTCGCCACCGCCCCCCGTCCCCTCCGGGGCCCTCCTTCAAAGTTTTCTCTAACTATTCCCCGTTTCCATATCTCAGCAACTATCTTTCCGATTTGAACGCAACTGATTCCAAACATTATAATTAACTTAATAGTCACCTTCTATAACATTAAAGTAAATTTATGAGTAGCGGTTACCACTATTTCCGAATAATAGTTTAAGGCAAATTTGTAATTAAATTCCTAGCTTAACCAAACGAACGAATTTTTAAAGATGCATAGTGGTCCTCCTAATTAGTCATTTGCTGAAGGGAACTTCTTAATAGTCACCCTTTATAACATTAAACTAAATTTATGAGTAGCGGTTACCACTATTTCTGAATAATAGTTTAAGCCAAATTTCTAATTAAGTTCCTAGCTTAACCAAACGAACGAATTTTTAAAGATGCATAGTGGTTGTCCTAATTAGTCATTTGCTGAACGGCACTTGAACATAACCTCCCTCCCCGACCCCCCCCCCCTTCAAGGTTTTTTACCTAACTATGCCCCGTTTCCATATCTCCCCAACTATCTTTCCGATTTGAACGCAACTGATTCCAAACATTATAATTAACTTAATAGTCACCTTCTATAACATTAAAGTAAATTTATGAGTAGCGGATACCACTATTTCCGAATAATAGTTTAAGGCAAATTTGTAATTAAGTTCCTAGCTTAAGCAAACAAACGAATTTTTAAAGATGCATCGTAGTCCTCCTACTTAGTCATTTTCTGAAGGACACTTGAACATCCCCTTCACCCGGCGCCTCACTCATGATTATTTTCTCTAACTGTGCCTTATTTCAATAACTCGGCTTATAATGTTCCCATCTTCTCGAAACCAGCTCGATTTTGTCGCACGCCTACTATACAGTACCGTAGGAACGTTAACCTGTCTCAGAGGTTCTTTCCGAAAGAGGTTGCTCCCCTGGCGGTGGAAGTGGGAAATAAAAGATTTTCCGGAGCGTGCGAGCGTGTCCGGTATATGGTGTCGAAGCCATCGGAGACCTTGGCCAGAGATCCGTTTTTTAAAAGATTTGAGTTTATTACACGGGCTCGGGCAACGCCGGGCGGGTCAGCTAGTTATAAATAAAATACTTTCTCTTTTAAAAGTTGCTATATATCCGGCTTCCTTATTTTAGTTTATGAAGAACCCACAAACAATAATCAAACATTTAAAGTCTTCTATGGTAGTGTGAAAATAGCTGCGATATTCATCTTAAGATAAATAGAAAATGAACCCCCAACGTCTCGGTTCTCAATTTTTGTGAATAGATTAAAACTGTATAAAAAAGATCTGCGAAACAGCGAAAGAGAGGGTTTTTGTAATAAGACATTATATTTGTAGAAAATAAAGCTTAAAATGAAGGTTTATGTCTAAGGAGGCGTTACCCTAGGATGGATTGGAGTATTTCGCTACTCGAAGTAATACTTCTAAACGAAAAATACTAGATAGGATTACATGTCTATACAAAATTCAATATTGTACACTTTCCAAAGTAGATTCTTACTGCTCGATTTTGATAACGAAAAGGAAATTATATTTTTTTACAGGCATAAATCGTTCTAACATTATTTTCCTACTTCAGTATATACAGGGTATATACTAAATAACATATACCGTTATGATCTCGACAAGAATTTTGCTTAAAATCCTCTGAGCGTCTGAAGGCTTTGATACATTTTATAAAAATAGTTATAAATCTCGTATCTATATAAATGATCAGATTTATTATTCTAGTGTTTAGTGCTAAAATGCTTTTCATATATGTATTTTTTCAAATAACTAAATATTACGTCCGAATCAGAATTTTAAATTTAAAAAGACATTTAAAATCAAACAATTAATAAAACTAAAAAACACATCAATACTACATAATAAAATCAGTTACAGTAGATGTTTCAAGCTCTATACCAGCTCTTTATCAACTAAGGACCAGAAAACGTAGCATGACGGTATATACTCTGTTAATACTGGTCCAAATTAAGGCAACGTTCTCTGGTCTGTAATTAAATTATAATTCTTAAAATCCTGTCTCTCCATAAAATCGCTATTGTTAAAACCATAGCTCAAAGATTTGTGGTAAAGACGTAAGTAAAACCTAGTCAGAAAATGTTGCTTCAATTAGAAAAAGAAAAGAAATCTTTACCGATTTAAAATATAATGGTTACTCTATACGCTGGCTAAGAAAAATGTTTCTAGAGCAATCTATTATCTTCTATATGTCTCCATTCCATATTATAAAAAGTTGTCAGAAAACATATCTTATTTATTCAAATAAATTAATATGTGTACAGCCAGTAAACCTCAGAATGGTGTGAAGAATATGTTATGCGAATTCAGGACTCAAATTCTCCTCTTACAGAATACCGGTATAGTTTACAGCATCCTTTGTGAACACTGTGACTCTGTTAATACTAGTGAAACAGGACGATCATGCAACATCCACTTAGAAGAGCATAAACGCGATTCCAAATCAGGCAACGTAATAAAGAGTACATCCCACATTTCCAAAATATTTAAATAATTAAATCGATTTTTTAGATGCGTTTGTAATTAGAATAATTTTAATGGAGAATTTTTCTAGAAATTTTTTTTAATATGATTACAGAAATCTTCCCTAAACGAAGAATGTACAATTCCACCAGAATATGGGATTCTACTGTATCATTCATTCCCTGGTGATTTAATATTTGAAATGCATACGTTTGCACGTGAACATGTGTAAACAACAGCTTAGGTTTTCGATTGAGATTTGTACTGATGGGGAGTTGGTATAGAGCTTGAAATCTCTACTGGAATGGATTGTATTATGTGATATGGATGTGTTTTAGGCAGCTTCTAATACAAAAAAGTATAAAGCTACCTATTGCAGCCGTTCGGAAGAAAGCAGTTCCGGAAAATTTCGATATATTTTCACCGATCATGACCCCCAGACGCCAAAACCACCCTCCGTTCAAATGTTGATATATATATATATATATATATATATATGTCATACGATAACGCTCGTATTTATAAACCAATTTTGATTAAACTAATTGTGTGTATTAAGCTCACCAATGTCTCGACCGAGTTCGTTGGCCAGCTTGGTCCGCCATTTTGTTTCAAGATGGCGGCCACTTAAAGATTTAAAACTAAAATAAATAAACAAAAAAGTTAAAAATTCAAATTTATTTTTTAATTAAGTGTTAGGTCTTGATACGAGGATTCCAGAGCATGTTTTGGTTTACCTCTATCTTAAAAAATGGTTGAGATAGAGCAGTTTGAAATTCTAGGGTGGCTGACATTTTGAAACAAAACAGCACATTAACGCGATTACTCGCAAATTATTTTCTTTCATTGTTGTAATAATTTTCCCAATCATACGCATAAAACTATATATTCATATCCGTTAGCGCCAAATTCTCGCCAAAATTGGCGACATTTGGCGAAATATCGCCAAATTTGGCGACCAAAATAAGTCTTCATAAATGAAGCCAATTTGGCTATTGCTCAATAATTTGACGAATTTCTTATTCAAATTCAGTATTAACGAATCTTTTGTAACCGTTTCTTTGCATTTTAACTTGCTGTTTTCGTGTAACATTAGCTAAAATTTTAAAACGAAGATATAGGAAAGCTACATTTTCCTCCCGGTACAGGCCGGAAGGACTTTTTTCTTTTATCCAGTGTCTGATTTTAAATGTCTTTTTTTTTAATTTTTAAAATCTTTCATATATTTTCATATTAGATCATTCTTAATTCTGGTAGAAATATTTTTGTTTAGAGAGGATTTAACTTCTTTTCTACAAATGGAAAATTACGGGTCAGGCGCTGAGAGGGCAGGCGCTTTAATAACTCTTGAAACAGTGTGTTCATGTTTACAAAATATTCGTCACAAAAAATTTAAAGTGTGCAAAATATGAAAAATCCACGCAGGAATGGGAAAAAACTGTCGTTTTTTAATTGGGTGTTTAAAAACTTTTTTTTTTCTTTTTGATGCGTTCGTAATTATATAAATACATAGCACATATAGTCGTCGTCTGGTCCTTTCGTCTATCTGTCCGCATATACCGGCGCAAAAACTACTTAAACGACTGGTTTCAAATTTAATATATATAATCTTTGCAGAATTTTGTCGAGTCATTTCAAATTTTATGAAAGTCGAATCAAAACTTAAAAACCTATTAATAAAAGTTTTCTTCCTTTTATTAAACCCTGAAAAATTGATAATAATAAGCAGGTGTCAGAAAAACGTAATGTCGAAAGAAGAAACAAAATAATATATATCTCGGAGAGCTGTGTCGATCATGATTTTACATTAAAAGTCTTGTAGTCTTTTCTTCTTTTTATTAACAACTAGCTGACCCGCCCGGCGTTGCCCGAGCCCTTGTAATAAACTTAAATCTCTTAAAAAACGGAACTCTGGCCACGGTCTATGATGGCTTTTGGAACCGTATACCAGGCATGCTCGTACGCTCTAGAAAATCTGTTATTTCCCCTTACCACCGCCAGGGGAGCATTCTGTTCTAAACAAACCTCTTTCCGAACGAACTTTCGAGACAGGTCCCCGCTGCCTACGTTACTGTATAGTAGGCGCACTACAAAATTGAGCTGGTTTCGAGAAGATTGGAACGTTATTAGCCCAGTTATTGCAATAAGGCACAGTTAGAGAAAATAACCTTGAGTGAGGTGCCGAAGGGAGGAGATGTTCGAGTGTCCTTCAGAAAATGACTAATTAGGAGCCCCACTATGCATGCATAAATATTCGTTCGTTTTGTTAAGCTAGGAACTGAATTACAAAGTTGGCTTAAACTCTTATTTGTAAATAGTGGTAACCGCTACTCATAAATTTAATTTAATGTTATAAAGGGTGACTATTAAGTTAAATATAATGTTTGGAATCACTTGCGTTGAAATCGGAAAGATAGTTGCTGATATATAGAAACGGGGCACAGTTAGAGAAAAACCTTGAATGAGGGGCCGGGGGGGGGAGGGTTGTTTAAGAACCCTTCAGCAAATGACTAATTAAGAGGAGCACTATGCATCTTTCGAATTCGTTCGTTTGCTTAAGCTAGGAACTTAATTACAAATTTGACTTACCCAATTATTCGGAAATAGTGGTAACCGCTACTCATAAATTTAGTTTAATGTTATAAAGAGTGACATTTAAGTTAATTATAATGTTTGGAATCACTTGTGTTGAAATCGGAAAGATAGTTGCTGAGATATGAAAACGGAGCATAGTTAGAGAAGAAAACCTTGAAAGGAGTGCCGGGGGGAGGGGTTGTTCAAGTGTCCTTCAGCAAATGACTAATTAGGAGGACCACTATGCATCTTTCAAAAATCGTTCGTTTGCTTAAGCTTTGAACTTAATTGCAAATTTGGCTTAAACTATTATTCGTAAATAGTGGTAACCGCTACTCATAATTTTAGTTTAATGTTATAAAGAGTGACAATTAAGTTAATTATAATGTTTGGAATCACTTGTGTTGAAATCGGAAAGATAGTTGCTGAGATATGGAAACGGAGCATAGTTAGAGAAAAAACCTTGAAGGGCGGGCCGGGAGGGGTGGGGGGGGGGGTTTGCTCAAGTGGCCTTCAGCAAATAACTAATTAGGAGGACCACTATGCATCTTTCAAAATTCGTTCGTTTCCTTAAGCTTTGAATTTAATTACAAATTTGGCTTAAACTGTTATTCGTAAATAGTGGTAACCGCTACTCATAAATTTAGTTTAATGTTATAAATGGGGACTTTTAAATTAATTATAATGTTTGAAATCACTTGCGTTGAAATCGGAAAGATAGTTGCTGAGATATGGAAACGGAGCAGAGTTAGAGAAAAAACCTTGAAGGACGGTCCAGGAGGGGTGGGGGGGGGGTTGTTCAAGTGGCCTTCATTAAATAACTAATTAGGAGGATCACAATACATATTTAATGATTGATTCATTTGGTTAAGCTAGGAACATAATTTGAAATTTGGCTTACTACTTTTACACTACTATTCGGAAATTCTGGTAACTGCTTTCTAGAAATACACCTTGAAGCTTAAATGTAATTAAACTCTTGTCCCTCTTAATTCCCGCAAATATAAAAACGAATCTGTTAAATAAAGTTTTCTGTATTAACAATCTCCATCATAATAATAAATGTCATGTAAAAAAAAACTTAAACCCGACTAATTGTCATGAAGAAAAAAATATGCCTGCAAAATATTTCAATCAGTGGGACGTATGTGTTATTTGTCATGTACAGGTGACGTGACATTCGCATGGCTCCTCTACGCTAATAACTTCAATCCATGTTGACACTATTTAGTTAGAAATCCTTATTTGTGCATCGCTACTCTGGTTTATTTAATTACTTCTGTGAAGAATCGATGCAACCAACCAGTGAACCAACCAACCCAAGAGAATGAAAGCGTATTTTTAATGAGAGTTCTTTGTGCATTTTAATTAATATTTCAGAAAGTAATTAAAATATTAAAATTCTGAAGTAATATTGCACCAGGAGAGGGTTTGTACTACCTAAATCTAAATTTCCAGCCTTCTAGGAGGGCCAGATTTTCGAGCCATCGCCAACAGACACACACACAGACACACAGACACACAGAGCGAAACTTTCTTTTATTAGTTTAGATAAACTTAACACAAAAGTAAATTAAATAAAATATTAGACTGAAAAGAATAATAAATTTCAGGAGAGCTGCCAAGCTCCATATTCTAGATACGAAATTAATCCAACTAACAAAAACAAGTTTTCTAATCAGTTCGGGGTTACGTCACATTACGTAACGCGCACCGTGAGCTTAACTCCGCCCACAGAACATGTGATCAAGGATTTCTCAACATCCTGCCCCACCATGAACACATGGGGGTTCATCAAAAATTTTCAAAAAATGTACATCATACATATATATCATCATATATATATATATATATATATATATATATATATATATTATATATATATATATATATATATATATATATATATATATATATATATATATATATATATATAACATCAATACAAGTAACCTAGTTTTCAATTAACAAATAATACCTCAGTTATCTAAATTGTATACAATTTTCAAATAAAGTAATATTAAGGTATTCAAGTAAACATTTTAACATAATATTATTCAATTTCAATATCTATTCCAAGATTAAAAAAAATAATAATATATCCAAGATAATAAAATTCAAGAATGAAACCAAGTGAGTAAAACAAAACATTTTTAAAGTTTTGCGCAGGAACTTCAAGAACACAGTCAAATATAAAATAAATTATTTAAATTTAAAATAATTCAGGTCAAGATACACATAATATATAGTCCTGGAAATCAAAGTTTGATATACTATCTAGATTAAATCATGAACACAAGAAAATTTCAAATATTAAATTCAAGAAACAATGCAAATATACTTGTATATATTCCAGTGATACTTACAAACCTTCTTTAATAATGAATAAAACAAGTTATAATTGTATCTTCTACTAAAAATATAAAAAGAAACAGTTAAAAATATTATTCTAGAAAAATTCAAAAAGGATAAGCAAGAGAAGTTAAAGTCCAATACAAATATCATCAAGAAAATGTTTAGTCTCTAAATGAAAAAAAAAAGTTTTTTTTCAGTTTTTCAAGTCACTAATTTCAAGTTTGTACAACAGATTTATTGGTCTTTTAATAGTTGAATTGTTTGTTTTCACTTCACAAGACCTTATTTTTCCGTCTCTTCCAACAAATGTTTTTGTAATTTTTCCCAACTTCCAGAAAGCTCTAGGTAAATGTTCATCATGCACAAGCACAACATCATCTATCTTGAAATCAGATGTTTTATTTTGATCCGTGCAGTGAGCAGATTTTAAGTTGAGGAGATATTCATTCTTCCAGCGCTTCCAAAAATGGTTTAAAATAGTCTCACGTAAACGAAAACGCTTCACTAAAGTTTCTTTGGTTGCTGGTAAGGTTAAATCGTTTACTTTTATAGTTGGTAAACACAAAGCTCGTTTTCCTATAATAAAATGAGCAGGTGTTAGAGGAAATGGTTCATCTAGTTCAGAATAAATGTAAGTCAATGGACGTGAGTTAATGATAGCTTCTACTTCAACTAGAAGAGTTTCCAGTTTACTTAGAGTCAACGAAGATTTGCCGATGACTTTACGTAAAGTAAACTTCACTGAGTGCACCATTCGCTCATAAAAGCCACCCCACCAGGCAGCACGTTCGACAATGAATTTCCAAGAAATTCCCCGATCGGCGTAAAACTTTTTTACGTCCGGATGGCGGATAGCTTTCCACATTTCTTTTAATTCAAGCTCAGCTCTTTTGAAAGTTTTTGCATTTTTTGAGTAGATTATAGCACACCGCCCTCTTCTTGAAATAAATCTGCGAAATCCTAATACAAATTCTGCAGTTGACATGTCTTTCACAAGCTCCAAATGAATTGCTCTTGTGATAGCGCAAGTAAATAATAAGATGTAATTTTTATTCTCACTCCTCTTCACATATAGGGGTCCCGCAAAATCAAGGCCTGTAACGGAAAATGGGGTGCTTCGTTAATGCGGTCACCTGGAAGAGGTGCTATTACTTGTTGACCAGGACGTATGTTAAATTTCTTGCAGATTGTGCAGTTGTTGAGGACTGATTTTATGCACTGTCTACCTCTCAAAATCCAAAACTTTTCACGGGTTTGTACCAGTGTGTCTGATACTCCTGCATGCAAAACCCTTTCATGGGAATCTTTAATAATCAATTCAGTAAATTTATGTTTGGGAGGAAGCACGATAGGATGTTTATCATAAAATGGCAAGTTAGCCTTTTGTAACCGCCTTCGTACCAAGAGTAATCCTTCTTCTGACAACACAGGATTTAGCTGCAAAAGGTTGGATTTTTTAGGGATATTTTTGTTAAGCTTTAAGCATTTTATAACCTCAGGAAAACTTTCTTCTTGAACAAGCTTTACCCAAAAATTTTCGGCATTTTTTATTTCATCAGCTGATAATTCCGCAAGGTTTCGTTTTTCTGTTTTTACTTTTATATTGGAAATAAATCTAAATACCCATGCAGTTACTCGATACAATTTCTTCAGAGAGCTATACCTTGACAAATTTAAAATTTGAATTTTATCAGCGTTATTTGTGTTAACTACACAAGAAATAATTTCTGCTTTTCGAGACCGCTCTTCAGGAATATTAGACACTTGAGTTGCGGGTATTTTAACTCTGGGCCACTGATCGTCAGGCAAGGAAAGAAATTCGGGACCGTACCACCATGTTTGAGAATTGACCAATTGTTTTCCTGAACAACCTCTAGTGTTCGGCAGTATTCGGTAGTATTTGGTCGGCAGGATTAAGTTTACCTTCGCAATGTCTCCATAAACTAGGATCAGATAAGTCATGAATTTCTGAAATTCTATTCGTGACAAATGGTTTCCATTTTTCTTTTGAGCCTTTTATCCAATAAAGGACAATTTCAGAATCTGTCCAGAAAACAAATTCGAATACCTGGAGAATATTTTTAAGATAATTTGCTACTCTTGCACCAATAACTGCTCCCATCAATTCAAGGCGAGGGAGAGTTAATTTCTTCAAGGGGGCAACTCTAGATTTAGACATGACAAAACTAGTTTTAAATTTTTCTTTAGATATTTGATATCGTAAGTATACTACTGCGCCATAGGCTTTAGGATTAGCATCTGTAAAAATATGTAACTGGAGACCCTCCTTTTCCATGATCAGGGTGCTAAAGTAATATCTGGGAATTTTCAGTTGTGAGAGATCCTGTATTTCTGAAATCCAAGTTTTTCAATCATTTTCTAACTCACCAGAAAAATTTTCATCCCATGATATGCCCATTACGCATAATTGTTGCAATAAATATTTAATTCGAATAATAAAAGGAGTGATTAACCCAGCCGGGTCAAACAACATAGCTGCAATTTTCAAGACATTCCGTTTTGTACAAGAATCATTATTTAATTTTGATAACAATGGACGTAATTCTAGTCCCAAATTATCTTCATTATTGTTCCAAGTTAAGCCTAATACTTTTAGAGAGTTATTTGGTGGATCGGAATTAGAAATAGGTATGCTCTTATCAATCCATCTTTTTCTAAGCTCCTCGGAATTAGTTTCAAATTTTCTTAAATTCATTCCCCCTTCTTTCAAAATATCAGCAGCTTCTTTAGATAAATTAAAAGCCTCTACAACATCATTTTCTCCGGTAAACAAGTCATCTACATAAAGGGACGAATTAAGGATTTCAAATGTTTTCTTGTGAGAGTCTTTATTTTTATTGATATGGTTTTTGATAGTACAGGCAAGGATAAACGGACTGCCGGTGACATCAAAAGTAGCTCTAGTCATTCTATAGGGGACAATTTCTTTATTTTTGTCAAAATCTTCATAGTATAAAAATCTTAAGTAGTCGCGATCTTCTTTCACTATAGATATCTGGAGAAAGGCTTTTTCAATGTCAGCTGAAAGGGCAATTTTGTGTAATCGGAATTTTAAAATAATATCCAGAACATTTGGGTTCAAGTTAGGACCCGGATTCAGGCATTCGTTTAAAGATAAGGAATCCGCTTGTTTAGAGCAAGTATCGAAAACAATCCGAGATTTTGTTGTAATTTTATCCTCTCGGATGACAGGTCTATGGGGCATGTAGTAACAGTTATTCTCGGAAATCTTTTTAGGGCACAATTCTACTATAGCTTCATTAACTTGGTCAAGCAAAATAGAATTGTATTCTTTGAATAAAGACTCATCTTTCAGGAATTTATTTTCCAAACTAGAAAACCGCTTTTTTGCTACTTCAAGATTATTTTTAAGAGAATCACGAGAATTTTTCCATAAAAAGCGTATTTCATAGTGACCATTCACGAATTTTAAGTTTTCTTGAAACCTATTTATTACTTCATAATTAGAAATTTTCTTTTCATTACTTTCAATAATACCAATTGCTACAAGTTTCCAAAATGCATTTAATTGTGTATTTAAATTTTCACCCGAAACATTTAAACATGTTAAATATCTTTCTTTCGAATAGCAAATTACATTTAAACAAGAAATAGAATTCATCGAATAATTATCTGGCATTTGTCCAACTAATGTTGTTCCGAAAATAGACGTTTGAAAGTATAATTGCTTGTTTATTTTGGTAAGCGATCCACATAATGTGTCATAAATATAATTAGCTCCTAATAAAATTTGAACTGGTAAATTTACCTCGAATAAATCAGCTAATTGATATTCTTTTGAAATAAGGTTTTTAACACGGGGATTAATAATTTGACATAATTGGGTACCACAGATTTCATCCGTAATTAATGCCTCAACATTAACCGAATTATACGGATGATATCTGCTTCTCAAGGTTATTAATACACATTCAAATTCTTTTTCTGTAGGATTTCTGTTAGAAAATGTACGAATGAAAAGTTTTTCTTTTCTTAATATTTTAGCACTTAATGCCTTTGCCAAATCACTCCGAATAAATGTTTTCGTGGAAGCAGAATCATATAGCATTCTGGCAAATTTTTTTTAGATCCACTTTCCACCTGAACACAAGCCGTTTGCAGTAGAGTGATATAATTATTCCTCAAATTTTTTGACTTATGAATAGATTGCATTACTGTTTCATTTTCAGGAATTTGGCTAACTTGTTTTAATTTTGGATCTTGATTTTCAACCAATTTTTTACATTTTGTTTGTGGGCAAAATAAGTGATTATGTTGTGTGCTTTGACATGTTTGACAGGGCTGAATTTTTACTTTACAAGCTGACTGTAAGTGTTTGAAAAAGCATTTATAACAGCGTCCGTCTTTCTTTAACTTAAATCTTTTTTGTTCATTGGTTAGGATTTTGCATCCTAATCCAGTATGGGAATTAGAATTGCAAAAAATGCAAACGCTTTTAGAAATAGTACTTAATGCAGCTGCTGTCGGGAAATTATTTTTTATTTTAAATTTCTCTTTAGAATATTCATCTTTCGAACGAAACGTTTCCTGACCTTTCAACGAAATTCCTGACACTAGATCTGCAGCCTCCCTAGATTCAATTTCAAACTTGTTGAATTTCATTAATTCCCCTACATCACCCATTTTCTTAGGATCCCTTTTTCTGTGAAATTCTACTACTAAATTATGTGGCAATTGTTTTAACAATATAGGGATTAATATATATCCAAATTTATCTGATGCAATACCCATAGATTGCAAATTCCTAATACTGACTTCACTTTCATCATAAATATGTCTGAGCCCTTTAATATTTGATGAAGATTTAACAGGTTCGATTTCTAATAGTTTATTAACAAAACAACTAATTAACTGGTCTTGTTTTCCGTATCTTTCTTTTAATAAGGTTAAACAAGACTTATAATTTTCTTCTTTTAAAGCAAAACCAGCTACTGATTTGTAAGCTTCACTGGTTAAGAAAGATTTCAAATATAAAAATTGATTCATTTGAATCTATAGCGCTTTCAAAACTATTATAAAATTCCAAGAATTTACTTGGATCACCACTAAAGGTGGTTATATTTCGTTTGGGCAAATTGACAGGATTCTGTGATGTATTATTTAAATTAGAAATACTATTGTTACTTTTAATAGATTCAGCTTGCTCGACCTTGAATTGTTTTAATTTACCTCTGATATTGGTTTTCGAATCAGATATAGCTTCATCATACTCAAGTGACTTTTGAATTTCGTTTTCAAATTGCATTTTATCATCAATTAATTCTTCAATTTTTTCATTTAAATTTTTAAGTTCGTCTTGTTTTTCTTGTAAATTTATTAAATATTCTGATAGTTTAAACTGATCATTGTCACTTTTAGTATCAATACTTTCCAGAAATGTATCAATAGAAGATATCAATTTCGTACATGAAGTTCGAGCAAGCTTACGTTTGGCCTTTAATTTATCAAGTTTTTCCATTTTAGAATCATAATAATAAAAAAAGTTTTTACAGTACGTTTTATCCGAGCTTAGTCCATGAGAAGAGAAAAAAAAACTTGCAATAAATCAAAAGCATCGATGCCGAATTCAGAACATATTCTGAAGCGTATAAACATATTCTTGTATTCCCGGGTTACGTGGCGCCATGAAAAATTGATAATAATATGCAGGTGTCAGAAAAAACGTAATGTCGAAAGAAGAAACAAAATAATATATATCTGGGAGAGCTGTGTCGATCATGATTTCACATTAAAAGTCTTGTAGTCTTTTCTTCTTTTTATTAACAATAAACTTAACACAAAAGTAAATTAAATAAAATTTTAGACTGAAAAGAATAATAAATTTCAGGCGAGCTGCCAAGAAGCTCCATATTCTAGATACAAAATTATTCCAACTAACAAAAACAAGTTTTCTAATCAGTTCGGGGTTACGTCACATTACGTAACGCGCGTCGTGAGCTTAACTCCGCCCACAGAACATGTGATCAAGGATTTCTCAACAAACCCCATCATACGTAATTAATTCAATGATATTCCATGATTGGTAATGATTCTAGATTGCCATGGTGATTATGTCCTATTTAAGATGGAGTCCTATTATTTCCGTATGACTGAATTTAAAAACCGAATTTGTATACTAAAATTGTTTAATTATAGCATTCCTATAATCTACCGACAGTTTTTTGGATAGATGTTTCCGGAGAAATAGATATTAAATGCAAAAAGAGTCTCAATATGGATTGCAAGTTCTGAAATTTTCAAATCTAGGTTTAAGTATCCCATTGGAATTTTCAGTCAATATCAAAAAAAGATAAAATGTTGTCAACTTAAACTGTACTTGTTTTATTACGGAAATGAACCCTATCATAATAACAGCCGATGTAATTCATTTCACTGAAAGTATAACGATGATTTTTTTACAGTGTCTTGTATTGGATATTGGCGCATAGTATCATTGTAATGTAACAGACTTGTAATGAAATGTTCGTAAAAGTGGATTGAAATTTAATTCCATAAAACAAATAATAATATCTATAATATGAAAATCTGCACATAAAATAAATTTGGTATTCATGCATTTTTGCATAAGAGTGCAACAGCTATTGCACGAAGATATGGATATTTCTAAAACTATTTGTAGTACGAATGCAACTCATTTGTCACGTTTGACGTACAATTTCCAATTTGTTTAAATTTTTGTTCGATAAAGAGGCACAAAATGTGTGCTTCGAAAGCTGTACCCATTACAAGGAAAATTGTGGTAAAAATACCAAACTTTTTACTGTTTCTACGTAATCCCACTAGTATTCTGTTTAAAGGAAAGAACAGCCGTACATTTCAATCCCAAAATTGTTCCCCCCAAAAAAAAACTGATGCAGCCGTTCGAGGGAAAATTATTTGATGTTAAAAAATAAACTCTTCTTAATGAAATTGTACAGAATTGACGAACATCTACTTTCGAGATCCCATTTGGCAGTTTTGGTACATAGTACCTTATTGTTTGAAATGGAAGTAGTTTAGGAAGTTTGAAGGTTTAAAGTTTCATTTGGAATCTTTGCAAAAACAAATTCAAATGACTATTTGGCGGAATGTGCTGGAAATCGAAATGAGCAAATTGGAATTTCTGTTTAAAAATTGGATTTTTAACAATTCATATTTTCTTCGAAACATTATTTATAATGTATATATATATTTAATTCAAAAAGCTATAAAAAGAGTAAAGATACCCTGATAACGCATGAAGTTTTGAAAATGGTGAAAGTAAGTCAAAATTTTTGGAAATGTGTTACATTTCTTTTTGCCGTTGAAATAGAAAGTTTTTCGAAATATTTTGGAGTTTACAATGTCTGAATTTAAAAAGTCATTTAAGAACTATTTTTTAATGGTCATGATAGTCTCACCTGAGCAATTGAACGCTCTTAGTTCATTGGGATTTTTATTGACCCGATTGAGTGTTTCATTTTCGAGTTTCGAACAAAAAAAAGGAATAAATTAACCTCAATGAGGTAAAACAGATACCTTGTAGAAAGAAATTCCATTTTATTGAATTATATTTCTGGTTCAAAACATGAAAAACTATCAACGCTTGAAAATTCCGTGTTACAAGGAAGATTAAAATAGATTTTTCATTCTCCTCAGTTGCATTTTTTGACTATTAAATGATTACAATTTGAATATATTTTGATTTTGATTTTTAAAAATCTAATTTCTAAATAGATACGACTACTGTCAGTAGTGTAATTCATTTTGAAGCAATTTTGAGTATAAAGCTTATC
This sequence comes from Maratus michaelseni, assembly GCA_963931845.1. Taxonomy (NCBI): domain Eukaryota; kingdom Metazoa; phylum Arthropoda; class Arachnida; order Araneae; family Salticidae; genus Maratus; species Maratus michaelseni. The sequence goes on from OZ007586.1 coordinate 8,320,331, forward strand.
CATATACTCAATTACACAATATAGAATAGAAGCTGTAAATTTTACCTATTATTATGATTTCTGATCCATTTGACATTCATAGAAATTGAAGCAAAAGGTCCTATCATTCTATAACAAATAATTGACTTCATACTAGGAGATTCCAGAAATCGACTTTCTATTCAGATTTCTCTTATAAAATCAAATTAAATGCAATTTATAAAATTTCAATTGAGAATTTTAACTGGATATTCTTTTTCAACGTAAATTTAGAATAGAATTTTTCAATGTATACAGTAAGAACGCTTGGCTATTAAATCCGACACCACCATCCAAAAATCTGGGAGTAAGGATGTTTTGATTCCGGCACAAAGTATAATATTTCGATTTTTTAAAATGCTTATCCATATACGTAATATTATTTCGGTATTTTTATGTAAAATCAAGTTATTCCATATTATGTGAATTCACACTTTAATGTATACTAACTAAAAATAACCTTATGATCTGCAACTGATAGCGAATGATGCACTTTTTTCTACATTGAATAATCACTCTTACCAGTTTAGCGCTGTTTTTCTACCAGATTGTCAGAGAAGGAACATTCGTTTTATTTAATATTGGAATGTCTGTCATTAAAGGAACTAAGTATTACTATTCGGATACTCTGGTAGTTATTTTGAATACAAAACACGCTATATTGTCAACACTAATAATATTGTCTTCGAATAAACGTGTTTTAGCCCAAAAAAACTTTAAACATCGGGGAACAGACACTAATTTCTATTGTATAGCTAAATGCAAAACATAATATTTTTAGTATTAAAGATTAGTTTATACGTATTTATAGTTTTCAACAAAAAACAGCTAGTTTATCGAGAAACGTTTCATACTTAAATGCAATTGAAGATTATTTCAAACACATAAGATTTTTTTAAAATTCCTACTATTAGCTCACACTCTCTCTATATATATCTTGTTCAAATTTTTAATCGTTAATAAAATATTTTCTATTCATCCACTCAAGTTCAAATAAATTTTTTTAAACTTGTAGTGGATGACACTTTATGTTAATACAGTTTTTTCAAATATTAATTCATTAATTAAATTAAATTAATTAATTTTAGTTTTAAATGGGAGAAAAAAATTCCTCCCATTATTTTCATAAATGAAATGAAATATTTATCTCAAATTAGTGATGCACACAGAAATAAAATACCGCAACGGTGATTTTAAATTCATGTTCAATAAATATAACGTGGGACATTAATGCTGCACGGGTTTATTTTATATATTTATGATTAAAAAGTAGGAATTGACTTAATTTTTTTTATATTACTTGTTTATAAAATAATAAGAAAAATAAACATCCCTGACTGTGAGAACCTCTAACTGACATTAATTTAAATATAAATGAATCATTAAATCTTTAAAGTTTGTGGTTTTTAAATTCGGTGACTCATTGAACACTGGTTAAACTTCACCTATAAAACGAAGCAGAACGAATTTCTGGTCTCCTTGTTATGAACACAATTTATGTGCCGAATAAACTGAGTTTTGTCGACGTCTATACATTGTAGGTTTCGAAATTTGAATTTCGGTGAATTCGTATGCCTTTTACTCATCTACAAGCACTGTCGCATTAACAGTTTTGCATCCCTAAATGCGAATTCATGCACTAAAATTCTTCTAAAATGAACAGTTAATATTATTAAATGAATTTCTAATCTAATACATATTCATTCACCCACTCATTTCCTCATCTAAACATATATTTTCTCATCTTTCTATTTATATATCGTTTAAACTATTTTTATAGATGCATATAATTTAGATTTCATTATTATTTCTGAAACCTTCAAGTGTATTTTAATTGTTAGTTGCAGAAATTTATTAAAATTATGATTAAGCATTTTGAAATAATATTAGATACGATGTATTTATTTTTCAGTATGATAGAAAACTGGAACGAATCATTTAATTCATTAACAATTAATCTTACTGGAAAAATCCTACTTTTTAGTACCACGATTGTGTTTTTAATTATTATATTTAGAATGGTTTTTAAATATTTATGAAATTGCGCTTAAAATGTAGATGATGTGATTATTCTTTTATGTAACACGATTTTACGAAAGTTCGAAATCTACATTAAGGCTTTTAAATAAATGAATGATGTTACTTAGGTTAGAAAGCTCGCATGCATTTTTATCTTTTATATTTTTTTCTTTATATCTAAATTAACTGTTACATGCTTTTTAAATTTTTAATTAAAAAAATAATTGTAATAATATTGATGCTTTTAATTCTTACAAGTCATATTTTGTTTAATCTGAATGTTTCTTATAACTATAATTTACTCCATACATTGTGAATAAGTCAAATTTTAAATAAATGAATATAGTTTCAATTATATTTCTTTATGATGATATATGTTTATGAAAAGGAGTCTATTAAATGAAAGAATTTTAACAACTTGGCTATTTAATAATACATTTTATTACATTGATTTGAAAGAAAACAACATGTAATACTTAAGAGGGCGTTTTATCTTTAAGTATTTATCTTTATAAAAAAAGAAATCGCGGATTCCTTAAGACAAGAATATTCTTTTTGAATATTAATTTAAAAATATATATTTTAATAGTTGTAACGTAACAACCTCAATTATTCAGTATTCAGAATTTTATACGCTGAGTGGTAAAATATTTACATATCACTTCTAATTAAATTCCTTTAAAAAAAATTTAAAAAAATTTTCTATAACGTATGATCTCCGAATTTGTATAATGTTTAACTTATTTATATTTTAAAAACTTTTTATTTTCTTATGATTTAATGATGTTTTACTACAAAGTTGAAACACGGTAGTTAAAAATATGGAAATTGCACTATGAATTATGTAAGTAGTTTCTCAGCTTTGAACAGTTTCAAATATTTAAGTCTCAAATTTGTAAAACACACGTTTTCATTTTTAAATCTGTATCAAAAGAAGTGTACATAAAACGAAAGGCATATGGCCAAAGACAGTTAGTTGCATTATTTGGGTAGCTACGACGATATTTTGTACACGAGGGCTAAACAAGCGGAACCTTCATTTAAAGTGTAATCGGACTCACTACGAACATACAACTCTTAATCAGGATTTTGACCTATTATTACCTATTATATCTTGGCTTATAGCCAGCACCTTAACCATAGAACAAGTCAAACACGGGTTGAAAATGTCCATTATGGGTCTTTAAATTTGAATTGCGCAGCTGTTATTCTTTAAAACCCATAAAAGATAATTCCGAATTAAACACTACTCAAAAACAAAATCCGAATGATGGTCATTTCTCCAATAAAACAATCGCAGAGAAAAACGAAAATAGTTATTGGATTGGGAGTTATGTCTTTTTTTCAATTTATCTTGAAAAATTAAGCTTAGTCTACATTACCGTTTACCTTTGGTAACAAAATATAAAGTCATTTGATTAAATAGTTTAACAGTTATGAAGGTTTAAAATTTGAAACTCTAAATATAAAATTTATTTTTAATCGTTGCAAAACAAATTGCAATGCGGGTAATTTTTAAAAAACAACTCAAACTGCCTGTCGAAATGAGCTGTAATTTTGGTTATGCTTCTAGAAATATATTTCTGTCAAAAAAAAAATCATAATTTACAATTCACATAACTTTCGAAAACATATTTTTTAAATTCATACCTGCTGTATCTATATGACTAACATTTTCTTTGTCGGACCTAATAAGTCGGAAAATTCATCTGTTAGGATTTTATAAGTACATTTCAGTTAAATTTCTTTAATTCATGTTTAAAATTTAAACGATTTTAAGAATAGTTTAATTTAGAAATTTACAAGATCTATTATACCGATGAAGATGCATAAAAGTGGTCATACGGATGCCCAAAAGAAAAATTGCGGAAAGATTCAAATAACAGAAGTGGTGTAAAATTAGGTAAATAAACCACAGCAATAGCCAAAATCATAGATATTGATTTCAACCAGGGTTGGAATTAATCGATTACTTTTTAGTTGATTGATTAGTCGACTAAACATTCAATCATACGAAATTTAATCATGATGAATGTAATCAGGGTTGAAATTGAAAAAAGTAATTACCCTTTCAAATTTTTTCATGATTAATTCCATCTGAACTAATTCAATCGCGATTACTTTAATCGTTAATCAAATTACACAGACGGAAATTAAATATGGCCGCCATTTAACTTTCTTAAATTCGCTTACATTACTATGAGACTGTTATTAAAGGTCACTATACAACTTTCCTTATTGAAAATTATACAGATACACCGAGGTCAAAATGTGTAATTAATTTAGGTTAGAAAGAACACGTTTTCAAGTTACCATTGTGCCCATATCGTACCACTGTTGCCAGTGGGCTGCTTTTTTTAATTCAGTTTTCATGATTGCCACCAATTTTTTGGAGAAAGTGAAATTCGCCTTATTTAATGACTGATTAAATAAGGCGAAAACAAGGCAATTTATACCATTTCAAAAATGTGTTGCCAATCAAACAATCTAATTTTTTTTTAAATAGCCCACTGGTAACACTGTATCGTACCTGAACCCGAAATTTATGTTTAAAGTCAACCCGAAAAGCGACCTGAACCCGTAGAAACTTTACTTCGTCAATGCAGACCTTGGCTACTAAGTTGGCAGGATTTGGCCAAATCCGCCGATACAACCTTTCGTTTCACCTTTTATAGCTTGCAGATCGACCAACGAAGTTAAATTTGCAACTTTATAAGAGGATAATTTTTCTTTATAAGAGATATGCTAGTCCACTACAAATGTATCGCCAATTATGGTCACATTCAATGGAAAATAAAACGTATGACCTCATTCGTACACCTCTGTGTAATGAGGGTTTTAAGTGGCAGCTAAAATATGTCATTATGCTCACATGAAAATATACAAGTACATTTGAGATGAGAGAAAACAATCTATAAATGCTTTGTGACTAACTTTTTTTCTGAATTATGTTTTTAGGACTTAAAACTACATCTGTTTCTGGACATGATTTCTGCCTGTGTAATGCTTTACTTAGCTTGTGGATTTGAGATGCGATTTTCCCACATTTGTAAACCTATTCTTTTTCTAAAGAACGCCATCATCACTTTGTGAATGAAATACACCCTTTAAATGTTATCGAAGTTGTGTATGTCATCCTTTTTACTTTATCAGAAATCAGTTAAATTTAAAGATATGCAGTTGTTTTATAATGACCTTGTTGGAGGAACAGAAAACTTTTTTAACTGACTAATTTTGTCTATTCAATTTTAAAAAGTGTCTTCGAAAATTAATGGACGATGACGGACGATTGACTTAACATAATGTTACTTCCTGTAATTTTTAATACATTTGCTAATAACATTGTCTACTTAACTTCAACATATCAAATAAATTAAAGCGCGTTTCAACCTTTTTGGGACACCCTGTATAATTCGACTTCAGTTGAACGGTCCTATTATTTTCCTTGAGAATTAAATCAAAATTGCGATTTTGACGTCACATCCCATCCCGTTTTTCCCACTTTAAACATTGTGGTCAAAAACGGCGCTAAATCAAAGCACATGAAATGGAGAAGTTGTCGATTTCTCCCAGGCAGCTGTTACAAAGATCGATCGTTGGAAAAAGCAATGCGCAATCTCGCAGTGTGACTTATATCTGAATTTCTGTTTTTGTTTATAATTCTGCCAGCAATCACATAATTAATAGAACATTTCTTTACATCGCAGATAATGGAATAGATTTTAAAATGCGAAACTTTCAAACTAGTATGATGTTATTGTTAAAAGCAAAATTTTTTAAATATTTTAATTAAAAAAAATAAAATAAATTTCTCTTAAAAATTCATTACAATTCTAAAAGTTACTAGAAAAAATAAGCACTGTTTTAAAGAACATATTCTAATTTTTTATTTCTTATAGCTATGGAAATTTGACAAGCACTTGATGAATAAATATGAATAAAAATATACATGATTCCTAAGAAATTCTACTTCAAAATGAAATAATAAAATTAATATACAGGGTGTTTTAAAACTCAACGTACAAACTTGTAGGGGAAATAGAAAAAACAGACTCTCATAGGAATGTATGTTTGGAAACCCCAACCTGATGGACCCATGTTTCCAAGACTCCGCCGAACATGGATGCTGTATATGACGCAGGAATGGCGTCTCACGTTGTCTTTCATGAATTCAGGCTCTGTATTGAACATCATGATGCCAGTATCCATGTTTGGCTGCATCGTGGAAAATGCACATTGCCAGCTTGTATTCGAATCGTCATACTGTCATATCACCTGGAGTGACGGTATGAAGTGCCATTGGATACACATCTCGGTAACCTCTTGTTTGCATTGCCGGCAATTTCAACAGCAGGTGTTACATTTCTGATGTGTTACGGCCCGTGGTTCTGCCTTATCTTCGATGCCTCCGCAACTCTACGTTTTAGCAGAACAATGCACGACCGCATGCTGTTCATACTATGCTGACCTTTCTTGATACAGAACATGTTCCACTGTTACCCTCGCCGGTACTTTCTCCTGATTTCTCACCAATTGAAAATGTCCTGTGAATGGCTTCTGAGCCACTGGCCCGCCACCACTCGCCCGTCACTACGGTTGATGAACTGTGGCATAGTGTTGAAGCTGCATGGACTGATGCACCCGTACATGACATCCAATCTCTGTTGGACGTCTAGACAGATAAATGCTGTTATTGCGGCCAGAGGTGGCTGCTTTGGGTAGTGTTTTCTCAGGATCTATACCTCCAAATTTTCTGAAAATGTAATCGCTTGTCCTTCCCATTATAATGTATTTGTCCAATAAATATCATTCTGTTATTTGCATTCCTTCATGGTGTAGCATTTTGGATGGCCAGTAGAGTAGAAAAAAAGCGCTAATGTGTGCTAGCGCTAGATCTATTTATGATTATGGGAGGATAAACTAAATTTACGCTTTTACCCAGAGCTAGCATCGAACCCGAGTCTTACTAGTTACAAGTCTATTGCTTTATCCACTTCGCCATTTAGATCACATGAGTGGGTTATTTTAAATGCAAGTCATCGAATGATTCGGACGCATGTTGATATTTTTATAGGATTCATTAATTTGTTGCTGAGAAAACTGGAATATTTTAACGGGATTTCGGATAGATTGAGATGGTGGTTAAGTTTGTATAATATTATTATTTTGTGGGGAAGGGGAGATATCAATTATACAAATTTTCAATTCGATTGTTATCAGTATATTTCTTAAATGAAAAAGCTCTCCCTGGATATTGAAATTTAACTGACTAAATTTTCTTTTTGACACATATTAACCCATTAACGCCACAATTATTTTTCTCTTGAAAAATGGAAATATTGCATTTCATTCAAATGAGTATGAACTGAATTTTATGTGCTCATTTTTGAGTATTGCCATGTTTCAAAATTAAGTTTGAACTGATTCTAATCATTTTTTAGTATGTCCATGTTTCAAAAATGAGTAGGAACTGATCTCTATGTGAACAGTTTTGAGTATGTCCATGTTTCAATATTCTGAGTATTTCAAGTATTTCAGAATTGGAAGCATTGGATCGTCCTATTTGAAACAAAAAGTTTTATAAAAAAAATGAAAACATCGATGTACTCATATTTGAAAGTGTCATTTTTCTCAGTGTATACCTCAAAAATGTTTAGGAATTATTTATCGATTAACGATAAGACGGGACACCCTCTATATAGTTTCCGTATTCCTATTGAAGTTTGCCTGCAGTAGCAACTCTTTCAGAAGTTTGAAACTTTTTTTCAAATTATAATGGTCACGTGAGAGCATTAGTAAGTTACTGCTAAATCAGCGGAGGCGTTCTTTGCAAATTTATTGTTTCCATTTCAATATTTTTAGATGACTCTTTCTCAAAGTATATGTGACGTTAATGTCTAACTTTGTACATTTTTACTTTTTTTTAAATTTGGTTGTAGTTTTTTCATGGATAGATTTCCCTAGTTTTTGGCTCTTGACTGCTTTTGTGTTGATATCAGAATTAATTTTCAGGATCTTCTTTCTTGACTTCTCAGAAGTTAGATACCTTTGGAATGTAAGTTGTAAAGAATATTATAATAAATATTACGAGATCTATTTTCTAAAAGTGTAAGGAATATTTAAACAACCCCTTTTATGTATTTAGTTTTATTAAAAAAAGTTTTAGTGTCCATAAAGAGATGCATAGTTTTTGAGAATCTATGCACTATGCGCAGGGAAATAACGTCTAGTTAAAATGACTTAATATTCACTTCTTTTAACTGCTAAAGAACATAAAATAAAAAAAATTATAAACTGTAAAACATCTTTTATTAGAATATTGACATGTTGCGGCTCCATCTGAGCCACTGTCCAAAAAAAAGAGCATATAGCTGATACTAAGTATATTAGAAAACTACAGCCCCGGGAAGATTATATTAAGAAGAAACCATCCAAATAAGTTTCTATGAAAGTAAGATCATTTTTCCCTCCAATTTATACTATCCATTCATTAGAAGAGAAACCATAAAGATTATAACACGTGAAAATACAATAGTAACGATGCAGTATCATTTATCTTACCAAAATTGGGGCTCGAGTGACTCCACGGTTACGAATATGGAAATAAACATCCAAGTAAAAATAAAAAATAACGAGAGTAATTTGGAAAAGTACGTGAGAAATAGAATGATAGCGTTTCAAGTAATAGCTTCATAGACCGTGCAATTATAGAATATTTTTCTTTGTTCTATATGTTCTATATGTTCTTTGTTATAATAACTCAGATGGAGTCGAAACATGTCAACAGTCTGATAAAACTTGTTTTACTGTTAACAATGTTTTTATTTTACGCTTTTCAGCAATTAAAAGGAGTAAATTATTGCAAGGTGTTATAATTTGTTATATTCCTAATATACAATCAAAACTTGCATTCTTTCAATAATAAAAAATAAATAAATGGTGTTCTAAAATGAACTCCTATTATACATTTTCAGCGTTTCTTGGCAATTAAACCAAAATAGGGATTTTTATTTTCTGTAATCATTAAGGTTAAATCATATACGAGTAAACAGCACAACACAACATAATATAGTAAATAGGGTACCAGATGTCCCAAAAATGACGGGTTTATTTGAAAATTTATATTATGTTATTTCTATTTTTCTCCTATTAAATTCAAGATGTCATTCTGTGTCTCAAAATTTGCTGTTTTTTCAAGTACATTTCAGCAAACGATGCATTTATGTTGCTTGTCATTTAAAAAAAAAATTCATTTTCTAAATAGACCCGTCATTTTTGTGATACCCGCTCTATTTTCCATATTTAATAGCCCTTATTTGCCGATTTATAGCTTTTAATTATTTGAATTGAACTGTATTAATGGCTGAAATTTAGCACATATATTGATTTTTAATTTTTTTTACAAATATCGTTGGCGTTTTAATTGTCTGTGTTACATTTTAATCTCGATATTTTTCAATTAAGAGGGTATTATTGTCTTACAATGTGAAAAATTACTTTGAATATTTTTATTACATCCAGTAGTATTTATACAGAAATGTATTCATGTTTTATAAATTTTGATTCTTATATCTATTTCATTGTTATTAATTTAAAATTACTTAGCTTTATAACGTACAGGGTGTTCCAAAAGTTTAATTTACTATGAAATAGCAAAAAAGAAATAATTGACATAGATTCATACTTTGCTGCAACTTTTATTTCTACAAAAAACTTATTTGAGCATAAAAATGCAGCAAACGCTGTAATTCTATCGCCAATCGTTTTAATGAATTAGTTTCGAGATATTATAGACATGTTTGGACCCTCTGTATATGTATGTACATCTTTTTTGTGTGATGTTATCGATGAAAAAATGCAAAACTCTCTCATGAATCACATACGGAATAAATAAAAAAACTACAGGTAATTATCAAAATAATTTTAAAATTTCGAAATTAAAATGATTGATAAAAATTTGAATATCTGTATTAAAAATAAAAGAGTTAAAAATATTGTTTTTCTTTTATTGTTTCACTTTAAGCATGTTAAATCTGATTCCGGAATTTTTTTTAATCAGATTCAAATGATTTTTTAATGCAATTAATAATGTTGTTTTATGTTTTTCCTCAGTATTAGTATTCATATTTAGTAATAGAATTTAGTATGTAATTTATATTTCGAGATTTCATCATGTGTTTTTTGCATATTTGAAAATACTGCTCTATTTAACTAGAAATCCGCATGAATTTCTGATTGGGACATATATTATTGTCTAAATTTCTCTTTTGAGCGATATTAACCACAAACCGACATATTATGTCTGAATAATGCTGAATTTAATCATTTTGTGATCTTAGTTATCGATTGTTAGTCTATTTCAGGAAGGAATAGAGTTATGTCTCGAATTAAAATTGATTGCTGGTTTATTGTCAGAGTGCATTGCTTATCAGAATACTGTTGATATAAACGGATTATATCCTATCGGATTATATAGTGAGTATTTTGCAATTATTGCTGAAAGCATCGTTTCTTACTAATGAACTAGATCAACAACTGATTCATATCAAATAGGAATAAGTTAGGTGGTTCTCCCTCCGTAATGCTTTTATTGATATTGCTTTCAAATTTAAAAGTTCTAAACGAAAATAACATTACAAAAAACTAGTTGCGTAATATATAAAATAATAAACTATCAACTGTAAAATGGTAATATACGCTATTAAATTATATTATAACATTTAAATAAATATATTTTTTGTAAATTACTATTTCTTCATTATATACTTATAATTAAATATTATTTTAAAATAAGACGTTAGATTGTTTTTTTAATTGCCATAAAAGCATAGTATTTTATTATGCATAAAATATCGATGAGATAAAGCGAGAGAACGACGTAACTAACAAAGTAAAACTTTGCGATTCCTAAAAAAATATATTTCACTATATTATAACACATCAATTGTTTTATAACCACGTGTTAGATACTATTAAACATTTATACACTTAAACTGCCTTAAGACTAGAACGGCCAAAAATTTAACTCACATACACATATTTTAAACCAGTATTTTAATTTAATACTATTTAACTTAATTATTTAAGTTAGTATATTAGGATATATTTGATATATTTTATGACGAAATTTAGAGATTATATTTATTGGGTCCCTGTCAAAATGACCGAAGACCGATAACCGTCGAAATCAGACGAATTGGTGCATTGTGCAAACAAATATTCATAACAAAATTATTTTAGAACGGAACTTACTCGTGTATCGGTTCGTTGAACATGGTATCGTTCATTTAAGAATAGCAGAACTGGGGGATGAGTGGGACAAGGGATGGATGATACATTCTCAATATTTCAGGCAATAAACATTTTTTTTTTACTTGCTTCCTATCCTCATAGAAGACACTATCATAGTGTGCTTCAGAACCAAAAGCAAGACCACATGGCTGTTTTCAATTTCCTTCAAAGTTGCATATCCTTAAAAACTTTGCTTAAAAGTAATTTTTTTTATATTTGAAGTTGTTTACATATTTTATGCATTATAAACAATTAAGATATGTTATAGTTACTTATTTCAAGGCTCAATATTGGTAATTAAAATGAATGAATATTAACCATTGTGATAAAATAATTTCTGAGACAAAATGGCTGACAAATGAATATATGCATTATGGGGATGATTGGGGCATTTCAAATGGGGATGAATGGGACTGCTTCATTCATCCCTAGAGGATACTGAATTTTTTTTTGTTAACTAAATAATATTATATAAGTTGATAAATTAATAATTTATGTGAATTATTCTTTTAACATTTCTCCTCATTGTAGCCAACGTCGTCTTCAGCCATGAGATGTTTCTGTTTATGGGCCTTTAAAGGCAAAGCTGAGATCAGTCCAAGATGATTGGCTGAAAAATAATCTTGAAGAGCATATTACAATTTATAACCTTTCAGATTTTGCCAAGGAGGCATTTTTGTAGCTTTTAGTACTAGCAACATAAACATAACCAGTGGTTTTAGGAAAACTGTCATTTTTCTTTTTAACAGCAATACATTCACTGAAACGGATTTTATTCCAGCTTTTGCGACTGACAGACCACATTTAGAACATTTTAGACAGACCACATTAATTGTGTTACTGATATTTTCACACTTTAATTTTGTAATTCATTAAAATTTCAGTTAAATTATGTAATTATAAATTACAGTTTTTTAATGCATAATTAACTGTGTTTTCACTTCTTAGATTACTAACACTGATATATAACAGACATATAAGATCATATATTAGAAAAATAATTACATATAAGTTTATAATTATAAATTTTAATTTGGTATCATTGAATACAGAGAGGACAATATTTGTGTCCCATCCATCCCTGCTGTAGGGATGATTGGGACAGAGAGGAACATTTTTTAAATTTCATAGTATATATTTCTGTGTAATAATAATCTTGAATAAATATTGTGCATAAGATGCAGACAAACACCTAATATATGAAATGCGATCTATAACTTATTAACTATATATATATTAATAACTTAAATATTAAGATATAAGATATATATTTAATATATAAAATTAAGAAATATAAAAAATTTAATATATAAAATTAAGATATATATTTAATATATAAGATATTAATAACTTAAATAAAATATTTAAAATAAATATTTTTGTGAAAATGCCCCATTCATCCCCTATCTTCCCTATATATTTCAGTTATGTCGTATTTCTTTTATTCTCATTGCTTCCAGACTTCCGGCTTTTCTCAAGGCAAATAAACATATTTTGAACAAAATCATAAATCAAATGAATACGTTAGACCGGGGCACGTTTACGCAGTGCACTTTTTCCAAAACGAGTTATAACTGGCGCGCCACCAGTCAAGGCAGATTGATGCTGCTCCCTAGTGGGTATTCTCACAAGTTTTTGAGCGTCAGTCGAGCTTCGGTCTAGCATGCAGAAAGGATAACCTGTTTTCTGTCGAGGTGAGTAAATTTTGTGTTGAACTTATTGAAACTTATTGTGAACTAATAATACTTAGTTAAGGATAAACAAATATATGAACATTAGCAGAATTTTATTATTTTTTGAGAACTGTATTTGTATGAACAGAAATGTTATTAATTTTTGTTGCACGTTAAAAATAAATCCAAACATGGCGACGGGGCACGTTTACGCCTTGACGACGGGGCACGTTTACGCATTGACATCGGGGCACCTTTACGCACGTTCTTATTGCGTAAACATGCCCCTGAAGCTTTTTTTCACCGTACTGTCTCAAACATTTTTAGTATTTTCAGGCTATTTAGTTTTGCGAATCATCATTTAATGTTTAATTGAGTAACAGATTCGTCTCTTCTAGCTTACAATCCTATAATTCTGTCTTCATGCTTGTTCAGCTTTAATTTTATAGACTATTCAGCCTGTAATAAATTTTCTTTATTTTACAGATGGTATGACATTATGTTCAAAAAACTAACAGAATCAAGTTAGATGTCAAAATAATGAAAAATGCCGTTCTGCAAGTGAGACGTGGTCAAAACACTATTCGAGGAGCTGCCAAACTTTATGGATTGAATGACAATACAGTGAGTAACTACTGCAAAAATTGGGCTAACCTGCGTAACGAGGACCTGAAAACACACAATGAGAATGAAAATGTAAGTTGAAACTTTCCTATAACATTAAACAGTAGTTTTAACTTGTTTTGTTTATGAAACCAACATAGAATACCAAATACAAATTTAATAGTTCACACTTATAAACTTTTAAATAATATGCAAAGCCGTTTTTGTTAATTAAAATCCTCCCCCGCCCTCACCGTTATTTGAATACCGATTAAAAAATAAATAGGTTACTAATTTCGTATTGTGTTCGTTTGTGCAGGTGTTCGAGTCTAACCAAGAAAAATTGCTTTTGGAATGCTTTCTAAAATCTTCCGATATATATTTTGACCTTTCGCCTAAAGAAGTAAGACGATTTGCATATACATATGCTGTAGCTTGTAACAGAAAAATACCTTAGTCTTGGACCGACAATGGAATGGAATGGCAAGGCCGGATTGGCTTACTTCTTTCATAAAACGACATAACAAACTCTCGATTAGGTCTCCTTAAGCTACGAGCTTAGCTCGAGCCCCAAGTTTCAATCGAACTAATGTGTCGATATTTTTTGATAATCTGACAACTGCCATAAAAATACATAAGGCTGGGCCTGCTGACATTTGGAATGAAGACGAAACAGGAGTAACGACGGTTCAAAAGCCCGACAGAGTCATTGGACGTAAAGGGTTTCGACAAACAGGGAAAATGACTTCGAGTGAAAGAGGAACTGTAGTAACAGTGGACATCTCAATCAGTGGTGCCGGGACATATATTCCCCCATTCATTGTTTTTCCTAGGGTCAACTTTAAGGAACACTTTCTGAGAGATGACCCTGTAGGCAGTGCTGGAGATACTAACCCATCGGGATGGATGATGGAACACAACTTTTTAAAATTCGCTAAGCATTTTGTGGCCCATGTCAGGTGTTCCACCTCAAAACCATGCCTCCTGATTTTAGATAATCACGAGTCCCACTTGTCTGCCGATTTATTGGACTATTTTAAAGACAATGGAGTGACGCTACTATCATTTCTGCCACACTGCAGTCATAACTGCAGCCTCTTGATCGCAGTGTTTTTGGGCCACTCAAAAAATACATTAACACTGCATGCTATTCATGGATGGCTAGTAACAAACACCCAATGACAATTCATGACATTCCTTTAATTTTGGCATCAACTTTACACCTAGTAGTTACTCCAACAAACATAATGGCTGGATTTAAAGTGATATTTTCTGAGGCTGCTTTCGTACCATCGTACGTGACTGACAGACCAGAACGAACATCGCCCTCTACTAATAGGCCTACTAACGCCTCTGGCACTGCAGCAGAAGTCTCTGAGACTTATATGCCTATCGATCCTTCAAGTATTTCTCCCAGTAGGCTTTCCGGTTCGTCACATGTCGACTACCTAACACCTGAACAACAACTGAAACCATTTGAAAAGGCAGGACCACGGCGTGTCACCAAGAAAGGGAAGAAAAAGAGGAAATCCGCAATCCTAACTGATATTCCGGTTAAAGAAGCCCTCAGACAAGAGCAGTTAGAAGCGAAAAAGAAAAAAAATTATGACACAACAAAACAAAAAGAAGAAATTACGTAAAAATTTACTAGTTTCTATGGACGCAGAACAAGAAGACAGCATAAGAAAAAGTATGAAACCAAAACTTGCAAAAGGGAAAAAGTTAGTACACTCTGGAAAAAAGCAAATAGTGAATGAATCTGATGACGAAGATGAAAACTGTGTGCGTATTTATTGTTTGAAATCATAAAAAGGACAAGACTGGGTTGAATGTCTTAAATGCAAAAGGTGGCCCCATGCCAAGTGGTGTGAAAAGGAAATAGTTTATTTTTCGTTTGTAAAATCTATAAGATTGATGATGAAGATGACTAAATAGTTTCTGATTTGAATTAGAAACAGCCCCATGTTTTCAGTTTAGCCTATAAAATGTTCTTTAATTAATTCTCTTTATTATTTTATTTTTAAACAGTGTTTTAAATTCTAAATAGAACATTTCAATTTGATTAAATATTTATTTCACTTATAATATAATATAATATAATGATAAGACATGAATAACACAAATAGGGCAACAAATTTTGATTTTATTAACTATAAACAGTATAAAAAAAACACCTAAACGTCTACCCTACCACATTTTATTAAATACATTTTCTGTGTTCATTTCAATTCAAATAAAATTCTTATTAAGAGCATCATGTGTCTAGAAAACTGAATCTCATCAAAAAGTCACCTGCAAAAAATGCAGCCAAGTCTCATAACTCATTTACCGTAAAAAGTACTGAGATCGTATAAAGCCAAGTTTAACTATCTTATTAACTCTGACATTTTCATTCACGAATCACTCCTAGTCTCTACATCTTTAGTTAATTATTATTTTGTGACTTGGCAATTACGCAGCACAGGGAAGTTATTACACCTTACTATGTTATGGGATGGAATGGGATAATTTAATTAAGGCAAATTATATACATACAGGGAAGTTATTACACCTTAATATGTTATAGTATTATTTGATTAAGACTAACTATATACATCATAATCTCGTGCTACGTAATTTCCAAGTCACAAAATAATAATTAACGAAAGATGTAGAGACTAGGAGTGATTTGTGAATAAAAATTTCAGAGTTAATAAGATAGTTAAACTTGGCTTTATACGATCTCAGTACTTTTTACGGTAAATGAGTTACGAGACTTGGCTGCATTTTTTACAGGTGACTTTTTGATGAGATTTCACTTCTTTTTGTAAGTAATCCTCCTTTTCTTGATTTTGGGTTCTTTTTGGAGATCATCCACTGATTTTCGACGAAGTAACCTTAAAGGAATTTCAGGTATTTCAGGTAACTAGGCAAGCACTAAATTATGGGAGGGGGGGTCAAAAGTACTCTCAACTGCTTCCAGGAAAGGTGCTATCCATCTGAGATATTACTCGCAGCCTAGATACTTGATATTTAGCACAAAAGTACTGTTTAGGATAAAATTTAGGATAAAATGAAATTTTCAATATATCAAACTATATTTGATTTTTCGAAACTATATTTGATTTTTCGAAGTTCTTTTTTTCTTTTTTTTCGGATTTTTAAATTTTTTCTTATTTCGTATCCTAAACCCTACTTTTCTGCCAAATGTCAAGCTGGTAGGACTACAAAATTGAATTATATTCAAACCTTCAACTTTTTATATATTTATTGATTTTTCGATTTTATTTCTAAGTTTCCTGATTGTCATGGCAATATAGTAATTCTTTGATTCGTCTTCTTAGGATCATTTAAATTTAATTTAAAGATAAATCAAGATAATCTTAGAGTCCCCATGATTTTATTTAGAAAGGACTATCAAGCCATAAACAGCCAGTAATGTCGGGAGGAGAGCGATAAGATTTTTTTGGTGCTAACATCATTTAACAATCCAGATTTCATATGCAAATTAAATAGAGTATAACCTGTGAAAGAAAACAAACATGTCTATAAAGGAACCACCCATAACGTAGCCGGTCTATAGCGGAACTTTTCTATACCGAAATTCGTAAACAAAAAGAAAAAACAGCATAATCCGGGGAAAAAAAACATAAAACAATTACGGGCGGTGTACTAACTAATAGGACAATTATCTTAAAACTCATGTTTCTAGAACTACAAAATCGAATTGTTTTCGAATTTTCGATTTTTTACAGATATTTAGATTTTTCGATTTTATTTTCTAATTTTACAAATTTTTAAAAGTTTCTTTTTTGAATAGTAAATATTACCTTTACACTACATTTTAAGTCTCTAACAAGATCGAATTATTTTCAATTTTTGATTTTTTTCGAATTTTGTTTTCGAATTTTCCGGATTTTTTAATTTTTCCTTATTTTGTATCCTAAATACTACCTTTATTCCGAATTCCAAGTTTCTAGTGCAACAAAGTCGGATTATTTTCAAATTTTTGATTTTTTTCGATTTTTTTGATTTTTTGATTTTTTTTTCGGTTTTTATTGTGTTTTTTATTTTTTTTTTTCTAAATTCTAAACATTACCTTAACACCAAATTTTAAATTTCTACGACTTCAAGATCGTATTATTTTCAATTTTCAATTTTGTTGGAATTTGTTGAATTTTCGAATTTTCTGGATTTTATAATTTTTTTTTCTTTGTAGCCTAAACACTACCTTTATTTCAAATTTCAAGTTTCTAGGCCTACGGGATCCACCTAATCTTTTTGATGACGCGTGAGTGAGTGAGTGACAAAAAATCGAAACTTTCAGTTCATATATCGTTTGCACTAGAAAAGACAGAAATGTGAAAATTTAAATTTTGGTCTTATTTGCCACATCTATACTAATATTATAAAGCAGTAAAGATTGTTTTTTTGTTTTTTTTTGTTTGTTTGTTTGTTTGTAGGGGGTAATCTCTGGAACTACTGAAGCGATTTGAAAAGTGATGGTTGCAAATTGATGGTGACAATCCCTACTCCAACACAGGCTATATTTTATTTCGGGGCCACTACCCCCAGGGGGGTGCAGGAGAGAAAAACGTTCTAAAATTTAAATTTTTTTATACTGAAGGTATTAGAAACATGAAATCTGGCATGGTAGTTACTTATAAGACAAAAATGCTCTCTAAGAACAAATTCTAAAAAAATCGAAATTTAAAAGAGTGAGATGAGCGAAAAGCGGTCTAAAAACATTCTAAATTACAATTTCTATGGAATCTCTGGAACTACAGAACCGTTTTCAAAAGTGATGGTGGCAAATTGATGGTGACAGTCCCTGCTCCAACATAGACTATATTTTATGTCGGTGTCACTACCCCCAGGGTGGTGCAGGGGCGGAAAACGTTCTAAAATTTCAATTTTTTTTATACTGAAGGTGTTAGAAACGTGAAATTTGTCATAGTAGTTACTTATAAGATGTAAATGCTCTCTAAGATTAAATTCTAAAAAAAATCGAAATTTAAAAGGGTGAGATGAGCTAAAAGCGTTATAAAAACATTCTAAATTGCCATTTCTATGAAATCTCTGGAACTATACAACCGATTTCAAAACCAATGGTGGCAAATTGATGGTGACAATCCCTACTCCGACATAGGGTATATTTTATGTCGGTGCCACTAACCCCAGGGGGATGCAGGAGCGAAAAATGTTCGAAAATTGCAACTTTTTTTATACTGAAGGAGCTAGAAATTTGAAATTTGGCATTGTAGTTACTTATAAGATGTAAATGCTCTCTAAGAATCAATAAAAGAAAATTCGAAATTTAAAAGGGTGAAATGAGCGAAAAGCATTCCAAAATCATTCTAAATTACAATTTCTATGGAATATCTGGAACTACAGAACCGATTTCAAAAGTGATGATGGCAAATTGATGGTGACAATCCCTGCTCTAACTTCCTGTTTAATAAAAAGCTATGCGTTATTGACGACTGGGTTTTTCACTAATCGTTGCCACAGATTAATCTCGGAAAATGAAACATTTGAAGTTACTGAAAAAATTAATAGCTCGAAAAGTATTTTTCAGAAAATTGTTCGACAAACTGCGTTTAAAAGGTAAAAAATTGTATTTTTCTTGATATAAATTTCAAATCTAATGATTATGCCGTTTTTCAAATATTGAATTTCAAAAATTACCAAATTTCACAATGGAATACCATAGCGAAACTTTCACGCGTAAAAAGATAATGATAAGGGCGATTTGTCCTGACGTGTATATTGGCTATCGCACGAGTCTCAAATTATAGTAGCCTTATTATTCTGTTAAAATATAAAAGTAAATTATGAAATGTCAATATTTTGTTTGATTAAAGGTTCGTTAAGAGAAATTGACCAGCGTAGCGGGCGTAGCTTGCTAGTACTCTATATAAACGAAGTTTCTGGTTTTGGGCATACACCAGCTCAAAGCTAAGGGGAGGTCAAAAGTGAATTGCTTCCAGAAAAGGATGCTTACGGCTGTGCTCTCTCGACTTGGCGAAAGCACTGCCGTGCCTCCAGATACAAAATTAAAAATTCAGGAAAATTCCAACAAATCAATCTTTTTTCAATTTTTTTTTTCGATTTTTTCAATTTTTCGAATTTTTTTTTTATTTTCTGGATTTTTAAATTTTTTTTTCTATCCTGAGTACTACCTATATTTCAGATTTCAAGTTTTTAGTTCTACAAAATCGAATTATTTTCAAATTTTCGATGTTTTTCGATTTTTCCAATTTTTATTTTCGGTTTTTATTGTGTTTTTATTTTTTCCTTATTCTGAATTCCAAACACTACCTTTACGCCGAATTTTAAGTTTCTAAGGTTAAAAGATCAAATTATTTTCAGTTTTTCAATTTTTTTCGAATTTTTCGAATTTTTGATTTTTTTTTATAGAATTTTCTGGATTTTTTTAATTTATTTCTTTTTTTGTATCCTAAATACTACCTTTATTCCAAATTTCAAGTTTCTAGCGCTATAAAATCGAATTGTTTTCAAATTTTCGATGTTTTTCCATGTTTTTCGATTTTTAATTTTATTTTCGATTTTTATTGTGTTTTTAATTTTTTCTTATTTTAAATTCCAAACACTACCTTTACGCCGAATTTTAACTTTCTAATGCTAAAAGATCTAATTATTTTCATTTTTTCAATATTTTTCGAATTTTTCGATTTTTTTAATTTTTGTTTCGAATTGTCTGGTTTTTTTTTTAATTTTTTCTCTTTCTGTATCGTAAATACTACCTTTATTCCAAATTTGATGTTTCTAGCGCAACAAAATCGAATGGTCTTCAAATTTTCTTTTTTTTTTCGATTTTTTCTATTTTTTTAATTTTGCTTTCGATTTTTTTGGTGTTTTTGATGTTTTCTGTTTCTGGATGCTAAACACTACCTTCACACCAAATTTTAAGTTTCTAAGAATACAAGATCGTATTATTTTCAATTTTCAATTTTGATGGAATTTGTTGAATTTTTGAATGTGTTTTTTTCGAATTTTCCGGATTTTGTAATTTTTCCTTTCTTTGTATCCTAAACACTAACCTTTTTCCAAACGTCAAGTTTCTAGGGCTACGGGATCTACCTAAACCTTTTGATGACGCGTGAATGAGTGAGTGAGTGACAAAAAATCGAATGTTTGAGTTCATATATCGTCTGAACTGGATAAGACAGAAACTTGTAATTTTAAATTTTGGTTCTGTGTGCCAAATACTCTAGAAAAACAAAGTTCCGGGTTTTTGGGAAACTCCAGCGCAGAGATATTGGGGGGGGGGGGGTCAAAAGTGCCCTAAGTTGCTTCCAGTAAAGGATGCTTAGGGCTGTGCTCTCTCGACTTGGCGGAGGCACTGCCGTGCCTCCAGAAAGAAATCTAGAAGAAAACTTCTTTTATAAGAAAAGTCGAGAACTAGAATTTTTTTTATAATAGCTATATCTTGCTCAATCGTGGAATATTGGCATACAGATTTGCCACAACACTAGGATTGTTAAATTTTAATATTGCACCCATATTGGCAAGAAGTACTGCACTTTTCCGTTGCTAATAGGTTCAATGTAAGTCCAATATTTTTAAGTGTTTTCGATGAATGTTACATTAAAGAAATACGCGACTCTAAAGAATTAATATAAACAGACTTGTTTGTTACTAGGGTATATTGGAATTTATATATTGCGTTCTTTTAACCCTTCGAATACTGAAGTCTAAAATCGCAATAGCAATCAAAATACGGCAGACGCCCGAACGCTGATATACTGATTGGAGATTTTTCTCCACTTTTCTTCTTCCTGCCTACTCGCCAGCAGCACAGTAAGAAGGCAGCTATCTTCGAAAGTGGAACCTTCCTGAGATCACTAGTACAAATGTCTCCCCAATCGTTGATTGCATTAATAGTTACTTGCAACAATAGTTGGCTTTAGGGTGGAACGAAAAAACTTTTTTTTAAATTTCAAAATGCTATAGTTTCTAAAAGTTACCTTCGATCAAAATAAAGACGGAAATTAAATATTAGCGTAATTGGATTATGTTTTCAGGTGCCGCAAGAAGGGTAAACTTTAGGTTTTTATTAAAATTTTGGCAATTTTCGCAGTTATGTAAAAAAAAATAATAATAACAATTTCAATATGCTATAGTTTTCAAAAGTTGCTTTTGGTTCAAATAAAGACGTAAATTAACTATCAGCGTAATTGGATTATGTTTAGAGGTGCCGCAAGAAGGGCAAACTTTAGGTTTTTATTAAAATTTTGACAAATTTCGCAATATATGTTTCGCAATATAGGTTTTTTTCATTAGGCTATAAATTGTCTTTTAAATCAGTTTTAATCAGTTTTACATATTTTTAATCAGAAAACATGGTATACTTACTGCGTAATACATTTTAATTGCAAAAATAATGAAATATAAATAGTATATAATGAGGTAGAAACAGAACAAAGCTCAGAAGAGAACACTATACTATCCCAATTTTTTTAGTGTCTCTACGTCCAGTGTCTCTGAAACCTCAAGTAATCAAAATCATAGTCAAATGCTCATGAAATTGCGATTTGTGGCTTCTACTTGCGATCGAACTTGAGTATCAGACAAAATTGCTGCAACAATTCCAAGCGCCGTTCTGCAGGATATTGGTCTGATTTGTGATGAAGAAAGAAGTATGACAGAAATGTATTGACAGAATGAAAATTAGATGAGAACAAATAAAGAACCAAAAAAGATATGTAGAAGAAACTGTAAAACTAGTTACAGAAAGTAATTGTTTTTTTATATAAGAAAAGACAAGACTATTGTGCAAGAGAAGAAAGGAACTAAGTATTACAAAATAACTGTTATCGAAGAACATATATCATTTGTTCCAGAAATTGGATCAAAATTTTCAAGACACGTAAAACCGATTTCTGCACTGAAAAGGTACAAAAGACAACATAATGACATTTTTAAATGGCAACAACCAAAACTTAAACATTGCTGCAATTGGATATGATGAAACTGCCTCGAACACTGGATTGAATAATGGTGCGATTACTTTATTGGAAAAATAATTATGAAAGCCAGTGCAGTGCTTGATTTGTCTGTTTCATGCAAATGAACTACCCGTTCGTCATCTATTCTTTCCTAGATGGAAAAACTAAAAATCCAAATGAATTTGGAGTGAAAAAAAGGAAACTACTGGAAAAATGTTATGAACTTCCAGTGACTGAGTTTTCACCTATTGAAAATTGCTAAAATTTAAGGATAATTTAAGTATGGACCAAATATATTTCTTGTAACACAATCTCTGTTAGAAGTTGCTCTGTCTATGTTCATCTGAAGTTGATTTGTCTAAGAAGAAACCAGAAATAATTTGTCATTCACCATGGTTTACCTTCTCAAATAGAATAATTCGCTTGTACGTGGGAACAGAATATCCATCACAAAATATCCAAATACTGACTTTTAAAAATATATGCAACTGTTTGGTTTAACATACAGTTGAAACCATCTTCTATCTATGGACGAAGCCCTTGTGAAAACGTGTCAGCTATTTGTGTTACCTCAATTACACTTCTAAAAATGTAATTGTTCCAATCAGCCAAAGCAATGCATACTTTGCTGCACATGAAAATGTACTCCATTGTATGCTATCAGGTGATAGAAGTCATTAAGGAGTTTGCATTACGCCGAATAGTAAAAGTAGGGGCTGGAAATGAAGTTGGCATCAGAATTTTTTTAATTCCTGTATGTATAAACTTTGATGTCAAGGATTATATTCATATGATTCAATGGCGTGATGTTAAAGTAACATAACCTCCTATGACGTTGTATATTGCTGACGACAAACTAAAGCAGTAAATAAAGCAAGCAGAAGAACCTGATCATGAGAGTTAACATAAATGTTTCCCTATATCACACACAAGCAGTTAAAAGGATTGTTAAATTAGTTACCGAGTCATTCTTGTCAATTTGCAGCACTTCTGCAAGAGATACATTGATAAAAATCAAAATAAATTTTCAAAAGATCATGCCAAAATTTGAAAAAAAAAAAATTCCAATCTGCCAGTGTGATTATTATGGACCATGTGTGATTAAAATGGACATTAGAGAAAAATTACAGTTTCTTAAAAATAACGTTTTGCCTTTAAAAACAATATAAAGTCCAACCTCTTTGAACAGACACCCTTATATACGGTCACCCCTCTCTTACGGCCAAATTAAAATTTCTCAGCGAACATTAACCTATAGGTATAACTAACAACCAATCTCCTGCAGTCACCTCATTTTTTTCATACATTTTTTTGGGATCACATAGGTGTCCGTTTATCAGAGTCAGTTCAGTTGTTTCACTCTTTTAAAGTTTTTCAAAATAAGTGTGATTTGTTTAACTAAGATACGATAATTAAAGATTGCATTTCTTTCATTTCAATGTAGTACTATAAGAATATGTTACTGTTAAATTAATGAAAATTAATATGGTGAAAATCGCTAAATTCTACAAAATCTGTAATGGCATCTAAAAATTCGTAATACATATAATGTGCAAGTTTTCTTCAAAACTATCATATTTTGAATATTCTGTTTATAAAATCTATACTAATAAAAGAAAGTTTCGCTCTGTGTGTGTGTGTCTGTTGGCGATGGCTAGGAAAATTTAGCCCACCTAGAAGGCTGCAAATTTAGATTTAGGTAGCCAAACCCTCTCCTGGTGCATCATTACTTCAGAATTTTAATATTTTAATTACTTTCTGAAATATTAATTAAAATGCACAAAGCACTCTCATTAAAAATACGCTTTTATTCTCTTGGGTTGGTTGGTTCACTGGTTGGTTGCATCGATTCTTCACAGAAGTAATTAAATAAACCAGAGTAGCGATGCAAAAATAAGGATTTCAAAGGAAATAGTGGTCGCACGGCTCTGCCGTTACAAACATACAACCGTGCACACGTAGCGCCATCCGCCGACGCGAAACTGAAAGTGTCATTAACGCAGAACTGATACAACTGTCCTACTCGAGCGCCATCACCATCTATTTGAAACATTTTATAGGGACGTTTTTCGTTAGAATTCTTT
Organism: Maratus michaelseni; assembly: GCA_963931845.1. Lineage (NCBI taxonomy): Eukaryota > Metazoa > Arthropoda > Arachnida > Araneae > Salticidae > Maratus > Maratus michaelseni. Next base: position 8,344,970 of record OZ007586.1, read on the forward strand.
GGATGAAAGTCGAGTGTTTCATGAATTACTGTTTTTTTTCAGCTAAATATTAATATTTTCACACAAAAATTATACCCATGCTTAGGAAACATTTTTTTAATACTCATAAAAATTTGGATAATAAGATTTTTTTTTTTAAACATTAAATAAAAAATTAGAACACTTATAACAGGCAATTTTGTCACTACAAATTGCCAATTCTTAAGTTCTTGCTTGACCTGCGGATAGTTTAGCGAGAATTCTTGAAAATTTCTATTGCAAATTTATTAATATTAATATTTTATATCTATATTAATAAAACAAAGTTTCGCTCTATGTGTGTGTCCGTGTGTGTGTCTGTGTGTGTGTCTGTTGGCGATGGCTAGCAAAATCTAGCCCACCTACAAGTCTGGAAATTTAGGTGTGGATAGTCCAAGGTCTCGCAATGTGCACCTGAGCCTCAGAATTTTAATATTTTTATAATTAGCCTAGATATTAATTAGATTCTCATTAACCATCGCTTCTAAAATGTCCTCTTTTAAATCAAAATGGCGAAAGAAACGAACTGGCGCGTTGGATTTGCAAGCGGAAATGAATAAAATCGAAATTATTTTACTAATTAGCGAATTTTAAGAAAACTAATTGAGATATCAATTTGAAAATTTATGAGCATATGTAAAAAAAAATATTCTGTATCTGAATATGTGATTTTTGAAAAATTCGGTTTGTAATTTTTTTTTTATTTATGCAAAAAAACTGCCAAAAATCTGCCGGCTTCAGTGAAAACGATCCGAGAAAGTTTCGGACAGGGATCTGCTTTCATTAAAAACTGAACTACAAAGAGATCTGTTTCTCGGGCCGAACCCTCCATTTAGTTTGCGAAAATGAAAGGAAATATTTGCCAATTTTTACTAATGAACAAAAATTCAGGTAACTAATTAAGATATAGATTTGAAATTGATGTCGGGAAGGGGTGTCATCTGCCGGCTATTTTAGCGTAGCGTCTTCGTTATGTTCTAATTATCAGAAAAATGTAATTATTTTTTAATGATCGCGTTAATGTAGGTGACGGTGGTTCTCTTGAACAAATTATTCATTATATTTGCGGGTATGGGGAGGGAAGGGGTTAACGCCTTTCTCTGAGACTGCAATTATCTCGTGCCCGTTCAACGCCGGGCGGGTTAGCTAGTCTATACTAATAAAAGAAAGTTTCGCTCTGTGTGTGTGTCTCTGTGTGTGTGTCTGTTGGCGATGGCTAGGAAAATTTAGCCCACCTAGAAGGCTGGAAATTTAGATTTAGGTAGTCCAAACCCTCTCCTGGTGCAACATTACTTCAGAATTTTAATATTTTAATTACTTTCTGAAATATTAATTAAAATGCACAAAGCACTCTCATTAAAAATACGCTTTTATTCTCTTGGGTTGGTTGGTTCACTGGTTGGTTGCATCGATTCTTCACAGAAGTAAACCAGCGTAGCGATGCAAAAATAAGGATTTCTAAGGAAATAGTGGTCGCACGGCTCTGCCGTTACAAAGATACAGCCGTGCACACGTAGCGCCATCTGCCGACGCGAAACTGAAAGTGTCATTAACGCAGAAGAACTGATACAACTGTCCTACTCGAGCGCCATCACCATCTATTTGAAACATTTTAGAGGGACGTTTTTCGTTAGAAATATTTGGATAAAAGTCGAGTGTTTCATGAATTACTGTTTTTTTTTTTTTTTTTTTTTTTTTTTTTCAGCTAAATATTAATATTTTCACACAAAAATTATACCCATGTTTAGGAAACATTTTTTTAATACTCATAAAAATTTGGATAATAAGATTGTTTTTTTAAAACATTAAATAAAAAATTAGAACACTTCTAACAGGCAATTTTGTCACCACAAATTGGCAATTCTTAAGTTCTTGCTTGAGCTGCGGATAGTTTAGCGAGAATTCTTGAAACTTTCTATTGCAAATTTGTTATTATTAATATTTTATATCTATATTAATAAAAGAAAGTTTCGCTCTATGTGTGTGTCCGTGTGTGTGTCTGTGTGTGTGTCTGTTGGCGATGGCTAGCAAAATCTAGCCCCCCTAGAAGTCTGGAAATTTAGGTGTGGATAGTCCAAGGTCTGGCGATGTGCACCTGAGCCTCAGAATTTTAATATTTTGATAATTATATTAGATTTTAATTAGATTCACATTAACCATCGCTTCTAAAATGTCATCTTTTAAATCAAAATGGCGAAAGAAACGAACTGGCGCGTTGGATTTGCAAGCGGAAATGAACAAATTCGAAATTATTTTACTAATTAGCGAATTTTAAGAAAACTAATTGAGATATCAATTTGAAAATTTCTGAGCATATGTAAAAAAAATATTCTGTGTCTGAATATGTGATTTTTGAAAAATTTGGTTGGTATTTTTTTTTAATGCAAAAAACTGTCAAAAATCTGCCGGCGGCAGTGAAAACGATCCGAGAAAGTTTCAGACAGGGATCTGCTTTCATTAAAAACTGAACTACAAAGAGATCTGTTTCTCGGGCCGAACCCTCCATTTAGTTTGCGAAAATGAAAGGAAATAATTGCCAATTTTTACTAATGAACAAAAATTTAGGTAACTAATTAAGATATAGATTTGAAATTGAGGTCGGGAAGGGGTGTCATCTGCCGGCTATTTTAGCGTAGCGTCTTCGTTATGCTCTAATTATCAGAAAAATGTAATTATTTTTTTAATGATCGCGTTAATGTAGGTGACGGTGGTTCTCTTGAACAAATTATTCATTATATTTGCGGGTATGGGGAGGGATGGACCTACAGACAGGTTAACGCCTTTCTTTGAGACTGTAATTATCTCGGGCCCGGGCAACGCCGGGCGGGTTAGCTAGTCTATACTAATAAAAGAAAGTTTCGCTCTGTGTGTGTATCTGTGTGTGTCTGTGTCTGTTGGCGATGGCTAGGAAAATTTAGCCCACCTAGAAGGATGGAAATTTAGATTTAGGTATTCCAAACCCTCTCCTGGTGCAACATTACCTCAGAATTTTAATATTTTAATTACTTTCTGAAATATTAATTAAAATGCACAAAGCACTATCATTAAAAATACGCTTTTATTCTCTTGTTCACCAGTTGGTTGCATCGATTCTTCACAGAAGTAATTAAATAAACCAGAGTAGAGATGCAAAAATAAGGATTTCTAGGGAAATAGTGGTCGCAAGACTCTGCCGTTACAAACATACAACCGTGCACACGTAGCGCCATCTGACGACGCGAAACTGAAAGTGTCATTAACGCAGAAGAACTGATACAACTGTCCTACTCGAGCGCCATCACCATCTATTTGAAACATTTTAGAGGGACGTTTTTCGTTAGAAATCTTTGGATAAAAGTCGAGTGTTTCATGAATTACTGTTTTTTTTTTTTTCAGCTAAATATTAATATTTTCACACAAAAATTATACCCATGCTTAGGAAACATTTTTTTTAATACTCATAAAAATTTGGATATTAAGATTTTTTTTTAAAAAACATTAAATAAAAAATTAGAACACTTCTAACAGGCAATTTTGTCACTACAAATTGGCAATTCTTAAGTTCTTGCTTGAGCTGCGGATAGTTTAGCGAGAATTCTTGAAACTTTCTATTGCAAATTTATTAATATTAATATTTTATACTATATTAATAAAAGAAAGTTTCGCTCTATGTGTGTGTCCGTGTGCGTGTCTGTGTGTGTGTCTGTTGGCGATGGCTAGCAAAATCTAGCCCACCTAGAAGTCTGGAAATTTAGGTGTGGATAGTCCAATGTCTGGCCATGTGCACCTGAGCCTCAGAATTGTAATATTTTGATAATTAGACTAGATATTAATTAGATTCACATTAACCATCGCTTCTAAAATGTCATCTTTTAAATCAAAATGGCGAAAGAAACGAACTGGCGCGTTGGATTTGAAAGCGGAAATGAACAAATTCGAAATTATTTTACTAATTAGCGAATTTTAAGAAAACTAATTGAGATATCAATTTGAAAATTTCTGAGCATATGTAAAAAAAAATATTCTGTATCTGAATATGTGATTTTTGAAAAATTCGGTTGTAATTTTTTTTTATTTATGCAAAAAACTGTCAAAAATCTGCCGGCGCTAGTGAAAACGATCCGAAAAAGTTTCAGACAGGGATCTGCTTTCATTAAAAACTGAACTACAAAGAGATCTGTTTCTCGGACCGAACCCTCCATTTAGTTTGCGAAAATGAAAGGAAATAATTGCCAATTTTTACTAATGAACAAAAATTTAGGTAACTAATTAAGATATAGATTTGAAATTGAGGTCGGGAAGGGGTGTCATCTGCCGGCTATTTTAGCGTAGCGTCTTCGTTATGTTCTAATTATCAGAAAAATGTAATTATTTTTTTAATGATCGCGTTAATGTAGGTGACGGTGGTTCTCTTGAACAAATTATTCATTATATTTGCGGGTATGGGGAGGGAGGGGGTTAACGCCATTCTCTGAGATTGTAATTATCTCGGGCCCGGGCATCGCCGGGCGGGTTAGCTAGTATATGTATATTATGTTATTAATGAAGAAAAGAGCTTTTTTTAAAAAAGGCAATTTTTATCGTTTTTTCATAGAAAAGTCATTTTTGAAGCTCTTTGCGGCACCTGAAAATATTTTAGTACAGCAACAAAATTTTATATTCTTCATTCTAATCCCAAAAGTCAACTTTTGCCGACTATAGCAAATTTCTAACTGAAAAAAAAAATAATTAACCATTATTTTCGTTCCCTATTGGAAATTTCCGAGGTGGAGAAAATGGAACACCCTTTACTCAGGCGCTCTGACCGTCTGTCAGTAGTTTGATTGGTCGGGCGTCTTGGGCGATTTAGTAGCAAAAGGGTTAATAAGAGCTTTTAATTCCCGTACAGATTTGAAGAGCTTGGATGTACAACGTGGTAACCGGCTATTTTATTTTATTTTCATGTAAAATTATTTAATTGTATCCTGGCTTGCTCTTTTAATGTAAAATATTTATTTGTTACTCCAATAAATGCCATCATAATCAAAGACACATATTTCATAAGTGCAAAGTGTTTCGTTATTAAAATTCAATAAGTTCAATAAAATAAAATTTATCGGACACAAAAAATGCTGTGGAACAAGTCTGCTTCATTAGAAGAAGCAATACAACTAGTTTTGGATGTAGTTATCTTTAGAAAACTTGAATATCTCGAAATTAGTATTTTGTTAGTGATCTTGTTCGGACTCTTCAATAATGTTTTTTATGTAGTACAGAAAACTAACGTCATGCTTTGAAGAGGTAAATTTATGATCATAAAAAAAATGTGATTATAAAAAATAAAATTGATTCAATTTCTGTGCCTAAAATTATTTACGGGTCTTTTCTTTTTTTGCCTACCTGGTACTCTAGTTTTTTTTTAATTGTTTTAATTTTGAAAAATTTTTTGGCGATTTGATACAACGAAAAATTGGTAAAAGTAAAAAATTGAAAAAGTATTTTGTTTACCTTTATTTACTGTTTAGGTTTATTGACTCAGTGTATTTTTTTAATAAAATAATTCATTAGGTAATTGAGTGGTTACTTTAACTGATTCCTGTCTATTAGTCAATATTAACTTGTTTCTTTTTACAGTATTTGTCATTTCACTGGAATCACTTTTATTCTCATGATATTTACAGAAACTCAGTTTCCTTAAATATGAAATCGAAATCATGTTTGAAGGGTTTCGAAACATTTTATAAAATACAATTAAATGCCTTTTTTCAGGCTCGTTTTTTCTGATTTTTTTAAAATGATACTTCTCGTTTATTGGTATTCCTCTTCTTTTTTTTAAATAAAGAAGTTATCAAGTTATAATGAACATTGTTCTCATGAAAAAATTTCCTTTCAGAAATCGAGTTATCAATCGCATAATGAAGCATTTTCCTTGAATTTGTTTGAACGTCCTAACTGTAAGAAAAAAATGTAAAGTTCTTAATCGTACTAAAAGTTGTGTATGTAAATATTCTCCTGTTGACACTTTGAAAACAATGCAGGAAGTTTTTGTGATTTACATAATTCTACCTGAACCGCCTCACCCGTTGTTATAACCTTATATATACCTAAAATCAGTGTTGGATGATTTTTTATTTTTAAACAAAAATCTTTCCAAACAGACCTAATGTTGGGGTCTCACTGATTTCGGCAGCGTACACTCTCAAATTTGTATTTTATATTTTTAATAAAAACGCATTGAAACGAAACTAGAGTTTGGGGTACCACTGTCTTTGGCAAGGTACACCGGGTTTGCTACGCACGCTGTGGTCTGGTTTGATTTTATATTTTTAAAATAAATAATGCCGTTGCTGGGGCCCGTGATAATTACCTCAAACATACTCAAAATCAGTGATGAATGTTTGTATGTTTTTTAACGAAAACCTTTCGAATCTTCGCAGGCCCGCAGACTTCGGCAACGTATACCTCGAATTTGTATGATTTAATATTTTTAAGCGAATATCTATTTAAACAAACTTAAGAGATGGGGCAGTAAAATAAAGTACGCTGTATAAATGGGTTTTTTTTTGTCAGGAAAGTGGATGCAGTATTCTTAAAATATAGATAAAGCAGAAAGCTTGAAAAATAATCTGAAAACACGAAAATGAACTTCTGAAAATATTTTTTTTGAAATAATAAATATCAGTATATATATTTAAAAAATACAGCGTTAGAATAAAATAGGTATTTAGGATATACGTGTATTATACGTGTATTTTTTTTTTGTATGCACGTCCTGAAAGTGGATGCGAAAGTTGAAAGTTGCATCAAAACTGAAGACTGATGCGAAGACTGATGCGAATTGAGGTGCAGAAAAAACGCATTTTTCAAATAATAAATATTTAATATATTTTTTAACGAAAATATACCGTTTAAAGAAGGAAGGAAAGGCAAAAATGTTCATTTTTTCTGTATGAATATATATACAAAATTTGAAGAAAATCGTATAATTCTGCATGAAAAACCCATTTATCTAAATTAAGGGGGTATTAGCCCCCCTTTCCCCCTTTATATTTAACCAATGAACCCCCAAAACTATTCAGAGAAGCGCATTATCACAATGAACCGATATACAAAATTTGAAGAAAATCGTATAATTCTGCATGAAAAACCCATTTATCTAAATTATGGGGCGTTAGCCTTCCCTTTCCCCCTTTATACTTAACCAATGAACCCCCAAAACTATTGATAGAAGCACATTACCAAAATGAACCTATATACAAAATTTGAAGAAAATTGGATAATTCTGCATGAAAAACTCATTTATCTAAATTAGGGGGAGGGAGTTATCCCCCTTTCCCCCTTTATACTTAACCAATGAACCCCCAAAACTATTTATAGAAGCACATTATCAAAATGAGCCTATATACAAGAAAGAAAATGGGATAATTCTGCATGAAAAACCCATTTATCTAAATTATGAGGGGTTAGCCCCCCGTTTCCCCCCTTTATGCGTAACCAATGAACCTCCAAAACTAATCAGGGAAGCGCCTTATCACAAGGAACCTATAAACAAAATTTAAAGTAAAACGGTTAGTTCTATCAAGAGTTATCGCGTTATGTACATACATACATACATACATACATACATACGTACGTACGTACGTACATACAGAACCGGCGGGCACATAAGCTCTCAGGCTTTGATAGCCTGTGAGCTAAAAATTATTTTATTAATATAGATTGCCATTAGGAAAAATGAGAGAACAAACGCGAGAAAAGAAATGAAATTTTGTAATGACTAAGTTAAAATAAGTAATAACGCCGAAATACTGGATATAAGTTAGCAGTTTTATTTTGATGAAAATTTTGTAAAAAAAGTAACTTTTGGCCATATATATATATAAGACATTCTTTAAGTCATTTCGTACAACGTTACGAATGTAAATGCCTTTATTCAACCTAATGACAATGATTTTAGTCAGATTTTAAGAAGTTCATATCTTTAAAGCAATTTATGTAAATCTACAAAAACATAAAATTTATTTGATGTTTTATTAGCTCACAGGCTATCAAAGCCTGAGAGCTTATGTGCCCGCCGGTTCTGTATGTACGTACGTACGTATGTATGTATGTATGTATGTATGTACGTAACGCGACAACTCTTTATAGAACTAACCGTTTTACTTTAAATTTTGTTTATAGGTTCCTTGTGATAAGGCGCTTCCCTGATTAGTTTTGGAGGTTCATTGGTTAAGCATAAAGGGGGGAAACGGGGGGCTTGCAGAATTATCCGATTTTCTTTAAATTTTGTTTATAGGTTCCTTGAGATAAGGGGCTTCCCTGATTAGTTTCGGAGGTTCATTGGTTAAGCATAAACGGGGGAAACCGGGGGCTAACGCCCCATAATTTAGATAAATGGGTTTTTCATGCAGAATTATTCGATTTTCTTCAAATTTTGTAAAAAAGTTCATTTTTAGGGTTTCGTTCATCTCACGAAACCCTATTGCTCCAGCTCCGTTGTCTGTCTGTCACAGAGCCATTCTCGAAAACTATGTAACTTACAGAGTTGAAACTTTGTGTATAAATCAGAATATCAGCTGTGAAGAGCTGAAAATATTTAAATATGAAAAATTCGTATTATTTTAATAAATAGAGATAAAAAAAGAAAATTCTAACAGCCTTTTCTTATTAAATTTAAACATTTTTCGTTATCGCCGATGCCAAAAATTAAAAATCAACGATGAAAATCTTTCTACAATAATTATTTTTCTATCAGACGATTTCCACGTGAAAAATGAAATAAAAAGTTTCACCAATTGAAAAAAAGATTAATATGAAATAAAATTGATTGACGTCATAGTGGTAATAAAACATAAAACGGAAAGATTTCTCAATAATACAAGGAGTATGAGTATGTGTGTGAGCACAAAACAGATTAATATCACGTCAATCTGACGTCATATCGGAAGTTTAATGGATTTTTCAAATGTTTCAGAATAATACAAAGCATGTATCAATATGTGTAATAGAGAATAGTAAATATATGAGTTTGATAAACATATTGAATCATGATAAAAATACGATTATGGAAATATTCGCATATTTTAACATTTTGAAGGTGTACAACATGTTTAATTTTGAAATTATTATTTTTTTTAAATATCGCATTTAGTCCGCATGACAGATATTACATTGAGAGAATATAATAGCGGGCTTAGACCGCTATCGGAATGGTTTAGATATTCGAAAAAAAGAAAAAATAGAGCGGTAAATTTTTACTTTATAAAAAAACCTGACTTTTTTTTTTTTTTTTTTTTTTTTTTTTTTTTTGCTAAATGAAATTTTTTTGAATTTATTAAAGAAAGGATAAAGTGTTTTGAAAGGAATATTAAACGAAACCCTTTGAGCGATCTTCGATCACACATACCCACTTGTTATAATGTGCTTCTGTCAATCGTTTTGGGGGTTCATTGGTTTAGTATAAAGGGGGAAAGGGGGGATACCCCGCCTGATTTAGATAAATGAGTTTTTCATGCAGAATTATCCGATTTTCTTCAAATTTTGTATATAGGTTCATTTTGATAATGTGCTTCTGTCAATAGTTTTGGGGGTTCATTGGTTTAGTATAAAGGGGGAAAGGGGAGATAACCCCCCCATAATTTAGATAAATGAGTTTTTCATGCAGAATTATCCGATTTTCTTCAAATTTTGTTTATAGTTTCCTTGTGATAAGGCGCTTCCCTGATTAGTTTCGGAAGTTCATTGGTTAAGCATAAAGGGTGGAAACGGGGGGCTAACCCCCCATAATTTAGATAAATGTGTTTTTCATGCAGAATTATTCGGTTTTCTTCAAAATTTGTATATGGGTTCATTTTTATAATGTGCTTCTGTCAATCGTTTTGGGGATTCATTGGTTTAGTATAAAGGGGGAAAGGGGGGGATACCCGCCTAATTTAGATAAATGAGTTTTTCATGCAGAATTATCCGATTTCCTTCAAATTTTAAATATAGGTTCATTTTGATAATGTGCTTCTGTCAATAGTTTTGAGGGTTCATTGGTTAAGTATAAAGGGGGAAAGGGGGGATAACCCCCCTCATTTAGATAAATGAGTTTCTCATGCAGAATTATCTGATTTTCTTCAAATTTTGTATATAGGTTCATTGTGATAATGCGCTTCTCTGAATAGTTTTGGGGGTTCATTGGTTAAGAATAAAGGGGGAAAGGGGGGGGGGGCTAATCATCCCTTAATTTGGATAAATGGGTTTTTCATGCAGAATTATCCCATTTTCTTCAAATTTTGTATATAGGTTCATTTTGATAATGTGCTTCTGTCAATAGTTTTGGGGGTTCATTGGTTGAGATTAAAGGGGGAAAGAGGGGGCTAACCCCCCCTTAATTTAGATAAATGGGTTTTTATGAAGAATTATCCCATTTTCTTTAAATTTTGTATATAGGTTCATTTTGATAATGCGCTTCTGTCAATAGTTTTGGGGGTTCATTGGTTGAGTATAAAGGGGGAAAGGGGGGATAACCCCCCCCCTAATTTAGATAAATGGGTTTTTCATGCAGAATTATCCGATTTTCTTCAAATTTTGTATATAGGTTCATTGTGATAATGCGCTTCTCTGAAAAGTTTTGGGGGTTCATTGGTTAAGTATAAAGGGGGAAAGGGGGGGCTAATCCCCCCTTAGTTTGGATAAATGAGTTTTTCATGCAGAATTATCCGATTTTCTTCATATTTTGTATGTATATTCATTGTAATTAGAGACTTCCCTGATTAGTTTAAGGGGTTCATTAGTTAACTATGAGGGGGGTAACGGGGGGATGACCCCCCTTAATATATTGTTGATTTCTTTATTTTTCGAGGGGCATATTTCAAATTCTTTGAAATAAGAGTACAATATACAATGAGTGGGAATAGTCTGTGAGCTCAATGCCCTCAGTTTAACTGGGCAGTTTTCTTTTTTATTTAACTTGTAATGCTCTTAAAATTTTACTTGAAGCATGATGTATTTAATAAAATAATACGTAATTATAAATTTCAAAAATTCAATAAAAAATATTTTTCTTTCCGTTTCTTACTGGAAGCAATTTAAAATCAATCTCTAAATATCAGAGTCTAAATATAAGTCCCCTTTTTTCCTCAAACACCTAAAACCTACGCGATTCATTTTGGGAGCATTTTTGGCAATTCTTAGCACGGATATTATACACTTTTATAAATAATATTAAACAAAAAATGAAGTATGTTCTGCTGAAAAAGTTTCAATATTTTGTTTATATAAATTAAAATGTAACTAAATTACACATATCTACAAGAATTTTTAATATTTATACACTATTTTGATTCTATTATTAGGAAAATTTATTTGGATAATACTTCAAAAGCATCGTAATTAAAACAATATACAACTATTGGCAGTTGTGTAGTGTTATAAAGAAAATCTGCCCAAACCTTAATAAACATCTCTCTACTAATTAAAATATCGTCAGAATGTCTACTTTATCCTGCTATAACAATTTCTCTTATATTATTTGAAATAACACAGAAAACTTTTTGATATGTATAAAGCAATGCGCTACTAATGAAACAAATTTAGATAATTCTACGAATCAAGGTTTATATAATAAACAGAGTTGCCTGTCTTGAAGCTTTGTACCTGATGTGTAATTGTATAATTTATAATTCATGGTTTGGAACGTGTAACACATCGAAGATTCCCCAAGAAAGTAATAATGGTGGCTACATACTTGAAAAGAAACGCGAATTATTTTAAAAAAATTAGCTTACGTTAATTGCTTATTTGAACATTAGAAATAGTATCATACTTAACTCTTATAATTTAAAGTTCCTGCGGCTAATTTTAAGCAGGATTAGTATAGATTCGAGATTTCATCTCACTACAAATGAGAGTGAATAATTAAAATATTCTTTTCGGATACGAGCAAAGTTTCAAAGACAGTTTTGATTGATGATATGGAGCTTTCTAACGAATTTATATTAAGGAGAAGTTTGATGTAAAAGTAACTTGAATGTTATTAGATTTATGTGACATTGTTTACAGTAAAATTTTTAAAGGATTCTCTTTGAAAGTTAAATTCATTATAATATATATTTAGTTTTATTAAAATACAGTGTAGTAAATTCTTATTGTGTGGGAAATGCAAACGTATACAGGTTGATAGCACATTTTTATAATCTTATTCATCTTATATTGATAATACACGTAAATATGCTACTCTTATGCAATGACTTCGTTTTACAGTATTTTTATTAGTGTATCTATAAATAAATTCAATATATGTAGACAGTTTTTGAAAGAAATATTCTCAGTGCAAACTTATTACAGAAGCACAAATACTGCATCCGATCATTATTTAATAATCCATTAACTGAAATAAATATATGGAATAGTTGATGTATTTTTGAAGCATAATTTTATAAAAATGTTCAAATTTGTGTCAATACATTCCATTACCTCTAAAAACAAAGAAGTAAAGCAAGATCAAGAATCCCTCAGATTCACATTCACACCATTATGATAATCAGTTGAAACGCAAAAAAGAGTTTTATGTTTTCAAGTCAATTTGAGTATTCTTAAAAGTTGAGACAGTGCAGCGCCCTCAATACACTCAAATTTGAAATATATTTAGATTACTGCATAGAAAATGAAAGAACTACCTTGTAAGAATGTCCCACACTTCACCTTTATTATAATTGTTGAATTATTCAGTTTCGGAATTAGTGACACACTCTATATGCAGGCAAGTATGAGTAAAGTTATTTATAAAATGAGGGGCATTTAAAAAGTGAGGTGTGTGTGAAAGTTCAACCCGGGCATGCAAATGTTCAACCCCAATGTATTAAAAATTTCAAAAATAAAATAGGACTTCTTGCGATCCTCGATAGAAATAATCTGGTTTAGAGTATAGATATTCTTGTCGTTTTTAAGCATATTTCACGTGATAAAATGTTAAAGAGGTAAAGATTGAATTAGCAAGGTCCGGTGACCATGCTGCATTAGATAAAACTTGTCGAGCAAAGTCGAGTAGGTTCTTCCGAGTGATGCATAATGTTGTAAAATGCGATTCACACTCACATGATGGTTGCTTATAATCGATTTTTGTCTTTATTTGTCAATCTGTTTGACACCATCAGAGGTTTTCTTACGTCGAGCAACTTTCAGTGGATTAGTCCCTTCATATCCTACTCAAATTTTACAAAAAGACACACACCTCCGATGTTTTATATCACAGTCCGTTATGTCACAGCTCTCTGATGTATAGTTAGGTACGAATTACTTGGCATCCTTTACACTTTGTTCTAAAAGTTATTCATTAAATGTCGATTTTACAAATGGATTTTCTAGAGTTTTCGGTTTTTAATAGCGCAATTTAGCTAAAAGAAATGGTTATTTGAAAGTTGGTTTTGGAACAAACCGAAACACATAATTTAAATAAGCGATTTTAACTAGTTCACGATATACTAGTAAAACTTATGAAAGCGGATCGTGTCTATAATGGAATTCTCTTTTAAACGGAAAGGTTTCATAGTCCCGATGGCAAAAACACTGTAAAAATGTACTTCCAAAAACGGAAAGTTGGCTAAAACCTTAGTGATTACGTTTTGACTGGTTTTACTATGTATAGTTACAGTTTTACTATGGAAAAGCATACGATTACTTCTTTTTAAGCGACTTAAATAAAACAATAAGAGCGAAAAATCATGCGTCATGCATAGGTTATGTAACTATTTCGAACATATCGAGAAAACTGTAACAAAACTTCAGTGTTAAATGAAAAAAGATATGTTAGTAAGAAGTTTAGTAAACACATAATGCATTAGCAAATACAGTTTCAGCAATTACCATTCATAGTCAGAAAAGTAGTCGAGTTATTTTGTTCAGCCCTGGTTATGGTCTATAATTTGCTCATATACTACATAGCATTCTAAAATTTAGTTCAGTTAAAAAAGGCATAACATAGTTGAAAATTCACTTTTAGTAATATTCGCTAATAGACGGAAATGCACACGAATTCTGTTATAAAGCCCTGTATGTTATCTAGAGATTTATATACTTATAACATATAAAGATAAAACTTACTTCAGGTTAAAACGCGTAACAAAACTGAAGACGAACTTCCAGCAATTACCAACCATTAATGGCCATATATCCAGTTCTTTGTGTAACACTGTATAAGAATTTATTTATATGCTACAAACTTCTCTTAGTATACTAAATATAGTTCAGCAGGAAAATGCATAAAACAATTAAAAAAAAATTCTTGAACAATTCACGCCCATAGGCAGTAATACTTACGAATTATTTTGTGCTGCCTTGTGTATGATTAATAGATTAACCACCTCGTAATATACATAAGTTTAGTTAAACTTAAAACGCATACCACAACTGAAAACGCATTTTCAGCAATTATTGCTGATAGAACTTATTTTGTGTGGACCTGCAAGAAAATGATAAATGCCATGCCCACCATATTTTACAGTAAAGTATATCAATTTCATTATGTTTGAAATCATTAAAATACAGGGTGATGCATAAGTAAATATACAAGTTCCAGATGGAACAGTTTAAGGCACGTTCCCCAAATGCAAGCCGTAAGGTAGGTAATCATAATTTTTTTCCCTGCTGCAAAGGGCGAAGTGACATAGGCGATAGCGAGCATGTCACGCGAATCTGCAGTAGAGAAGGCATTTTGTTTTCTTGAATTGAGTAAAATGGAATCTGTCACCATCGTGCAACGGCATTTTCGGACACGATTTGGAAGAGAACCTCTAACCAGAAAATCCATTTATGACTGGTTTAAAAATTTTGAACCTCACATGACGCACATCAAACCGGCAATCCATTTCTGTCCACTTTGAACAAACAGCCATTAGTTTTAAAAATTTTAAACCAATCATAAATGGATTTTCTGGTTAGAGGTTCTCTTCCAAATCTTGTTCGAAAATGCCGTTACACAATGGTGACAGATTCCGTTTCGTCCATTTCAAGAACTCAAAACGCTTTCTCCACTTCAGACACATCCATTTCTACTGATATTCGCGTGACACGCTAGCTTTCGCCTATGTCACTCAGGGTTGCCATGTTGGCCTTTTCTTTTTATTGAAAATACCGAATTCATACCAGAAATTCTATATGTAATTAATGCTTTATTCAATGACATTATTTTAAATTGTTATTTACAGTAAATATCCTCCTTTTATTATTTCTAGTATGAATTCGAAATTTCTAAACTACAAAAAAGGCCAAACTGGCAACTTTGCTGTCACTTCGCCCGACAGCTGGACAAAAAACTTTGAGTACACCTATCTTACAACTTGCATTTGCGGAACGTGCCTTAAACGATTCCTGTTTTACAGCATCTAGAAGTTGTATACTTACTTATGAATCACCTTGTACACTACGAACGATTTTCCCTATGAACCATTATGTAAAGCAATTCATTTGTGTGACCCTGAAAACGTACTATAAATAACATATGGCAATCCGAATCAGTTATGCGAGTGAGAGCAGAGACAGACATACTGAAAGACAGGCAGACCGACGGCCAGACAAGCTGAAATTATAAACAAATTTCACCTATGTTGGAAAATGTTAAAAGACTCCTGATTTTTGCCGTTATGTATGTATGTATGTATGTATGTATGTATGTATTAGGCTGTGTCAAAAGTATTTTCGTTTTTTATACCAAAGCCTGTAGCTGGCACTTTATCACCTCTATTGTTGAACTTAAAATGTTATTTAAAAGAATACATGTCCGTCTATATTCTATAATCTTACAGGCTTCTTTCTTTCATTTTTAGGTTACGTAAAGAATTAATTAGGTTACAAATTTTGCGATTTTATGAATCTTAAGGCATGATTTTAAACTAGACCTTAAAAGCAATGAAGATGTTCTCAAAACTGGTGCAGTTGGAGTCCAACACAAGAGTAGTGTCCGGACAGCTCAAAACAAATCCAAACGTTTTAAGGAAGGGAATCTCAGCCTTGAAATCAAACCCAGGAGTGACAGGTGAATGTTGACCAGTTTAAGAGAGAAAAAGATGAGAATCAAATCTTCGCAATAAATTTTGTTGCTAAAAATTAACAAAACTACACATTCAATAATTATTAATGTTTGAATGTATAGTTCTGTCAAAATTTATCGTGAAGAATTGATCCTTCTAATTTTTCTCTTAAACTGGTCAAAATTCACCTGTCACTTCTGAGTTTGATTTCAAGGCTGAGACCTCCTTCCTTAAAACTTTTGGATTTGTTTTAAATTGTCTGGACACTACTCTTGTCCTGGCCCCCAACTCCACGACTTTTGAGGACAGATTAATTGCTTTTAAGGATTATTTTAAATTTATGTTTTAAGATGCATAAAATCTCAACATTTGTATCACTCTTTACGTAACCTAAAAATGAAAGAAATAAGCCTGTATGATTATAGAATATAGGGAAACATGTATTCTCGTAAATAACATTTTAAGTTCAACAATAGGGGTGATAGAGTGCTAGCTACAGGCTTTGGTATGAAACTTTCAAAAAAACGAAAATACTTTTGATACAGCCTAATATTTCCGGAACTTTATCACCAACCACTGGACGGATTTGAATGTAGCATTTTACACTACAGTTGTAGTACGACAGTGAATGTTTTTAAGCTAAAATAAGTCCCTGCGTCGTGTATAGTTTTTTTTTACAGGACTATGCCAAATATTTGAATATATGATTGTCCACTGTATATCAAACATGATCGATGCTGCAAATAGAGTTTCGATATAAAAATAAGAAAGTAGCGACACATGGGAAATAAGATTTATTTTGTCGAGAAAACTTTTCACAAAAACTTAGTGAGACAACCATATGAGATACCGAGTGAGACAAGACAAGCTAATATTTGTTGGCTTGTCTCACTCGTCTAATCGAACTTATCTAAGCTAGTATTGTGACAAGTTCTTGAATATAGGTTGGTATATTTTACACCAAAACTTTCAATCTTGTCATATTACATTTTCGTATGTCACCACTCTCTTATTTATACAGGGCTACTAAATATTGTTACAAATATTCAGTCATTTTATTTTACAAATATAAAATATAAAATGATAAATACATTAATATGTTGAACATCAGTTTGAAAGTTTACCTGGAAATAATTTTACTCAAATCTACCGCCATCTTTAACGATTATCCAAGATAATCTCATATGTCATTGTCCGACTGCGGCACGAATCATTTTAAGAGAATATCGGTCCCATTCACGCAGTATGGAAGCTTTGAGAGAGTCCAAACTACTGTGTTGTTTGCTATTTACTTTAGCCTCTAAAATCCCCCAGACGAAATAATCTAGAGGATTTAAATAAGTCAAGAAGGTGGCCAATCTTTTTGCTTGATGAATTTCGGAGAGTTGTGTTGATTTAGCTCGGTGCGAAGGTGTAGAATCTTGCTGAAATGTCCAATTCTTTTTGAAATACAGCGTGTCAGAATGTGGCAATAAAGGAGTAGCCACAATTCTTTGTTTGTAATAGTCCGCATTGATTTTTATCCCTTTATCAATGAATTTCTAAGGAAATTTTTAATTTTTTGACACTGCAGCCCTAACCATAACATAATTCGTGTTCTGAAAGCGTTTAACAGTTCGAAGGTTTTCAGGTATCTCTTCGAAGGTTGCTGAATATACGACATCATATTTAGCATTAAAACACTGTTCAGTGCAAAATAGCTTCTCATCAGAAAATATTATTCTCTTAACACATTTTCTACAATGCCGCTTCAGCAATTTGTTGCATCTTAGTATTTTTTTTTCTTTGTGCAGCAGTCATACCTTGAACTTTTCTTTTGCGATAAGGGTGCAAAACCAGGTCATTTAGAATAACTTGCATAGTTCTGCGACTCACGTTCTCTTCTGTAGCCATTTTATTTGCAGAACGTTGTAGATTGCTTCGTATCTTTTTACGAATTCTTTTGATGCACTCTTTTGTGCGAACTAAGCGTAGACGACCAGACCTAGATAGATCTTTACAACTATTAGTATTCAATAATCGATTTATAGTTCTCTATATAAATGTTCTTCTAAAACCAAGGCATTTTTAATTGCTTAAAGATTTTAACTGCGGAAGATCCGCGATAAAAGAGCTATTTAATCATCATTCTTTTGGCTTCTATCTTTAAAACTAGTAAATCTAAAGATCAGAGGACTCAACGTAAGCTCTACAAATCATTGTTCATTAATCTCACTAATTTTTAATGTAATATGCATAATATTTGATAGCCTAAAATTAGATTTTTTAAAGTTATGTATACATTTATAAGAATATAGGATTTATTGAAAGTACCAAAAATTTTAGAAGTATCACATTAAACACAATTTTATGTCAGAAAAATGATAGGATAAACTACTTATTAATGTATTTTTTCAGAGTAAGATTACATTCCTTCAGGGGGCCCCACCCCCTGAACCCCCGTTGTCACTTTAATTTTATATTATCAATTTCCAGTAATTGTGCTATTTCATTATTCGAGTACATGTCTGAATGCATTTACTATTGTAATTTCATTAAATTAACCATCTTTTTGTACAGCAAATTCTATCCTATCCTTAAAAGAATACTTATTTTTCAACCACTAAATCTCATATGTTTCTGAAATTGAATAAAATTTCGTGTATTAAATATACTTATACAAATGTAAATTCCTCTTATGAGACTGATATTCAATTTACACATTCAACGTTTTTATAATTTTCGTTTGGAAAACCGATTTGGTCATCTTTCTTTAGTAGTTGAAATAAATCCTTCCTATTTCATTAGAAAAAGCATATTAAAAACTTAAATCGTCCGAAAATTAGATATTTTGTTAATAAAATTTCGCGTCAAAATAATGCGATTCACTTTAATTTTATTTTGTTGACATTCTTTGAAATACAGTTGCTTGACAACCATTTAATAAAAAATAAATGCATTGGAAATTTTTGTAAAAAATCAGAAATTAAAATGTTTCATATCTTTCAAATGAATGCGTAAAATTTCCCAATAATTTATAGAATTAATTTCGAAATTCTAATAAATATATTGGCAAATTTTCAAAGCGATCGGATTAAATTAAGATCTGCATTTCGTAAATTTAGCATCCATAATTTAGAATTTAGAATTATCTCAATGCGTGATTTTCTTTCGGTGAATGTTAAAATTAAAAGATCGTCTGACTTCCCATTGATGACTTAAAATAAAATGTTCTATATTTTTCGAACGAATGAACCAAATTTAACCAAAAACTATACAGCTCATTCCGGGTACCGCGCCAACATACCCACCAAAAATCAACCGAATCAGACCCTTTTTGCGGCAGTTATCGCGGAACAGACAGATAGACAAACAAACAAGCAAACAGACAGAAACAAAAAACTTTTCGGGTTTCAACAGTGAGCCTTCACTGACGTTTCGGCAATAATTTTAAATATTTGTTTTATTTAAAAATCGTCTGCACTAATAGAAAATTGCCAAACGCTGAAATAGAGACATACATTGTTTTACCAAAAGATTAAAATTATTTCTTATTTTTTGGAGTGTAACTGTATTTAATAGCCATCCTGTAAAGGGTATCCATTCAGATTAAAGGGAATATGGATAACAATACAGGTTGTCACCCAAAACACTCTTTTGTGCACAACCACCCTTACTAAAATACGCTTAAGTAAAAAGTCACTTGAAGTCAGTTTGTTATTTTGTTTCGAATTGACTTATTCATAGAAACAATCGTGAGAAGTTTAAGACAAAACATTTTACTATTTACATTTAGGCAGATTAATAATAACTAAAAATCAATAATTCTGCGTACATGCCATAATGCTTTTTAGTTTTAATAATTAAATTTCACCCCATGAGTATTAAAGTAGGCAGTTTCTAACCTACCAACAATTATTCGAAACATTATTTTCCAGTCGAATTATTCGGAACGCAAAAGCCTTATTTAAAGAGTACTTAAATTGATCAAAGCAGCTTATTCAGCTGTATTTACAGCGGCTGCAGATTTCATTTAGGAATCATGCAATATTCTTAGCTTATTCTTGTACAGATTTTGATCTAACAAAAATTATTTCAAACCAGGATAAGGAATTCTTACATATGAAAAAAAAAATATTGACACAAACATTATGAAAATTTAAATGCATTCTGTAAAAATAATTTAGTTTTATTTAAAAAAAGGAAATCTTTCGTATTTAACAATCAAGAAAGTTAAAACGAATATCTACTTTGTAATACAATTATTCATATTATTAGGCACGTACCAAGAAATGTTATTTTCTCCTTATTTTAAAAGAGATACTAACGAGAAAGGACCTTCATATTTCTAAAATGGAAATTTTAAACTAACCTGTATCTACCCTGCTAATTTTGAAGTAATAAATAGCACTCACCATACTTATTACAAAATATGCATCAAGATTTCGAAACACCTACATAAACAAATATCCCGTTATATTATACATACCTATTATGTTAAATATGTATAATCGGCGTCAGTAAAAACGACACGCCTGACTTTATCGTAGTTAGTTTACCATAAAATTGCACCAAAGTTGTCGTTTGACTCGGAATCATGTCTTCTTTTAGAAAATAAATGCAATGTTTGAAATAGGTGTCGTCTACATATTAAAAATTGTGCCACTTTCGATTTTTCAGATGGTAACAGCCACTTTTGACACTTCGTTAGATTTCGTTGGATCCAATCTGCCCCGGGAAAGTATACAGTTTAGGTATTTTGTTAAAATATTTATGAATTTAGAGGATATTCAAATTTTTGGATAATAATGTTAAATTCACATGACAAGTTTTAATTTATATCTTTCCAAAAACTCATCCGATGTAAAAATTTTGTTTTCAGTGAGATATAGTCAGTGGACCTAAACATATTCTAGCATTTTATTTTACTCAAAAGCATAGTTTTAACTATTAAATTTTAATTAAATCGTATTAAAAAAAACTTATTAATTATGACCTGCATCAGTTTTTACATAAGCAACATGGGACATCATTAAAAACATGGGGGTGTAATCGTATTAAAAAAAACTTATAAATTATGACCTGTATCAATTGTTACATAAACAGAATGGACATCATTAAAATCATGGATGTGTAAGTTTAAAGTTCATTCGAATCATTATTTTTCGAAAATTTAAATGGACTCTATTCTGCTACCCTTCAGAAAATTTATTTGAGAAATTAATTAAAATAAAATTTGAGGAATGAGTGTTTAGTTCAGTTTATTTTATACATAGATTGCTTTTACAAGTTTACTGGTGTGATTCTAGCAGATTTTCATTTGTTTTCTGAATTTTTGGATATAACTTCTCTTTTACAACTCTAATATAATTAATAAAAGCTAAACAAAACTAAATGAACTATGCGTTTGTACGGGCTGCATATGATCAAAGGAGCTCAAATAGGGTGTCAAAAATGGATGTTACTATTTAAAAAGACAAAGTTGGTGCAAATTTGAATATGTAGATGACACATGTTTCAAAATTTGCATTCATGTTCAAGACGACATCATTCTGCGTCTAAAGAAACATTTATTATAATTTTTTGTAAAAGATCCGCGAATAAAGGCAGGTGTATCTTTTTTTCTTGGCACTGACTGTACATGAAATTAAAATATTAAATAAAAAAATACACATGTAAAGACAACATGTAGTTATGATATTGTAATTTCAAAACTAACTGAAAGCGGGTGATCCTAAAATCGCAAAAATATAAAAAGTCAATCTTTCGAAAACTTTTGACAGTTTCACAATGCAGTTTTCACAAAAATTTAGAGACATGAGATTTTTTGATAGAAAACTAAATCCCCAACAGTACATATATTGCGGATATTTAGCACTATAGGGATCCCAAAGCTGCCGTTTGTCGCTTTTTCGGACATTATGCGACAGAAATTGCTGCAATAACCTATACGATACTCTGCAGACTATATATATATAGTGATGTCTCAATACTGTTTTCACTAATTAATGCCACCAAATCAAAATCTCGAATTTAATTTTAGGTGCGTTTCAGACTGTCCAAATTAACTTCACCGCTGAATCGCTACTTATTGGTGGCAAATGTCATTTTTCTAGACTTAACATTTTATTTATTAATAAAATCCCATTTCCATATTTCAGTAAAAATCCCATCGTGAAAAAATGTACTTTTCAATTATTGACTTTTTAATTGTTTTGGAGTTTTGGACTTTTTAGAGCTAGTTTCATTGCGGAAACTAAATTTAGTTTTTTATGTTCAAAGAGCGAAGACATTAGTAATATTTTTGGCTGTTAATAATTTTTAAAAATTTATAATAGTTATTTAATAAAATATATGGCATAATGTAGAGATTTTCTTTACTAACATATCGGAAAACATACAATTATTACTAGTCTGAAATAATATTTCCCATACTTAAATTATTTATAATATTCGATTTTAAGAATTTCTCTTCATCATCGTGTGATATAAGTATTTCAAAATCTGAAGATACAGTTAACATTTAAAGTTTTCTATATTAATCCTCCATGATTAACGAAATGAACCTCTTTCAGGCTCAATTTATTCCGGGTTTAAAGATAAACAATTTGTTTAAGGAGTCATGGGATTTTGAAACATTTAATCTTTGACAAAATAGATTTATTGAAAAGTCATCATTTCTGAGCACTTCAAAACAAAATGAATGATACTCTTAATAGTTGTTAAATATGGAATAGTTTCAAAGAGAACTTTAAAGTCATTTCTCTCAAAATGGGATTTGGGGCATTGCGCGCAATGTAGTTAAATCTTTTTCGATATTTGTTCATGAAATTTTCAGTATATATAGTGTATACTAGACTCTATAAAGTCAACCTAAATTTTCATCTCTTTTTTTTTTGTTGTTTTTGTTGAAACATATTGTTTCTTGGTGTTACATTGCTAAACTTTTGAAAATTTTATATGAGTAAGCTAAAGTTTTGTTTTTGAATCAGAAAAATTCTATAAATAAAGACTCTTTTTAGGTTCAATGTAAGCCCAAGATTCTCAAGTACAATCCTATACCAAAATTTTGTTTTACATGCGCGCAACCTGCTATTCCAATTTTTCCTCGACAAGTTTAAAAAACAGTATAACAACTCATTTTCCCCATGATGATCTGAAAAAAATTATGAAACGATAGAATGAACATGTACTTATGACAACTTTTAAAATGGCGTTTTTGTAATGCATACTTTTTAAGATATAAAATGACAAAATGGTCTTTTTTTCACTTTTCGATATTTTAAAAAATCTATGACCTTTTAAATATTTATCGTTATATATAAGGGTTTTTTAACATATTGCATATATTATTGTCTTTAAAAAAGAAAGTAAAGAAAGTCACAAAGGAAAATTTACTTGTAATGTCTGGCTTTTAACATATCCGTACGAATTAGATTTTCCTACTATTTTCACGCTAGATTAGTATTTTTTATTACCTTATTATTTTGATTTGAGTTACATGATGCAGAATAACTAAATAAAATTAATAATACTGCGTACAAAACTTTATTTATTAACGATCATAATCCAAAATGAAAAAAAAAAAGCTACTATTTTATAAAGAACTGAAACCATTGAACGCTACAAATTTGACCTGAAAAAGCAGTGTATGCTGGTAGTCACAAAAGTAAAAAAAATCGGCCAACAATTCACCACTTATCAGTCACAGTCGTCAGCCGCGCAATCGAATATATATATATATTGCAATATTGGATTTACCCGTTTTATGTTTGTTTTACTAAAAGCTTACACAATCATATCTCTTAAACTATACAAATCATCGTTGCATAAATTGCACTTCCAAGTTCAGAATGAATTATAACGTTAAAATTTACAATAAAAATTGCTTTGTTAATGACTATAATAGTCCTAAAATGAGAAGTGGTGAAAATTACAATATAGATCACAACATAGAGATTTTAGTACAATAAACATTTTAGCACAGATGACGGTGTACTGAATGCTACTAAAACTAGTCTGAACTAGTTACCGTTACGTCCTTTTATATGTTTATATAGATATGCAATATAATTTAGAAAAGGGAGCGTGCACGGCATAAATATTATACGAGATCATCTGGATAAAGCTATGAAGTAGTGAATATAAATCTATACTTATAAAGGAGTAGCTTGATTTTTTCATAATCAACGCCGAGCCTCAACCGTTTGTCCTAGAACAATGAAATTTGGAAGTCATGGTCTTTACACAATGTAGGCGTGCACTAAGAAATGATTTTTGAAAATTCACAGACTAAGGGGGTCAAATGGGGGGTCGAAAGTAAATTTCGTCTTGTCGACATATCTCAGCAAGAGTTTTAAGTAGGAGCGTGAAATTCGGGATAACAATTCAACTAAAGAATAGTTAAACATGTATTTCAGGCGATTTTAGAAATTCAACTACTAAGTGGGTTAAATGTGGGTTCAAAAATTTTTGGTGATTTCACATTTTCTCTATATTTTATCAGCAGTTTTAGGTAAGAGCGTAAAATTCAAGATAACAAATCTACTAAAAAAACAATTAAACACGTATTTAAGCGATTTTAGAAATTCAACCACTAAGGGGGATAAATGGGGGTCTGTAGTTTTAGGTCATTTTGCCTTTTCGCCATATCTCAACAACAGTTTTAGTTAAAAGCGGAAAATTCAGGATAACAAATTTACTAAAAGTTAGTTAAACACATATTTCAGCGATTTTAAAAATTCAACTGCTAAGAGGATTAAATGGGGGGTCGAAAGTTTTTAGTCTTTTCGCCATATCTCAGCATCAATTTCAGGTAGGAACGTGAAATTCAGGATAACAAATCTACTAAAAAATATAATTAAACACATATTTCAGCGATTTTAGAAATTCATCCATTATGGGGGTTAAATGGGGGGTCGAAAGTTTTAGGTCATTTTGCCTGTTCGCTATATCCCAGCAGCAGTTTCAGTTAGGAGCTCAGAAATCGGGATAACAAATATACAAAAAATATAGACAAAGATGTATTTCATCAATTTTAGAAATTCAGCAACTAAGGTGGGTTAAATAGGAGGTCAAATATTTTAGGTCATTTTACCATGTCTCAGTAGAAATTATAGTCCGAATCATGAAACTCAGGATAACAAATCTACTAAAAAAATAGTTAAACATGTATTTCAGCAATTTTAGAAATTCAGACACTAAGAGGGATTAAATGGGGATCGAATGTTTGTTTGTTTGTTTGTTTGTTTATTGAGAACATACATCTGACTTGTGTGCTTAACATCAAGTGCCCGCTTATAAGTCATCGTTAATATACAGGGACGAGATAGCCACAAGGAAATTTACAACACCAGAGAGTTACATCCGGGAGCTCCACAAAGTGTGTGCAATGGAGCTGGCGGGAGTCGAACCCGCCGACCTGACTCCTACGCTCTCAAGCGATTAGCAGAATGGTGTCTTAACCACTCGGCCACGGAGGCCCCGATCGAATGTTTTACTCTATTTTGCCATATTTCAGTCGAAGTTATAGTTAGCAGCGTGAAATTCGGGATAACCTTCTAAAGGATAGTTAAACATGCATTTCATGCGATTTTAAGAATTCAACAACAAAGGGGGTTAAATGAAGGGTCGAAAATTTTCGGTGATTTCACCTTATCACCATACAAGCGCTGTGTCCGTCGTTAGCTCAGTTGGCCGATCGGTGGACTGTAGAAGACTGACAAATCAGAAATCCATGGGTCACTGGTTCGAATCCGGCTCGACGAAATTCCTTTTTTAGTTGACGATATATAATAAAAGTCTATACTTATAAAGGAGTAGCTTGATTTCCTCATAATCAACGCCGAGCCTCAACCGTTTGTCCTAGAACAATGAAATTTGGAAGACATGTTCTTTGCACAATGTAGACGCGTACAAAGAAAGGATTTTTGAAAATTCACAGTCTAAAGGGGCCAAATGGGGGTGGAAAGTTTTAGATAATTTCGTCTTTTTGACATATCTCAGCAGGAGTTTTAAGTAAAAGCGTGAAATTCGGGATAACAATTCTACTAAGGAATAATTAAACATGTATTTCAGGCGATTTTGGAAATTCAACCATTAAGTGGGTTAAATGAGGGTTAAAAAATTTTCGGTGATTTCACATTTTCTCCATATTTCTTCAGCAGTTTTAGGTAAGAGCGTGAAATTCAAGATAACAAATCTGCTAAAAAAGATAATTAAACACGTATTTAAGCAATTTTAAAAATTCAACCAGTAAAGGGGATAAATGGGGGTCTGAAGTTTTAGGTCATTTTGCCTTTTCGCCATATCTCAGCAACAGTTTTAGTTAAAAGCAGGAAATTCGGGATAACAAATGTACTAAAAGTTAGTTAAACACATATTTCAGCGATTTTAAAAATTCAACTGCTAAGAGGATTAAATGGGGGTCGAAAGTTTTTAGTCATTTCACGTTTTTGCCATGTCTCAGCAGCAGTTTTAGGTAGGAACGTGAAATTCAGGGTAACAAATCTTCTAAAAAAATAATTAAACACATATTTCAGTGATTTTAGAAATTCATCCATTATGGGGGTTAAATGGGGGGTCGAAAGTTTTAGGTCATTTTGCCTGTTCGCCATATCTCAGTAGCATTTTTATTTAGGAGCTCGGAATTCGGGATAACAAATCTACAAAAAATATAGACAAACATGTATTTCATCAATTTTAGAATTTTGGCAACTAAGGTGGTTTAAATAGGAGGTCAAATATTTTAGGTCATTTTACCATATCTCAGTAGAAATTATAGGCAGAGTCATGAAACTCAGGATAACAAATCTACTATAAAAGTAGTTAAACACGTATTTCAGCGATTTTAGAAATTCAGACACTAAGGGGGCTTAAATGGGTGTCGAATGTTTTACGCTATTTTGCCATATCTCAGTAGAAGTTATTAGTTAGCAGCGTGAAATTCGGGATAACAAATCTACTAAAGGATAGTTAAACATGCATTTCAGGCGATTTTAACAATTCAACTACAAAGGGGGTTAAATGAAGGGTCGAAAATTTTCGGCGATTTCACCTTATCACCATACAAGCGCTGTGTCTGTCGTTAGCGAAGTTGGCCGAGCGGTAGACTGTAGAAGACGGCGTAATCAGAAATCCATAGGTCGCTGGTTCGAGTCCGGCTTGACGGAATTCCTTTTTTATCGATGATATATAATACAAATATTAAATATGTGTCTAATTTTATTTCTCATGCATATAATTACACTGAGAGAAGGTTTTAAGAATGCGTTGAAAAAAAAGGAGTTTCATTTGGAAGTTTATTTAATGCGTTAATCGAAACAATCGGTGTGTCCGTCGATAGCTGAGTTGGCAGAGCTGTGGACTGTAGAGTTGGGTTGGGTTGATTATTGACGGCCAATTATCGACACTTGGGATATAGGCCCGGGGGGAGAGCCCTTCGTGGGGGTCTTTCTAAGGGAACCTAACCCGTATTTACGCATGGATAAATCCACGGCTCGAAGAAAACCACGAAAACTCCGAACGATTAGGCCGACGGGCGCGATTGGGATCGAACCCAGCACCTCCCGTCTACCAGCTTCGAGAGCAGAACCTCTCAGCCACTGGTGGGGCCTGTGGACTGTAGAAGACGGCGTAATCAGAAATCCATAGTTCGCTGGTTCGACTCCGGCTCGACGGAATTCCTTTTTTAGTCGATGATATATATTAAAAAAAATATTAGTTATGTGTCTCATTTTATTTCTCATATATGTAATTACATTGAGAGAAATTGTAAGAATTCGCTTAAAACTAAAAGAGTTTCATTTGGAATTTTCTGTAATGTGTTAAACGAATAAGAAAATGTGTCCGTCGATAGCTCAGTTGGCAGATCGGTGGGCTGTAGAAGACGGAGTAATCAGGAACCCATAGGTCGCTGCTTCGAATCCGGCTCGACGGAATTTTGCTTTTTAGACGATGATATATAATTAAAATATTACATTCGTGGCTAATTGTTCTTCTCATACATATAATTACATCGAGAGAAATTGTAAGAAAGCACTTAAAACTAAAAGAGTTTCATTTGGAATTTTCTGTAATGTGTTAAACGAATCAAAGGTTGTGTTCGTCGATAGCTCAGTTGGCAGAGAGGTGGACTGTAGAAGATGGCGTAATCAGAAATCCATAGGTCGCTGGTTCGAATCCGGCTCGACGGAATTCCTTTTTTTAGTCGATGATATATAATAAAAATATTACTTATGTGTCTCATTTTATTTATCATATATATAACTCTGCCGGTCTTCGCCCGTCTAGCCGGTCGCTTCCGAGTGTGGCCCAGATACAAAGTACTACTTGGGCCCCACCCCTAGATAATCACGGGTAGGGCCCAGTATTACTTTGTCAGGGTGTTCATGAAAAAAAAATATTTATGTCGCGAAATCTTTATTTAAGTGCTTTTTTATATTCTTAATTATTTTCGTATACTTTTAATTTAAAGCATTTTATTTATGTTTTTCTGGTTCATGTAAAATACACTTTCTGAGCCCCCAGCGAAGTCAGGGCGGTACACTGTACTATCTGGGGCTCCACTCGGAAGCGACCGGCTAGACGGGCGAAGACCGGCTAGTTCATTATATTACAAAAAGAAATATCCAATAAAATGGGTCGATTTGTTTTTATATTTCAACAAATTATTACTACTAACCTTAAAATTTACTGAATGAATCTAAACAAAATTGTACTGTATGCAAAACAATAAACTGAAACAGATTTAGGAGTTATGAAGTTGTAATGAGTCTGAATATTTTAATGTTAAATTCCTTTCTGATAGCTGCGAAACAAACTGCGATTATTGTTGTTCTTTTAAATATAACTAAAGGTAATTACATAGTTTATGTATAAAGAAATTAAAATATGCATTATAACCTATAAAACTTTTAACAGAAAGCGATTACTAGAATCTTCAATATGCGAATTGAAAATATCATATTATTTCGTCAAGTCAAGATTGAGTTATACTTAATAAACTACCCGCATTGCAGTTTGTTTTGCAACTATTTAAAATGAATTTAAAATTAAAAGTTCAAAACTTTACATCTGACTAATTCCTAATTTTCTTAACTGAATTACTTCCTGTTAGATATTCTGAGATAAAATATAAGGATGAATCCAAATAGGATGTCAATGTTAGGTGTTAATATTGATCAATTTAACCTGTGTTTCTCTTTTAACATGAATTCTTTCTTTTTTTTGTAAAATTATCAAACTATATTTTACGGGTGTTAATGATAATTTCACTTGTTATCTGACTTTTGAACACAAAAAATAGATAACAATGAAATGAAATTGTATTTCGGATGAAACCACAACGGTTATTGATGGATGTATATGCAGAAATAAAGAAGAGAATTCCCAGTCGAATGGTACCTCTCGCATATATTTGTGATAATTTGGTGAGCTGCCTATTGCAGTGGACCATAGTTAGGTCCCTATAGTAAAAAGGCATTATAACATTTACAGGGTCACACAATTGTTATCGAATACATTACAGCCTACTGAGTAAAACCTGTTTTAATTATTTAGGAATATTTCAAACTCATTGAAGTTATTTAAAATGTGAATGTGTGCAGTTTAATAGTTTACTAGTTTGTAGGGCTGTTCAGGATTCAAATTTAGCAAAGTTGCTCGTAAGAACTTGAACGCGCTCCCTTTTGAAAGACGAATACTTTAGTGACTTTTAAACACAAAAAATAGATAACAATGAAATGAAATTGTATTTCGGATGAAACCACAATGGTTATTAATGCATGTATATTCAGAAATAAAAGAGAGAATTCCCAGTCGAATGGTACATCTCGCATATATTTGTGATAATTTGTTAATAAAATTTAGAGATTCCTTTTTTTTAACCGATGTTACTATTTTTATTATAAAGATCAATTCACGAATCAAAAGGTTACTTTTATTTTTTGACCTTGCGCCAATTAGAACTAAAATTATAGACTTTGGACTTTTTGTGTGTATTGTATACTTCCAAGCAATTCATTGATTGTTAATTTTCTTATCATAGAAACTCAACAAATTTCCTCGCCAATCAAAGAAACACCATTTTATTGAAAAACAAAAGAAATGAATTTCCGCCAAATGTCACCAAACTATTTTCCAGTATTAAATAGTACTGTGTCTAGTTCCCATTTTGTTCAGCCCGTAAAATATAGTTTTGACACTTTTATAGGTGGCATCACATTTGTCTGTATGGCATGGGGCATGTCAACGAACAAAGTAACTAAAAGTAAATCATATTAAGACGAACAGATTTCAGTAAATCCGTTTTTAAAAGTTCAATTTTCACTTTTTTTCTGCTTTGTGTCCAGTACAAAATTTTGACTGAGCTGCAGAATTATGTTATTATCGGATATTTTCGCGCTTTGCGGTAGTTCAATAATTTGTAGTTGTAAAATTATCAATTATTTTTTTATTTAAATCAATTTAAAGTACTGGATTTCTACACTTACTATAGAGGAAGAAAATACTAAATGACCTAACTCTTCTCAAAGTGGTCATGTTGGAGTTGAGTTAAGATATGTTACTGCAGTGGACCATAGTTAGGTCCCTATAGTAAAAAGGCATTGTAACATTTACAGGGTCACACAATTGTTATCGAATACATTACAGCCTACTGAGTAAAACCTGTTTTAATTATTTAGGAATATTTCAATCTCATTGAAGTTATTTAAAATGTGAATGTGTGCAGTTTAATAATTTAATAGTTTGCCGGGCTGTTCAGGATTCAAATTTAGCAAAGTTGCTCGTAAGAACTTGAACGCGCTCCCTTTTGAAAGACGAATACTTTAGTGACTTTTGAACACAAAAAATAGATAACAATGAAATGAAATTGTATTTCGGATGAAACCACAATGGTTATTGATGGAGGTGCTACTGACAATAATCGCCCCGTAATTCACCATCAGTGTTCGAGTACGGTGGGACTCGATTACGGAACAGCACAGGGGGATTTTGACTATGGAAAAGTGTTGGAAGACCCCAACTACGGATGACCCAAATAACATAAAATGCAGTAAGAGAATGCGACCATTTTTAACGAATGCCAGAGCACTTAAAGGCGGATTAATATTTAGATAGGATTTCAGGATAAAATTCAGATATGTTACTCAAGTTTACCACAGCTGATGAAAATGGTCATGTTAGGGTTTCCTGTTTATTTACAGAATTTCACCAGATATTAAATATATGAATCCTATGGACGGTTACAATTTAGAGCGCTTTTTAAAAATATTTCATTTTACAAACTTTGCAAAATTAAGTATTTTCAATTCTTAAAACGTTGGAAAAATTCAAGACCTTAAAGGATCATGTTAAGGTCTTCGGGTATATTCGAGAATGCAAAGTATTTATTCAGTGTTTCTTAAAAGCTTTTAAATTCCCATTATTTAGTTATAGCTTTAAAAATAAAAGTATTTAATTATCATTGCAGGATGTTTCCTGAGACATAAAAAACCATCCTGCATACAAATATAGTTACATAAGTAGAATAACCCGATTAGGATTCATCTCATCTATGAAACATATAAGTTGATTCAGATAATATTCTACCATATCCGCAGCGTCTAACTTAATTTATAACATTCAATTTAATCAAGTGCTTGGCCATGCGTTTGATAGATGAGATGAAAACAATATATATGTATATTGGTGTGTGTGTAAGTTTTGAATTATTAAATATATTTAAAAGAAATTAAAATTAAAATATATATAATAAAATAAATATGAAATAAAAATACGAAAAAATAATTGGCAAGTTCGGAGTGTAGAACATGGGTGGTGTTTAAATTAGGTGGATTGAACTCTGTGCCGTTATATTAAAATAAATTATCAACGTAAAACTAGCACAAATAAAAATATATAAAATGGCAAACAGATATTTCAGAACCTCTAAAGCTCCATCATCAGTGCCAAATTTAAAAGATAAAAAAAATTAAAACATTTAAATCAGTTTTTTATTTTTTTTTAAATTTGCACTGATGATGGAGCTTTAGGGGATGGGTGGTGGTGTACAGAAATTTAATGCGCAATGCTTTTAATTATTTTATTTATAAAAAAAAAGATGGTTATGCTATAGGTTTGCAAAGAAAATAATTACTTCTCTTATTACTATAGTTAATTTTGTAACATTGCATTTTAATTTAACATCAATAAACCATTGATGACCATTAACTCAATTTTTATCGCTGTATTAATTTAATTATTTTTAATTAACTTATTTGCTTTGTGTGGGATAGTGTTAAAGTATTCTTCACTTCAACTTATCCATAACCTTGCATTTAAATACATAAATATAATTTGTCCTCTTTAAATGTTTAACACTGGTATTCTTATAATCCTCTTTACCCCGCATTTCTTGAAATTTTATAAGTATATTTAAACATCTTTTCAATACTAATTTATAAATGTATTTATATATTTATTTTTAACATACCTTTCCTTATTTATTTTAATTTTTAATTTACTTCTCTTTTTTACTTTAAATTAAGCACCAGTATATAACATGTAACTTACATGAAATTTTGTTATAAATAATACGTAGTTATTATTGGATTAATTATAATATTCCAATTTATTTTATCTTACTAGATGACAGCATCATAATTTATCTCATTCACATATTTCTAGCTTCACCTTGTTCTTCGTGCTCTTTTTCTGTTATCCATTACCTAAACAGGAAATCAATATTCATGAGTTATTCTTTTATTTTTCAGATGATCAGGAATGTGAAGAATAGGTTTGGAAACATAATGTAATCGTGCCATTCAAGCATTATTGCGTCGTTTCATACACACGATTCTTAATTATATTCGCAAATACCATGTATAATAATATGACTAAATCTTGTGTGTGTGTATATATATATATATGCAAATTTTAACTTAAAAACGGCTTTTGTTTTTGACGAAATTTTGTATCCTACCGTTTTCAGGTACCAGAAGACCATTGGACTGGGTCACACATGTTCAAGAAAATTCGATTAGTGGGTCACTTTGGGTCATTATGGGTCAGGGTCAAGGTAATTATATCTAAAAAATGACTCAAGTATTTTGGCTAAATTTTAAGTCCTACCATTTTCGAGCACGAGAAGATCGGTCGGCTAGGTAACATGTACGAGAAAATTCGTTAAGTGGGTCAATTTTGAGTCAATGCGGGTCAAGTTCATTTTATCTAAAAAACGGCTCTAACAATTTTGACAATTTTTATATCTTATAGTTTTCGGGCACGAGAAGACCATTGGGCTAGGTCACATGATCGAGAAAATTGGGTTAACGGGTCATTTTGGGTCACTGCGGGTCAGGGTCAAGGTAATTTTATGTAAAAAAGGCTGAAACGATTTTGATTAAATTTTTTATCCTAACGTTTTCGAGCACGAGACGACCTAAATTAAGTCATGTGTTCGAGAAAATTCAATTAGTGGGTCATTTCTGGTCACTATGTGTCAAGGTCAAGTTAATTTTATGTAAAAAATTGCTGAATATATTTTCACGAAATTTTGTATCTTACCATTTTGGATTACGAAAGATCATTTGGCGAAGTCAAATGTTCGAGAAAATTCGATTAGTGGGCCATTTTGTGTCACTACGGGTGAAACTAATTTTACCTAAAAACGGTTGTAACGATTTTGACTAAATTTTGTATCATCGTTTACGGGCACGAGAAGCCCATTGGTCTAGTTCACATGATCGAGAAAATTTGATTAATGGGTCATTTTGGGTCACTGCGGGTCAGTGTCAAACTAATTTTATGTAAAATAACGGCTCTAACGATTTTGATTAAATTTTTTACTCTACCATTTTCGAGCACGAGAAGACCACAGGGATAGGTCACATATTCGAGGAAATTTTATTTGTGGGTCATTTTTGGGTCACTGCGAGTCAAGCTAATTTTATCTAAAAAACGGCTCTAACGATTTGACTAAATTTTGGATCCTATCGTTTTCGGGCACGTAAAGAACATTGGGAACATTGAGTCACATGTTCGAGAAAATTCTATTAGTGGGTCATTTCTGGTCACTATGTGTCAAGGTCAAGTTAATTTTATGTAAAAAATTGCTGAATATATTTTCACGAAATTTTGTATCTTACCATTTTGGATTATGAAAGATCATTTGGCGAAGTCAAATGTTCGAGAAAATTCGATTAGTGGGCCATTTTGTGTCACTACGGGTGAAACTAATTTTACCTAAAAACGGTTGTAACGATTTTGACTAAATTTTGTATCATCGTTTACGGGCACGAGAAGACCATTGGTCTAGTTCACATGATCGAGAAAATTTGATTAATGGGTCATTTTGGGTCACTATGGGTCAGGGTCAAGCTAATTTTATGTAAAGTAACGGCTCTAACGATTTTGATTAAATTTTTTACTCTACCATTTTCGAGCACGAGAAGACCACAGGGATAGGTCACATATTCGAGAAAATTTTATTTGTGGGTCATTTTTGGGTCACTGCGGGTCAAGCTAATTTTATCTAAAAAACGGCTCTAACGATTTGACTAAATTTTGGATCCTATCGTTTTCGGGCACGTAAAGAACATTGGGAACATTGAGTCACATGTTCGAGAAAATTCTATTAGTGGGTCATTATGGGTAAGGACCAAGCTAATAATTTTATCTAAAAAATGGATCTAACGATTTGGAGTAAATTTTGTATCCTACCGTTTTGGATTACGAGAAGACCATTGGGCTAGGTCACATGGTCAAGAAAATTCGATTAGTGGGACTTTTTGGGCCACTACGGGTCAATGCAATTCAATGTGAATGAAGGTTGAAACAGTTATTACGTTTTAGAACAGTTGGCAGTAAACGAAATCGCAAAGTTAGCAACATTTCACCGAATATCTCTAAATGTTACGAGATGTTGGAGCTATTGACGATATTTGGAAGGAAAATAGACTTTGAAGATTACTATTGTCAAAACATATGCCTGGCGCCAAATGAAGTTTTGCGACTTTTCGTCAAATGTTGGCGAATGTTAGCGAAAAAATTTTCTTTCAGAATATGAAGGAAGTTTTTAGAAATTCCAAAAATGAGCGATATACCTGATTCAACCAATCAGAGTCCATAGTCTTTTGTGCACGGTATGCTGTCCTTTGCTTTCTGATGTATAAAAAGGTGTACAGGCCTAAAAGTCCTGCTACCAAAATAAAATCTGCGAGGAACTAAAAATGCAGTTTGGAAAGATGCCCTTTCGTTGTAAATTTGTAAGTAATGTAAAATTTAGAAATATGTACATAGTTTTAAGATTGATTGTTTCTGTAAAAAATACTGTTGCTTTGTAGCAATAATATATAGAGAATTTATTGTTATCGAGTTGAACACAAAGCTGACTTTAACTGAGAGTAGCTCTGTCTTCTCCGCTGGTACTTATGTATTTAGCTGGTATTTATACTCGTTTTGTGTGCTCTCATTTTCTCATTCATTTTTTGTCGGTTTTTTTGTAAACGATAGCCCAAATCTTGCCCATATTTAGCTTATTATAAGCCCGTGCAAGGATGAAATTGTAGATGTTTTCTTTAATCTATAAAAAGTTGGACTTTAATAATACTATTAATAATTCTACTATAGCTTTCACATTTTTTTCAATATTTTCACTTTTGGATAATTTATCATAACAAGTATGATTTTTTTACCATTTGTGTATAATAAATTATGCCATCTATATTATAATTTTAAATAAATACATATATTATAGAAGATATGCAATTAATAAATTTTTACAAAAATACAATAAAAATAGTAATTTATTATAGCAAAATTTGTAACATTATTTCCAATAATGGAAGTTATATAATTTGTTTGTATTTATATAAACTAGCTGACACGTTCAGAATTGCTTGGGCCCGGTTAATAACATTAAATATATATTAAATATAACATTAAATATACTTTGGATAACCCTGATGGCTGGGCATACTATTGGCATGCCTTACGAAAAGAACATCGCGAATTCTTTAGTCGACAAAAGTAGGGGGTTCACTAATGGTGTGGGGCGCGTTCTGTTTCAACGGAACAACGGATATTGCTTTTCTGAATGGTCGACAGTGCTATGGGGATTATCAAAATGTCTTTAAAAGCAATCTACGTCCAATCGGAAACGCCTTAGGGGGAGGGGACTAGAAATTCCAACAGGACAATGCGTAGATTCACACATTCCACTCAACAACAGCTTGGTTTTTTGATTGGTCAAACACTGTTGTAACAGAGTCACCTCTTACAACGTATATAAAGGACAAAGTCTTGAAAGAAACATGCAGTTTCTAGTAATAACTTTTGAAGAATTTCCATGTCACCCGCAATCTGTTGAACGATGTGTTAAACTAATATCTGAAGCTGAAATAAAAGACTGCAAGAGATGGATTAATATCTGACAAGGAAATAACTTCCTACATTAGATAACAAAGGACAGGATTATTCTAACACCTAATATACAATTTGCATCAGGTATTATTAAATACATTTCAAATTTGTAGATTTTTGGTCCTATCTGTATTTTGCCTGCGTGTCATTCAAAAAAAAATATATGCTAGTATTAATTTCGTGAAAAAAATGAATAAAAAGTTAAATTACACAATAATTATAGAATTATTATTATTTATAGTACTATTTAATTAATAAATGTCAATACTAATTTCGAAAAGTAATTTCCCTAGTACAGTTTTTAGAAAAATCTGGTATATTTTTATTTTTCTTCCATTTTTGATGTCAAAGGGGCGCGGGTAAATATTGAGAGAAATTAATAAAAGTTTTTGTGGGTTATAACTGACCCATTGTGTAACATTTTCATTGTATGCCAGTAAAAATTTTGGAATATTTTTTAAAATATATTTTTTCACAAAAAACGATTTTTCTCTTTTTTTCCTGTTTTTTCAATGTCAGAGAAGCGCGGCTAAATATTGACCAATATTGAAAAAAAATTGTCAGTTCTAACTGTCCCATTACACAACTTTTGCGTACTATGCCAAAATCAATTTCGAAATAAAAAAATATTTAGCTTATTTTGGCCCACCCTAGTGTGCATATCTCTCACACAATTAAAGTTACGGTAACACTAAAACACTGATTCCTGATTTTTTTTTTTTTTTTGGGGGGGGGGGGGGGGGTTGGGAGGGGGTACATAAAATAATGAGTCAAGAAAATTTCAATTGTTACCCGCACTGAAAGGCAGGAAGTAGCAGCCATTCCCGTCAGTATCCTGTTGCATGCTATATCAACCATTACATCCAAAATTTACTTACTAGGAAATATATTCAAATATTAGTTCTGGATTTCACCAAGAGTCGCATTGTTAGAAAGGTATTATTATGAAGATCACGAAAAGTATAGGAACTGCCCACTCGAATCAAACTGTTCACGAAATATGGGACAGTATCTTCTGTGACGTCATACATAAAGAAAAAAGTTCGAATTCATCAATTTTTATGTGGTTGGAAACATCTTGTCTTTAGGATAAAGAAAAATAAAAATCTACCCGCTCGAATCCAACCGTTTACTGAATACGGGGAAATTTTTTGTGTGAAGCCATACATAAAAAAAATAAAATATATGTGGAATTTTGAAAAGATTTTCACATGAAGAATAATGAAGAAAAAAATCGACCTGAATCCAACCGTTTATGAGATACTCCGAAATGCTTCAGTGACGTCATTTATAGAGAAAATAAATACGATTTCGTCATAGGTGGTATCATTGGAAAGCTTTTGTCATAAGAGTTAACGAACGATTAACTAACGATATTAAAACGAGACTCTAGATTTAACTTTTGATGGAGTCTTCCTCTCTCTTTTTTTTCCAATTTTGTGTATGACGTATTTTAAGAAATGGACCCATATCTCGTAAACGGTTGGATTCCGGTAAGTAGTTACCATAGTTTTTCTTAATCAGCATGGTAATATCTTTCCAACGATACCATTCTTGATGAAATTTAGAATTAACAGTTAAATAAGTTCCATAGTTAGTAGTGGAATGTGATGGTGGTACTTTGAGCACTTCTAACTATAAATCAATCTGCAGTAAAACCTATTATTTAACAATTACATAGGTTACCAAAATGAAAAGGAACTTTTTCTGCAGCATCGATGTATCTAATCGAAGTGGATAAGTATGCTTGTCAATACATGCCGTGGTATTTTTCCTACTTTCCAATAGTAGCGAACGGCTTCGTTTTTTGTTTCCTCAGTTATGGAAAGTTGTTTAGTACGGTCGAATGCATAATTGGTTCCTCCAGTTTGAAACAAAAAGCTATTATCCAATTTCTTCGCGGTACTGCAATACTTTGATAAAGCTTAAGGGATACTGCAACTGATTTAAGGGTTCTGCAACACGTTGATAAAGCTTAATAAGAATTTTACGAGGTTCAAAATTCTGAAAAAAAAATGCATTTTATATTTTTTTTGCGAATAAAATACTACAAAGTTACATAAATTAAATAAAGCAAACCGCGTATTTCTACGACGATTATATCAGTAGATATAACAATTTTTGTGTTGTACTATCAGTAACAAAAACTTTAAGTCCTTTTATCTCAGAAGGATTTTGTCCTAATTCGTCATGTTTAAGGATACTGTAAGGCACATTTTGAGATTTTTCTCACACCATCCGGTCTGTTTTATAAGTAACCCAAAACTGACTAATACTAAACCTTGATATATACTTTTTCTACATAATGACGTCTTGCGCCAATTTAAATATTCCTTGAGCCGTACACTCCCACTTTTATGCTCTAGGATTATTGCTTGAATATAAATAGCATTTATGTCATGTTATATATTTTAACTGTAATTCGAATATTCCTTAATTAAATATTTTCTTTAGGTATAAGCGTAGTCTCATTTTCATTTGGGAACACCTTATAATGACTCTCATTGTTTTCTTTGTTGCAGCTACCTCCAGTGTGTAGATTTTAAACAATTTTCTTTCATCCCTTACAGAACCCAATACTACACGATTATTAAACTGCAAACTGCCTGTCTCTCCGATATATAGATCTTTAAATTTATGGCGATTCTCATTTGAATCAATATGGTTAACCCAATGCCATATTATTGCTAGCTTGAGAAGAAGTAATGAAACAATGTGCGTAATAGCATGCTGAGCTGCATATATTTTTCTATTGAACATTTGTATAAAATTAATACTTAAAATAGCGTTATGTGAATTGTTATTAGATATTTTATTTAATGTCTTTTCTCAGTTTCAGTTGCATTATCTGCTATTTGGTAAACCTATATATATATAATTATGCTAGCAAAATGTCGCTCACCTAGTCAAATACTGATTGATTTCTTTTGCGTGGAAGGATATATTTTATAAATCATAACGTTTTAAAATTTTCTTGATGTGCTGTCCTACCTAAAAGAAAATCCTCTTTGAAAAAGAAAAAAACTTATCTTTAAAATATATATCATGAAATTTAAAGCCATATGGAGGATGAATTTCTCAAAACTTTACACATTTATTTTCGGATTTTTTTCAATTTTTCTGATTATGATTACGACTAAACTGCAAGTTCATTTTGCTCTATTTAGAGAATAAACTGGTAATGATGTTATTTTTTACAATATCATATGGATAAGTAGGGTTTTACAAAATGAAATTAACTGAGTTTAATTATGAAATTGTACAAAAACTTCCTGTTCTGTAAATAGTGGCATATATCATATGTTGCGGCCTTTGAAATTAATCAGTTGAGGCGATGACATAAAGTTGTGATGTTTAAAAGTTATTTTTAAAACTTTTTCAAATGCTTTTATACAGAAAAAAATTCAATTCTTCTGGTAATCTTTAAAAAAATAATTGTTTTTTGAAAAATATAAGTCAATTTAAAAACCCTACTTCTTCTACAGTTTTGTACTTCTTAAAATGTGTGTAACTCTAGGAATAATTTTTCAAAAGTTTTTTTAGTTTAAGAAAAAAGTTATGATCACGGGATATTTACCTAAATTCGCGACAACAGACTAGGAAAGTCTAAATACGTTTCAAGCAAAATATTGATGTATTATTGGCTAAATTCAAACATTCACCGATTTCGAGTTATTATAGTTCAGATTTCAATTTTATTTCGATTTTTTTGCGTGTTTAAGATCCTTCATACTCTCTGTGAAGTATTATCTAAATTATGAAATGGTGTGACCTCAGTTTTAAGCCCTTACAGATCGCTCCCGTCAATATGACTGGCTTAGGTATCGTTCTCTATTGATAAAATGAGGAGAAAATCCCATAGGATTATATTTCCTCCTCAATTTATCAATTAACTAACTGTATTGCCTGTATCTTTTTTGAGTTTTCGCGATATTTGACTGTTCTTTTTATATGAGTTACTTCATAGTATTGACAATCAAATCATTGCAAAAAATCTTTGATGTAATTCGCGCATGTGCAGTTAAAATTGATTTCATAGAAATACCCATATCTCATCAAATATTCAATATATTAATATTTTGATTGTTATATGCTATTTCTACCATTTTCTGTAAAGCTTTTAGAAATCGGTGCTAAATTAGGTTGAAAACTCTGCATGCTATAATTTGTTTTTAAATTTTTCACAGAAACTATAGCATCGTCAAGAATATGCTTGCTATTCTTACACAAATGCCCAAAAACATTGAACAAGACCTACATAGGCATTTGCTAGAGTGACGGATCATATTGAATATTTTCTGTTTCTTGGGGAAACGCAAATATTATTTTATTATTAAATTTATTATTACCCCCTTAATTATCCTCCGGACTAAATATTCACTGAAAAACATGAAGTCAAGCATGTTGTTTACATCCTCAAAGTTCAAGGGCATTTCGGGCATTTCCTCCCTGAATTTTAGTTGAGAATCGACAAAATGTCTGAAATCGGTCACTGCCCTTAATTTCTGGATATCAGTGTAAAACCCTTACTGAAAAAAGGATACGGTCATATAATGTATAACTTTTAAATATCAATATACAATTGGAAGACATGATTGTGAGGCATCAAAAAGATACATATTAGACAGTGAAGGAGAGTCCGAAAGAAATGCCACGAGAACTGATTATAAAAAAATCGGGAAAAGGTGAAACTATCGCTTTTCGTCGATATAACGTACTTTCCATCAAATGAAAATACAAACAAGAACGAAAAGTCATGCGGCAATCATAGATTATGAAACACTTTCTAACACAGCCAGAAAACTGTCACGAAACTTCACCGTTATATAAGGTGAAAGAAG
The DNA here is from genome assembly GCA_963931845.1 of Maratus michaelseni. Classification (NCBI taxonomy): domain Eukaryota; kingdom Metazoa; phylum Arthropoda; class Arachnida; order Araneae; family Salticidae; genus Maratus; species Maratus michaelseni. The sequence continues at coordinate 8,386,179 of OZ007586.1, forward strand.
ATATGTAAGTAAATAGTTTAGAAAACACATAACACAGTGAAAAATACAGTTTTCGAAATTACCTTCCATTGTCAAAAAAGTAGTTTAATTATTTTACAGCTCTATATATTATAAATAGATGTGGATATATAGCATGATAAAATTTAGTTCATTAAGATTATTCACTTTTAGGAATTTTCGCCAATCGATGAAAATGCACTCAAAATGCTTTGTACAGCCCTGTATATTATCTGAAGATTTATCTGACACATTAAGAAGATTTATCTGATATTATCTGACACATTAAGCTAAAAGGCAACTTAAAACTCACTCACAGATATTACCAACCATAAACGACAACGTATTTTTCTTTGCGTAGCCCTGTATATGAATTTATTCCAAAAACTTATATTAGTCTACTAAATATACTTCAGCAGGAAAATGCGTAACACAATTAAAAACTACCCTTAAGCAATTCACTCCTGTAATACTTACGAATTCCTTTGCGTAGCTCTGTATATGATCAACTGACTTCATAAACACACACGTACTAGGCAAAAATTTAGTTACACTTAAAAACGCAAAAACAAAGGTGAAAACGCACTTATCACACATATACTGTAAATATCGGACATGTACTGTAACCGATATCTTTTGTGTGTCCCTGTAAATAAACGCAATGTACACAAGAGAGCAATTTATAGTGCACCTCAGTAAAAATGCATCTTTAATGTCAAGTGAGATAAGGGAGGTGTAGTCGCCATTCTTAATGCAATCTTCACATGTGGAAAGGATGTCAAACAGAGCCTTGTCGCATGACCGACCCTCTCTTAACCCATATTGTCTATGATGAAGAATGCCATTTGTCTCGATTAAGTGGACTAGTCGTTTGGCTAGCAGATTTTCCAGCAACTTCCCCAGAGTTGGGAGGAGAGAAATAGGTCTAAAGGATGTGGGTTCCGAGGCATCCTTTCGTTGTTTAAGAAAGTAGACGACCTCGACATGTCTCAGTCTCAGAGTAAGAGGGAAGTAGTTGTGTTTAAAACACAGATTGGCCCATCTGGTGAATAATTTTGGGATAATTTTGAAAGTTAGTTTTAAAATTTTGAAATCTACGCAGTCTGGGCCAGGGGCTTTTTTATCATTTAGTGTGTGTAGTGTGGATACTACTTCGGCTTTAGAAAACGGTTTGTCATCTGTAGAGTTAAAATTAATGTCCGATTTGCCCCGATTGGGGTATGAGAAGAGTTCAAAAAGTGCTGAGGTCAGGTGCTCTATGTTTGCTTTTCTAGACGAGCTGGAAGGTAGAAGTTCGAGCTTAATTTCGTCAGGCGTGCAGAACTAGCCTGTGAAAAAGTGCCGAAAGAGTCTGTTTGGTTGCTGCAGAAGTTCCTCCAAGCCGTGGTCCTGGCGTCCAAAACACTAATCTTAAATTTTGATTTTGTATTGGGCACTTAGGTCACGAAAGTATTGTGAGTCCGCGTCTGTTTGCCTTAAGTGCTTTTTTAGTTTTTTTCCTAAGTGCCGTGAGCTTGTTCCGTTTTGTTCTGAGGTCTGAGGTCCAAAATGAAAAAAAAATGGAGTTCTCCGAATGTTTTTTTAATATGAAGGATGCTCACGCTGCTTGTTGCATTAATTCGACTAGTTGTTGTGTTATATTGTTGATGTCTAGTATTTGATGTATCCTTCAGGTATTGTGCGAAGAGTGGTCTGTGTGTTTTTATTATTTGTATGAATTGTTCATAATTGCCTCGGTGTGAAGTGTCTTTTTTTTTGTATAGAGTGGAACGATTTCAAAGCCAAATCCTATATATTTGTGATCCGAAACATCTGAAACCCGCCATTGTTGTATTTTTTGTAGGGCCTTCGGATTCGCCAGCGTATGATCTGTTCGTCCTTGGGCTAAAATTTTTCCGTGTATGTCTTTTTTGACAAAAGTATTTGTTGTTACGTTGATATTTGCAATTGACAGGTTATTTACTGTCAGATGTTTAACAAGCGAGTCTCCACGGGTTGAGTCTTGATTGTAACCCCATAGTGTGGAGCTAACATTAAAATCACCCCAGCAAATGAAGTACTGCTTTTGAGTGATTTTCGTAAAAATAAAATTTATGTTCCTAATAAAAGTATCCTACAAGTTTTTTTCTGTAACTGTGCATTTTTATCTCGGGTTCTATTAGCTCGATCACAACGGGCTTTAGATAATTCGACTTGGTTTTCAATCGCGTTGCAGATTTTAGTTTCACCTTCCATCACCCTAAGGCGCATTGTTTTCTCGAAGTCTATGGGCCCGATTTCGACGGAATTTGGTTCTCGGAATTGGTTCTCCCTTGATATATTGGGTACTCATGTCGAATGTTCGTATAGAACAAATCCCCTGGCGGTGGCAGGTGGAACTAAAGGACTTTGCAGCGAATGCACAGCATGCCTATTGCAACATGGACACGTATCGGAGTTTCCTTCGGAAGGTGGTTTGTTTGGAACAGAGTGCGTTACCTGGCCGCGGAAGGTGGAACAAAAGATTTTGCAACGCGTGCGCAGTACGCCTATTATATGGCACCACAGGCAGCGGGAACACGTGTCGGAGGTTCGTTTAGATCAGAATGCGCCCCCTGTCGGCGGAAGGTTACATGGATAAATGATTTTTGATGAATGATGAAGGATAAATGATTTTTCGTCGCGTGCGCAGCAATTTTTCATACAAAATCGAGTTAAAGATATAAAATTATCCGGGCAACGTCGGGTGGGTCAGATAGTTTAAAAACAAAAATTATTGATAGCATATCAATAATAAATCTAGAACTTGGCAAGTTTTTGATAAATATTATGAATATCATTTTCATGCCTTAATAAAATGATGATGATGATAATATTAATAACACTGTCATTATAATAATTTTTAATATTGTTATTATTATAAACAAATGATCGTGTTAAAGATTTGATAAACAAATAAACACGCAGATACACTTCCGCTCATGTTTGATTATCACTCTAGAGACTCCACCTCTTTCAGGAGACTCAGTACACCCAAATTAAGGCCTCCAAACAGAAATAACAAGTTTTGATATAATATTGTCATTAATTGACTCTTATGTAAAAACTTGCCAAGTTCTAGATTTATTATTAATATGCTATCAATAATTTTTATTTTAAAACAATTTAAACAGTACTATAATACTTTAGTAGGTAAGTTTGAGTGAATTTTATTCGAACTTGGCATCCACTTACATATCACTTCTTTTCTTGTTTTTTGTTTGTTGCTGTTTTACAGAACTTGGCTCCCTGTTTTCACAGATTATAGATATAATTAGTTTTTGTACAGTTACAATATACTTAAACACTTTACTTAATGGTTTTTAATCTGTTTACAAGTGACTATTTTATTCACTAGGCAACATTCAATTTAATTTAAATTTCCTACAAAAAATATTTGGCTGTCAATTTGCGGCATAAATCTGTATTTTAAGACTGCTGCATTTAATGTTTGTTTTGAAACGAAGTGTATTGATTCGAAATTTTTATTATTTCTGAAATAACAATAATCATATTGACAGAATTTTATGTTTTACCGTTAGAGACTCATTAACATATAAATCAAGAGTCCGATTCATATTTACAAATAAAATGACGAAGCTATCCAAATAATATCAAACAAATAGTATAAAATTTAAACAAGCACTAACAAGAAAATCCGGCCGACTTTTAGCACTTACTAATGTAGGTTTTTAGTCTGGTGCAAGAAAGTATTGGCTCAAACTATAATTAAAAACTAAATGCTAATGTACCTTTTGCTTAATTATACCATTTATTTGACACACAGCATACAAACTTGAAAGTAAACAGACAGTAATTATTAAAATTCAAATTCGTCCACCGAAAGTACAACATAGAAAGAATTTGCATCTTCAAAACCCTCCGTATCCAACAGTTTGAAAGTTCGTGTCGCTATCGAAAGACATCGAAATGATACGTGATAGTCCTCTTCAAGCAGTATCTTTATACTCAGCGGAAATCGGTACAGTACCTTTATTCCCAGCGGAAATTGATAGAGTACCCGTAGCACTGGCGTTGAGTGTCCGAGACACCGCAAAGTTGTCCACAGCTACCTGCCTAGACCCATGGTAGCCACACATCCATGATCAATATTTATTTGAATCATAGGAATGACTCTCATTTGTTTACATTTTTAAATCTGGGATTAAACGAATTTCAACTGCGGATATCTCGAAATATATGCGTATTTCGATATATGTAATTTCTCAAGATGCTTTATTTTTTCACAATGTGTCTAAAAACGTAAATTTTATGCACCATTACTCAAAAAATTAATTCTCTGAAATTAGCCAAAAATGACTGATAATCAGGTGGTTTTGCTGCAAGGTCAGCCCGGATTCAACATTTGGCGCATTTTTTGGCAAATTAAAATTTCGCCTAATAGACGTAACGTTAAAGTAAATATGGACACCCCCAAGTGGGTAATTAATCGATTTTCAGAATGTTTTTTTTCGATTCCTCATAGTCTAAACGAACTTCGTACCAAATTTGAAATCTGAAGGTGCAGTAGATAGCTGAGATCTTTTTGCTGAGTGAGTGAGTCAGTGATTAAATTATCGATTATCAGACATTTTTAAATAGCATTATCTCGGAAACTAATTATGCGTTATTTACAGTCCCTGGCCAAATTATTAGACGCAGTTGTTTTTATTATAATTTGTTAAATATCTGGAAAGATACATCAGGAATTATCCTGAAACTTCAGGAGTGTAATCAACATGATAGACGTCATATATTTCCGTGAAGATTTTTTCCCGAAACCCCATAAAAGGCCGTCAACAAATTGAAGAAAAACGAATATATTTTGGTTAACCCTGTAAAAACTAGTATTTCAAAAGCATTCAAACTGTAGATTATGATTAAGTGGATTATTGTAATATTTTGGGTTCATTTTTATGAAGATAGCATGTATACTCGAAGAGAAATTAAGGTTTTTATAAAAACAGTCCCAAATTTTATCACGTTTTTTGCTTATAATTTGCAGAGTTTTTAATATAAAAACAAGTTATTTTCAGAAAATATGACAAACAAAATTGTACACAACATCCTGCAATCAGAATTAAAAAATAATAAAAATTGTATGAAAAATGAGCAGGTTCACTAAATATTGTTTCACTGCGCATGCGCGAATTCAATCAAAATATACTGTGCATAATATATTAGCTAAATATATAGACCAACTTTTATGAAAGTCTCAAAAACATAGCTTGAAAATTCTGATAGTAATCGTCGATAGAATGAGCTCGAAATTCGCTGTCCCCAAAAGGAAGCAAAAAGATGAGGGGTTGTATCAAATATAGAATGAGAGACACTTTATTCTTATTATGTCAACTTTCATAAACTAGTATATTTGGATACAACCCCTCATCTTTTTGCTTCCTTTTGGGAACAGCGAAATTCGAGCTTATTCTATCGACGATTACTATCAGAATTTTCAAGCTATATTTTTGAGACTTTCATAAAAGTTGGTCTATATATTTAGCTAATATTTTATGCACAGTATATTTTGATTGAATTCGCGCATGCGCAGTGAAACAATATTTATTGAACCTGCTCATTTTTCATACAATTTTTATTATTTTTAAATTCTGATTGCAGGATGTTTTATACAATTTTGTTTGTCATATTTTCTGAAAATAACTTGTTGTTATATTAAAAATTATAAGCAAAACTTGATAAAATTTGGGACTGTTTTTTATAAAAACCTGAATTTCTCTTCGAGTATACATGCTATCTTCATACAAATGAACCCAAATTGTTACAATAATCTACTTAATCATAATCTACAGTTTGAATGCTTTTGCAATATTTGTTTTTACAGGGTTATCCAAAATATATTCGTTTTTCTTCAATTTGTTGACGGCCCCTTATGGGGTTTCGGGAAAAAAATCTTCACGGAAATATATAACGTCTATCATGTTGTTTACAATCCTGAAGTTTCAGGATAATTCCTGATGTATCTTTCCAGATATTTAACAAATTATAATAAAAACAACTGCGTCTAATAATTTGGCCAGGGACTGTATAAAATTTTGGATTCTGAATAATTAAAGAGACCTTACTACACATCTAAAATTACCAGTACTTAGGGCAAATAGATTTTCAGTGGTAGAGTGTCGAAATTTGGCGAAAATAGCTCGAAATGGTTCGTGTAATATAACACACTAGTATGTCAGACGAACTTGGCTGATAAATTGCCGTGTGTCTAGATCTTCACTGGTCGACATGTTAGCTACTTCTTTCATTTTGCTTTTCGGGGCTAAATGAATTGAAATATGTTAAAAGTACAAATAAATTATTATACTGCCATAAAATTAAAACTTTTCTTACATAAAAATATTGCTTTCTTTTAGCGCAGGGTTTTCTTTTTACAGAATTATTGATTTTTACGCTTTTATATTATTAATCAATTTTTCACGATATAAAGAAAGATAAAAATGAAAGGAAATTTTTAATCTTTATTTATTTAATTAATGTCAAAAGTTATTTGCATAACCGTATGAGTGCGTCAATTAGCAAATATTTTAATTTTGAAATGGTAACAAAAGTCATTTTAAACATTTAACTAGAATAAGTTTCCCATTTTCGCGTTTTTGTGCAGCATGTTACAGCCTCTCGAAAAACTTTTTTTTTCAATGTACCCTTAGAGGCTTAGATTTATTTACTTATATTAGGAGTATTAGTGAAAAAAAGGTTTACGAAGAAATCTTCTCTGAAATAAAATTGGAGAATAAAATGTTTTTTCAAAAACTTCAAAGTGACTTTGAGTTTCAAACTTTGAAATCACAGACATACTTACTTTTGATGTTAAAACCCTCTTTGATAAAAAGAAAACATTTTAGAAAAGCTTTTTATTTTGAAAAAATACGACGAGAATATTTGTTAAATGAAAGTAATATAAAATTTTGATAAACGTTCTTTTAAATCCCCATGAATTTCAGTTTCATTTCTTATAGAATGTAGCAAATTTTTTTATAATTTTTTAAAGAGCACAGTGTAAACTCCGCATTTTCAGCAGCTTCTTGGAGAAATCAGTATATTTATTGTTACAATATTTTGTTAAACTTTAAATAATACTATTTTTCTTATAATAGAGTGTTATATGAAATGAGTTGAAATATTTAATAATATTTTTCAATATAAAGTTGATTGCTACATTATGATATTAAAATAGCTTAGCATAAGTTATTTTCTATCTTCTAATTTATTTCTGAAAGAGGTGTCAAATAACCCATAAAATTATGCAATGGGTATTATTTTTTTTCTAAATAAACTAAATAGCACAAAATTATAAGTAGCATTGTGAAATTGCTTTTAATCGTTTTGAGCCAGTTTTACTGAGAACAAGTATTGGTGATTAAACTACCAAAGACAAATGGCTTTATTAGAACTTATTTTAGAGAGAAAAAATTAATTAAATTTTTATTAAAAAGGTTGACTATTAAAAGACTTTCTCTTAATGTGGATGTGTGGAAACGAACCCCAAACTATCAGCTCAAATTCTATCCATTAGTGTTCTTGCTGTTACTAAGACCTCCCACCTCTGGCCAACCGAAACTGGAGTCCTGAAGGTGCAGAGCGAAGGGGTTTAACTTACCTTTGATGAAGCACCCCTTTGCAGAATTCTGGCTTCAACGTACATACTAACCAGAAGCGAGGATATCCCGACTTCATACTTCTCTCCCATCTACTGACTTTCCAGAAAGATGAGTCTTGCTTGAAAGTGATTCCATAAAAAGTCATGAATACGAATTCGCCAAGCGTAAATGAAAAATAAAATAATATGAAAGATTTAAATTTATGTCATGAGTATAATCCAAATGAGATTAATAAGAAAGAGATTAGAGATTAGATTTAATAAGAATAAACACAAATTTATTGCATGCTGAACAGGATGACAAAAAAATTCAAGAAAATTTCACTGTATTAATAGCATAATAATGCATAATAATAGCATAATAATGCTTCCAAAATATACCAGTTGCCTGGATATGTTTCTTTAAAAAAAATTATATAGCATATCATATCATTTTTCAGCTTCTTTAGCAAGCTATACAATTGAAAACATTTTACTAACTCCAATGTTCTGAAATTAAAAGCTTTAGAAATGAAATAAATTTGTTTGGTGCTAACATTTAGCAGCAAATTCATAAAACGAAAAGTATCTGTATCAACTCTTCATATCCTTGATGTTACGTGCCGATCTCTAGCATCGACAGGGTGCCAAAAGCAGGGCCAAGGTTTTCAGAAGTTAATCTCTAAATTACTTATCGAACCCGATGTCGCTTACTTCGGTGTTCTAATGTGGACCTGTGCTTCACAGCATAGTATGCCGCTAGCACAGGGCGGAATGGACTCATGGAGAAGATAAATGCCTTCATTGTGTTGTGTTTGCTATGTCAAAGAATAGAATTATTGGCAGTAAAGTTGTGTTTGATACTCAGGATAAAGGATTGAGCTTCTAAAAAAGTTTTTAAAATGTTTAGAAATATATGAAGCATTTTATCTAATAAAGCATGGAAAGTCTATAAATAGTAAGGACTCGAAATTTCTTATAAAAAAAACTGGGAAGTGAAGAAGGGATTGAAGAAAAGCATTTTTTTTTCAAATTCTGTTTTCTGACCAAAGAAATGATTCTAAATGGTAGGAAAAAATATAGTAGAAAAATTCTAATTAAATTTTTTGACGCTTTCAGGTTCTAAACGAAAAAAAAAAAAAATCTAAAACTGAAAACATGAAACTACTTGTTTAACAATATCTTTCTTTCATCATCTAATAAATGATTGTTACTAGTAAAAAAGAAATGCAAAAAAGTATCAACATAATTACTCGTCACTTTCAGGCTCTACACGAGGTCCGAAAACATTGTTCTTGATGTCAAACTTTGAATTTGTTTCGGGACTTCATTCGGTTACGCATAAATCATTTCTGGCTTGTGCACCACATCTGTTGACGCTTCTGACACGAGTCTATATTGCTTCTGTAGAATTGGAAGAGAGCGTCTTTATAATTTCGTTTTTACGCTGAGAACCAACTACTTCTGAGCATTTCAGCAGCGGTTCAAAGAAGCTAGTGATTCCAAGAAATTGTCCCAGGTAATCATCTGAAAATACTCTTTTTGATTTGAAATGTAATTTGGGAAGTTCAAAATTGCGTATTTTACACTAACAGTTTGTCTTGTTTTAAATATTCTTCTCAGACCATGTTCTCAAATGTGTGGTCGCGCATCTTCCAGCATCGTCAAGAGAATGTTTTCAGAGAGAGAGCAAAATAAGTTTTCGTCTGAGCGATTATCTTAAACTGTTCGGGTGAGAATACACTTTTCGTAATAATTACGTGAAGGTAAAAAGCTCCATGAGTTGCTCTTTATTTCAAATCACGCTGTGACAGAATTTTTTATACCATATTCTGCTACGAGCTTTAAGCCGTCTTATGGTTTACAGGCAATTTGTTTTAGCCCTTTTAGAACCATATTATGACTCAAGCAACATGCATTTTCGTTCTCATAGTTGTTCATGATTGACAGCATGAAGACATTATAAAGATGCAGTAAAATACTGACGTGAAGATGTAGAATCTCTAGCTCCTAATATTTTGGATTGATTTTTAGAGACAATTTGTTCTAGCCCGTTTAGACTTATGACTCCCTCAGCTTACATTAAAAAAATGGTTTTAGCTACACTGTAAAGTATGTATTTTTTATATATATTTATTTTAGTAGATATATAAATAGATATTTAGATATAGGTATAGGTAGCCAAGCAGGAAGGTATAAGTTTAAATAATTATCTAATTTTTAATAGAAAATGCCATTAAAAATTAAGATGCATTGTTCCATAATTGTACCTAAATTATAAAAATACAAAATGTTACAAAAAATGACAAATTATAAAACGTTGAATTTTCTAGACTTCGATTCGTTTGGTTTTTAGTTAGCAGAAATGATGTTTTTAAAAATGCACATTTTTTTATGATTAATGCCGAAACGTTGTGTGCTTAAGGAAAATATCAGAAAGTTAAAAGATTTTAGAAGTGTTTTAACATGCTTAACATGTAAAGTGTTATAAGTTGTGACGTACCCTTCCGGGCAGTACACTTGGATAGTAACCGTGACACAAACTTAACAATAAAAACAGTTATTTAAAAGTAATAATAAGGGTGATTGTAAATTGAGCTGACAGACGTAATTATAGATGAGCCAATAATAAGCTCAAAACACTACAAACTGAGAGAGGGAATTCTTTCCCAAAATACTCACTAAATCCAAACACCTAGCTTGAATCCAAATGGCTTTGCTGATAATGTACAGGAACCCAAGACAAAGTCACTTCATCTCACTGAACAATGTCATTAGAAACGTTATAAATGTCACTTTAAACACGGCAATAACACTAACGAGAGTACCCGTGGATTCAAATACACTTTATTTCAAAACGTTATTGAATTTTAACTTCTTTTTACGCTGGCAAACTCACAGCAGTAGATTCTGCAACAAAAACAGCTAAATGGAAACTTCGCTTGCTACACAGCCGATGGAAAAGCTTACATCCAAAAGCAGGATTCATTGAAAATTCAGACTAATGGATCAGTATGAGCTAGACGCGTTTAATTCCACCGAATCTAACTTCTACCGCAGTATTTATAGCAACTACACAACCACAGATATCCTATTATCATACACTTTTGCACAAAATAACCGTGAAAAATGGCATTCCCGAAGATTCAGACATACTTTGTTAAACTTTCAGAAATGACAGGATAGATAGTTCATTCACGCACAAATGTTAGAATGCAGCACACCACAATCGCTCTAAAAACGGAAAACTCACTCAACCACAGGGTACTTTCATAATGTAGTAGCTACAAAGTAATTAAAAAAGAGAAAAAATAATTCTATGTCGCAGGATAGGATAGTACCCCTTTCCCCTGATTTAACAGTGAATGCATAACCTTAGAACCACAAAGATCTCGCAGGGAGATGACACTATAGGATATATCAAACGTACGCAAATACTGACAAAGTAATTCTTCCGCCATCTTGCAACGTAGTTAAAAATAGTCTACGGTTTGAAATTGATTTTTTCTCCTTTAATACTAAATATTCGAGTGTTGAGGGTATTCATATGTAATATTTATGGCTGTAAATTAGGATCATGCAATCGAATTGCAAATTATTGCATTTTACAATGATCATTGTTTGTAGGTTCCTTGCCTCATCCTATTTACCATGTTGTGTTTAATCAAATTAATTTAAATGTATAGTAACTAATTTGGATTGTTTGGGTTATTATTACTTTCAAGGTTTCAATTACTAACGGTTTATATTTTTTATTTTATTACTTAATAGTTTCCGTTTACCTTTTTATATTACTGTATTTTAACTTAGCAAAGCATAGTGTGAAATATTCGATTTATCAATAAAAATATATAAAATGCGTAATGACTGTAAATTGTAGATCCTGGTACATGTAATTGCTTTATCCGTTTTTGCGATTAGCAACATATTTCTGTTTCACTTCATAATAGTTTAGTTTTCTTTGAAATGCATAATGGTAAAAATCCTATGCGAAATTAAAGGATAAATGTTTAAATAATCTTTAAATATATCTTTCGCAATATCTAAATTATATCTTTTAAATCTTTAAATCTGTTCAGAACGTTTAGTAATAACTTATATTATTTAAACTACATTTGTGATAAAATTGTTTAAGAGCTCTTTTTGTCTTAAACAATTAAAATTTGGTTTTGAACTAGTTTAATTTTAATTCTATATATATTTTAAATAAATTTATATCCTTTAAATAAAAATATATCATAAGCGATTATAAATTTATATCTTTTAAATATCTCTTAAATACAGCCCTGGAAAAAATTATAAGAACACGTTGAAAAATAAGTAATATGTACTAAAGTAATTATCAACTGAAAACAAAATCAAACATAATTTACTACTCGTAATTAAGAAACATTAGGCACCTACAATACGAAATTAAATTACAATAAAATTTATAAATCACGTATTAATTGAAATACATGACGTGAAACATGGAAAAAATTATAAGGAGATAATGAAATATGTTTGGACATAAATTAATAATACAAAATCACCTTCTTTTTCAATGACCCTTATTAATCGTTCAGTCATTGACTCAGAAAGTTCAGATAAATTTTGCTAATTCTATGGATGATGTCGAATCGTCTGTATATGCATATTGTATGCCATGCTTTTGCTTATATACTTCTCTAGCTGAAATGCCCCACAGATTCTCTGCGGGGTTTAAGTCGGAGCTTCTTGGCGGCCAATCCAAAAGTGGGACAGAGTTGACCTCGAACCAAGAACGTGATGCACGAGACACATGAAAACTTGCATTGTCTTGTTGAAAAAATAATCACCACCCGTGATAAGGGGTGCTTCAGGCAATAATTTGTCAGCTAGCATATTCACATATGATTCTGAATTCATGCGTTTTCGAATGGACACGATTGGTGTTGTTCCATTGGCTGCAAAACCTGCCCACACCATCACAGAACCGCCTCCGAATTTGCGTTTGGAAAAAACAGCTTTATCTTTTCGCAACTCATACCGATAATGTCGAAAACCATCTAGTCCGTCCAAATTAATTTTCTTTTCGTCCGAAAATACCACATCTTTCCAGCGAGATTCAATAGCAACGTGTTTCTTCGCAAATTCCTATGTGCAAATTCCTATTCTTCTTATGTAGTTTTGTAAGTGGTGGACGTGACCGTAGTTTAGCATATGTAACATTGTAGAACATTAGGCACTGTTCGGCTAGTGCATGGTATTCATTTCTGTTTTAATTTGATTAAAACTCTGTTTTTTTAAGCAAGCTCGACACACAATTTTCACGTTTCTGTCGCATAGTCAGAGAAACAGGACTACCTGTATGCTTCTTCTTGCCATAATCTTTTGGATTCTTCAACAAATTATAATTTACTGCTTTAGATCTGTTTATATTCCTTGAAATTTCACGTCCACTCATTCCACATTTTCTGTAAGCAATGATTTTTCCCTTTTTTAAATTCAGACAGTTGTGTGCTCTTTGGCATTATGAAGAACTAAAGAAACTGAATAGTCTTACTACGGGATAGTTATGGGTTACTTTAAACACTCCTATGATATTACCAAATATGCAAAATTTTATTTGCGATTTCAAAATAAATGCGTGTCCTTAGAATTGTTTTCGAGCAGCAAGCTATTAAAACCTTTTAAATTCATGCCTTTTAATGATTTTCCAAATTTTCAACTTAAAGTTTGTTTGGAAATGTTCCGTTTCAAGCCTTTTTATCATACAAATATTTGTATAATTGAAAATAATTTTATTAGTCGTGAAACATATGAGTAACGGGATAATTCAAAATATAAATGTATAAAATAAATATATTTTATTAATTCTATTTTTAACTAATTAATGAAGCAATTAATATTAAAATAAAATAGTTGCTCAGGAGCAAAAAAATATCTCATTTATTAATGAAACTTATCACAATATAACGTTTGTTTAAAACAGTAAACAGTGTATCAAAGAAAAAAGTTGAATTGTTTATAGATCTATTTGAAAATGAATGAAGAATTCTTATTTCACAATTTATCTTTCAATTATTTTTTTTATGCTTGCTAATTTATTATACTCATAAAACAAAAAAAAATAAACTTAGTCCTGAATTAAAGCTTTAAAAGCAAATTTCCAAAAACATTTATTTAACAGCAAATTACTTATAAATTATTTGCTAAACATAACACGTAAACGTGATATTTTAAGAACATCGATCTGTTTTGTAAAAGAATATTTACGTGTTCCATTAATATTCATTAAGATTTAAAGATCTTTCACTTAATTTATAATAAAAGGTTGCACATAACTTCGAACGCAATTTTTAAAAGTTTACAACACTAATTTATATATATTAAAGAGCACTTTTCTAAATTTTATAACATCTCTTCGATTTTTTTCATGAATAAGAAAATAATAAATCAAGTTATAATGGATAATTGAGACAGAGTGTTAAATATTTCAATAGACATAATTTTAATATTACGTAATAGATGTTTTGGGAACTTGTGTTTAAACTATTATCAAATACTGGGTGTCCCAAAAATTACTCGAAAACTTTAAAACTTAAACAATTATTATTCAAATAAATTGTAAGAAATAAATTATTGAACGTAAATCAATTAAAACACAACTCAAATGAATTCTAATAAATTGTACGAAATTTTTCAAATCTTTGTCAATGGATGGAACTGTGCTTCCTCAGAGTCTATGAATGTTCACACTATTTTCAAAACCCAATTTGTATTTTGATTTTAAAACTACTGTAATAATAAAGAGAACGCAGAGTAAAAACAAAGTGACTTTTGATAAAACTTTACATGCTAGTTTAGGGCAACGCATCGCCATTTATTGACAAAAATTCGAACTGTATTTCTAGCTAGCAAATCTGCAGGAGCCTCAACGTCAGCTCTGAAAGTCACTGTTTTTTAATCTCACTTTTCATCTTACAATTTTTTTTAATTTACTACATATACGTATATTTATAGGCATAGAAAATAATTCAGAAATTTAAAACGTTAAATTAAACACGGTTTATGCAATAATATTCTGACATTCTTATCAACTTCTTATTCTTGTAATTTTTTAGATAAAAAAATACATTTTTTTTTATTCATTCTATGTATTATTCTCTTATTATTATGCATTATAATGTATTATTCTCTTATTAAATTTATATTCGTGATTTCCTATTGCTTGTGTGAATGAGTCTAATATATTTTGGATTTATTTCTACACAGTGATTTTATTAGGATAAGCAACAATTTCGAAAATAATTTTATGTAATCCTAATACCCAAATAGCAATATTTACTTACCTGCTAACCATGAAACACCTGCATCTGATAGATAAGTTGAGTAATATCTCATGTACAAAAGCAACTTATAAAATGTAAACTGTTTCTACTATATTTCACATAATATATTTTAGAAATCTAATGTTGTTACAATTTTTGTTTCGGAAAAACAGTTTTGATGGTCATTCTATAATATTTATTTTACCTAAGTACATCCTGATCTAATTCGATGGCAATAGCATACTAAAATCTCCCCAAAATAGACTTATTTGGAAATTTTTAAACCTATTGGGTAATCATTCATAATCGTGCCCACTGCCAATTCACTAAATAGCAATCGTGATTTGACGCTATAAAGTACAGGGTGATTATAAAAATAAAAAGAAAACTGCCCAGTTAAACTGAGGGCATTGAGCTCACAGGCTATTCACACTAATTGTATATTATACTCGTATTTCAAAGAATTTGAAATAAGCCCCTCGAAAAATAAAGAAATCGACAATATATTAATGGGGGGGTCATCCCCCCGTTACCCCCTCATAGTTAACTAATTAACCCCTTAAACTAATCAGGAAAGCCTCTTATTACAAATAATATATATATATACAAAATTTAAAGAACATTAGATAATGCTGCATGAAAAACCCATTTATCTAAATTAAGGGGGATTAGCCCCCCCCCCTTCCCCCTTTATACTTAACCAATGAACCCCCAAAACTATTCAGAGAAGCGCATTATCACAATGAACCTATCAACAAATTTTGAAGCAAATGGGATAATTCTGCATGAAAAACCGATTTATACAAATTAAGGGGGGATTAGCCGACGTCCCCCCCCCCTTTATACTTAACCAATCAATCCCGAAAACTAATCAGCGAAGAGTCTTAACCCAATGAACCCATAAACAAAATTTGAAGGAAAACGGATATTTCTATGAAGAGTTATCGCGTTACGTACATACATACAGAACCGGCGGGCACATAAGCTCTTAGGCTTCGAAAGCCTGTGAGCTAAAAAAAAGAAAACTGCCCAGTTAAACTGACAGCATTGAGCTCACAGGCTATTCCCACTAACTGTAAATTATATTCTTATTTCAAAGAATTTGAAATAAGCCCTCGAAAAAAGAAGAAATCGATAATATATTAAGAGGGGGAACCATCCCCCGTTTCTCCTTCTTATAATTAACCAATGAACCCATAAAACTAATCAGAGAAGCGCCTTACCACAATGAATCTATATACAAAATTTGAAAAAATCGGATAATTCTGCATGAAAAATCCATTTATCTAAATTAAGGGGGGGTTAGCCCCCCGTCCCCCCTTTATACTTAACCAAAGAACCCCTAAAACTAATCAGAGAAGCGCCTTATCACAATGAACAAATATATAAAATTTGAAGAAAATCGGATAATTCTGCTTAAAAAACCCATTTATCTATATTAAGGGGGGTTAGTCCCCCCCCGTTCCCCCCTTTATACTTTACCAGTGAACCCCCAAAACTAATCAGGGAAGTGCCTTACCACAATGAGCCTATATACAAAATTTGGAGTAAATTGGATAATTCTGCATGAAAAACCCATTTATCAAAATTAAGGGGGGGGGTAGCCCCCGTTTCCCTCCTTTACACTTCACCAATGAACCCCCAAAACTAATCAGGGAAGCCCCTTACCAAAATGAGCCCATATAGAAAGTTTGAAGAAAATCGGATAACTCTGCACGAAAAAAATCATTTATCTAAAATAAGGGGGGAGGATGAACCCTCCCGTTACCCCCTTTATACTTAACCTATGAACCCCCAAAACTAATCAGGAAAGAACCTTATCACAATGAACCTATATACAAAATTTGAAGAAAATTGGATAATTCTGCATGAAAAAACCATTTATCCAAATTCAGGGGGGTTAGCCCCCCGTTCCCCCCCCTTTATAGTTAACCAATCAATCCCCAAAACTAATCAGGGAAGCGCCTTATCACAAGGAACCTATAAACAAAATTGGAAGAAAATCGGATAAATCTGCATGAAAAATTCATTTATCTGAATTAAGGGGGAGGATTCCCCCCCCCCCGTTAGCCCCTTTATACTTAACCTATGAACCCCCAAAACTAATCAGGAAAGAACCTTATCAAAATGAACCTGTATACAAAATTTGAAGAAAATTGGAAAAATCTGCATGCAAAAACCGATTATCTTAATTAAGGGGGGTTAGCCCCCCCGTTCCCCCTTTTATACTTAAACAATCAATCCACAAAAATAATCAGGGAAGCGCCTTATCACAAGGAACCTATAAACAAAATTGGAAGCAAAACGGTTATTTCTGTCAAGAGTTATCGCGTTACGTACGTACATACGTACATACATACATACAGAACGGGCGGGCACATAAGATCTCAGGCTTTGACAGCCTGTGAGCTAATAAAAAAGAAAACTGAGGGCATTGGGCTCACAGGTATTTTACACTAATTGTATATTATACACTTATTTCAAAGAATTTGAAATAAGCCCCTCGAAATATAAAGAAATCGACAATATATTAAGGGGGATGATCCCCCCGTTCCCCCACCCCCTTATAGTTAACAATTGAACCCCCAAACCTAATCAGGGAAGCCCTTTATTACAATGAACATATATACTAAATTCGAAGCAAATCGGATAATTCTGCATGAAAAACCCATTTATCTAAATTAAGGGGGATTACCCCCGTATCCCCCTTTATACTTAACCATTGAACCCCAAGACTAACCAGGGAAGCTCCTTACCACAATGAGCCTATATACAAAATTTGAAGAAAATCGGATAATTCTTCATGAAAAACACATTCATCTAAATTAAGGGGGGAGGATAAGCCCCCCCCCCTTTACCCTCTTTATACTTAACCAAAGAACCCCCTAAACTAATCAGGAGAGCGCCTTATCACAATTAACCTATAAACAAAATTTTCAGAAAATCGCATAATTCTGCCTGAAAATCGCAGTTATCTAAATTAAGGGGGGGCAGCCCTCCGTTACCCCCTTTATACTTAACAATGAATCCCCAAAACCAATCAGGAAAACGCTTTATCACCATTAACCTGTATACAAAATTTGAAGAAAATCGGATAATTCTGCATGAAAAACGCATTTATCTAAATTAAGGGGGGATTCCCTTTCAACCTTTATACTTAACCAATGAACCCCCAAAACTCTTCAGGGAAGTGCATTATCACAATGAACCTATATACAAAATTTGAAGAAAATCGAATAATTTTGCATAAAAACTCATTTATCTAAATTGGGGGGGGTTATCCCCCCTTTCCCCCTTTATACTTAACCAATGAACCTCCAAAACTATTGACAGAAGCGCATTATCAAAATGAACCTATATACAAAATTTGAAGAAAATGGGATAATTCTGCATGAAAAACCTATTTATCTAAATTATGGGGGGTTAGCCCCCCATTTGCCCCCTTTATGTTTAACCAATGAACCTCCAAAACTAATCAAGGAAGCGCCTTATCACAATGAACCTATATACAAAATTTCAAGAAAATCGAATAATTCTGCATAAAAACTCATTTATCTAAATTAGAGGGGGGTTATCCCCCCTTTCCCCCTTTATACTTAACCAATGAACCCCCAAAACTATTGACAGAAGCGCATTATCAAAATGAACCTATATACAAAATTTGAAGAAAATGGGATAATTCTGCATGAAAAACCTATTTATCTAAATTATGGGGGGTTAGCCCCCCATTTGCCCCCTTTATGCTTAACCAATGAACCTCCAAAACTAATCAGGGAAGCGCCTTATCACAAGGAACCTATAAACAAAATTGAAAGTAAAACGGTTAGTTCTATCAAGAGTTATCGCGTTACGTACATACATACATACATACATGCATACATACATACATACATACCGACGTACGTACATACAGAACCGGCGGGCACATAAGCTCTCAGGCTTTGATAGCCTGTGAGCTAATAAAAAGAAAACTGCCCAGTTAAACTGAGGGCATTGAGCTCACAGGTTATTCACACTGTTTGTATATTATACTCTTATTTCAAAGAATTTGAAATATGCCCCTCGAAAAATAACGGAAACAACAATATATTAAGGGGGGGGGGTCATCCCCCCGTTACCCCCCTCATAGTTAACTAATGAACCCCTTAAACTAATCAGGGAAGTCTCTAATTACAATGAATATATATACAAAATTTGAAGAAAATTGGATAATTCTGCATGAAAAACCCATTTATCTAAACTAAGGGGGATTAGCCCCCCTTTCCCCCTTTATACTTAACCAATGAACCCCCAAAACTATTCAGAGAAGCGCATTATCACAATGAACCTATATACAAAATTTGAAGAAAATGGGATAATTCTGCATGAAAAACCCATTTATCTAAATTAAGGGGGGATTAGCCCCCCCTTTCCCCCTTTATACTTAACCAATGAACCAACAAAACTATTCAGAGAAGCGCATTATCACAATGAACCTATATACAAAATTTGAAGAAAATCGGATAATTCTGCATGAAAAACTCATTTATCTAAATTAGGGGGGGGTTATCCCCTCTTTCCCCCTTTATACTTAACCAATGAAACCCCATAGCTATTGACAGAAGCACATTATCAAAATGAACCTATATACAAAATTTGAAGAAAATGGGATAATTCTGCATGAAAAACCCATTTAACTAAATTAAGGGGGGTTAGCCCCCCCGTTTCCCCCCTTTATGCTTAACCAATGAACCCCCAAAACTATTGACAGAAGCACATTATCAAAATGAACCTATACACAAAATTTGAAGAAAATGGGATAATTCTGCATGAAAAACCCATTTATCTAAATTATGGGGGGTTAGCCCCCCGTTTCCTCCCTTTATGCTTAACCAATGAACCTCCAAAACTAATCAGGGAAGCGCCTTATCACAAGGAACCTATAAACAAAATTTAAAGTAAAACGGTTAGTTCTATCAAGAGTTATCGCGTTACGTACATACATACATACATACATACATACATACTTACATACATACGTACGTACGTACATACAGAACCGGCGGGCACATAAGCTCTCAAGCTTTGATAGTCTGTGAGCTAAAAACTATCCTGATATATGAGTCCTTAACTATCACACTGTTCACAGAAACTGACTGAAATTTTGGTTTTAAGTATTTTGAGGTATGCTCTCAAGAATCGTATGAAAATCAACAGTTAAACTCTAACAGGTACGGTTACAGTGACAAAATTTCGAAAATTTGAAATGGCAAAACCTATTTGTTTTATTGGAATGTGATCTTCATAGTGAAAAACCATAAAAAGCGTTTAAACGGAACCTGTAACACGAAAATTGCCGGCGCTAGAGAGACTAAGAAGAAAAGTGAAAACAACCAATAAAGGACAGAGAAGCAACAGAATGTAAAACATTTTATTATTCAGTGCTATCCACCATCTGCCGCATGCAACGTGTCTACGTGTGTGACGTGGAAAATTTGTGAAACACAATAAAATGTTTTATTTTCTGTTGATTCTCTGTCCTTATTCGTTGTTTTCACTTTTCTTCTTAGTTTGTCTAGCGCCGGCAAGTTTCGTGCTACAGGTACCGTTCCAACGCTTTTTATGGTTTTTCACTATGAAGATCACATTCCAATTAAAAAAAAAATAGGTGTTGCCATTTGAAATTTTCAAAATTTTGTCACTGTAACCGTAACTGTTAGATTTTAACTGTTGTTTTTCATACGATTCTTGAGCGCATACCTCAAAATACTTAAAACCAAAATTTCAGTCAGTTTCTGTGAACAGTGTGATAGTTAAGGACTCATATATCGGGATAGTTTTTTTATAATCACCCTGTATTTTTAGTGATAGCGTTTTATGTTCTCAGTTTCCAGTAATTGTAAAATTTCAGGATCGTTTTACTACTTTAATTTCTGTGGATTAACCACCTCGTTGTACGAGTCATTTTATCCTATTTTTAACACTTTCCAACCTAGTTGAAAAATGTTCTGTCTTCGGTTTGTCTGCCGTCTGTCCGTGCTCTAACTCCCGTAAATATGCTCGGATTGCCCTGCAATTTTTATATGTTGTTGTCGTTATCTATAGCATGTTCCCTATTTCAATTTATGTGTGTAGCACTTATAGTTTTCTTACAGGGACACTCAAAGAATTCCGTTACATTACGGTCTATGGGGAAAAATCATTTGCGGTTTATTTTAATGATGTTAGACAAATTCATTTCAAATTCATTGTAAGTGAACTATATCACTAAGGTGCATTACAAGAAGCTTAATATAGAATATGTTGTGAATAGCACTTATAGTTACTTTACAGGGACAGTCAAAAGAATTCCGTTACATTACGTCTATGGAGAAAAATCGTTTGCGGTTTAATTAAATAATGTTTCACTATTTTAAACGCATTGAAATTTATATATATCACTAAGGTGCATTACAAGAGGCTTACTACATAATATTGTGTGTATAGCAGTCATCGTTCATTTACAGGGACACACAAAAGAATTCTCTACTGTCTGTTAACAATAATTCCTGGAAGTGCGTTTTAAGTTGCTAAACACGATTTTAAATTTAACTCACTTTTTGTCTATTACTTGGTGTGTATAAATTCTGTAGATCATATACAGGGCAGCTCAAAAGTTCGCGAACGCATTTCCGTTTATTGACAGAAACTCCAGAAGGAGAATTTTAAACTGTGCCACGCGTTTCCTAACTAAAATAAAATTTAGCATCCAATGTAGTATATATACAAATCTATAGATCCTATACAGGGCTGAATAAAAGTATTCGGATATTTTTTTGAATATTGTATATGTTGGAAATATATGTTGGAAATTCCTGAAATTACGTTTTTAAATATGTTATGCGTTTTCCATATTGTTTACTTAGATGTTATCTTTCAGCTTATTAAACGGTAATGATTTGTAAAATTATTTTGGAATCGTTGGAAAGTGTTATATGATCTATGCTTGACGCATGATTTTTCGTTCTTGTTAAAATTATATTAACTCTTCAACGACGAAACATCCACATCTGTTCTGTTTTGGAAAATGAATAATATCTTATTCTAAGAAATATATACAAATGTAAACACATACTGCGACACTTTAATCCAAATTACACTTTCAATGTTTTTCTAATTTTCCTTTGGAAAAAATATTTCGTAATCATTATATAGTAGTTAAACGGTAACTTGTATCATAATAAATTCTCATTTTCACTAGAATAATAAAATCACTATAAAATAATGTATTTTGCTAATAAAGTATTGCAATAAAATAGTGCGAGATAATTGAATTTTATTATTTTGATATTCTTTGAAATAGGGTTGCTAAGCAACTAATAAACTAAAGAGCAAAGTAAAAAGAAATGCTTTTTAAAATTTGTAAAAAAAAATATGAAAATGAAATGTTTTATATTTCCCGAACAGATGCAACAAATTTTCCAATAATTTAAGCAATTAATTTATAAATTCTAATAAATGTATCGGCAAATTTTCAAAGCTATTGGATATATTTAAAACCTCCATTTAAAAAAATTAGCATCCATTATTTTATGTTTAAATCCATTATTGAAATATGTGATTTTCATTTAAATTTAAAATGAAATTTGAAAATGGTCTGCATTCCCATAGGAAAACATTATGACATAAAAAGAAATGTTCTAAATTTTTCGAACGAATGAACCAAATGTAACTAAAAACTATACAGCTAATTCCGGGTAATTTACCAACATACTCATCAAAATTCAACCTAAAAGGGCGATTTTACGGCAGTTATCGTGGAACAGACAGTCAAACAGACAGAAAATATAAACTTTTCATGTCTCCACAGTGAGTCTTCACTGACGTTTCGGAAATTACTGCATTAAAAAATTATGAGTGGCCTTCTAAACTTATCATTTATTTCATCTTTTTATTATGGGTTTTCCAAAGTGCTTTCGTGTTTTGCCCTGCTTGAATCCTTGTAAGTTATTTCTAAGCTTCTTTAAAGTCCAACATATTGTGTGCTTGGAGTGTCCTAGTTCCTCGGAAAACTTTCATTTGCTAGTGGTTCGATTCTCCCCCTCTTTCTCTTTGAACTCTTCAAGATTCCCAACTGATGTCCTGCTGTTTCTGGGTTTAATTAACTGTCCTGCTGTCGGTTAACCGACTTTACCCGCTTCCGACACTACCCAAACAGCTCGATAAGTTGACGCTAATATTTTTTGGTGCGTGTCGTGTTGAGATATGATTCTTGCGGGTCCCGTTTAGGTTATATTCACAATATTTCACGCGAAATTATAAAATTTCAGTAACAATTCACTTGAACAGAAATGATTTTTTAAATGCACATTTTTAAAATAAAAGATCATCACACACGTTTATAGAACCATTTTTCCAAAATTAGTAGATTAAATAGTGGATCACTTTTCATTGATTGCGTATTTTGGGTCAAAGTATTTAAGTTCGAATCGGGTTGCGGGTCAGTGAAATTTTTTTGCCGAATTCGGTTGGGGTTCTGGGTTGATTTCAAGCGTAATTTGCGGGTTCGGAACGGGTAAAACCGGACCCACTCAGAACTCTAGTTTGATTTAAAGTCTGAGGTCTCTTTCCTGAAAACTTTTGAAAGAAGTTTGAGCAGTCCGGACATTACTAGGGTTTTGCCTTTCAATTTCACGAATTTTGAGAACAGCTTCGGTAGCTTTAATATATAATGCCCTATTAACACCTTAAGACGTATAAAATTTCAGCATATCAGCCATTATGTTACCTAATAATTAAAAGAAAGTGTGTATGTTGATAGAATATAGAGGAACATATATTTTTTATCTGGGAGCACGACAGTGCGTCCGCCAAGTTCGCACAGGCCGTAAGCTACCTTTTCCCTGACCATTTCGGCCTACTTTTCACCCCCTCATAACTGCGTTTTGGGGAGAGCTAGAGAGTTTTCCTTTTTAACACATATTAATATAATGAAACTGAACTAGGTTCCAAGATTTCTTATTTCTGTATTTAATATTTTTCGAAATATGAGATTCCGAAAAAGGGCTTTTTTGTAACTGACTCACAGGGGATCATCAAATATCTAAAGTTGGTGATCATCAAATAACTAAAAAGTTGGTGATCATCAAATAACTAAGGTACTTCTAACAGTCGTAGAATTATAAAATTTAACAAGTAAGTAGGTTTGTCACACAATTAACCAGAAAAGTCTTAAAACATAGAATTTCTGCTTTTAAACCCTTCAAATAGGGGGTGCTGATTTGGCTATATACAGTTCGTAACACATTCAATTGGAAAATTAAATTAATAGCATTGTTGCAACCATTTGTGTTTTTTGTTGTACGATAAACATTTAAGTAATAATAGTTGCCTTGACAATCATTTCCTCGCTCATATTTGACGCCAGAGTTGGTCGCCAAAGCCTGATTACAGAAAATTAGCCTGAGTTTAAAGGTGTTACATGGTTTCAAGCAGAATGAATTTTTTATATTCTTTTCCGAAAATGTTGGGAAGGCAAATCCTTTAGTTTATCTGTCCGTTTTTCTATTTTTTACTTCTTTAAAATAAATTTTATTATAAATGTCGGTATTCTAATCGCAATAGCACTCAGTCAATCTGGCAAAATTCCAGTGGGTTGTTAGTTCGTTAAGTGCATTTTAATGATGTTAATAAACTTTATATATATATATATATATATGCATATGCATCACATATATAATACATATGCATCATTATGACGTCCACATAAACAGGGTATTTTTGTCGCCAATTTTGGCGATATTTCGTTAAGTGTCGCAAAGCTTGGAGAGAATTTGACGCTAGAGGCTATTTTTCATTGCGAATTTTTAAAGCGAGTAATCATCTATTAATATTATGCGGTTAATTAAATGGCATAACGCACGAATGTTAATAAAGTTTCTATCTTTCGTCACTACACAAGACCTCTGCTCTTGCTGTTATATTGTACTGTTATTATACTTACTCTTACTATATTGTTAGTCTCTTAAAAGTTTATTATAGAAAGAGAATTTTTAGAATTAAAGCATCAAAACTGCCAGTTCTAGATTATTATAATTTTATAACATATATCCAGTTTATCAATATGTACGTTAGAATGAATCTTCTATAATGGTATTCCTCGCATTTTAGCTTCAGGTTTTCGAGTAAATTTAGTTAAAATCTTAAAACCAAGACATATTGGCATATTATCTAAGACGATTAGATGAGAATAATGGTAGATTTTCGAATGGAAGAACGGCAGTGCGTCCGTAGATTTTCTAATCTTCCTTAATCATTCCAATGTTAGAATGAAAGGGAAAAAAATTAGCATCAATATGGTTTACTGTAAATATGGATAGCCTAACAGGCGTTTAACAAGAACCACTTCACGTCAGTGTAAATTACAGAAAATTACTGAACACGATTAAAAATCTCCGTATTAGAGAGTGTAACGATGCAAACGGAATCGTAAATTCCTAAGTAAATTAAACGGTAATTGTCAATAAAGATGAAATGGATAACAACACAAAATATAAGATATGCTGCCAATGATCGCAAAGAGAATTTCTCTAACAGCAACTTCCGATTTGGCGAAGGATTGAGCAAGTAAATCTAATACATGAAAATGAAAATCTGTTTGTATGTCTGCACTTCTATACAAATCAACAGTTTGAAAGCCAGAATTGTGAAATGCTACGTGTAGGTGTATTAAAACACGGCCGAGGCAACTAAAGTTATCCGGAATCGAAATATAATGTAGAGTTAATTTTTAAATAATAAAAAACCAAAAATCTATCAGCTTTTCCGGGAAGAGTTCCATATCCTGTGCTGGTTCGCGCGATTCGCAAAAAAATCCAAACTGCTGCCAAAAGAGGTGTGATGTCACGTAGATAAGGTCAATTCCAGTTGTTAAGTTAAAACTCCAAAGACTGAATATCGCAACAACCAAATCAAACATTTATCGCCTAAAACAACTCGCCAAATCTACCAGCACAGGATATTGAACTCTTCCCGCCTTTTCCTATTAAATTTAAACATTTTTCGTTATAGCAGTTGCCAACAATTAAAAATCCACAATGAAATTCTTTCTACAATAATTAATTTTTTATTGAATTTCCACGTGAAAAATAAAAATACAAATAAAAAGTTTCAGCAATGAAAAAAAAAGATTAATATGACGTCATATTGGTAATATAACGGAAATTTTCAAACATTTCTCAATAATACAAGGAGTATGAGTATGTGTAAATAAAGAAAGCAGGTTAATATGACGTCATTCGATAATTAAAAAAGAAAATTAATATAACGTCACATTGGAAGTTTAACGGACTTTTTCAAATGTTTGGGAATTATACAAAGAGAGTATCAATATGAGTAATAGTGAAAGCAAGTAGGTAAGATGTCAGCAGGTGAGTACAACGTCATACGAGTTTGAGGAACGTATTGAATCATGATAAAAACATGATTATAGAAATATTGGCATATTTTAACATTTTGAAGTTATCTATACAACATGTTTAATTTTGAAATTGATTTTTCTACACAAACATTCTTAAAATCTCGAACAGCACCAAGTACTTCGGCTAGTTATGAATAAAAGTAATATGATGAAGTGCTTAGCATACGTATTAGAAAGAATATATTGTTTGCTTGAGACGGCTAGTATTTTGATGTAAACTACAAATAAAATTATAGATTTGTAAAGCATAATAAAAGAATGTTAAAATTCTTTGACATTTATACATTTATTATATTTATATCCTTTATACATTTGCTAAAACCTACAAAACGCAGTGATATCCCATCAAAAAACTTTCTGTAAAAAAAAAGTGCCAAGTTCTCCTTAATGTTTCGGCCGTAAAAAGTACTGATATCTGATGTTCGCCCAAATTAAAAGTCAAACATCCGAAATCTTTCATTCAAAATGGCTTCATGCGACTTGGCCGTTAATGCATTTTAGAAGGTTTTTCAAATTCTAAAGAATGTATAATGATCTACATGTCTACTACATTTTTTTGAACATTTTACGCATTTTGTTGTACAAAGTACTAAAATATAATACAAATTTTTAAAAACATAATTTCGAGATCACAGCTGTCGAGAATGGTCCACTCTGGTTCTCAACGTCTCATATAATGTAACACAATGTGAAATTTGATGAAAAAAACATTCATTGGAATTCGTGTTAATGACAATAGACCGTACAAAATGGTCATTAAACCATGGTAAAACTAAATGATGGTTAATCAAAACTAATGTTTCTTGAAACTCAATGATATGTATCACAAAGCTTTTCATTACAATGTCATCATACGAATTTGCCTATTTGCATTCCGATATTACTTTTAAATGCATAATTTCCAATCATTAATTTTGAAATGATTTATCGACGTAATTATTTATTTCAAATGAAAGATATGGCATGTTTAACATCAATCAGGGTGTATTATGTATTCTAATTTATTTTTCTCGGTATTACATTCTTCTAATGTTTTTAAGCTAGAATGCATTAACGGCCAAGTCGCAGGAAGCCATTTTGAATGAAAGATTTCGGATGTTTGACTTTTAAATTGGGCGAACATCAGATATCAGTAATTTTTACGGCCGAAACATTAAGGAGAACTTGGCGCTTTTTTTTTTTTACAGAAAGTTTTTTGATGGGATAGAATATTTTTTGTTCAACAATAATAGTGAACAAGCGCTACATGTTTTGATTTATATGAAGTCATAAGACGAATATACTTCTGATACACTGTAATGTTTATTATTGTTTATAAGTTATTGAACTAAAACTTTTGCGTGGCATTTTTTGGAAGCCTTGTATTTCAGCAACACTTTTAAAATTTATTTGAGATGAAACTTGAATTAAACTCCACAACTCCACTATTAAGTACACTTGCGCTTGAAAAAGGTCACGAACCATCTAAATTATACAAAAGTGTCATCCGAAATGAAGCAACAAACATACGATTACATTTTGGGCTAGTAACGTACGTCTGCTGGTAGATTAAAATTGCTATTTGTTTCATTTCATTCCTGAAGAGCAGGGAAGACCGAGCAATGCTCGGTCAAAATTAGCTTTGAGTTCAAATATGATCCAGGACTAAAATGACCCACTAATCAAATTTTCTCGAACATGTGACCAAGCCCAATCGTCTTCTTGTTCCCGAAACCCGTAGGATATAATATTAAGTCAAAATACTCTGACCTGTTTTTTAGATAAAATTAGCTTGACCGACAGTGTCCCAAAAATGACCCACTAATTTGCTTTTCTCGAGCATGTGACCTAGCCCAATGATTTTCTCAAGCCCAAAAACAATAGAATACAAAATTTAGTTCAAATCGTCTGAGCCGTTTTTAAGATAAAAACAGCTTGACCCATACTGACCCATGACCAAAATGACCTACTAATCAAATTTTCTCAAACATGTGACCTAGCCCAACAGTCTTCGCGTGCCGAAAACCACAGAATGCAGTATTTAGTCTAAATAGTCTGACCCATTTTTTAGATAAATTTAGCTTGACCCACAGTGACCCAAAAATGACCCACTAATCTAATTTTCTCGTACATCTGACGCAGCGCAATGATTTTCTCGTGCCTGAAACTCGTAGGTTACAAAATTTAATCAAAATTGTTAGAGCCGTTTTTAGATAAAATTAACTTGACCCCCGTTGACCCAAAAATGACCCACTAATCGAAAGTTCTCGCACATGGGACCCAGCCCAATAGTTTTCTCGTGCCCGAAAATAGTAGGATACAAACTTTAGTCATCGTTTGATCCGTTTTTTAGATACCATCAGCTTGACCCTGACCCATGGTGACCCAAAATGACCCACTAATCGTATTTTCTCGGACATATGACCTAGCTCAATGATTTTCTCGGGCCTGACACTCGTAGGATACAAAACTTAATCAAAATCGTTAGAGCCGTTTTTAAGATAAAATTAACTTGACCCACGTTGACCCAAAAATGACCCACCAATTGAAAGTTCTCGAACATTTGACCTGGCCCAATGGTTTTCTGATGCCTCAAAACTGTAGAATACAAAATTTCGTCAAAATCGTTAGAGCCGTTTTTAAGCCGTTATTTGCATATATATAACACACATATACACAAGATTTGTTCGTATTAGAATATATTATACAGAGCTGTCACTGGCGACTGTTTTTTAATTCTTCCTCGCGCCACTTTCTCAAAACAAATTTTTTTCACACAGACTTCGAAAAACATGTGCAAGAGAAATATACTACAAAATTTATTTTTTTAAATTATTGGTGCAGATAGGATATAAAATGAGTTGCCTGTGACAGGCCTGTAAAATACACTGTTAAAAAATACATATATTCCTAAATCTACGAATATATAATATGCCTTCGTATATTATATTTTACACGGATACACAATAACCACTTTCGAGTTACCTACGATTCCGGTAAGAGTTTTTTATCTTTAGAAATCTCAGAAACCAATATATTTTTGAGATTGTAAAAACAATATTTCTGTTGTTGGCAACGATTTTCAGAAACGTTTTCAGTGTATTAATTTTTTTTTTCTAACTGGAATCTAGGCTTTTCGGCGCCATCGATTCTCAATTAAATATTTTAATCTGCGTATCTGAATTTATACATGCAAGAGTAATAAAATAAAATTAATTTTAATGCTGTTAAAGGATCCTGTTTCTCTGTAAAACATGAAATGTTTACTTGATCCAAAAACCTTGATCCAAAACCTCAATTATACACTATGAAAACAACTCGGAAACGTTTTCGAAAATCAGTAGCAGCAAAAGAAACTTTGTTTTTATAAATGCTTCTTTAAATCCCGAAAATATATTAGTTGCTGGGGTTTCTAATATAAGAAACCTTTTTCGGAATCGTGGGTAACTCGGAAGAGGCACGTTTTCGTTTGTAGTTATACGTTAAGTATTTTTTTTACAATGTAGGCCTTTATATTAATATATATTCACATAATATACGTAATTTTCAATTTTTACGAACACGACGATCCTAAAAACAAAGTCCATACACCATAACTGATACTCTCATGGATTTTATTTCAGCTAAAAGAATTCGACTGTCAAAAATAAGGATATATATATTTTTTTATGGGGAAGACATTTTTACGAAAGATTACAGTTTCTAGAAACTATTATCTTATCATCAGAAAGAAATCCGAAAATTCAGAAACCCATAGCTTTTCGAAAATGGGGTGTTTGAATTTTAGGGAGATTACCTACAGTTTTCGGAGCTTTATTATTAGTCCGTTTCCGAAAATAACTGAAAGGTCTTTAGAATATAGTATTAACGAGATCACATTCAAATTTCGAAAAACTTTCAGCTATACACTGTAAAAAAAAAATTGCAATTTTTGACACAAAAATATTGTATTTTTTACAGAAAATACTGTTTTAAAGGAAAACATTTTTTCCCTCTAAAAAATGTGTATTTTTACAGAAAAAATGTATATTTTTGCAGAAAAAACTGTTTTAATGAAAATATACAGATATTTTCTTTAAATTAAACGGTTTTCTACTGGCGTCAAAATTGACAGTTTTTTTCTGTCAATTTGAGAGATTTTTTTAAGAGTGTATAAGTCCAGTTATTTGATTTTTGACATTTTTGACTTTCCAGCAATCTCCCACCCTCCCCTCCTCCCAAAAAAAAGCCGTAAACGTCAAATTATAATGCTTTAATCCGGTCTATATGTCAACATCAACATATAAATTAAAATATGTGATATTACGTTATGTCTTTACATTTTGTAAACTTAAATTACAGTTTCAATCTCTTACACAAGATATTTTCGTATTTAATATGTTAAAATATATTTATTTGTATTCCAACTGATTATTAGACGCATACAGAAAGTATTTTTGATATGAAATATGCTTCAGTATCAAATGAACATTATTTTTTGCATTTTATATTTTATTTAAAATTGTGGGTTTCGAATAAAATGTTATTAAAAAAACTTATATTTAAAAAAACAGAAATTTAATTTTTTCAAATTACATTTTAAAATATTAATACCCTTTAAGTATTATTTTAAGTTATCTAATTCTTTTGAATATTGTTTTTTTTTTTTTGGGGGGGGGGGGATCCATGATAGTAATAAAAAATATATACCATAAGCCAAGGTATATTAACAAGTCTAAATAATTAGATTTTGAACGATTTACACAGCTTTTAATATCTTGTAAGAAACTTAATTTATCAACTTCCTTTAAAAAATTACCAGAAATCATTCACAAGCTTTGATAGAAAACTGATATTGTTATCATCAAGTAATAAAACTTTAATCCTAGTTGTCATTCAATTTGAAACTTTAAGGTTTTTATTTAAATTACGGGAGTGTAATCCTCTGTACAAAAATCTAACAGGAATAATCTTACGTTAAAAACAAAAATAAGTTTTTTTTTCAGAATTCGTTGTATAAAAATAAATTGGCAATTTTAATTCAATTCCAGAAATACCCAAGTAGTGATACAGAGCAGCTGCATTTTAAGGTCGTTTAAGAACCAATTATCTAAACTTCCTTTATCTTAAAACAAGAACGAGAAATCATGCATTAAGCATAGATTATGAAACACTTTCCAACACAGCCGGAAAACTGTAACGAAATTTCAACGTTCAATAAGGTGAAAGAAGGTATGTAAGTAAACAGTTTACAAAACATATAACACATTGAAAAATACAGTTTTCGAAATTACCTTCCAGTGTCAAAAAAGTAGTTTAATTCTTTTGTGCAGCTCTTTATATGATCAATAGATGTGGATATATGGTATGATAAAATTTAGTTCAGTTAGAATATTCACATTTAGCAATTTTCGTCAATCGATGGAAATGCAATCGAAATATTTTGTACAGCCCTGTATATTATCTGATGAATTTTGTACACACCACCTATTAAGCTAAAAGGCAACTTAAAACTCACTTGCAGCAATTACCAATCGTAAACGACAATGTGTCTTTTTTGCGTAGCCCTGTATATGAATTTATTTATATTCCACAAACTTCTATTAGTCTACTAAATATAGTTCAGCAGGAAAATGCGTAAACACAATTAAAAACTACCCTTAAGCAATTCACTCCCATAGTCTGTAATACTTATGAATTCCCTTGTGTAGCCCTGTATATGATGAACCGAGTTTATAAACACACACGTACTATGAAAAAAAATAGTTAAACTTAAAAACGCAAACCAAAGTTGGAAATGCACTTATCACACATATAGACTGTAAATATCGCACATGTACTGTAACCAATATCTTTTGTGTGTCCCTGTAAATAAACGCAATGCACACAAGAGAGCAATTTATAGTGCACCTCAGTAATGCATATAATTTTCATTATGTTTGAAATAGTGAAATATCACTAAATTACACTGCAGACGATTTTTCCCCATAGAACGATGTGTAACATAGTTCTTTTGTTTGACCATGTAAATGAATAATAAATGCTTTGCACACCGTATTCTAAAAAAAACATGTTTTATTGCGCTTCATAATTATATATCAATTTCATTGTGTTTTAAATGACGTAGCGTCATCAAAATGAACTTGAAACGATTATTCCCCGTTGACCGTAATGTAACGGAAAACTTTTGACTGTCCCTGTATAAAAACTATAAGTGCTACACACTTCAGTTGAAATACGGAACATGCTATAGATAACGACAATAACATATAAAAATTTCAAAGCAATCCGAGCATATTTACGGGAGTTAGAGCACGGACAGACGCCCAACGGCAGACAAACTGAAGTCATAAACACTTTTCAACTAGGTTGGAAAGTGTTAAAAAGAAAATAGAAGAAATAATTTTCGAATGCCTTTAAAAAGATGTTATTTTGACTGGAAGCAAACAAAATATCTAGTTATGCATGCATTCCTTTTGTAACACTAACTGTAAGATCTTTTAATGGATGAAAATATTTTATTAAGGGTGCAAACGCGTAATGCAAATGTACAAACATTATTATTTAAATAATATATAGTTCTTTAATTTTATGTTACAGCGTGCTTTGAGTATGTAGGTGACTGAGGTTATAATTCTGTTACAAATGATGATAGAGATATGCAATAAAAATGTTGTTCTGAAATGCTGGTAGCGAAAGCTTAATTCTAAAGCAAGCTCTGCCTGATCTCGCCCAACACACGAGTGCATGGGATTAAGCTGAATCAGTTATAGCAAGCTAAAATTTCTATTTTGAATTACCGGTGAGAAAAGATTTAAACATCTGTAAAAGCGAAGGGGTTAAATACACACTTCCGGTTTCAGAGCTTGAATAGAAACAGCCATACATACACTTCAAATGATCGTCAGAAAATAAGTAAAAACTATTATGTGTAGCTATTCAAACAGTCTTTCAAATACAATGAAAAAAAATATTTTGATACTTGTCCAAAATTAACTATTTAAGCACAGTGGAGTACCTTAAAGTGCTTTTGTGGAAGATGGAAGTGAAATCTTTTATGGTTTGTATACAGTAATTAAAACCAATTTGTTCTTATTTAAACCATAAATATCATCAAAATATTTTACGACGTAATAGTAGCCTGTGGGGAACTTTTAAAATCATTTTTCAAAACCTAAATTGCAATAAATTGTGTATAATAACATAAAAACTCCTTCTATATTTTTCAAAAGATCTATCGTAATTTACTTATCATAGTCTCAACAAAATAAACATAAAAGGTTTTCTAAAAATTCAATTGTGTATGATAAATATGCTGCATATACAGTCAATTATTTGTTTTCCTAAGAACTGGTTGTTAAAATCGAAAATAGTTTATACTTTTTTTTTAATTTAGCTTTTTTTTTTGTAATACTTTATTCATGCTATGTAAGTGATATTAGGTAAGACGTTTCAGAGAAATGTAGAGAATACTTTTATATCACCACTTAACGCAGCGTTTAAGTTTGCAATTCGATAAAAATGATTTTAATCATTTCCCTCATATAGTACACATAGTATATGTTCCCACATATTACACACATAAACATATATAGTACACTTTTAACACCTAAACGCTAGTTACAATAGAAGTTTATTTATTTTTTTCCTTTTTGGAATTCGAAACAGAGATCTTTTTTTTTACGCTTTTGGAAAGTTTGACTTCGGTTTGTCTGGCCGTGCTCTAAATCTCGTAAATATAATCGGATTGCCCTGAAGTTCACTAAAACACGATTGCTATTGAAAATTAAGTGGGTAGATTTCTAGTTTGTTTACAGGCACAGTCAAAAGTACTATAAGGGTAAAATCGTTTGCAGTGCATGTTAATGTTGTTACATTATTTCAAACATAATTGCATTTATACGCTTTTATTATCTGTAGAAGATGGAGTGCAAAGCATTTATTATTCATTTACAGAGTCACACAAAATAATAAACACTGGTGCATAATGGGCTACGAGAAAGAATCTTTTTCAGTAAATTTTAATGTTACATTATTTCTAACATAATGAAATTTATATGCATTACTGAGGTGCTTCTTACTAAACAGTATACTGTACATTGCATTTATCGTTCATTTACAGGGACGCATAAAAGAATTCGATTACAGTATTGTCTATGAGCCATAATTGCTGGAAGTGCGTTTTCAATTTTGATTTGCGTTTTTAAGTTTAAGTTTTTGCATAGTACATAGAAATTCCGTTGATCGTATACAGGCGTACACAAAGGAATCGTATTATTTTCAATTATGTTATACGTTTTCCTTCTGAACTATATTTAGTATAGTAATAGAAAATTGGAGAATTGAAACAAATTCCTGTACAAAGATACGCAAAGAAGAAGATACATTGTCGTTTATAGTTGGTTAGTTGGTTATGGTTGGAAGTGCGTTTTAAGTTTTGTTATGCATTTTTAATGGAATTAAATCTTAGCTTAATATGTGGTGTGTACAAAAGTCTTTAGATAATATACAGGAGTGTACAAAAGAATTCGAATGCATTTCCATCCATTGCCGAAAACTGCTAAAAGGGAATTTTCTACCTGAATTGAATTTTAGTATGCTATGTAGTATATATGTAAATATGTACATACTATACAAGGCTGCACAAAATAATTGGATTACATTTTTGACTATGGAAGGTAATTGCTAAAACTGGATTTTTAAATATGTGATACGTTTTCTAAACCGTTCGGATACATATCGTTTTTCACCATATTTAAGGTACCATATTAAGTCACCATATTTAAGTGCACCATATTTAAGGTGAAGTTACTTTACATTTTCCTAAATGTGGTGGAAAGTGTTTCATAATCTATGCTTGACGCTTGTTTTTTGTTCTTGTTTAATTTAACTTGGTTCATTTATGGAAAGATGCAATTTTGTAATTCCTTTTTACCATATTTTCGGTTGTACTAAGTTCTAGAAATTAAATATAATTTTGTGTGTTTCCCATGACAAGACAACATTTTTATATTTTGTGAACTTAATTTTAAAATGATTAATATTTATTAGATTACTAGCTGATCCGCCCGGCGTGCCCGGTCCCCTCCAAAAATAATGTGAAATCACTTTAAAAATCGCTGCACGAAACCGTTCCTTTGGTAACTCTTTGTCTTTCGGAAATTAAATAGAGAGATGGACCCCGAAGCGGAAATAAAATCAATACAGCCCCTCGAATGTCTGGATCATTTGATTCAAAGCGGGTCAATTTTTAATCAAAATTTAAAAGAAATTACCGTCGTATTTTCACAAAATTTGCATTTTCGGAATCAGAAACATAAACTGTGAGTTTTGATTCAAATAATCCAATACTTTTCTTAATACTCGAGGATGAGTGAAAATGAAACTTTTTCGTTTTCTGGGATTATCAAATTTTCTTTTGCGGTTTCAATAAAAATAAGCATTTTTGGCGCACGCGCAGGAAAATTTATTAGTTCCACCGCCAGAGGGTGCATTCTCTTCTAAACAAATTTCCCACACGTGTCCCCGCTGCCTAAGTATAGTAGACGTGCTACGCACGCGCTGCAAAATCTTTTAGTTCCATTTTTAACTACCAGGTGGAGCATTCTGTCCTAAAAAAACCTTTTTCCGAACGAAACTCTGGCACTCGCCCCCGCTGCTTGCGCGGAAAATCTGTTAACCCCACTTTACCCCGCCAGGGGTAACGAAATCTATCTCTTAATTAGTTATCTATATCTTAATTGGTTCCTGTTAAGTTGGATGAACCAATTCACGTTGAAATCGGGTAAATAAAACCAGAGAAAATAAATCGCCCCATGCAGATTAATATTCATAAATGGTGGTAACCAAAGTCTCAAAAAAGGATACCGAAGTTTATTTAGTACCTGGGAGACATCGAAAGAATGTCAGAAAAGATTTCTTTTGAATCAAATCAAGATTCATTGCAAAATATTTTAGTTATATTTTCCACCGCCAGGGGGCGCACTCTGTTCTAAACTGACCTCTTTCCGAGCGAAACTCTGGCACGTGTCTCCACTGTTTATGGCACCGTGTCGAAGGCGTGCTGTGCATGCGCTGATAATCTAGTTCCACTTTCCACCGCCAGGGGGCACCAAATCTATGTCTTAATTATCTATATCTTAATTAGTTTGTTACGTTGAATGAATCAATTCTCGTTGAAATCGGGCCATTTGTTTGAATCGGAACAATTTTAAATGCAAAATATTTTAGTTAAACTTTCCACCGCTATGACACTCTCTGTTCTAAACTCTGCTGCGACACTCTCCGCTGAGACACTCTCTGTTCTAAATAAAACTCTTTCCAATGGAAACTGTGGCATGTGTCCATGGTGCCTACGACACCGTACAGCAGGCGTCGCTGCAAAATCTTTTAGTTCCACTTTTTACCGCCAGGGGACGCCAAATCTATCTTAGTTATCTATATCTTAATTATTTCGTGTTAAGTTGAATGAACTAATTCCCGTTGAAATTGGACCCACACAATCCGAGAAAATATCCCTCCCTAGTGATTAATGTGCAAAAATAGTGGTATCCAAGGGCTGTAAAGTTCTACCGAAGTTTATCTAGTGCCTGGGGGACCTGAGAAGAATGTTAGAAAAGATTTCGTTTGAATCAGGCTAAGAATAAAAAAGTTGTGATTTTGGAGACAGGTGGAAAGAGGGAGTTTCGATGAGAGCATTTAAATTACAACCGGACACCCCCTCAGAAACCTCCAACAAATAACAATTTTCATTAACTTTTGAAACAGAAACAAAATGAATTTTTTTTGTTGTTTTGATATACAAATACAGTAAGTTATCGTTGCCAATTTCTGAAATCAAATGCATAAATGACGTCTCGTACACGAAAAAACTCTAAAAATCCCATAAAGCAAATCGAAAAAATTCACAATCGCTGTTCGAATTGCAATCAGCTAATGACCTTTTCATCACAATTGCCCGGTTGACTTCCAGATGTGCCAACAATTCTATCAGCTACCCATCACAACTGCCCTCCAATGGTGTTTCTACTAAACAGTTTCTTCAAAACATAAAAAATTGTTAAAATTCGCATAAAAAAAGAAATAAAAAAAAATCTAATCAAAAAATCTAAATCCGGATAACTAATAACTCACCCTTCCCTTTTTAAAATCATGATTTTTTATCTGTAAAGAAATAACTCTCTCCAAGCTAAAAAGAGAAAAAAAATATCGATTCTGAGCAACTCTGAGGCCGAAATGGAAGCAACCAACGAACCAACCAAGCATTCGGGGGCAAAATGCCTTAGTGTCAAAGGAAAAAATTCGCCAAAAATTTAAAAATTGCTTTACGAATTCCGCATAAGCTTTACTGAAAATAAGCCAAAATTTTCTATATTGAGCTAAAAGATTGGAACCGGATTCCAGCTATTAATGTGGAAAAATCCCAGTAAAACGTAAAAAACACCAAAAATCGCATAAAAAATTAAATTCAAAAAATTTATTCAAAAAATTTCAAAATCAGGCTTCGAGGTGCAAAACTACATGCATAGAGGTACCTTCCCACCAAATTTTGCACCTCTGCCTGCAGAGGTCTCTTCAGAACACAACCGAGAAACACACACTAAAACTTCCTTCTTTATTATAGTTAGAGATGATCATATTCTGAGAAAACAATTTAGAAAGTCTGAATGGATAGTTTAAATAGTGTTTTTAACTCTTTCCTGTACCATAAAAAAATTATTTTTTAATGAATTCACTATTTCCCGCTTTCTATGAACCAAAAATACATGCATTAAATTTTCCATAATCGAGGACCACGATGTAACTGAAATGTTATGGAACAACATAGTCATGAAAATAGGCGTGATTTTTAAGATAAACTTTGAAGGCATGTAAAAGCGCTCATATTAAAATATATATATATATATTAAGTTATATATTTATTTATTGTGAGGATGGTGAAATCCTAACATCCTTTAAAGAAAAGTATTTAGTTTTTTCTAAACGAATAACGATGACAAAGTAACAACTCATTTTTATGGAAATGTATTTGTTGAAGTGACAAAGAAAGAATATCTAAACCCAAAAAATTTATAAACACTCTTCACGTTTACATGTATTGCTGTCACAGCAAATGAAATAATGTTATATCATAGTTTCCATTCTGCGTGTCAACTTTGTGGAGTTTTCTTTAGTTCAACAATCGAGTTAATGGATACTGACTTCAAAATAATGAATCACTGTTCCACCAACAATGTCTCTCTCATCACGAATGATCTTTTGAAAACGTTTGCTTTCGACATTCTTTATAGTTTCCTTGACGCAAATCTAAGATTAATGGTATCTTAGTTCCACATGGTGAGTAGAATCTGAAATCCGTTAAGCTACAAGTAAGTCGGCTTCCGACATGGCTTATGCTTGTATTGATTGAAAAGAAAAAGGGGAGCTTTTCCAGGCTACATCAAATTGAATGGGGAAAAAATCGGAGTCATTTTACAACTTGAGAATATTTTATGTTTGGAGTTACTTTTTATACAAGTCAAAATGAACCCTTAAATTCACGATTTTCTTTATTGAATTGACAAGACAAAATATCATGGTCTTAAGTGCCAGTAATAATAGTATATGTATATATTTTTTAATTACGGCTGAAATTTAATGAGGGATGGATTGCATCTAAAACATGTTTTTATTATTTTCTTAATCGATACGAAAATATATAAAACTTTTATGATTTAAATAATTTCTATATACCTCTTTAATTTATAAACAATATTTTTAAACAAAAAAATACCCCGTAAAAACTTGCTTTCGACATGCTTCAGTTTCCTGTAAAAACATACATGCAGTTACCAACTCTAAAGATCGAGCATTGCAATCTTGCACTGCACTCTGTGACTCTTGTATTAAGATGTGGTAGTAAAATGTATACAAAAGAGTACAAATTGGCATTTACAAAAAAAAATTATAATAATAATAAGGTCCATGTGATACATGTCTCCATGTATTCAAGGGTTAAAGCACTGATTTAGATATATTGTTTTCATTATTTTAAAGATTTTTATACCCTTTAACCCTTTATCTACTGACGGTAGTTTTAAGTACCATCAGAGAAAACTGTGTACAAAATTTCTTTAATCTGTCTAATAAGGTTTTGTTTTTATACAAAATACTTTTCAGGATCACATTTAGAAAGCACAGCAAAACAGTGAAAGCTAAATATTTTATAAAGTGGTATTTTTCTCAACCTTTTACATAAGTGTAGATCTTCTCGTTGTAAAAATTGTTATATGAAAATTTTGCAACTATAAAAACCTTTCTATTTAATGATAGGATCACAATACATTTATTTACATTGTTCCGATAAAGAATTGGGATATTTCCTCAACAGCATTTTCTGTTAATTAATCTAATTATTCTTGTAAATATTTCACAAAAAGAGCTATTACTACCGCATTATTAAATCAGTTTTAATGAAAAACCTTATCTAAATTTCATATTATTATTATATAAATTGTCTAATATAACTTCAGGCATCAAGGAAGATAATTATTGAGATTGAACAATTTGTTGATTCATAATTCGGTAGATAAAGGGTTAATATATATATTCATATATTACACATTAGAAGCGGCTTAAAGTCTTCTAATAGCTCTCAAAATATAAAATTCCCAGTCTAATTCAGGTTAAAAATTTTTGGAAAAAATAGATTTAATAGTAACTGCTAAACAATTTAAATAGGGATAGCTTAAGACATGGGCACACGGTTACAGTGATTTTAGAATAGTAATCATTGCCTTATTTAAATGTAGGCATTCTGTGATAAATAAAGCGAAAATGTACATTCGGAAATAGTAGTGACTGTGTGTCCTGGTTAGCAAAAGTTCCTAATCGGGTAAATCAAAACTGAATGTGCGAATAAAAAATAAAAAATAGCAATCGGAATAGGATTTTATTTTTCTACAATCATAAAAATAAAAGTAGATAATTAAACACAGATGGCGTCATTGGGAAATGGATGTTTTTTTAAAAATTTTAACGCCATTTACAATTCATCGTATTTCGTCATTTTACTTGTAATCGATATTTTTTTGACGGATTTACATGTTTCAGACACTGGAGATTCCGAAAATCATATTTTTAGAAAAAAAAATGTGCCGTCCGTCCGTTTGCCTGTGTTTCTGTGTGTATGTCTGTAAACGCTCTATCTCCCGTACAAATTGAGATAGAGACTTGCAATTTGGTATGTACTTAGTATGCAATGGTGGGAAGAAGCTTATTGAATTTCAGTACCCTCGATTTTCCGGAACTATCTTTTTCGGACTCTCGAAATATTCGTTCTGATAAAAGGTATATAAAAATTTTCGAAATTGTTTATTTTAATGAGTAGATATAAATGACAATAAAATAACATAAATTTTGCATAAAGAATGAAGTTGATCGGATAATGAGTTGCCGAGATATTTGTAATCCTATTTTACACACTTTTCGATTTTTCATGACCTTGTATTTCATTCAAATTTCAATTCAAAGATGTATTATAATTGAAAATGAGACACGTAATCCGACGCAGTAAACTGTTAGTTAATAGGATTATCAATTTCTGAGTTATAAGAATGTTTCTTTTACGTTTTATTTTCATATTTTATATTATGCATATCCGTGATGGGTAAGTAATACGGTGGCCTCCAACGACTAGTTTACAACTTTCTAGTCTTTTCTCATTTTCTTCAGCCCACAGCAAGGCTTACACATATTTATGTAAAATGTTCACTGCATCCTACCTTATACAATGCGTCGGAGTAATTAAAGAGATTTGTGTTAGAATTTAATTTTTATGTTAACTTTTATCTCTATATGCTCTTCTCTACGTACTTCTCATGCTGCATAGGCTTCGATTGTAATTTTAAAGCAAAGTACTATTACTGCTCCAATCTCTGATCGAATCTTCTGAAAAAATTGTCTACCTTTTTAAAATACTTTTTGTTCCACATTTTTTTAATTTCAACTTACTTAATTTACGTTTATTTTACACTTTTTAGAAACACCATTTGAAAATACCTCATGATTTATACTCAATGAGTAATAATGTGTCGTTTTAGTCTTAGTTATTCGCATTTTTATGTATATTATATTATATTATCATCTACAAAAACAACTTTTCAAAAGTAAAAAAAGCCAAGCGTAAAAAAAAAAAAAAAAAAAAAAAAAAAAAAAAAAAAAAAAAATTGATTAAAAAATGGTGTGATATCAAATTTCCAATCTATTATATTACTTATTTAACTTTTTTCCATTAAATAAATTATCATATATATAAGTCGAGTGCCTACGTATATGTTAATAGAAATCGTTTTCTCTTGTACTAAATACATCCTAACGAGTTTCTGAAAATTCATTTTTTTTTCAAATTATGCATGATGGGCAAAAATAGTAAGCACCCAAATCCGTAGTTAAAATCCGAAGTTCAAAATTGTTATTTAAGCAAATATTTTAAGCGTTTCATTTATAGACTCTGATATGCTCTGAAAATTGTGTCTTAAGATAATGATGACTTATCTTAAAGATTCATCTTATGATTTATTTTTTAGAGTAATTAATAATTTCAAACTAGTAAAAATCAATTTCTCAAAATATCAGTCTTGTCTAATTTATATGTCCGTAGTTAAAATCTGAAGTTCGAAATTGTTATAAACATATTACATTGCACACATATTACGCTTTTACTTTAGAAATTTGGGTTCTTAGAAATATGGAAAGATGGCCGCCAAGCCCATCATGCATAATTTGAAAAAAATTGAATTTTCAGAAACTCGTTAGGATATATTTAGTACAGGAGAAAACGATTTCTATTAACATATACGTAGGCACTCGACTTATATATATGATAATTTATTTAATGGAAAAAATTTAAATAAGTAATATAATAGCTTGGAAATTTGATATCACACCATTTTTTAGCAACAACTTTTTTTTACGCTTGGCTTTTTTTACTTCTGAAGAGTTGTTTTTGTAGATATCATTTCTTTCTTTTTAAATAGATTAAAAATAATTTCAATAATCCAAACATGAGAAATAATTTAAAATTACATTTTACTTTCAGTCATTGTTTAAAGGGTTAACTAGAAATACCAGTAGATTTTTCAATTAAACTAATTACACTCTTAAAAACAACATACTAAATGTGGCTTGTTATAATACTTGTTATCCTCCGTTAAAAAATATCACTGACTTATCCATGAAATGAATAAAAATGGAATAGGTACGTAGCGTGTCAGCACTGCATTTGAAATCAAACGTGATATCACGCTCTTTTATTATTAGCAAAAGCGGGCTTCGCCCGCTAGCGGGCCCCTAATTTACATCGGGGCTTCGAATCTTCTAAAACCTCGAATAAGGTAAACTTAGAACCGAACGAAACTCCGGCCTGGTTACCCGATGCCTTCGGCACCGGATAATCCCTTAATTGGCACATCGAAGAGTATAACCCTCTAACCAAACGGACCTCCGAAAAGGGTCCCCGCTGCCTTCGGCACCGTATAGCAGTCGTGCTACGCACGCTCAAGTTCCATCTTCCACCACCAGGTAGCGCAAGCTGTTCTATATGAACTTCGGGCACTGAAATCATTAAGGCTAGATATAGTCGGATAAGGCTAGATAGATGTCGAGTCGAATGAGCTATACACCGTCGTGATCCAGCCCATAGAACCAGAGATAGGAAAATGCCCCCTGGTGGTGAAAAAATGAACTAAAATCGGAAAGCTGTATAGATGTCGAGTCGAATCAGCCATAACCCGTCGTGGTCCGACCCATAGAAACAGAGATAGCAAAGCGCCCCCTGGTGGTGAAAGCTAATCGCGTTTGGGGGAGCAAAGTGGGTGGATGAACAGCGGAGATGCATAATATGATTAAGCGTTCACAGACCTTTCCAACGATATATCACATGTGAGAGGTGTCGGCAAAATTTAGAAAAGGGGGTGAAAGTGGGAGGATGGACCCCGAAGATACATAATATGAATAAGTGGTCACAGGCCTTTCGAACAACACATCACATGAGTAGTGTCGGGGGGGGGGAGCAAAATGTGGGGGTGACACCTGTGGTGCATAACATTAATAAGTGGTCACAGCCCTTTCGAACGATATGTGGCATGACGGATATCGTTAAAATTTAGAAAAGTGTCCCCTGCCGTTGTGTAGGCAAAACGCGCTCCGCACTCCCTATAATTTTTGACGCGGCTTTATTTTTAAAATTTATGTTATGTGTTATAAAATATCGTAAAGTTACAAACAGATAGCCTTATTATACTTCCTAATTTTGTTCACGTTCCTCCCCATCCCCTCCTCGAAATGTGACGCCCCATTCTTTTTTATAATTTTTTTTTGTCATGTGTTATAAACTATCTTAAAGTTTAAAACAGATCGCATTGGAATTTAATATATTTGCTGAAATTACTATTATATATAGAACTAGCAAGCTACGCCCGGTACGCTGGTCAATTTCTTATAACGAACTTTTAATCCAACAAAATTGATATTTCATAATTCACTTTTGTATTTTAACAGAATAATAAGGCTACTATAATTTGTGACTCGTGATATAGCCAATATACACGCCAGGACACGTCGCCCTTATCATTATCTTTTTACGGATGAAGGTTTTGCTATGGTACTCCATTGTGAAATTTAGTAATTTTTCAAATTCAATATTTGAAAAATGGCATAATAATTAGATTTGAAATTTATATCAAGAAAAATACAATTTTTTACCTTTCAAACGCAGTTTGCCTAACAATTTTGTGACAAATACTTTTCGAGCTACTATTTTTTTTCAGTAACTTCAAATGTTTCATTTTCCGAGATTAATCTGTGGCAACAATTAGCGAAAAACCCAGTCGTCAGAAACGCATAGTTTTTTATTAAAGAGGCTGTTGGAGCAGGGATTGTCACCACCAATTTGCCACAATCACTTTTGAAATCGGTTCGGTAGTTCTAGAGACTCCATAGAAATTGTAATTTAGAATGTTTTTAGAACGCTTTTCGCTCATTTCACCCTTTTAAATTTCGAATTTTTTTTATTTTGTTTTTAGAGAGCATTTACATCTTATAAGTAACTACAATGCCAAATTTCAAATTTCTAGCTCCTTCAGTATAAAAAAAATTGCAATTTTAGAACGTTTTTCGCTCCTGCACCCCCCTGGAGTTAGTGACACCGACATAAAATATAGCCTATGTTGGAGCAGGGATTGTCACCATCACTTTTGAAATCGGTTCGGTAGTTCCAGAGATTCCATAGAAATTGTAATTTAGAATGTTTTTAGAACGCTTTTCGCTCATTTCACCCTTATAAATTTCGAATTTTTTTTATTTTGTTTTTAGAGAGCATTTACATCTTATAAGTAACTGCAATGCCAAAT
Organism: Maratus michaelseni; assembly: GCA_963931845.1. NCBI lineage: Eukaryota > Metazoa > Arthropoda > Arachnida > Araneae > Salticidae > Maratus > Maratus michaelseni. Next base: position 8,430,867 of record OZ007586.1, read on the forward strand.
TTCAAATTTCTAGCTACTTCAGTATAAAAAAAATCGCAATTTTAGAACGTTTTTCGCTCCTGCACCCCCCCTGGAGTTAGTGACACCGACATAAAATATAGCCTATGTTGGAGCAGGGATTGTCGCCATCAATTTGCCACCATCACTTTTGAAATCGGTTCGGTAGTTCCAGAGATTCCATGGAAATTGTAATTTAGAATGTTTTTAGAACGCTTTTTGCTCATTTCACCTTTTTAAATTTCGAATTTTTTATATTTTGTTCTTAGAGAGCATTTACATCTTATAAGTAACTACAATGCCAAATTTCAAATTTCTAGCTACTTCAGTATAAAAAAAATCGCAATTTTAGAACGTTTTTCGCTCCTGCACACCCCCCCCCCCATGGAGTTTGTGACACCGACATAAAATATAGTCTATGTTGGAGCAGGGGTTGTCACCATCAATTTGCCACCATCACCTTTGAAATCGGTTCGGTAGTTCCAGAGATTACCCCCTACAAACAAACAAACGAACAAAAAAACAAAAAAACAATCTTTACTCCTTTATAATATTAGTATAGATAATATAGAAATAAACCCTCCTTTTGCTTGTAATTAAGACATATGGACAATTTTTAGAATTTCTGAAAGCTGATTTTTATTTATTTATTTATTTTTACATATCTATTTATTTTTTGTTTATTTATTTATTTATTTATTTATTGTTTATTGTTTATTTTATTTTTTATTTTTACGTTGCCCTGTGCATGTTTGGAATTTCTTAGATTTACATTATTTTATTCAATTAAACATTGTCCTGTTACAATAATTTTAAATAATTTAACAACTGGATTTCATTAATTTATAGAAAATTTTGTTTACGTTGGGAAAGAAATTTTAAATGACGATAACTCTTAATGTATACATTTTAAAAGGTACATCTTCCCACAAAAACTTATTTATTTTTACAGATCTTTCTAAAAACGTAAATTATATATTTTAAATATTTTTAAAGCATAAACACTACATCTGATTACTTCATTTTACAATATTATAAGAACATGCATTTTATCAGACAATTCAATACTCGAACCTGGGACCTTATGCGTACCGTGCTGACGCTCTGCGACTGAGCTACCCAGATCGATATCCTTGACTGGCAATTTCTCACACTTATTCATGTTGGAAAAAGTCATCTGCCACAGTTTGCAGTCATATTTAATTGTCTGATAAAATGTGTGTTCTTATAATTATGAAGTTTTATTTTTTTTTAAATATCTTCAGAAAAAATGGCTGACTGGCAGATAAAATTTGATGTGGTTATAACCTGTAACTGATTTGTGCTATTATAATACAGATGGTACATGGTTGTTGGCGGGTTTTATCTCTGTTTTGGCATAATTTTTTAATCGCCAAGTTAATTAACAGTTTTTTGCTAATTAAGGATAGAAAATATTTTTTTTTACACTGGATTTTATAAAAGCACATAGATTACGTAATTACTTGTCCAAAAATGCAATCCTTTTTTTATTCTGCCTAATATTAAGGTCTGTAGGTTGTTTGAAAAAAAAAGTTTGACGAAGAAAAAAGTGATCATTTTAAGTAACTCGACGTTTTTAAAAAAAATCTATATCTCTGTTTATAAATCACTTATGAAGATGAGTTTGGTCTTAAATTGAAGAAATTCTTCCTTAGATTGTTCTAGTTTTCGTTTTTTTCTGCGACGCTTGGTTTATTTGATATCTGATATTTTAATTTGGTATGTTTTGTCGATTTAACATTGCAAAGTTGCTTTCTGTAAGTAAGCAGTAGCGGTCTTTAGTCCAGTTCTTGGCGTTGTTTGTGTGGCGTTTTTTTAAGGCTTGGCTTGGCAGACCGACCGCCCTGCTTGATATATTCTAATACGAGCAAATATTGTGTGTGTGTGATTATATATATATATATATATGCAAATTTTATCTTAAAAACGACTAACAATTTTGACAATTGTGTATTCTACCGTTCTGAGACACCAGAAAACCACTTGGCTAGGTCGCATGTTCGAGAGAATTCGATTAGTGGGTCCTTTATGGGTCACCATGGGTCAGGGTCAAGCTAATTTTATCTAAAAAACGGTTTAAACAATTTTGACTAAATTTTGTATCTTACTATTTTCGAGCACGAGAAGACTATTGGGCTGGGTCGCATGTTCGAGAACTTTTGATTAGTGGGTCATTTTTGGGTCACTGTGGGTCAAGCTAATTTTATCTAAAAATGGCTCAGACGATTTAAACTAAATTTTGCATTCCATTGTTTTCGGACACGAGATGACTATTGGACTAGGTCACCTGTTCCAGAAATTTCGATGAGTGGGTCATTATGGGTCAAGCTACTTTTATCTTAAAAACGGCTCAGACGATTTGAACTAAATTTTGTATCATATGGTTTTGGAATACGAGAAAAGCCTTGGGCTAGGTAACATGCTCGAAAAAATTCGATTAGTGGGTCATTTTTGGGTCACTGTGGGTCAAGCTAATTTTATTTAAAAAAGTGCTCAGACTATTTTGACTAAATTTTATACCGTACGTGTTTCGGGATCGAGAAGACAATTGGGCTTTGTCAAATGTTCGAGAAAATTTGATGAGTGGGTCATTTTGGTCATGGGTCATAATATTTGAACTCAAAGCTAATTTTGACCGAGCATGGCTCAATCTTCCCTGCTCGTGTTATGTTATGTTTTACTAGAAATTAGCAGTTCAAACATCTTTATGATTAATTCTGAGATAACGTAAGTAGTTACACTGAGTTACGAGAAGTTGAACGAAAATGTAGCTAAATATACAGACAGTTTAAAAAATTGAATAAAATTAAAGAGGTGGTAGGGCACACAACTACACATATTTTTTGAATAAGAAACCACGGCAGCATTTCACTTATTCTCTCAAAAGTACAGTGGTCTTACTACCAGCGAAGCCAGGCTTTTTGTTCACAATTTGAACAATAATGAAGGTATGCTAACGATATTTTAAAGCCTTATATTGCTTTCTGTTATGTATGATAGCATCATGAAAGGTGTTTCAAATAGCACTTATTTGCTAGACGCTCCATTATTTGAAATGTGGCTGACAGTATGTACGGTGTCATTCACCAAATCTTGGTGCACTTTTTGCACTTTACATGATGTGAACGCTTTTACTCAAAGTAAGGCATGTGTGTTGAAAATGTTAAGTATTTTATAATTTGAGATGGAATTTTCCTAAATGAACTAAAAAGTCCGGACCAGGTTTCGAACCCGGGATCCCTTGGCTAAAGCTGCCAATGATGTACCAAATGAGCAATCCCGGACGAATATGACTGAACTATACACTAAATACGCCAACGTTTAACACACAATATCAATCTATAGTACAATGGACAGACGTCCATTAGACAGACGTCCATAGTACGTTTCGTGAGTAAATTGGACTCACATCCTCAGTGTCAATAAAATAAAATAAAACATTATTGTATCCCCCACAAAGACATGAAATTGAATTGAGAAACCCAAATGAAAACAACAACACTCCGAAAAACTCATCACGCATGAGCCACCAATGAGATTAAGCCGGATGTGATTCACTATGACACAGTAAATCAACTCAGAAAGGTGAGATGTAAGGTACGCTTGAAAAATCATTGACCAGGGAGTTACCAAATTTGTGAATATAAACTGCTTCAAAGAAGTCTAAATCTAATGGAGTGTTACATTTCTTAATAATAGTGGCTGAATCAAAGTTAAAATTATGTCTCTCACTTCAACAGTGACAAGCAATAGAGGATTTTTGTAATTGCTTTTTCTTAATATAATTTCTGTGTTCATTGAGTCTGAAACGGAGTTGTTTATTCTGTCCTATATAGGAGAAACCACATTGACATTGGATATTGTAAATGCCCCAAAAATTTTGATGTGAAAATTTATCCTTTAACTGTGAAAAATGTAGTTTGTTAACTGGCTTAAAAACAACCTTAAAATCATAATTTCTTAAAATATTAGCTATTTTGTAGCTAAAGCTAATGTAAAATGGCAAAATAATGAGGTTAGAAAAATATAATGGAATAACAGAAGAATCAGGGTTACTAATACCTTTATTTAGACAAACTTACTTAACCTTATTGCTCCAGTAGAGAGAAGTTTTAAATTTAGCAAACTATCTGTTTCTCAAAAGGATTCCATTAGGGTTCTTATTAAAAATACTATTGAGCATACGCAGCAAATTTTACACCAAATATTAACAACGATCTCAGTAATGCATTACTTATAATAAACTCCAACGAATACATTGTTATTTCTAAAGCGGATAAAGGAGGTCAAATAGTGTTGCAAGACAAATCGGATTATTTTGATAAAGTACAAGATCTCTTACAGTCTGGGTACGTTAAATTACATCGTGATCCATCTAATAGGTATCTTCTGAGAACTAGAAAACTCATTAAAACTTCTCCTTGTATTGATGAAAATACTAAAAATTCTTTAATTCCTTCCATAGCTAACTGTAGTCGTTTTTATGCTCTTCCAAAAGTACACAAAATTGGTGTCCCCCTCCGTCCTATTGTATCTAATATTGGTTCTGCTTCTTACCCACTTGCTAAATTTTTGGTTAAACGTTTTTCTTTTCTTTCAGTTTCCAATGTATATACTATTCATATTTCTAGTGCTTTTGTAAACCGTATTAGGTACTTCCCCTTCTTTACGCATGGTGTCTTTTGATGTTATTTCACTGTTTACCCGTTTTTCTGTCCAAGGGGTACTTCAGTGTCCAATTTACGATTAAAAGAATTCCATTATACAGATTTATGAGATAAACCACATTATTGAGTTATTTAGTATTTGTTTAAAGCAAAATGTATTCCAGTTTTCAAATCAATTTTACTCCATGTTTAGCGATGGGTAATCCTTTAAGTCCTTTCCTAGCAGATTTGTATATGCATTATTTTGAGAATAAATTGTTTAATCTTATTAATTTTCCGTTTTATTGTAGATATGTTGATGATTCTTTTGCACTCTTAGACCCATCTATTTCATCCATTGATAATGTCTTAACTATTCTAAACTCAATAGATCCTGTTATCCAATTTACATATGAAGTTGAAGTTGAAAATAAATTATCTTTTCTTGATGTGTTAGTTACTCGTCAGCTTAATACATTTGACTCCTGTGTATGCCGTAAACCCTTTGCAGTCTCACTCACCCCTCATTTTAATTCGTGTCACCCCTCTTCTCAGAAAGCTTTGGCTTTTCATTTCTTTATTAATAGAGCAATTTTCATTTGTTCTGAGAATGATCCCTTGTTACAGAATTTAATTATATTGGATCAGTTGCTGTTAATCGTGGTTTTAGTTTGTCTTATATGAACCGTTTAATTTTTCGTTGTCTAAATAAAGGTTTTAGTAATCCTGATTCTTCTGTTGTTCCAGTATCTTTTTCTAACCTCATTATTTTGCCATTTTACAATAGCATTAGCTACAAAATAGCTAATATTTTAAGAAATTATGATTTTAAGGTTGTTTTTAGCCAGTTAATAAACTAAATTTTTCACAGTTAAAGGATAAAATTTCACATCAAAACTTTTGGGGCATTTACAATATCCAATGTCAATGTGGTTTCTCCTATATAGGACAGACTAAACGACAACTCCGTTTCAAACTCAATGGACACAGAAATTATATTAAGAAAAAGGAATTACAAAAATCCTCTATTTCTTGTCACTGTTGAAGTGAGGGACATAATTTTAACTTTGATTCAGCCACTATTATTAAGAAATGTAACACTCCATTAGATTTAGACTTCTTTGAAGCAGTTTATATTCACAAATTTGGTAACTCCCTGGTCAATGATTTTTCAAGCGTACCTTACATCTTACCTTTCTGGGTTGATTTACTGTGTCATAGTGAATCACTTCCGGCTTAATCTCATTGGTGACTCGTGCGTAATGAGTTTTTCGAAGTGTTGTTGTTTTCATTTGGTTTTCTCGATTCAATTTCATGTCTTTGGGAAGGGGGGGGGGGATACACTAATGTTTAATTTTATTTTATGGACACTGAGGATGTGAGTCCAAGTTACTCACGAAACGTACGTCTGTCCATTGTACTATAGTTTGATATTGTGTGTTAAACGTTGGTGTTTTTAGTGTATATTTATCCACACAAGATTTTCTTCATAATGGCTAAACTAATTCACTTAATGATTATAGAATATGGTCTGATATTTGAATCAGCACAACAGAATAAATCACTGGTAATGGTGTCCTCCAGTAAACGCTGGAAACGTGTTTACACGAGGGTTCGAGTCTTGGTGTAATCACTGACTTTTTCGCTCAATTAGGAAGATTACATCTTATAAGATTTCTTTACCAATTTGAATAATTGGGTCAAAATTAATCTATTGTAATCACGTTTCCCACGTTTACTGGAAGTCCCATTGCCTGTGATTTATTCTGTTGTACTAATTCAGATATAAGACCAGATACTATGGTCATGAAGGTTAACTGGGTAAATTAGTTTAGCCATTTTCGTCTGTGATTCCTCAGTTGGTACAGCATTGGCTGCTTCAGCCAAGGGATCCCGGGTTCGAATCCTGCCCCGGACTTTTTCGCTCAGTTGGGATGATTACATCTCATACGATTTCTTTACCAATTAGAATAATTGGTAAATACACTTCATTATTTTAAACTCAATCACACTTATTGGTAAAGATATACGTTTTGACATTTTTCCAACTAATTTCTTGACTAATTTGAATAATTGTCAAAACTAATCTAGTATAATCTTTATTATTGTTAAGTTATGAAAGAACGGCGTGTGTGGCTTGGTAGAAGATATACTCTGTGTATTTGAATGAATAAATGATTGATGACCCTTTTGTTGCAGTGTTATAGGGTTACTTGGCGATTATAATATTGGGTAAAAATACGTCTGGTGTCTGTTTAAAATTTTGTTCTAAGATACCTCGGAATGAGGGCGTAGTAGTTCCCTGATTTGACATTTCCCTCCAGTTCTGAGAACTCTTATTCTGATCAAAGTGGCGAAAAGTTTGAATTTTTATCAATATTTAATTCAGTTATGCAAAATAATTTGATTGAAATAAATGGAAAGCTTCTAATGTATTTTTTGTGTGTCTTCATGGGCACGAAACGCTCATACTTGCGTTAGTGATCGCAGTTTTCACAAATTTCATGCATTTTTGAGATTGCTACACAGCGAGGTTGCTGCATCCAATGATTTTTTTCTGTTTTCATGGGCACGGACTGCTCATACATGCGTTAATGATCACGTCTTTAACGTATTTCGTATATTTTTGGGATTGCTACTAAACGAGGGCCGATCTACGAAGGAGCGAGTTCAGCATATAACCCATTATGTTGTAAAAAAAAACGTATTTTTACTTTTATTTTTTTTGTAGAAATTGAAATAAATATTTTGATAAATGCACGTAAATGATTTATGTACGTATTTTTTTTAATTATTCAGAATAAACATTAAATTATCAAAAATATTCTCCGTATTCTCAACAAGAACGAAAAATCATGCGTGAAGCATAGATTATGTAGCACTTTCCAACGCTTCTAAAATAATTTTACAAATCATTACCGTTTAATAAGCTGAAAGATGACATCTAAGTAAACAATTTGGAAAACGCATAACATATTTAAAAACATAATTTCAGGAATTTTCAATATATACAATATTCGGAAAAATATCCGAATACTTTTATGTAGCCCTGTATATGATCTATAGATTTGTATATATACATAGGATGCTAAATTTTAGTTTAGTTAGGAAACGCGTAGCACCGTTTAAATTCTCCTTCTGGAGTTTCTGTCAATAAACGGAAATGTGTTCGCGAACTTTTGTGCTGCCCTGTATAGGATCTACAGAATTTATACACACCACGTAATAGACAAAAAGCTAGTTAAGATTAAAATCGCGTTTAGTAACTTAAAACGCACTTCCAGGAATTATTGTTAACAGACAGTAGAGAATTCTTTTGTGTGTCCCTGTAAATGAACGATGACTGCTATACACACACTATTCTGTTGTAAGCCTCTTGTAATGCACCTTAGTAATATATATAAACTTCAATGCGTTTAAAATAGTGGAACATTATTTAAATAAGCCGCAGACGATTTTTCTCCATAGACGTAATGTAACGGAATTATTTTGACTGTCCCTGTAAAGTAACTCTAAGTGCTATACACCTACTATTCCATATTAAGCATCTTCTAGTGCATCTTAGTGATCTATATAAATTTCAATGCGTTTACAATAGTGAAACATTTTTAAAATAAACCGCAAATGATTTTTCCCCATAGACCGCAATGTAACGGAATTCTTTTGAGTGTCCCTGTAAGAAAACTATAAGTGCTACACACTTCAGTTGAAATAGGGAACGTGCCATAGATAACGACAATAACATATAAAAATTGCAGAGCAATCCGAGCATATTTACGGGAGTTAGAGCACGGACAGACGGCCAGACGGCCATCCGGCCAGACAAACCGAAGTCATAAGCACTTTTCAACTAGGTTGGAAAGTGCTAAAAATACGGTTTTGCATTCGTCTCCATTATCACGGAATTATTTAATAAATAAAAACTAATATTAAGTATGATTAGTTATAAACAGTATAACCCAAGTAAAAACAAGTTTAAAATTTTACGTCATACATGACAAATGATGTGCGTTCGAAATATAATTAGTTTTATAAATATTCTGATCTTGGTGCAATAGCTGTTGTGCTCAATTATGCAAAAATGCATGAATACAAAATTCATTTTATGTGCGGATTTTCATACTATAGATATTAATTTTATTTTATGGTATTAAATTTCAATACACTTTTACAAACAATGAATTATAATTCGTTTACATTAAAATTATACTGTGCGCAAATATCCAATACAAGACAGTGCAAAAAAATCGTTATTATTTCATTGAAATGAATTATATCGGCTGTTAGTATGATATGGTTAATTTCCGTAAAAAATAAGTATATTTTATTTTTTGTTGACATTTACCGAAAATTCCAATGGGATGCTTAAACCTAGCTTTGGAAATTTCAGAACTTGCAATCCATATTTAGACTCTTTTTCCATTTAATATCTATTTCTCCGGAAACATCTATCTAAAAAACTGTCGGTAGGCTATATGATTGCTATAATTATACAATTTTAGTATACAAATTCTGTTTTTAAATTTAGTAATATGGAAATAATATGACGTAATCACCATGGCAACCTAGAACCATTACCTATCATGGGATACCACTGAATTCATTACGTATGATAGGATTTAATAGACTGAAGAAAACTTTTATTAATAACTTTTTAAGTTTTGATTCGATTTTCATAAAATTTGAAATGACTCGACAAGAACCAGGACTATGGGTGTTACGTATTTATATAATTACGAACGCCCCTAAAAAAATATTGAATACAAATATTACTAAATTCGTATTTCTAATTATACAAAAAATAACTTTCAACACATTACCCATTTTGTTGTAAAAACGAATTTTTGCTTTATTTTGTTTGTAACGCATTTCCCTCCAAACCAGTGCTAAGTCGCCAAAAGGGTAAAACAACAATCGATCAGATTGCGAGCTATGCTTCCGACCACGGAACATGGTTGAAAAAAAAATACAAACAAAGGCAGCAATGTTCAATAATTCTCTACCGTTTGAGAATTCCTGAAATTTTAACAGATTGTATTTTAAGAAAATTTGTACAGACTGAGTACCTTCTACTTTTTTTCACCAAAACGGTTTTTTACTATACATCAATGCAAAATATGTATTATACGAATAAACTGACAATGCTTTCGTGGGAGTAAGAAAAGAGAATGGTGAGAACATGTTCCTCCATTGAGCGCGTTGTTAGTGATCCCTTGTACAAGTGTGCCTCTGTAGGAGACTGGCCACATGCGAGAAAAAAAATTTCATTGGTTGAGACGATTTTGGGCAAAAATGTAATCGCCAATGATCTTGGAGAACCTGCCAAGATCGCCAGACTAATATTTGTTAACTTGTCTTACTCGTCTATTCGAATTCTTACAGGTGGGTATCGCCAAGTTAAGGAATGTGGATTTGTTTGGGCAAAACCTTCAGCTCTGTGCGTATGTTGCTACTCTCTTATACATGCACCCTAGTTTAGGCGCAGATTTGCTGGGTTATGTAATGTGACTAACCATAGTTTGAGAAAAACTGCCTATTTCCACATTCGTTCTGTGTATAAGTCTCTAAACTGATTATTAAATTTACATTTCTTTGAACTAACTTTGATATAGTCTTGCTAACGTTGTGCTGTATCTGAATTGTATCACAAAATTTACAAACGGCATGGGTTGCAAAAATTTCCGTTTTTTGTAGTAAAACATAAAAAATTATCGATTTTTATTTTTATGTGAAAGTAAATCTAAGTAAATTCACTTTCAAAACTCAATAATTGTCACTGAATGAACAATTTTACTCAATTGAATGAGCATTTTTTTTTACATTGTTGAATAAATATATATTTTTTTATTTTTTCAAATTTTCCTATATTGCAAGTATAATTAGGAATATTCAACTATTTATAGATATGATTATATATTTTTATCTATAATATAATATCTTTATATATAATAATAATCTAATAATAACGTATCTTTATAGATATTACTACATATTTATAGATATTATTTATAGACAAAATAGGAAAAACATTTGCGTCACTCCTATTTCTACTTCCCATTCACTTAAAATGAGACTTTAGTTAGATTTCGAATAAACGAAATATTTCCAGTGAACAAAATGCGTTTTTTTTTCGTTTCGGTCTCATTTCAAGAGTCTTTAATAGCCAAACAAAACAGTACCGAACTCAGTGTTTAACATCAAATGACGGTTCAACCTCATACCTAAATGACTCATTTAAAAAAACTAATATTTTAGAAAATTTACAGGCGTTCACTATCAACATAAAGCTCTTAAAGCATTAAATTGTTTTAAATAATTAATAAAAGGAAAAGTTTCATCTCTTAGTGAGAAATAAAATAATTTATTCATGAAAGCAATCTAGCCCTAATATTCAGATTTGTTCTTTCTAAATTATTTGTGAAACACAAATCATGCAAGTTTTCTCGGTAGTTACTACATGCTAGAATATATTGAAATTACTTTCGAGATATTTAGGCAGAATTCCATGAGGCAACATGCCAAATTAATATTTTTTAATTTTCAAAGAATAACTTAACTTTCTCTATGAAACCATTAATATTCATTTTCAAAAGATTTAGAAACAAACTTTTAAGGAAAGATTTTAGTTTTAAATTTTTCTGTGTTTTTTAAAGAGAAAATTAACACCTTTCTTCTTAAATACTTAAAGCACATTTTCTGAAATTCCTCACATAATGTTTTCGCTGTAATCACGATGTTAGAACAATTCTGAAAACTCACAGTTTAAAGAAGGCATTAATGTATAAATCTTCCTTGTGTGATGCAATTACTCTCTTTGTTTACTAAAGTTTTTAAGCCGTTTCTTAAACAAAAAAAAATAGTGACAGATGTCAATGTCATCTTTACTAATGATAATTAAGTGCTGAAAAGAATCTTTGAATTACACAAAATTCAACAAAATGTAACAGTTTAAGTAACGTTAAACGAACTAAACAAATAAATTTAGATATTCTTTACAACTTTGAACGATTGTTAATAATTAAAATAAATTTTAATTATTACTCATTTATTTTATATTTTAATCAAAATGTAAAATAAATTTTGATCTGATAACCTTTACTAATCTATAATTAATCTTTTATAATCAACCATTACCATCTATTGCTCTTGAAATTAAAATTGCTACACTATGCAGGTGTCTCTCAATAAATGCGAAAATGTAGAAAAGTTATAAAATGTTGAGACATTAGCAGTTCAAAGCATGCTTCCAAAGCAGGAAAGAATAACGCCACCTATATTCTGTGTAAAAGACGAGATTTTCAAGCTGAGTTTTAATTTGGAATCATTTTCACACGATGGTTATTTGAATAAAATTCTTGTTATGCCCAATTGTGTCAAATTATTTCTGTAAAATTCTTGTTATGACAGATTTTGATCGTGGTAGGATCGTTGCCTGCTGGGGCTGTGGTTATCCTGCGCACAGCCAGTCAAAGAGACAAATCGCGGTACTTCATCGATATCCGTTGCTTTTCAGCTTACCTTGATCGCATGGTAGTTCACAATTAGTGGAATCCAGCCTATTGATCAATTGATAGCAAACAGGGGTAGTGGTACCACCGACTGTCGCGTTACCGCTATTCGCATTTGTCAAGATCTCTCCACTCTCTTGAGAAAATGGAACTGAAGAGAACAGAAATGGGAATAGGATCTTAGCAATCCCCAATCATTAATACCCAAGAGAACACACATATTACCCGCACAACCTTGTGAGATTCTATTTCCCTAAACCATGAATTTTTGTCTTTTTAAAGACAAGTGTCTGCAAAGACTCTATATTACGACTTCTGGAAAGTCACGAATTGCTTGCATGGCAACCTTTCCTGGAGAGACTGGCGGGGGCTACAATGGTGAATCCAATCTGAAACATAAGGAGTTTCATCACGTTGTCTTTTCAAACCAACCACTGTTTTACGTACATGATCATGATGTCTGTATCTGTCTTTGGAAACGCGCATTTAATTTTCCAGTATCTGTACACACGTTAAAAGCACATTCTAATCGGAACAAATAAGTTTTGTATCGTTTAATTGCCAAAACACTAGGGGGAGATTCTAAGTTGGATCGATTTATATGTATCTGTGTAAAATAAATTATACCAGTGATTTTTTTTACAGTTCGCGAAAGTTGAAAAACACAATTTTCAGACATAGGAAATTAATTTTTAAAACCTATTGAAGTCATTGTACACATATCAATTTCAAATTCACTGAGATCTACTTGCAATATTTTCATGCAGTTTGATATGTTCGATTCAGAATTGTATTTTTTTTAAATGCGAAAACGAAATATCTATATTTGAAGGTTTAAAACTGATAAGTCCCCTTAAACAAAATGCAGCCCAAAGTCTAATTAGTAACTATTACAAATATGGATAAAATGTTAGGGCATAAAATAACAAATAAGAGTATCAGTAACGCAGTAGGAGTGCTTGACATTCTTTCATTAACCGACTCAAAAAATAAGGAGGTTATCAATTCGACGTGTATGTATTTTTTTTTAATGTATGTTCACCGATTACTCCAGAACTATGTCCTATTTATGTGATTTTTTTTTAATTCGAAAGAGAATACTCTCGAATTCGTCCAATTTAAATTTTATGAAAATTGATTTAGTTTTTTTTTTCAGAAATTCAACAAAAACGAAAAAAAAATAAACATTTTAAAAATGGTTAGTTTGTTGGGCAGACGACTTTCATTTAATAGCCTAAATTATTCTATTACGTGAATTTGCAAATAAAAGACTGATATATTTAAATCAGCTTTAACTTATCGGATTTATTTTCATAGAACTAAAACTAAAACTTTTGAGTGTTGAAAAATTTGAAAAGCAAAATTACACAAAATTGTGAATTGGATAAATGTAATAGAACGTACGGATAAAAACTATAAATTATGCCACAACAAATCTACTTTTGAATCTTTTAAAAGTTCCATTGTTGCAGTTTCACAGCGGTTCGGCATATTTTGACGAGCGTTTATTGGCACATAATTAAATACCGTGTTGTTTCAACTCCCATACGAATAAATGTACGAGTTACAGAAAATATTTGGCGATTTATCACCTGTGGCGCATTAGTTGGAAACTGCCTTTAAAATATCCAATTATCTATACTATATTATACAATACAGTTGTATATAAATGTTTATGCAATTGTCTTTTAATATTTCTGCTACATAATATTAACTATAGAGTGAAAATAAAGAAAGAAAGGGGTTACTCCGAATAGTATTATAGGCGCAGTGTGAAAACGGCTTACCTTGTACGGATCGTAAAAATCGGTACACATTAAGCATAAGCACCGAAATCAGTGAGTTACGCAGTTATCAAAACTGTAGTATACAGCCCGATTATGACACATTATACAAGACGATTAGGTGAGAATAATGATAAAATTTCTAATCTTCCGTAATCGAGTCTACTGCTAAGGTTAGCATGAAATGAAAAACATATTAGCAACAATATGGTTTAATGTAAATATAGCTATCATTAAATGCTTTAAAGACATTAGATGAGAATAATGATAAATTTTCTAATCTTCCGTAATCGAGTCTACTGCCAAGGTTAGCGTGAAAGAAAATATTAGCAACAATATGGTTTAATGTAAATATAGATATCATTAAAGGCTTTAAAGACATTAGATGAGAATAATGATAAATTTTCTAATCTTCGATACTCGAGTCTACTATCAAGGTTAGCGTGAAATAAAAAAGATATTAGCAACAATATGGTTTATTGTAAAATGTGGATATCACTAAAGTAATAAATTTTTCAACCAAAAAAAAAGAACCTACTTCAAAAACTACTAAAAAGCAAAAAATAAACTTTTTAACCAAAAATAGAGCAGACTTCAAAAACTACTAAAAAGCGAAAAATAAACTTTTTAAACAAAAATAGAACCGACTTCTAAAATTACTACAAAGTAAAAAATATTTTTTTTACATAATAGATAATAAGAAATTAAATTAAGAGTATTGTATTTACCATGCATTTTATTATATTTATGTACATTAATTTGATTTTTTTGGAGTCGGTGCCAGCCAAGCCAAGTTTAAAATTCAAAACAAAATTTCCAATATAAATCATTATATCTACATAAATATAATACAAAAAAAAAACAAAAAAAACACCTGAGTGCGTAACAACCACGTGCGTCAGAAGTGAATTGAAACTTCAAGGATAGAGGGATAGGAATTTTGTAGGGATTATAAATATTTGAAAGACGTGTAAGTAAGCTTTTGAAAACAGAGCTTTATTAATTTACACAAGATTCAGCTAAAACTTTGCAAAAAGAAATTACATTCGCAGTCAATTAAATCTGAAAGCATCCTGCATTTAAAAATCTGTGGTTGGCTACGACTTGTTGTAAAGAACTACCTGAATAAACGCATTGACTTTATATTGATTGGAGTTTTAATACTTCTAAATATAATATAAAACCGGCGTTCATAAATACTTTTATTACATTAAGCTCGAAGCCGCAGCGGTCGTCCGTTGAGCTCACAGCCCCGAGCACAACCCTTCCTGCTTTTCGAGCATTACTTTTAGAGAATTTACCCTTTACAATTTTCCGGTATTGAATTCAGCTTTTAAAGAGTCCGGTCAAGTTGTCGGGGTTAACGGTATGGGGACGTTGGAAGGACTCACGGTCACCTTCTCCGCGAATTTGGCGGCAATCCGTTTAAGAAATGGTAATACTAAGAATGCTCAATATAACTCATCAAATGGTAGAAAATGCAATGGTTTAAATGATTGATTAGTTTCCAAAGCAATGTTTGTCGACATATAGTTGCTGATCTCATTTGAAAATATATACTACATCAGATGAAATGTTTAAAAATGGTAACATGGCTTTAGCTTGGCTTGGTTTGGCAGGCACCGATTCCAAAAAATCAAATTAATGTACATAAAAATAATAATATGCATGGTAAATACAATGCTCTTAATTTAATTTCTTATTAACTATTATGTAAAAAAATATATTTTTTACTTTGTAGTACTTTTAGAAGTCGGTTCTATTTTTGGTTAAAAAGTTTATTTATACGTAGATTTAATGCAGCCACTGCTCTATGAGAAAAATTATTTTTTGTCTGGAAATTGCTTGGAAGATAAAAGTAATTTATATGAATGATTATTTATATGAAGAATAAGTGATTGCAAAATGATGGTGACAGTCTCCGCTCCAACATAGGCTATATCAGTACCACTATCCGCAAGGTTATGGAAGAGCAAAAAACGTTTTAAAATTCCGATTTCTATGATACCGCTAGGGCTAGAAACCTGAAAATTGGTTTGGTGGGGGTTATTTTTAAGATGTGAATGCTCACTAAGAACGTTTTCTAAAAAAATCGAAGAATTCGAAAACAGATTTTTAGAGCTAATTTTTAAGATTCATTATCTTGTGCTAGATATAAGTCCAACTTTAGTTTAAACTAATAATAAAATAGGAGCTGTAATATTTAATTTTCAGTTGCCTCAGACTTAAAAAGAAATCATTTTTTAATGTCATAATAATATGTTAACTTTAATTTTTTTAAAATCAAGAGAGAAAATATAAAAAGATTATTCTGTATTGCTTTCATATACATACTTGCATGTAGATACCGCTAAAAATTTATTAGTTTTATTGGAAATTTTCATTTTTAGACCAACATTTATAAATATTGGCATTTCATTGGAAACAGTTCCATTCTGAAGCCAATATAGGCGTTTCACTCAAAATATTTCCAATTTAAAGCCATATTTCCATGATTTTCGCGTTCCAATAAAACCTTTTCAATGGAAAGTCAATATTTGACAATACTGACGTTCTGTTGGAAATATCTCTAATAAAAAGCCAATTTTTGTGCAATATTGCCACTGCAATGGAAATATGTACTATAGAACACACACACATATACAGGGTGAATCTAAACTCTTGGGCAAAACTTTAAGGGATGATAGTACACATCAAGACAAACAACATTAAATAGGAAACTAAGGGTCCCAAAGGCTTCCGAAGGAGGTAGGCGCCATTAAAGGTTAGGGTCCAAAATTTCAAATAATTATGAAAAACGGAAAAATTGGTCGATTCGTTTGCGGTTTTCGCTAAAACTACTCTTTATGTCAGTATTTTCTTAAAAATAAATTTGAAAGAAAAATTTAAAGAATGTCGATAGAGGGCGCTTTAGACTTTGGAGTAACGAACAACTATTTTTTACCGTTATTTTTTGTATCTGATTAAATGCTTTCAAAAGCTTAGACTTAAAATTTTGAGCTCAAAATCTGGATCGTTGAAGTGGTTAAGTAGCACAAACTGAACTGCGTTCAGGAGTTGAAATTTGAACCTCCCTGAACACAGTTCAGTTATTCCCGATCTTGGTGTCGTAGACCAGGCAGAAACTACTACCCCTTACACGTAAAATAAACGATAGAGGGATGACAAAATTAAATGAAAAATTTATTTAAAAAATAAATTTCAAAGATAAAGTTAAAAAATGCCGATAGAGGGCGCTTTAGTCTTTGGAGTAATTAACAACTATTTTTTTTACCGTCGACTCTGACGAGGACCTGGTTGCGATGATTGCCGTCGTAGCAGGCAATATCCGGAAGATGCCCGGGGTATTCACTTATGTTCGCAACTCCCTCCGCTGGTGGCGTGAGGCCTGCATCGTTGCTGGTGTGCACTCTTTCGAGCAGTTTTTGTGATTTCTCACGAACATCATGCATGTACCATTTTCTACGTGTCAACCTTCATTCATATTGAGTACTACATGCATACATCAAATTGTTTCTTTTGATTTTGCGCGGAGAAATTGCTCATGTCTGTTATGAATAAATTTTCTATTTAATTTTGTCATTACTCTATCGTTTAAATTACGTGTAGGGGGTAGTATTTTCTGCCTGGATTAATTTTAACACAATTATTCAAATTGGTAAAGAAATCATATGAGTTGTAATTTTCCAACTGGACGAAAAATGTCCAGGCCAGGATTCGAACCTGCGATCTCTTGGCTGAAGCTGCCATGCTCCCGGCGTGAACTGGATGAATTATGCCCCCCCCAGATTCAACTGGGATAGGTCAGTTGGTAGAGCATGACAGCTTCAAGAGATCCCAGTTTCGAATCCTGGCCCGGACATTTTTCGTCCAGTTGGAAAATTACAACTCATATTGTTTCTGCCTGGTCTATGACACCAAGATCGGGAATAACTGAACTGTGTTCAGGAGCGGGAGGGGGGACTCCTGAACGCAGTTCAGTTTGCGCTACTTAATCACTCCCAGTGATTCAGATTTTGAGCTTAAAATTTAAGTTTAAATCTAAGCTTTTGAAAGGCTAAAATACAAAAAATAACGGTAAAAAATAGTTTTTCGTTACTCCAAAGTCTAAAGCGCCCTCTATCGGCATTTTTTGAACTTTATCTTTCAAATTTATTTTTAAGAAAATACTGACATAAGTAATAGTTTTAGCGAAAACCGCAAACGAATCGACCAATTTTTCCGTTTTTTTATAATTATTTGAAATTTTGGACCCTAAACTTTAATGGCGCCTACCTCCTTCGGAAGACGTTTGGGACCCTTAGTTTCCTAATATTGTTTGTCTTGATGTGTACTATCACCCCTTAAAATTTTGCCCAAGAGTTTAAATTCACCCTGTGTATACAACAATCAGTAATTTCGTATTCAAAATACAATGTCTTGTGTACGCAAACGTCTAAACGTCATTTATTGCAATTCTACTGTTCTGAAAGCAACACGAAAAATTTCCATAAAATTTTAGGAAAACTTTCTGACTTTTTACGTATTTGTAATTTCAAAATGTAGTTTATGAAAATTATATTACTTTTTAGAAAAATGAAACTTTTCCGTAGAATGTTACGGAAATTTCCTGTATTTAACTTTTTTTTTCTTTCTTACAGTATATGATATCTCAAACAGAGGCCACAAATAGACTGCATTGTATCTATTTTTTAGAAGATCGTGGCTTAAAATACGTTGGAATGAAGACTTTTTCTCATATTCACGTAATTCAGTACAAAAAATAAGTTTTCTCAAAATGTGACTTAATTAGTAATATTTAAATAATTATCGACAGCAGTAAATAGTTACACGTAATATATAATCATGTAAATAGGCACACAAATATCTCTTGTCGCATTTCAACAACGTGCTAAGCCACGAATTTTGCTAGTATTAAATAAAAGGCATCAAAGCAAGTTTTAACACTGCGTAAATATCCTTGTTCCAATATGCTAATAGCAAAATAATATTGGCTATATTAGTTATAATAGGGTCTAGTATTGCAATTATCGAAATATACCCAATAAAATACCGCTTAAACATTATTTTATACTGAAATAAGTTGCAATGAAATGCAAATATTGCAGAAATATTGAAAACGAAACGTTGAGATACAGGGTGAATTTTTTTAAAGTTGTGAAAGTAAAACCTTATAACCATAGAACTACTTATCCAAATGACCTGAAATTTCACTAGTGTGCTCCCAAAGCAATGGGAATTTTTTAGATGTGGTTAAAAAACTTAAAATCTTACCGACAGATGGCGCTGTATATGCAGCAAAGTCGGGAGACAAGCTTGTGCACGACACACGTACAGTGGCGCTAAAAACGTGAAGCATGCACACACCTCGTGTTCATTATTCTACGGATATCCTCGCAAAGACTGTTTCATTGACGGGCCGTGCGTTTATAGTGAAACTGTATTATCAGAATAATGACAGTGCAGCAACTGCTCTTAAAGAGATTTAGGACACTTAAGAATTTAAGAAAATGTCCAATGACGTTAGAAGACATACGGAAGATGGTTTTGATATTTGAAGACAGCTTCACTGAGCCTATAACCCGGTAGAGGAAAGAAACCAGTTGATGTTAACCCACACTGCCATCTGTCGGTGCGATTTTAAGTATTTTTTTTACATATGCCTAAAAAATTCCCATTGCTTTGGGACCATACTGGTGAAATCTCAGGTCATTTGGATCAATGGTTCTTTTGTTTTAGGGTTTTACTTTCACAACTTTAAAAAAAAATCACCCTGTATATCTTGGCAATATTGCACTATTATTGGAAAAATGTAAATATCTGAATGTTGAGGTGCCAATTTCACATGTTTTGTCAATTTTGTTACATCAGGCAAGATACAGCGAAGTGAAATAATATTGGCCCAATTTTGTTTCGCAACAACGATAATTTAATTATCCATATAGAATAAGTAAAGTTTAAAAAGTCGAAATTTTATTCAATTCTCAGACGGTCAGTTGTTAAAAATAGAAAACATCAGGAATCAAGATGGGATATTAATTTATATTGTTCAAGGTTTTATGAATTTCATATACGGAATATAGAGTTATACTTTTTTTAGAATTTTAAAAGATAATTTTACATGTATTAATTACTTTTGTATGTATTAATTACTTTTTTACGTCCATTACGCCCATTTTCTACAAGTTATTAACGGTAATCAGTGTTAGTGTTGGATGTTTTAATTCACATTGCTTGATTTCTACCACTTTTTTAAATGAGTAATATTTGCCTTTTTTGGTTTGTGGTTAAATATAAGCGAGTATTATCATTCCAGAAAAGTGGTAAAGAGTGGTTTCGACACTCTCATGCCTCAAGCATATATTATGTAATACTTCCAAAATTTACTTAATTCCAAAAATAATTTTAGAAATCTATCTTTTAATAAAGTCTAATGTCTAAGTGAACAATTTGGAAAACGTATAACACATTAAAAAATCCCATTTCAGGAATTACCAATACTATTCGGAAAAATATCCGAAATTTTAGTGCAGCACTGTGTAGGATCTATAGTTTCGTATATATCCTACATAGAATGTCCGGTTAGGAAACACAGTTGAAAATTCTTCTTTAGCAATTTTCGTCCATAAAAGCAAATGTTAACAGACAGTACTGTAACCGAATATTTTAGTGTGCCACTATAAATGAACGATGAATGCTGTACACAAAATATTCTATAGTAATCATCTTTTTATGCACCTCAGTGATATATGTATCAATTTCAATAGGTTTGAAATTGTCAAACATTGATAAAATAAACGGCAAACGATTTTTCCCCATAGACCGTAATATAACGAAAATTTTTTAAGTGTCTCTGTCAAAGAATTATAAGTCCGATGCACATCATAATCTATAGTAAGCCTTTTATAGTACACCTTAGTGATATATATCAATTTCAATAGGATTGAAATAGTAAATCATTATTAAAAAAGGATTTTCCCCCATAGACCGCAATGTAGCGGTATTCTTTTGAGTGTCCCTGTAATGCAATTATAAGTGTACACACTTCATTTTAAATACCGAATATTCCATAGTAAATGTCAATAACATATATCAATTGCATGTCAATCGGAGTATATTCAGGCGAGTTGGAGGACGGACAGACGGAAAGACGGCAGAGAAACCGAATGTCTAAACACTTTTCAACTATGTTGGAAAGTGATTAAAAAAAAATTCCTCTCAACTAGTAACACTGACGTTAATTGAAGGAGTTTAAAAAGTGTGAATAATGTTGCCGTGAGTAGACGCATTAACAAGTAAGGTGTGTTTCGCAGACAAAATGGGAGGAATCTCTGCAATGTTGAACCCTTTCAAGGCCAAGATCTTCTATTTCTTTACGGTTTAAAACTCAAACAATTCCATTTGAAAATAAGTCAATGGAATTTAAAATCTCCTACAATCTCCTAAATTAGAAAAGAAATTTTTTATTCAAATATTCTGGCACAAATCTGTATTAAAATGAAGTGGTGTAAATAATATATCTTCAAAGGCTTAAACAAATGCTTCAAAATCATGCAGAGACATGCCGCTCATTCTGTCCAAAATTACGTCTTTATATAATAAGCAACAGAGTTTGACAATACTGGCAGGGACCGATTT
Source organism: Maratus michaelseni (assembly GCA_963931845.1). Classification (NCBI taxonomy): domain Eukaryota; kingdom Metazoa; phylum Arthropoda; class Arachnida; order Araneae; family Salticidae; genus Maratus; species Maratus michaelseni. The sequence goes on from OZ007586.1 coordinate 8,452,461, forward strand.
ATAAATTTGGGGGCCCTGTTCACAGATGCTTATGGGAGCCCCGTTGCACCAATGCTTGCACCAACCCCGTTGCTATAAAATATATATTTAAAAATAAAACTGTAAACAAAATCGTAAAAGAAAAAATTGCTTTTGTAGAGATTGACTTCAACTATCCAATGAAAAAAATCATTTAAAATTATTGAAGTGCAAACGTGATATTTTATCAAATGTCTCCCATAGGATTAACATTAGCAAGCGAGTAAAAACATTGAGTGAAGTATCCCCTTAAAAAGTTATTTTTAAATGAAATAAACGATAAACAGATTTTTCCATATTATTTTTTTAATAGATTCATCAGATTTTAGCCAATAATTGAAAAATCTCCAGTTGCATTTGGGGGCCCCTGAAATTGGGGGGCCCGTGCCCCGGGTGCCCTGCCGTAAATCAGTCCCTGAATACTGGTGTCTATGACTCTCTGAATATTAAAATAAGTGAAACATTTATAAAATGCTTAGAAAGTTTATGTAACTAGGATTTTATTTCTATCACTAGCTGATCTGTCCGGCGTCGCCCGATCCCGTGTAATAAATTTAAATTTCTTTAAAAACAAAACTCTGTCCTGGATCCCCACAGGATCCTAACGGCTTGCTGCGTTGAATATTTCTTAATTCCACCTTCCCCGCAAGTCGATAGCATTCTGTTCTAAACAAACCTTTTGTCGAACGAACCTCCTGCGCGGGACCCTTTTACCTACGGCACCGTATACCGATAATAAGGGACGAAGATTATTAAATTTTTAGGCTTTTAAAGGACCTCAGAACACGAAAATAAAGCTGAAAAGTTGTAGGTCAAATTGTAGAAAAATTGGATTTTTTTCGGAAATGGTTGTGATACAACTTATCTGTATCTGTACCAAAGGTACTGAAATGGAATATTATGATGGATATTATTGTGAAAAAAACATGTAACTCTCTCTAGTGGTGATAGAATAGTACTAAAAATAAAATATGACTGGTGAAAAAAACTTTTAAAGTTCGTATGCATCAAAAAAAGAATTGCGAGGATTAGAGAAGAAGAAATCGAAAAAGAGTCTCAAAGATACATTAGTCGGAGATGGCAGTTTAGAGTAATTAAGTGATGAACGTAAATTAATTTTTAGACATGTCTAGGCCCCCAAAACACGAAAATAAAACCAGGAAACTGTAGGACTGACTGTAAGATAATTTAGTTTTATTCGGAAATACTGATGATACAATGTATCTGCAGGCTACCAAAAGTGAAAGAACTTAGTTGAAATATTATGAGGGACTTATATACCAGCTCTTAGGAAAATCTGATTTTTATTACTATGAAAAAAAGAAACGTCGGAAAGATTATTATTCGAAAAAGGTGGTAGCTTGGGCTAATTAATTTTTTAGTACTGCATATAGTAGCTGGAGTACCTAAGGAGTAAAAAAAACCCTTAGCAAATCGTACCCAAAAGTGGAATAAAAGGGGGTGCGCAATATTTAATACGCTCAATGATGATACATGATTACATGTAGATGTAATCATGTATCATCCCCCAGATATAACAAATAATCTGTCAAATAAAGTTGTCTTTATTAATTTGTCAATCTTCTATCGTATAATCTGACCTTTTGTTTAGGAAAGTAAATGAAGGAACGGGCCCCAAATTCAATACGATCCCCTCGTCTATCTGGGTGATTTTTATTTTAAGAAAAGTTACTGTCTGATTTTCCCAACATTTGCATTTTTCTAATAAAAATAATAAAATAGCATACGCTGTGAGTTTTGAATTTATACCTCGAATACTTTTCTTAATATTCGAGGATAAGTGAAAATGAGAAAAATTTACCGTCTTCGATTCCCAATCATTTGTTAATTTTCGATTTCATATTTCTTCAGTGCCATTTTCTGATAAAGAGATCGCATTTTCGAAGCCATTTTTAATGAATTGTTAATTAATATCTTTGCGAATTATCAAAATATTAAAAATCTGAGCCTCAGGTGCATTATGACAGGCCTTGGTCCTACACATTGCACGCGCACATATGCACACACACAGCTAAACTTTCTTCTATTAGTATAGATTAACATATACCAAAAGGTTCAGTAACCCGTGAATAGATAGTGTTCTAAATAATTTCTGTTACTTTTCAATTTGCAGAAGTACATAAAATACACAAACTACCAAATTCCTTTATTTGTATAAAGTTCTAAAAACTTTACATAAATAAAACAAAATACAAAAACATAAAATAAATCTTAGAAATTTTTGTGTTCGTGAAATTTTGTTTTATAAATCATTAAAAAACCGTCTATTTAAAATAATTAACAATAAAGTAAGTTATAGTTAACAATGTGACAGTATTTTTTGAAAGAGAATTACAAATATTTTTGTATGAATACCCTTTAGAAAATAGAATCAGAAATTAAATAAGACATAGTACATTGTTATTATCTTTTTGTCTTTCATTGTTTTTTAGAAAACAGGCTTTATTATTCTGATAAAAGTAAAGCTTTAGCATTCTTTAATTACTATTCTCTTTTGCTAAAAAGAAATGAAATTACTTCATAGTGTAATGTGAAATGATTTTGTGTAAAATAAACATTCCAGACATTCATTGCAGTTTTAAGAATTTTTTAATTAAATTTGAGCAGCGAAATACTTAAGAGTTGCACTCTGCTGATCACAGTGGTATTTGCAGAATATAATAGAGCACATTGTCATTTTTAATTCAGTAAAGTTATTGACTTCAATTTGATTGATTTCAAGCTCTCGTAATTGTTCAATGAAGATTTATTTAAATATTCTTGTTTAAAGATGGGGACGCTGTTCTATTTTAAATTAGAAAATAAAGTACTTTTGCCAGAAGTATGTATCTGTTAATTATGGTTTAGTCATCAAAAATTTTGCATTATCTATGTTCTAAAATACTTTCATAAAACTACTTTAAATTACTCTGGTGAATAATAATGTTTGTTTAAAACTTTTTGTGAAAAATAAATTACAAGCCATCAATACAAACTTATTAGTATTAGAATCAGCAAAAAATTTTAGTTTTTGCCAATGTGTACTTATATATTTTTAGTAAAATCATTATATCAGTGGAATAATAACCAAAATATCATTTTAAAACTTTCAAGTCACAAAATTATTTTTTTACAAACTAAGAATACAAATTTAGTAGTATGTAATAACATACAGGTTGTTTCAGTATAATAGATATGAATAAAGCCAGAGCTGCAGAGCATACTACCAAAAAAAAAATCGTATAAAGAAACCACATTCCATTTATTCAGTTAACAATACAAGGCTTGCCCTTGACTCGCCCTCGAAAAATGTCCTTGAGCGCATTAACAGTAACGGAGATATTTTAAAGAAAATTTCAAAAGTCTTACTCTAATTTCTGCGACATGCTATAGCACAAAAACTGCTGAAAGGGCACAGTAGTTCCTTCAGTGATACAGTAGGACGCGTTTTATGGCTTGTTTAAATAATTTTCTTTAATTAAACAATTTAATAATTTGTCAATCTATAATAATAAAACAATTTTTCGCTCTGCGTCTCTTGGCGATGGGTAGGGGAAACTACCGTGCACAGGGGCATGAAAATTTGTAAGAGGACAGTCCAAGTCCGATCCTGATGAACCTGTGGCTTAGAATTTTAATTTTTTGATAATTAGATGAGATATTAATTAAAAACTCGTGACATTTTTTTTTCGAAATCGGCGGAAGCGCGCCCGCACATGCTTTTCCGAACGCGTAGAAGGAAAGACCCAAAGTTGTTTTATTTTGGCCGTTTGACTTAACGTCCATCGGCTGAACCGTATAAACATATTCTTAAATTTCGCACTTTTTTATTCGTAAAAATATTTTGTGAACCCTTTGAAAAATTTGACTTTTTCTTGCTATAGGGAATGGTTCCCTAGGGCTCAATTTCAGGGGTATCAATTCACAAAACACATCTATTTAAAGCAAATACCTTCTTATTTTCGACGATGCAACAAGTTTTAAAAAATACAAATTTTAACCATTTCAAAAAATTCGCGACCACAAGTCACTTCTCGCTTTGTGGAGATGATTAATTTTTTATGGTAAAAGTAATTAAACTACCGTATTTCCACGCAACTTTTTAGAGTACCTTAGCAGACCAGATTTACATCGCCTACAAAAATTTTGAATCGTTGATACGAGTAGAAGTGCATGCAGAAATTAAATTCTGAGAAATTTTCTATGCAATTTTCTATGCGGGCTGTTTCAGCACGGCTTCGGCTTCTGTTTTCACTATTAAATATGCATATTTTTTTGGGACTTGGATACGGTCATATTTATCACCGACTAAAGTTTCAGAGAGTTCGGACTATGAAAACTTTTTTTTTGTTATGTTAAATGACCAGACCCGAAAACAAAAAAAAAGGGGGGGGGGCATATTTCTTTTACAACTAGATAACAATTTCACGAAAGTTTTACACGGGCTACAAAAAAGCTACATTTATAACGGATAAAAAGTCCACTAGTAATATATATAAAATAGCCATGTACGCTAATGGTTCCTGGTGCACGTAAAATCCGTCCTCCAAGTTCCCTGTGAATTATACCTCTGAGGGTACCAGTGATGGAACAGTGGCGCAGTAGAGAATCAGTTGACACCGTTAAATTTAAATTGTACTCTTTGTCTTATTTAAGGGCAGAGTTTCAGAGATTAAGAATACTATTCTGTAAATTACGTGATCAATTTCTTTCTCTTTTTAATTTTTTTTTAATCTGCCATATCAACAATGTTAAATAGAAACCATGAACCGGCAAAGTAAGTAAACTGTAGCAAACCACTAGAGAGCACTGCAACGATGCCAACAAGGCTCTTGTCAGGTGGATCGCAGCCATTCTGTGATCAGGCGAATGTCGCCCCGCGTCCAGGTACTAACTCGTCAAGATACACACTCATGCCCGGCAGGTAGGGGCCTGGTTAACGGTTTAAATATATATAAATACACATAGAAACAAAATAGTTCAAAGGGTACCAAATTTCATTAAAAAAAGTGACATGTATATTTCACCTAACGTCAATTCAATTTTCAGAAATAGTTTTAGCACTCGATTATTTTTATAATAATACAAAAAAAGATAGTGCACTGTAAAATCTGACAAATGATTCTTTATTTACGAAAATATAATATAAACAAGAACGAAAATATACATTAACCTCTTCCGAGTTTTAAATCAAAAAGCGTTATTTATCATTAGAAAGCAATATATTTTTGAGATTTGAATAATCGTTCATAAAAACAGTTTCTTTTGCTGCCACTGATTTTCCGAGTAATTTGTATACTGTATTAATCAGTTTTCTGAAACCGGAATATCGGTTATTATTTTCGGAAACCGGAATAGGTTATTAATACTCAATTAAACATTTTAAGCTGCGTAACTAAATTTATACAAACCAACATAAATTTTAACATAAAGTGTTAAAGTGTCAGTCGTAATATCAGTCTTCAAATTTTAGTGTCAAATGTTAGTGCTGTTAATTTATCATGTTTGTCTGTAAAACAGATTTGTTGAACCTGAAAAGGTTTACTGGAGAATTGGTAGCATCCGAAAAACCTCTATTCCGGGTTGAGAAAGGTGTTAACCCATATTTCCTCATCGTCCTAAAAATAGGACAGCACATATAAGCGGACTCTATATAAATTATTTTGAATATTTTAATTCAAATGAAAGACGATTTATTCCTCTAGAGTCATTTAACGATATATATGTCTTTGTTGCAAGTTTAAATTAGTGTTGGATATTTTTTATTAAATTTTCAAAATGGCGATTTTTGCCTTTTTTCTTATTTTTATAAATACAAGTTTTTAAAGTTTTAAGCTCCCAGAAAAACGCTCATATAAATTTATTGAAGTATTATTCCATACTTATACCAGTAAAAAATTACCAAACAAAATTATCTAGGAGATAAATAATTTTTCTTGCATTTTGGACTGTCCTGAAAATAGGACGATGGTACAACAACTATTTTTAATACAATCACTACTACCTAACCCCCATCAGCTAGTAATGGAGATAGCTTTCTTTCTCTGTTACATTTCCAGGTACGCTTTTTGAATACCGGTATTTTTTTAGAGAAATTTTATTTTTAGATTTTTCTTGCAAATTTTGCAGAAACCATCTTTGGAGGTAAATTTTTGCGTAGATGTTGTACAAACCTACCATGAAATTTTCTGTTAAAAAATATTAGTATTCAGTTGGCGGACCATTTGGGAGCGCTGCATTTCAAACTTTGCTATTCAACTAACGCAGGCGCCTAACAATCTGTCTGACTGTGTGCTGTTTGCGTATCTGCCGGTTTTATGTCTGCTGTATGTCTGTCTGCTATCTGGTGTCTGTCTATACGTTCTGTAGACTGTCTGTCTGTTTGTTGTCTGTATTTCTGTCTGCTAACCCTCTGATATGCCTGTCTCCCTACTGTCTGTCTAAACTCTGTCGGTAAGCTGTTTGTTTGCTATATTCTATATGTCTGCTATCTTCTGACTGTCGGTTGTCAGTGTGATGTCTGTCTGCTGTCGGTTGTATGTGTGATGTCCTTCTGCTATCTGTGTGTCTGTTGTCTGCCTGTCTTCTTTCTGTTGCCTGTCTACATTTTGTCGTCTGTCTGTATGCTGTCTACTATCTGATGTCTGTCGACCTGCTGTCTGTCTACACTCTGTGAGTTGCCTCTATATGCTGTCTGTCTGTCTACTATCTGCTGTATGAATTTTTGCTGCCTACTCTATGCTGTCTGTCCACTTGTCTGTCTACTGTCTGCCATCTGTTTTTCTACTGTCAGTCTTATGTTTGTCTGCTGTCTGTCTATCTCTTCTGTATCATAAAATTGTGTGTTTAACAGGTTAATGAAGATTTTGTTATGCATGCCTAAGATGCTTTCTCCCATCCTACCTAAGTAACAACGGATTGTACCATTGTCCTATGTTTAGGACAGCCTGTGCCGATAAAACTAATAAAAATTTGCAATAAGCATAGATCGAATACTTTGTGCGAATCTTAATGCATAAACAAAAACCAATTACAACGTTATAACGCACAAATATGAAAAATGACACAAAAAAACGCATACGGCCGTTTCAAGGATGCATCGATCCCCTTCCTCAGTGCGAAAAAAAAAGATAAAAATGGGTTTAAAGAGCCTCTCGGTTATAGCCCCGAGTACTGGCTTGTACTTGACAAGCCAGTACTCGGGGCTATAACCGAGGGGTTCTTTAAAGCCATTTTATCTTTTTTTTTCGCACTGAGGAAGGGGATCGATGCATCCTTCAAACGGCCGTATGCGTTTTTTGTGCCATTTTTCATATTTGTGCGTTATAACGTTGTAATTGGTTTTGGTTTATGCATTAATAAAAGTTTGGTAAGGTGTTTTTTATGTGTATACATAGGCTTAGAGAAACACATATTTAATATTTTTTTCAATGCTTGGTACGAAATGGGTTTATACGGTGTAAAACTACTCGGAAACTTTTCCGAAAATCAGTGGCAGCAAAAGAAACTTCGTTTTTATAAATGCTTCTTTAAATCACAAAAATATATCGGTTTCCAAAATTTGGGAAGATAAAGAGCGTTTTTCGAAAAAGGGAGTACCGCGGAAGAGTTTATTATTCTATATTCTACAGATTCTAATATTCCAGAGATGTTCTAATCTATCACTTTTCTACATTGTTACATTACAAAGAAAACAAAACACGCGTCGTTTGTCTTCACTTTACGTACTATAAAAAATAAAACGCTATAAAATTACTTTTCTAATAAATATTATATATGAAATATTATACAGGAAATATTATATAGGAAATATTATATATGAAAATTCACACTGTCAGTGAAACCTCGTCTTTATACACTAAATTATTCCTCATTTTTCAACAAATAATTTCCGTATTCCTAAAAAAACATGCTTTTTCCCCAAATTATTCCTGAAAGTCTGAAGAAGAGGGGAAAATTCCATCCGCACGCATGCGCATTGGTTCTATTAACACTAAGTTCAAATTTATTTTAAAAATAAAAAAATAAATATTCAATAAATTAAAATATCTAATTTATTTAAAACCAAGAAAAACGAAAATAGTGCTTTCGAATTTAAAAAAAGTATTAATTCATTTTCTCATTCATTTACAATTATTCGCAACTAATTGTTTAAAGTTAGAAAAATATATTCTAAACAAACAGATTTAAAAATATTTATAACAGTTACATTAATAAATGAAAAAAAAATCGATTTTACTCAAAAAGCAACAAACAAAAATAATGCTTTCGAATTTAAAAAAGTAACAATTAATTTCCTCATCCACTTAAAATAATTAAAAATTTATTTTTTAAAGTTATAAAAAAACATTCGCACTCAAAATATATTCGAAACAAACACATTTAAAAAATATGTAATAAGTTGAAAAATATCGATTTTACTCAAAAGAGCAAACATTTCTCAAATTTAATTAAAAATATAATGCATTCATATTTCACATCTAACAATCAAATTAAAAATAAGTATAATTTGTGTTTTTATCCTCTATTAATATTAAAGTGTTAAAATTCCAACTGTCATCTCATAACGACGAAATCTTCCCAAAATTAAGTTCAAAATTGCAAGTTTTCTAAACACAAACTTTTTAAAGCTCCAAGCCTCCATTTGAGGTAAACCCCTATCATCATTTCAAACTCTTCTTCCAGCAAGCGACTGCTGGCGTATCGTTTATGGTACTAGACCGAAGGCAGTTAGGTCCCTGGATCAACATCAACCCTTAAGGTCAGCCAGAAATTACTCTTAAAATGTATCAATAAATACTTCCGTAATAATCCATAGATGGCAGCACAAAAAGAGATACATAATTATTAAGCTGACGTTTCTTCAAATAACGGAAAATTTAACTTCTATAACGGAGACAAAATGGAATTAAATTTTCGTCTATTGGCAGATATTCCCAGTTACAGAGAAAGAAATGGACGTTCTTCAAAATAACGGAAATATACTGGCAGCGCTGCTGCCATGAACATTTCCGTGATTTGAATTAAGTATTTCTGAGAGTGTATAATTCAGGTGCCCTTTGCAATAACAAGATAAGTGAAATGGAGTTTTAAGCTACAAAGCTTTTAAATGTTTTTTCAACATTTTAATTTAGAATATAACAAGAGTTTTCTAGCATCTTTTCTTTTGCTTATGATCATAAAATTTATATTTCCTTATATGCTGAATAGCTGAATAATACATTACATAAATTTGAGAATGAAGGTAACTGCACTTGCCGTGTTATTGCAGAGGACCCCCAATTCTTCTCTTTCTTTGTAGTAATTTACATAAAAGGCATTATCCTATAATTTTAACTTTCAAGAATAAGAAACTTGTGAAATAAACTTAATAAAATAACATTTTAATCTTATGGAAGAATTTCTTAATGATTCAAAATAATCTAAAAATGGTCAGCAGTGATAATTGTTCATAAGTTTTATTTAAATGAGGAACGAAGTTGAACTTGCATGTCTAATTTTCCTTACCGTCCATTTGACATTTTATTTTTTTAACTTTGTATTTTCCTCTAAACTTTTACTTATAATGATTTTGCATGGTACCCATAAAACATTTAAATACGAAATAACAATGTAGTATTTTTATTATAAAAGTGTAGTATAGCATTGTCTTACAGGCTGAAATTTATCAGTTTATATTATTTATGCTCAATTATTTTATTTTATAATTATTTACTTGTAACACATTGGTTCCAGACATGCTATTTTATTGTATATACCTACCAGGGTTCCAAATAAATAAATAAATTATGTTACAATAAAATATTTTACTAAGAATTTCATTACTAAGAATGAAGGTTGCAAACAGAGATAAGGACAGTAGCAGGTAATTACAATAAAATATTTAGAGCATTGTTTCTAAAATTGTTAGTGTAGAGTAAAAGTCTCTACATATTTATTTAAAAACATATTTCTTCACAAATAAAACTATCATTCATTAAAAAATAAGCTAACTGTACGACAGCGACCTACTCCAACTTATATTGGTACTCCACTCTGCAAGCAGTTCATTTTTTCTCCTGTAGCGCACAAGTTAAGAAGACGGAGAAAAGTGAATTTTTTCTCAGTTCTTCTTCCGCGGTGTGGCAACTCGAACGAGAGGCAGTTTAGGTGGGATTTTGCTCGTGCTATTTTAGGTTGCTGTCTGTAGCTGGCCCGTTGTTGTGTTTTGAATTGTGTTTGTGTGGAAGAATGTTGTAACATAGTAAGGTTTAGTGAGATGAGATCACCTTAAGAGACATACATTTTAACTGATTCTACAATGAACAGAAATCTGCTGTGCTAAAGACAATTCTCTGTCCTCTGAAGTGTTCAAGTCTTGGAAATCTCATCTAGAGAGCTATCATGCTCGTGTGTAGTTTGCATTTTGATAGATCGAAAAAAGAAGCCCAAGTTTTGTGTGGAATCCCGTAAATTGTGGTTTAGTTTAATAAGTTTGATCCAAGATTTTTTTTTTCGTTATGAGATAGTTGAAATTTATCTTAAATGAAAAAGGTGTGCATATAAATCTTTTTCACAGTGTAAATTGAGTAAAGTGAAAAGCAACAAAAATAATGCGATTATCACGAAATGTATAGAATAATAATCAGAAATATAATATTATTTTGTTTATCAAAGCTGCATAAAGAAGATGCAGTGAGATAGAGATTTCAAGTGTTACACTTGAGTTGTTGTGGAGAAACGAAAACGAGTCTTGCCGTGTAGTTAATAATTTATTTCTTTGATTCATTTGGCTTCTAGTACTAGAAATATATATATATTCAAATTTCCTGTATACATGCACATGTTTCTTTCCTTTAAGTTCATTTCTTCATGTTTTATTATTTCATGTTTTCCCTTTTCTAAATAAATATTCCAATTGCACTTTCTGAGAATTTTTGGTAATTTAATTACGTGTTCATTTTTTTGGTTTGCGTATTATTACCACTACATAAAATTGATCATGTTCAAGATATTAATAATAATCTTCATTAATTAAAAGGTTAAATCACAACGCTTATTTATATCTTGCTGATAATTATCAATTATATTTCTTTTTCAATTTCTAAAGTTAATATTGGTAATTAACAGTAAGAACTTCCCAGTTGCATATGGGACCCTTTGGAACCATTGTATGTACATTTGGTTCCGTGACCAGGATACAAACCTGGTCGCGAACAGATATAGAGGGGTTGCAGTCAATCCGAAAAAATAAGATGATTATGTAGAGAATTATGTGTTATTATGTAATATTTGATTATTATTATTTAATTGATATTGAAACTAATGTAGTCTAATAAGTAAATTTTAACATGTATTAATGCGCGACCGCATTTATTGATCGCTTAAAAGGTTTCTTACATGTGGATTTACATTTGAAACGCACAGAAGTTAATTATTTGTCGCTAATTTAGTTTTTGATGCTACTATTGAAAAAAAAATGCTTTTCGCACAGGTTAGAAATGAAAAATAAATAGGATAATTGATTTAAAAGCATCCGCTACTAAGATTTCATATTAAAGACTATAATAGGGCTATTTTCTTTTTTGTTTGTGTATGTTTAGAAGGTTTCAGTACTTAAAAGTTTCAGAAATGAGAAACAAAATATCCATGAGCCATTTCCCATAATTTTAACTTTCATTACTAAGAAACTTGTGAAATTCAAATTAATAAAATAGCATTTTTAAACTTCCAGTTGTATTTTTTTTTGTTCTTGTTGTTATAATTAAACTGTTCTTGTTCAGCATTAATGTTTATCCTTATGAGTGACCCTTGCCATGTATTTAATAGTGAAATAGAACAGGGACTGTACGGTATGGTAAATTCATAACATAATTTACAACCAATTTTTAGGCAAGTCATGTTAAGTCTAAGTGGTAGCCACAATGTTTTTTGATTTTTTACAAAAGTTATTAACATTGAAATATGTTACACACTATATTACAAAAAAATTGACTTAACCTCTAAAAGTACAGGAATAAATCTTGGTTAAGGTAAGACTATTAAATTAAAGTCATAATGCTTGAACTTGATATTTAAATGCTGATTTAAAATATGCAGACAATTTCCTGTCCAGGAACTACAGCCATTTTTTAACTAGCATAGTTCTGTATGAGAAAATGTTGAAAAAGACGCTGTGGCTACATCTGGAGTGATTTTATGCAGAATTTTAGCAAGAGGTAAGGAATCTAAAATCCCGGGACAGAATTCAAATAAAAATAATAATCGTAAAAATGTATGCAGCCTAAATTTTTGTTACATATTAATGTAAAACAATCGTTATAGTTTCGTCAAAAAATTAAGTAGAAACACTTTTCTTGAAACCATTTAATCCAGACAGCTCAAACTTAAAATTCGGCATCAGTACATGGGACGGTAATGAATTTAATGCTAAATGTTGGACACCAGAATCGCCCAACACTTATTTACCACATTAATATTGTTTTACAATCATGCAATGGCATGTTTTCCAATAAACGAAATAAAAGACAACTAAGAATATGTACTAAATTTTAAATTATTATTAGGAGACTTAAAAGTCAAGATTATGGGAGAATAGCTCATACGTAGCTACATATACATACATGCATATTCATACACTAGCGCAGGGAAGGTGGGGGGATTTCGGGATTCAAACTCCTCCTAGAGCATTTAAAAAACTGTTAGAACGGCATAGAAAACTTCTTGTATTAAAGTAAAAAAAACGATGTGGAAAAACCAAAGAAAAGCATAATTCAAGGCTTCATAATGTTTGTTTATGTTAATGTTAATGCCTATGTTTCAACACAAAATGAACGAAAGACAAATTTAGGAGCAATAGCAGCAGAGTAGTGCGCATGGCACTGCTATTGCTCTTTCTCCGTCTCATCTTTTTTTTTCTCTAAAGATTAAAGAAGACGCATTTTTATGAAAGCTTTAAAAACAAATGCTAAATTTATTATGGTTGTTTGTGCTTTTCATTAGGTTGTTTTTTATGTTTCACGTTTTGTGTCACGCAACGAAATTTTTCATTTTAGAATAAAATGGTTCAAAACCCGTTCCAGATGAGGATCCTAGCTGCACCGCTGATATATATATACATATATATATTCAGTACCTACACATGCATATATATATACGTATGTACATACTGAGAAACAGTTGAAATTCCAAAACTATATCCATACTAATATAAATAGTCAATTTGGGAAGTTTGAATAGTTTTAATCGATATTTGAAATTTTATAGGAATAGATTTATCAAAGACTCGTGTATTTTGAATGACAGTGAAACAAATAGACGGATTTAACTGCTTCTGATTAATTCACTTTTTGTTCTGGTGCTTAAAATCCATTTTATAGAGTCGATGAAATGAGGGAGTATACAAAATGGCAACATTAAAATATTATTCAATTACTTCGACATCATCCATTGTAGCAAACCAATAGTGATTTTAATAGAATTCTATTGGAGCGCATTATTGCTGGAAATTCTTAGAATGAAATACCAATATTTATAATCTATATCAGTTACTTATATAAGATATAATACTTAGAACTTATGTGAAATTGGAAATACTTATAATAAAATACCAATACAGGTTAATGTCTGGATTTATTTTCGAAATATGTGCTATGAAATGCCAATATAGGAGAAACAATAGCTTTACATTGGAAATATTGAAAGTGAAATAGACAGGGATTTCTAATGCACGATGATGTATAACAAATGTATAACATCCAAACGTAGGAGAAACATGTACGCCACTATTGCCAAAACATAGCCAATACAAAGAATATTGGCCAAATATACTTTTGCAATTAAGAATTCTACTGAAATTCTATCGAATATTGAATATTTGTTTTACTTTTTAAACAAAATCTTACTAAATATTTTTAATGCATTCTTATCAGTAAGTAGCGGGTACAATATTAATTAAGGTATTTTAAAATATATCTAGGTAGCAAAACAATATTGGGCACTAATGTTTGGATTTGCTATATCTTGGCCACTATACACCGTAAAAAAAGATAAATGGAATTTAACAACTTTTCCACCCAAGCTGAAATTGATTACTTTTTCAAAACCAGCCATACTAATAGAACGTATTCAGAATCGTGAGTCACCCGGAAGAGATTATTATATATTTTCGTGATTTTACACGATCAGCAACTTTTCCTGCGAGTTGTACACGGACTTGGGAATCCTTGTGCCATAATAGTTTACGGTGCGCGGAGTGGAAGTCACGCAAGAGACCATATGGACTCATGGGCATGAGACTATATAGACTCGTGGGCATGAGACCACATGGAAGCGTGGGCATGATACTATATGAATTCGTGGGGTTGCCAACGTGTTAATCTAGAAAATATAATATAACTACAAACGAAAAGATATACTAATCTCTTCGGCGTTACTCACGATTCCGAAATGGGTAGTTTATATTTAGAAATCTCATAAACGAAAGTCTATTTTGCTGCCACTGATTTTCGGACACATTTCCGAATAGTTTTTCTAGAGAATTAATCGGATTTCTCAACCTGACATATCCGTTTTTCGGATGCTATCCATTTTCATGTTCAACAAACATGTTTTATAGAGAAACTTGTATATTTTCGTAGATTTAGAACCATTCGTCCTTTTGTACAGTGTAGCATGAAACAGGGATGAATCCTCCATAAGAAAATTAGTAATGAAAATTTTACCCCAATACTTTTATTAAATAAAATAAGCTCCACATAATGAAAACACTATATGACTACCCATATAAATCTGAAAAAGGGCAAAAGAAGACAAGTGAAAAAAATAATATGAAAAGTTCTGTTTAAATTCTTTTATTGAAGTTTATATGTTCAAACACAGCGTTTTCGGTAAAATCACCTAAGGGCGTATGTGATAAAAATATGAGAAAACAGAATGAAATAAAATTGTTCATTACATTTCTAAAAGCATGTAAGATTTCTGTTTAAAGATCGAATACTAAAATTTCTCTTTTGATGAAATTTATTTACGTGGAATAGTGTCCGTAGTATTTGAAGGATGATCTTTATGAATCATTACTAGAAAGTAAAAGATTCTTTAAAGTCGGGTTTCATTCATGTTTCTTTAAAATTTTCAGTTTAGCAATACAGAGTGTTTCATAAGTAAAAAAGGTAAGTTAAAAATTCATAAAAATTAAATTGTCGCATCGTTTACGCCATAAGACTTGACAAAATGTTGCAATGTTTGTAGCAAAAAATAGTTCAAAGAAACTTTTCATTTTTACAAAACATAACAATTTGATAAATATTTCGGCGTAAACTGCACTCCGATACGACAATTTATTTTTTTACGCATTTTTGAAACGTGAACTGACTTCTGGTATGTACTGTATTTTTAAGAATTTAGCCTGGTAGTATAATGAGCTATATTTTTTCCCTATTTCTATTACAAACTTTTATTTAACTTGCGTTGTATGTCCGTTCGGGTCAAGTCTTGCATTCCAATTTTAATACAGTTCCTGTGCTACAATTGACCGCATTTTTGGTAGTGTGAGGTATTTCCGGAGACAATAGAATATTCTGTAAAAAAAATTGCTTCCGCCACCTCTCATGTGCAAAGACAATTGATCAATACGGTTACGTAAATATCATGTCGTATGTGATGACGTAAATGTCATTGTTTGCTTCAGAAATAAGCTGCTGTTATTCGATTGAATCATAGCATGGTTCGTAAAATCGCCATCTTTCTGTTCCGCGGAGGGATCGGATCGATTCGTTCCGCGGGGGGTTGTGGATCGATGCTCAGAACTGATAAAAATTTAATTTCTTTCTTTTGAAAAAGGTATTTATTTTAATTAATTTTACTTCAACATTTTTTTTCCTTTTTAGTACACTCTACTAAAAGCTTGTATTATTATTTTTTTTAACTAATAATTTATTATAAACTAAAATTCATAATAACGTACAATCTGAATGCTTATAAAATTGTTATTTAAAACACAAACGTGGATGTTTTGGAATGGTTTCCAAAGGAAAAAGCAATTTCGTAATAATGAGCCCCCCCCCCCATTTTGCTTTAATGGGTATATATGGACGTATCTATAGTTTTTTTTAAACAATTGTTTGTTATCTAAATACATATTTAAATGAATGATACAGAATATAAACTATAAATTTCACATACAAGCGATTAATGTTATAATCAGTTATCGTGGTTGTCATTGTCCAAATGAGTTTTAAACATAATTATAAACATATTTCAAAAAGAAATATGAAAATTACATAAGTTTGTATTCAATGATAAAATTAAGTGAAAAGAAACACCAAATATTGAAAAAAATAGCAACGCATAAGTTTTTGAATTTAAGTTTTCAAATTCATTTTTCCATTTCTAGTAGCAAACAAATATTGGCAATATTGGTCAAACTAGGATCCAATATAACATTTATTACAAATACTTCCAATGAAATACGTTTACTCTTGAGATCATTATACCAACAACAAATAGAGATAAACTATTTTATAACAGCAATGCTATTTTTGTATGAATCTTCATTTCGATTATATTTTCAATAATATAAACAGAAGTAAAACATTTATAACATATTTATATAGATGGAATTGTGTTTTACATCATTTATAAATCTCAAATAGCTTTATTATTCCATAAATAAATATTGCTCTTAATAATTGCTATTAACTTTCAAATTGCATAAATATATAAAATAAGCAAAGTACTAAATTTCCATATTTTTATAAAGTTTTGAATATTTTACGTAAATAAAAGAAACAAAAAAGTCTGAAATTTTTGCGTTTATGGATTTCTGTGATATAAATTACAATTTTAAAACCGATTTTTATAATTGACAAAAAAGTTATAGTTAACAATATAACAGTCTTTTTTGAAGGAGAATTCTAAATAACACAAAGTCGTTTCGTATGAATAACCTTTAAAAAATAAAATCAGAAATTAATTAAGGCATAGTTGTCTGTTATTAGCTTTTTGTCTTTGGAAAACAGGCTTTATTGTACTCTGATAAAAATAAAGCTTTGGCATTTTGTCATTCTTTAATGACTATTGTCCCCCATTAAAATATTTTTTTTTCATAGAATAATGTGAAAAGCATTTTCTGTAAAATGATCATTCCAGACATTCATTGGAGATTTAAGAATTCTCTTAATTAAATTTGAGCATCGAAATACTTAAAAAGAATTACACTTTGATGAACACAGTCGTATTTGGAGAAGAGAATAGAAAACATTGTCATTTTTAATTCAATAAAGTTATTGACTTCAATTTGATTGATTTCAGACTCTCATAGTTATTCAATGAAGATTTATTTAAATATTCCTGTTGAAGGAGGGAGACTTTTAAATTAGAAGAGAAAGGTACTTTTAAAAGTATTTGTTAAATAGGATTTAAGCATCCAATATTCAGTGGAATCTGGTAGTTTTCGCCAATGTGCACGCAAATAGTTTTATTAAAATACTTATGAAGTAAATAGCCGTAATAATCAAATATTCTTTTATAATTCTCAAATAGTAATAAATAATTGTAATAAATATGCAGGTTGTTCCAGTGTTTCAGTGCAAAATGTAAAACAGGGTAACATTCCATTTATTCAGTCAAATTGACAAGGTGTTTCTTAATAGCTTTATTAGTAAAAAATATATTTTAAAGAAAATTTTAAAAGACCTTACTTTTATTTCTGCGAGATACTATCATATTACAAACTCTGATTTGATTCAGGTGATCACAGACACCGTTTCAGACCCTTTTCACCACTACTAACCACTTCTACGACAACGGTGATCTAGCATTTCCGTATTTCGGAATGTAGTCGACATTACATATGGTATCGCTAATCGAACTACTTCATTATACATCTACATTATTTACCTTCGATATTTGTGCATTCTTAATTTTTCAAGTTTCAATAACCGAAAAAAAATTGCAATGACTACCATCTGACACTTCACAAGGGTAAGTTTGACAAAAATGAAACTTGGATGCTAGCTATTTGTTGTACCATGTTGTGAATTTTTAATGCAACAATTAATGATTGCAAAAGTTTTCCTTATTTGTGGCATAACAAAACTTGTTACCAATAATATATATTTACTTTAAATCATTGAATAGGAAAACTTCCTCTTAATTTAAATAAATTGTTACATTTTACTATACTTTAGAAACTTACTTCTTGCCTTGATTATTATTCTTGGTATTGAAACTTTTTATTTTATTGTAATATAACGGTTTTCTCCCAGACATTTTGTACAAAATGATATCAAAATTATTTTTCATATTTTATATAAATGTTTTCTTTTTAATGGACCTAGAATTTTAAACATAACAAAATATTAAACAAATACGCATCTAATATAATTTATGTTTTATTTAGTTTAGAATAGAGATACATATTATTTTTTCTGTTATTTCAAACATAAATAACGTAGTCTTCTGCCATGCTTAAACAGATTAAAATTTTACATAAAAATCTCAAATACTTAAGTTTTATTCAAATCCACTAAAAGAGAAAAAGCTCTTTTTCAGTCCGTCTGGACAAAAAGCTTTTAATCTTCTGAAAATACGGATTTAATTTGAAGAGGCAGAGATTGAAATATTTCCTTTTTATGCTAGTTCCAGTACTTTTTATCGAAACGGTAAATTCTTGTTGTTTGTACGAAATAAATATTTGATGAAAAGAAATATATTTCATTCATCTTTCATTGCAGCAGATATATAAATAGAAAGTTCAGTTTAAAGAAAAATAGAACTTAGACTCGTTCAAATAATTTTCAGTGTGAATGAAAATTTCTTTAAATTCACACATTTTTTTCTTTTTAAAAGATGTCTTTTCCTGGAATGTTTTTCTTCAAAATTTAACATCTGCAGAAGGAGTAACATATTGAAAGAAAAAATCCATTATCATTAAATCAGGCTTTTGAAGACTTGAAATATTTTACTAAGAATAGTATAAAGCACACTTCAATCATATTAAGAGAAATAACTGCTTTATGAATATTTTCAGTTTCTTTTAAAAGTAACAGTTTTACGACAAAAATCGCTTATAGACTGAACAAGAAAAAAATGTAGATATTTTAAATTGGATTATTTAAACTCTTAAAAAATGCATACTACATAGGGTGCACTACCACTTATCCTATGTCGGTCTATTTAATTTTTCTTTAAAAAAAATGCATACTAAATATGGTGCATCACCCCAACTGCCCATAGTTTTGTAATATATTTACTTTACAACGACTTGAAGTTATACTTACTAAGATAATTGCCATTGTTGTATTCAGGCTCTGCATACTCTTATAATATGCTAAATCTTATGCTTACTAAGAAACGGTTAAAATTCATATTTAAGTTAGTTTATAGATTAACACAACTCTTCATACATTTTTCATCGTTTAAATACTTAAAAATATTTCATTTTATTATAAACTAGCTGGTCTGCACGGCGGGCGTTGCCCGGTCCCGTCAAAAAATAGTACAAAACGCGAAAACACTCTAAAAATCGCTGCACGAATGCTGCTTCCTCTGGTAACCCTTTTGTCTATCGGAATGTAAATAGAGAGATGGACGGCGGAGATGAAGTAACTTCAATATGACCACCTCAAATGTCTGGGTCGCTTGATTCAAAGCGGGTTCGTTTTTGTAAAAAAATAAACTTTTACTGTCCGATTTTCTCAAAATTTGCATTTTCGGAATCCGAAAAATAAATTACATAACATACATACTGTGAGTTTCGAATCTATATTTACAATAGTTTTCCTAATATTCGAGGATGAGTGAAAAAATAATTTTGTTGTCTGGGATTGTGAAATCGGTAATTTTCTTTTGCGGTTTCGTCAAAAATAGTCATTTTCGGTGCACGCGCTGGAAAATCTTTTAGTTCCACCGCAAGCGGGCGCATTCTGTTCTAAACAATGACGTCGCTGTGACGTTACAGTACTGTACGGGTACAGTTATTGAGTTACTTGTTATTACAGTTATTGAGAATGTCCTTCCCAAAGTAGTCTTGTCCAAAGTAGTAAAAAAAAAGATCTCTATTGTAATCAGCAGAATATATTTCAAAAAATGTCTAAATTTTTTATGGGTAAATTGGATAAGATAGGCTGGGAAAGAGTATATTTTTTAAGGATATTTTTTTTTACTTTTGTTGATTTTGTTTCATATGACGATACAGGACAATATTAAAATACCTACACCTAAACGTTCTGATAAACTTTATAAATTATTATTAAAATATGAATGTAGACAAGGCACTGATCGTGTTGGAGTATAAAGTAGTCCAGGACAGAGCAATAAATTGAATTATTTTACCTCATGTGAGTGTAGAAATAAAAGTAATGGAAATGGTTTAGGGAGTAGAAAGTATGGAAGTGGCAGTCTCAAAGGGTATAGGAATGTTGAAAGACATTTTCAAAACGGTACTGATAATTCGAGAAGTGATTATGGTAATTTTAGAGGAAATTTTGGAAATGATCGTAAGGGCTAGAATAGAAATAGACATTTTCTAATTCATCTTGTAGAAATAGAGCTGAAGGTTAAGGTAGGAAAGTTTTCTGTTTAACACAGCTAAGTATAGTTCAGTGTCATCAGGGTAGATCTCAAATATTTAGGCAATCTGGCAAACGTTTTGAACTGTTAATGTGGTAAGTGGATATAGTTTAGAAGGCATACAGTCACAGAATAAGCAGCAAAAGCCTTTTGCAGTTTTAAATGCTGTTACTAGAATTTTAGTTAAACTTTATTAGTTACTAATAGTTACTAATTAATTAATTAGTTACTAATATATGGTATTGTGGTAAAAAATTTATTCGATACGAGAACTGAGCGCTGTTTTATTTCTTAATCAGTTTTTTATTTCTTATTAATGAGCAATTTAGGTATAAAAGTATTTTCCTAATCTTATGGTTCTGTCTGAAATCGTTTAGCATGTGTGAATAGAGGACGAAAAGATAAGTATATTGAAATTCGTTCTGTAAAATTTGTAGGGCAATGCTTGTTAATTGGGGGGTTAAATACACATTGCGTAGTTATTGTTAAGTATATACGGTATTAGTCTAGATTTATTTAGAAAACTTTGATTGTTAATGCGGATGATAATACTCGAAATGTCTAATCATCATCCGTTTTTATTGATTTAGAGATGACACGTTTTAGTGATCGTGAGAAAGGGAGAATTAAGGAGTTTATGGAGGAGTTTGGTGAAGTTATTCAGATTAGCCGGACTCACTCATGCCGTTTGGCATGAAACGAACAATGTGGCAACCAAACCGTATAACATGGTTAAGCAGAGTGTCATATTACGAAACTGGGATGATATTATAATGCCTATTGATTCTCTTTTTGCGTCACCAGCAGTGTTGTGTCGGTAGAATAACGGACAAACTTCTAATGATACTGAGGCATAGAGATTTCCAATAGGTTACCGAAGGTCAAATACCTTTACCCAGTATCCCTTATTTCCAATACCTCTAATACGTGAAATAACTGGCAAGTATCGCAAGTAATAATGTTATGTCCACAGTAGGTTTAACATCGGTGTATTGTAAAACTCCAATTAAAACAGATGATATAGTTAAAACAGCTTTTATTACTAAACATGGCTATTTCGTCTGTAAACGAATGAATTTTAGTTTGTTTAGGACACCATCCACTTTTCAAAAGGCCATGAATAAAATTCTTAATATCTGGACGATATTATCGTCATCGTAGCCACTTTTGAACAGCATTAAAAGAGAAATCTTTACCATATTACATAATGCTGATTTAACAGTAAAATAGGAGAAATTAAAACAATTAAGGCCAAGAATAAGGTCAAAACTAAATCAAATAAAACTAAGGCTATTAGCTCCATGTCCCCTCCTAAAATTTCTAAGATAGTTTCGATATTCTTAAACATGTTTGCATGGTTTAAAAATTTTAATTCTAATTTTTCTGAGTTGTGTGAACATTTGTATGGTTTAAAGAGAAAAATAATAAAGTTTAGGTGGTTAGCGGAAGCTCGGAAATCTTTTGAACTTCTAAAGAAAGCTTCTTCTCTTATCTGAGCCCAACAAAATTAATCACTGCAATTTGAAGTGTACTGTGGTTCTAGTTCTACTGGGGTTGCTGCATTGTTAGCCGAAGACTTGTAGCCTATGCGTCTAAAATTGTGGATTCGGCTGAATGGAATCACTCTATTGCGGAAAGAGAGTGTCTTCCAGTTATTTGAGAGTTGAATAATTTCCATCGTTATTTTAATGAACTAGTGCTAAAAGCGATTACCGATGATAAACCACTTTATATGAAAATTATATATATTGTATTTTTGCGTGTTAGTATCTCTATGGTTTCTCTTATTATGGATGGATAGTATAGATTGTAGGGAGAAATTATTTTACTTTCATATAAATTTATTACAATGGTATCTTCTTGATATAATCTTGCCAGGGCTGGGATTTTTCTATTATACTTAATATCAGCTATAGGCTCCTTTTTTCTGTAACGTACAGATGAGGGACACGTTGTTCGAAACATCTACCTGCTTTTTTATTGTTTTAATGTTTTTGTAATGTGCATTTAATTAAATTGTCTTCATTAAAAGTTCGTGTTTTGTCATAGTTGGTATTGAGATCGAGGAGCTGTTTGATTCAAGAGCAAAAGGAAGATTTTGAATTTGGTGTTTTGTATCGTTATTTAGAGGATCCAGATGAAATTGGTAGTTTACATACAGCCAGTTTTGAAAAATGACCCCAGTCATTTAAACTGATTGATGGTAATTTTTTTAATTCTAAAAATGTTAATTCAAGGGGAAAACGTCGAGATGTTAGTTTATAGTCTTCGTAAGACCATTCTTAAACATTTTCACGAAAACCTACTAGCAAGACACTTGGGTAATCGTAAAATATGTTCCCAATTTTGTGATATCTGCTACTTCCACAAAATGATGGTAATAGTGTGCGAGTATGTCTCCAACTGCAGTGCCTGTCGAAGGTTTACTTATCTCAATGTACGCCCAGACGGCAATTTGGTACCAGTTAAAGTAACCTAACCACTAGAGTCGGTGATACTCGACCTAATTGCCACGTATCTAATTTCTAATTCTGAAAGATATAGATATGTTCTTGTAAAAGTAGATTATTTTAGTGAATGGGAAGAATTCGTTCCTCTTGGAAAGGCTTCTGCAAGTACAGTTTCTGACATTTTTTTCGGTAACTTCGTTTCTAAATATATTGAACCAATAATATTGGTTAGCGATCTTACCCTTGCTTTACATCTAATATTTTTAAGGTTCTATGTGCTAAGATAGAGATATCCCATGTCTGTACAGTTACCTGTGGATCACAATCGAATATGGCACAAAGAGTAAACCGCATGTTAATTCAAATGGTTTCGTCTTATATTGATTTGCATCATACAAACTAAGATCATTTTTTGGATCATTTTGCTTATGCTTATCGTAGAGCTGTACACGAATCAACAGAAAAACCACTGTCGAATTATTTTTTGGGTAGAAACGTTATTAACCTCTGTCAAAGGCTGGTCATGGTGTCTGATTCAGAAAGTCAGTTCGTATTTCCTGATAGGCATGAACTGGTCAGAGAGTCCCAAGATCAAATTAATAAGGGACAGAAGCGGCAGGTTCTTTGTTATAATATTAAATGAAGAGGGTTCGAAATAAAATTTGAGGATTTTGTATTTCTTGAAGAGGTCCTTTCAGGGTGTTGGAAATGGTGCCTA
The DNA here is from genome assembly GCA_963931845.1 of Maratus michaelseni. NCBI lineage: Eukaryota > Metazoa > Arthropoda > Arachnida > Araneae > Salticidae > Maratus > Maratus michaelseni. Next base: position 8,476,197 of record OZ007586.1, read on the forward strand.
CCTTGATTATAGATGTTGAGGATAAAAGGACAACGGTGAAATTGGATTAGGTCAGAGTATATAAGTTTAGGAATGATAATGGGTACTCTCGAATGCCGAGTAGCGAATTCGACCCTCTCTGATCATGTACATTTTCTACTTATTCTTCTTTTTCGGCACAGTATCTACCTAATGACAATTTTTGTTCTCCAAAAAAGTTTGATTCAAGGAATAACCTGATAGTCTTCCTTTTCAAATAATTTTATTTCGAATAAAAATAGTTATCCATAGTTTTGGCACGAGTTATCACGAATTTCGTTAGGTATGGAATAGCTTAATACGTTTTCAAAACATTACCGACTACCGGTCGTAGTGTATGTCCTAATTATTTTGTGTACACCCAAATAATGCTACATTTAGCATTTTCTTTAAGAGATTTTTTTTAATTAATCCCAGCAATAATTTCCGGGCAGTTCAAGTATGTTATTGAAATTTATAGCCGAGACATGCAGACAAACGAACCGAATTCATGAACACTTTCACCCATATTGGAAATTTCAAAAATCATTCTAAAATATTTTATTATCTAAACATATTTGACAATATTGAGAATGAAACCTTCCGTTAAGATAGCAATGACTATTTATGAAGATACATCAAAAGAATGCGCAAATGGAATCCACGATCTTTTTTCTCTTTAGAATCTCTGTTACAAATTATTTTCTTCTACTTTACTCTTTCTTTTTATTCTTGAATTTTGATTTCTTTCATTCATTTGTAGATACGCAGCTGCGAGCAACGAAAAATAAGAATACTGGAGCTTTTTCAAAATCCCTCCTTCACAAACTAAATACAGAGATAAAATGAACTTTTTTGTAGGATTGTACATCGTCGCAATGTGTTCCGCAAGTGTACAGTGGGAATGAAAAATGTATCTAAATCCATTGACTTTAACGGGTAGAATATATATATAAACAAATAACTAAATAAAAGAAATAGAAATTAAATTATATATTACTTTTATTCAAATTGGCAACCTTAGATATTATTTCCGAATTTCTCTCTTTTTTAAGATATGATTTATTAAGAAGAAAACATACGTAAATTGATAAGTATTGTCATATATTACGGATATATTATATCGTTTATATTTGGAATTTTATTCATAATATTTTCTGGAATTATTTCCTGAATTTTTACTTCTTATTTTCCTACATTTGAAAAAACATTTTAAAAAAATATTTTCATGTATAAAATGATGACATAATCATATATATAATAATCGTATATATAATGATGATTCAGATAAAAAAATATATTCGTGATGATACTTTTCTTAATAAAATTGGTAAGTAAAAATGCAAAATTTTATGAAAACTTTAAATCTCATTTAGAAGTACTAATAAAAGTAATAAATGATACATGAGACTTAGTGCATGAGCTTTATGTAAGCTATATAAATATGTGTTTCATCTTTTTGTAGTAAAAATAATAATGTATGGTGTGGGTATTCAAAAAATCATTAGAGAAAACATCCCACCGATCCTTACATCTATCAAAAATTGCTATTTGAATAAATAAATCGTACTAAATCATCTCAGATGCATATAATCGTTATCCATTCCGAGTAACCAAGCTTCTGATAACGTACAAATGAGCAATAAAGCACTGAATTGCTGAAGTTGCTTTCAAATGGAAGGCATTAGATGCTTAGATGAAAATGATTGAAATAAATGCCTCCTAAATATTAATGATCTAACTGATGGGTTCATCATTATGTCAGACGTTTGTAGATAGTGTAGTCTTTACAGAAACACATTCTAATACTTCTTGAATATCCCTTTATCTTATCAAAATTTAATGTTATTTCATAGAAGAAAAAAAACAGAGAATCCTTATCCATAATTTCATATTTTTACATCACCAGAAACTTTCTAACGGGCATTTGTGCTGGGATCGGTTTCATATGGTAAGTCACATGTTTTATGAAAGGATGCCCATATCTAATTTCTAAAGTGTCCGTAATTGATGTGCACAATCATTCACACCGCCATAAAAACGAGCGGCAGTAGTCCATAATATTTAATCACCAACTTCCCGCAGAGATACAAATATGAATCGTATCTGCTATAATTGTTGATTTTTAAAGTAAGCCTAGAAATTTCATATTAAAACTTCTACTATAAGCTATATTAAGACAGAGAGAAAGTTAAAATTTCTAACAGCCAAATTTTCAAATAAAAGTATTATTTATCTTTAAAAAGGAAAATTTTATTTTAAAACCCAGTAAGGTTAAGGAATATTCATCTGGTAGAAATGTCCATAATATGCTTAGTAAAAAAATCTGTGTAAACAAACATACGATAATATGAAAACAATGATGCTAATGATGAAACAAAGTTGGAATTTTTAACTTCATGAGTTTTGGGTATCTTGAACTCCAAAAGAATAGAACTTACAAATTTTAAGAAGCTGTACAAATATCGGAATTGGACATGCCAATGTTTTTACATAGAATTTACTTTCATAATGCCTACAGATATCAGAATGCTCCCAATATTCATTGAATAAACAGGTTTAAGTGCTTAAAAGGAGATGCATGTGTTTATTCATAGCGTGGAAATTACTAATAGTGTCATTGCCTCTCTAAGTACATTAAAAAGTTGTTTTTTGGGTTCTAATTTCTACAATTATTTAAATCGGATATTAGAATAACGTTATTTTAAATACAGAGGTATGATAAAGAAATATCGCCTATAGGAGCCTCTAACATACGCCCGATGCAAAAAATCGGAAATAAATTACAAATGTGGGTATTTCAAACTATGGGCTCAAAAATAGTGTACATCATAATAACCGAATTCTCAAGGTTGCGGTTACAGTGATAAAATCTTAAAACATTCAAATAACAACATTCGCAAACTAATAAATACAATGAATAACGGTGCGGCGTGGCGTAGGAATGGTAGCTGTAGTGCTAAAAACGGCGACGCACAGAACATGCAGTGAGTGATTGTCATGTACTACAAAAACACATTAAAGTAACTGTTATGTACCACCATTTCGCGTTTTTATGGCTGCTACGACTAGCCGCCACTGGATTTCTCTGTCAGGGGGTACATAAATTATGAGGTTTTTGCGTTGAATTCGCTAAGTGCTTCTGACATGCAAAACCCCATCAAACGTGACATTCTGCAGGTTTTTCCTGGCAGGATACAACTTTCATTATGGTTCACTATTTCCTGCATACAGTGTGTCGTATTTTGTGTATACGACTCATTGTGAATTTTGAATTTCTGAATAAAATATTTTGACTTGTTCTCATTTCCTGTTTCCACCTCTCTTAAGTTGCCGGTTTTATTGATACAGTTAAGAATACCAAGCTATTTATGGTTTCTCATTACGTAACTCACTTTGACATTCTATAATGTGGCCATTTTAAATTTTCGTCATTTTGTCATTCTTCCCGTATATGAAGTGGATTTAACTTCACATATTCCACTTTCTTAAAATTAATTCCCCCATCCCCTTACTTTTTCTAAATTTCTCTTTCTTTGAAATTATTTTATTTTTCGTGTTATAAAATCTTGTTACTCCCCTTTATTTCTCTTTTATTAAGCGTTTTTTAATTCATTCGGATCTCTTTCCTCACTGCATAAAGCATGTCGTTATAAAAAAAAAATTATTCCCATAACAATTCGCTCTTTTCTAACTTTACTTACATTTTTTACGCCTACACTTTTGTTCGTCAAGGTCTCATTTCTTTGAACGTATTTCATTATTTTCTCAATTGTCCAGATGCCCTTCATATCTAATATCTGTAACGTACCAATTCTCTTTTTAACCCCAGTTCTCAATACTTTAAGCTAACCCCATGCGAAAGGCCCCATACAGTTTGTCTTAAATTCCTTTTTTTCATTCATCTCAGCCCCCATAGGCTTATCATTAACGGACAATTGTTCTCATAATGTAACAACGAAGGGAAATTATGTAACATTTATGTGTAATCCTCCTCACATTCTGTGTGTAACAACTGCTATAAAATAAATTTTCTGACATTTTTATTCCTTTAAAGAACTTTTGGATATTTAAGAATTGCTGACTTCACCGAATCTCCGGTATAACGTATCGAATGAACATCGATATCTTAAATTTCATAGAACACCTCAGTCCATAGGAACACATTCGTGTCATATTATTTTACGACAACAGTATATTGATTTTCCTATTACGAAACTAAATTTTAATATGATTCTCTATTGGAATCTTTATTACCTCTACTCTATATTACTTCATAAATCTATATTACCTCTTTTGAACTCAAGAAGTTTTCAACACATGAAATAAAAAAAATCAAACATATATTGTGAAACACATTCAGATTACTGTCAAAAAAATTCACCGTTTTATAACGTGAATATTGATATCTAAGAAAATAATTTAGAAAACTAATAACACATTTGATGGTTGGTTGGTTGGTTGATTGGGGTTTTATGGCACAAAGTCCCTTTAGGGACATGCTGCGCCAAAAAAAGATTAAAATAAGAACATCAAATTGAAATATAAAAATGATTTAAAACCTTGTCATAAAAACAGGATGAATGAAAATAACACATTTAAATAAAAAGAGTGATATGATGATAAATGTATAATTAAAATCATTCAATGAAAATATAACACATCGTCTAATAGAAATAAACACATGTTTTCACAATTAAAATAGAAACAATCTTTAAACTAACAATTGGTAAAATATTCAATAAACTAACAGTTGGTAAAATTTTAAAGTTTCGAGCAGAAATATATTTACAATCACGTAGGCTCGAATTCCTCAAAAACAGTATTATCATCATCATTTGAGTCAGAGCTGTAAGAATCTGAAACCATTTCTTCCTCTGCATAGTGCAGCAGCTGTTTGGAATCTTTTATAGTAGGAAGCGGTGTATCAAGACAAACTTTCTTGTTTTAACCCTTCACAGTTTTCCACTGTGAGGAGGTTATTTTTCTCTCTTTCTGTGTACATGACTTTTGTTTTGCTTTTTGTGTAGGGGAAACGGGCTTTTTCAAATTGTTTGCAGATAAAACAGAGGTTTGACCTGTATCATCTTTAATGAACTGGTTAGATTGACTATTATAATATTCTATTTTTACAGGTACAGATGATGGTGGCAAAAGTTTTAGTGCAGGCATAGGTCTTATTCTAGCAGAAGCACCAATACTACGGGTTTTTTTCTTCATAGTGCTGGTTAGTGTAACAGATGAATCATTTGGTGGTAAAGAGAATTCAGTTTGGGTGCTTATATGTCTTACAGATTTTGATTGTTGCTTGAGTAGACTAGAATATGAAAGTCCTACAGATGGTGTTCTAGATTCAACAAGTTTACGAGCTTCAGGATAGGAAAGTTTTCGAGAGATTTTAACTGAAAGAATTTCTTTCTCACGGATCCAGTTTGGGCAAGAGCGAGAGTATGCTGTATGGTCACCCTTACAGTTTGTACAGTGTTCAGGCTTTTCGCATGACTTATCATCGTGGCCGACTTCTGCACAACGTGCACAGGTAACAGAACCACGACAGGTAGCATCAGTATGACCATAACGCTGACATTTAAAACAACGGAGTGGATTAGGAATATAAGGTCTGACAGGACAGCTCAAGTATGCAGCTTTAATTCTAGTTGGCAAAGTAGGGCTATTGAACGTCAGAATGATGTGCTTTGTGGGAAGCACTTGCCCATTCCGACGGATAGTAATACGGCGTGCATCTATGACATTTTCATCTTTTAAATTTTGTAGAAGTTCATCTTTTGTAGAGAGTAAAAGTTCTGGTTCTGATATTACACCACGGCTTGTATTTAGAGTTATATGGGCCTGAACAGACACAGAAAAAGAACCTATTTCTGTGCAATTTGAGAGAAATTGTGAATGTTTGGCTGAGGAAACCTCAACAAGAAAATCCCCAGACTGTAATTTTTTAAGTAAATAACCTTCTCCAAATACAGATTGAAACGTTTTTGCAATACGAAAAGGTGAAGTTTTCTTGAAAGAACTATCAGAGAGACTATCAGTGCGTTTAATTACAAAAAAACGTGTGAAGGAATTGTTCTGTACAGATTGTTGCTCTCCACATGGGAGAGAAGTAGAAAGAAGTGAATTTTTTCCATCCATATTAATGAAAAAAGGAATTCAGACCGCGGCCGCACCACCCACTACCGAGCCCAACAAGGGGATGCACATTCGTGCACCAGTGCTAACCAGGGCCCATACGTTCACAAGACACACCTATTTCAGTTTCCACCCGTAACGAAATGACTAGTATGTGCCTGCTCACTTGATCCCTAGCCAGTGACATACAAGTCAGCTCACCAGCCGATTGATGCATACGGGACCAATATGCACCTCCCGTCTACCTGAAGCAGAGGCCAAAGCAGTGTGTTGGTTTCCCTCAACTGCCAGGATCCCCCTTTCCAGGGACACGGGTCACCACGCACGGCAAACTGGTGGGTGGTTTACAATTCTCCATAAGTCGATATAAACAGGATGATATCGGCTTATGCAGAATCGCCCTCACCTCCGAAGAGGAAACCACAATGAAAGTGAAACAGAGAAGAAAGATTAGACAAGAGAATGGAGAGGAAAAAAGAAAAGAGAAAGATCGCTCAGGTGCCCGGGGTTGCGAAGCCCGTGAATACCTAAAGAAGGTATCCCCCTGGGGGGAATAACACATTTGAAAACTTAATTTCAGAAATTGCCATCTACAGTGAGGAAGGTATTCAAATTCTTTTGTGAAGCTCTATATATGATCTATATATTGGTATATATAATACATAGTAAGGTAAAATTTAGCAAACGCATAACGCAGTTGAAAATTCCGCTTCAGCACCTTCTGTCAATAAACATACATGAGCGCAGTCTTTTATGCAACCCTGTATAGGATCTGTGGAATTTATACACAACAAATAATATACAAAAAAAAGTTATATTTAAATAAGCATACCACAACTGAAAATGCATCTCTCATACGCAGTATTGTGACCGAATTCTTTTGTGCGTCGCTGTAAATGAAAGATAAATGCTATCTACACTATATTCTACAATAAGCATCTTGTAGTGCGTATACTCAGTGATGTACATTCATTTAAATAATAAAGTATTGAGTAAACTGGTGTGAAATAATAAAACCGTAAAAAAATTTTAACACCGTAAAATAAGGGATGCGCCAGGCCTTTCCAAAGAACTTTGTCTTTCTTCGTCAGGTGCAAAAAAGTGCTATCACTTTGACGTCAGGAGCAAGACTGGAAGGGAAAGAGTGGCAGATAACAGCCAATAGGAAAACTAGTTAAAAATACAATCAATTGGAAAAAATATTAAGGAAACAGCCAATCGGAATGCAGAAGGCATCAGCTAATCATAGAAGGGCACTACCTAATCAGAAGAACACAGAACAGATGGAGAGTTATGAAGAAAATTAGATAAAAACAGAGTCAGAAAAGTAAAAAGAAATTCCAAGAAAATATGTATAATATACAAACAACAAGAAATAAAAAATAAAGAAATAAATTAAAATAAATAAAAACAAATTAGATGTAATAATAATAAAAATAAAATGCCAAAAATGTGAAAGTAAAATCGAGATTAAAAGTTAATACTATACAAACATATAATTAAATATATTAATATATTAACAAATTGTTAAAATTTATTTAAAGATATATATGTGGAGCTGAACAAGTTTTTGCAAGCTGGAGAGTGCATGGTAGTTAATTTTCATTAACTATAATCTCACGATTAAGATAAAAAGGTAAATTTTCAAGAAAGTCCAATTCAAAGGGCTATTGGCATTAAAGATAATTTTAGCATTTTGAAAATTAAAACAATGGCCGAACTTCCAAGAATGCTTGGCAATAGAAGATTTAAAAACTTCTTGGTTAGTGACATAACGAAAGTGTTCTTTTAAGCGGATTTCGAGATTTCTTTTAGTTTGACCTATATAAGCTAAATGCCATTGCAAGAAACATTACAGATTCCCCATTTCCAAAGATGAAGAACGAAAGAGTGTAAGGCAATTTAAACTTATAACAGGTTTAAAGACAACACTAATGTTGAAACGTTTTAAAACTTTAGCTAATTCGAATCATAAAGGAGGATAAAAAGAGCAGAACAATAAAATTATCAGGTTTGGTTTTAACAGATTTAGGAAGTGTAGATTTAGTAAAGGATCTATTAAATTTATTCACACCATTATCGATAACAGAAGGGTGGAAACCTCTTTTGACAGCAACAGAATTTAAGTAATTAAGTTCATTATTAAGGGAAACACATTGTGAACAAATTTTGAGAGCACGGTTTACATAATTGTAAAAGGCACAAAGTTTCATGGTTGTTCGGGTGATTTGAGAGAGCATGAGGGGGATTAGAGATAGAAAAAGGTTCTCTACAAACAACAGGTTTAGAAAAAAGAATTTCATCGGGTACCTAAATCATCATGAAAGGGAAAGTGTATTGCAATTCCTGCCTTCAAAGTAGTAACACGTCGTCTTTGTGCTTGACGAAGAAGGTGTTATTAAGAAGTTTTTTAAATTTAAATATGTTTGAATTGGTGTAACATTATTAAAATACATTGCAGACTATTTTTCCACACAGAACATAATCGAACGGAATTCTTTTGAGTTCTGTACAATCTCCAAAGTTTTTTTTAAATAATTTTTTATTATTAAATTTTATGATTGTATATAATAACTTGTGTATCTATTTTATTTTAACATTTTTTTGTTATTTTAATTTGTTATTTTAATATTTAATTAGATTAACATCTAAATTTTAGACTATTTTCTTAAAAAGTCATATATGTTTATAGTGAAATGAAAACGCTGTTGGATTTCTTAGTAGGATTATTTGAGTAATGATTTTTTTTTTCAATTGGATATAAAGAACTTTCAATATAATATTTCGATACATTTTACAATTACCGTTATTCAGTAGAATATTTAAAGAAATATAGTATCAAACATATAGAAATAGAGTACCACGAAAATGTATATTTTGAATACATCGAATACATATTTCTAACAAATGGCGTTTAAGATTGTGAATATTTCATTTCCATGCAATTGGATTTATCGTTACAGTTTTTGGATACGTTCTTAAAGGTAAACTCGCGTAGAAGGATAATTATAAATTTCGAACAGAACTTTTTCCGAACTTTTTTTACATATGAAACATTATTTATTAATTATTTAAATTATTTTCACCGTGTAGAAGACGTGCTTTACAAGCACGAAAAATCTGTTAGTTCCACTTTCCACCGCTAAGGGTACTAAATCTTAATTAAATAGTTATATCTTAATTAGGTAATGTTATATTGAATGAACTGATTCCCGTTGAAATCGAGCCCATAGAACACAAGAAATTAAATCACCCCCCTGGATCTTAATATTCATAAATGGTGGTAACCAAGGGCTGAAAAAATGATACCGAAGTTTATTTAGTACCTTTGTAGACCTCGGAAGAATGTCAGAAAAGATTTCGTTTGATTCGGGCCAAGATTTTTAGTTACATTTTCCACCGCCAGTGTGTGCACTAAACAAATCTCTTCCCGAATGGAATTCTGGCACGTGTCCCCGATGCTTATTCCAGTATAACAGTTCGTTATAGCAATGTACAGAAGGCGTGCTGCGCACACGCTGAAAATCTTTTAGTTCCACTTTCCACCGCTATGGGGCACCAAATCTATATCTTAATTACTTTCTATATCTTAATATGTTTATGTAAAGTTGAATGAATCAATTCTTATAGAAATCGGGCCCTTCGTTTGAATTGAACAAATATTAAATGCAAAATGTTTTAGTTTCACTTTCCACCGCTAGGGTGTGCACTCTGTTTTAAATAAAGCTCTTACCGATCGAAACTCCGGAACGTGAACCTTCTGTCTACGACACCGTATAAAAGGCGTGCTGCACACGCGCTGCAAAATATTTTAATTCCATTTCTACCGCCAGGTGGCGCCAAATCTGTATCTTAATTAGTTATCTATATCTTAATTAGTTCGTGTTAAGTTGAATGAACTAATTCTCGCTGAAATTGGACCCACAAAACCCGAGAAAATACCCATCCCTGGTGATTAACAATCAAAAATAGTGGTAACCAAGGACTGAAAAAATAATACCGCAGTTCATTTAGCACCTGGGGGACCTGAGAAAAGGTTTCGTTTGAATCGGACTAATAATAAAAAAGTTCTGATTTTGAAGGCAGGGGGAAGGAGGGAGTTTCGAGCAGAGCGATATTTAAATTTCAACAGAACACTCACCTTCCCCCCTCCCCCATAGAATTAAACCAACGACGTTAAAAAATTAAGAATTATCATTAACTTTTGAAACAGAAACAAAATGACTTTATTTTGACATACAAAAACACTAAGTTATCGTTGTTAATTTCTGAAATCGCAGATACATGAATGACGTCACGTACATGAAAAAACTCGCATAAAACATATCGCGAAAAATTCACAACTCGCTCTTCGAATTGCAATCAGCAGACGACCTTTTCATCTGCCAATCACAATCCCTCGGTTGACTTCCAGCTGTGCATACAATTCTATCAGCGACCAATCACAACTGCTTTCTAACGGTATTTGACTTCTAGTGCACGATTTTTGACGTCATTTGAAACAAAAAACGCAGCAAAACATGAAAAAAGGTTAAAAAACGCTTAAAAAATAATTTAAAAAATCTAATAAAAAAATCGGGAAAATAATTAATCCGTCCTTTTAAAACCATGATTTTTTATTTGTAAAGAATTATCAACTTTTTCCAAGCTAAAAAGAGAAAAAAAATCGATTATGATCGAAGCAGAAAAGCTGAAATTGAAGCAACCACCGAACCAATCGAGCATTCTGGGCAAAATTTCTTTGTGTCAAAAGAAAAAAATCGCTGTACGAATTTCGCATAAACTTTATTGAAAAGAGGATAAAATTTACTATATTGGGATAACAGATTGCAACCGGATTCCGGTTACTAATGTGGGTAAAACGCAGCAAAAAACGTCAAAAAACACTAAAAATCGCATTTTTAAAATCGTGATTTTTTTTTATCTGTAAAGAATTATTAACTTTCTCCAAGCTAAAAAGAGAAAAACAAATGACGATTCTGAGGCTGAAATGGAAGCGCAACCACCGAACTGATCAAGCATTCTGGCAAAATTTCTTAGTGTCAAAGGAAAAAATTCGCCAAAAATTAAAAAATGGCTGTACGAATTTCGCATAAACTTTATTAAAAAGAGTATAAAATTTACTATATTGAACTAAAAGATTGGAACCGGATTCCCTTTACTAATGAGGAAAAATCGCAGCAAAACGTGAAAAAACCCTAAAAATCGCATTAAAAATTAAATTTAAAAAAATCTATAGAAAAATTCCAAAATCTGGCTTCGAGGTGCAAACTACATGTATAGAGGTACCTTCCCACCAAATTTTGTAGCTCTGTGTGCAGCGGTCTCTTCAGAACACAACCGAGAAACAGACAGACACACACACACACACAAACTTCCTTCTTTATTATAGTTGGAGATGAAAGAACTAGATTTTATTCTTAAAAAATATCAAGCATGAAGTAATGCACGAAAACAAAGGTAATAAAATCTATTTATTTCTTAAAATATGTATTACTTAGAAAAAAAATCAATTTCATTTTCTATAATTTTTGCAAATGTTTCTATGCGAGAAAAACTTTTACAATATACAACTCTTTTGTTTCTCAGAATTGTCATATTCTATGTTATACTTTTTATTTTTACCAATATAAATATTTTAATGTTTAACTGATTCTTCTTGATCATTGTTAGATTATGTTGAATATTTTCCTATTTTTTGCAGTTTTGATTCTAGCTTAAATGGCAAGGTTTCTACTAAATATGTTTTGTTTGATTATGCAAAACAAAATAATAACTAATCGTAACACGCATCAATAACACTATTGCAAAAATAAATCTTTAAAATGTTAATTAATACATATACTGGCATTAGCAAGCGCGTGTCATGCATTTTACTAAAGTCCAAGTAAGTCAGGGCAATTTCATTGGCAATGTGACCCAATTAAGTACGGGGTTCGACTCCCGGCATTGGTCACATTTTCCCTTAGTTAGGGAAAATTCAACTCGTAAGAGGATATTATTTGAAAATTTGACTTCAGTGCTTTCATTAAAATCTTTTATTTTGCATAAAATATGAGGTTTTTATAAAATCGGTTATTTTTAAATGGTAGTTATTTAATAGTTAGTTCAAGATCTGAAAGCAATAGAATGTGAGTGCTCCAATATTTGATTAATTAACATTCTTACATATTCAATGGCATTTCGTAGGTATATTTTTTACTTCTTGATTCATAGCAGTTAGGCATTAATTTAGACGTATAATGACTACAAGTTAACTGACACAGTGAGTCTACTTATAATAAAATCTGAAAAGAAAGTGTTGCTAACCGTTCCGGGCGCGACTCTGGTCTGCGAATCGAACGTAGTTTAACGCCATGTTAAGCTTAATGAAAAACCTATGCTAACATATGACCGCTAAATGATAATATCTTCTACTTGAAATCTTGTCTGTTTAGCATATTTTCCTATAAAACATGTTTATCTCCTATTATAATGTTTTAAGTTCCTAATTAAAAATCCAGATTAAACATCGGAATCCCAGATATAAACAAACGAACACTGTTGCAATTCAGCATCACAAATTCCGATAAATCACAAATGAACGACTCTTTGAAGCTTCACATCCGATTCTGTTCTTAAAATATTTGTAAAAGCATATTAAAGCTTTTAAATATTTTAATGTTGTTTAATACCTTCAAAACTATTTCATATACACAGACCTGTCAAATCTCCGGCTTTTTGGATACTAGTATTTTAGTACAGAAAATGTTATTTTATTTAATTGTAGCATTCTGTGATTTGAAAGAAAAACATTTTTCTCTAAACAATTACTGGTGTGAAAAAAGCAGGAGACTTGGCAACTCTGATATAAAATATGTATATGAACATTTCTGTAAACAATTTTTTCTGTAAACACTTTTTTTCAGAAATAGCGGTGATTTGTTTCGTAGGGAGGCTTTGTGTTGATCTATCCAGTATTACGATTCTGTTTTAAATATTGTTTTTGCGGCATCTACCGGCGGATTTTGAAATTTTGCTTCCATGGTAAATAAAATGACTTTTTCTTATGAAACGTAATTAAAATATAAGGAATACATAGTACAACGTAATTTGCATTTAATTTTGCTTCTGTAATCAAACAATGAGTTATGTGGTGAGTCAAGCTGTTTAGAAACTCATTGATCACACTTTTTAAAAAAACTTTTGCACATGGATTATTTTTTAATATTTAATTCGAATGTTTTGTCCAATCGTTGATTTATTTCAGAAATTTAATATTGAGTAAAAAATATATAAATGTATCCTCATCATTTATTTTTGTAGAAATCATTTGTCATTTTTAAAATGTACTTTTCTACAATACAAACCTTTAAACAATAAAATATTCATACTGTTTGTTTGTATGAAGTCTTATGAAAATGGAACGCAGATCAACAATCCGTAATTTTTGACGGGGTTATATACTAGTCACTATATAAGAAGTGAAAACTGATACTCTAAACATGGCGAGTTATGGCAGGGTGAATCTCTGGTTAATAGCACGACGGTAGAGGAGTGTGCTCTACACAGTTTTATTCAGAATTAACTGGCCAGTGATAATAACCTTAATTATACCTAAAATCAGTGTTGAATTATTTAATTTTTTTAAACGAAAACCTTTCCAAATGAACTTAATGTTGAGGGCGACACTGCCTTTGGCAAAGTACACCTTCGAATTTGAATGAGTTTATATTTTTAATCGAAAATCCATCCAAACGAACTTTGATGTGCGAAGGAAAGGCGCTGTTTTCGGCAGCGTATCCCAGTCGTGCTACGCACCCTCTTGTTTTGATTCGATTTGCTTTCATTTTTTTACTTTTAATGAAAATATTTTAAAACGAATCTAATGTTGTTGACCCCACTGCTTTGGGCAACGTATATTTGGGGTGCCCTCTAATTTGCAAGATTTTATATTTATTAAATGCAAATTTTTATAAACGAAATAAGGAACCCCGCTATAGTGATTGCTAAAGTAGAGTTCTACTTCCAGGATTCCTGAAAATTTACCTATAGTAAATAATCAAACTGTAGTTAATTTGTCTGTAGTTACTTGTTCAAAATTTACTATATTGGGCTAAAAGATTGGAACCGGATTCCGGATACTAATGTGGACAAATTGCAGCGAAAGTGAAAAAACACTAAAAATCGCATAGAAAATTTAATTTAAAAATCTGTTCAAAAATTCCAAAATATGGCTTTGACATGCAAAACTACATGCGTGGAGGAACCTTCCCACCAAATTTTGTAGCTCTGCGTGCAGCGGTCTCTTCAGAACACAACCGAGAAACATACACACACACACACAAATACATTCACAAACTTTATTCTTTATTATAGTTGGCGATGATCATATTTTGAGAAAACAGTTTAGAAAGTCTGAACAGATAGTTTATATAATGTTTTTATTTCTTTCCTGTATTTTTTTTTCTTAAAACACAGTTGTAATCTAACATTCCAGATATCTAATGCCAATAATGGCTACTGATTGGTAACAATGCTGATATTTAACCCTTTGAAAAGGTAACGATATAATTATTCTTATTATGTTTGCTCTGTGTATTTGATATAATTATATTTTTAAATTTATAATTAAATTTAAAAAATAATAATGTGATATTAATAGAAAAAAATGTTTTTAGATAAAAAGCCCCACCAGAGATGTTCTGATCTCAAAGCTGGTAGACGAGATGTGCTCCGTTCAAACCCCTGTCACGCTCGTTGACTTCACCGTTCGGAGTTTTCCGTGGTTTTCCTCGAACCTTGCCGTAAATACGGGTTAGGATTCCTTAGAAAGACCCCCTCTAGGGCCCATATCCTTCGAGTAGATAATCGGCCGTCATAAATCAATCAACCAACCTGATTTAAAAAAAAATCTGATATTATATAGGGTCCTTCATGTTGATTTTGAGCAATTAATATGCACAGGAACTAAAACAATTACGTTTCTTGTAATATTTTAAGGAATCTTTAGTTTTCTATGTTTTAAAGCTTTTGCAAAAATGTGAACATTTTTCTGTGTTTTCTGTGTAGTACAGAATTTACTGTATGCTAATAGTATTTTGAGGAAATATCGTAAGATTTTCTTAGGCTCAATGTCTGACTATCTGTACTTTAATAATGGCCACCTTCTAAGCATACGAACTATCTTTCTTCAAAATTTCTAAAACCTTGCCCTAGTAAGTGCCAAGCATAAAATATCGTTATAAAAATATCTTTGTTCTAAATGTTTTTCAACATCTTTTTTTATTACAACAATAGTTAGTAAAATTTCGAAAATTGCCCTAAAATGTGTCGTACTAAATTGGTTTGGAACTCCTTTTTAAAGAATTGTACACAAAATCAAGAATGTTTTATCACTAAAACACAAAGTGATTCTAATAGCCAATTTATTTTAACAATAATATACAAGAAGACAAAAATTAAATTAATATGAATTAGTTTCCTTTAAAACTATAGTCACAAATTAACGTTAATTTTCCAACTGTATTTCATTTTTAATGTTTTCTGAGGGAAAAGTAATATGGGTACCGGCCGCTATAGGCATGGGTAGGCAAACCCCTTAACATTCTTTTTCAAAAAATGTCATTTTCTCCATCTTGCTCCTATTGAGTCCTCCTTTAAATCTAGTAAAACCAAAATGAAACCCTTTCTGACACTATTTCTTTTAATAATTGAAACTATAAACCTAATCATTCACGCTCTCAACATGAAATTAAAAACTAAAAGAGATAAATATGGTCAAATTCTTCTGTTGGATAAACAAGATTATTCTGGTAAAGCTTATGCCCTTTTAACACGAAGGTCCTTACATGGAAGTCAAAAAATTCTTCGAATTCGCATCTTTCCTGTCTCAAAAAAGCTGTCAAGCCATCTGTTTTCGTTTTTACACTCTACCTAAAGTTCATAAAGCTATTGTTTCCCTATGTCATATTGTTTCTAATACTGTTACTGCTGTTACCTTCTTGCCAAGTTTTTAACTTCCATTTTTTCTCCTTTATGCTGTATCAATTGTTCTTATGTTTATCACTTGATGTCGAATTGTAATTTACTAATGTTCCAATTTAAGGTTATCTTTCACGTTTAGAAACTAGATTAAGGGAATTTCATTATTCTGACATTAAAGTCAAAAATTTGTTATTTTAACTTCTCATACTACATTCCATTTTAAAAGTAAATTTTACAAACAATCTGACGGCTTAAGTATGAGGAATCCTTTATCACCAATTCTCTATTACATTTATATGCATTATTTTGCAGAAAGATTATTGAATGTGTTAAAGTTTAAATATAGGATGCGTTATGTTGACGATACTTTTATCTTAATTGATAATCCTTTTGATATTTCCACCATTATGGAAACTGTTAATTCTATCGATCACATATTCAGTTTACTTTTGAGTTAGAAAATTGTAATAAACTTCCCTTCCTCGATGTTTTCGTTACCAAATGCGATTTTTTTCAAAACATGTGTTTATAGAAAACCTTTTTCTGTCTATAACTCTTTTCATGTTCTCTCAAATCACCTAGCCAAACAGAAAATCGTTTGTTTTAACTTGCGTAAATCGTGCTATCAGAATTTGTTCAGATTCTGCTTCTTTTTATGAAGAAGTTGATTACTTAAAATCTGTTACTGTCAAAAGAGTTTTCAATTCTTTTGATATCGATAATACTGTGAATAAATTCAATAAAAACCCTCTACTATTTCTAAATCTGTTAAAACCAAACCTGATAATTTGATTCTTCTGCCTTTTGATCCTCTTTTATGTTTCAAATTAGCTAAACTTTGAAAACGTTTCAATCTGAATGTTATCTTTAAACATGACAATAAGTTTAAGTTCTCCTCTCATGCTCCTCATCTTAGCAAATGGAGAATCTATTTAATGTTCATTCTAATGGTTGTAATTTATCTTATAGGTTACACTAAAAGAAATCTCGTAATTCGCTTAACCCTCTGACTGCTCAATTTTTTTTTTCAAAATCCTTTTGACCAATATCTAATCGACCTTTATCTCCTATACTATTACATATTTCAAATCATTCTGTAAATGAAATATGCAGTAAATTTATCATTTTCATTTTCAGCCTTTGACTGTGAAATTTTTAATACAAAATTGCTTAAAAAATTGTAAATTATATAATTTTTTCTACAAATGTCTTGCCCGTGGAAATCATGGGATATGCAATCAGAGGGTTAAAAGAACACTCATGTTATGTCCCTCTTCAAGAAATTTCTATATCTTCTCTTGCGAAGCATCCTTGGTATTCAGTCCATAGTTTTAATTTTCAAAGTGCTAAAATTATCTTTAATGCCAATACCACATCAGAAATGGATTTTCTCGAAAATGTTGCTATTTATTTAAATCATGAGGTTATCTATACTAATAAAATAAAGTTTCGCTCTGTGTGTGTGTTGGCGATGGCTAGCAAAATCTAGCCCATCTAGAAGCTTGAAATTTTAGATTTAGGTAGTCCAAACCCTCTTCTGGTGCACCTGAACCTCAGAATTTTAATTTTTTTTAAAATTATAGTAGTTATTAATTAAAAACTGATCAAATATCACAAATAAAAAAAGTCATTCTTCCGAAGCTTTCTCGCGCATGCTCAAAAACCAATATCCGTATCTTCGGGAATAGAAGAAAGAAAGCACAAGTCATCACCTTTTTTTTCTAGTTTTTCTAAATTCGCCATGGGCTAACGGCTGGAAATACGTAAAAACCGTCTACTTATTCTAAAAGAACATACCTTTACGTCGTGAACGATCCGATTGGTTTGAAAAAATTTTACATTTAACCCTTTCAAAAAGCATCGAATTCATGTTTTTTATTTTCTCCCGTTTTCCGAGCCTTGCATCTACGGGAATACAAAATATACGGAAAAACGAAGGTCACCAAATTAAAGAACTGACTTTGCCCTTTTCAAAGTTATCTTTGATTTTAAAAAATACGAAAAGTAACTCTTCGAAAAAGTATATTTTCTTTATGCCGTTTTGCGATTTTTACGATTTTGGCAATTTTTAAAAATTTGCATCGGCGATTTAGAGAAAGGTACGATAAACTAAAAATACCAGACAATATTTACATTTTTTTTCAACATCTGTATTTGTTTTTGAAAAATACGAAAATTAACCCTTCAAAAAAAATTCATGCGCAGGACTTTCTTTTTCGAATTCCGATTTTCTGCGATATATAAAATCTGGCATCGGCTCTCTAAAATAACCAAACAAAAAACAAACACACCTAAAGACATCTACGTTCTATCGGGTTTAGGCAGAAACCTTTAGTTTAAAAAAAATCATGTTAACCCTTTCGAACACATTTTTTACCGCAAGTCAATTTCGCTTTTTTAACTATTTCTCCTATCTTTAAAAATCTGAATTGGCGTTTATAAACAAGATACGAAAAGCTAAAAATACCGCGCTTAATCTACATCCCTTTGTTTTTTAAAATCTCGTATCCGTTTTGAAAATTTTTAATTTTAATTCCCCGAAAAAAAATCTTTTGCAAAACTCACTGACGCGATTTTTGTTTTTCGGTCCAGGTTGAAAAATCGGCATCGACTTGGGAAATGCGAGTACGGACAAACATCGGGAATCGGGAAGTTTACTGACGAGCAGCCTTAAGTTAATTCTGCTTTGGATTTTTTAAATGTGCTCAGGAGATTGGTGCAATAAAGGCAGTATATGTCTCAGCAGTGAAAATACTAGAAACTAAACAAATGCTGACAGAAAGATTGGGAAGGCATCAAGTCTTATCACCACTTTAAAGTAAGTAGTGATAGTACTATCCTTTTGACGAGAAAGACTGCCAAATCAACACTGAGGGAAGTGACAGTAACTGCTAATTGTGAATCTCCCCCAGAAAGATCTTGAAAATAACAAATTTAAATATTGGTGATTATGTTTTGGTTTCCCTGGCCAGTAGCAAAAAACGTAATAGCTTGTACTATGCTAATGTCGTAAATATCAACTTCCGTAAGGAAGAAATAAGTTTAAAATACATGCAAGCCAGTGGGCCACACTGGATTGGCCAGAGAAAGATGACATCTCAATTGAAAATGTTTTTGCTATTGTAAAAAAAGTAGCTCCCCCATCACTTATAACGAGTAGGGGGCACTACAAATTTTAAACTAACTACATAAATATGTTAGTTTTATTAAATTTCTTTTGTATATTTACTATTGTTGAGTTTACTGTCTATACTGATCACTGTATTTTTTTGGTAAACAACTTTCAAATTGTACACTTTGCACAATGTCACACCCGTCAATTCTTTGTCACACCCGTCACAGAAGGAAAAAAATTCTTATACATTAAAATAATTAAAATTTATTATGACAATTACGTATTAAGTTTAATTTGAATCTCTTTCATTAGAAAATAATTGTTTTAATAATGACACATTTAAATATTCACAGGAATTTTAACAAATGTGTATGCAAGTGAAAACTCTTGTCCCGAAGGAGTCACACCCGTCACAAATCTGAAATTTTTTTTTAATTGAAAGCTATTGAAGTTATATATTTGCTCAATTATCTAAGCATATGTATGAAAAAACATAATTAAAATACTTTTTAGGGATTTCTTAGCTAATTTATTTCCCAAAATATAGCTATAAACTCTTAAAATTTTGTCTGGATGTCACACCCGTCACAACGGAATGGCCCATCTCCCCTTATATTTTACACAAGAGCCTAAAAGTTTGCACACAACCTTCGAATTAATGTAAATGACCAACATAAAAATTTCAAATGAATCTGACAAGTAGTTCATGATGTGGGGGGAAAAAGAATATTTGAAACGGATATATTTCAATTTACAGTGTCTTCAAGTTATATTAGTTCATTTTTTATCGATGCGCCTTTAGTCTTTCGGATGTAAATAAAGATATGTGTATCTGTTTTTCAAAATAGTTCCGAGTGCTTTAAAAATTCCTTTTCTTTAAAATTCAGTTATCGTCTTCAATATTTGCAACCTATATTTTTATCTCTCGAACCGTTTAACAAGTAAGAAATATTTCATTCTTTAAAATCCATTGTAATTCATTTTAAGAACAGAGATACCGAAAAGACCTGTTGTTCTCATTAATCAAGCACTTTACTGTAATTCCTAAGCAATGTAATTGACAGTCTATTCATCCAGATGAATAATGAGTACTTACGCGACAAAGTTTTGAAAGAAAACTATTTATTTGAATATCAGTATTTAATAAAATTTTAGATAATGAGTAATAACAAAATAATAAAATTTATCTTAATTAACATAAAAAAGGATATACTTAAAACTGGCAAAAAAGAGTACATTATCCAATAAAATAGGTTTTTTGGTGGGGGATAGTGGAGATATTATCTTTAATGGGAAAAAAGAGCTGTTTGACACGAAGAATCTAAAAGAAATTACATTTTCGAAATTTCGTACCTTCGCATATGTTTTTTAGTAATTTCCAACTTAGATGAAAGTGTTTATGAATTCGGTTTGTCTCTCCGTGCTCTAACTCGCGTAAATATACTCCGATTCCATTGCATTTGATATGTTATTGAGGTTTACTATAGTATGTTCGGTATTAAAAAAGTGCGTAGCATTTATAACATATTAAATTAATGTGTATCATTGAGGTGCACTATAAGAGTCTGACTATAGAATATGTTGAACATACCATTCCGCGTTCGTTTACAGGGACACACAAAATAATTTGGTTACAGTACTGTTTCTTGGCTGTGCATTTTTAGTTGTGATACGCGTTTTTAAATTGAACTAAAATTTTGCCTATAACTTGATGTGTATAAATGCTATAGATCCTATACAGGGCAGCCTAAAATATGTCTAGTTCATTTCCGTTTATTGATGGAAATTGCTGAAATGTAATTTTCAACTGTGTATTTCCTAACTGAACAAATTTTCATCATAATATATAATATTTATACAAATGGTATACACATATAGCTCACATATAGGTCTTCAGAAAGGAATATTGATGGTAATTGTTGAAATTGGGTTTTCAAACATGTTATTCAAAATAATTACCTTAGGCATAATTATCAACCTTTTAAAACGGTGAAGTTTTGTTAAAGTATTATGGAAGTGTTGGAAATTGTTTCATAATCTAAGTTCGATGCATGATTTTTCCTACTTGTTGGAAAAAGAGCTGCAGTCACTGTGAAGTCATGGGATAGAGTACAGTACAAGCATGGGATGGCCCCGTAGTCGCTTTTTTAATTAGATGTTATTTATCCGATGCAGAGAGTTATAAGGTCTACATTAATCAACATATTTCAGATTAATATCGTGTCAAAACTGCTAACAATTATTATTTAATGTCATTTTTTCCGCTTTTAATTTTAGAATGTACTAGATATTACCTAGTTATGCGACGGTATTCGCAAGCTAATTTTAAAACTATGGTATCGTTCTTTTGAAATTAATCGCTTGCATTTTAATATTTTTAAAGAACTTTTTTGGATAGGATATCTGAAGTCAATGTCTCCTAAACAAAACTGTAACGAAATAAAAAAAAAGTATAAACATAAAACATTCGACATCGGCCTCATATAACTAAGGCAAAAAAAAATGTATGCGAGAAATTTAAAAAGAACGCTCCTATATATTTAGCCTGCGAGAAACTCTCTTAAAGAGCGCTTCTATATTTTAGCATTACCATGTGGTTCAAAGTGACTAGGGATATTTAACCCACGCGTCCACCATTTCTTTTAATATTTATGCACCAGTTTTTCTGAAAACAATTTCTCGGCTTTTTGAATCGCTGAAAATTTGTGTTTAGATAAGGCAAAATTACTGTTCAAATTTACTGGTATTGACATTCGAGGATTTCGCGCATCCTAAACGACACCTAAACCTAAACTCGTCATGAAGATATCAAGAGGCTACACTACTCACGCGAAGACACCTGAAAGCTAATATTAAACCAATGGCAGCGTTCTTTTCCCATTTCACTATTTTTAATGAGGATACTTTCGCATTCGGAACCGTTTCCGAAGTAGGAAGTGACCTCTTAAAAAATTGCAACCAAAATCGAAATAGGTAAAAGTACCATAGAAGAGAAAAAAGTGCACCAGAAATTTGCAATTTCAATGCATACTAGTTTGGGTTGTATTTCGCATACCGTCCTCAGTGCAAAGAATGGCGGTCATTTGCTCAGATATATATAATGATTCACTTCTCCTATATATTGGAGCAAATTTCCACCATTCTTTGCACTGAAAACGGTGTGCAAAATGCTACTGAAACTAGTATGCATTGAAATTGCAAATTTCTTGTTCTATTAACGTTGCACTTTTTCCATTTCTATTATATTGCACCATGTACCATCTTAATTAAAAAGCACCCTGTTTGAGATCGATCTGAGCTATTTTTGGAACGTTTGAAAGAGAGGTTGCTTTGAGATCTATAGATACAAAGGCTGTTGTCTCGAATGAGCCATATATAGTTTTATTCACAGAAACACATATAGGAGGGACTTGGACAATTACATAAATCTTCTTGATGAGAACGGGATAGAGACTAGGAAGTAGACATGACTGAAAAATTTGAAAAGAACGTAGTAATTCATTTAACTTATGCTTGCAAACGTTCTTGCATGACTAGTGTAAGCTCATAATCCCCAAATTGATCTAATATTATGGACACAGAAAAGAACATATTCCTTCTTACTACTGAATATCAAAAACTGTTCAGAGCATTATATAACTTATGCAAGCATAAAGGTCAACGCTAGGTACTTAAAATGTTAGTATTGTAGCCTTTGCAATAAATTGGAACTGAGTGAACGCTTTAACTGAACAATGTAATAACGATAGTTGCAACTATAAAACGTTTCATGTTTGGGATTACATTTTTCACTAACTTACGTAATTCTTTTGCCCTAATATAACAATTCTTTCAAAAATATATTGCATGCTTTTCTTACTCAAATTGGGCATGTTCCGTTTCACCATTTTCTAAACAGTAAGCTTTGTATTATTTATCTATAAACATTGCTAGAAAATTACAACAAAGATTAGTATTTGGAAAGAGTAATGGGAAAGAGGACCCTCGGTTTGAATAGTACGATTCGCTCTTGGTACATAGTTATTTCAAAATCGTACAATCGATAAAATAATTTATTAATTTAATGTAATTCTCAATCAAAGATTTATATTGAATAGAATCATGCTAACCTGCAAGGTCCTGTCGATGAAATCGCTTAGCAATTTGTAGAATTTGAAAAAAGTGCAAATAGGCCCCATTCAATTCTTAGGTGTTGCATAAGGAAGAAGAAAGTTAGAAGAAAGAATAAACAAGGAAATCCTATTTCATTATTTACATCGATATCGAAAGTGACAGGACAGTTTTGGAGCTATAGAAGTAGAGCACGCCAATGGGAGTAAACAGTAACAAATCTTTAGACACTATTTTTCAGAACAGCATTTTGAAAATTGGTAAATACTGTAGTCCAATCAATCACACTCTTTATGTTTTTGAAAATTAATTGTTACATATTTTTTTAGGGAAACACGTAGGATGTCTTTCGAAATATTTATATCTCGCTTTTCTATGTAAATATGTAACGAAATGTTTGGTTGAAAATTTACAGTTTATTTAAAAATGATGCCTTTCACTAAAAATGTATATATTTGTAAATTACTATGTTACTTTAAAAATTATTTTTTTTAATCTCCTTGTTCTTGGTTATGTCTACGATAAGATATTATGTTTACTCCTTAACCGTCTGTTCTCTTCCATCAGTTATGAAGTCGACATTTCTTAATTCAACAACTAAAAAACAAATACAGTTTTCTACTTTAATTTAGTTTAAATAGATTTTTATAAACACTTCGCATTTCTTCAAAATAAATTTACAAAAAAGTCTCAAATTTCAGGACGTCAGAATGGTGTTCCACTTTGTTTCTTCTCGTGATGACTCGCTTAAGTAGCTGAACTCAATTTTACAAGATTACCTCACCTGGCTAAAAGGTATCGAAAGCGTGAATGTTTGAAGACTGACTGCTTGATCCCATACTAGAGTCCTAAGCGAAATACAAACATTCTATTTGAAGTCAACCCGCAAACAGACCTGAACACGTACAAACAATTTTTATCTGCACACTTCAGCCTGAACCCGGAATATTTAAACCCGAAACCAAAGTGAACAAAAATTTATTTTAATACAATTATGGAAAAGTAGTATATAATTATCTTGCATAATTTTATCTGTTATATAATATGTTTAGATACTCTTAATGTTCAAAAGTATAGATTTTCTCATCTGAAAAATTTTCAGGACAGTATCTGAAAAATATTAAAAAATCGGGTCAATCCGAACCTAACACTCAAGTCAAAATCCAACAAGAAACAAAATAGAACTCGACCCTAACCTGATTCAAACCCGACACGCAACAAAATTAATTATCGTCAAACCGACCTAATCTGAACCGGGGGTCGGGTCGGGTCCGACTAAGATCGTTTTACTCGACCCGATTTAGGACGCTATCTCGGGGAAATGACAGATTAGTGGAGAAACTATAATTATATGAAATATGTCGTGCTACCTGGAAACCATAATTCAAGGTTCCTACAGAATAGTTTATGGTTTTCTTTGATTTTTTTATGCAGTTAATGGTTTGTACGAGACATCGCAAACTCCACCTTCCAGAACGTTAAAATATAACACAACTTCGACGTCTTCAAATTTAAGGGCTTTTCGGAATTTTTTTTTAAAGAAATGCGAAGCGTTTATACAAATATATTTATACTAGCTTTTATACATGTATTAGAGTTAAAAACACTATTTTCTTTTATTTCACATTTCAAAAAATGACGGCTTTACAGCTGATGGGTCAAAGTGCTTCTATAGAATAATGCCAGCTAGGTGGGCACGTTAACGCATCGTGGACTTCACAATAAAACGAAAAAATCATATTCTAAAAGCTAATGAAATACGTAACCATAAAAATATGTATAATATTTAATGAAATGGCATGGATTCAAAGTAACATGTAAATTTTCAACGAAAAATTTCGTTAGTTAAAACTTCACGTAAAAGCCAGATACTAACATTTTAAAAAGAATCCTAGGTAATGCATTATAAAAATATGTGATGATTAATTTTGAAAAATATTCAAGTTGATTGATTAAAAACCCGCGAAACTAGAGTGCCTCCGATTTTGAAAATGCTGTTCTCAGAAAAAATATTTAAAATTTTCTTTACTGTGGCGCTTTCTACCTCTACACAGGTATGTATCTGAAAATGAGATACGTTGGGCGCGTTCACGGACCGCAACCTGAGTTACGTTCAGAAATCGTTATCACGTGACTTTTCGCGGGTTACTCCTAACATTGAGAGCCGGAAATTATCCAGACTTCTGGTAACCCACATTACCTACAAAATTTTGTTGCGTAAAGTGATCACGTGGTTGGGAAACCTGGCAACTGTGAACTGTCGTTCTTTATGATACACATCAGTTCTTGCCAATTGATTGGTCTACGTTTAACAGGTCTATGATATGACAGGCGAACGTTGCCAAGACAATTCCTGCAATGATCGGTATGATAAAAATGTACTGGTAGATTAGTTGAATGAAGTGTTTGTTTGTAAACATGGCCACTTCTTTACCCAAAAGCGTTCTCAGCCGTTTTAACCCAACTTTACCCTCCTATGACGCCATTCTCCAATTATGCAAGTAACCCACGTTTCACTCATTCTCGGAGAATTATACGTTATGAGATAAATAATACATGATGACACGTAGTAATGTTAAATTAGGAGATAATGACATCTTCATTTGCTACGCCTGTCTTTGATATAACAAGAAATAATAGTAAGTTTAGAAACGCCATCTCCCTGATTTTTATTTATTTTATCCTTCTGTATTTCGCAACTGTCAAGCCATGTCAACATTCATCGCCAAAAAAGTAAATATCTCTGTGTTTTGAGGAATAAATAGGTTTCAAATATTTAAAATAATATTAGCATCTAATTTTAATGCAATTAATTTTACTGCTAATTTATAAACTCAGGTCGATATGAAATGTACTAATGAACTAAATTGTATGGCTTCTTATCAATTTGCGTGAATGCATTGTTAAAAATACAGTCCATTATACCGTTGCTTCATATGATATTGGATGAAATACAACTTTTAACATCCTGCATTAAAGTAGACACACAAATCGTAATTGAAAAACAATTTATTGTCATACAAAATGTTCTTGAAATATTTCTATATAATAATATAACTTGTTTTATTAAGAAAGCTGATAATATACTGCGCATTGTGTAACATTTGAGAGATTACTTGATGAAGAAATGTATTCGTTATTGCTTTGAATGATTTTGATCGCATATAAGTTTTTGCCCATTAAAAATTGTTATCGTTGACAATACTATTAAGAGCGACGAAATTTCACTTTGATATGAAATGAATTGATGAATGAAGTTCTTGTAATCACTAGTAATCACTAGATCGAAGTTAAACAGAGTATACATATGATTACGTGATGCATAATGCGACATCGCAATTTGGAAATCTGTTTTATAAGAAAATGTAATTGAATATGGGTTTTGCGATATATTCGAAGTATTTTCTAATGAAAATTTCAGACAACTGTAAAATTAATGTCGTTCAAAATTTTATCTGCTCTAATCATTTAATTAGCTAACAATTTTAAACTAGTTTTCTAATATTCTAATTCTAAAGCATAAGACTGTATGATTTTAAAAAATGTACATTTCATCTTTTTATTAGTGTGTGAGTTATCTGTTACAAACGTTGATGATTCAGATTCTATCAAGTATAAAATGAGTATAACAGAAAATTGTTTTATTAATTTTTAAAATATCTTTAAATGCCGCTTCTTGATATGTCATTGCATAATAGAGGCATTTTGCAATCAGAAATTCTTGAATTTTGTATTTAAACATACATTTAAACTCTGAAAAAAGTTAAAAACACACATAATATACACTATCACAAAATAGTCAACATATTTGCAATGTACTATTGAAAAAAAATTTGACATGTATGTGTTAATCATTTGAAAGCAGGAGAATATTATTAAAAATCTGTTTTAGATTTTATTTTATTTAAATTCAAATTCAAGAATGAAAATAATCGACCCAATTGAACATGAAATTTTCTCAATTTTTTCAAAACAATAAAAAATGTAAATGTTTCCCTTTGCACTTAAAGTGCACATTGTTGATTTTAGGGTTTCTTAAACAGATTTAAGCATTTTAAACATTGATAAATTATTTATGCGTATTAAATATATAGAAAATTTCTCTCATGTTCAAACTTTAAATTCCCCTTCGTATACAAATTAAAAACATGAACCTTTCGCCCTCTTGATGATGGCCAGTTTCTGGTCGAAAGCGCTCTGTATTACGACGAAACTTTTTAACGTATATAAGAAAAATGTTTTAATACTTTCATTTTACGCCTTTTTTAGTAATAAATTATGATTCATTTTAAATGTTTTTAATTATTTATACGTATTTTTTTTATTTTATAAATGAAACATCAGAATCATTTTAACATATATATTTCGAAAACAGAGACATTTTAGACATCGCTGACAGTTTCAATTTGTTTGAGAGAAAAAAATACGGCGTGCAATATTGTTATCTCATTCCAGTTTTTCTTGAAAGAATGGTGTGAAAAAGATATCTCTATGCGCTGTCTTATTAGATTAGTATTCATTGTGAAAAAGAAAAGGATAGAAATATGTTTATTCTGCTGAAGCTTGCTGTTTATACATTTTTTCAGTATTTATGATTTGAAACACAATTGAAAGAAAATAATAAGTTAAATTTAGCGTTAAAACAAATTTATATTGCATAAAAAAGCTATTATAAATAAAAAATCATTTTATTTGTAATTAAATATTTTAATTGAAAATGACATTAACGCAAGAGCATTTAACTAAAAAATCTTGGAAGAAATGCGTATTTATTTATGTGCACTAAAATGTTGACTTTTAATCTTACAAAAGTAATCAAATGTAAAAAAAATAACTATGCGGAGTTAAAAATATCTTGTAATCTATGTTTAATAATTGGTATATTTTATTATTTTTTTGTTCTATATTTACTCAAAAAAACGAATTTTTGTAAAACTTGCACACAAAAACACAAACTTCTAGGATAAAAAAATATAATTATATATTTTAGTTCAAGAACAACGAAAATTACAAAACTAATAAACAGGAAAAATTGGAGGTATTTTTGGAGGAGTATTAATATTTGTTTTACAAATTTTCAGTTTAATTTAATTTTAATCGTTGCAAAAAAATATTTCAATGCAGGTAGTTTTTTAAGCATAACTCCAATATTACTTGGAGGAATGACCTGTCATTTTGGATTCTCATATTTGAAGCTTCAAGAAATCGATTTCAGGCAAATAAATTAGCATTAAAATATATTCATCTTTTATCGAATCTGAATTTAAAAAAGTAATTAATATATAGACGCAAAATTTAAGTATAGCGTTAATTAATAGACGTTATTACGAACTAATTGATACCAGATTTTTTTGCGGCAGAGTATGTAGAGGAGGACTGTTCACGAGTTCACGACTGTACAACTTCTTGTTTGTGTTTACTATGCGAACATATAAATACATTCAGCAGATGTCGGAGAACTTGTGAATATAGAAGCCGAGAATGTATCACGGCTAATGGAATGGAATTGATTTAATTGTATTTCAAAAAAGTTTTACTTTTCTCTTTTCTCCTTCTGAATAAAAGAAAAAATAATTTGTTTCACTTATGTACGATGGGAAACTAAGGAAAAATAGAAAAATAATTCTCTAACGATAAGTTCTTGTAAATGTCACGTTTCATATTTTTATTTCTTTTATATTTCGACCTACAAAAAACATTCCTTAATATTTGGAGATTAGTGTGGAGTATCTAGAAATATTGTCTCACGCACTACACAGCATAAAACAAACGTTAAGACGGACGAAATATATAAATCTGCAATAAATGATGTGCAATAAATAAATAAATAAATAAATGATGTAAACTTATTACTAGTAAATCTGAAGATCAGGAGCCTCAACGTCAGCTTTAAAAGTTATCGTTTTTTAATCTCACTTTTCTTGTTATTTAACATCTTACAATCCGCAATTTAATTTTTTTATATTCCATACATAGATATAGGCATATTAGGAGGTTTCAGAAATTAGAAGCGTTAAATTAAACACGGTTTATGCAAAAATATTCTGAAATTTTTATGAACTTCTTATTCATGTAATTTCAGATTAAAAAAATAAACTTTTATTAAAATAAATTCTTCATTTATGTCAATAGAATACAAAAATAATTTATTTTGAAAATAAAATATTGCAGCAAAATAGTGCGAGTTACTTGAATTTTATTATTTTGATATTCTTTGAAATAGGGTTGCTAAGCAACTAATAAATTAAAGAGCAAAGTAAAGAGAAACGCATTTTAAAATTTGTAAAAAAATAAGAAAATAAAATGTTTTACATTTCCCGAACAGATGCAAAAAAATTTCCAATAATTAAAAAAATTAATTTCTAAATTATAATGAATGTATCAGCAAATTTTCAACGCTATTGGATATATTTACAACCTCCATATCGAAAATTTAGCATTAATAATTTTACGTTTAAATCCATTATTCAAATATGCGGTTTTCATTTCAGTTAAAAATGAAATTTGAAAATCGTCTGCATTCCCATAGGAAAACAAGAAAAAAAAATAAAAAAGACTTAAAAAGAAATGTTCTACATTTTTCGAACTAATGAACCAAATGTAACTAAAACCTGTACAGCTAATTCCGGGTACTTCACCAACATACCCACAAAAAATCAACCTAATTGGACGATTTTTACGGCAGTTATCGAAGAACAGACAGACAGACAGAAACCAAAAACTTTTCGCGTCTCCACAGTGAGCCTTAACTGACGTTTCGGCAACAAATAGATACAAAATGTTTTAAATTTTGTTAGTTGTTTCCGATTTAGAAGGTTTAGTCTAACTTTCCCACATTGTAATATACGGAAGCTGATAATAATAATACAAAAATGGGTTTTAGTGCAAAAGTTATGCACATGGCTCGATTAAAATTGCCAAATGACTTAACTATTCTGATTTAGGAAACAAATAATCGGCCAAACGCAAGTTTTACTCGCGAACAAAGGGTTCCGTAAAATATATTTATTAATTACTAACTGACGCTGATTATCTATCGCCAAATGTTGCCTTACCTAAAACAAAGACGTTGTACAAAGAATAAAACCATAATCATAAGCAAACAAACATCGTTAAAACCAAACAATGGGTCAAGGTCAAGCTAATTGTATCTAAAAAACGGTTCAAACGATTTTGACTAAATTCTGTATCCTATCATTTTTGGGCACGAGAAAGCTATTGGGCTGGGTCACATGTTCGAGAACTTTCGATTAGTGTGTCATTTATGGTTCAACGCGGGTCAAGTTAATTTTATCTAAAAAGATCTAAAATTTTCTAAATCTATCTAAATTTTATCTAGAGTGGTTGCAAAGAACTTAATTTATTTATTAACAAGAACGAAAAATCATGCGTCAAGCATAGATTATGTAACACTTTCCAACGCTTCCAAAATAATTTTACGAATCATACTCTTTTATAAGCTAAAAGATAACATCTAAGTAATCCGAATACTTTATTCAGCCCTGTATAGGATCTATAGATTTGTATATATACTACATAGGATGCTAAATTTTAGTTCAGTTAGGAAACACGTAGCACAGTTTAAAATTCTCCGTCTGGAGTTAAATAATACGGAAATGTGTTCCCGAACTTTTGTACTTCCCTGTATAGGATCTACAGAATTTATACACACCACGTAATATACAAAAAGCGATTTAAAATTAAAATCGCATTCAGTAACTTAAAACGCACTTCCAGGAATTATTGTTAACATACAGTAGAGAATTCTTTTGTGTGTCCCTGTAAATGAACGATGACTGCTATACACACAATATTCTGTAGTAAGTCTCTTGTAATGAACCTTATATAAATTTCAATGCGTTTAAAATAGTGAAACATTATTTAAATAAACCGCAGACGATTTTTCTCCATAGACGTAATGTAACGGAATTCTTTTGACTGTCCCTGTAAAGTAAGTATAAGTGCTATGCACACCCTATTCCATATTAAGCTTCTTCTAATGCACCTTAGTGATATATATATAAATTTCAATGCGTTTAAAGTATTGAAACATTATTTAAATAAACCGCAAATGATTTTTCCCCATAGACCGCAATGTAACGGAATTCTTTTGAGTGTCCCTGTAAAAAAACTATAAGTGCTACACACTTCCGTTGAAATAGGGAACATGCTATAGATAACGATTATAACATATAAAATTTGCAGGGCAATCCGAGCATATTTACGGGAGTTAGAGCACGGACAGACGGCAGACGGCAGACGGCAGACGGCCAGACGGCCAGACGGCCAGACGGCCATACGGCCAGACAAACCGAAGTCATAAACACTTTTCAACTAGGTTGGAAAGTGTTAAAAATTAAATAGAAAGTGTTGCCAATTGGTTACACTGTGCACTGTAGGGTGAATCAAAATCGTTAGAACCGTTCTAACGATTTTGATTCACCCTACAGTGCATAGTGTAACCAATTGGCAACACTTTCTATTTAATTTTTAGTAAATAAATTAAGTTCTTTGCAACCACTCTATTTATATAAAAATATTAAATCCTGTAAAAATAACATAAATATGCTACTAAATAAAGTTAAAAATCTATATTAAAATTTCTGGTGTCGAATTTTTAATATAAGTATAAAAAACACAATTCTAAAAGAAAAATTCATGCACTGTACGGTTAAATTTTGTATTCTACAAGTTTCGGGCACGAGAAAATTCGATTATTGGGTCATTTTTTGGATCACTGTGGGTCAAGCTAATTTTATCTACCAAGCGGCTCAGACTATTTAGACTAAATTTTGCATCCTATGGTTTTCGGGCACGAGAGTTGGGCTTGGTCACATGTTCGAGAAAATTCGATGAGTGGGTCATTTTGGTCATGGGTCATGATATTTCAACTCAAAGCTAATTTTGATCGAGGTTTTCCCTGCTCGTTCACTTTTAATCGTTGCAGAACAGATTGAAATGGGCAGGATAACATAAGGGTAACATTTTAAACATAACTCAAAAACTGCTGGGAGAAATATGCTAAAAGTTTGATTTTTTTACTGAAATAACGGAAATAGATTTCTAGAAACTACAAAATGTGTCTATTCAAAGTTACATCTCATTCCGACAAGTATATTTTAATTTATGCTTAAAAAAATGTTTGAGAACGATTAAAATTAGGAATTTTAAATCTGTATCATCCCTAAAACTACTTGGTCGAGTGACTTTCCGTTTGGTATCCTAAGGTAAATTTTGCTGAAAAATCTTAATATGTGAAAAATGGACGCTAGTGTTGAAGCTTTCAAAAGCTCTTTCAATGTGTATATGTAGGCGATCCCCTAAGCAAAATATAAGTTTAACATTTATTAGTAGATGTTTTTACCAGTTGATAGATACAAGTTATATTTCTACACGATGATTTTCGGCAAAGTAAAAAAAGGTGTTTATTTTACACAGGAAATGCAAACAATTCATTAGTAACTCCCTCTTATGCATGAAAACCATGAGCAGAGATTTTGAAATACAGAATACATAACGGACAATGGTTTAACCAATTATTTTATTATATCAAGTCACAAAATGTTACTGTAATCTAGTCTAATTTAAAGAAAATTAAATATACTCCGAAATCTCACTAGCGAGTATACTTTCCATTAAGATTCCTTTTCTGTAGACATTGAACCACTTAAACTTGAAATAGTAAGTAAACTGTACTTTTTTTTATTTATGTTTCAATTCCATATCTTCAAAGGCACAAAAATGTTATAAAAACATTTTTAACACTTTCCAACCCAGTTAAAAAGTGTTTGTCTGGCCGTCTGCCGTCTATCCGTGCTCTAACTCGCGTAAATATACTCAGATTGCCCTGAATTTTTCGTATGTTATTGTTGTTTACTATAGCATAATCCCTATTGAAAATGAAGTGTGTACAACTTATACTTTTTTTACAAGGATAGTCAAAAGTTACATTACAGTCGATGGTAAAAAATCGTTTCAAGTGCATTTTGATGATGCTACGCCATTTGACACATGATGAAATTGATATACAATTATGAAGCGCACTAAAACATGCTTTTTCTAGAATATGGGTGCGAAGTATTTATTATTCATTTACAGAGTCTAACAAAAGAATTCTTTTGCAGTGTAATTTAATGATGTTTCACTATTTTAAACATAATGAAATTTATATGCATTACTGAGGTGCATTATAAAATGCTCACTTCATAATCACTTAAGTATTGTGTGCATTGCATGTATCGTTCATTTACAGGAACACACAAAATATATTTTTTAAAGTATGCGTGCAATAATTAGAGTCTGTGTGGAATAATTGCGTTTCAACATTGGTTTGCGTTTTTAAGTTTAACTAGATTTTTGCATAAATACGTGGTGTGTATAAATTCGATTTATCATATACAGGGCTACACAAGGGAATTGGTAAGAACTACACACTATGGGAGGGAATTGCTTAGAGTTGTTTTTAACTATTTTTCCCTGCTGAACTATAGTTAGTAGACTTGTAGAATATAAATAAATTCGTGTAGAGGGCTATACGCAAAGAACACGGTACGTTGTCGTTTATGGTTGGTAATTGCTGGAAGTTTGTTTTAATTTGACTTATGTGTTTTTTACCTGAATTAAATTTTAGCTTAATATGGGGTGTGTACAAAATTCTTTAGATAATATACAGGATTGTATAACATGATTCGAGTGAATTTCTGTCGATTAGCGAAAATTGCTAAATGTGAATATTCTAACTGAACTAAATTTTATCATGCTATATATCCACATTTAGTGATCATATACAAAGTAATTCGACTACTTTTTTGACACTGGAAGGTAATTTCGAAAACTGTATTTTTTATGTGGTATATGTTTTCTAAACTGTTTAATTACATATCTTCTTTCACCTTTTTTTTGAGACCGGCCACCAGGCCCCTACCTGCCAGGTTTCCCTAGCTTAAACGGGTTTAGTGCCTGGCACCGGGGCGCGTAGCGCCACTGAAGAAATGCCGCATAGCGGCTGGCCATTGCTGGCAGGACTGCTATGTGTAGGACTTAGTTTTGTTCCCATTTTTGTTTTGCTGCTAATTGATGTTATTCTTTTTGTATGGACCTGCGCTTGGCATCACACCCATACGTCATGCCATCGTTAAACGAGTTGGTCTCGTAATTTAGAGCCTTGATCAGGTGACGAGACCTTCACCTGATTAAGCACCTTCAGAGGTGCCTAACTTGGAGGACTTTACACCCATGACGGATTTTACATGCACCGGGCGCCATTATCGTACATGATTTACAAAAAAAAAAAAAAAAAAAAACCTGGAAGGTAAGGGGATACATGTTTATTTAACTTTACATAAAAAATAGAAGAAAATGATTACTTTTACCTGTGTTGGATTGTTTTTTTCCCTTTTCCCTTACTTTTTTCTACTGTACTTTCCAGTTACCTGTTGTTTTTCTTTTGCTGCTTGATTTTTGTTGCACATTTAGGTTTATCTCGTTGCTTTTTGGTTTCTCATGTGATGCAGTTGTTTCTCTTTTGTTGCATTTATTTTGGTTTCTCATTTGTTGCAGGTTTCTCATTGTGATTTGGGTTTCTCACATTTCGCTGTTGATTTTATACTCTGTTGCATCACTGGTAACCGTTGAATTTGTTGTCATGAATGCGCTCTAGTGGCGATCAGTCCATATATACCTTATTACTGTTTTCATGAACTCGATGAAGCTATTTGAGGTCTTGGTGCGCTGTGGGGTGGGGCATATTCCTTGGCCATTAGTCCGCTAATTAGTTTATTAACTTCCACCCTCTTAGACGCTAAAAGAACGATTTTTTTTTCCGCAGGAAAGAGGAATCCTTTACACTGCTAGTTTTATTATATATACACATATATATATATATTTCCTTTTTTTTTCCTTGAAAGATAAGATAAATTAGGCAGAGGTTATATACACTTTGAATATAGAGGTATGGTGGCTGCTGGGACTTTTATGTTTTTTTTGTTGTATTAATCTATGTTTTTCTGTTTCATGTCGTCTACATTGTTCATTAGCCATCTGATCACTGCTCTACCTTTGTTTTGTACATGTTTGTTGTTTGCACGTTGTCTGTGCCATAGTATTTCGTTATTAAATATGATGGTGACCAGATGGTGTGGTTGTGTGAGTGGGCAGGACGTAAGGTAGTGTTTTGGGGACCCTAATTCCCCGCATATGCATTCTGGAGAGCTAAATTTAGTAAATCTATGTAGGTAATGTGGGAATGCTCCATGTTCTGTGTAGATTTAGCTCAGTAATTTACAGCTTATAAGTCTTTTTGTATCTACTTTTGGGAAGTATCCATGGGTTGTTCTACCCGTATCCCCGTAGTCCCACTCAAACTGCCATTGTTTTATCGTTAGCTCTTTTAATATACGCTTAATGTTTGATATTGGTCTTTCTATGTGGTAGGGTCTTTCATTTTTTTTATTTTTAGCCGCTTCTTTTGCTAATTCGTCAGCATCCTCGTTTCCTTGGATGCCAACGTGTGCCTTAACTCAAAAATTGTTGTTTGATTTTCTTATTTTGTTTTGTATGTCTGCAATTAGTTTTACTGTGTTGAATGGTTTGCTGAGTGCTAATATTGCTGATAGACAGTCCGAGTGAATGTGAGTGATCCATCCCTGTTTCGTTGCCCCATTCTGTTGCCTTTAGTATCGACAGTAGTTCGGCTTGGAATACACTGTTATGTGTCCGCAATGGTGTTGACCATGTTTTAATTTTTTTGTCGTTTTTGTATGCTACGAAAGCCGATCCCGTAGCGCCTGATTCCAATTTTGAGCCGTCTGTATAAATTGTTATATCTGTTTCGTTGTAGCCTATCTTTGGTTCTGTTGTTTCCCATATGTTTATTTTGTTATCGTAGTCTGTTGGTTGAATTGTATTACCGTATAATTTACATGTTTCTCTTAACCTTGTTATTGTTCCATATGTTGCTTCATATTTGACCTGTAGGTGTATTGGAATCAGGCCCGCCAGTACCTGAAGGGCTGCTGTTGGGGCAGTTTTGTATGCCTTGACTGTGGTCTGAAGAAAATGTCTTTGGCAAGTGGTTAGGACCGCTTTGCTTCTGGCATTTAATTTGCGTCCCCAGATTGGGGCTGCATATGTTAGCACTTTTTCTGCTACTGTTCGATACCAAATTTTTATGATGTCTGGTTTTATTCCCCAACCTCTTTTTGCCATTTGTCCCAGCATATTGAATGATTTGCGTACTTTGGTTGTTTGGTGTTGGCAATGTGGCAGCCAGTTTAGGTTATGGTGTATTATGACTCCTAGGTATTTGATTTGATCTTTACCTTCTAGATCCTTGTCCTCTAATTTGATTCCCTCTATCTTTCCCGAGACTTGATCTGGGAGGTTGTGTAAGCGAGGTCTGTTTAGATACAGTAGTTCTGTTTTTTCCCTGTTTAGCGTAAGATTGTTACTTTTTATCCAGTTGTTGAATTCTTCTATTATTTTATTTGCTAAGATTACCAGTTGCTCTTTAGTTTTAGCTTTGATTATTAGGATGAAATCGTCGGCAAATGCTTGGATTCTAACCTTTTTACCCCAGTTCTTTTTTAAGGCTACCTCTGCTATTAGCAGCCAAATTAGCGGGGCGAGACAACTTCCTTGCGGACAGCCGCCAAAGGTTTGTCTTGATTGTTTTATTCCGTTTTCCTCTAGTGTGACAAATCTGTTTTCAAGGAAACTAATTATTCAGTTTGTTAAATAAGTTGGGTTCGGGGAGTTTTTTAGTACATTTGCTATTATTGGCCATCTAATATTGTCAAAGGCTCCTTTAATATCCATTGCTACTAGTAGTGTTTGGAATTTATCTCTTTTATCTTGTTTTATTGTTTTTATAAGGTTGTTTAGTGCGTGTTTTGTTGAAGTACCTTGTTTAAAACCATATTGCTTTTTGCTCAAATATTTGTTTAATGTCAGATGGTGCATTATTATACCGTATATTATTCTTTCTAGGATTTTACTGAAGGCCGGTAGCAGGCATATTGGTCTATAGTTTTTGAGGTCCTGATTTTTTTTCCCGGTTTGTGGACAGGACCACTGTACCTATTTTGAATGTTTTTGGGAAGTGTTTTAGCTTGAGGCATGAGTTGAATAACGAGAGCATTAATTTTGGCGTCGCTTTATGTATTTTTTAACTAAATTGCAGTCTATGTAATCGAGTCCTGGAGCTTTGTTTTGCTGTATACTTTTTATTATTCTGTTAAGTTCTTGTTTTGTTATGTGTGGTGGGTTAATGTCTCTGAATTTTGGTGGCGCCGGTGTGAGTTTATGTTCTGTGTTTGGGTTTGTTAAGTATAGGTTATCAAGAAAGTAGTTAAGTGATTCTTTTATTCTTACTGTTTGGTTGTTTGGTAGTGCATTTACTAATCGTGATGGCTTTGGTTTTTTACCTGAGGCAGCTTTGTATTGTGGCCCGTATGTATCTATGGCTTCGTTACAGAATTTTTTCCAAGTTTCCCTTTTTGTTCTGTTGATTAGTTTTTTAAGTTTTGCCCTTTCTTTTTTATATTCTATGTGTTGTTTGTATTTTAGTTCTTCATCTTGTTGTTTTTGATATTTCATTCTAAATGCTCTAACTCGGTTTCGGGCTGTTTTTATCTCCATTGTCCACCATGTTGGAGCTGTTATATTTGTTAATTTTCTTTGTTTGTAGCATTGTAATGCTATTGCTGTGATTTCATTTTGTATTTTTCTTGTTATGTTGTCTAATTGTTCTTTTCTGGTTATCCTTGTAAGTTCATTTATATATTTGTTCAGTATTTGTTTTAATTTTTTCTCAAATTTTGCATGTTTTCCATGTTTTGTCTCTAGTTTGTGTCTGTAATAACTTATGTTGTCATATGTTAGTTTGAATTTAATGTATTTGTGGTCTCTATGGGACTCGTCGTCACTTACTTCACATGCCGTTATTTTGTCCCCAAGGTTTATCGTTGCTATTGTTAGGTCTGGCCACCCTTGGATAACTTTTTTCCTCCGCATTGTGCTAAATGAGGCTGGTGCGTTTGGAGGATTTTGTACATATAAGTCGTTAGCTAGTAAAAAGTCTGTTAGCTGTTCTTCTCTTGTGTCTATATCATTGTAACCCCAGACCTGAGAGTGTGCATTGAAGTCTCCCGTCAGCAGAATTTCACATTTGGCTATTTTCAATGTGTCTTCGACCTCTTGAAGCACGCTCATGAAGTCTGCTGAGGGGGGACGTATACATTTATTTTCGTTGTTATTTCATTTTCATTTTCTAGTGTTACTGCTGTTGTGTGGTCGGTTTCTTTTAGTGTTATTGGGTTTGTTCCTGTGTTTGTGATTATTGCCGCTTTGTTTGTTTTTGTTTTTGATATTTTCCATAATTTTGAGCTAAAACCTATTTTGGTAAAAGTCTTGGATCAGCGATTTCATTGACTTGATTGAGATCAGTTTTTTTCGATCAGTTGATTTCATTTGCTCCCATATACCCCGCAAGTGATTTTGTGGCATTTGCACTACCGTGTAGATTTATTTGTATCATTTTTATTGTGTCTGTGTCATTGTTTCTAAGAGTTGTGTTTGGGCTTGGTTTATTCGTGGGAGATTTACTTTGGTTTGTGGTGGCGGGTGTGTTTAAGTTTGTATTTTGTGTCTGTTTTGCGACACGTGGTCACTGTCTTTTATCGGTGTCCGCGAAAACGTTGCCCTTGTCTTTCCCTGTGTTGCATGTTATTTATTTCTTCCTGCGTCCTCCTTTGTATTCTTGGGACCCCGCGGTACGTTACTACTGTGGTTTGTCCGCACAATACTTCTAACCCGCTTATTAACCTCTTTTTTTCCTCCTCCAATTCTATTTGTCTAATAGTGAGGAGTCTCTGGTACACCGTGCACCTCCCATCGTGAGCCGTGTGGTCCGTTGATAGCTGGAAGCGTAAATAACCTTTAGTCATCACATTGTAGTTTAGACACATGATACATCTTTCTCTTCTCTTAGGGCATTCGCCATGCTTGTGATCTCCAGAACATTCAGAGCAGACTTGTCGCTGATCGCAGTATTGTGCAATGTGATCAAATCTCTGGCAACGGTGGCACCTCAGGATCGTCACATAGTTTTTTGCCGGGCATTCCCTGAGCCCAAGGGACACCGTTCTTCTCTTGAGGAGATGGTCTGTCAGTGGCTCCGGGAGTGTGACTGGTATGTGCATTCGTTCTGTTGGTATCAGTATTGGTTTGAGTATATTTACTACCTCCTCAGGATCCTTTGATCCATCCACACCTAGTAGTTTTTCCAGTTTTCCTTGTATGGCTTCTTTACTTACCGTGTTTGGAACGTGGAAGATCATTATTCTTTTCTTCTTCAGGTTTGCCGTCTTGATATTCAGGTTTGAGCTTGTTTCCGTGTTTTCTTTCAGTGTTTCTTTTAACCTTGTGGCCTCTGTTGCATTTTCACACTGAATCCGTATACCATTTCTGATTCTTGTCACTCTGTTGATTCCTTCGTGGTCTTTTACTATATTCGTGACTTGCTTTTCTACCTCTTCTGCACTTCTTTCATCTGTACCTTGTATTATGACTGTTGATGTCGCTGCCTTTATTTCCTGGGCATATGTAGCCGGCGCCCTTGGTTTGACCTCCTGTTTTTGTACTGGGGGGTTGGTAGGTTTGTAATTTTCCGTGGTTTGTACTTGTTTGGTTTCGATGAGATGTTCTATTGTTTCAGCTTTTGCCTCTGCATACGTTACTC
This sequence comes from Maratus michaelseni, assembly GCA_963931845.1. Lineage (NCBI taxonomy): Eukaryota > Metazoa > Arthropoda > Arachnida > Araneae > Salticidae > Maratus > Maratus michaelseni. Next base: position 8,516,267 of record OZ007586.1, read on the forward strand.
TGTGTTCCAATTCCTGGAGTGAATTGATGATTATTTATTAGTGCTTGGTTCATCGCATGGGTTGTTGGCACTAGCATCTTTGATTTCTTCTGGAGCATTTTTATGTAGCTAACTGCTTTCATGGCTTTATCCATCTCTGCCGATCTTCTTTGTGCTAGGCCGCTTTTGTCAAATAGTTGCGCAAGTTCTTTCTTGAGCTGTTTCACTTCCTGTTACCAGTTGTTTCTTTCCCATTTCTGCTTCTTCATATTTTTTCTCTTCTTCTTCACTTGATATTCCGAAGTATTTTTCTATTTCACTGGAACTGACATTTTCTTCTGTCTCTCTTTCTTCTTCTTTCGCTTCATTTATTTTGTTTGTGCCCTTCTGGGTCGCACCCGAGACCCCTGAATTTTTTTTTGTTTTGAGATATTTTGAGTTTTATTAGGTCTTTCTTTATTAGGTCATTCTTTTGTGCGCGTTGAGTGGTTATTGTTTTCTTTGTTGACGATTTTTGTAGGGGTGGTGAGTTGTTTTTATTTGATTGTACTGAGCTCGATCTGGAACTCAATCTTGAAATTCGCATTTTGTCTACCTGGTGTTTTTCCTACAATTTATGTTTTTTTGTGGTTCCAGAAGTTATAATAACAATTCTATACTTTGTCTATCTTGAATCAGACTGAACTATGTAATTTAATACTTTATTGGGTTAATTATTATTCTCATTAAAATAGCTATAGGCATTACGGGAACCCTCAATGGTCGGGAGTTAAGGTTTGTGCCTTTTTTAACGATGAAGTTTCGTTATAGTTTTCTGTATGTGTTGGAAAGTGTTTCGCAATCTATGCTTGACGTATGATTTTTCTTTCTTGTTTTATCATGTTTTACGATTTTTTAACTTAAAAAATATCGTAAATGGAAAACTAGTTTTTAAAATAATAAAATATAAACTAGCATTATTTGTATTTATTTTATTTCTATTTTGTCGCCCAAAAGCCGCATAAAAGGATTATATTTTTTTGTGACCGAAATATATTTTAATTGATCTTGTAACATGACTCAAGTTGAAACATTTATTTATTTAGTCGTAAAAAATAGTGTTTAAACGGTAATTAATCTTATGAAACATATTTATTTTATATATTATAGTCAAATCTTTCCATCTAAATAAAGTACAAAGTAATTTTTTCCCGCGTGAATGAAGAAAAGTCTGTTTCATACACACCAGAGATAATCACTCTCAAGTCAGGAAAAAGCAGAAAAGAAGGAACATTCAGTTTCTGTATAAAATACGTTGTGATTACAGTGCATTTTCTGCCGTATTCTTGCAGATCAATGATCCCCATCTGATGTGTGAAGACTCCCTTGAGGGCTATTCAGACCTCTGAGGGGGCGTAAATTTTGTCAGGGCACATTGAAGGAGCTATGGATTGATGTTTCATGAATAATGGCCATTTTAGTTTTTCTTATTCCGAAGTTTAGTAAATCGATAAATCATTCTTACTGAAAACAACCAAAAAGTTACCAAAAGTATTTTTACTTTAGTGATGCTTAAGAAAGAAATGTTCCACATTAATCTTTTAACTTATGCTTTTACTTTCCTTTATGTGAATACAAATGTGTTTTGATGCGTGGAAAGAGCATTTAGGTAAAGACATAAATATTTATATAGACATTCAGAAAACAAATTTAAAAATTTCACACACTTCTCAAAATTTTATTTTAAACATGCTTAAGGGATAACAAAAATTTAATATCCACTATATTTTTTCTATGCTTCAAATTTTGGAAATTTATTTTATGAATTTAAGATTTCTACATTTTATATTATATGCGTAATTAAATTTCAGAAATATCCTAACATAAACAAAGTTATAACTCCAGCATACTTGTTAAATTTTCGTTCGTTAAATTTTAATAACGTAAGTGTTATAAAAGATTTATTTTTGTACTGTAAAATATTTCTACTCCTATTGAATGTTTTCTATGTTAAGTCATTTCCTTTGCTACATAAACGACACGGTGCTCTGTTTTTCAGTATTGTAATTGTCTTTAAACTTTTAACGGTCCAGAAATATTTCAAAAGATAATTTTCATACGAAAGATAAAACTATATTCTAAAGCTTTTTATATCATATATAAGACAGAAAACGTGTCGGTTGTGCCAATCACAAAACTTTCTTCTATCTTATACGTGTTAATACTTCAAAATTTCATATCTAAGCGCCAATAAAATCAATATTTTGTGTTATTATGTTGTAAGTCAGATGCTTGCGATGCGACGGTTTACCTTTGATGTACGTGCAGCCGATTTACAACAGATTTACAAAAAATCGGGAAAATCGCACAAAGATTGCTATCACAATGCCCCCTTCAGCCCAAATATCCTCAAATTCACCTGGTACCTACAAACAATAATAAAAAAACATAAACATAACATTTTATTCAATTCTATACATAACATTATATACTTTTGGATGATAATATAATGAAAATGGCACAAAAATCGCTATTAAAATTATTAATTCCCCTTCTGACGGAATATCCCCAAATTCAAGAATGACCTGCTGGCTATAGTCAGAAACCTATAAATAAAAAAAGAAAACTGCCCAGTTAAACTGAGGGCATTGAGCTCACAGGCTATTCACACTAATTGTATATTATACTCGTATTTCAAAGAATTTGAAATAAGCTCCTTGAAAAATAAAGAAATCGACAATATATGAAGGGGGGGTTATCCCCCCGTTACCCCCTCATAGTTAACTAATGAACCCCTTAAACTAATCAGGAGAGCCTCTTATTACAATGAATATATATATACAAAATTTGAAGAAAATCGGATAATGCTGCATGAAAAACCCATTTATCTAAATTAAGGGGGATTAGCCCCCCCCCCTTCCCCCTTTATACTTAACCAATAAACCCCAAAACTATTCAGAGAAGCGAATTATCACAATGAACCTATATACAAAATTTGAAGAAAATCGGATAATTCTGCTTGAAAAACCCATTTATTTAAATTAAGGGGGGATTGGCCCCCGTCCCCCCCCTTTATACTTAACCAATCAATCCCGAAAACGAATCAGGGAAGCGTCTTAACCCAATGAACCTATAAACAAATTTTGAAGCAAATGGGATAATTCTGCATGAAAAACCCATTTATATAAATTAAGGGGGGGTTTAGCACCCCCCGTCCCCCCCCCTTTATACTTAACCAATCAATCCCGAAAACTAATCAGGGAAGCGTCTTAACCCAATGAACATATAAACAAATTTTGAAGCAAATGGGATAATTCTGCATGAAAAACCCATTTATATAAATTAAGGGGGGGATTAGCCCCCGTTCCCCCCTTTTATACTTAATCAGTCAATCCCAAAAACTAATCAGGGAAGCGTCTTAACCCAATGAACCTATAAACATATTTTGAAGTAAATGGGATAATTCTGCATGAAAAACCCATTTATATAAATTAAGGGGGATTAGCCCCCCCGTTCCCCCCTTTTATACTTAATCAGTCAATCCCGAAAACTAATCAGGGAAGCGTCTTAACCCAATGAACTTAAAAACAAATTTTGAAGCAAATGAGATAATTCTGCATGAAAAACCCATTTATATAAATTAAGGGGGGGATTATCCCCCCGTTCCCCCCCCCCTTTATACTCAACCAATCAATCCCGAAAACTAATCAATGAAGCGCCTTAACACAGTGAACCTATAAACAAAATTTGAAGGAAAATTGAATAATTCTGTATTAAAACCCCATTTATATAAATTAGGGGGGGATTAGCCCCCCTGTTCCCCCCTTTATATTTAACCAATCAATCCCGAAAACTAATCAGGGAAGCGCCTTAACACAGTCAACCTATAAACAAAATTTGAAGGAAAACGGAATAATTCTGTATTAAAACCCTATTTATATAAATTAGGGGGGGATTAGCCCTCCCTGTTCCCCCCTTTATATTTAACCAATCAATCCCGAAAACTAATCAGGGAAGCGCCTTAACACAGTCAACCTATAAACAAAATTTGAAGGAAAACGGAATAATTCTGTATTAAAACTCTATTTATATAAATTAGGGGGGGATTAGCCCTCCCTGTTCCCCCCTTTATATTTAACCAATCAATCCCGAAAACTAATCAGGGAAGCGCCTTAACACAGTCAACCTATAAACAAAATTTGAAGGAAATCGGATATTTCTATGAAGAGTTATTGCGTTACGTACGTACATACGTACATACATACATACATACATACATACATACATACAGAACCGGCGGGCACATAAGCTCTCAGGCTTTGATAGCCTGTGAGCTAAAAAGGTTTAGTTCTATGCATAACGTCCTACACTTTTGCGTCTGTCCACACACAGACAGACATTTTGTAGAAACATGTTTTTCGGGATCTCTGACTCCTACAACGTGTAAATCCGTCGAAAACCGGAAGTTGAAAATTTTTCTATTACAATACTTTCTTCTATTATAGGTAGAAGAAAGTAATAATTAGTTTTTATTTATCCTATTATCATTAAAGTGATAAGAAAAGGAAATGATTAAGTTGCATATTTCTTCAAACTGTGGTAATTTACAATTACGGCCTCAATATCAGCTGTATTTAATCTGGTAAAAGTATTACGCCGCGTATATTGCTGCAAATGATCCTTTTAAATATTAATTGTTTTATTCATTCGTTAAAATAAATTAGTAGCAGCTAACCTTTTCAGTTCTTACTTAATTTTTTCCACCAAGATTCTCCTTGATACTCATTGGAAAAAGAAGACTCTATATACAACAGATTTCGTGAGCACGTATAGTCCAGGAGGCGATCGTATGAAACCCTAGGTTATGGGTGAGAAGAAAAAATGATATATTTTATATAAGAACAGAAATAAGAGAAATCCAAGTCTTCCAAAGACTAAGACAAAAATTAATACCACTTCCAGTGTATTTTTAGTCTTATCCTAAGTTATGTATTACCAGAATAACAAAGTAGAAAATATTCCCTTCATCTAGTACAATAATATTCTTCTGGGGTGAGTCCAGTGAATCTTACCAAAGTGGACCTAGCTTACCGGATGCTGCGTTTACATGCGTGCAATTCTCTCCCCAGGTATACGTAGGGTACCTAGATACGAGAGATGTGACAAACGGGGTATAAAATTTGATTCGTTGAGATGATTTTGATTAAAACCGAATTCTCAAGGTGTCTTGGCAAACCAGGCATTGTCACCAAGCTAATGTTTGTTGAATTGCCTCAGTAACGATTATAAGAAGCACTCAAACATCGCCAAGCTAGTATTTGTTTACGTAATGTTTCTCATTGGACAGCATGTTCTTGTTCTTTTAGCGATTATTCACTGTATTAGTGATCATTTATAGTCTTTATTCATTTAGATCAGCTGTTCACAACCTTTTTTCTTTCACGTACCCCTTGCATAGGCTTTTCATTTAGGAGTACCCCCTTTTCGCATAAACATGCCCCCAATCACCCACATAAAGCAAACATGCTTGTTTTTTTAATTAGTAATCTTCTTAGAATAACTAAACAAGAAATACACTCAAATCACATTGATATTTGTAATCTTTTATTTTTTATCTTACATTTTAAAGTTCATTTTACTTTTTATAATATTAGCTTAACATAATAATAAATCAATATAGTTTGAAGTGAATTTTTAACAGTTTTGCATAATAATATACAAGCAGTCAAACATGGATTTTTATACTCTGTATGAGATCATTGTGGGTTCAAACGAAGACAGATACAATCTAAAGTTAGGAACAGCGTCAAGTTTATTGCGACGAAAATGCTCTTCCGACAAGCTCTGTATTTGTGAAAGGCAACAAGTATTTTTATTGCTTTAACATTCAATTCTCGGTATTCTGTTTTTACTGCTATCCAAAAGTCAGATTTTAAAGAAGAATTAGTCAAAAATTCAATCAATTTTCTTTTTCAGAATCTTGTAAAATTTCGGCTTGCTATCCATAAATAAATGAGTTTCAAATCCAGTTATTTTCAGTACTCCACTTCGAAAAATAATGTCTGAACAAAATTTTAAGTGAGCCATTATACTAAATTTTACTTCATTTGATAATTTTAGCTCGTTTTCTGATAGGAGATTGTAAAGTATCTGAAAAACTTCTGGATGATGTTTTTTTAACAAGATTCCCAAAAATCAAATTTCTTAATCATTTTTGTCAGACACCCTAAAATTTGTTATGGAGTCTTTCTATTATCTTAAACTAAGCTTATTTATTTCTGAAAAATATCAAATGAGTAATGCAAGCAATTCAAGTCGTTCACTTTGAGGTAATTTAGAGCTCAGCTCAAAATAATTCATGCCTCGATTTAAACAACCTTGCAATTATTGGGTTGTCCGGAAAATTCTGCCCGTTAAGTATTATACATTAGCTATAGGAATTCATTTCTAATAATTAAATGATAGAATTTTCCGTTACGAATTCATTTTTCTAAACAACTTGACCGAATACATTTCCTCATGAAAACAACCTCACTTCTGTGTTCAAAAGCATTTCTTAAGCATTTTCCTTAATAAATTAACAAATTTGAGAGGTTGATGGAGCACTTCTTTCAATGAGTTTGGCAGGGATTGGGTCGCTGGTCTGTGTTTGTGTATACAGCAATAGTTCAAAGAAAGCTAAATTGGTTTCCTTCTTTGACGGGACCACATAATCTTGTATAATAACCAGACATGGATTGTCCACCATCAGTTCAAACACCACAGTATTTATCCCGTCAATGTGTTTTCTAATGCAATAACTGTGAACTGTGAATAGAATCCAATTTTCGTCCTACCCGTCATCGATTGGGGTCATTTTAGATGAAATATTTCCCAATAGTTTTTGTTAAAAAATTAGCTCATGGAATGCGTTTAGGTTTTTGGCCGTTGACGCTTCATTGGCCTTTCCTTGGCCTTATTAAATTTTGCTACTAATGTATTGATTTATCTAGTAATGCAAAGTGAAATAGATCGGTTCCCTATATCAAGTAATCCGTGTGAAACATTTTTGGTAAATTTTATGATGAGATTTTATTCTATATTACTTTTAAATGCTAAAGGTGTAAAATTAACAACTATAATATAAATTAAAATAACTTTTATTAGTTGTTTTACATGTTTCGACTCTTCTGAGTCATTTTCAAAAACAAAATGAGAATATTCTAAAGACGCACGGGCTTTGAAGTTATTATTTACATGTACTTTAAAAGTACATGTAACATGTAAGTACATTTTAAAGTACATGTAAATAATAACTTCAAAGCCCGTGCATCTTTAGAATATTCTCATTTTGTTTTTGAAAATGACTCACAGGAGTCGAAACATGTAAAACAACTAATAAAAGTTATTTTAATTTATATTATAGTTGTTAATTTTACACCTTTAGCATTTAAAAATAATATACTATTACAAGGTGTTATATTTTATTATATTGAGATTTTATTCATTTACAATACATTGCATTAAGAAACGATTGCATTGGCCAATCATCCTTTATTCCCAAGCAAAGGTCGATCAATTTTGGCCACTAGGGTTCTATTGAACAAAGATTTAGTGCAAATGCAATATTTTTCTTTCATATAAAACTGATTTTAAAAACTTATTCAGATTTCATTGGTATATCTCACAAAACTATTGCATTAGTTTAACATTTTTTTTTTTTTATCACACTATAAGAATGTCGGCGTATTATACTTTTATTATGAAACAAGATAATTTTAACCTTATTTCTATAAAATAATTATTTGGTGCGTGTATATTAAATACGAAATTCTAATTGTGAAGGTTTTATTTTGCATTATTTGCATTATTTTATTGTATTTTCATATTAAGAAAAAATATAAATACACTGGCGAGAAAAATTAAAGGAACAACCATAAAAAGGTGCTTTATGTGAATTCTATTGCGGGAACTTCAATGAAAGGTGATTTTTTGGTAACTCAATGTTAAAGTCATCACGTAGTCCAATGGGATTAACTTTTGCTACAGAAAATTAGGAAATTTTTTGAGCCCATTCTTTTGGCGTGTTTGAAAAGGAGTACACGTAGGTGATTTGAAGTCTAATTTCAAGGATTTTACGTGTAGTTGCATAAAAGTTTCGCTTGTCGTAGGTGGAATATGTCATCCAGAAGACATGTGACCGATTGTGAAAAATGCGTGCGATAGGGAGAATAGAAGCAGGACAGACAAAGACAGGGGTCTGTAAAGACTTAAATATAGCCAAAAACGCCATGTAAAGAGTCTAGAAATGGATTAAAAACACTGGTAGTGTGCAGAGACAATCAGGTCAAGGTCGAAAACGTGCCACAACAGACTGTGAGGACCGCTATTTGGCAACCATTACTAAAAAAACAGACAACTGACGTCAGTTCATATTGTAAGGGAGTTCGCTGCAGCAACAGGAATTCGACTATCTAGATTTACTGTGAGTGCCAGGCTGCATAAAAGATGGCTGTATGCAAGGAAACCCATGATTTGTATTCCACTAACTCTGGCAGCGAAATGTGCCCGGTTAAAGTGGTGCGGAGATCACGGTCATTGGTGTAAGACGGACAGGAGCCGAGTTCTCTTTACCGATGAATCCCAATTTTGTTCGGAGATAGGTTCCAGACGTGTTACTAGATGGAGGGAGAAAAACACACGTGATAAGGCTGCAAACATCCGTGAAAGGCATCGATACAAAGGCCATGGAATCATGGTATGGGCAGGCATAATTTTGATTGGCCACACTGGCCTACACACTTTTTCCACTGAAACTGTGAATGCTAAAATATACAGAGATAAGGTTCATTATCCTCATGTCAAGTTGTTTAGAGGTGCAATTGGTAATAACTTCCTTTTAATAGAGGACAATGCGCGTCCTCATCGTGCTGAACTAGTGACTGATTAACTTGAGGGCGAAGGTAACCAGCGAATGGAGTGGCCTGCTTATTCTCCGGGTTTAAATTTGAAAGAACATGTGTGGTACGCAATAAGACGCCGACTTACATCTGGGCAACTCCCACCTAACACTTTCCAGGAGCTTCGAACCGCTATTCATCTTGAATACACTTTCCCAGACAACCACAATCGTCCTTCGGACGATCTATAATGATCCTGAAAATCCTGTAGTTGTCATATCCTATAAAACTATCCAGTGAATATCCGGAAGATAGTTGACAACGGACCGTCTGAATACATTGTCCACAAAGCAGCCGGCGAATGTCATAGAACGCACATCCGCAAATTGACTTTCTTCCTTGGCTTCCTTCCTCTGCACGCTACGCTAACGTATCAACCAACCTACCTACCAGACAAGTTTATTTTGTTTTTTGGTGAATGAAGAAACGTGATCGGCTTTTCGGAATCTGATTAATAAATAGTAATCTGATGTCAATAAAGGTAAGAATTATCTTTTTCATTTGTAATTCTATTCTTTATAACTTCCGTTTATATACTTATATTTTCTTGTGTAAAAGCGAAGTGTATATCAGACCTAATTATTCATGTAGGCTTAATGGTAAATGTTAATAGAGATGGTAGTGTAAACGCAACAGTAGTGATTTGTATTTAACAGTTTGATAAATTATTAAAGAAAATACAACCACTTTGAGTCCTTTCTGAGAATTTTCAAGTTTAGATTACATTTTCTGTGTGAAAATGAAGATTTACTTACAACTCCAGTTTTAACTCCTTTTTTTTTTTTTTTTTTTTTTTTTTTTAACTTCAAACACTTAAAAAACCAAAAATATGTTTTTCCCTCATTCTTTTTAACTTAAAACCCTTTAAAAGCAATTAAAAAATGCCCCCCCCCCTCTTTTTTCTTTTACAATTAATTCCCATTACTTTAGAAATACTTATTTCTTTACATAGATTTTAATGCATATTGATATATATTAATTAAAGCAAATGTATATATTCAAATATATATATAATATATATGTATGTATTTGCTAAACATTTTAATAATATTTATTAAATCTTAACAAATTAATACATTTTTAACCACTTTAAAATTATTGTCACTTAAAAAGAAAAACATACTTCTAAACGTAACAGTTAATATGTTTTAACTTAGATGACAATGTCAGATTTTCTCACAGTTTTAGAAAAGCGTAGAGTGCTGGTAGTTGGAAAAGGGCACATTTTTGACTCTGAAGGGTATTTTTTAGATCCATATGAGCACTTTTTATATTTTTTAAATTCATTCTTTCAATTTTAAATGCACTTTTGATATTTAAATGTTACAACACTTCTATCGAATTGCAACAATATGTCAATTTTTACTATGCAAATAATTTTTTTTTACAAAACTGTAAAGGCTTAATTTTCTTGGTTGAAGGGCAAGAAGAGCACTAATTTTTTGATGAGGGGCAAGAAGGGGGATGTTTTTTAAACCAAAGGGCAGCCAGGGTGCAGCACCTTCCTGAAACTGCCTACAGGAAACTCTGCAATTTGAATATAAAATAGCTTGTGATCAAAAATAGTGAAATTACTGTAGCTGCTAATTATTTTCTTAGTTTTGTGTAACACGTTACTTTTTGAATAAAAGTGAATGGGGCGAATAGCACAATACAAAATTTAGTTGTTTGTTTGTAGCAAGCATCAACATTTCTTTGAACACAATTTCCAGAAACAAATGAAAGTCTTCTTTAACAATTGGGTGGTCACCCATGGTACTATTATTTAGGAAATTGGTAACAAATTGGCAGTGGGAACTGCCATATATCTGTAAACAAATACCAGTTTTAGAGTTTAACAAAGCACTATATAACCATTGTATGTCAGAAATGTTCTTGTTTATGGGGTTATAATTTTGGAATGCAACTTTTGTGAAAAATGAACAAACATATTTTTAAATAAGCAATTTTTACTTTGAGATAGTGCTAAAACAGAAGATGCTCTGATGATCACACTAAAAACATTATTATCCTTTAACTGTTTTTTATTTTCATAATTTTCAGGGTTAAAGTTTACTTGTATTTTACACAGAAATCGTAGAAAATTTTTGAACCATCACTCAGATTTTACAACATTGAGTCAAAAAGTGACTTGCAGATATATTATATATCCCACTTCTCTCTTTTTTTTAAAACTTCAAACACTTGAAAAACAGTTAAAAGGTCACCCCCCCTCCTTTCTTTCGCTTTCAAAACAATTTCTGAAAGTGAAAGTATCTTAATAAAAAAAACATGTAATCAAAATCGAAAAAGTATAAAGGAGTGTGCATAGAGATTGACCTCAGCTATCCAATGCGAAAAAAATCATTTATAAATATTGAAATGCGAACGAGATATCATAAATTATTTCCCCCATAGAATTAACATTAGTGAGTGGGTGTTTTGGCCTAAGTGAAGTAGCCTCTTAAAGCTAAATAAAGAAATTGGTATTAAAATTTACTAATTTTTTTTCCTACATTCACTATGAGTTTCTCTTATGCATGTGTGACTTTAAAACTGATGTTTGTGAAGTGTATGTTTTATCAAATTGATTTTTGTGAAGGGGCCATTTTATGAAATTGATTTTTGTGAAGGGCCCATTTTATCTAATAGATTTTTGTGAAGGGGTCCTAAATAACCCCAAATTTTCCCTGTATCGACTGCCGAGTTAAGCTATAAAAAATTTTATCTAAAGAATTATAGTTTATAAGTAAAATGCTTTAAAATGTAAAAGCTAATGACAGTTAAAACTAAAATTAGTAAAAGCCACTTTTTAAACATTTCAAGCTGACTTTTTTGTAATCCTGCTTTATATAATACACAACTAATTTGAAATTGATACTTTTAGCCTGAGCTGGTTTTTGAATTCGTACAAGTACATTATTATTAAATAATACTAGGGAATTGAACTCGGACTTCCCGGGTTACAGAACATCGCTGAAAACTGTTTTTTTTAATTTAAAATTCTAACAGATTTTTTATATTTAATATATATATATATACTAAAAATAAATGGCGCATCTAGTATTTGTCGAGAATTAACAATTTTCTGACAAATACTTTACGAGCTATTAATTTTTTCAGTAACTTCAAATCTCTCATTTTCTGAAATTAATCTCTGGCAACGATAAGCTAAAAAACCAGTCATCAGCAACACATAGTTTTTTATTAAAAAAGATTATGTATTAATTTTTTTTTTTTTTTTTTTTTCTAAATTCTGTTCTATAAAACTCAATCTATTTGAGATTACTTTCATAAAGATTACTTTGTTACTTTCCTTAATTTCAGATATTTCAATTTCAAATCATAATTAAATCCCAGTGCTAATTAATAATTAAATAAAAATTGGAAACATTTCTATTGAAAACTTGGTTCTTAACCCGTCAGCACATGCGTCCCTTTCCATTACGTTACTACACGCGCAGGATAAATTTTACCCCAATGGGTTTTCTTGTGTCAATTTCCCCCCGGTTTGATTATAAGCAAAAATTTATATTTTGAAATAAACTGTAAATCAATAAAGAAAATAATTTAACTTAAAATAAGAGGTTTTTTCATATTTAAAGAAAAAAAAAACAAAATCTAGCACTAAGATTTTTTTCTGCATATCATTACATACAAAGTTTTTTCAATCCAAATTTAGCCATAAAAATACAAAAAAATATAAAACTGATATATAGAAACTGTATGTGCAAGAGTTGTTAACGTTTAAAAGAAAAATTATATTATTATTTGCACACTATATTTTTTACATAAACATTTGCATTAACATTTTCTTATCATTATGGGTTACGTTATAACATGCGTGTGGGGTAAATTTCCTCCCACGTGACATTTTTATAACAAAAGAATGGAAAATCTCACAACCGGAGGTAAATTCTTTTTGGCCACATCTTGATCTCTTTCAGCTTGAAAGGTACTGTAAAGCTCAGAATGATCCCGAACGATTTACGCACATTTTTAAGTAATAGTTCTGAGCTGGGGTAGATTTTATCCCAGTGTGTGTGCTGACGGGTTAAAATGTTAATTTGACACATTTATTTACACATGCTTCATTTCAAAGTTATTTCTTTATTTTAGAGACTATGCAAGTAATTTTTGAAAAATCCAGCTGTAAATTGAGCTGAATGCTGGAAAAGAAGTCTGCAATGGACTCTTAAGCAGTGGTATGTTTAATTGATTTATTATTATTATTTCTTTTTCTTAAAAATAAAAGAATATGTGAGCATGTAGTTTTATAGCTTTTATTGAATTGTCATATTTTTGCATTTAAGCATATTTATGAATTGTTGTGCTTTGGAACATTTTTACTTATTTATTTATTTAAATGGGCAATTCCATTGTAACAGACTAATTGACATAGCGGAAAAAAAGGCTTTATCTCATTTGAAAAATAATAATTATGTAATTCAAAAAGGGCTACAATTAGCATGATGATATTTATTAGAAGATAAATTAATATAGTTATTATGAATAAATTATTTAATGTAAATAATTATGGTTAAAAAAATGTTAATGTAACAGACAAACATGAATTACCATGCTTTTCAGATACCTTGATGTTTATCGATATATTACTTATAAAATAATTTACAATTTATTATTATAAAAATGTATTTTCATTCAGAGGGCGTTCTGAAATATATATCTTTCTCAAAATTTGACTGTTGCCATAAGATAGTCATGAAAAATATGTAATCTTACCTGTAACAGACCAACATTTAACATGTAACAGACAAACAAATAAACATGTAAACAGAAGCGATTATAATGAATTTTATTGATTTTGACTATTCAAAATTTTATAAAATGCATTGCAAATATAAAAAATATAGGTATAATACTATCAGAAAAAATATATATTACCTATTTGATCTAAAATATAAAATTCTAGAAATGGTAAATTGGCTTGGAATTGCCCAAATGTTTATATTTCATGGCTTGTTTTTGAAAACTGATTTTTTTTTTTCGGTAATTTCTAAAATATTCAGTTAACATTGATAGATCACCCAAATTAATTTTTGTATTGGTACCCATACAAAAAAAAATTCAGCCCGGCCCGATACAAAAATTAAAAGTTCTACTAGCATACCTGTCAAAAGGCAATAAATATCTTTTTAGCAGTCATATAAACATAGAAAATCTTCATTTTATCTTAAAGTACATTTAATTCAAACTATTTTTTTTTTCAGAAGAAATAAACCATAATTTTATGTTAAAGTTTTTGGTACTTTTCGGTTAGCCGGGTGCCAGTGACATATGTACATATATAAATACATATGTATATACATATATATAATATGTATGTATATAATATGTATTTGCAGATATATGGTATATATATACATGTACATATATCAGTGGTAGAGGTCTGCACGGGCCGAAATTTCCAGGCCTGGCCTGATACAAAAATCAAAAGTTCGGCCCGAGCAAAAAAAAATATTGGCCTGACCCGGCCCGATTTAAAAGTAAGTTCGTCCCGGTATAAAAGCTAAAAGTCCGGCCCAAGTTAATTTCCACAAAGCATTGATTTTTACGATGATTTGGTTAAAAATTTGCCTTGTAGGAGTAGATCTAACCAAAAATTCCTATCTAAGCTCTTTTTTTTTTTCATGTTTACAATCTTCATTTTTATAGAAGTGCCGCAGTCTGCAATATTTATTTTTTTAATAAATCTCTATTTGTTGTATGTATATGTTTAAGTTATCATTAATATTGTTAATCCATATTCCATGTATTGAAGTGTTAAAAATCAGAAAAATGCTATACATTAAAATCTTCTTCAAAGACGGAATTGCATAGGGGAAAAAAAAAATGAGTTATAGACAATTTGCCTTCTTAGCAGGTGTAAATATATTATATATTCTTTTCTTACGTATTAGTATATTCATTTTGCATGGATCAACACATTTTTCAGTTTAAGACAGGATTCCGTCATAAGCAGGTTCTATTTCACACGTTTCACTATATTTTAATTTAGCCATATTTTAATAAGTGTACAAATCTACTTTTCTTTAAAAATAATAAATTTTAATGTTTAATTGTAGAATAATGGCAATTTAAAAATATTTGCATTTTTTTCAAAGATTTTTGTGCCAGGTCTTATTTTACTGACCTTCGAACGGACCAGGCCAAGCCGAGACAATGATTTTTATAGGGTCAAAACCAGGACTGAAAATTTTGGGGTGTGAAGACTAGGAAGGATGAAACCAGTCCCGGCTCTGTACGGAAAAAATAATTTAAGACACGGCCTGATCCTTCAGGAAAAAAGAAAGGCCCGAACCCAGGCCATAAAGAGTAATCACTAGGCCCAAGCTCGGCCCAAAACAAGTGGAGACCAGGCCTAGCCCGAGTGCAGTGAAGGAAAATAGGCCCGAGCCCGGCCTGTGCAGATCTCTAATTAGTGGTGCCTGGCTAACCGAAAAGTACCAAGATTTTAAGTATATTGGCATTTATTTTAAATGTAAACATTCTGCAGCACTTTTTGATTATTAATATTCAAGGCTGAAACTAAAGGCAGCGCAGAGGGGGCATGTGCCCCGGGCGCCAGAATGGAAGGCATGGGGGACGACAAATGACCATTTGGTTTGTTGCTTGATACAAAAAAAAGTATATGAAATTTGGGCAAAAATGTTTTGTAAGTTGGAAAATTCAAAAGAAAAACTGAGAATTCATGGGACACTAAAAAATAAAAGGTAGAAAATTCACATAATAAAATACTTATTAAAAACTTAATTTTTTTTTTGTTCCGAGTCACTATTATAATTTGGAATTTAGGTTCAGGAAAGTATCTAAACATATTAGTCTATAAATAGGAAGTGCAGTATAAATGACAGCTCCATGAAACTGTATGTAGATAACATACAAAGATGTTTTACAGTATTAGAATTCATTGTTATATTCTTACAGAAAATTCTGGTTTTTCAGTTCTTAAGACATTGTGACTTATAACACTAGGACTTTAAACATCTGTTCAATTGTAATGTAATACTATACCTACAGTAAAATCTTTCTGTAATAGAATCCTGTCTTAAATGAAAAAAATACACGGATCCAACAGTAACAATAGCATCAATTCTATTTGCTAAGACGAAAACTTGTATAAAACTGAATTTTGTCTTGTTCTTTTTGATTCTGTACTCACAGGTTTTATTGAATAAGTATTTGACAAAGCATAGAGTTCACTATTACGTATTTTATGATTACATATTTTTCAGTTTAAAATAAGTCAGCTATTAAAAACTTAGTAAAATTATCTTTGTAAATTTACTTTGCGAGAAAGGTAGGGTTAGTGGGGGTGCCAAAATCCCTGTTTGCCCCTGTGAAAAAAAAGCTAATTTCGGCCCTGAATATTTAAATTCTAGGTATCTCTAAACTGTGTTGTATCAACACTATTGTCGTCAAGCGTAATAGTTAGTGCCAAATGGGAAAAAAAATTGAGCTTCAAGCAAACGGAAAAAATAATTAAAAGAAAAAGAATGAAAAGCAAAACCTGTTTTTACCTTATTATTAAAAAAAATAATTGATATCTCCATCGTCAATTGACGAAATTTGTTCAAGTTTTCAGCAAGTTCAATAATAGTAAATTAGGCTGTGTAACAAACTTTTATTAAAAAATAATCAATTATTAGAAAATGAGAGCATCCCCACAAAAAAGCAACTGCAAAGAAAAAGGAGAGAACTATCTGTGGTTTTTGTTTTGTTTATTAAACTATTTGCAGTCGGAAGTCGCCGAACGTTATCAGAATAAGATCATCATCTTCTGATGGTATAGATTAAATACTGTATTTTTCTCTGTTTGATTATTGCTTCGGTGACGAAAAGGTGCTTTTAGCAGTAGTCAGGGGAGTTAACATAAAACTACATATTTTAAAAATGTTTTCATAATGGTTTATTACATAACATTTTTCAGTAATATTTTGCTTGTTTAAATTTTTTTGTCATTTGCATACCTTAAATCTAACATGTCTTTTGTCAAAAGAAATCTCCCTCCACCCTTTAAAAAAAAAAAAAAATTACAGGAACACCGCTCTAGTTATGCTACAGTAGTTTCGGCACAAAGTCTCTATATGATATCCTTATATATATATATATATATATATACATACATTTTTTTTCAGCACTTAAGTTAAATTATTTATATATTACTAACAGAGTTTCCCCCAGGTTTAAAAAGGGGCAGGGTGCTGCTGGTGAGAAAAGGGCACTTTTTGGATTTTTGAGGGCACTTTTCAGATTCTTAAAGACACTTTTTTTAATTGTTAGATGTATTCTTTTGATTTTTAAAACCACTTTTGATATTTCAAAGTCAAAACACTCTTTTTAAGACAACATTGAGTCAGTTTTTACTATGAAAGCAAATTTTTAAGGCAAAAAGGAGAAAGGGCACTTTTTTTACTAAGGGCAGGAAGGGTGCTAATTATTTTACTGGAGGGGGCAAGAAGGGTGCTAATTCTTTTTATGAGGGACAAGAGGGGTGCTATTTTGTTAACCAAAGGGCAGGCAGGGTGCAGCACCCTTCTGAAACTGTCTGGGGGAAACTCTGTTACTAATATTACAATAGTTCTTTATATTTAATTACTAGTTTAAATTTTTTTGTGTGTGGCATTTAAGTGAAAATATTTATACGTAAATTTGAGTTCCTTGGGTGCGGCACTATACATTTTTAAAAAAGAGATTTTTACAGGTGTGCCGCTTACGTGGATATACTTTTTTTGAAACAGATATTCATTGGTACGGCTGATATTCCCAATAATACGGTAGATATGTAAGTATATTAAGCCCTGACATTATTTTAATGGTTAAAAAAGCATTTTCTCACCATATTACATTTGCCGTGTGTTCAAATACTGCACACATTGTTATTTTCTTTTTGAATTTTTTACTCCATACAAAAATAAGTCTTATTTTAGAGCATTATAACTTATAAGTTTGATAAATCATAGCTTTTATAAAAATAAATCTTATGTTCTCATAACAAACACCAATTCAGCATAAGTGCAACAAGCATTTTAAAATGAAACACCAGGGGACGATCCAGGAAAAATTTGGGGCCTATTTAGGGTCCCTTCACAAAAATCTATTTAATGAAATCGGCCCCTTCACAAAATTCAATTTGATAAAATGGGTCCCTTCACAAAAATCAATTTGATAAAATGGGTCCCTTCACAAAAATCAATTTGATAAAATGGGCTCCTTCACAAAATGCTATTCCATAAAAACTTACTATTTATTATTTATTTATTATTTTGTGATTTTTAAAATATGTAATTTGTAAACAAGCAAGTTCACCAGAGAGGAAAACTTAAGCAAAAGGATTTTAAACGGTTTTTGTTTTTAAATGCTTGGTCTGAATTTGATTAACTGGATATCAACTTTCGCCACAAAATGTTATTTTTCACAAAAATATAATAAATTTCACAAAAATAACCTTTACTTTTCACAAAATGGGCCCCAAGAAAAAAAAACCTGCATCGACCCCTGAACACACAAGTTGTAGTTTGTTAATCTGTAAAGTATAGGATTGCTATACTAAATCTGGTGCAGCGGAACGGCAAATACCGTTTAGTGTCAAACCAATATTGATGACTAAAATTGTGCTTCTACAGAAACTTCTCCATCGAGTGTTTCCTTCACTAACGCAACCCGGTATCCGGACCCGAACACAGCGAAGTATAGAAAGATGTACGCTAGGTATAACTAGAAGAGACAGAAAGAGAATAACCTGGATGAGAAGTTAGATGAAAGTTTTTGACGTCATTGAAAGAATTAAACGTCTAAAATGGAAAATGGGCGGGGCACATTGCAAAAAGATAAGACAGTAGATGGAGCACAAACACCCTACAGTAGTATCCCAGTGATGTAAAACGACCAAGAAGATGACCTCAAGTAAGATGGGGTGTCGAAATCAGATAAGTGGTCAGTGTTAATTGGATGACTAAAACACTAGACAGGAAACAATGGAAAAATCTGGGTGAGAATCCAGCAGTGGATTGAAAACAGTTGTTGATGATGATGATATCTAATCTTTATTTAGCATACTTACGCCTTACACATTACTAAATACATACTTGATCTTTACTTTTTATATTTTAATCAAGTTTTACATTTTCTTAATATTTAGTACTTTATTGTTTTACTTAATAATTTACTTTATTATAGACATATTCATTGTAATTTCAAATGCATTATTACATTCGTATTACTGCTTAAAAAATGTAAATAAACCAGAAATCTGCAAATAATTCAAAAATTTGCACAATTTCAGTGTTATGATGGACTCATGTGGATTTGGAGAGTCTACTGTAGTACATTTTGCTTGTAATTACCATCATTTTTAATTATTAAAAATATGACATTACCATCAGTTATAAATATTAAGATTTTTTTTTTATTCGACACAAAACAAGGCGGGTGCTTTCATGCTGTATGACGTTTTTCGACATAAAATAAGATGTGCTTTTACTTTTTCATAGTTGTTCAAATATCCCATAAGGCTTAAATAGTAAAGTTCCTAAAAATAACTTAATAAATTTTACTGTAAGATCTTTTGAAGAAACAAACGGTAAGAAATTATTGTATATCTTGTGCATATATGCTGATTTATTCATTTTGAATGAATGTGATGCACTTATAAAGTTAGGTAGAAATGTATATTTTTTCTTTTCTTCTTTACAGACGTATGCCGAGCAGAAATTTCTGTGACAACAACAAGGTGGAAGAAACCAGATTGTTGCAAAGAAAAAAAAATTATGTTTTGTGATGTGGAAAGTTGTAAATAAATATTTGTTTTGTATTTTATTGTGGAAAGTTATAAATAAATATTTGTTTTGTATTTTATCGTGAAAGTTGTAAATAAATATTTGTTTTGTTTTTAATGTGAATTTTTTTATTGTGCAATTTGTAACATTATAGAATTTTTTAAAAATAATAAGATTATTCAACAGCGGTTATCATTTTCCCCATACTATCTTTCATGACATTGTGAAATATATTTTTATTTTTATTCCTTTACTGATTTCCAATTAAATTGGGAGTAAAATTTTAAAATTTTCAGGTATTCACTTCTGATGACTTTTGCATAAAGATTTAATTTTTGTATGTCATATAATTTAAGTTTATTATTTTATATTGAGCACTTAGTGTAATATGTGCAATTATTTAAAATACAGAAGTTGTTTATTCATTAAAGTTAGAACAATGAAAGCAAACAATATCTTAATATTGCTCAAATTTGTGTTAATACTTTGTGACATATATCAAATGCACTTTCTGGGACATTAGCATTTACATAATCATGGTACTGTCTCATTTTGTTAAAGTAAGGTAATGTCTTTAAGTACAAAGATAAGTAAAACAAATTGAATCTGAAGCTGTATAGCCAAATTATCACAGCAGTAAATGTGTGCTTCGGTCACTAAATATGAAAGGGCATACTTTTCTGTCCTTTATTTGTTTTGAATGCAAAAGTATTAACAGATGACTTATGCAGTAGCTTTATTTTAGAAAAACAATGTAAAACCATCATCAGAGGGACAAAACGATACTTTTAAATTTCATGTGGCACCTTATCAGAGGACAATCAAATGCATAACATTTGTTGTATATACCGGGTGTTCCTAAAGTGGATCAGGTATTTACATGCTTTTTTTAGTAAGTAAAACAAATAATTGCAAAGTAAAAAAAAAATTGTTATTTAAAAAAAACTTAAGGCTGTATTCAAATCCAAACTGCTTATTTTTGCTCGAAAATGCATCCAATTGGCAGGTTCTCTTATTCAGAAACTTTATAATGTCCGTGTTGTCTCGAGTTTTTGATAAAGGCAGAATATATTTTTAAAAATGCTGTCAAAGTGGACATTTTGAACCGAATTTCCTGAAGCGATAGCGCTGGAAAAAAAAAAAAAAAAAGTACTTAGAAAATATTTGTTTATAAATCAATTTCTAATTAATTGAACGAAAAATAAAAACGTAGGTCCCTTATAAATCTCTTCATAAATCACGCCGCCAAGTTTCATGTTTTTACTTTTAAAAATGAGTTTGAAAATGTGTCATAAAATTTTGAGTTGTTGAGCATGGAAAAATATTTTTTTTGAATACTGCCTTAAGTTTTTATATGACTTCTTACGACAAGAATGATAAGTTCCACTTCAGACATAGCACTTAAAAAAAGGTCATGAAAATTTTTTAAATTGCATCATTTTATATAATATTTGCTCAAATTAAGAATAAAATATGTAAAAAATAATTATATACAAGTAAGGAATTTTACAAAATATCTTAAATTTTCTTGAGTTTTATCGAGAATATAAGATGAAAGTGCTATATATATAGGATATATGATATATATCAATATATATAAGTAAGGAATTTTACAAAATTTCTTAAATTTTCTTGAATTTTATCGAGAATATAAGATATCTTCTGCCTTCAATTTGGATTTTTAAAATTCATATATACCTCAATATATTGTTACTGAAAACATTTTTTATTAAATAAATTATATAGTGTATGAGATCTTTGTTAGATTGGATATTTTTTTTAAAAGAAAGATTATTCAATAACCTTTCTTAAAAAATAAAAACTTTTATTCCCTCTAATAAATCTAATAAATGAAGATATTTTTAAACTATAAAATTAATTAAATAAATGTTTTCAGTAACAATAGATCTATGCATTGTCATATGTTTATGTACATATGAATTTCAAAAATGCAAATTGAAGGCAGTAATATCATGAAAACCACCCACAGGATGCTGACAGGTGTGACATTTTGACACCCAGAGGATGCCCTATAACCATCCATAAGGTGTTGTGTAATGACATCCATAGGATATTGACAGGTGTGACATTTCGACACCCAGGGGATATCCTATAACTGTTACAGGATGATTTCATCCATCCGCAGGATATCAGCTTATCCTAAATATGACATTATGTGGATGCTTTTAGGATATCAATAGGACCATCCAGAGGATGTAATGCAAGTGTCCTATAACCGTCCAAAATGTGTCATGAGATGACATCCATAGGACGTTGAAAGGTGTGACATTTCGAAACTTAGGGGATGTCCTGTAACTGTCGAGAGGACCATTTCATCGGTCCACAGGATATCAGCTTGTCCTAAATATGACATCTTTTGGATGTTTTTAGGATGTGTTTGTGTTGTCTGGGTTGTTATCGCAAGTACTTCTGGATAATTTGATCCACAGTATGAAAAATCTCTGTAAGGCACGCATTTTGGTCAGGGATGACCACATACCTTATTGATTTTTCCTGTGTGTCTCTAAAATGTTGTAACAGTACAATTTTCTTATCCCCTCTTATAACACACATTCCTATGTTTTTATGTACATTATTTTTTGCAGAAATATGTAGTTCTGCATTTTGAATATATGTCAGGCATGACAAAACAAAGATCTTGTGCAAGTGTCATGTTCTTATCTGAAAAATTATTCAAGTTCGATGAGTGTTTATAGTTGTTCCTTTAATATTTTTTGCCAGTGTATAAAAAAAAATTAAACTCTATACCTATTATTGATTTAATGCCTGAGGGAGGCCACTTGGCTTGGCGAACCATGCCGAACCTATTATTGATTGAAAATATTAAACAACGCATTTAGGTAAAGAGAAAACGCACTGAAAGTGGTGATGAATTGTATTTTTTTCAGCGCAAAGGTTGCGCCGTATTTTAATTGCTCTCAAATTTCATCAAATAAGTCACTTATTTTTTTTTTTCAAATATTAAAGCATGAATAGGTTCTATAATTGAAAAGCCGAATAGCAACTGATGTTTTGAAAGAAACATTTTAAATAGTGAGAAATGTCTCTTTATTAAAAATGTGATTATAAAACCAAGACTGGATTACTTTTGTCTTCAGCTTTTGTTCCAGGCAACATAAGCATTCATAAGCTTCAATAAAATAACCGATATGTAAAAAGTTAGAATATTTGATTAATAATAATCTTTATAACATCTGGTTGACATTTTTAAAAGCAGAATATATGCAGAACTGCCAAGGATTATGTATTTTTAATAATCTTTATGGTTTTTAACCTGATAGCGGGCATCCTATAAAGTTTTTCTCACGAATCAGTAAAAAGTCGTATTTTTTAGGACACATGTTCTGTTTAGTTACTCTATTAAAATGCAAGATATTTTTAATAGTATTAAAATGAGTAAGTTAGAAAAACATCCATACATATCAATAGAAAATTTAAATTTTACTATATGTAAACTGGAAAAAAATTCTATTAAAATACGTTTAAAGATGTTAAATACGAATTATTAATGACTAGCAGATCCGCCCGGCGTTGCCCGGTCCCGTCAAAAAATAATACAAAACGCGAAATCACTCAAAAAATCGCTGCACGAAACCCATTCCTCTGGTAAAACTTTGTATTTCGGAAATTAAATAGAGATATTTACCAGAAGCGGAAGTAAATTTAATACCACCCCCTCAAATGTCTGGATCATTAGATTCAAAACGGGTCAGTTTTTGGTCAAAATTTAAAAAAAAGTTACCGTCGTATTTTCACAAAATTTGCATTTTCGGAATCAGAAACATAAACTGTGAGTTTTGATTCAAATAATCCAATAGTTTTCTTAATACTCGAGGATGAGTGAAAATGAAACTTTTTCGTTTTCTTGGATTATCAAATTTTCTTTTGCGGTTTCAATAAAAATAGTCATTTTTGGCGCATGCGCAGGAAAATCTTTTAGTTCCACCGCCAGGGGATGCATTTTGTTCTAAACAAATTATCCGACACGTGTCCCCGCTGCCTCCGACACCGTGTATAGCAGAAGTGCTAGGCACGCGCTGCAAAATCTTTTACTTCCAATTTCTACCACCAGGTGGAGCATTCTGTTTTAAATAAACCTATTTCCGAACGAAACTCTGGCATTCGTTCCTGTTGCTTACGGCACCGTGTAGAAGGCGTGCCGTGCACGCTCGAAAAATCTGTTAGTTCCACTTTCCATCGCCATGGAGTACAAAATCTAGATCTTAAATAATTAGCTATATCTTAATTAGTTCATGTTAAGTTGAATGAACCGATTCCCGTTGAAATCGGACCCACAGAACCCGAGAAAATAAATCATCCCCTTGATATTAACATGCATAAATGGTCGTAACCAAGGGCTGAAAAAATGATACCGAAGTTTACTTAGTACCTGGGAGACCTCGGAAGAATGTCAGAAAAGATTTCGTTTCAACCGGACCGACTTTAAATGCAAAATCTTTTAGTTACATTGTCCACCGCCAGGGGGTGCACTCTGTTCTAGACAAACATCTTTCCGAACGAAACTCCGGCTCGTGTACCCACTGCTTATGACAATGTATAGAAGGCGTTCTGTGCACGTGCAGAAAATCTTTTCGTTCCGTTTTCCACCGCCAGGGGGCGCCAAATATATGTCTTAATTAGTTATCTATATCTTAATTAGTTCATGTTAAGTTGAATGAATCAATTGTCGTTGAAATCGGGCCCTTTGTTTGAATCGGACAAATTTTAAATGCAAAACTGTTTAGTTTAACTTCCCACCGCTAGGGGTGCACTCAGTTCTAAATAAAACTCTTTCCGATCGAATCTCCGGCACGTGCCCCTGCTGCCTATGACACCGTATAGCAGGCGTGCTGCGCACGCGCTGCAAAATCTTTGTTTTATTTTCTACCTCCAGGTGGCACTAAATCTGTATCTTAATTAGTTATCTATACCTTAATTAGTTCGTGTTAAGTTGAATGAACTAATTCTCATTGAAATTGGGACTATAGAACCCGAGAAAATACCCCTCCCTGGTCATTAATGTTCAGAAATAGTGGTAACCAAGGGCTGAAAAAATTAGTCAAAGTTTATCTACTATCTGCATACGTGAGAAAAGGTTTCGTTTGAATCGGACTAAAAATTAAAATAGTTCTGATTTTGCAGTCAGAGGGGGGGGGGGAGAGAAGGGAGTTTCGATCAGAGCATTAACGCGATTTTTAAACTACAACCGGACACTTCCCTCCACCCTCCCCTACAGAATTTAACTAACGACGTTAAAAAATTAGGAATTATCATTAACTTACTAAACAGGAACAAAATGACTTTTTTTTTACATACAAAAACATTAAGTTACCGTTGTTAATTTCTGAAATCAAATTCATAAATGACGTATACATGAGAAAACTCTAAAAGTCGCATAAACAAATCGCAAAAATTCACAACTCGCTGATCGAATTGCAATCAGCTGACGACCTTTTCATCTGCCAATCACAACTGTGCCTACAATTTTATCAGCTACCAATCACAACTGCCCTCCAATGGTGTTTGACTTGTAGTGGGCGATTTGTGACCTCATTTGAAACAAAAAACGCTGCAAAACATGAAAAAAATTTGAAAAAATGCATAAAAAAGAAAATTAAAAGAAGAAATCTAATTAAAAAAAAATTGGGATAATAAATAATCCGCCTTTACCTTTTAAAATTATGTTTTTTATCTGTAAAGAATTATCAACTTTCTCCAAGCTGAAAAGAGTAAAAAAAAAACATTACGATTCTGAGCGTATCTGAGGCTGAAATGGAAGCAACCAAGCGAACCAATCAAGCATTCTGGGCAAAATGACTTAGTGTCGAAAGAAAAATAATTGTTGTGCGAATTTCGCATAAACTTTATTGAAAAGAGGATAAAATTTACTATATTGGGATAACAGATTGCAACCGGATTCCGGTTACTAATGTGGGTAAAACGCAGCAAAAAACGTCAAAAAACACTAAAAATCGCATTTTTAAAATCGTGATTTTTTTTTATCTGTAAAGAATTATTAACTTTCTCCAAGCTAAAAAGAGAAAAACAAATGACGATTCTGAGGCTGAAATGGAAGCGCAACCACCGAACTGATCAAGCATTCTGGCAAAATTTCTTAGTGTCAAAGGAAAAAATTCGCCAAAAATTAAAAAATGGCTGTACGAATTTCGCATAAACTTTATTAAAAAGAGTATAAAATTTACTATATTGAACTAAAAGATTGGAACCGGATTCCCTTTACTAATGAGGAAAAATCGCAGCAAAACGTGAAAAAACCCTAAAAATCGCATTAAAAATTAAATTTAAAAAAATCTATAGAAAAATTCCAAAATCTGGCTTCGAGGTGCAAACTACATGTATAGAGGTACCTTCCCACCAAATTTTGTAGCTCTGTGTGCAGCGGTCTCTTCAGAACACAACCGAGAAACAGACAGACACACACACACACACAAACTTCCTTCTTTATTATAGTTGGAGATGAAAGAACTAGATTTTATTCTTAAAAAATATCAAGCATGAAGTAATGCACGAAAACAAAGGTAATAAAATCTATTTATTTCTTAAAATATGTATTACTTAGAAAAAAAATCAATTTCATTTTCTATAATTTTTGCAAATGTTTCTATGCGAGAAAAACTTTTACAATATACAACTCTTTTGTTTCTCAGAATTGTCATATTCTATGTTATACTTTTTATTTTTACCAATATAAATATTTTAATGTTTAACTGATTCTTCTTGATCATTGTTAG
Organism: Maratus michaelseni; assembly: GCA_963931845.1. Taxonomy (NCBI): domain Eukaryota; kingdom Metazoa; phylum Arthropoda; class Arachnida; order Araneae; family Salticidae; genus Maratus; species Maratus michaelseni. The sequence continues at coordinate 8,542,715 of OZ007586.1, forward strand.
ATTATGTTGAATATTTTCCTATTTTTTGCAGTTTTGATTCTAGCTTAAATGGCAAGGTTTCTACTAAATATGTTTTGTTTGATTATGCAAAACAAAATAATAACTAATCGTAACACGCATCAATAACACTATTGCAAAAATAAATCTTTAAAATGTTAATTAATACATATACTGGCATTAGCAAGCGCCTGTCATGCATTTTACTAAAGTCCAAGTAAGTCAGGGCAATTTCATTGGCAATGTGACCAATTAAGTACGGGGTTCGACTCCCGGCATTGGTCACATTTTCCCTTAGTTAGGGAAAATTCAACTCGTAAGAGGATATTATTTGAAAATTTGACTTCAGTGCTTTCATTAAAATCTTTTATTTTGCATAAAATATGAGGTTTTTATAAAATCGGTTATTTTTAAATGGTAGTTATTTAATAGTTAGTTCAAGATCTGAACGCAATAGAATGTGAGTGCTCCAATATTTGATTAATTAACATTCTTACATATTCAATGGCATTTCGTAGGTATATTTTTTACTTCTTGATTCATAGCAGTTAGGCATTAATTTAGACGTATAATGACTACAAGTTAACGATAAGATTTATTAAGCAATTCGGGATCAATCAACAGTTTTGAGTTTTGGGGATTTTTCATTCAGATTACTTCATTGCTACTGTTTTTTAATAGTAATATTTTATGTATCATTAAAAAATGCGAATATTACCATTTCAAAAGAAGTGGTAGCAATCAAGCAAACTGAATAAAAAAAAAACTCGCGCAACTGACACAGTGAGTCTACTTATAATAAAATCTGAAAAGAAAGTGTTGCTAACCGTTCCGGGCGCGACTCTGGTCTGCGAATCGAACGTAGTTTAACGCCATGTTAAGCTTAATGAAAAACCTATGCTAACATATGACCGCTAAATGATAATATCTTCTACTTGAAATCTTGTCTGTTTAGCATATTTTCCTATAAAACATGTTTATCTCCTATTATAATGTTTTAAGTTCCTAATTAAAAATCCAGATTAAACATCGGAATCCCAGATATAAACAAACGAACACTGTTGCAATTCAGCATCACAAATTCCGATAAATCACAAATGAACGACTCTTTGAAGCTTCACATCCGATTCTGTTCTTAAAATATTTGTAAAAGCATATTAAAGCTTTTAAATATTTTAATGTTGTTTAATACCTTCAAAACTATTTCCTATACACAGACCTGTCAAATCTCCGGCTTTTTGGATACTAGTATTTTAGTACAGAAAATGTTATTTTATTTAATTGTAGCATTCTGTGATTTGAAAGAAAAACATTTTTCTCTAAACAATTACTGGTGTGAAAAAAGCAGGAGACTTGGCAACTCTGATATAAAATATGTATATGAACATTTCTGTAAACAATTTTTTCTGTAAACACTTTTTTTCAGAAATAGCGGTGATTTGTTTCGTAGGGAGGCTTTGTGTTGATCTATCCAGTATTACGATTCTGTTTTAAATATTGTTTTTGCGGCATCTACCGGCGGATTTTGAAATTTTGCTTCCATGGTAAATAAAATGACTTTTTCTTATGAAACGTAATTAAAATATAAGGAATACATAGTACAACGTAATTTGCATTTTATTTTGCTTCTGTAATCAAACAATGAGTTATGTGGTGAGTCAAGCTGTTTAGAAACTCATTGATCACACTTTTTTTAAAAACTTTTGCACATGGATTATTTTTTAATATTTAATTCGAATGTTTTGTCCAATCGTTGATTTATTTCAGAAATTTAATATTGAGTAAAAAATATATAAATGTATCCTCATCATTTATTTTTGTAGAAATCATTTGTCATTTTTAAAATGTACTTTTCTACAATACAAACCTTTAAACAATAAAATATTCATGCTGTTTGTTTGTATGAAGTCTTATGAAAATGGAACGCAGATCAACAATCCGTAATTTTTGACGGGGTTATATACTAGTCACTATATAAGAAGTGAAAACTGATACTCTAAACATGGCGAGTTATGGCAGGGTGAATCTCTGGTTAATAGCACGACGGTAGAGGAGTGTGCTCTACACAGTTTTATTCAGAATTAACTGGCCAGTGATAATAACCTTAATTATACCTAAAATCAGTGTTGAATTATTTAATTTTTTTAAACGAAAACCTTTCCAAATGAACTTAATGTTGAGGGCGACACTGCCTTTGGCAAAGTACACCTTCGAATTTGAATGAGTTTATATTTTTAATCGAAAATCCATCCAAACGAACTTTGATGTGCGAAGGAAAGGCGCTGTTTTCGGCAGCGTATCCCAGTCGTGTTACGCACCCTCTTGTTTTGATTCGATTTGCTTTCATTTTTTTACTTTTAATGAAAATATTTTAAAACGAATCTAATGTTGTTGACCCCACTGCTTTGGGCAACGTATATTTGGGGTGCCCTCTAATTTGCAAGATTTTATATTTATTAAATGCAAATTTTTATAAACGAAATAAGGAAGCCCGCTATAGTGATTGCTAAAGTAGAGTTCTACTTCCAGGATTCCTGAAAATTTACCTATAGTAAATAATCAAACTGTAGTTAATTTGTCTGACTTTGAGTTGAATGATAATCATATTAATACTTAAAAACTAAACAACAATTTTGCAGTTAGTAAAAATCCTGAGATTCCAAAAATAATTGCTCCTTTTGAAATAGCTTTTAAGTTTAGTGCTTTGATACTTCAATGTGTTTAGTGCTTTGTACACCTTAGAAGTTTTTTATTTGTTTAAGTTTTTAAACTCAACGTTTCGAGAATTTGAAAAATATAAAATTCGCAACGTTTGCAAAAGTATAAAATCTATTTAAGTGATTTCTGTTCATATAGTCTGTTCATTCCAATTCGGTGATCCTAAAATATAGGTCCCCAATCTCCGGCAGTCCATGAATTAATTAGGACATATGTATGCAACTGTTAAAATGTTCTCAAAGTTGACAATAAAGGCAATAAGTATAGCTCGGCAAATATGAAACACGGCATTGCTTCATCATGGCTTTGTTTCGTGATGTGTTTGTTCTCCGAACATAAAAATCTCACGGGACGTTAACCGATTTGTTCGTAAACCGAACAGTTCGTTACCGATCACCTATTGTATACGAAATTTAGCATTTTAAGTTCGTCATAGCCGGAGATTCGATGAACGGCAAATATTTAAACGCAAAACTTGTAATCTTGGGGTAGCAACATTTTTACATTCTATTATTCAGCGCATGAACCTAAAGTTGGAATTTTGTAATCGCTATTTCAATCAATTCCTGATACGCTAGAATTATATATTTATAAATAAACACAGTTTTCTTAATCGATGAAAATACTATATTTTAATAGATTTAGAGCTTAACATCGACGAGATTTCAGAGGGACAAAATGAACTCATAATAAATTTTAAAGCAAGATAATGAAACCTTACAGAGATTGAAACAGTGTAAAATCATTAAAATACATTGGTTGTAATGTAATCAAGATCTTCTAAGAGACTCTGTAAACGAAACGTATACGCTTCAATGCCGCTTTACAATAGAGAGGATATAGTAACATATTTGAATATCTTGTGTATAAGCCAATTTGACAAAAGGTATGCAATTTACTATTGTTTTTCCTCTGTGTTAAGTACAGGAATCATGTACTTCAACGTAAAAATTCGCTAATTACACAACTTTTTAGTCTTATTAAAAAATCTTTTGAGTTACCCTGTAAACGAACAGTAAATTCTACAATTCTGTTTCACAATAGGAAGCTAACATAGGTCGTTCGTAGTAACATATTTTAACATCATGCGCATACGTTCTGTTTGAAAAGAGTTAGACCATTTTATATTTTTTTTGCTTCATCTTAAGTATAGGAATAAATCACTTTAAAGTGGTGTACATAAAAAACAAATTAATATTTTTACACGAAATATTAAACATTTGAACTACTCATACAAACAACTCAAATGCTGCAAACCGCGTAAAAATCGGATAATTACACAACTCTTTAGCCCTATATCAAAAGATCTTTTGTGAGACCCTGTAAACGAACCTTAAATGTTACGATTTTTTATAATAGGAAGCTTACTTGGGTCGAGTGTAATAACATATCTTAATATCATGTGTATACGACCATTCCTAAAAGAGTTGGGTCATTTATTATATTTTTCGCTGCATGTTAAGTATAGGAATCAATAACTTTAAACTGATATAAATCAAAAACTAATTAATATTTTACATGAAACTTACAAAGGTCCGAACTACTCATAAAAACGATTCAAATAACGTAAACCGCGTAAAAATCCGATAATTACACATTGCTGTCAACAGTTTTTGGTCTGAACAACATTTAAAAAGTGCAAAAAACAGCACTTTTAAAATCGCAGTTTCTATGATCATCCCCACATCAAAAACTGGCAGCTTTCAATACTCTTATTTTCCGTGCACGTAAAATTAACAGTGAAATTAACTATATTAAAGCAGTCGTCATCGATCGTGGATTTAGATTGGATATCATTAACCGTATTTATTTAAACCTCCGACAATCACTGATTCGCTTCCAGCAAATAAAGAATTTAAAAATGTTATTGTCTTACCTTATTTTCATAAAATCAGAACAAAAATTTCTCGTATTCTAAATAGGTTTCATTTCAAAGTTGTTTTCTTTCCAACCAATAAAGTTTCTTTCTCCAGTCTTAAACATCAAATTAGCGATCATAATACTTGGGGCATTTATAGAATTTTTTGTGAGTGCGGCCTCTCATTGGGCAGACTCTTAGAATTAGACTGAAAGAATACCAAAATTATGTTAGAAAGCAGGAATATGAGAAATCTACAATAGCTAAACATTGTTAGAATTCCAACCCCCAGTTTAATTATCCAGAGGCTAAACTTTTCCAAAAATGTAATTCAGTTATGGATATAGACTTTTACGAGGCTTACTTTATTCATAAACATACTTTTGTGAATGTTATAGCCAGCGCCCCTTTTCTTTCGCACGTGTGGAGGAATCCTGCGTAATGACTCCTTTTGTCTGTTTCGGTTAATTACGTCATTTCTCTTGCTTTGGCATTTTCAAATCAAGCCGAGGGGTTCTTTGAACCCATTTAATTATTTTTTTTTCACTGAAGAAGGGGGATCCAAGAATCCTCGAAACGGATGTATATAATTTTATGTGCCATTTTTTCATATTTGTGCGTTATAACGTTGTTAATGGTTTTAGTTTATGAATCAAGATAAAGTTAGTAACACAAATCTTATTAATTACAAACTTCTAATCAACACTACTAAGAAAAATCTAATAAGAATATTTTTATTGAAATATTCTATGCAATATCTCGTTTCATTTAGTTCCAATATAAACAATATACACGAGAATAAAAAAAGATACGTTTTTTGATTTTATAAGGAAAGACCATAAGATTCCAGTATATTAGGGAAATCGGCATTTTAATGAAATAACATGGAAATTTTTATACACTAAAGTTCTATATTTCAGAAACACACGTAACTATTTTACTGTTTATTACCTGTAGTATTTGAACTTTATGCCCAAGAAAATTGACTTTCTCTGTTTTTAGCCACGTGGTTAGTTTCTTTGATTGCTTTTACCTTTGAGATTGAAACCTCTAATTTTCCTTTTACGAAATCTTTTGAAAGAAAAAGTTACAAAATAAGGAATCACGTTTCAACCAGATACAACAAATACATCTTCCGATAACTATAATTACTTTAATTATTGCCTTTTTCTCTAAAAAAAAATGGTAGTTTCCAAACTTTTATTTGATTACAGGTAATTTTTGTTTTACTAGGCAATTAAAGTATATTTAGAGTTATGATTTTGACTTTTCCGTATACCGACATTTTCTCCAGTCTTTAAACAGCTAATAGTTTGGAAAAAAAAATCTATTTTTCTATTTTTTTTTGCTTGTATGAAACAGGCACCATGTTTAAAAAGTACAAAATAATCCTAAGGGAACAGATGAGTCACGTCAGAGGAAATGAACCCTCTAATTTCCTTTTTCCAAAAGCATTTCCAAACAGGCTTTTTATACATGTATTAAAAGTTTCAAAAGTTCGCTGTATTTGAAATTATTTAACATATTGATTTTTTTACTATAACTTGTGAATAAAATATAAGTGAAGGGCTCGTGCATAAAACATGGTAACTAACATTATTTTAACTTTTAAAAGTTCACTGTATTGGCATATAAATTTTTGATTATATCTTGTGAATAAAAATATAATATTTTAAAACATGGGTAACTGACAATATTTTAATCTTTTATGATTTTCATGTAAAATTATTCAAATGTATCTGAAACCTTTTTTAAAGTACAAGGTGCATTTGCTGGTTATTAGATGACACCATAATTAAAGTTTTAGATGTATGTAAAAATCATTTGCTATTAAAATTCAATAATTCTGATAGCAGAAAATCTTGCATACAGTTAAATCCTACGATAGTCTCACCAGAAAACTTACAAGCTAATGTTAAACCTATGGGAGCGTTCTTTTCAAATTTGTCATTTGCATTTCAATATTTTTAAATATTTTTTTGCATAGGGTAACTGGGGTCTCTTAATACTTTGTTTGATTTTGGTTCAGTTTTTTTATCAGGATACTTTCCCTTTCCGAACCGGTTCCAAAAGTGAAGGTTGCCTCATATAAAAAAAGTTGCAACCAAAATATAAAAAAAAGTACCGACGTACAAATTTAATCGTATTTAGACCTCAGGTATACTATGCAAAAAAGAATTTCAAAATATTAAAATGGAAGCAAAAAATTTGTAAAGAACGTTTTCATAGGTTTAACATTAAAATGAGCGTGTCTTCGCGTGACTAGTACAAACAGACAATTGTAACATCCAGCAATTTTAGTGGAATCAGTCGTGTTTTCGAGTTGGGAATTTTGTTAAATTGAATCTGTAAAAACTTTCATTTGACTTGTTACCTTAATTTAAACCCGAGGCATTCAATTATTATATTTTAGTTTAGTTTTAGTTTAAAAATTTACATTTTAGATACTCACTTGCATTTATGTGTGACTTGTGTTATTTCTTTATCGGTTGATGACCATGCGGTTATAAAATAAAAGTTGGTATCGTAGAAATCTCATTTAACCCCTGCACGACAAGCGCGCTCTACAGAATTTTTTTTTTAATTTTTTTTCGACAGTTTTTAAAAATAGAAATTTTTGCCTAATTGAATTGTAGAAAAGCTTCGATTATTTAAAGCAAATTTTTTAATTAAAATTACTGGTAGAAATAATAAAGAATTCTCAGCACTTTATGCATCACGTTTACTTGACGTACTTCGCGAATGCACCATTGCATGAGTTGTATTTATGAGACCCAAGCATGTCTTTTTCATTATTTCGGTAGCACCTACTTATTTCCCATGTACTTGCCTAACTATATCTGAAATATGCAAGACCCAATTCATCTACTAATATGAGTTTTCATTGATTTTTTTTTGTTTGTTTTAGAATTTAGACAAATATCCAGTACTGAACTTTTGTTTAATGTTTCTACATGGTCACAAAAGGATTTGATGTTGGAAATAAATAACAACAAAATGTAATATTTTTTTGTGCTATCAGTATCGTATATCAGTTTCAAATATAGAAAGACAATGAACTTTTAAATTAAAAAATATGTTAGTGGTATATATATTGTATATATATTATATATATATATATATACCAATTGCAATATACCTGTATATACAGGCGTCCCTTCTTGTCGCTGATCAATAGCAAATTCTTCATTTCAGAGATAGAGTTCCAAATGTAAGAATATTTAAAATGTTATTTTTCATCATATTAAAATCCATTTACATCAAAACTGTTGTTTCAAAATTTATTTTTTTCTACCATTCATATTCTCTTCCTATTGCTACTTATAGATATAAAAACTTTCTACATGCTCTAGCAAGCAAACCAATAAAATTTCCTTTTTTCTACGATCAAAACTTACCGAGATATGATAATTTTGGTATTTTACAAGTTTTCAGAGCTTTGTAACAGTAAAAACAGAAAAAAGCGCTTTTAGTTCCATTCATGAAGCGTTTCCAATAGAACAGCTTAACTTGTATTGTTTTATTTGTTAGTGCAATGAGAAAGTTTTTCCAAATATAGGTTATAGGATCCAGGGTCCGTATAAGAATTTATGTTCATAACTTAAAAAAAATAACTATTTCGACATAAATGGCTTTTGATATGATGAAGAATAACATTGTATCCTTTTTTGCAATTGGAATTACATCACTATAACTAACGGTTTAGGAATTATCTGTTGGTCAACGATAAGGAAGGGCACCCTGTAGTTTACACATGAGCAATTTTGATATTTGCCCCCATTGGTTGGCAGGTTAAACTACGATAAAAGCCAAGAAATGTTTAATAAAACCTTTAATGTATATTTTTAAGTACATGCAAAGATACCAATACGGCAGCTAAACTAAGTCATTGTAAGGCAGAGTTGTTATTATATAACGTCAGGTGCTCAAATCGCTCTAGTTGGTATTCTATTGAGCGAATTGCAAAAGCATTTGGTGTACGTGCAGAGTAAAGCATCCTGTTTTGAATTTTACTGAAAATCGCTAGTACCAATAGGGGCGTTTTGGCACTGGAAGAGAATTATTTGAGAAAAATGATTGCGTAACTCTCCAACAAAAAATGTCTTCACATTAAATGATAACGTTTATTGTTCAAAAGCTGTCCACCCGGCGTTGCCCGGTCCCTTCAAAAAGTAATACGAAACGCGAAATCACTCTAAAACTCGCTGCACGAAACCGTTCCTCTGATAACCTTTCCTCTTCCGGAAATTCAATAAGAGAGATGGACCCTGAAACGGAAGTAAATTCAATACCACCTCTTCAAATGTCTGGGTCATTTGATTCAAAACGGGTAAGTTTTTGGTCAAAATTAAAAAAAAAAACTTAACGTCGTATTTTCACAAAATTTGCATTTTCGGAATAAGAAAAATAAACTACGTACAGACTGTGAGTTTCGAATCAATACCTTCAATACTTTTCTTAATACTCGAGGATGAGTAAAAATGAGAATATTTCGTTGTCTGGGATAATCAAATCGGTAACTTTCTTTTGCGGTTTAAATAAAAATATCCATCGTCGGCGCACGCGCAAGAAAATCATTTAGTTCCACCGCCAGAGTTGCATTCTGTTCTAAACAAATTTTCTACACGTCTCCCCGCTGCCTACTCTACCGTGTATAGCAGACGCAAAATCTTTTAGTTCCAGTTTCCACCACCAGGTGGAGCATTGTGTTATAAATAAACTTCTTTCCGAGCGAAACTTCGGCACTCGTTCACGCTGCTTACAGCACCATGTAGAAGACACGCGCGGAAAATCTGTTAGTTCCACTTTCCACCGCCAGGCGTAGCAAATCTATGTCTTAATTGTTCATGTTAATTTGAATGAACCAATTCCCGTTGAAATCGGCCCATAGAACCCCCAAAAAATAAAGCAGCCCCAAGGAGATTACTATTCATATATAGTGGTAACCAAGGGCTAAAAAACGATACCGAAGTTTATTTAATACCTGGGAGACCTCGGAAGAATGTTAGAAAAGATTTCGTTTGAATCGGACCAAGATTAAATGCAAAATCTTATAGTTACATTTTTCACGACAAGGGGCGCACTCTATTTTAAACTATCCTCTTTCTGAACGAAACTCCGACACGTGTCCCTGTGGCCTACGACACCGTATAGCAGGCGTGATACGTACGCGCTGCAAATCCTTTAGTTCCACTTTCTACCGCCAGGGGGCGAAAACTCTCTATCTTAATTAGTTATCTATGTCTTAATTAGTGTTAAGTTGAATGAACTAATTCTCGTATAAATTGGGCCCATAGAACCCGAGAAAAGCTCCCTGGTGATTAATGTTCAGAAATAGTAACAAAGGGCTGAAAAAGTGATACCGAGGTTTATCTAGTACCTGGGGGACCTGAGAAGAATGTTAGAAAATATTTCGTTTGAATAGAACTAATAATAAAAAAGTTCTTATTTTGGAGGAAGGGGGGTAGGAGAGGGTTTCGATCAGAGAATTAACGCGATATTTAAATTACAACCCGACACTCCTCTCCCTCCCGCAGAATTAAACCAATGACCTTTAAAAATTAAGAATTACCATTAACTTTTGTAACAGAAACAAAATGACCATTTTGTTTGTTTTGACATACGAATACAGTAAGTTATCGTTGCGAATTTCTGAAATCAAATACTTAAATGACGTCACGTACATGAAAAAACTCTAAAAATTGCATAAAGCAAATCGTGAAAAATTCACAATTCGCTGTTTGAATTGCTATCAGCTGATGACCTTTTCATCTGCCAATCTCAATTGCCCGGTTGGCTTCCAGCTGTTCCTACAATTCTCTCAGCTACCAATCACAACTGCCCTCTAACGGTGTTTGATTTCAAATGGGCGATTTTTGACGTCATTTGAAACAAAAAGCACTGCAAAACATGAAAATACTCATAAAAAAATAAAATAAAGTAATCCAAATCGGGATAATTAATAACACACCTTTTCCTTTTTAAATCATGATTTTTTATCGTACAAGTAAAAAACTCAGCAAAAACCTTAAAAAAATCTTCAAAAAAACAGCAGGTATTTTGGATTTTAAAAAATCTATCTTCATTGCATTTTTTTGTCCGAAATACCTGCAGTTTTCCCTAAAGCATAAAACCTGTATCTACATTGCAAGTTTTCCTGTAAAATAGCTCCAGTTTTCGTGATTTTTTTTTGTTTAGAAGCTCCGCAAGCTTAAATAGTTCTGAAAATCATAGTAATAAATAATAAATTTGCACAATTTTACTAACTATACATAAAACTAAAATACCTTCGCTTCTTGATTGATTAGTCCACAAATAAACGGTTGGCGTTTGTAATTTAAGTGAAATTTCAAGTTGGATGCCGGAGGTGAGCCACGTGTTGAGCATAGTAAACGTCTTGTTTCTACTGTTGCATTGATCTCCCGGCAGGCACTTAGGAGCCTTCCGCTGTTCGGAGTTTCCATAGATTTGCGCATGTGTTTCCTCTGCTAATTAGTGATAATCTAATTAATAATTATTTAGTATCACATGTCGTAGGGATACTTGTAGTCCCCGGAATCCTAAATATACGTCACAAGTATAAAATCCAAATATTTCCGCTTCATTTGTAATCCCAAATGGAGTTCCTAAATGCGCGTCCTACAAGGACGGAGGCTGAATTAGAATGATTCAGTAATCCAAACATTTTTAAAGCTGACAACATTCTACTTTAGAATTTCTCCTGCCGCTGACCATAAGATTGGGAGTTTACAGAAATGCTTTCAGACAACCTGGAAAATCATAATACATGATTTGAAGTGCACGGCTCTACAAGCTAAACTATTCGGAATATTTTAAAAAGGTTTGCTATTTATGCTGTTTAGAACATGCGAAAACAGGTTCTGCAATAAAAAAATATTTTGTTTCCGACAAATGGCGCTGTGTATCATTAAAATAAATAAAAGAAAACATAAAGAGAAATAGATAATTATCTGCCAGATAAATTTTAAAATGTTTTTATCACGAATTTCACATAATTCTAGCTTAAGATTTTAGCCATGAAGAGACTTAAATGTAAACAAAAAAAAAACGCTCTCTGTTAATAAAGTCTTATCAAAAGGGAATAATTACGAAAGAATATCCTCGTCTAAGACGATACAAACTTAAAATGAGTTATTCATCTATCGGTAAAAATCCAAAGTAATCATTTTTATTACCTAACTCTTTTCCGCATACTTTAAAAAGTAGAAATACCGTAGAGCCCTTTAAACACACGCACTTTAATTATGGAAAAAAATATTTTTTATGAGATTGTAAATTTCAATTAAATAAATTAATATGAATTATGCGTTTTTCATTATTTTTTTTTAAAAGTAGAAGTAGTTTTAATTTCAGTAGTCCGTCCAATACCTCTAATCTCAAAAGCTTTATTTTAAAAATAACCAGGTTCGGCCCCCTAGAAATAGAGACATGGTAAATTGACCCCTGTTTTTCTCCATCCACACCTCAACGTTTCTCTGTCTGCAGTAACTTTTTAAAATCTAGGTTAGATACCATAACCTGCTATAATGAAACTCTGTGAAACCTTTTAAAAAGCCTTCATATTTTCTTCGTGTAAAATAATTTTCATTTTACTTCAAAATATCTGAAGTGATCTTAAAAAATCTGGTAACTCACTGAAAGTGATTTGGATGACATAAACCTGCTCAAATAAATCTGTATGAGTTTTTAAACGGTATAAGGTCCCTGTTATGGTCATGTTCCTGATATGTTCATCCCCCTATTATACATAAGCTAGCCAAAAAATTCGCCAAATGGCATAAGCATACCATGAAGGGGCCTCCTAGTGTGTCATCTGATCACTTGCCATTCATCTAAGTTGTTGAATTTGTCGCTAATTTCCTATTTTATGTTTTTGCTGTAATCGCTTCTTGTTTTTATCTGATAAGTCTCCCTTTTTTTATGCGCGTTCTTAAATGATGAATCTGCTTATCTCTCGATTGAAATATATTTTTTTATGAATATCATCATACTCTGTTCTGTTTCGAATGCTATAGCTTCTGTTGTTGCTGTCGTTGATGGTGTATATTTTACGAGTTGTTCAAAACATTTTTTAAAAAGCTGACCTGCTCCTGATATGGTCATCTAAGTGGCCATATCAAGTGCACCACGCAAACATAGGATAAAGACATTTTTATTTGTTCCAATTGCGATAATTTATTTTTTTAACAATTTTTTAACTTTAAAAGCATTTCACTTTTTTTTTATAAATAAAACTTTAATTGTAATGTCAATTTTGTAAACAACTTCTATTCGTCTATGGTAATGCCAGGCTTACGCGCTGATTATGAACTACCCTTTCTCATAGCAACGATGGCTTTTATAAAATCCGCCGACTGCTCTGTCTCTTAATGACTAGAAATCCTACACGAGAGAGAGAATGAACACTGACGAAATGTCCACCATTTTTTTTCTGCACCATTTCTTTTCCACCAAAGTCTAACACTTTTTCTTCTATTTAGGGATCCGTGGGTCAAAAGTTTCTTTTCATTATTTATAGGCATATTTTTAATGATTCTTTTTTCCTGAAATGTATCTTTCTATAAAAATTTAATTTTCGGATAAAAAATGAAAATTTTGAAATTTCTTTACAATTATTTTTAATTATTTTTAATTTTAAACTTATGAATTTTTTTATATCACTCATAAACCACAAGCTCGATTTTATTGCTTTTTAGGTGCGTTCGTAATTATATAAATACGTAGCACCTATTGTCTTCATCCGGTCCGTCCGTCTGTCTGTCCGTCCGTCCGTCTGTCTGTCTGTCTGTCCGTCCGTCCGTCCGTCTGTCTGTCCGTCCATCCGCATATAACAACGCAAAAACTGCCCAACCGAATTGTTTGAAATTAAAGATATATTATCTTTGCAGAATTTTGTCGAGACATTTTAAATTTTATGAAAATCGAATCAAAACTTTAGAAAATATTAATAAAAATATTTATTAAGAAATTTGAATTTTTTTTTTTTAATCTGTGCTTTTTTGTAGGCGCTTCCGAGGTTTAATTTTCAAGCGACTGAGATACTTATTTTATTACAGAAATTAATCTGCAGACGATATAATTCATTTCACAGAATTAAAAATCTTCAAGATCTGAATATTTATATAACTAGCTATAGTACGAACGCACCTCGTTTGTCACGTTTGACGTACAATTTCCAATTTGTTTACTATTATGTGCAGAAAAGGTTTCTTGTTAATTTATCTTCAGGATTTATAAAAAATATTACTTACAAATTTATAATAAATTTTAAAGTAAAAAAAAAGATGATTTTTGAGAGTGATTTTTACTTCCAGGGATATAATTTTAAAAAATTCACATGAAATTAAAAATCCTGAAGACCAGTTTGTTAAAAACATAATATAAGAACTCTGTACAAAATTTCATACACATATATTGTACGAAAGTTCAGATATATCTTTTTAAACATAACAAATGATGAAAATATCTATTCTCAGAAAAATGGACTTAAAGTTTCAGTTACGGGCTGGGAAAGTATCATAATACAACACAAAAATTGTTATATCCGCTGATGAAATCAGCGTAGAAAATCGCAGTTTGTTTTATACAATTTATTTAGCTTTGTAGTATTTTATTAGCAAAATAATAAATACAAAAAAAAAACAAGAAATGCGATTTTTTTGAGAATTTTGACACTCGAACAAAAGCATACACCTCCCTCCCCCTTAAGAGCATACAAAAATTCGTTTTAAATGTCCTCAGAGAGTTATGAACTTATTTTTCCTTTAGTGAATAAGTATTCTTATAAAATACATTTTATAAGAATACTTATTCACTAAAGTTAAAGGTCACTTATATTTATGTTCTGCATGACTTATATTTGATGCTTACAAATATGTCATTACGACACAATTAATGATAGTTTACGATAGTTTAAATAAATATATAATATGCGTTACTAAGAATGTAATGAACTACAATCTAAGCGATAAAACATAAACCTTCACCGTTATACCCATTCAAATTATCCCTTTGGTGATTTTTCATATATTTTTTTGTATGTTAAATTTCTGTAAAATTTCAGAAAGTCCTCTGATACTTAAAACGGTACTTTATGACACTCAGTATAACTAATAAACGATAGATGATCAGTTTTATATAAATATAGTCGTAATTTTTGGTAACAAGATGTTTTTGTAACTCATTATTCATGAAAATCATGTTCATAAAAAAACGCATTTAATATTTTTATTGCTAAAAATCTATTAGAAGTATTCACACGAAGTTCATAAAATCTCCAGATTTCTATGTTGTATGTATCTTAATCTCAATATTAGAAGATATATTGTCTTCATTTATTTTACTTAAATACGCATTTTCTCGTTGATACAAACTTCCAGTTTGGGATCTAAAACAAAATCAACCATAACTACACGTCCAAGGATCGTACGATGAAAAGAAAAATAGTTTTGGGCAGCTAATTATATAGTCTTTAAAATAAAACAATTCTGTGGCATTAATTAAAATTTGGCTTTTAAACGTAGAACACATTATAAGAATATATCTTTATTAACAATTTTTCAGGAAGGAAATGCACTAATAAAATGTAACTCTAAAATTCTAATATTACAATATAATATTATAATATAAAATTATAATATTTTATACTAAAATTGGAAAGATTTGCAGAAAATCTTTGAGATTATCCAAAATCTCATTATGTAGTTAATT
The DNA here is from genome assembly GCA_963931845.1 of Maratus michaelseni. Taxonomy (NCBI): domain Eukaryota; kingdom Metazoa; phylum Arthropoda; class Arachnida; order Araneae; family Salticidae; genus Maratus; species Maratus michaelseni. The sequence continues at coordinate 8,558,019 of OZ007586.1, forward strand.
TTTGGTTTTTCTTTTTAATTCTTAAAAAACTGTTAAATTATGTAAATAGAAATCTGAACAAAAGTAGGCTTAAACAAAGCATTTATTTTATGACCCTGTTTTCTTTTCTTTTTTTTTAACATTAGAAAAGTAAAAAATATTTTCAAAATAACGTTCGAAATAAAAGCTGATGTCTAATGTAAGTAGATGAAAAGTCATTAACTTGGTTTTCCGTTATTATGCTTTCTTTTATTTGAAGATTGTCTTCAAAAGAGGTTAATGTATTCGATTCAATAACTTTCAAGTATGAAGCAATAAATTCAATTTTTAAAATTAGCACTTTTCATTAAAAATATTATTATTGGTTGTATGCGTACAATAGAATTGTACTATAATTGGAATTAATTTGTCTCGGTCATTTAAAAAGTTAAGGTGTTTTAAGTAGTTTTTCTGAAAACTAATTTCTAACAATTTAATGTATATCTTAGCGTATAACGCGAATATACTATTTGAACTTCTACTTTTACATATATTCGCCGTATTATGCGCATCTCCTTCTTTATAAAGAAACCTTCTCGAGTTATGTAGCATAAAATACAATAAAGAACATAAAAATATTAATAACTAGAAAGAAAAATTGACGAAAAGTAAGATCATACGATACTTTGCAAGTTTATCTGTCTACCGGAATGTACACAATGTCTTTGGAATCATACACAGATTTACTCAATTGATCACGTCTACTTTTTTGATAATTACTGTATAAACATCAATTGTTATGTGTATAATTTCAAAATTTTTAATCATTAAATTTTATTCTCGGCGTATAACGCGCACCTGTAAAATTTGATTAATTGTCTTGTTATAAAACTCCTCATTTTACGCCGGAATATATGTCTTGGTATATTTTGTGTATCACAATTTAGCGGCTCTATCCCTTTCTAAATAACAAAGGTAGACCCTTTTTATTTACAGAACAACTTTAAAAAGGAAACTTGTATAAAATATGTGCATACTTTTAGACCGGGAGGCGGCAACACAGACAATCACCTCATCGAGTTCACGGCTGAAATTCCGGAATTAGTTAAAACTCGATTCGCATATTAAAACGCAATCGGTCTGTCAAGTCATATCTTGGTGGAAAACACGTGAAAACCCGATTTTAGTGGTTGACTCGTAGGTTTACCATTGTGTTTTCCTGCACCCAAAATTATGATAGCATGGAAAACTGGGTGCAGGAAAACACAATGGTAAACCTACGAGCCAACTGCTAAAATCGGGTTTTCGGGTGTTTTCCACCAAGATATAACTTGGCAGACCGATTGCGTTTTAATATGCGAATCGAGTTTTAACTAATTCTGGAATTTCAGCCGTGAACTCGATGAGGTGCTTGTCTGTGATGCCGCCTCCCGGTCTATATGATAAATACATTTTAAAAAGCATTTCCGAAACATTATTAGTTTATATGAGCTAACAGGTATTTGTAAATTTTTGTAATCAATTACAAAAATATACCTCGAAACATTTAAAAAAACCAATTGTTTGCCACATGTTGGTTTTGGAAATTTATAATTGAATGAATATGAATAGCAAAATGTATATATCTTCAAATATACACATTCCATCCGAAGAATGTTTATATTTGAACCAAAGAATGCGTATATAAATATATTCTATTCAAAGGGATAGAGTATGTATAGATATGGAATTCTAATGGAATATGATTTCCTTTATAATGTTAATGTTTTTACGGAAACAAAAGTATTTGATAGATAATTACCAAAATGAAATGATCATCAGAACCTTAAGTTGTTATAAACAGAGACAATTTTTCGGTGAAGTACGCGAACTGATGTGAAATTGAAATTGAAAAATCTCTAAATAGAATAAACACGAAAAAACATTTATTTAACTACGGTTAGAGGGAATAGTAGTTTACAAGCGCTGTGGTAGTCTTTCACGCAGCAGAACTAAATGGACTACTACAAACATAGACGCTGTAATTAAACTTATAATTAACGTTTAACCATTGGAAACTCGTGACTTGCTTCTTGGGGCGCTGAATAAATGGCTGCAACGTTTACTATGTTTTTATTTTGTTACCACTGTATTTTATTTATGAAAAAAAAACTATTTCCTCATTTAATGATAGAAATTCTGCAGTTAAATAAGGCGAATGTTGCTATTAAAAATAGTGATGACAAAAAAGGGTAAAAGTTTGAATCATGCATGAAATATTCAGCTACAAGCCGTCGCTGTGTTTGACTAGCAACATAACACTATGAAATTAGCGTGTACTTTTAACAATGAATTTCTTAAATGAACAACCACAAACCTCAATTTATTCCTCACAGTGGTGGTGATGTAGTTGGCCTACAGTTTGCAAGACAACCAGGCATGTTACGTTAAGCTGTAACGGTACAACTTTTGACACAATTTTGGCAAGATTCAATGAATAACCTTAAACGCAGCTTTTGAGACATAGAAGACATTGGAAGAAGGCAAACGACGGAACTCTTAATGGAAGTTGTTATGTAACAAAAAAATAAATTGAAGAAAATTGAAGTGAAAGCTGTAAATTTTATTGATTTATTGTCTATTTGGTAGCATGTGTCGAATATTTTCACAGGTGGTAAAACGGACTAAAATTACATTTTTAACTATTAAAACTTATTGATATATAAATTATAAAATATTAATAAATGGCTCAAATTTTCAAGACTAATTAGAATATTAATAATTTAACTTTATCATGTCATGTGAAATGTCTTTCTTATAAGGTTCATTAACCTAAAGTCAATCCCGGAGGCTTATGTTAACCCTAACTTAAATACCCCGGACAGAAGCCACCCTCTTGCGCTCCCAACTTCTCTTTCGTCTTTTATCAGAATTCTGTTTGTTTGTTCTTTATTCTAATACCTCTTGAATTTTATTCCTTATTTTGTATACACCCTGTGAAATAACCGGATTAAGACAATTTAGTTTATAATACCCTTTTTATCATCGTGTTGCTTATTTGCAACATAACCAAAAGTCAACGTTACTTATACAGTGGGTTTTAAAAAAAGATTTTATTGATTGCTGCTATCTTCCAATAGAGCAGTTAATAGAAATTGTTCATAGAAATCTCAACAGATGGCGATATCGAGTTAATTTTTCATTACAAAGCTTTAGTTACCATTTGAAAAGTTTCACGTCGTTATTGCTAAAATGAACTTCGTAAATTTCGTAAAATTAAAAAGTTGGAGATGTCCAAAAAGCGTTTTGTGACAAAGGTAAGTTTGTATACTGTACAATTTTGTATTAGAAATTTGACAATATTTATGAGAAATATGTAATGACATGAAAAAAGCACCTTTTGTCAATATTTTATAATTTTCATGTTCTAAATTTTTTAACTTATTTTTTACATGCTTAAAATGATGATTTCTAATATGTGACTAAATAATTGTGAGTTCTTGAGTTACAAAGAGTTAATGTAAACCAAAAATAAAGTGCAGAAACAAATAGCCCTTTCTATGCATCTGTGTATGGCAGACTTTAATTGCACGTGTTATTAACATTTTAAAGTTATCTATACTTAATATTATAAAGGAGTAAAGATTGTTTGTTTGTAGGGGGTAATCTCTGGAACTACCTGACCGATTTCAAAAGTGATGGTGGCAAATTGATGGTGACAACCCCTGCTCCAACATAGGCTATATTTTATGTCGGTGCCACTAACCCCAGGGGGTGCAGGAGCAAAAAACGTTCTAAAATTGCGATTTTTTAGCTATCAAACTGGCTATCAAGCCCTGAGAGCTTGCCAGCCGGTTCTGTATGTATGTATGTACGTACGTAATGCGATAACTCTTCATAGAAATATCCGTTTTCCTTCAAATTTTGTTTATAGGTTCACTGTGTTAAGGCGCTTACCTGATTAGTTTTCGGGATTGATTGGTTAAGTATAAAGGGGGGGAACGGGGGGATAATCCCCCCCTTAATTTATATAAATGGGTTTTTCATGCAGAATTATTCCGTTTTCCTTCAAATTTTGTTTATAGGTTCACTGAGTTAAGGCGCTTCCCTGATTAGTTTTCGGGATTGATTAGTTAAGTATAAAGGGGGGGGGGATCGCGCGGCTAATCCCACCCTTAATTTATATGAATGGGTTTTTCATGCAGAATTATTCCGTTTTCCTTCAAATTTTGTTTATAGGTTCATTGGGTTAAGACGCTTCCCTGATTACTTTTCGGGATTGATTGGTTAAGTATAAAAGAGGGAACGGGGGGCTAATCCCTCCTTAATTTATATAAATGGGTTTTTCAAACAGAATTATTCCGTTTTCCTTCAAATTTTGTTTATAGGTTCACTGTGTTAAGGCGCTTCCCTGATTAGTTTTTCGGGATTGATTGGTTAAGTATAAAGGGGTGAACGGGGGGGGGCTAATCCCCCCCTTAATTTATATAAATGGGTTTTTCATGCAGAATTATCCCATTTCCTTCAAATTTTGGTTAAAGATTCACTGTGTTAAGACGCTTCCCTAATTAGTTTTCGGGATTGATTGGTTAATTATAAAGGGGGGAACGGGGGGATAATCCCCCCCTTATTTTATATAAATGGGTTTTTCATGCAGAATTATTCCGTTTTCCTTCAAATTTTGTTTATAGGTTCACTGTGTTAAGGCGCTTCCGTGATTAGTTTTCGGGATTGATTTGTTAAGTATAAAGGGGGGGGGGAACGGGGGGATAATCCCCCCTTAATTTATATAAATGGGTTTTTCATGCAGAATTATCCCATTTCCTTCAAATTTTGTTTATAGGTTCACTGTGTTAAGGCGTTTCCCTGATTAGTTTTCGGGATTGATTGGTTAAGTATAAAGGAGGGAACGAGGGGCATATCCCCCCTTATTTTATATAAATGGGTTTTTCATGCAGAATTATTCCGTTTTCCTTCAAATTTTGTTTATAGGTTCACTGTGTTAAGGCGCTTCCCTGATTAGTTTTCGGAATTGATTGGTTAAGTATAAAGGGGGGGAACGGGGGGATAATCCCCCTTAATTTATATAAATGGGTTTTTCATGCAGAATTATTCTATTTGCTTCAAAATTTGTTTATTGGTTCATTGGGTTAAGACGCTTCCCTGATTAGTTTTCGGGATTGATTGATTAAGTATAAAGGGGGGGAACGGGGGGCTAATACCCCCCTTAATTTCCAGAAATGGGTTTTTCATGCAGAATTATCCCATTTCCTTCAAATTTTACTTATAGGTTCACTGTGTTAAGGCGCATCCCTGATTAGTTTTCGGGATTGATTGGGTAAGTATAAAGGGGGGAACGGAGGGCTAATACCCCCTTATTTTATATAAATGGGTTTTTCATGTAGAATTATTCCGTATTCCTTCAATTTTGTTTATAGGTTCACTGTGTTAAGGCGCTTCCCTGATTAGATTTTCGGGATTGATTGGTTAAGTTTAAAGGGGGGAACGGGGAGATAATCCCCCCTTAATTTATATAAATGGGTTTTTCATGCAGAATTATTCTATTTGCTTCAAAATTTGTTTATAGGTTCATTGGGTTAAGACGCTTCCCTGATTAGTTTTCGGGATTGATTGGTTAAGTATAAAGGGGGGGGGAACGGAGGGGGCTAATCCCGCCTTAATTTATATAAATGGGTTTTTCATGCAGAATTATCCGATTTTCTTCAAGTTTTGTATATATATTCATTGTAATTAGAGATTTACCTGATTAGTTTAAGGGGTTCATTAGTTAACTATGGGGGGAGGGGGTAACGGGGGGGATGACCCCCCCCCCTTAATATATTGTTTATTTCTTTATTTTTCGATGGGCTTATTTCAAATTCTTTGAAATAAGAGTATAATATACAATTTGTGTGAATAGCCTGTGAACTCAATGCCCTCAGTTTAACTGGGCAGTTTTATTTTTATTTTTTATACTGAAGGAGCTAGAAATTTGAAATTTGTCATTGTAGTTACTTATAAGATGTAAATGCTCTCTAAGAACAAAATAAAAAAGAAATTGAAATTTAAAAGGGTGAAATGAGCGAAAAGCGTTCTAAAAACAGTCTAAATTACAATTTCTATGAAATCTCTGGAACTACAGAACCGATTTCAAAAGTAATGGTGGCAAATTGATGGGGACAATCCCTACTCCAACATAGGCTATATTTTATGTCGGTGCCACTAACATCAATGGGGTGCAGGATCGAAAAATGTTCGAAAATTGCGACTTTTTTATACTGAAGGGGCAAGAAATTTGAAATTTAGCGTTGTAGTTACTTATAAGATGTAAATGCTCTCTAAGAATAAATTTAAAAAAAATCGAAATTTAAATGGGTGAAATGAGCGAAAAGCGTTCTGAAGTCATTCTAAATTACAATTTCTGTGGAATCTCTGGAACCACGGAACCGATTTCAAAAGTGATGTTGGCAAATTGGTGGTGAAAATCCCTGCTCCAACAGCCTCTTTAATAAAAAACTATGCGTTGCTGACGACTGGGTTTTTCGCTAATTGTTGCACCAGATTAATCTCGGAAAATGAAACATTTGAAGTTACTGAAAAAAATGATAACTCAAAAAGTATTTGTCAGAAAATTGTTACACAAACTGCGTTTGAAAGGTAAAAAATTGTATTTTTCTTGATATAAATTTCAAATCTAATGATTATGCCGTTTTTCAAATATTGAATTTCAAAAATTACCAAATTTTCCAATGGAGTACCATAGCGAAACCTTCATGCGTAAAAAAGATAATAAGGGCGACGTGTCCTGACGTGTATATTGGCTATAGCACGAGTCACAAATTATAGTAGCCTTATTATTCTGTTAAAATATAAAAGTTATTTATGAAATGTCAATATTTTGTGTGATTAAAGGTTCGTTAAAAGAAATTGACCAGCGTAGCGGGCGTAGCTTTCTAGTTGCTTATAAATGATGTGAATTGGTGGGATGAAATAATTTTATTCTATCGCTACGGCTCTAGAAGAAAGAATCACCCGTGAGTATTCTATTTCCATAGCAAGGACAGCGACAAATGAACTTTAATCCTTCTGTCAAAATGCCAATCGCAGATTCCAGGTGATAAAAAATACGACAGAAAAAGTAATAAATTGCATTATGCATTTATGTATTACAAAATTGCAATACGTGACAATATTTATGCATTGATGTGTACATAGAAAAGTTTTATTATATCCATATCTGTCTTTCTATTTAAGATATTTATCTTTTATTGCCATAAGTTACTTTAACAAATATTTGGATAAACTTAAAATGGAGAAATTTCATTTTTTCAAGCATCTCATCTATAACTTCTTTAAAGAAATATTGATAAAAATTCTATTACAACATTTTCCAATTCTATGAAGAGTCGTAATACTTAAAATAAAGTTTGAAAATAGTTTCTTTTAAAATCCAACGCTCTTTCTCAAATCAGTTGCTCAACACAAAGGTTTTTAAAGTAAGAAGAAATATTCTTCGTATTTAACTTCTAAACAGATAAAACTTTCTAAAAGAAACGAATAAATGTGTACATTACTTATTGCTTTAGAAAATGCTGACAATGGATTTGAATAATTGTTCTTTACTTACAAAATTATATCTATCATAATAAAAATTATTCTGTAAATAATGCTAAATACATAAAATGTAGCATTTAATAATAGTGCGATTAAATTTTACAGAAAATGTTACTAAAGATACAATAGCTAAAATATAAAATTGTTGCAGCCATTGTTTCTAACTTTTAATTTTTCTTGAATCCTTTTTGAATTTATTTTAAATTTTTTGTTTTGTTTTCATATGTGCGTTACTCTAAAAATGAAATGTTACTTTTAAAACTAGTCGTTGTGGTCCACCGTAATACTTACCCATCATGGATATGCATAATATAAAATATGAAAATAAAACATGTGTAAACTATTTATAAAATGTATTGAAATTCGAATAAAATCGTGGATTGATGACGTCATAAACTTTAAATCGAGGCTAACGAAAAAGACAGGCTACCGCGATGCATTCCACTTATCTTTTCTTACAGACCGCCAGAGTGACGTGATGCTCTTTTCGTACACCTGTATTGGTGGATTCGAGCATCACGTGACTTCCGCGGTCTGTAAAAAAAGATATGCGTAAAGCACCGCGGTAGCCTTTCTCTTTCGTTAGCCTCGCTTTAAATACTCTATTACTAAATTGCGTAAAAGAAACTTCCTTATAACTCCAAAATTGACAATCACATTATTCAAGTGTGGCTGAGATTTTGAAACAATCTGATATTTGTTATGAAACTTACTGATATGTGTTATCCAGCTTCATGCGCCATCTTGTTTCAAAATTGCGGCCAGTTAAATTTTTAAAAATTTCAAAACGATGTATAAAACGTTATAAATTGAAAAAGGTGTTTCCATTAAGTGTTAGATCATGATACAAGGATTCCGGAGCATTTTTTGTTTTGGTTTTATCCTACAAAATGACCGAAGTATAGCTGTTTGAAATTCTAGGTTGGCCGATATTTTGAAATAATCTGATTTTTGTTGTGCTGTAACTCTCACGCTGAAATTCGCCTTCGAATTCAGTATTAACGAAACCGGCATTGAATACTCTATAAACGGGTTCCAACTATTTTATCTTCGGGTGTTTGAGTAAAATGAGTTGAATTTTTAAAAACATGAAATAGGGAAGCAACCGTTTCCTCCCTGATCTGTCGATAGCTCGGTTACTTTTGTTGGACTGTATTTAGGTAATAAAACTAATTAGATCACTTCGTACTCAATAAAAACTTAATTAAAACTTAACAAATTATATTTATTTACAATTAGAACAAAAGGGACAGGCAGCGGTTGGTGCACTGCGGTTATGTCTCAAGAATACATTTCAACTGGCGGGAATCCGCTCCGCGCATCCTCCAGTCTTGAGCGCTCAGCAGCGCCCCCTGGATAACAAAATGTTCTACGGAGGAAACACTCCCGGTACAGGCCGGAAGTACTTTTTTCTGATAATTTCAGCGGTTTTAAGTGCTTATTTTAATTACATGTCTGTTAAATTTGTGTTTTATTTATGCCATTTTATTGATTGCTTAATGAAGTTTTCATTTCGTTATTGAATATTAGCTGGAAACAAATGTTAAACTTTTTATATTGTCTAAAGTGCAACTGGATTAATATTTTGTAATCATCTGCAATCAATAGAAATAGATAGAAAAAAATCATGCTTGAAATTTAATTTAAATGCTATAATAAATCAGTCAATTAAGATACAGTTTTCAAACAAATTGCATTTGAAAGTAGATTTTTTCCCTTATATAATGGAATAAAAATTTAAAGTATGCGACACTTAGAAATTAAAAAATTGCAGTAGCAAAAATCGGCAAAACCAAAATTTCATCCTCAAGTGTTGCCATTCGCAAAATGACGTCAGCATTACGCACGGACATGTTTGACCTTTATAATATAGATACTATCAGTACTACATGCAGATAATAACAAGCGTAATTGTAAAGTCAATAGGAAATGGAAAATGGTGTTTAAGGTCTTTCAAACAATAAAATTATAATAGATTGCGTAGAGGGTAAGACAAAATTCTGTCCGAGGTTTGCTCCGGTTTCTTCCTATTCCATCTTTTAACAGCTTATTTATTATTTATCTGACATGACTAAGAGTCTGACATTATTAGATTGTAAGAAACAGCGGTTTTGATAATTTTATTACGTTGCACGTAAGTGATATACTGTTTAATAAAAATAATGTGTTAAAAAAACTTTTGGTTTAGCAGTAGAACCATAAGATGATAAAATCTTGTTCCAACAGTTATTCTCGTTATTTAGACAACGTTTACAGCCAATTCCAGCCAGAGCTTCAATATTTAGTGCCATCTGCCTTAGGGTTCAGTCCTAATGAAGATTGTGTTTTTTTTTAATTTGAATTAAGAGAATAATAGTCATAAAAAAATCCTAGACACTTACACAATATACAACTTTAATAAATGAAACTTTGGTGAAGTATACACACATTGCTAAATGATGTAATACTTTAAAAGATATAAAATTACATGAAAAACAAAAATCTACAGTTTCGACTTGCATCTGAAGCCATCATCAGGATCTAAAGTTAATAATTAGATGTTTCTGACTGAGAAATCCAAGACTCGAACGCTTGACCAACCAGCTTCAACTTAATTAAACTAAATACCAGACAGCTAATGTCATCTATTAACCTAAACTAATTCTAATTGCACCAAACAATTGAAATGGCAACCAACCATCCCCTCCTTTTTTAAACCATCGTGAGTTTAATGCAGAACTTACTTGCCTCAGCTCGTAGAAACAACGCTTTCGTCCCGGACTACAATCCTGCTTCATATATGTTCGGCATGTGATACCTTTCTTTAGATGTTTAATTGAACATTCGGTGTTAATGTAAACTTTCCTGTTCATTGTCTTTCTGTATTGATACAGCTCTTTAAAAGTGATTTTTCTTATCTAAAACAATTCAGACGCTTTTTCGTATTTGAGTGATTCTTCAAATAATTTTTTTTTTTAAATTAAAAAACTCTTTTTTTAAATTTTTTTTTTTACTTTTTTTCCCCGGGTTTATAAACAAGTGAAGAACACTAATGAATCTATGGTCCTGTTCATTTCATTTTATTTATTTAATGAAAAATATTTTAAAAATTTACTGGTAACGAGGTGAACCTTTGGTAGATGTATATTATTATAATTGTATATATTTATTAAAAGTAACTAACAATTTCTAAAATGAACACAGAATTTTATTGCAGTAATTTACGGGTGGATTTTTTATAATGGGCCAAAATGGATACTGACATTTTCAAAAAATAAAATTTTACTTGGAGCGTAGTCAAAGTCATTTTTAATATTACCTATGATGACAAATTATGTAGTATGAATACTTGAGCTACATTTTCTATATAAGTTTGTTAAATCAATTGGGTGACGTTTTTAAAACAGTTGTTTACAAAATTATTAGATGAAGAATGATATATATTTTTAAATATATAAAAGGGGCTGAATAAATTCTTAAAAAAAAAAATAATGTTAAAACAATCTACATGAATATATTTTTTCACACTTGAGGATGATCATTATATACTGGGCACACCATTATTATATTTTATCCTTTCAGGAGAAAGGTACCTTCAGTACTAAAATGTTGAAATAAATGACTGGCACCGGAATTTACGAAAACATTTATTTCGAAATAAGAAAAAGGCTATATTTCACATACATATTAAATGGGAAAGATTTTAGAAAAATTCTGGTGCCATTGTGGCGTTTGGGAATTAAAAGTTAGTGGTTTCATAAACATACCACTGCCCCTGAAAGAGTTAAATAAGAATTTTATGGGTATAGGTAGGAATATAACACAGTGAAATAAAAACAAATACATATACTGCTCCAAAATTTTATATTTTCAAAATGATCAAAAACAAAATTATCAACAATCAGTATGAACTCTAATTAATCTCAAAATTATAATAAATTATTTAAAAAATTCTGAATTATAATAGTCGTCTTGCACTTTTTTTGCGTACTTCGATTAAAGAAATTTTGAGGATTAAATCAACAGAGGTAAATTATTAAAACATAGCTAGTGAAAGCCATGAAATGTTTGATAGCAACTAAAATAAAAATATAGGCTACAGTTGATCAATCCAGTAACAGAAATGAACTAGATCAACATTTATTATACAATATTACTTAAATAATTATTTAGTAAACAATTAACTTTCATTTTGATTAATTTTAAGTATTCATATTTAAATTAATCTCACCTCCATTTCACTTCCTCACCTTCGTGATTAGTATAGGTAATGGAGGTGAGGATATTTCATATAATGATACACTGTTTGTAAATATTTGAATTGAAACTAATGTCATTTACACAGCATTGTATGTGTTGCAATATCCTTTAAATTCAAATGCAAAATAAATAAATATAATGCATTGATTATCTTTCACTGGCAGTAATGGAGTGGAGTATCCCAAAAGACAAAATACAGAAATTCTATTTATTTGTGAAAAATAAACAAACTGAGAGCAAATGGCAGTTCTCCCCCACAAAGCTAACAAAGAGGCTTCTTTTCCTTTGTTCTAATACAAATTATTGACAAGTACTGCCATTTATGAATGAATGTTTGAAGCTAAAACCTGATAGTAATGGAGATGAGAATTTAATTTGGGACAAAAAAAAAAGGATAACTTAAAAATGCATTTGTAAAAACTATTTCATTTATTGAAACCAATTTTTAGATTGGCCAAGATTCATTTTAAAAGGAATTCACAATAAAAACTATTTAACATTTAATTTATTTCACTTTGTAATAGAAGAATTTTTAAAAATGTGAATGGGGACAAACCACGGAGGTGAGGTTTCACATGTATTACTTAATATTAAGACGTAAAATGAAATAACTATAGAATAGTAAAATGTATAAAAAGAATCTCTATTATTTAAATATTCATAACAATAAAAAATATCCCAAATAAATAAAGTAAAATTTTTAAAATGATGCTAGGACTGTAATAGATCCTTTTTTGGGGAATGACCCATTTCTTTAGTATTATTTGTACTTTTATGGAGTTTTTTTATATATATATACAATCTTACACCATAACCAGAAGAAAATAAAGAAGGAAAAACTTAATTTAAAGAAAAAAGAACAGCCTATCTCAAAGTGGATTATTTTTTTCTGATTGGATAATGATAAATGCAAAAATATTTCGTCGGCTAAAATTGCACTCTACTGAAAATTTAACTGCAGATTTTCTTCTTTTAACACCATCTAATATTTCTATTTTTCTAAATACAAAATAATGCATTTAAGATATTTAGTCAAATAATTTCAGAATGTTGCTTTTTAAAAAATAAATTTTATGGTATTAGAAAGTAATTTTGTAAATTCCACTTTTAAAATATTTCTGAAAATACGTATTTTTTCCCCATAAAATTTAAATGCTTCTTTTTAAAATTACGTTGGAAATATTTCAACCCTGCAAGTTTTCAGATTCATTTTTAAAAGACAGAAGATAAAAACGTTTTGACAAACAAAAAAATAACAGTAGAAAAATGCGAAATAATGTTTTATTTTTAATTTATATCCGTAATACTAAAAATAATACATGCACTTTGAAATTTAAAGCGATCAAAATGTTAATTGTGAAAAGATCAAAGCATATGTAACTAAAAAGAGTTTGGAATACAAAACTGCATTCACTTTTAATTTTTAATATATGTAAAAATTTAAGTATTTTGTGAAACATATTTTTATCAAATTGGCACTTTAGAAATGAAATAAAAATTCTAGCAAAATGAAAGGTCATTTTTCCGTAGATTAAAATATTTTTTGACCTATTTAATTTTGATGCAACACCGTTGAATATTTTTTCTTTGATGCAATGAACGATTTCTGCTGACTTGCTTTCGGGTTTTTAAGGAAAGCATTAAATTTCTTCAAAAAGAATAATTCATTATTACGGAATTACTTTCGTAATGAATAAAATATTTAAAGTCTTCTATAACAATAAATAAATACTTATTTAGGAAATAATTTATTTTATAAATTTGTATACATTTTTCAACAAAATATGTGCGGTGCATTTCCTATATTTAAGAATGGTTTTGAGAGGAATGTTAATTATTATCGAGAAGCTTGAACTATATGCTTCTGAGGCAAGTGAAATTACCATGTACTTACTCAAATCTCACTTAATGTAATTTGTGAACATATATTCTATAATAGAATTATTTTTTAATAACATTGAAACATGTACCGCCAATAGTAACGAATTAAGGACAAATTGTAATTAAAAATGGTGTCGCGTCAATTCATCTCGCACAATTCATCGCGGAACAATTCCTCGCACACAATTCGTCGCAGCGTCAATTCGTCGCAGCGTCAATTCATCGCGGTGACAATTCGTCGCAGCGTCAATTCGTCGCAGCGTCAATTCGTCGTGGCAACAATTCGTCGCGAGCTCAATTCGTCGCGGCTCAATTCGTCGCAGTGACAATTCATCGCAGTGACAATTCATCGCAGCGACAATCCGTCGCGGGCTCAATTCGTCGCAGCAAAAACGCACAATTCATCGCGCACAATTCGTCGCAGCGTCAATTCGTCGCAGCGTCAATTCGTCGCGAGCTCAATTCGTCGCGACGTCAATTCGTCGCAGTGACACTTCATCGCAGCGACAATTCATCGCGGCGACAATTCGTCGCGGGCTCAATTCGTCGCAGCGAAAACGACTTTGAAGGCTATTATGATAAAAATAAAGATAATTCAGTAAAATTACTTAATGATAATTTGTTTTTTAGATTTAGAGAATTGTAACTAACATTTTACAGGCAATTTTGGAGGAATCTTTTTTCATAAGTGATATTTGTGAATTTCCCTGATGAGAACATGGAGGTTTAATGAATTCGAACAACCCATTTCTTATTTAAATTAGAGATCGAATAACTATTGCTTTAGATTACTGAAGAAATGGCGGAAGATTTAGGATAAAATCACCCAGAGCATGAAAAAATGACGAATACAAATGCTAGACAAAAAATTACATATGCGTACGCAGGGTAAAAAAGAGGACCCCCCTCCTCCTTATATTTGAAAGAATTAGGAAGTAAAAAAAGTATTGAGAGATGTAAACATAAAAACTTTTTGTGATTGTGATTGAACTGATCGCTTCATGAATGCAATTTCATTATATGATATTTTGGCTTTAAAAGTTTTTTCATTCATTTCATCTATACTAATAAAAGAAAGTTGTTTGTTTTTCTGAGTTTTGTGTGTGTGTGCGAAATGACAAGCGAAATCTACCGCACGTCTGAAAATTTGGGTGCGGATAGTCCAAGGCAGTCCCTGAAGACCTGAGGCTCAGATTTTTCATATTTTAAGACCCGGGGTCCCAGGGGCCCTTTTAAGGTTTTTGCATCTAAATTCTTAATAATTTGCCCCGGTTTTATACAATCTCCCTTGTTTTCGTGACCATTTCTCCATTAAGATTTCCCCCCATTCCCAGATTACTGTTAAGGCTCTGGCACCCTGTGGCCCGATGCGTTATTCACTTGAACCTTTTGTGTGCCCAGCATTTTTCACCCTCTCTAATTGTGTCACTCTCTCAATGCGTGACTTTTAAGTTGAGTCTTAGACTCCTCTGAACGGGCCACCACCCTCATATTTCTAATGAAGCCCTAGGGCCCTTTTTTAGCATTTCTTTCAAATTTTATTCTAACGATTAATTTATAACGTATGCTTAATTTCGTGTAATTGAAGATGTAAAGCGCCTACGTACTAGGATCTTTTAAGATGTTTTCCGCTTAAGGTCTTACTCAAAACTTTCAGTTGGCCCCTTTTGGGACCTCTCCCTTAAAAATTGACCGATCCACTAAGCTTTTGTTTACTGATAACTTTTTAGTACTTCCAGCTACAAAAGAACGACAAAATTTTCTCGGTCAAGTCCCGACCCTCCTGGGCCGTTTAAAATTTTTGGGCCCTAAATTGTTAATAATTAGGCCCAATTTTACCCGATCTTCTTCGTTTTTGGGGCTTTATCTCCATTAAGCTTTTCACTATTTCTACGTTCCAGTTAAGACCCTGGCCCCCTGGGACTCAGTATAGGGGAGTAAAAGAGGGGGGAGATGAAATAGGGGAGATAAAAGAAAATTTGCTGAAATCAACGCGACACCCCGTCTGGTTCTGCGTCAATTCGTCCCGCACAATTCATCGTGGAACAATTTATCGCGCACAATTCGTCGCAGCGTCAATTCATCGCAGCGTCAATTCGTTGCGGCTCAATTCGTCGCAGCAAAAACGCACAATTCTTCGCGGAACAATTCATCGCGCACAATTCGTCGCAGCGTCAATTCGTCGCGGGCTCAATTCGTCGTGGTATCAATTCGTCGCGACGTCAATTCGTGGCAGCGAAAATGTCTTTGAAGGCGTTTATGATAAAAATAAGGATAATTTAGTAAAGTTATTTAATAATGATAATTAGTTTTTTAGATATACAGAATTATAACTAACATTTTAAAGGCGGTTTCGGAGGAATTTTTTTATAAGTGATTTTTGGGGAATTTCCTTATTGTGAACATGACAGTTTAATGAATAAGAAACTCATTTCTTATTCAAATTAGATATAGAATAAATATTGCTTTAGATAACCGAAAAAATGGCGAAGGTTTAGGATAAAATCACCCAGTTCATGAAAAAATGACAAATACAAATGCTAGAAATTTTTTTAAAAAAATTATTAGTTGACATATGTGTACACAGGGTACAACCCCCCCCCCTCCCTTATATTTGAAAGAATTATGAAGTAAAAAAAGCATTGAGAGATGTAAACATAAAATACTTTTTGTGATTGCGACTGAACTGATTGCTGCATGAATGCAATTTCATTAAGTAGTATTTTGGTTTTATAAGTTTTTTCATTTATTTCATCTATACTAATAAAAGGAAAGTATTTGTCTGTCTGAGTTCTGTGTACGTGTGCGCGATGACAAGCGAAATCTACCGCACGTAGAAGTCTGAAAATTTGGGTGTGGATAGTCCAAGGCGGGTCCTATAGACCTTACGCTCAGATTTTTAATATTTTAAGAACCGGGACCCCTAGGGCCCTTTTAAGGGTTTTGCATCTATATTGTTAATAACTTGCCCCATTTTCATCTGATCTCCCTTCTTTTTGAGGGCCTTTCTCCTTTAAATTCCCCACCCATTTCTACATTTCAGTTAGGACACTGGCCCCCTGGGACCCGATGCGGTGTTGACTTGAATCTTTTATGCGCCATGCATTTTTCACCCTCTCAATGCGTAACTTTTAAGTTGAGTCTTCGACTCCTTTCCCCGGGGCAACACCTTCATATTTTTACTGTGGCGCTAGGGCTCTTTTTTAGCATTTCTTTCAAATTTTATTCTAATGATTAATTTATACCCTATGTTTAATTTCGACTGATTGAAGATCTAAAGCGCTACGTACTAGGATCTTTTAAGATGTTTTCCTCTTAAGGCCTTACGCAAAACTATCATTTGGCCATTTTTTGGGACCTCTAATATAGCTCCCTTAAAAATCGACCGATCCACTAGTTTTTTTTTTTTTTTAATGATAACTTTTTTGGACTTCCAGCTACTATATAAACGACAAAAAAATTTCTCGTACAAGTCCCGGGCCCCCTGGGCACCTTAAAATGTTTGTGTCCTAAGTTATTAATAATTTGCCCCATTTTTATCAGATCTCCTTCGTTTTTGGTGCCTTCTCTCCATTAGGCTTTTCTCCTATTTCTATGTTCCAGTTAAGACCCGGCCCCCCGTGCGACTCGGTATAGGGGCAACGTTGAAGTTTTTGTTCCCTAAATTTTTAATAACTTGCTCCTTTAAATCCGATTTTTTTTCGTTTTTGGTGTCTTTTCTCAATTTAGTTATTCCTACATTTCTACATTCCAGTTAGGACCCTGGGGCCCGACTCGAGGCCCCTTGAACTTTTTGTGTGCTATGCATTTTTCACCCCCATGATTCTGTCATCCTCTTACTAAGCGACTTTAAAGTTTAGCCTTGGATTACTCTCCCCGGGTCACCACGCTTATATTTTTATTGGGCGTTTAGGGCCCTTTTTTAAGCATTTCTTTAAATTTTGTTCTAATGATTAATTTATACCCTATGTTTAATTCCGACTAATTGAAGTTTTAAAGCGCTAAGTACCATGATCTCTTAAGATGTTTTCCTCTTAGGGCACTGCTCAAAACTATCAGTTATCCCCCTTTGTTAGCTTCCCTTAAAAATCGGCGGATTCACTAGATTTTTTTTGTGTTTGAATTGTTTGTTTAGATTGAACCAAATTTTTTTTTTGTGTTTTTGTCTATGGCCAGCAGGTCCTACTTAATTTTTGGGGCAATTTCGACGGAAGAGGGCGCTGTGATTGCGATTTTTGTTCCATTTTTACTATTGTATCGTCTAAAATTTTCTGAAGTTATGCAGATAATTGAACCAATTTTTTGTATATGTTTTTGACCATAGCCTGCAGGTCCCAGTTGAATTTGGAGATATTGCGTCTGGAGGAAGCGCTGTGATAGCCATTTTGAAGATTACAATTTCAAAAAGTTGTAAAAATAAAATTAGAAATCCTAAAAACTTTTTCCGTTAAATGTTCTGTCTTTATCCAAGGATTCTAGAGCATTTTTTAATTTGCCTCTATCTTAAAAAATGGCTGAGGTATAGCGGTTTAAAATTTTAGGATGGCTGACATTTTCAAACAAGACAGCAGATTTCATCCATAAACGGGTTTAATTTATGAGTTTTAGTTAACATGATTTCGGCAAATTTTCTTTCATCTCTCCTATTTCATCTCCCCCCTCTTTTTCTCCCCTATACTGAGTCCCAGGGGGCCAGGGTCTTAACTGGAACGTAGAAATGGTGGAAAGCTTAATGGAGATAAAGCCCCCAAAACGAAGGAGATCGGGTAAAAATGGGGCTAATTATTAACAATTTAGGGCACAAAAATTGTATCGTTCTTTTGTAGTTGGAAGTCCTAAAAAGTTGTCAGTAAACAAAAGCTTAGTGGATCGGTCAATTTTTAAGGCAGAGGTCCCAAAAGGGGCCAAATGATAGTTTTGAGTAAGACCTTAAGAGGAAAACATCTTAAAAGATCCTAGTACGTAGCGCTTTACATCTTCAATTAGACGAAATTAAGCATATGTTATAAATTAATCGTTAGAAAAGAATTTGAAAGAAATGCTAAAAAAGGGCCCTAGGGCTTCAATAGAAATATGAGGGTGGTGGCCTGTTGAGAGGAGTCCAAGACTCAACTTAAAAGTCACGCATTGAGAGAGTGACACAATTAGAGAGGGTGAAAAATGCTGAGTACACAAAATGTTCAAGTGAACAACGCATCGGGCCACAGGGTGCCAGGGCCCTAACTGCTATGTGGAAATGGGGGGAAAGCTTAATGGAGAAATGGTCACGAAAACAAGGGAGATTGTATAAAACCGGGGCAAATTATTAAGAATTTAGATGCAAAAACCTTAAAAGGGCCCCAGGGACCCCGGGTCTTAAAATATGAAAAATCTGAGCCCCAGGTCTTCAGGGACTGCCTTGGACTATCCGCACCCAAATTTTCAGACTTCTACGTGCGGTAGATTTCGCTTGTCATTTCGCACACACACACAGAACTCAGAAAAACAGACAAATTTCTTTTATTAGTATACATGAAATGAATGAAAAAACTTTTAAAGCAAAAATATCATATAATGAAATTGCATTCATGAAGCGATCAGCTCAATCACAATCACAAAATGTTTTTATGTTTACATCTCTAAATAATTTTTTTACTTCCTAATTCTTTCAAATATAAGGAGGAAGGGGGGGGGGGGTCCTCTTTTTTACCCTGTGTACGCATATGTAATTTTTTTTCTAGCATTTGTATTCGTCATTTTTTCGTTCTCTGGGTGATTTTATCCTAAGTCTTCCGCCATTTTTTCAGTAATCTAAAGCAATATTTATTCGATCTCTAATTTAAATAAGAAATGATTTGTTCTAATTCATTAAACCTTCATGTTCTCATCAGGGAAATTCACAAAAATCACATATGAAAAAAGATTCCTCCAAAATTGCTTGTAAAATGTTAGTTACAATTCTCTAAATCTAAAAAACAAATTATCAGTAAGTAATTTTACTGAATTATCTTTATTTTTTATCATAATAGCCTTCAAAGACGTTTTCGCTGCGACGAATTGACGTCTCGACGAATTGAGCCCGCGACGAATTGACGCCGCGGTGAATTGACGCTGCGACGAATTGACGCTGCGACGAGTTGTGCGCGATGAATTGTTCCGCGATGAATTGTGCGTTTTCGCTGCGATGAATTGACGTCGCGACGAATTGAGCCGCGATGAATTGAGCTCGCGACGAATTTACGCTGCGATGAATTGTCGCCGCGATGAATTGACGCTGCGACGAATTGACACTGCGACGAATTGTGCGCGATGAATTGTTCCGCGATGAAATGTGCGTGGCGAATTGACGCAGAACCACTAAAAATATATCTTATGTTATAGGGAAATACAATAATGGATCAACATCATTTTTATTGGCTATATCCGAGTTATTTCTTGACAATATTGCCAATATTGGCATGAAACTATGCTATACATATTGCCCATACATAGAAATGTTAAGATTTTACCAATACTGCATTAATGTCAATTTGGACGATTCCATTGTCAGTATTTGCCTTTTGTAGCCAATATTGGCTTTTTCTGTGTATATATTTCAAATGTAGAGCCAATATTAAATCATTGCTACTATTTCATTGGTGTTTTGGACGAGTGCAGTATTGTGCCCAAATATAACAAATATCAGTTTTCTACTAGTGTATGTACCAATTCCCATGTCTTATGAATGGGTTTCAAATAGTTTGAGTGGGTTTCAAATGGCCCAGCAGTTTTAAGAAAAGGGGTACAGATTAGAAAAATCTGCACTAAGATATTAGACAAGGAATTAATTAACGGTGTACCCGAGACTTTTTCAAATTCAATTTAGATTTATTTTAAATTCAATTTTAAGAGTATCTTTTTTTTTTTAATATTGCATCACTTCAGTCTTTACAGCGCAGAATAGAAAAAAAAAATACGCTATCAGATACAGTTAATCTCAAGACTGTAAAGTAATTTACAGATTTTTAATGATTAATTAAAAAAATATTTTAATTTAAAAGTTTAACCATGTAATTGCTTGCTTTTAATTTCAATAAATGTCAATCTGAAAACGATTATTTTGTTCCTCCGTTTTATTTCTCTGCACAATAATGACACCAATAATGATACATTGTTTTACTCTTTTATTCTAAATTTTGAGGAAAAAAATGCCAAATCATATATAGGGGAGACCGGGGCAAGATGACTATGTTAACAATTTTTGTTGTTTATTAATTTATTTTGAAGTAACAGTAAAATTAATTTTACATGAACTGATAGAGTATACCTTTGTAGTATTAAATACATTACCATTTAATTTTTTAAATAAAAAAAATAAAGGATAATTTTATTTTTTCATAACATTAACAAATCGTCATCTTGCCCCAGTACTGGGGCAAGATGACTTTGGACTTGGTGCAAGATGACAACACTGAAAAAGATTGAACATATTTTATCTTTTGAATAGGTTACATGGTTTAACAAATGATAACTGTGTTTTTACATCTTACAAAGTATCAAACTAAGCATAATGCATTGATTGTAACGTAATTTTGAAGTGTTTAGTTGTGCAGCTAACAATAGTCACAAATAAAAATACCATTTTCATAATTGGAACATTCCTCATGCCACCACTCTTGGCATTTACAGCACTGAATTCATTCTTCTGTTGGTGGGTCACAATGCCGGAAGTTGGCCTTAAGAGCTTTTTGCATTTTTTGGGAGGAGGGGGATCAGCGGGGGAGGGGGTAGGTCTTGACCCCGTCGAACGGTACTCTCCGCGTACCGATCGGACGCTTGGAAGTGGAGATACGGACCCCGATAGGGTTTTTCTTTCGGGAGGCTAGGGGGGGGGCTTAGCGTATGGCAAAAATGTCTTCCTCTGGTCGCCCCCTTTCGAACGACACCTCCCCCGATCCCACGCGCCCCTTAGCCCCAGAGGAGATAGAAGCGCAATGTGAAGCGAACAAACACACAGACAAACAAGCGTTTACAGGATTTAAATAGAATGGACAACATAGTTAGTTTAATAAATTCCGAAACACAGGGCCAGATGACGAGCTCGTCATCTTGCCCCGGACTGCCTGTTTAAAAATATTCGTTTTCATTGCCATGAAGGAAGGCGATTAATTAACATTTATTCATGGTAATAGGTAGTATTTAAGGCGATTAATTAACATTTATTCATGGTAATAGGTAGTATTTAAGGCGATTAATTAACATTTATTCATGGTAATAGGTAGTATTTAAACTAAGTTACTCATAAATATTAAAGAGAAACGATATATCTTACCTGTATCTGTAGAAGAGCTTATTTACAGATGCATAAAAGTTATAACGTGGCAGCGGAAAACAATCAAAGCTTCACAACTGACACAAAAATGGCGATTTCAGCGTCTCTATAGTATTGTTTAACGAACGGTCGATAGGAGAGCCAGTAGTGTCCGGTTGATGCTGTTACCTAGTGGAAAACGGAAAAATTAAGACATTCGTCATCTTGCCCCGGTCTCCCCTACGTCATTTTGCTTCTTTTTTTATCGTTTTAGAATAAATTTAAATAGTTACAAAAATACATATATTACAAAATTTGGTTTAAAAAACTAAAATTAAGGATAAATACAGTGCGACTCAAAGCAAAAAATTCCAAATGTACTAAATCATTTCCGATTTGAGGGGTTTCACCGGGTGCGGTGTAAGTAATGCCCTTTAGAAGTGAACATGTATAACCAAACCTTGATTGCAATGTTGATAAGGAGACAATGCTTCATTTAAGAATACAAACTGTAGTACAAAACTAGGGGCGTATCACCAAGTACAATAAAAGAAAAGTGTCCAGTTAAACTGATGGCATTGAGCTCACAGGCTATTCACACTCATTGTTTATTATACTCTTATTTCAAAGATTAATGCCCCTCGAAAAATAAAGAAATAGACAATAGATTAAGGGGGGATTACCCCCCCCCCCTTTATACATAACCAATGAAGCCCCAAAATTAATCAGGGCAGCGCTTTATCACAAAGATCCTATATACAAAATTTGAAACAAATTGGATAATTCTGCACAAAACCCCCATTAATCTAAATTAAGGGGGAGATTAGCACCCCCGTACCCTCCTTTATACTTAAGGTTACTCGTCAGTAAACTTCCGGATTCAATCTCATTAATGTTAATCCTATGGGCGTAGGATGCATTCGTATTTTTAAAATAGCTCCTCAGGAAATTAATATTTTAAACTTCTGTTCCTATGTACACTTCTTAAAGGAAGTCTCTTTTCTTCTTAGTTATCAAAATATTTCTAAAATATGTGCTTAATTTATAATTTTATGTGTTAAAATCTTAGCGAAACTAATAAGGTTTTAACACTTCACGTAAAATTAAGTATATATTTTAGAAAAAAATGACAACTGAGAAAAAAACAGACATTCTTTAAGAAGTGTACACAGAAGACAGAAGTAAAAAATATTAATTTCCTGAGGAGATGTTTTAAAAATACGAATCCATCCTACGCCTATAGGATTAACATTAGCGAGGGAACAGCCTTACTGACGGAACTGCCGAACAGACTTAACCAATGAACCCCCAAAGCTAATCAGGGAAGCGCCTTATCAGAATGAACGTATATACAGCATTTGAAACAAATCGAATAATTCTGCATGAAAAACTAATTTATTTCAATTAAGGGGGGATTACCCCCTTAATACTTAACCAATAAACCCCCAAAACTAATCAGGGAAGTGCCTTATCACTATGAACCTATAAAGAAAATTTGAAGCAAAACTGATATTTCTTTCACGAGTTATCGCGTTTCATACATTCGTGGAAAAAGGAAACTGAACACCCCCTACTAACTCTGCAACAAATTATTGTAGAAGAAAGTTACTGGTACAAAACGATTGGAAGTCAAATCTATTTTTAAATGATGTACTTAAAATTTGCTTAGGAGGACATTTACATATCAAAACAATCACAAACTTTGTTTTTTTCAATATCAAGACCTACATTAGATATTTTAAATCTTCAGTTCAAACTATGCCTAGGTACCAAATTTCATGAAATTCCCAAGATTAGTTTCGGAGATATTAATTATTTTAAAATGAGCATATTTTAGAGGCTGTATACAAATTGAAGTTCGGTACTCGATTGTTGATATGCTGCAGAATGACTCATGAATGAAGTCACTTCATGTATCATATATTCTAATACGAGCAAATCTTCTGGGTGGTTATATAT
Source organism: Maratus michaelseni (assembly GCA_963931845.1). Classification (NCBI taxonomy): domain Eukaryota; kingdom Metazoa; phylum Arthropoda; class Arachnida; order Araneae; family Salticidae; genus Maratus; species Maratus michaelseni. The sequence goes on from OZ007586.1 coordinate 8,581,918, forward strand.
ATATATATATATATATATATATATATATGCAAAAATTATCTTAAAAACGGCTCTAACGATTTTGACGAAATTTCGTATCCTACCGTTTTGGGGCACCAGAAAACCATTGGGCTATGTCACATACTCGAGAAAATTCGATTAGTGGGTCATTTTGGGTCATTTTGGGTCATGGTCTAGCTAATTGTATCTAAAAAACGGTTCAAACGATTTTCACGAAATATTGTATCCGACCATTTTCGGGCATGAGAAGTCAATCGGGCTGGGTCACATGTTCGAGAACTTTCTATTAGTGGGTCATTTTTGGGTCAACGCGGGTCAAATTAATTTTATCTAAAAAACGGCTCTAATGATTTTGATTAAATTTTGTGTCCTGCGAGTTTCGAGCACGATAAAAGCATTGGGCTAGGTCGCATGTCCGAGAAAATTCGATTAGTGGGTCATTTCTGGGTCATTGTGGGTCAAGATATAAAAAGCGGCTCAATTTACACTAAATTTTGCCTCCAATGGTTTCCGGGCACGAGAAGACTGTTGGGCTAGGTCACATGTTCGAGAAAATTCAATTAGTGTGTGATTTTGGGTCACTTTGGGTCATGGTCAAACTAATTGCATCTAAAAAACGGTCCAAACGATTTTGACGAAATTTTGTATCCGACTATTTTCGGGCACGAGAAGACTATTGGGCTGGGTCACATGTTCGAGAACTTTCGATTAGGGGGTCATTTTTGGGTCAAAGCGGGTCAAATTAATTTTATATAAAAAAGGCTCTAACGATTTTGATTAAATTTTGTATTTTACGAGTTTCGGGCACGCGAAAATCATTAGACTAGGTCACATGTTCGAGAAAATTCGATTAGTGGGTCATTTCTGGGTCATTGTGGGTCAATATCTAAAAAGCGGCTCAAATTACACTAAATTTTGCATCCTATGGTTTTCCGGCACGAGAAGACTGTTGGGCTAAATCACATGTTCGAGAAAATTCAATTAGTGGGTCATTTTGGTCATGTGTCATGATATTTGAACTCAAATTTAATTTTGTCCGAGCATAGCTCGGTCTTCCCTGCTCGTGAAGTCATGAATCATCATGAATGAAGTCACTTCTTTTAATGCATTATTTTTTACCAATACGACCATTTTACTCACTTAATAAGTTTCGGTTATTGTTATATGCGATAAAATAATGTTTACAAGTGTTGAATTATCCGATTTAAAAAATATAAGATTATCTATAATTAAAATAGTTTTAGAATATGTAAATGTGATTGGAATTTTACAGGTGTTTTATAATGCTTTTTTCAGATTTTGGAAATATTTAACTCGTTCTTTTTAAAATTTATTGGCAGAAATGTGAATAATAATGGCAAATAAAAATTTAGAATAAAAAATAGTGTAAAGCAGCGTACGGAAACAATGTAAAGGAAAAACTCAGATAAATTGCTTTTTAGTCTGAAAATGAATCCCAAGTCGATTGTTAATAGTATATAATAACTTTTTTCCGACATTATAGATTTTGTCTTAATTATTTTTTCAAAAAATAAGGGATAATTTTTTAATTTTTTTAACTAATTTACATGCATTTTTTTTCATACCGATTCATCTGCTAAAAGTTTTAAACATGAAACAAAAGAAAATCAATTTCATTACTGATTTTTTATTGAAAATTTTCGTTCAGTTCTGTAAAGATGGGAGAAAAGTGTGTTTTATTGCTGTCGATATGATATTTATGCCAAAGCTGACAAGTTATAGGATTTATATCTGCACACCTGTTACAAAAAGTATCTTTATTGCGATTAAAATAATTAGTTTTTCTTTAAAACAGAAATTAATTCTAATGGTGTGGCATGGCATATAGAGAAATTTTTTTTTTAAATATTTTCCTAATTCATTTAACCAAAGACTCAAGTAACATTCTAGAGAAAGCAATGATAATTCGGATTTGAATATTGAATCGGGGGAAGGCAATGTTTGAGAAAATAAACCAGTAAGAAAAGATTAACCTAAACGCGCAAAACTATAAAATAAATAATTTTTAATATATTTTAATTATTAATATTAATAAATGATTGTATATAGAATGCTCTAAAAACCTTATTGTTTAGTAATACCATTTACTAAATAACAATATATACCTGTTGGAAGAGAAAAAAATCCACCAGGAAAGTATTTTTCTAAAACATCAGGGATCATTGCGTGTTCTAATATGTCACAATAAGAAATTCCGTCTAGATCAGCCATACTCAACCTGCGGTCCACGACACATAATCATTAATCTCTATTTATAAAATCAATTGAGATGTGCATAAAAATGTTGAGACCGTCACTGTTCTTTTATATATTTTCATGGGAAGACAAAATCTTATTTATAATCACTAATTTAAAATTAGCTTAAACATGCTAAAGACGTTTCGTTAGTCAAAAGTTCTTTTAACAATGCAGTTATATTTGTGCTATTGTGGTGTTTTTTTTCTTTTTTAGAAACTTTGCATTGTTATATTATCATGTTTATACTTATCATATAGCTAATAAGGCCTATTAGGAACATTAGGGTTAAACGTATGCCGCAGCACAATGTTTTATATCAATAATTCCAAACAAAAATCTTCGCGGCATATTTCTACATCATTATGAATATAAATCTACTACGAAGTATATTGTTCGGAAATAGTGTTGTTAATTTTTTTGGTAACATTTCTTCAATACTACTAATTATATTATATTTATTATATAGCTTTGTTATACTACTTTTGTTATGTTACTATTTTAATTACTTTTTTACACTATTATACAAGTGTGTTGCGGCCCGCGAGAAAAAAGGGTTGAATATGGCTGGTCTAGATGCTATATAAAGCATGAAAGAGATCCAATGCACTGCGCCGACTATGCAGCCCACCACGGAAACTGCAATTCTTCCGCTGCGTTTAATATTATTTGTATACTGTGGCTGTAACCTAAATCCTAATGGACGGTACACTCGAACCGAAGAACTGGAGACTGCAGCTGTCGTCTTTAAATAAAACTGAGCTCCATTCATTTATGCCTCAGTTAATATAATGTAAAGGCGTTGAACTCGCTGTTTTTTTAGCCGGCACCCAACTTCGAAGAACTGCTTCTTTCAGTGTGTTGCGAATGGTACGAGATGATACCTAATAAAAAGAAAGTACGCCGTAAATAAATAAATAAATATATATATATATGGGCTCTTTGGTATCGGGATTTCAGTGTATGTGGTCAGTTTCTTATGTTTCAATGGTTAAATTTTACTTAAAGTTTTATATATATATATATATATATATTCATAATACATTCTATCGTTTCTTAGTTATATATGCTTACTTGAAGCTACAAATTATCTCTAATTTGATTAAATGACATATAGGGATCTACTGTAGAGTCCTGCACGGGTTGTACCCGACTCAAACCCGCAAATTCCATTTGTAGTCAACCCGCAACCCGACTCGAACGCGACAAAAAAAAATTCTGCACTCGCAACTAGACCCGAACCCGCAAAAATAATTTTCGGTGACCCGCAACCCGACCCGAACACGCAATACCTCAACCCGCAACCCGACCCGAACACGCAATACCTCAAACCGCAACCCGACCCGCACCCACAATGAAAGGACAATAAATCATGTTTTAATGCTATAATGAAAAGTAATGTACAATTATATCTCTAATAACAATGTTATATTTTATATAGAAAAATGGACAAATCTATATTCTTTAATATTCAAATATAGTGAAAACTCGGAATAGCGGACACTTCGAGATCGTTGAATAGAGTCCTGTAGCGAGTCGGGTTGCTGCTATTTATTTTTGGGGGTCGGGATACTCTAATTTTCTTTCTACGAGTCAGCTTCAACCTTGAATAATTCTTTCGGAACCTTTCAACCTTGAATAATTCTTGCTCAAATTTAGGTTTTACCATGTCCGATTGTTTGGATTTTCACAGTTTGAATAGAACTATGAAAATAAATACGTATTTGAATGTGAATAAGTCAGGGGTCTGAAAAACTCCTTTTTTTAGTAGAAAACTACAACTACAACTACTTTATCAAAAATTTAGTTATCTACAACAAGTTGTTTTAAAAAGTAGCGACTACAAAGTGCTTTTCAAAAGTAGTCACTACTACGATACTTTTAAATTTTGTCGAAAGATTCAATCTACACTCGAAATTGAGGACAAGGAATTATAATTCTGCACTGGTTGGGTTGTGTATTCGACCCGAACTTGAAAATTCTGCTTAAAGTCAACTCGAAACCGACCTGAACCCCAAAATATTTATACCCGAATCCGACTCGAAACCGAAGGAACAGAAAATTAATCCATATTTCAATACAATTATGAAATAGTCCACAAAGAAGATACCCGATATTAAAATATTACATATAATAATGCGTTAGTAGATAAAATATTAACCGCAGGAAAATTTATTATTTTCGTGAGTTAGCAGCTTGTTTTGTTTTATCAGCAAGAGTCAATGGAAAAATCTATGACACTGCAACTGAGATTTGTCGCTGACATTCGCAAATTGTTGAACAGAACACATTTTGTAAAAAAAAAGCGAGTTATTATCAAGTGATTAGAAGAATGGCATTTTTTCCAAGTAGCGTAAAAGGTCGATTTTCGAGAGTGCCCGTAATGGAGGTCTTATTGTACACATATTTTTAACTTGCAAAAATATTGTGTATATTCTTTTGGAAAAGCGGGTCAACCCGAACCCTCAATACCTCAACCCGCAACACAATCCGAACCGCAACAAGAAATATACTCCCGACCCGACCCGAACCACGGGTCGGCTCGGGTGCGGGTAAAAGTGGGTAACCCAACCCGATGCAGGACTCTAATATACTGTAGCCATTGCAGCCACTTCTCAAGCTTGTGTGCCTGATAAGATCCTAGGCCGACCACTACTACAAAGACGGTTTTTCGAATTTGTATTGCGAAGCCTAAAAAAATTACCAGTAATAGAAATTAAATTTAAATAAATTGAATGTAAATGTAAAGTTTTTTTTCAATAAACTACTAATAAGCCTTTGCGTAACCTAACAATTTGAAGAGACACTTGAAAATGCTAAGTTATATAACGAAAACTTCTTCCAGCTTGCCACATGCCAATCATTTGGCCTTTCGTTGCTTCAGTTAATTGTGGTGCCATTTTGTTTCAGCAAATACACTGCGCATATGCATTTATAAGAAACTTCACTTCAAACATATATACTGCATAAAAACAAAATAGCTAATGGAAAAGAAGCTATAAAATCCTTTAAAGGTAACAAAAATGATTAAATTTTTTTCTAAGGTAGAACTGTTCATATTTTTCAAAAATGAGCTTTATTAATTTAAAAATATAAGCGAAACTAATTTGCATAAATGACGTAAAAATACATTTCATGCAAATACATTTTACGTAATTTTAATGAAAAATTTAAAATCAGCCATTGAAAAAGTAATATATATATATATATATATATATATATATATATATATATATATATATATATATGAATCAAGAGGATGATATTCTGGTGCCTCAGCTATTTTACTCCAATGACAGGTCGTTGTCAGGTTTCTTGTGCTCGCGTGCGCAGTCACTTACACTAGCTTTCAAATTAGCGAAAGGTCGCGAAGCACTTAAATACTGTTTACACATTGTTTATATCGTAAGACAGACTTACGCTCTAAGTTTATCAAGGCACTGTAATCCCAGCCTCTATGAGTAAAATATTTTTTTCAAATTATGCTTTACTGCACATCATAGACGGCCCCTTAAAGCAGCTTCTTGCCGTTTTTAAGCATAATTTGAAAATTTGAAATTTTGAATACGCATAAAGCAGGACATAATATATATAAATCCATCAAAAAAATTTGTAGGTTGCAATTCATAATTTTTTCGAATATTAATTTCATAATTCATATTATAAAAGTATAATAATTATAAATTCAACGTATTTATGTTTGGGTTTTTAAGTATTATAACCAAACAAAACATTAGCAGATTAGGATTATAATTTCAGGAGATATTAATAAAAATATGAAAATTTAATTTAACATTAGAAGCTCTAAAATTTGAATGCTTATAATTCAAAAACTTATCATCCAAATGACTTGAAATTTGGTATCGAGGCATAGTTTGAACAGAAGATTTAAAATATCTTATCAAAATTGGGTGTTACTATAGAAAAATAATAAAGTTTGGGCTGGTTTTGATATGTAGATGCCCCGCCCTACGCAAATTTTATATACATAATTTAAAATTAGACTTTATTTCCAATCGTTTGGTACCAGTCACTTCTTTCTACTATAATTTGTTGTAGAGCTAGTAGGGAGTGTTCATTTTTTTTTCCACGACTGTACATACATAGATACATACATACAGAACAGGCGGGCACATTAGCTCTCATGCTTTGATAGCCTGTGAGCTAAAAAAAAAGGCGTTACTTATGCCGCATTCTCCTTTTAGAATCCAGATGTTGCTTCACCACTTAACTTCGTGTTAGGTATGAAGGTTACCTTTAAGAAATAGATGTTTATGAAGCACGGATTTTACAAAATTTAAATTTCAAGGGAAAACTTATGGAAAAAAACAATTCTAAAAGTAACAATTTATCGCGATTTCTCTAAAAGGTTCATCGGCTTGAAAATAGGAAAATTTGGTATGTTCATTTACATCTAATATATTAAAGGAATTAAGAAAGAAAAAACGTACAAAAATGATAATTAAGAAATTTCAGATTTGGCATGGAATAAAGTTTAATTTTGTAGAGGCCCGCTTAGAACGTTCTTTTTCTTAAATTTCGATTTTTAAAGATTGAAAAATAATAAATATTTCTGTTTCGTTTCAAAGTCAGACGCAATCTTACAAAGATAGACTCAAACTTCTCAAACAAACGAAAAAAAATTGAAGTTATAACAATAAACAATTGCCTCCCATTTTAACATTTTCTGAAAATATAGTTATTTTCGAAAATTTAAATTTTTAACATTTCCTTTTTAGAAGTTTTTAGGAGTATTTTGACGCTAATTCTGAGATCTATTGCCCATGTCATCACTTCTTATTATAATAAAAGTAAATCGTTAAATTGTCAAATATAGAGGGAAGTATATATTTTTATATAAAAAGAAGGTACCTTCAGAAATCTTAGGTCATAAATCCGCATATGTATTTTGGAATGTATTAGTTAGATTTTTGACAAATTGACATGCTAGAAAAAAGTTCGCTTTATTTTTTTTTTAACTTTTGGTGCCAAATTTGGCACGTGTGTGCGTATATGTACACGAGAACGCAAGCGTGGGTGTAAGTAAATCTTCATACACGCAAATACTGAAAAATTTCCGTAATCTGATCCAACTGTCATGTTTAAGTGAGTGCAACTGTCATGTTTAAGTGAGCTTGTGCATAATTACTCTATTGTTGTAAAACAGTTTTAACCACATTGTTGCTAACATCATTATGATGTCAGCGTTACAGACAATATAATATAGATATTTGTTCCAAATATCTAGTAAAATTTCTCCATTAATAGCGATTTTTTTCTTCTTTAATGGCAAAAAGGTTTATTATTTATTTACCTAAAATTTAAGTTCGTCTTCGCGACATTTGAACAACGTCCGGGAAGAATTTATCCAAAATTTTAAACAAATTATTCCTGTTACACTGTTAGATTAATTATAATTATAATGTTAATATTCTTTCAACTTTACAATGCGGCACATGTGGAATCTAAAATGAGTGAAAATTGCGTTACTTTTATTTCAATTGTCAATAAATATTTGGAATAAATGATAAAAATTCACACATTCTACTAAACGCAACATTATTTTTACAACGGAAGCCTTTCCTCTTTCTCAGGATAGAACCGTAAGTTATTATTTAAAAACATTTTTATCTGATGATAAAATTTACAGGAATTGGGTAGTGATACTTTAAAGATAGTGATACTTTAAAGGGTAGTGATACTTTTACTAAATGCGTATTAAACATTTTAATCGGTTAAAATTACGTGATGATAAAAAGATGTAATTTCTGTTATACCTTTAGATTTTTATAAAATGTACCGAAATTATTTTGCTAAAATGACAAAAATCCTTTTAATTTTCCTATTATAGTAAAATTTCTGAGACTTAAGAGAAAATGACTCATTTTCGAGCAGTCGAAGAAAAAATGCTCCAAATTCATGTATAAAAATGCACGTTTTTTCTTTAATGACTCTGTTTAATAAAGGATTTTTGACATTTAGCTCAATAGTTTCTCTGCTTGGTTTATCCGTGGAAATTAAAACTATTTACCTAGGATGAACATAAAAGAGAAAAGTGCACCTCTTTTAAACAATCATTGTAAGATGGGATTTCATTTGGGATGGCATTTCTGATACACTTTTACATATGTCATGTTAATAGAAGGAAGCATTGCATCTTTCTATGTTTACGGTTGATGACTATTTCATTATTTCAGTGTGCTAAGAATGGGTTTAATGGTAGTGACTCGTTATAACCCTTTAAATAAATAAAATGGCTGATGTTTTTTCGAATTTAAAGTATCACTACCCAAATGTTCATAATTTTAAAAACATTATGACTCCCAGATTTTTCAATAGTGCAAGTGAACAAAAAGTGAAATAACGTATTAATCTCGTCTAAATTAACGTCTTATCCTGTTATTGACTAAGAATTTATTTACAATATGTAAAATGTGGGAAACGTGAAATTATGAGATAACGTTTTTAATTAGAAAAGCAAATTTTTGAGAAATTATTTTTCTTCAATGGCATGATGTAATATTCCATTTAATTACAGAGACTTAGTGATAATTAGAGTTACAATCCTCTCTGTGACACAGAAACTCGGCATTCCTGCAGGAATCGTCTACAGTGTTTAACAAAAGATGGGAAAGCATTAAAGGTAGGTAGTACACACCAAGCAATGAATGAAACGGAAATGAAACGCAAAACGCTAGCTTGTTTGCAAACATCCAGCTCTGCAATTGTTAAAGTGCAATCCCAATTGCCACTTACCGGGAGAAGAGTCTATGTATGTAAATGGGAATGCATTTGTACAAGTTTGAAGTATAAACCGTTTACAAATGTATGTTATAGTGAATAATAGCCACCCACGCTAGCCTTGTGAGGTTGAAACCATTAATAACAATTACAATTAATAGAAGGATACAGCAGTTTGCGAGAATGACATATGTAATTTTATTTACTGAGATGCAAACGCAATATCAGAGAACTGACACGAAGGAGCCCCCCAGGGGATACCTTCTTTAGGTATTCACGGGCTTCGCAACCCCGGTCACCTGAGCGATCTTTCTCTTTTCTTTTTTCCTCTCCATTCTCTTGTCTAATCTTTCTTCTTTCTTTCACTATACCACAATGAGAGTGAAATTGTGGTTTCCTCTTCTGAGGTGAGGGCGATTCTGCATAAGCCGATACATCCTGTTTATATCGACTTATGGAGAATTGTAAATCACCCACGCGTTTTCCGTGCGTGGAGACCCGTGTCCCTGGAAAGGGGGATCCTGGCAGTTGAGGGAAACCAACACACTGCTTTGGCCTCTGCTTCAGGTAGACGGGAGGTGCATATTGATCCCGTATGCATCAATCGGCTGGTCAGCTGACTTGTCACTGGCTGAGGATCAAGTGAGCAGGCACATACTAGTGATTTCGTTAAGGGTGGAAACTGAAATAGGTGTGTCTTGTGAACGTATGGGCCCTGGTTAGCACTGGTGCACGAATGTGCATCACCTTGTTGGACTCGGTAGTGGGTGGTGTGGCTGGGGTCTGAATTATATTTTCCTCTCTAATATGGATGAAAGTACTTTACCTTCTACTATTTCTCTCCCATGTGGAGAGCAACTAACTTTACAGATGACTACATTTACTCGATTTTTTGTTATTAAACGTATTGACAGTGCTTTTGATAGTTCTTTTAAGAGAACTTCACCATTTCTTATTGCAAAAACATTCCAATCTGTATTTGAAGATGGTTACTCACTTAAAAAACTACAATCTGGGGATTTGCTTGTTGATGTTTCAAAAGGCAAACATTCACAATTTCTCTCAAATTGCAATACAATAGGCTCTTTTTCTGTTTTTGTTCAGACCCATCAAACTCTAAATACAAGCCGTAGTGTAGTATCTGAACCAGATATTTTATTCTCTACTAAGGAAGAACTTCTACAAAACTTAAAAGATGAAAATGTCATAGATGCACGTCGCATTACAATCCGTCGGAATGAGAAAGTGCTTCCTACGAAGCACATCATTCTGACTTTCAATAGCCCTACTTTGCCAACTACAATTAAAGCTGCCTACCTGAGCTGCCCTGTCCGACCTTATATACCTAACCCACTCCGTTGTTTTAAATGCCAGCACTATGGTCATACTACAACTACCTCTCATGGTTCTGTTACCTGCGCACGTTGTGCAGAAGTCGGCCACGATAGTAAGTCATGCGAAAAGCCTGAACGTTGTACAAACTGTAAGGGTGACCATTCAGCATACTCCCGCTCTTTCCCAAACTGGATTAGTGAGAAAGAAATTCTTGTGGTCAAAATCTCTCAAAAACTTTCTTATCCTGAAGCTCGAAAACTTGTTGAATCCAGAACACCATCTGTAGGAGTTTCTTATTCCAGTTTACTTAAGCAACAAACAACATCCTTAAGACATATAAGCACCCAAACTGAGTTATCTTTATCACCAAATGATCCTTCTATGGCACTAACCAGCACTAAAAAGAAGAAAACCTGTGATGTGTACTGTGCCACTATTAAAACAGCTGTGCCTGCACTAGAACGTTGCGCACCATCATCAGAACCTGTAAAAATAGTATACCCTAATAATCGTCAAGTTAAACAGTCAACCGGACATGATTCAAATCAAATTTTTGTTTCATCTGCAAACAAATTAGAAACACATGTTTCCCCTACTCCAAAACAAAAACAAAAACCATGTGCACAGAAAGATAGAAAGAAAACCTTAACCCAAGCGTCTTCACAGTGGAAAACTGTGAAGAGAAAAAAACAGGAAATCATGTCTCAGCCCATTAATAACAAATACGAAGGATTCCAAACACCGACTCCACTATGTGGAAGAGGCTATGCAGTCCGATTCTAACAGCTATGACTCAGATGAAGAAAATACTGTCTTTGAGGAGTTTGAGCCGACATGATTTTATTTTGTTTTTTATTATTCTGTGTTGTAAATATACCAGTTTTTGTGCTGCATTATTTATATATTTTATACTTTTTTTGATAATCGTTACTTTACAGAATGTAAAGATTTGTGTTTTTTAAACATCATTATGAAGTCATTTTAGTGATTTTAATTACATATATCATCCCATAATTTTTCCAATAAACTGCATTGTTTTATCTAATTACTTTTTTCACAAGGTTTTGGATAACTTCTTGCTATAATTTTATGTTCATTTACTTTTTCTTGGCGCAGCATGTTCCAGAAGGGACTTTGTTCCATTAAACCCAATTCAATCAATCAATCAACCGACACGAAGGAGATGTTTATTCACATAGGCATGAGCTAGATCCTAAATCACTTTTGAACTTGCTTCTTCAGCCACGTGAAACGGGTATGTTCTTGCTTCCCGGTGGGATTCAATCAAACAGAGACTAACAGAGCGCGAATAGTCGATCAAGGTGTGTTGACAGATCAATCAAGTAGAAGGAAACGAGCTGTGATAGTAACCTTTGTGTGCTGCATAGCGCGGAATGATAGGTGCTAAAAGGTGATACGTAGTTGACAATTTCCGTAACGCATATTGTTTTTTAATATACGTGTCACCAGGGGTGCCACTGGCGAATATATTTTTATGTTTTATTTCCACCACAATTTTCAAATAACGTCTATGGTAGATTTTTTGTCTTCGGGATACAATTTTACCACTATGTCTGGAAGTAGTAGAAAATGTAAACATTCTCGCGAGTATGACCCCATTATTTTGAAAATGAAAGTGAGTTACGGAGGGTGGTAACTCTGCTGAAAGATTACACTTATACCACGGACACGTAGCAAAAGCACAGAATGAAGTGGATTAGCCTCATAGCATGATTTTCCCTCGCTGAGACATAAAAGAGAATACGTTGCGTGGCAAATGTACCTTTATGGATTAATATACTTTGAACGTGATGGTACATTAAATAACTACATTGAACATGTATGGACAAACGCAAATCAATATGCGCATCGGAGACGCTTTTCCATCAAAGTTTGGGCAAGAACCATTGCCGACGATTTAAATTGATATCTCAGAAGAATTTGTCGGAAGAAAATATCTTATGTTTTTACAGAAAGTGCTTCCAGACATGTTGAAAGATCTCCCCATAAATATTCGTATGTTTTCCTAGTAAGCACCAGCGCAGTTTGGTTGAGAAGTGTGCACGGTCTAGACGTTGACATTTTCAGGCCAATGTATTTTGCGATGCAGACGTACAGCTTGGTTACGACGATCGTCATATCTGTAGTGCCATGTTTTATTTCGTGGGGGAAAACAAAAGAGTCTGGCCTATGGCACTAACTTTGATTCTGACGGGAAACTCGTCGCCAAATTTTAACCACTACTGAAGTAGTCCGTAATATTTCTGGTTGACAATCAATCTTTTGACTCTGTTCAGTCAGCTTTATCGTTACTGGTCGCTTTTTGTAATTTTTTATCAATAATTATTGTCATTCTTTCTTGCTGAGCTTCATTTTAACATCCGTCAATCTCGTTTTCGTTACGTCTCCTCCATTACACAATCATGCGCCATCTAGGGATTTTGTGTTTTATTCCCAACAATGTATTTTAGGATGAAAATGTTTTGTTTTATAGTGTAGTGTCGCATCTTACAGTTTGTCCTTTTTTTAAAATGTTCTTTGCAATTTTATTATGAAATGCCCAATATTTTCAAGTGGGTTGCAATGAAGACCATTCTCATGTCACTGACGAAATACTGGACAAACATGCGTGGTAAGTCTTAGTTTTTATTTCAATAAAGAAATCTTTAATCTTCATTAATCAGGAATTCCAAATGGAAAGCTTCTTAGTTTATTGAAATTAACAAATGTGTCGTAGTTATCTGCTGTAAAATATGCAAACTCGAGAGACAAAAATACCACGCATAGGCTAGGTCCAAAGTGCCAACAGACAAGTAGAGGGCCAAGCTTAGTAATCACATATTTTGATTATTTTTATATATGTTGTAGGTTAGAAGCCCCTTAATCGAAGGCCCCCATCAACGGATTTTATACAACGCCCCTTAGATCTCGAGAAATAGGGGGGTCTAATATTATAACACAACTTGAGCACTTATTTTGTAACGAAATTACTGCGTTTGTCGAAGCTCAGTTGTTATGGCGTCTGTTCGTTTATCCGAGGATTCGAGGCCAGAACGCGCTACATTTGTTTTTCGCATTTTTTGTTTTATAAATATACTTGTAATTATAATCTAATAATCTCACAATTAAAAATTATAATATTGTGCATCAATTATAATGGTAACCTATTAAATTTTTAATTTGTAACAAAATCGTTGTATAAAACATCATTAAATGGTTAATTTTTTTTAAATCCCTTTTAAAAGATTTTTCATATGAGGACGTGAGTATCAAAACTCGCCTTATCCAGGAAATAATTTTTTGGGAAATCGCATAAAACCTCTAACTGTGACCCCGTGTATTGAATAATTCCAATTTTTTTACTTCCTATAACTAGTTGCTTATGATACCACTGTGTTAAAGTGGAAAATTCGACTTTAATTAATTATTGGGAAAAAGATTCTGATAAGATATGGATTAGAGAAGTTTTGATGCAAATTTCTTTAAAAAAATACATCGTTAACAAGTTTTCTAGAAAAAATCAATAGTTTCTTTATCAAATCAATAGATTTTTGGTCATCGAATGATAATAATTTGGGATTAAAAAGAATCTTTACGACAGCAAATAAGTATAATTAAAATTTAGTATTACATTTTATTAAAAGAAGTAAACAAATTAACAATAAAACAAATTTAATAATAAATACTTTATGATTAATGTAATTTACTAGTAATCTGTAAAAAAAGAATATAATATAATATCTATTTAATATATAATAACTATATAATACACTGGTGTGCAAAACTTAAGCAAAAAATTTCTGAACACGTGAGTACTGAAAAGGAAATTCTATAAAGAGCAAGTGTAGAAAAGAAGTACTACAAAGTCGATGTGAAGTCTTTTGACGTCACACATGGTTAGAAGTGTCACAATCAGTATGGTGAATCAAAGTATGGGATATTTCACTGTCTCATTATTACTCTCAAATGATTGTTAACACTGAAAAGTCACTGTGACTATCGGTTTGTGATGGGTCACCAAGTGACATTACAATGAAGTCACCTTGTGATTCTCAAGTCACTGTCAGTTGAAGACTGAACTTTGAAGTCATTTTGAGCATTGCATTGTGATGAGTCGCAAAATAATGTCACAATGAAGTCGCATGGTGACTTTCCGGTGATCGACACTCTATTGTGAAGTCATCATTGCACTGCTTTGTGAAAAGTCACCAGATGATTTTATTTTCTGTCACTTGGGAACTTGTCACAGAATAGCTATCATGATGACTTTACAATGGAGTGTCAAAATGACAGTCACATGAGAGTCCCAAGATGACTTTATTGTAAAGTCACCTGGTGACTCGTCAAAAAGCAGCAGTGATGGTGACTGTTCAGGGGAGTGACCAAAAGAGAGTAAAAATGAGACGAATAAAAGATATCACATTTCTGTTCATTGTAGTGACTGTGACAATTGTGACCATTTGTGATGTCAAGAAGACTTCACATCGACTGTCTGTGCTCATCGTTGTTCTTCTCGACTATCTCCTCTTGTTCGGGTTCCTGCCAAATATTATTTTCATAGAATGTAAGATCCTTCATTTTTGACCACTTATTGCAAAAATGTTTTTTAACAATACGTCGACATTCTTAAATTTCTCCCGCTTCACAGGGACAGAACATGGCATCTGCTCGGGTTTCCTGAATATTAAACTTTTACCCCTCTTGGTCAATGGTTTGAAAACGCCTGCATCTGTCTTGTAGTGGGGCTCACCTTTAATAAGGAGCACTCCTCTCTCTTTTAACAAGGTGATACGCTTTGCAGGAGTAAACTAAAAATGCTGTTCGCCGGGACGTTTTAACGTAGAAGCCACCGCTGATTTGAAATCATAAAACGGAATTTCCTGCCGTACATTCCGTACTCCACCTGTGAAATATTTCCAAAAACTCTTCAGGATGGGTAATACTCTCCTTCTTTTTCAGATTTTTCTCTTAGCAAAAACTCTATAAGGTGGCAATTAAGAATGATCCGCAATGGGAAAATAAAGTCAATTTGTTTAATAATCGAAGAAGCTAATTCTATGAGCCACTTTGCGAGCATCTCTATCATTGTGATGTTCTTATTTTAGCCAGGACAACCATCAGAAAACATTTGAATTTTTTCAAATCCTTCCAAGTTTAAGGATTTAAGATTAAAAAAAATTATGGAGAATATCTCATTTGATCACTTCTTGGGTGCGTGCTCATCCCAAGTAAAGATGTATTTGCTGCTTGACTGTATTGAGTTTTTCTTGATATTCTCTCGCATATTGTAAAGTTATACTGATACATTTGTCTGAAGTAATAGACAGCCTAGTTGAGATCTTCAGGCAAAATAATTTTTTTTGGGCAGTAGAATGATAATTTGTATTCCTTCGTTTCTCTCAGCATGTTGTGGAAACATTTTGCCTTTAATTTTTGAACCGAATATTTGACCATTGTAACCTTTTCCCTTCCGACTTGAGTTTTAAATTGTAACTTTAATCTTATACATTCTGAGCAAGCATCGGTTGCGATATATTTTAAACTTAGCTTAAAATCATGATTGAAAATATCTCAGAAAGTATGTCATTTCACCTGGAATACAGGACTGTCTGCTTCCTTGTTGTACATCTTCCATAAGCTTTTCATGTTCCAGTCACTGGGAAAGTAATGCATTTTGCTTTTATCTCGTCGGTAACATAAATCGACACACTTTAAATTTTGGATGTAACATCGCACTGCGACTTTTACCTCAGCTAGTTTTTGCGATCTTCCAGTTTATGTGATCCACTTTTTTGCATATTTGCCCACGAGTTCTTATTTCTTTTTCTCTGCTTCCCTCTTCCCTCATAAAGTTCAGGAGTTGATTCAAAGTCCATTATGCACAAGATCCACGGTAAAACTTACTTAATCAGTTTTTATGAATAGAACAAATCAAAACTTTAAAGGAAAATAGCAACAGGTCACAAAGGAATGAAGGAAAATTACTGTGGTAGTAGCTGATAAGCTCGACGTGTGCTGATCTACGCATGCGCAGGAATAAAATTAGTTTTGGACCCAACTTCTTGGTGGATAAGGCTAGTTTTAAAAGTAAACCATGGTTTTACAATGCCAAATATACACGATAAATCTACTTTCATTGCAGATATTAGTGTGTTTTCGGTGTAGATTTAGCAAAAGAATAGATTGATACAGAAAACACGACTTTTTTTTATATTTCAGATAAGGCGAGTTGTGAAACTCACGTCCTCAAGTATTTTTTACCGATGCAGTGATATTGAACGATTGTGTCAATTCTTGATTTTAAAGAAACACCATTTATATATTGCCTTAACAAGGAAAGTCAATGCGATGATAATACTACTCGGTTTTTAAAGTAAGAAGCATAATTATATTAAAAATTAGCTTAAGAATTAAATGACAACATTGTGACATTACTAAATTATAATTACAAATATATTTATAAAACAAAAAGTGAGAAAAACAAATGTAGCACGTTCCGGTCTCTAACCCGATCCCTCGGTTCAACGAGCGGACGCCATAACAACTGATCTACGACCTACGCAGAAAGTTTGTTACAAAGTAAGTATTTCAGTTGAATGATAATAGTAGACCTCCTATTTCTCGAGAACTAAGGGGCGTTATATAAAATCCGTTGAACCTGTGACTAAGGATCTTCTGCCCTACAACATATACAGTGTGATTCATAAATATCGAAACAATAGGCTATCTCTTTAAATATTGCTCCTACACACATACTTCCAATTGCAAAGTTTCATAAAAAAGGTGCAAAATTTGATGAGATAAGTTACAACTCCATGGGGGGGGGTCTATTTGAGAAAATACAAAAATTAAATTTTTATACGGCCCCCGTAGGATAAAATTTTCAATTAGGAAATTTTTCCTTATCTATTCCTGAATTAAACAAAAAAAAATTCCATTTTGATATCTGTAAAACTCAGGGAGATATGTCCGTTTTAATAATTCGCGAGGTTTCAAGGGATATACAAATTGAAATGCGTGAAATTCAAGAAACAAAATTACTGTAAGGTGTCCGGGAAATATTTTATTTATATATTTATTTATTTATAGAGTTAGAATTTTGAATTTTTGTGATGATTAGCCATATAATTTAACAGAATCACACATAAGATTCTTACAAAATAAGAAATATATTTTTTTTAATGCAAAGTAATTTAAAATAGTTATAACTCGAAATATTATTTGTCGCATTTATTTTTTTTTCCTTTAATTAAACAGAAATATATTAGTTTTAATTTTCATTCAGCATTTTGAAAAATATTAATTAAAAAAAATATTTAAAATAGCAATTTAAAAAAAAAATGCAACTTATTTTAAACAAATCATATTTTCAAAAGTGAATAATATTTTTCCAATTTGCCGAATTAAAATTTAAGTAAAATATTTGAAAAAGATATATTACAAGTTTGAACCATATTTAGAGGTTATTGACTTATATAAATATAAAGATGAGAAATGCTGAAAAAAACTTATGATGCCGAAAAATGCTTTTAAAGTTTTAAACAAAGATTGGGTCCTAATAGAACGTTTAAATGCCTTTTAAAAGCTTCCAGGTGAATAAGTAACTCCTTCCTGTAGCTTCAATTTCTGAATACCATAGTTTGGCTCTCGGGTATAGATATTAAATTTGTTTAACGCATACCCTAGTATCTCATACAAATCTGGTATACAGCGAAATTTATAAAATTTAAGTTTATTAGAGATATAAATTTCTTTTATGCACTTTATGTTTCAGGTCGGGTTTATTGATATGATGCGAAAGAAAACCATTTTCATGGGCGATGCACTTAATTTTATTTAATTCATTATCTAGACAGGTGTTTGTGCATATTTTAGATTTTTGCACAAGCCGAAATTTGTACAAAAAATTCCCATTTATCTTAAAATACAATTAAGATTATTTTAAAGAATACTACACATATATTTATAAGAAAATTTTACAGTATATTTTTGATTACATGTTTTCGCATGACAAAAACATAGCTGACAAACCTCCCACTAATCCTTCGTGATATGTAGAGTAATTTGAACCAGTTAACCACTTTAAAACTAGAAAATTTGTTTAATGAATCTTTGACTTATTTAATTTAAATGTTTTAAGTCGAATCATGACTTCATTCAATTGAATTTCTTAAAAGAGTTTCTGGTTCGAACGTATTGAACCTGGGTCAAATAAACACACTTATAGCGAAAGATTAGTGGGAGCTTGGCATCTGTTAAAAAAATACGCAATAGCAACGTTAATGATTATTTATACTATTAGATTGTTACATTCGTATAAAGATTTATTTTAAAAAACAATGTCGTTTGGAATAAATGAAAAATAGGTTTAAAAACATCATAACTTTTGAAGCTGTATAGTAAAAAGTAGATGTTTGAAAATATTTCTGTGTAATTTATAAAATATGTGTCCAACGATTCCGTTAACAGAAGTTTCATTATCGCTATTACTATTTTTATAAAACTTATTGCCTTCCCGACACGTCCTAAGAACAATAAAGACACGGGCCGGCACGGTCCGGCCAGCGGGCCGTGCTGATTACGACCCTGGGGCCAATCTCGGCCTCTTGCAGACCTCTAGCATATTTCTCAAGCAAGCTTAACGTAAAAATCTATACGCTATTATTTTATATCTGAAAGTTAAGGCATTGTCTTAGATCGACTTTTAATAATGTTTAAATGTATGGTCGATCCCTAACTTGCATTGCAAATGAACTGATTTCGCGTCTCTCAGAGGTATGCTTAAGTGGTGTAAAGCCACGAATTTTGGATTTTAATATCTCTGTGAATTTTGCAGATATCAAGATGGAATTTTTTTTTGTTTAATTCAGGACTGGATAAGGTATAATTTCCTAATTGGAAATTGTATCCTACGGGGGCCGTATAAAAATTTAATTTTTGTATTTTCTCAAATAGACCCCCCATAGAGTTGCAACTTATCTCATCAAATTTTGCACCTTTTTTTTTATGAAAATTTGCAATTGGAAGTATGTACCTAGGGGCAATATTTAAGAAGATAGCCTATTGTTTCGATATTTAGGAATCACACTGTATAAAAATAATCAAAATCTGTGATTACCAAGCTAGGCCCTCTCCTTGTGAGTTCATTGTTAGATCGCAATGTTGTTGTAATAAGGAGTAAGTTTTTAATAAAATACAGTGCATTTTATTACGTTTAAAGTTGTTCAGTTAGAATGCAGGTTGCTGAATTTTCATAGGTTAAGTTACTCTTTCTGTGAAACCGAAATCATATCAGTATAAACGCACCATATGGTATTACAATTTTTTTTCATCAGTTTAGATCTTGCTATATATATGTCCTGAGAAGTATTTGATATCGATTACACAGTTACTTCCCTTAAACGTGAAATAGAATTTGTGATATTGTGTATAGCTCGGTGTTATGGCGTAGTCTAATATTGCTTGCACAGAATGGGACTTGAAAAACCAGCCTCGATCAAATAAGCGTCTAATTGTAACCTATGTAAATTATACCTTCCGAATACAACGATATTTTCCTACCAGTATGGTTTCATTGCCTAACCATAGATTTCTGCAAAAAAAATACGACAAAGATTACTATTAAAATTTACTGATGACATCGGTTTATCTGCATCTGTTTATCGAAGTCCACCCTGTAATTCTGCATTTGAAAACCAAAGAAGAAAAATATCGAAATAATTATATATGCACAGTTTTATTCCGATAATCTTTCTAACAAAAGTCTTGTGTTAAAAAATGTCAACACTCACCGAAACATTTGAGTGATAACAATGTGTTATTGTGAAATCATTTATCATTTTATGCGAGAGCTAACAACGTTCTAATAATTGAACTACACAAGATGGAGTGACCACGCAAACAACCATGCGGCCTATAAAATTACTGCAAAATGTTTTCGAAGATCGAATCATTTCTAATGGCTTGTAGCTTCTTTCATTCATTAGGGTTATGTCCACCGGATTTTTACTTGTGGACTTACGGAAAAATTATTTATTGAGGAAATCCTCACACGCCTCAGAAACTTCCAAAAATTATTCATGTCTAATTTAAACACAAGAACAAATTCCTGTAGGCATGTCTGAATATTCATGGGAGCCATTTTCGGGAACTACTATATGGGTAACAGTAATCGTGAAGTATTTTTATAGAAGTGCATGATATGCCTTTACTTTCGATTGCATGATTCAAGGAACACGATGAAGAGGACGTATTTTTTCTTGTCCTCAGTTTACAGATATTAACTTAATTGAAAATGAAATTTTATATTTTTTTAATTTCTAAAATATATTTTTTAATTTTCTAAAATAATAATCGTAGCATGCTGACTTTATCTATAACCATATATTTTCTAAACAAAATATTTCTGATTAATTTTATGGAATAAACATTACGAATTTTTTTAATTATTGAGACTTTATAATTCAGTGACATTTTATATTTGTTATAGAATATACATTATGAATTGCCACTTATGAAAAAATTATTGGATTCAAGTTGCTATACTCGCGTACAATTTGTTTTCCGTCGGAGTAATTATTTGGTTATTTTTAAAAAGATATAAGCGCTGAAATGTTGACGAATTTCCTTTAAGTAACATTCAATAGATTTTAATGTTTGGTCATTATATACAGTAAATTTTGTTGAAAACATCTGCTGAAATTGCAATAAAAAATTATAATTTTCAATTTTCGAACACATTATTATGATTTTAATTTACATTGAAGACCTACAATCGGACTCTTTATTAAATAGTTAGTAACACTTAAGAAAATTGTAAGAAAATCGTGAAAAAAATTAATTACGTTAGATAAAGGGTGTTTTTTACTGCGCCACATTTGGATATTTCGGTTTTTTTATTTAAATAGATGTTTATATATAGAGAGCTTCTCCCCCAAAGAAAAATTTGAACTTATAAAATGTCAATATAGAATAACGTCTATTTTCTCGTACATGTTTCATTTTTGTTTTACTAATCTTTGACGGTAAATTAGTAGGGGGTGTTTTGTTTTAGGACTGTGAAATGTAGTGTGAATATCATTCAAAAAATGTATAGAAAATGTGCGTAAGATTGTGAAGGTTTGTATATATATACAAACTTATTAGAGAATTTTCATACCGAAAACACGATAGGGTATGTGAGCTGCGTTTCTATCTTTATTTGTTGTCCTCCCCCCCCCACCCCCCCCCCACCCCCACACACACACTTATACTTTTACAGCAAAATGAAGTTTAAGATTTATAAGCTTATTCAAAACATTAAAACATTTATTTTAAGGAAAATTTATATAACTTTTTATTTTTCTGAAAATTTGCCATTATTATTTGAGATTACAAAAAGTATATTTTGAGAACAAAAAATAAATAATGAATTTTCCAAATTTCGTGAAAAAATGAAATGTTATTTTATTTTAAATCTTCATTGACAGAATTTTCTTTATTTATTTGAATTAAGTCAAGAATGCGATTATACGAACCTTGCTTGAGAGATTCAGTATTTAATTCAAATACTCAACGCAATTTAAATAAATATTGAATATTTATTTAAATTGATTGAATCCTAAATAGTTTAGAATACATATTTTTTTTAAGTTCTCAGCAGGTACGTTATTTAATTTTCACTTACCGTGAATAAAATTAAAAGTATCCTACAGAAATATTTATTCAATTCGTGTTAATTCGTTTTATGTTTGAAATTTCAGATCAAATCCTAAAGCAATTTAAATTTATTATTTTTGAAAGTGGAGTAAGCATGAAAACAAATGAAAACAAGATTACAAATTGAAAATCGGGTACGTCGGTATATGCATAAAAATAAATAAAATATGAATTTAAAACATTGACAAAATATTTGGAGTAAAATATGCCCTCTACTTTGAGAAATAATCCTATTTCAATAAATATTCAAAACAATTTTCGTGGCCCTCTTTTTATATTTTTATTATATTGTAATAACTATAGATTCAAGCTATGCAACATAAATATAGGATTGCAGAAATGTAAAAGAAGAAACATCTTTGTTATTTGCAAGCTTTTTTTGCTCTAGAAAATATTGATTTAAAATAAATTTCTCTGAAAATTGATGTATATGATTCATTTATTTACGTATTTTTCTTGAATTCAAATTGAATAAAAATACATCTGTATGCATCAGGGAATTGATACCATTATGAAACGGCAACAAATAAATTTCTGTATGTATGTTTGAAATAATAGAAAATTTCGAGACCTTAGTATTACACTAACTAAATCTTTTCTTTGTTTTGAGTACAGATTTAGAAAAACAGTATCTGAATACGATTTTTGCAATATTTCTGCTTTAGAACCTATATTAAAAATTGTATTTTTTTCTAAATGACTTATCATATGTAATAATCTTTATCAATTCCTGTAAAATGAAAGAACTTGTAAGTAATGTGGGATAAAAATGATATGAAAATAATTATTTTTAAATTCTGCACTTATCTGAACTTAAAAAACGTTAAAAATATTTTTTTAAGTAATGTTTTTATGCAATGAGATCATTATCATCATCATTAAAGAGTTTTCATACATTTTTGACTGTTTTTATACCTAATTTATACAAGGAATGGGGTAAAAAGATTAATAGATGGGGTAAAGTGGATAGGTGTAATTAGGCAATAATAATTACCCAAAATGTGTGAGAAGTTAGTTATTTTGTTACCTGAAAGAATTATAGTTATATAGCTATAATTTACATTAAATAATTATAAATCCTACAATTGTAATGTTAAGGTTTCTATAAGATTTTAAGAAATTGAGATTTCAAACGACAAAGTGTTGTCAGTTTTTGAAAATATATGATAGTTACTAAATAGTGATTTGACAATAAATTTCACAACGAAATCTTCAATTCCTGTAATCTTCTCAACAAATATTGTGATAAGTTTTTACCCAGCGTAAAATAAAAAAGGAATAAATAATGATGCAAAACTTAAATTGAAAGAATGTTATATATGTTGCTCGATTAAAATTGCAAACTTACTTATAGAATATAAATGTTCTCAACTAATGTCTAAATACATTTTAAGTTAAATTTTATTTTTTTAAGAGCAATATATTTTCAATATATAAGTTTTAAAACATTACCCCACTATACACTACGTTTTAATTTTGTATTAAACCGATACTGAAATTCAGCTATAGTAGTGGAAAAAGGAGAGTTCGATTCGGGAGGTGGTGGAAGGGGGCTTATTTTTTAGGGGGGACTTTTTTTTTTTTTACGACTTAGAGTAAGAACGTAATTTTTTGAAGGGGGGCTTATTTTTGAAAGGGGCTTAATTTTTTTTTTTTTTAATTTTAGAATTGACTTTCAGTTTGAAGGTTAAACGGAGATCAATTTTTTGGTGGCGCCCTCTATCGGAAGGGAATGCAATAACGAATATTTAAAATAGGTTTTCTTGAAAAGATTTCACTGAGGTTTGAACCTGCAAAATAGCTTCTTGACTTGATAATTTGTGGTAGGTTTAACTGATCAAGCCAAGAAGTTATACATGAATGTCGAGATTTTAAGTGTTTAAAGAGAGCTATCGCGAGAGTGACGTATCATTTGTCAAAATGACTTCGAGAGAGGAAGTGATTAACGTCGTGTGTCTGTATATAACGGTCTGCGTTTTGTTTTCGCTCATTTACGTATTTACCGGAAGTGAAAAGTTTAAGGTTGATTTTATACTGAATTTAAATGAAACCGGAAATTTATCTTTTATGATATAATGGGATTGAATATTAACATATTTATTTTAAAATGTATAATGGAAGCAATGGTAAAAAGAAGACATGTTTAGGAGTAAGTACTGTTTTTATTGTGTTTGGTGTAGAAAACATAGGAAAGAGATTTAGTTTAAAAAACAAATTCAATTTTATTAATAATTTTCCCAATGCTATACATGTGGACCCACTTTTCGTTTTTTAGTGGGTTTTGACAAATCTAATACAGAATCTTGTTTAATGTTTGTTGACAAATATTTATTTTTAATAAAATTTCTCGGGACATTCATTTCGTTTAATGTTTCTAATAATTCGTTCTGTTTCTTGATCGTTTTTCTTTTATTCACAGAAAACAAAAGATTAAATAAATCTGCCAAGTTCGATTTGGGGATAGGTTTTCCTTCGAAACTTACAGTCAAATTTTTATCCTATCGAAATTTTCTTGGACGTGCCATGACAAACTGATCTAATGCTTTGATAATATGTAGGATAGCTTTATCTGTTCAAGTTATGATATCATGGTGGTTAGATTACAGATATTTTTGTTTGAAATACACACGTGGTACACGTGATTTTTAATTTTACCTGTTCAGTTTTAATTATATTGTAAAATGAGGGTTTCTTTTTGAAAGATAATGTTAACTTTTGTGATTATCTTGTAACAGACTGCATTCATTAAAGTATATTTTAGAATTGTAAACTACAATTTTGAAATTTTCGTCTGTTTGGTAAAAAAGCACAGGGAAAAAAAATAAAAGTATTAAAAATAATAAGAACAACTGTACAAAATATAATAACAACTAAACAAATGATCAAAAAAAATAAAAACTGTTCAAATAATAATAACAACTGTTCAAAAATAATAAAAACTGTTTAAAAAATAACAACAACTGTTAAAAAAGTAATAATCGATTGACTTTATACAACCAACATTTAAAAAAAAAAAAAAAGATAATCGAATCTAGTTTTTTTTAACGTGATTTATTCGAAATATTCACTTTTTCTAGTTTAGATTTATAACACATCAGTGATTCAATCAGTAAAATATTATTTATAAAAGCACTAAATACGAGATTAATAAGAATTTTTAACTTACAAACATATGAACTTCTGATACACAAGTGATTCGACCAGTAAAATATTATTTATAAAAGCATTTTTGACTTACAATTGGACGAACTTCAGATATGTAACCCTTTCTGAATCTATGTGTAAGAATTAACTGACTATTGAACTTATAACAGAGTATGATAAAATAATCACGTGACTTTTTAAACCAATAAAATGTTATTATTTTTAAACAAGCGCCCTCTACCATTTTATGAACTTCCAAGAAACGAGTTAATATGATTATATTGTTTCCTGTAACCGCTGTGAAAGGTTGTGTTTTCCGTTTTAAGTTAGTTTACATTTAAGTGATTACGGAAAGAGTCATGGATTCTGCTTTGTTAAGTGCTAATGATATGTCTAACGTGAAGAGTGAACCCTCCTCAACAGGATTAAATGACCATGACATGGAATTTTTAATACAGCCTAAAGAAGAACCCGTTTCGAATTGTGAAGTGAAACCCGCCTCATCAGGATTAAAGAAACAGAAGTTAACCTTTATGTGTTCTACTTGCAACAAAGCTTTTCCCCGAAAGGTTAACTTAACGTTTCACATGAAATGTCATCTGGAGAAAATACCTCTTGTGTGTGTAATTTGTGAAAAAACATTTGCTAGAAAGTATCATTTATTAAATCATATGAAGGTTCATTAAAAACCCCTGTGATTCATAATTGTAATGTATGTGGCAAAGTATTTTCACAAAAGAGTGATTTATTAAAGCATGGGAAAATTCATAATACTTCCAAGCCAAATCAAAGGAAAAGTAGACAGTCACCCAGTCACTGTAAATGTGACTATTGTTTTGGAACATTTAATAATAGATCTGACTTAGTGAAACATAGAAAAATTCATCTTTCACCTAAAGAACTTAACCCATCTGATCAACTTTCCTTGGGAAGCAGTTCGAAATATGAAATTTCAGACATCACTCAGTTTAGTAAAATATTTAAGATTTTCGATGTTTTTACTCCTGCTCATTGGAATTTAGGCGAGGAAATGATTGTTGAAGTACAAATGAATAAGAACTATGAGCTTTATGTTCGCATACAGAAATATGAAGAATTTGAAAAGAACGGTCGTGAACTTACCCCCACAAATGAAGGCATTACATTATCATGTGCAACATTCGAAAAATTTGAATCGAGATTGGATAAATTTAATTTTGTTTCTGAAAAAGATACATTCGTCTGTAATAATGACTTACTAATTGCTTATGTAAATAAGGAATCATGCATACTGCAAAAATTATTCAAATCGAAAAAGTTTGGGTTTTGTTTGAAGTCGGATTTTTTACTGCTTACAAAAGATCAATATTTGAAACTAGTGAAAAATGGCTTTAAAATTACCAAATGTCTCATTGAGACGTTTTTAACTAAGCTTATTCCTGTTTCGATTTTAGAAAACTTAAACACATGTAAATGTACCCACCTCACAATAGAAGAGACTTTGAACTATTTCTTAAAATGTTTCGATGACGAGTTAAAGTCATCCGTTTCTCGCGTGTTTGATTGCTATCGATGTTCAATCGGAGAACCAATTAATGTGAAACACGAGTGTGATAGTTATGATTTGCGTAGACAATATAATTGGTGTAGCGACAGTGCACTGCTAAATTTCAACGTGGTTGAATTTGTAAAAAACATATTCAAGAAATGTTCATGTAATTATACTGATTTATTTTTTGAAACTATGAATATGGACTTTTATAATAACCATTTAGACAATGTATTTTTAAATTAACATAGAAATGTATTTATTTAATAAATATTTGTTTTTATATCACATATCTGTTTTTATTTCACATGTCTATTTATTTTTTTTATTTATGAAATCAATCTTTGAAGTTTTATTTTCTAGGAAAAAAAAAGTAAACCTATATTTATGAGTAGGCAATTTTTTTAATTGTAGTCTTTAAAGTTAACCCTTTTTGGTCAAATGAAATCTCTTTTTATGAAAAATTTCTTATTTTTATTTGAATAGGTATTAAACTTATTTATTCATAAGAAAGTTTAATTTTTCTCTCCATTTAAACAGTGACACTGCATGTTTTGATAATTTACATCCCACAGTTAACATTACAGTATTTAACCTTATTAAGAAAATGTTTAACTTAAACCGTCACGGTATTTATTATAGATAAGTAAACATTTTATCTTTAACCTATATGTAATTTAAATGATTAACTATAACTGTGACTGCTCGTAACCTAGATAAGTAAATGTTTTCATTAAACACAATCAGTTTACTGTTGACTTTTATCGAGATTACACCAGTTAGTGGAATGCTGATAAAAAATATTTTATGATATTAATATGCAGAAAAGATCTCACGAATTAGTACTTCCACCTTCGAAACGTCTACCTTTAGAAAAACCTATGGAAAATTCAAATACCTATGAGAAGGAGTTAAAAGACCCAAGATTAAAACTTTCTAAAATGGGTAATAACTGTGTAACTACTGAGGACTTACAAGATGTGAATCCCGAGATCGCTATGAATTTTTCAAACTTTGCCTATGGGAATGATACAACATCTTTCGAGAATCCCGGTCGAATGCCAAATTCTGCCACGGACTATTTGAATACATTTTTCGAAGATATAAGTTTTGAAAATAGATTGTTCTACTACCTTAACGTTTCAAGAACCTACAAATAATATTTTACAGACTACTGTTAAACGCGAGGTCAACGAGCTACAAGCAAGCAACCTTTCGCAAACAAGTGGTGAATTACAAACCAACATCTCACCTACAAATAACATTAAAAGTGATAAATTATGCAATTCATATGTGTTTCATAAAGAACTAAGTGACTGTTTCTATTTAACTTTGAAGTTAACAACTAAACAATATTGTATACTTATACGAGAATTTAAACGCAATGTATATACTAATGAAGAAATCCCGACAAACCGCGTGGTTAATATGGATATTCTTAGCTGGTTTGAGTTTCAATATAAACTCATCGCATTTAATTTAAGATACAAAAGTACGTCCTTTGTTTCTAATAACATGATTTTAGTGTTAAATCACAATTCTACGATGCGAATTAAAATTTTAAAGAATCATTCTTATATTGAATTAAACGAACATCAACTGGAAAAATTAAAAGAAGGTACCTCTCATTTAAATAGTACACTTTTACAACATATGTATACAAAACTTAGACCATCTCTTATTAAAAAGAAATGTATGGTGAGTAATATATCTACAGAAAATGAACAGGTGTTAAAGTATAAACTTAACACGTGTATCGAGAATAATATGTTATCAATACTTAGCCGATTATATGAATGTCAGGCATGTGCATTACGGCATTCAAGCAAAGGCATTCACTCCTGTTTCGCATTTAATAATAGGGAAAAATTTAATCAATTAGGGGAAGCTTTGTTAATGCTCGTTGATTTCGATTATGTAACTTCAACGTTTCTAAACGGAGTTTATAATGTTAGTGAGCACTTTTTGTGTAAGATTAATGAACAGACTATTTGTAATGAATTGTTTAAGACCTGAAAATAAAATGTTTTTGATTAAGTTCTGTATGTTTATTTTTGCAAAGTGTCTATGAGTGAATTTATTAGTTTATAATTTAGTAGAACTTTTAAGTGAAGTCATGTAATCCAATTTAAAAAAAAGTCATCTATTACAAAAAATTATTTGAAATGAAAATATTTACGTTCGAAAAAAAAAAGAAGTTAATGAAATTAAAACTTATCAAAATTAAATGTTAACAAAAAATAAATAAATAAAGGTTGACAAAAATATAGTTTGAAAATAAAAGTAAACAAAATATATATATAATAAAATAAAATAAAATAAAATTTAACAAAATAAAGTTAATAAAGCAAAAGAAGGTATATGTTATAAAGAGAGGGGTTTCCGGGTTTATGTAACTTACAAAATGTATGTGTGTGTGTGTATTTTTTAGTTTATCATTAAGTAGAACTTCTAAGTGAACAGTTAGAATTTATGTTTTCTATATAACTTAGCACAAAATAAAAATTTTCACTGTTGCAAAAATATTCAACTATTGAATGGAAATATACATATTAGTAAAAAAAAAATCACAAGTTAATAAAATTATTTTAAATTTCATACAATTTAACAAATATATACGAAACACATTACGGATTTAAATATTATAAGATATGTTTGATTGAAAATTTTAAGACAGATTTTAATAGTTTGAATTTATTTTAGAAGATAGTTTTTAACAGTCTAGACGTTCGTACTTGACAAAATGAAATCAAGGCACAATGATTTGTATGTTACTTTAATCATTATGTCATGACTTCATACCTCTGAAAGTGCATTTAAAGGCTTCTCTGGGTTTATTCAATGTTACTAAGCGTTTGAGAAACCGAAAATTAATGAAAAAACAGATCGCCTTCTACCAATTACGCTACGAATGTTTCATTCAATTATTATAAATAATAAAACCTTTTAGAATATTACTTATTTTAAATTTAAAATAATAAAAATTTAAAGTTAACAAAATAAATAATTCCTCTGTTCATTATTAATAAAAGTTTACAAAATTAAAGTTTCAAAATTAAAAGTTTCTGAAAATTATAAGTTAAAAAAAAATAAATAAAATAAAATTTTAAAATAAAAATTAACAAAAGTAAAGTTTTTAAAATTTTTAAGTTGTGTTTAAAAATCTTCAAATTAATCAAAATTGACTTTTAGTTTTATGTAAATGTAAGTTTCAATATTTTAAATATTGAGCTAACTGTTTATCCCCAAAATCATTTGTTTACTCATCTTCCAACCAACCAACTGGTAGCCTAGCCAACCATATACTTTGTATCAACACATGCGCAGAAAAAAAAAGCACTGACTTATGCACTAAATTGAGTTCTACTTTAAAACCTTTCTTAGATTAGCTACATTATACAAGTCGAATATCTTCCATACTTAGAAAATTTATGATTTTTAACTATTCGTCCCTATTTTAAAACATTAACAAATAAATGTAATTTATATACTTACAAAAACAGGATAATTTCAAAAGAGGTCCATACATTTCAGCTTGCTAACATCATGTGTATGGTCTATAACAGAATAAGGTTAAACTATCAGTTTACTTCCTTATCACGCACGTGATCAAGACCTTAACAGTTACATGTTCAAGGCGATAACAGCTATAAACAGCGTGTTGGTCATTTTAACTTCTGCCGTCGAGAATTGTGGTTCGGTAAGTTTTATTAGGTACCATTTTTTCTTTTTGGAAAATAAACTAATTGGAAAAAATTTATTTTCATACCCAGCTACTTTTAAATCACAATGTTAAAAGACTAAATTTTATTATGCTAAATTATTCTTTTAAATGTCGAACAAAAGATCTTGCAACATATTTGCAAATAAGTTCTTACAAAATGGTTTTATTTCGTTAAAAGATGAACATTGTCAATTTAACTACTTATTATTTTTTAGAATTACTTTAATTTTATTTTGAAAGCGAAAAAGACTAATTCACATAAAAATTAAACTTACCTTATTTATGAGCTTGACAACATGGTTCATGCATGGTCTGGCTCTTGCGAGGACTTGTAGAGATCTGAAAGTTAGTACAAGTGTATATCATGTGATATGATGACGTTACTAGTAACGTCATCCACCACATGTTAATCACGTGACTACGCGATCTTAACCTTCTCATTACTAATGATGTTTAGATCACATAACTAATTGTAACTATCACAAAATATGTTTATAAAAATATATTCATAAATTAATAATTAATTAATTTTTTATTTTAAAATGCTATGCTTTTCAAAATAATACACAAATAAATTAGTTATTAATTTATGAATATATTTTTATAAATATATTTTGTGATAGTTACAATTAGTTATGTGATCTAAACATCATTAGTAATGAGAAGGTTAAGATCGCGTAGTCACGTGATTAACCTGTGGTGGATGACGTTACTAGTAACGTCATCATATCACATGATATACACTTGTACTAACTTTCAGAGCTGTACAAGTCCTCGCAAGAGCCAGACCATGCATGAACCATGTTGTCAAGCTCATAAATAAGTTACGTTTAATTTTCATGTGAATTAGCCTTTTTCGCTTTCAAAATAAAATTTAAGTAATTCTAAAAAATAATATGTAGTTAAATTGACAATGTTCATCCTTTAACTAAATAAAACCATTTTGTAAGAACTTATTTGCAAATATGTTGCAAGATCTTTTGTTCGACATTTAAAAGAATAATTTAGCATAATAAAATTTAGTCTTTTAACATTGTGATTTAAAAGTAGCTGGGTATGAAAATAAATTTTTTCCAATTAGTTTATTTTCCAAAAAGAAAAAATGGTACCTAATAAAACTTACCGAACCACAATTCTCGACGGCAGAAGTTAAAATGACCAACACGCTGTTTAAAGCTGTTATCGCCTTGAACATGTAACTGATAAGGTCTTGATCACGTGCGTGATAAGGAAGTAAACTGATAGTTTAATCTTATTCTGTTATAGACCATACACATGATGTTAGCAAGCTGAAATGTATGGACCTCTTTTGAAATTATCCTGTTTTTGTAAGTATATAAATTACATTTATTTGTTAATGTTTTAAAATAGGGACGAATAGTTAAAAATCATAAATTTTCTAAGTATGGAAGATATTCGACTTGTATAATGTAGCTAATCTAGCAAAGGTTTTAAAGTAGAACTCAAGTTAGTGCATAAGTCAGTGCTTTTTTTCTGTGCATGTGTTGATACAAAGTATATGGTTGTCTAGGCTACCAGTTGGTTGGTTGGAAGATGAGTAAACAAATGATTTTGGGGATAAACAATTAGCTCAATATTTAAAATATTGAAACTTACATTTACATAAAACTAAAAGTCAATTTTGATTAATTTGAAGATTTTTAAACATAACTTAAAAATTTTAAAAACTTTACTTTTGTTAATTTTTATTTTAAAATTTTATTTTATTTATTTATTTATTTTTTTGTTAACTCATAATTTTCAGAAACTTTTAATTTTGAAAGTTTAATTTTGTAAACTTTTATTAATAATGAACAGAGGAATTATTTATTTTGTTAACTTTAAATTTTTATTATTTTAAATTTAAAATAAGTAATATTCTAAAAGGTTTTATTATTCATAATAATTGAATGAAACATTCGTAGCGTAATTGGTAGAAGGCGATCTGTTTTTTCATTAATTTTCGGTTTCTCAAACGCTTAGTAACATTGAATAAACCTGGACAAACCTTTAAATGCACTTTCAGAGGTATGAAGTCATGACATAATGATTAAAATAACATACAAATCATTGTGTCTTGATTTCATTTTGTCAAGTACGAACCGCTAGACTGTTAAAAACTATCTTCTAAAATAAATTCAAACTATTAAAATCTGTCTTAAAAATTTCAATCAAACATATCTTATAATATTTAAATCCGTAATGTGTTTCGTATATATTTGTTAAATTGTATGAAATTTAAAATAATTTTATTAACTTGTGATTTTTTTTTTTTTACTAATATGTATATTTCCATTCAATAGTTGAATATTTTTGCAACACTGAAAATTTTTATTTTGTGCTAAGTTATATAGAAAACATAAATTCTAACTGTTCACTTAGAAGTTCTACTTAATGATAAACTAAAAAATACACACACACACATACATTTTGTCAGTTACATAAACCCGGAAACCTCTCTCTTTATAACATATAGCTTCTTTTGCTTTATTAACTTTATTTTGTTAAATTTTATTTTATTATATATATATTTTGTTTACTTTTATTTTCAAACTATATTTTTGTTAACCTTTATTTATTTATTTTTTGTTAACATTTAATTTTGATAAGTTTTAATTTCATTAACTTCTTTTTTTTTTCGAACGTAAATATTTTTATTTCAATTAATTTTTTGTAATAGATGATTTTTTTAAAAATTGGATTACATGACTTCACTTAAAATTCTACTAAATTATAAACTAATAAATTCACTCATAGACACTTTGCAAAAATAAACATACAGAACTTAATCAAAAACATTTTATTTTCAGGTCTTAAACAATTCATTACAAATAGTCTGTTCATTAATCTTACACAAAAAGT
This sequence comes from Maratus michaelseni, assembly GCA_963931845.1. Taxonomy (NCBI): domain Eukaryota; kingdom Metazoa; phylum Arthropoda; class Arachnida; order Araneae; family Salticidae; genus Maratus; species Maratus michaelseni. The sequence goes on from OZ007586.1 coordinate 8,615,205, forward strand.
GCTCACTAACATTATAAACTCCGTTTAGAAACGTTGAAGTTACATAATCGAAATCAACGAGCATTAACAAAGCTTCCCCTAATTGATTAAATTTTTCCCTATTATTAAATGCGAAACAGGAATGAAGGCCTTTGCTTGAATGCCGTAATGCACATGCCTGACATTCATATAATCGGTTAAGTATTGATAACATATTATTCTCGATACACGTGTTAAGTTTATACTTTAACACCTGTTCATTTTCTGTAGATATATTATTCACCATACATTTCTTTTTAATAAGAGATGGTCTAAGTTTTGTATACATATGTTGTAAAAGTGCACTATTTAAATGAGAGGTACCTTCTTTTAATTTTTCCAGTTGATGTTCGTTTAAGTCAATATAAGAATGATTCTTTAAATTTTTAATTCGCATCGTAGAATTGTGATTTATCACTAAAATCATGTTATTAGAAACAAAGGACGTACTTTTGTATCTTAAATTAAATGCGATGAGTTTATATTGAAACTCAAACCAGAATATCCATATTAACCACGCGGTTTGTCGGGATTTCTTCATTAGTAGATACATTGCGTTTAAATTCTCGTATAAGTATACAATATTGTTTAATCCTTAACTTCAAAGTTAAATCGAAAAAGTCACTTAGTTCTTTATGAAACACATATGAATTGCATAATTTATCACTTTTAATGTTATTTGTAGGTGAGATGTTGGTTTGTAATTCACCACTTGTTTGCGAAAGGTTGCTTGCTTGTAGCACGTTGACCTCGCGTTTAACAGTAGTCTGTAAAATATTATTTGTAGGTTCTTGAAACGTTAAGGTAGTAGAACAATCTAAATTTTCAAAACTTATGTCTTCGAAAAATGTATTCAAATAGTCCGTGGCAGAATTTGGCATTCGACCGGGATTGTCGAAAGATGTTGTATCATTCCCATAGGCAAAGTTTGAAAAATTCATAGCGATCTCGGGTTTTACATCTTGTAAGTCCTCAGTAGTTACACAGTTATTACCCATTTTAGAAAGTTTTAATCTTGGGTCTTTTAACTCCTTCTCAAAGGTATTTGAATTTTCCATAGGTTTTTCTAAACGTAGACATTTCGAAGGTATAAGTACTTCTTCGTGAGATCTTTTCTGCATATTAATATCATAAAATATTTTTTATCAGCATTCCACTAACTGGTGTAATCTCGATAAAAGTCAACAGTAAACTGATTGTGTTTCATGAAAACATTTACTTATCTAGGTTACGAGCAGTCACAGTTATAGTTAATCATTTAAATTACATATAGGTTAAAGATAAAATGTTTACTTATCTATAATAAATACAGTGACGGTTTAAGTTAAACATTTTCTTAATAAGGTTAAATACTGTAATGTTAACTGTGGGATGTAAATTATCAAAACATGCAGTGTCACTGTTTAAACGGAGAGAAAAATTAAACTTTCTTATGAATAAATAAGTTTAATACCTATTCAAATAAAAATTAGAAATTTTTCTTAAAAAGAGATTTCATTTGACCAAAAAGGGTTAACTTTAAAGACTACAATTAAAAACATTGCCTACTCATAAATATAGGTTTACTTTTTTTTTTTTCTAGAAAATAAAACTTCAAAGATTGATTTCATAAATAAAAAAATAAATAGACATGTGAAATAAAAACAGATATGTGATATAAAAACAAATATTTATTAAATAAATACATTTCTATGTTAATTTACAAATACATTGTCTAAATGGTTATTATAAAAGTCCATATTCATAGTTTCAAAAAATAAATCAGTATAATTACATGAACATTTCTTGAATATGTTTTTTACAAATTCAGTCACGTTGAAATTTAGCAGGGCACTGTCGCTACACCAATTATATTGTCTACGCAAATCATAACTATCACACTCGTGTTTCACATTAATTGGTTCTCCGATTGAACATCGATAGCAATCAAACACGCGAGAAACGAATGACTTTAACTCGTCATCGAAACATTTTAAGAAATAGTTCAAAGTCTCTTCTATTGTGAGGTGGGTACATTTACATGTGTTTAAGTTTTCTAAAATCGAAACAGGAATAAGCTTAGTTAAAAACGTCTCAATGAGACATTTGGTAATTTTAAAGCCATTTTTCACTAGTTTCAAATATTGATCTTTTGTAAGCAGTAAAAAATCCGACTTCAAACAAAACCCAAACTTTTTCGATTTGAATAATTTTTGCAGTATGCATGATTCCTTATTTACATAAGCAATTAGTAAGTCATTATTACAGACGAATGTATCTTTTTCAGAAACAAAATTAAATTTATCCAATCTCGATTCAAATTTGTCGAATGTTGCACATGATAATGTAATGCCTTCATTTGTGAGGGTAAGTTCACGACCGTTCTTGTCAAATTCTTCATATTTCTGTATGCGAACATAAAGCTCATAGTTCTTATTCATTTGTACTTCAACAATCATTTCCTCGCCTAAATTCCAATGAGCAGGAGTAAAAACATCGAAAATCTTAAATATTTTACTAAATTGAGTGATGTTTGAAATTTCATATTTCGAACTGCTTCCCAAGGAAAGTTGATCAGATGGGTTAAGTTCTTTAGGTGAAAGATGAATTTTTCTATGTTTCACTAAGTCAGATCTATTATTAAATGTTCCAAAACAATAGTCACATTTACAGTGACTGGGTGACTGTCTACTTTTCCTTTGATTTGGCTTGGAAGTATTATGAATTTTCCCATGCTTTAATAAATCACTCTTTTGTGAAAATACTTTGCCACATACATTACAATTATGAATCACAGGGGTCTTTGAATGAACCTTCATATGATTTAATAAATGATACTTTCTAGCAAATGTTTTTTCACAAATTACACACACAAGAGGTATTTTCTCCAGATGACATTTCATGTGAAACGTTAAGTTAACCTTTCGGGGAAAAGCTTTGTTGCAAGTAGAACACATAAAGGGTAACTTCTGTTTCTTTAATCCTGATGGGGCGGGTTTCACTTCACAATTCGAAACGGGTTCTTCTTTAGGCTGTATTAAAAATTCCATGTCATGGTCATTTAATCCTGGTGAGGAGGGTTCACTCTTCACGTTAGACATATCATTAGCACTTAACAAAGCAGAATCCATGACTCTTTCCGTAATCACTTAAATGTAAACTAACTTAAAACGGGAAACACAACCTTTCACAGCGGTTACAGGAAACAATATAATCATATTAACTCGTTTCTTGGAAGTTCATAAAATGATAGAGGGCGCTTGTTTAAAAATAATAACATTTTATTGGTTTAAAAAGTCACGTGATTATTTTATCATACTCTGTTATAAGTTCAGTAGTCAGTTAATTCTTACACATACATTCAGAAAGGCAGGGTTCGTACGGATTAGGGAATTTTCCAGGAGTGATAGCAATATTTTTTTATAGATAAAGAAATTTAGGTTAAACTCGCGAAACTTCACCTTCTTTTAAGCAGAGATTTTATATAAGAAAATACTGGTACCGAAAAATTTCCTGGTCGCAAAATTCCAGGAGCCGTACGAACCCTGGAAAGGGTTACATATCTGAAGTTCGTACAATTGTAAGTCAAAAATGCTTTTATAAATAATATTTTACTGGTCGAATCACTTGTGTATCAGAAGTTCATATGTTTGTAAGTTAAAAATTCTTATTAATCTCGTATTTAGTGCTTTTATAATTAATATTTTACTGATTGAATCACTGATGTGTTATAAATCTAACTAGAAAAAGTGAATATTTCAAATAAGTCACGTTAAAAAAAACTAGATTCGATTATCTTTTTTTTTTTTAAATGTTGGTTGTATAAAGTCAATCGATTATTACTTTTTTAACAGTTGTTATTATTTTTTAAACAGTTTTTATTATTTTTGAACAGTTGTTATTATTTGAACAGTTTTTATTATTTTTGATCATTTGTTTAGTTGTTTTTATATTTTGAACAGTTGTTCTTATTATTTTCTAATACTTTTATTTTTTTTTCCCTGTGCTTTTTTCCAAACAGACGAAAATTTGAAAATTGTAGTTTACAATTCTAAAATATACTTTAATGAATGCAGTCTGTTACAAGATAATCACAAAAGTTAACATTATCTTTCAAAAAGAAACCCTCATTTTACAATATAATTGAAACTGAACAGGTAAAATTAAAAATCACGTGTACCACGTGTGTATTTCAAACAAAAATATCTGTAATCTAACCACCATGATATCATAACTTGAACAGATAAAGCTATCCTATATATTATCAAAGCATTAGATCAGTTTGTCATGGCACGTCCAAGAAAAATTCGATAGGATAAAAATTTGACTGTAAGTTTCGAAGGAAAACCTATCCCCAAATCGAACTTGGCAGATTTAATTAATCTCTTGTTTTCTGTGAATAAAAGAAAAACGATCAAGGCACAGAACGAATTATTAGAAACATTAAACGAAATGAATGTCCCACGAAATTTTATTAAAAATAAATATTTGTCAACAAACATTAAACAAGATTCTGTATTAGATTTGTCAAAACCCACTAAAAAACGAAAAGTGGGTCCACATGTATAGCATTGGGAAAATTATTAATAAAATTGAATTTGTTTTTTAAACTAAATCTCTTTCCTATGTTTTCTACACCAAACACAATAAAAACAGTACTTACTCCTAAACATGTCTTCTTTTTACCATTGCTTCCACTATACATTTTAAAATAAATATGTTAATATTCAATCCCATTATACCATAAAAGATAAATTTCCGGTTTCATTTAAATTCAGTATAAAATCATCCTTAAACTTTTCACTTCAGGTAAATACGTAAATGAGCGAAAACAAAACGCAGACCGTTATATACAGACACACGACGCTAATCACTTCCTCTCTCGAAGTCATTTTGACAAATGATACGTCACTCTCGCGATAGCTCTCTTTAAACACTTAAAATCTCGACATTCATATATAACTTCTTGGCTTGATCAGTTAAATTATCAGTCACAAATTATCAAGTCAAGAAGCTATTTTGCAGGTTCAAACCTCAGTGAAATCTTTTCAAGAAAACCTATTTTAAATATTCGTTATTGCATTCCCTTCCGATAGAGGGCGCCACCAAAAAATTGATCTCCGTTTAACCTTCAAACTGAAAGTCAATTCTAAAATAAAAAAAAAAAAATAAGCCCCTTTCAAAAATAAGCCCCCCTTCAAAAAATTACGTTCTTACTCTAAGTGGTAAAAAAATAAAAAAATAAAAAAATAATAATAAGCCCCCCTCAAAAATAAGCCCACCTCAAAAATAAGCCTCCCTCAAAAATAAGCCCCCTTCCACCACCACCACCACCACCTCCCGAATCGAACTCTCCTTTTCCCACTACTAGCTATATTCACAATAGATGAATTTAACGAAAAGGGATTTGTACTGCGACGAAAATTTCGATTTGAACTCTAGACATGTATTTATTGTTTCATACGATTCTTTAAACATTAAAGATAATTAAATTATATTTCCATATAAAGTATGCTTTATTTGCAAAGTCAATTCTTCTTTGCAACAAAGAAAATATTTTCTAGAGTGTAGAAATACATATTGCAAAATTTTATTTGCCATGTTTACTCGATTAATAAACGAATAACCCATTTATGTTTGTTTGGAAGACAATTTTCACTTGATGTTTTTTTTCTAAATTACCGAATTCAGAAATTTTAGGCGCAAAAATATTGCCACTATGTTGCCATTAAAAAACAGATCGCAATCATAACAAAATTTTGCACTGCTAAAGCATAGATAAATATTCCAGCTATTCTTCCAAATCTAAAAACTTTAGTTTATAGATTAAAAACATTTTGTTATTTTTTAATAAAATAAAAACGAAGGTACAGAAATAAATACATTGAATAGTGAAATGATCCACCCATACCATTATTGGAGGGCTTTCGTGATTTCCTGTTTCTTTCAACACTTCCCCACTAGAGATAGGAAGAAGGCTTAAAGTACAAAACATTCTGTGTCTGGACCGTTAGAGGGCGCATACGAACAGGCAATGTCTGACAGATCTCGGCGAGCATAGTAAATCGGTCATCTCTTCGACGACCAAAATTGCGATCTAGTGTCCGCCGGAGGAGGTCGTAAACAATAATTGCATTCATTTCCAGCAGTATGCATCTAGACATAGATCTGGAAGTGTTCCAGTCTGGTAGTCTAGCGTTAAAAACCGTGAGGGCCGCCAGATATCGCATACGAAACGACAGTGTCTGACAGGTCTCAGCGAGTTGAGTAAATCTAGAGTCCGCAGGAGGAGATCGTTAACAATAATTTACACCCATTTCTGGCAGTAGCCATCTAAACATAGAACACAAAGTGTTCGAGTCTGGTAATCCCTCCGAAAAAACCTTTCTCGTGTGGACCGCCAGAGGGCACATACGAATACACAATGTCTGACATGTCTGAGCGAGATATAAATTGCTGAGACCTCCGCGGAGGGCGTCGTGATTGCATCCTTGATCGTGTGGACTTCGTCGAGAATGAAGAAAAGAACAACGATCGAGCTTTCACAGCTACGGTTACAGTGACTAATTTCAATAATTGCAAATCGTAACACCTACTTTTTTCATCCCAAAATGATTTTCTGTGTGAAAAACCATAAATAGAGCTCAAAATAATTTTATGTGTACAAATGGCGACATAAAAAAGATGATTCAGAATGAAAGCCATTCCGTGCTCCCCATGTGCTGCCAGAACAAATTTGCAACATTGTCATCTACTGTTATTTCACGTTCCTTAGGTCTGGAGTGTCATCCGAATATATCTCAAGCGGCTTTTGTCTCTTGGGATTCTTAAAATTCTAGGTATGCAAGTCATATAAGCTTAAGTGAGTCTGACATGTAAAACACCATCAAATGTGAGAATCTGCTTTGGAATTAAGCAGTGATTCATTTTTGGCCACAGTCTCCCGCATGCGATGTGTCATCGTCTGTGAACGTAAACACTTAAAAATTTAGTAATCAGAGTTAAATTATTTGTTATTGTCGCCTGTGTGATCTCATTTGTTCGTACCTATGCTTTTCTTTTAATTTGTTTTATGTCACCGTTTCTCGTGCTAAAATAAAGTTTTTGCACTGTAATAATCATTTTCTAAAGAAAAAACTTTTTTGACATTTTGTCAATATTGTACCTTTGAGAAGTCGATCGTTATTTTTTAACTCATTTTGAAACCGATGCCTAAAAATAATCATACCTCAAATGACATTCTTTGTCGATATAGCAGCTAGATGCTCTTATTTCGCAACAATTTATAATCCTCTTTATATTATTTTTGATGCCAGCAAACCACATTCAAAACACACAACGATGAATGAGGTAAAATACGGCAGGTTTTTGAAAAAGCTTTTCACACATTGTTTGATTAAATGTTTCAGTTAAATAAAAATCAATGCAAAAACGTATCAGCAAATAAACTTAAAGTTTGCAGTGCGAAAGCCTCGCACGAGTCCACTGTCAGTTAATAAATCAGAAACCTATCGTAGAAACACCATGCAACTGTAAAAGCAGGCTAATTGAAAGACTACTCTTGATAAGTTTTAAATTTGTGTTTTTTGTAAACTTTTAGATAACTCGATAAAAGAATTTACAAATATGAAATAAAAGTAGACATTTTTGTCAATATTTGTGACCTTTCTTTTTCTTGTACGATAAACTGTGCTTAAAAATAACATGGGGGTGTGAATTTTACTTACTACGACGCGACGGTACGCTGTAAAACACTCCGTGAATTGACATGTTCCGTTGATTATATTCTGTAAATTTACGAACGTTTTTGCTTTACTTTGCCCATTTTCCTTTAAAACAAAGCAATTTTATTAATCTAACGTAAAAATTACTTGATATACCTAATTGAAACTGCGTTTTCGGAAAATCACAGGAGTGTTTAAGCAACTCAACTGCAAGCCCATTTTCGGTTAGAAAAGGTATTTTTGCATTTGTAATTTTCTCTTCAAATCACGAAAACTTCGTAATTCTAAACTCAATTTCATGAAAATTTCCCGTCAAACGACGGAAATTTCCTCCGCCAATTTTTTCGCAGTACTGTTTACGTTTTTTGAAGAATTTTTTTAGAGTATACAAACGGTTAGATAGATGGTAAAACTTGTAATTAACTTATAATTAAAGATTATGCATTAATTTTTTAGAACGGAAATCGCGCATCTGAACATATCTATAAATCGCATGTAAATCTTCAGAAAGTAACCTTCTATTAGTTTATGAAAGATTATATTGTCTCAAATGTTTTTGAAAAAAATGTTTTAAGTTGCGTACAATTCTTAATCCTACATATTTAGTGTAAATGTTAAAATTTTCTTCAAACAAAATGAATGATTTTTGCTTGTAAAGTAGAAATATTTAAAATGCATGTGTTAAAACAATCATTCAAACTACAGATAATCTATTAAGTTGGTTATATTTCGACCAAAAGCTTTCTAAAAGAATCTAGTCCATATTATAAACAAGGGGTCTTCTACCCATATCATACTGTGTCATTTCAAATATTACGAATCAAACATTTTCTGAGAAATCGAAAAAACTTTCAAAATGCCTTAATAGGTCAAATTCCTTCTTTAAATGAAAAATGATCAAGAAAGAAGGAGAAAATACTCTGTATGCTAAAGTACACATACTCCTCACATTCGGTGTAAGCAATGTTCATCAATGAAAGCGCCGGCGAAGTGAATTTTTCCGTAGAAAGCTGCAATATTGCGAATCCGAAAATACCACTTTATGCTAGGTTACCTTAACGATAACCTATATGAGAGTGGTGACAAACGATGCCCAGACTGTGCTTAGACGCGTAATTACTAACTATGACAAACCTACATTCCATAATTTTACGATACTCGCCGGGACGTATTCAATTTGATGTGTGAACAAATTAACGAGCATTAGCTTGGCGATAATGGCAGATAGCGGGTATGCTTGGCGATTCGCTTTTATCCAGAATAGTCTCAAGCAATCAAATTTTATGTCCCGTACAATATAAAAAAATTCAGGAACGTTCCTGGAAAATAATGGGCAGCTAATGTGCTTGATTTATACCAGTAGCATTTCTGGCAAAAAACAGAAAACTTTTTTAAGAATTCAGAAAAGTTAATATTAAAAGTCAGTAACGTTCCTGGAATTATAGTGGTACGGTTATACAATTCTTCAGAAAGGTTCCAGGTTTAAGTCTGTCACCTTCCTGGAAAATACCATCAACATACTAAAATCTTCCCAGTAAAAGCCAGTAACCTTCCTGGAATACATCAGCAATCTTCCAAAAATATTTAGATATGCACACATCCTGTCATCTTTCTGGTAAAATCCAGGAACATTCTTTAAGAATTTAGAAAAGTTAAACAGAAAACCAGTAATTGAAAATTTTTGCTTTTTTCTGCAAATCAATGGACCCCCCTTTTTTTGTTCAATTTGACTGGACTATTATAAATAGAATGTATTCAAGGATAAAGTCACTCAAAGCATTAACTGACTTTGTCATTTTAAAAAATCTCAAGCAGATTTATTTGAAACCGTTTTCTTTTCAACATATACCTACTTTTTCAAATAATTTGCTTAGTATTTTCTTTATAATCTCATGTTAAATATCAAAGACCATTTGTTTTTAATTTTCATTCATTTAATTTAGGTGAAGGCTGAGAAAAGTAAAATTATTATAAGAAACTATTTGATCTTGAAAAATTATTTGTTCTTGAAAGAGGTGTGATTTTCCCTTTATGTTACACTCAAATGAGCTTAAGCAAGAAATTTCCAGAACATATTAGCATACTTGCAATGCTTAATCCCTGAATTCAGGAAACTACTTGCAAAGAAAATTGTTTTACACAGGAATCTGATAGAAACCTGTGAAAACCCGGAACATTGCTACAAGTAATGTGTGACGTTACGGAATTTTTTTACGGAATTTTTTTGTATGTCGTCACTCTCATATCGAGGCTACCTGCTTAATTCTATAGGCTCCCCTATGGGATATAAATATATTTTCGCACGTGTCAATATGGTACAGTAGTAAACACAGTGTTGCTAGCGTCTTTCGAATTTTAAGTGCTACCGGATGAATAATGTTTATGATTTTTTTATTCAGCTGCTACTACTACTACTATATGAGGTTACTGTGTAGCATTTTTGTGATCAAATTAAATATTACATGCAAATATAAATAACAAATTTATTTTTGAATGAAGAAGAACATGAGAATTCAGCAATTCTGCATTGCCAATATGCAACCCGCCATTGATCTTGAAGTTTGGTCGTGTGTGTATTTTTTGCCTAGACTATTTAACTGACTTATGAGTGGCCTGTGGGACATTAAGAATTTATTAATGCAGCCCACCAGCGTCAAAAATTGAAGATCCCTATTACGGGCCCATCAATGTGTTGGACCTTATTTAGTAATCAGCAACAATGTAATCAACAAAAAAGCGTCATGTTCAGTATTAAGGGTTCAAATTTGAAGCCGACCTCTTTGATATGCCGATTGACAGTATTTTCTGTTACGAAACCAAACAAATAATATTTTTAATTACTAACTATAAACCCCAAAACGAATAAATGCAATTTATTATATAAAATTCATTTTAAATTAATAAGAAAAGGATAAACACATCTGGCCAACCCAAAAACTGTACCGAATGATGTTTTCATCTGACGTGTTAGACATTTTACAATTTTTCTAATTCGCACAATCTAATAATTATGCATCTCATTATTTCGTTAATTATCAAATCTATACTATTTTTTACATTAATTTTCAATACATATATTTTTTATGAGAAGTACTGAAAAATTTCATAATTTAGATACCTTAAATAATAAGGAAAAAATAAAATTTAGCAAGCCGGAAACACATTTTTTGAAATAAAAGATCTCCGACGTTTCTGTAAATACTACTATTCAAATTTGTACAAATGGCGTGCGGGAACAATTTATGCAAAATAAGCTTTACCTAACTTTAGACTTATTATTGACATAGAATGTCCAATTCCGTATATTTTGTAATATGATCATTTGAATTCCCAATCCTTTTACATATGGCAGCCAGTAATACCAAACTGTTGATTTCTAAATAAGACATCATTGAGCAGTATTTATTTGAATTCATGAGTGGAAATGTAGGATTCATTTGTTTGTGTGGAACGTATAGCATAAATTTCAGTTCAAATAGAATTGATATCATGTGAAAGGATATACTAGAAGCAAGATTTATTATAGTAAATAATCTCTTAAATTTATTTATTTTCGGACAAATTATACTTTATTTAATTTTAAAGAAATAATTAAAAATATTGAATAACTATAATATCGATTTTTCGCATAACTCAAGCAGTACTAAAATAGTTACGAAGTATAAAGTTAGTAATATGTAGAAATATATTAAAAATTTCAATAAAATTTCTGTAAAAGCCAATATCTGGTTGAGAAATTAGTTCATTAGTTTGAGTACCGCACTTAACTTTTCTGCAGTCATATGTCAATATATTAATGTGTCAATATGTAATTGAACTAAAGTATTTAAATTAATATTCTGTCAAAATTTAACTATAATGTAACGAAAAAGTAATATTTTTTGTTGAATGAACACTTATACTAGAACCCTTATACTAAGTTATACTATTATTAAAAAACGAAATATAAAGTTTGTAAGATGTAGAAATATGTTGAAAATTGTACAAGGAGGTAAAATTATGCAACAATTTTTAATCGTTGTAAAACTGAACATTTTATCGCTATGAATTATTATTAATTGGCAGTATGTCAATACTAGAATTGTAGTTACTGATTTATAGGGAACTGAAAGATTCTAAAACCGTGCAAGATAAATTATTTTAAGTTTTATTTTAAAATTATAACACTGGCCAGAACAATATCAATCGTCAAGAATGGAATCTCAAGGAAAAGCCCAATTTTCATCGTTTGTTATGGTCATCATGGTTTCATACTTAATATGCTTACGAAATGTAAGAGATAAAATCATTTTAAGATCACAAAATGATGCAAGCTTGTTTAAATACGGGTGATTATAAAAAAACTATCCCGACATTTGTGCCCCTAACTATCATAGCATTCACAGAAACTAAATGAAATTTTGGCAAAAGGTATTTTGAGGTATGCGCTCAAGCATGATATGGAAAACAACAGTGTCACTCAAACAGTTACGCTTACAGTGAGAAAATTTCGAAAAAATCAAATGGCAACACCCAGTTTTTTGTATTGGAATGTGAAATCCATTGTGAAAAACCTTAAATAGCGTTGGAACGGCAACTGTAGCATGAAAATCACCGGAACTAGGCAAGGGAAAAGTAAAAAGGACTTTGCCGTGCACCAGAGCATTAATTTTCGTTTCATTTACGTCACACGTCACACCGTTTCTTTGGCTGATATCCCAGCCTGATTAGTTCTCCACAAAACGAGAAGAAGAAACCAAGAAACGCAAATTTCGGGTTCTACGTAAGACACAGTCATGACTGACGTCGTCACGCTAGGTGAAAGAAAAGGCACTGCGAAATGCGAGCCGCGTATGTTCCTTTCTGCCATTCCGAACAAGATGCCGCTTTCAGGGAAAGAACGTGGGGAAATCGTAAATATTTATTACCTGAATGGACAAAATACCACAGAGACATTGCGCAGAAACCATGGATTACGGCGAGGCCCGTGCACTGTCAAAGCTGTACGGGACTTGATTCATAAATTTGAAGAAACTGGTTGCACATGCGATCGACCTCGGTCTGGACGACCTTCCGTTCCTGTGGAAGCTGTTGCAGAAGTCCAACAGACGATAAGCACACTTCGTCCCGCAACTGCACGCGGTGTTTCACGTGTTCTGGATCTGCCGAATTCAACTGTACGCAAGATTCTGCGCTCTGTTCAAAACATGTTTCCGTATCGATTCCAGCGTGTCCAGATGTTGGAAGCGGGAGACTATCAATTACGGCTGGATTTTGCAAATCAATTCCTTATCCGGTACGATGAATATAGCAGCTGGCCTTTACGCATTCTGTGGACAGATGAGGCTCATTTCTCGTTAACTGGTAACGTGAATTCGAAAAATTGTGTGCACTGGGCAGAGAATAATCCACCTGATGTGCATGCACGTCCATTACACGAGGAAAAAGTGACTGTGTGGTGTGGTATAACGAGTACGTCCATCCACGGCCCTTACTTTTTTGAAGAGGTTACTGCCGGTGATCTGCAAACGTGTACAGTAACGAGTGCTCGCTATCTGGACATGTTAACTTATTACGCGATTCCCGCATTGCAACGGCAAAATGCTCTATCTGAAGTTTTGTGGATGCAAGATGGCGCTCCTCCACATGTCAGGTCTTCAGTCAAACGTGTCTTAACTCAACAGATTGGCGACAGAGTTATCTCCCGTCATTTCCCGTTTCCGTGGCCACCAAGGTCTCCTGATTTGACACCAATGTATTTCTGGCTGTGGGGATATCTGAAATCCAATGTGTATCAGTTTCGTCCTCAAACTGCATCTGATTTGAAAGATGCCATCAGAACTGCGATTCAAGAGATTCCTATTGCCATGATAAGTGCCCACCATCAGCCGCATGCAAAGTGTCATCGTGTGTGAAGGAGGTCATGTGGAAAATTTGTGAAACACAATAAAATGCTTTATTTAATGCTGCTTCTCTGTCCTTATTGGTTGTCCTCAGTTTTAGCCTATCTACCGCCGGTGATTTCCATGCTACAGTTGCCGTTCCAACGCTATTTAGGGTTTTTCACAATGGAGATCACATTCCAATACAAAAAACTGGGCGTTGCCATTTGATTTTTTCGAAATTTTCTCACTGTAACCGTAACTGTTTGAGTGACACTGTTGTTTTCCATATCATTCTTGAGCGCATACCTCAAAATACCTTTTGCCAAAATTTCATTCAGTTTTTGTGAATGGTATGATAGTTAGGGGCCCAAATGTCGGGATAGTTTTTTATTATCACCCTGTATATTATTGCGTTCTTATTTGATGTAATCTAAAATTCTGTTCACATTGCCCACAGTACTTGTTCCTTATAATGAAATTTCAGTGTAGTAAAGTTTTAAATTTTTCGAACAATAAATAAAACGAGTTCTGAAATTGATTGAATGCAGCTAGCTTCTAATTAAGAAGATATATATATATATATATATATATATATATATATATATATATCAGTTCTCTAAAAAAAGTAATTACATACCTGTAATTAAATTTATACCGTTTTCCTTTCATTCAAAAATGTTTTCTTCTATTCTCATTCAAATACCAATAAATCGAATAGCTTGTACCATTTGTCTAAAAATGCAAAGGATATTTCAAAACATTCTGTCAAACTAGTCACTTAATATCAATTTTCGAAACGCGAAACTGGGAGAGGTTCTCAATCGATTATAATAAGAGATATCTCCCATTTATAAAAATGAAAAATCTGTTCGATTTCTAGGTAAAAATTCTATGTATTCACGTGCAAATATGATTTCCCGAATGTGTTTGAAAATGCCATATTGTTGAACGAAGGAAATAGAAATCTTTTACACCATTTTTAAATTTAAAGTCATGATATCAAAAGGGTCAATATTTTTTTTTCGTAAGATAATTCATACTCATAGGCGACTTGAATAATTAATCGTAAAGGGAGAAATATTTATTTCGTAAGCTGATAAAAATAATAAAAAAACTTTTAGCCTCTTAGTTTTTAATTATTTTAAGTAATGGGAAAATAAAGAGAAATTTGATATCATTTAAAATTTTATGAAAAGGCCAGGGTATTTTCCTTTGCTGTCAGTCATAGAAGTGAAAATTATTTTTATTGATTAAAATAAAGTGACCATTGATGGGCCATCTTTAAATGATTGAATAAAAAAATTATTTGAAGTTTTGGGCCCATTCATGTTCAACCATATAAAGAAATAGCCAAAAGATGATCTTTTCATTAAATATATAGAATACCAGCAACGTAAAATAACAAACTAAAATATTCTGTATGCGTGGGTGAAGGCAAAAATAAATCTAAGGAGGGTAGGATTTTGGAATAAATGTACCTGTAGTCCGCAGCCCAGGCCGATTTTTTTTAAATATAGAATTTTAACATGAGATAAAATAAACTATTTTTTTTTTCATAACTCGCCATGAAAGACTATTTTTAAACATATCAACATAAAAAATCTATTCAGAAATTTTAACAATTAAGAAATAATAAATATTCAAAAATAAGTTTCTACCAGCATTTTTTTTTAAAATTAGAAATTGAAACAATTCAATCTTTTTATTTGTGTAACCGTTTAAGATAAATTAGAAACGCATGAACGTAAAAAGAAAACTAGAATTAAAAATAGTCTTGACGAAGAGTTAAACTAATGAAAAATACTCAGTTTTTTCTCTTTGTGATTAATTATTTTGAGTCATTTGGAAAGAATAAATTTTACTATTATCTTCAATATAAAAGGAAAATAAAATTCAGTTAATTAAATTTAAAAATACAGGGTCAGCCCGACTCCTCAAATAAGGTATCTATATACGTATGTAGTAATTTTTCCAACTAAGTGAAAAGCCGAGATCTCAACTGAGAATCTTGGGTAAAAATGCTGTGGTAGCGTGAGACGTTGTATATATAATTAATAAATTCCATTTATCGTTTGAAACGAAAAAACTTTATTTTAAATTAACACATTAAAAAAAGAAAACAAAAGTAAAAATGAAAAATTATGATAAGCATCCATGCCGTAAATTTACATGGTCAGCCAAATTCCGATTCTGACGTCCGCTCAAAGTGGAACCTCACTCTCGAGTATTCCAAATCCAACTGATTCAACATTCAACTCCTTCCACCATCAACTGCCGTCTGCAATTTCACTTCCCAGAGGCTTTCCTTGCATTCCAGGAATTTCCCAGAAAACATTGCATGTCGTAGGGGCCCAGTTCTTTGTATCCACAAGAACAATACTTTACAATTCTTATCTACTCATTCAGATAACATACCATTCAATACAAAGCATGTATTGCAGCTTGGCTTATCTCAAAATGAAAATGAAATTCACACTATTGATAGAATTTTTGTCAATAGAGATCAATCTGTCATATTATTTTCATTCCAGAGAGATTATCCTTTTTCCACAAATAAGGGAGGAGTTGAAACATGTCAACTCATCACAACACCTCCCCCTAAGAAAAAATTTCTAGAAGAAATTTGGCATATATATTAATAGAATAAGCTCCTTCAATCAATTTCTAAAGAGGTCAACAAAGTATAAAGGAATTTAGAATAACACATCAAAAATCCCTATAGAATACAAACACATTCCCATACTCAGTATTTGATAGACCACACTGTCAATAGGATTTACTATACTCCCTCACCTACAATACCTAAGTATAATTCCAGGAATAATTTATACAATTGATGCCCTAAGAAACAATTTTGAAATACTTCACATACATATAATACCAAATACAGATTACACTTTACATGATTCTAACAAAAAAAAGTAATAATAAAAAAAAAAAGAAAAAAATCTATATACAACACAATGCCTAAACCGATTCTCTTAAAAACATGCTTAAAAGCCTAAATTTAGACACTTCTACAAACAAAAAGAAAGCATACTAAATTATGCAATTATTAAATTAATGAAGTTTTACTATTACGAAAATAATATTAAGCATTAAATGATAAATAAACACAATACAGATATTACAAAAATGAGCACTCCCAAATTTAGAATAAACTTAATTTAGAGAATTCTCCCGAAAACCAATATCTATATTACTTCTATCAGAAAATCTTTTCGACAATAATTTTCGCCTCACAACTTCATAATCATGATTTTTCCTTTCAAAATCTTGTTTGATTTCAATAAATCTTTCTTTGTGATCCGTTTTAAAAGAAGAATGCTCCATTCTTTTTAACTTTGATTTCTTATTCACATCTTCTTGGCATTTAGCCCCCCAATTTACTCTATTATTTTCCTTCATCCTAGAGTTAAATTTACTGGCCACAGTCATAGATGAACTCAATTTCTTTCTAATTCTATTTCTAACATGTATAAATCCCATACTACCGACAAAATACCTGGGTATATTTACATCATGCTCAGAATTCTTTTCCCGAAATTGACCTCCAATACCTGACCTTTTATCACCATCCTTTTTAGACGCACCCTCTTTTGTATCGATCAATTTAGACCCTTTTTCCAAATACCTATCAGTCACGTCTTCCAGTGAATTTACCTCTATCTCATTAACAGACTTATTATCCCTTTCACAGATTTCATTCACAACCATTTTTCTAACAACCCTTTGCTCATGATCGCTAGATAATCTGAGGGTTCCCTGCCCATTTAATTCTCTTTGATTCCCCACTTGTTTATACACCGAATTTTGCTTTTCCATATTTCCTAACTTTAATAAGTCATAGACAGCTGGTGTTATAAGGGGCGGAGAATTTAGTTTTCTCACAACTGCAACCACCACATTTTTTTCAACACACTCTTTTTCACCTTCCATCAAAGCAACCGGCACTGACACCAAATCCGCTTTTTGTCTATTTCCGAGGGCCGGTATAAGAAAGACATTTCCTACTTTCTTAGCACTCCACGGAATGTCATTAGCATCAAAAACCGCAATTTGCGCACCTGTGTCCTTAATCGCTTTTACTTTCTTACCATTCACGCATAAATCAACCATAGGTAATTCGGTTTCCACACCTTCCTTATTATTTACACTTTTCCCATCACTAGTAACAATCCAAGCTATGCTTTTATCCTCATAATTAGATTTACTTTTTAACAATTCAGGACAATTTGGTCTGATGTGCCCCACTGTCAAACAATTATAACATTGGACTTGTCTTTGCTTTTCGAAAGCATTGTCCTTCTTAAATTGATCAAATTTCCCACACTCTTTCGTATTCTCAAATTCCGATTTTGGTTTAATTTCCTTTCTACTTTTAGAATTAAAGCTGTCTTTTTGCTTATCCTGAAAAGATTTATTTTCCCACGGTTTTCTATCCGACCTATTAAATTCTCTTCTTATACTCTCAAATTTATCTGATTTTTCCGCGAGTTTAGAAGCAATCTTTATTTCCTCCCAATCATCAATAAATTTTTCTTTTATCTCAAAAGGGACACGTTTTTTCAATTGTTCCGTGAGCATTAGTTCTTTTAAGGATTCAAAATCTCTCACTTCTAATGACTCTAACCAATTATCCAGATAACCCCTTAACTCATAAATCAGATCTACCCATAATTCACCAGATTTTCTTTGATGAGTTTCAAATTTTTGTTTTAAGGCGCCTGTACTTAGCCTAAACCTATCTAACAAAACTTTCTTTATATGCAGAAAATCATCACATTTGTCTGCTGGTTGTTTTACTATAATTTCGGCAATATCAGAAGGTAATAAAGGAATTAATTGACTAACCAAATCTTCCTGAGAAATTTTAGTTTTCTCGGCTTGCCTTTCAAAAATCATAAAGAAAAGA
This sequence comes from Maratus michaelseni, assembly GCA_963931845.1. NCBI lineage: Eukaryota > Metazoa > Arthropoda > Arachnida > Araneae > Salticidae > Maratus > Maratus michaelseni. The sequence goes on from OZ007586.1 coordinate 8,633,705, forward strand.
GTTATATCAATTAACTTAGACTCAAAGCGCGGAACTAAATCCTTTAAATTTACCTTAGGAGTTCTATGAAAATCTACATTTGATTCATTAGATGAAACACTAACAACATCTGCAGAATTCTGAATACGCAATTTCTCTAATTCAAATTGCTGTTGTTTCTCAAGTTTTTGTAATTCAAGTTGTTTTTCGAGTTTATCTGCCTCAAGTTGTTTCTCAAGTTTATCTACCTCAAGTTGTTTTCCAAGTTTATCTAACTCAAATTTCCTAAGTTTATCTTTTTCCTCTTGCGCAATCCTATCTAATTCAATTTGCCTCTCTCTTTCTTTACGATCTTTTTCAATTTGTTTTTCCTGTTCTTTCCGCTCTGCCTCCTGTTCAAGAATATATTGCAAGCGAAGTTTTGCGTAACTTTCTTTATAATCCTCAGCACTAACGATAGCCTGAATTATAGCTTGATTTTTACACGTTTTTGACACACTGGTCTCAAATTCCTCTGCTAATAATAGCAAGACATTTTTATTATATTTTACTAAATAGTCTGCCATATTTTCCCCCAAAATATAATAAATTTCAAAATAACAGATATATTCAATTTACAATAATACAATAAATACAGAAATAGAATTTTCTTCACTATACGTATAATAATGTATTCAAAAACGACATAATTTCAATATAGCAAATTCTCATGCAACAGTGACGTCTTTCAAACTGAGTATATCCCCCAAAATAAATTTTATACCCAACAGTACAGTATAACATCAATTTATTTTGAAACATAAATCATAATCATCCACAATATACCCATAAAATTAAGCTATAACTTTATTACTGTAATAAATAAAATGTATGTAAACAAAACTCTTAATTCCAAAAGCTTTATACAAAATTATGATTAAAATACCCTGATTAATAATCTCAATTAATCAATAACAATTTACTATACCCCAAGTAAATTTTAACATATACATAAATATAAAATTTTCTTAACCCAATATTATACCAAACAGATACCAGAAAATCAACAAACATAAAAATTCTAACTAAAAATTTAAGTACCAAATTAATAGCTTCCCTAGAATTCTTAAATTTCACATAGAGATTTGTTCCCCAAAATTAAAATTTATACACAAAATTCAATTTAAAACAGACCTCTATAGAAGATATCATAAAAGAGCTTACCTCCAGATGCAGATATTTCCTCCACACTGATACCAGGTTTCCAAGCACTTTTAAAGATGACACACACAGATTTTTGAAGATTTGAAGACACCGATGAGGAACTAATTGCACCTTAGATTCGTATGTAGACAACTCAGATGGTACGCCGCATATCTTCATTTCACTGATATATTTTGAAGCACACACAAATAGCACCAAGTCTATAGTTGACTGTTCATACACCTCACAGATTTAGTCGATAAAGTTCCTTTACCAGTTCTCTACTTGCTAGAACTCCGAGAAAAATCCACGACTCCAATTAGACTTCAAGACTCCACAACTCTGCTCGTCCGTTTTCCACTGGCTCTTCATCTGTTTAATCAGGTTAACGCATAGATCCGTAATCTAATTTACTTTAGATCACATATCCCATTTGCTGCCACCAATTAATTATATATACTATTGCTGTGGTAGCGTGAGACGTTGTATATATAATTAATAAATTCCATTTATCGTTTGAAACGAAAAAACTTTATTTTAAATTAACACATTAAAAAAAGAAAACAAAAGTAAAAATGAAAAATTATGATAAGCATCCATGCCGTAAATTTACATGGTCAGCCAAATTCCGATTCTGACGTCCGCTCAAAGTGGAACCTCACTCTCGAGTATTCCAAATCCAACTGATTCAACATTCAACTCCTTCCACCATCAACTGCCGTCTGCAATTTCACTTCCCAGAGGCTTTCCTTGCATTCCAGGAATTTCCCAGAAAACATTGCATGTCGTAGGGGCCCAGTTCTTTGTATCCACAAGAACAATACTTTACAATTCTTATCTACTCATTCAGATAACATACCATTCAATACAAAGCATGTATTGCAGCTTGGCTTATCTCAAAATGAAAATGAAATTCACACTATTGATAGAATTTTTGTCAATAGAGATCAATCTGTCATATTATTTTCATTCCAGAGAGATTATCCTTTTTCCACAAATAAGGGAGGAGTTGAAACATGTCAACTCATCACAATGCCAATCAAGCTATCCTACGGACAAATTTCACTCGGACAATTAGTCTGTTAACTGAAACAACTCGACTCATTGAACCGCAGTTAAAGGAACTTCAATAAACATTGGATACGTAATTAAACTTTATTACTTTAACACAATCCTAGTAATTGGTAAAGAAATCACAAGAGTTGTAAATTTTCTAACTGAGTGAATAAGCGTCCAGGCCGGGATCTGAAACCAGGACCCAACGTATGATTTCACTATGATTGTGTTAAAATAATAAAGTGTAATCATTCTGTCTTTCAGATAATAGACCAGTGATGTTTTTGGCAAAGTTGTTTTCTGAATGAATTTCGTCCTCCGGATTTGTGCAGGATAGCTTATTTGGTACAGTGTTTTCAGCTTTAGCCCATGTCATGTTTTCAGATTCTGACATTTTCACTCATTTGGAAAAATTACAACTCTTATGATTTTTTACCAATCACTGTGATTGTGTTAAAATAATAAATATGTCTGTAAGTATCAAGTAATCGATAAAAACTAAAATAATATTTCGAACAATTACACAGTCACCGTTTTGTTTATGCGAGAAAGTATAAGAAATAAAATAATAGGAATTTTTTTTATTCCATTGAACATATATTTAAAATTGAACATATATGTAAAACTGAACATAAATTTAAAACTGAACATAAATTTGGAGTTTAACTCTATTAAGTATGGGAGTTATATATATACAAGGTGATTTGTTTTAAAGTTGTGAAAGTAAAACCCTATAACAAAAAAACCATTGATCCAAATGACCTGAGATTTCACCAGTATGCTCCCAAAGCAATGGGTTTTTTTGGCATAGTTAAAAAAATACTTAAAATCGCACCGACAGATGGCAGTGTGGGTTAACAGCAACTGGTTTATTTCCTCTACCGGGTTATAGGCTCAGTGAAGCAGTCTGTTCAAATTTCAAAACCATCTTCCGTAAGTATTCTAACGTCATTGGACATTTTCTTAAATTCTGGAGTGTCCTAAATCTCTTTAAGAGCAGTTGCTGCACTGTCATTATTCTGATAATACAGTTTCACTATCAACGCAACTATCAACGCAACTATCAACGCACTATCACGCGACATATATATCGTTTCACTATCAACGCAACTATCAACGCACTATCACGCGACATATATATCGTTTCACTATCAACGCAACTATCAACGCACTATCACGCGACATATATATCGTTTCACTATCAACGCAACAACGTTTCACTATCAATGAAAAAGTCTTTTCGAGGATATCCGTAGAGTAGAATAATAAACAGGAGGTGTGCATGCTTCACGTTTTTATTGCCACTGTACGTGTGTCGTGCACAAGCTTGTCTCCCGGCTTTGCTGGATATACAGCGCCATCTGTCGGGGAGATTTTAAGTTGATTTTAACCACATATAAAAGTTCCCATTGCTTTGGGAGCACACTAGTGAAATTTCAGGTCATTTGGATCATTAATTCTGTGGTTATAAGGTTTTACTTTCCCAACTTTAAAAAAATCAACCTGTATATAACTCCCATACTTAATAGAGTTAAACTTTAAATTTTTCATGCCAATCTATCATGCAGCTGCGATAGATATAAAAATGCATTGAATATCCAACACTTTTTAAGTTTGAAAAATAAAAGTTTCAGTATACTTTTTATTAGAATAGGATTCCTTAGTCAGTTTTGCTATTTTTTAGAAATAAGTTGGAATTGGGCAAATCCGTTTTATAAATTTTGAATTTGAGAACTTATGTCATTTTTCAGAAGAACTGAGTTTGAATGAGTTCCTTCTTTTTGTATGTTTCTATAACACTGGTAAATATCTCTGTACTAAGAAACATAACTCATATACAAATGTTCTTTTATGTATTCAATTCATTTAACATAAACGGCAACCCTAAAAAGACTTCTGAAATTTAAAATTCAGTAACTCATCTACTATAATAAATATAAAGAGGTAATAGTGACATGTTTATTAAAAAAAAAGCTCATACATTTTGTATAATGAAACTAATCTTACAAATATTTCAAAGTTACCTAATTCGATGCTGAAGCTATCGGCCTGTAAGACTGCTCAACATAACTTACAAGCGCAAATATTCATTTTATCGTATTTCAACAACAAAAAGAATGAAGAGCGAAAACAAAAAATCCTCGATCTAGCTTTACACTTAATTTTATCTTTTTTAGAGGTTGTAACAGCACTGCACCTTTTGTGAAGTATGACTTAAAAACTACTCTTAGAATGAGCAGTGATTTTGGATTTGCATGTTTGAAGCTTCTAAAAATTGATTTATGTTAAAATTTTTATAGGTTTCAATGCTCATTTTTTTTTTCGAAAATTAATTTCAAATTTTGTATGTTTTCGAAAATAATTTTCGAAAAAATATAAATTATGATCTATGATTTAAAAAAAAAAAAAATAGAAATCGATTTCTGGAAGCTTTCAATAAGAAAATCCAAAATCACAGCTCGTTACTCATTTATTATTTGAGGTACGCTTTAAAAACTACCTGCATTTGCAATATGTTTTGAAACGTCTAAAAAGGAATTTAACATTAGCAGTTCCAAACTTTAAACCCTATTTCCTAAACTATTAACTTCCCGTTTGGAAACCGAAGATAAAGTAACCGAAAAATTCAAATATGCTGTCAAAATTGGGTGTTTGTATAGAAAATTTCGGATTTTTGTACAATTTCAGTACGAGGAAGACCCCTAAGTTTAATATTTTAACATAAATTGAAAGAAGACATAATTTCCAGTTGAATGGCTACTTCATTTTTTTTCAGGGAAAATTTGGTGATTATAATATATAGGGATACCTTCTCTCCCACCCCATTTTTTTTTGACCGACTCGACATTGTGATACATAAATAATTTCTATTTACTTTCCTTGGCTTTTCATCAACTTTTTCATACACTAAAATCGATGTAATTCTTTTATTTTTTAGAAGAATCAAATACAGCATTTACTATTGATTGACCCTTACAAATAAAAAGTGCAATCTCTTAAAATTGGCTGTTAAGTGTTAGCCATCGTGTGTTACATAGGCCCGACTGCGTGGAAGTAAAGAAGCACGTGCCCGTCTGGAAATTTTTGGAAGGGGTATTCAGACCCTTGAAAATATAAAATACATAATGTGAGGCCTTTTCCTTTATCACTTCGATTGACTTCTGTTATCTGCATAATTTACTTTGTTCCCCTCCACCTCAAATTAAAAAAAAAATGCTGTGATTACAGCTAACATCTTTACAGAAAAATGAAAACAATTAGAGCGTAAAATATATTTGGTGCATAGATAAACATTTATTTAAAATCTGGAATTAGACAGAAAATTTATGAAATGAATTAAATCTAACAATGAAGGTAATTTAGTCTCATGAATGAATATATCTAAGACTGTAGACTTAACAAACTAATTAAATTTAAAAATTCATTTTATTTTTCCAAAGTTTTAATCTCTTAAATTAAGGTCATCTGAGGAGGGGGGGGATGCGTGCTTATTGGGTATTGTGTAGAAGATTACATGGCAACCTCTGTTCTAATATATCTGTATGTTCCAAATTTATCTGTGTATATAAGTTATCTTTCTGAGATGACGCGGCAGTGGAGTTCTGTTTTTAAAATTTGCTGACTGTACTAATTCTTACAAAAAAAAGTTTTTTTCTTCTATATCATTCATTAAAATGAAACATTTTAACCGGCATCAGACTAACCAGAGTGGTTCCGAAATTGAAAGTGTCCTAAGAAGTAAACTGCAAGCAAAATCTAAAAAGTTCAAAGCTATCATAACAGACCTCACCTATCCTATGTTAGAGGAATAATTTTTAAAAATATAACATTAACATTAGCTTGCAAATGTCGTCAAGTAACCAGTGAACACTTAAAGCTGCGATAAATCAATGAATCCAGCAACTCATTTTATAAACAGTCCAAAAATATCATACATCTCAACAAAAATCTCAATATGTGATCAAATCGTCCACAAAATTTTTGGATTGTTTAAATGATTGAACCCTAAGTAAAGAATGTGCAGGTTATGAATACTGTGGGTGCTTAGCTCAGAACATGTGATTCTGTTTCTGAACGCTTTGGGATGCACGCTGTTTTAGAATCCTACGCGATATCCCGATCTGAACCCGCATTCTCCTTAAACACGAAACCCAAACTCAGCAAACAAATTTTCGTCTACCCGAAATGCAAGAAAATGAATCTTTAGTTTAATAGAATTATGAAAAAATAATCTCTAATGGAGCAATAACAAGAAAAGTGGAGATACCTTGATTCCATATCATATTCAGTATATAAGGAAGTACAAATTTTAGAATCAAAAGAAAAGAAAAACTCTTCTTAATACGCAGAGAAGTTCTATTCTAAATTAAAATGTTGAAAATAAATGTAAAAGCTTTGTAGATAAAAACTCAATTAGAACGAAAAACATGACTCATACCTCTGATATCAGTATTATTTTAAACACGTAAAGTGTCATTCATATACAATTTTTTTCATGCATAAAAATATTCAAGATTTTTTTTGGAAAAACGGGTTAACCCGACCCTGACCCATATGTATCAAAACTCAAATCAAAGCCGACCCGAATCCGAAACAATTAGAGTCAACCGAACTCACACCGTGGTTCGGGTGAAATCGGACTACCCGATTATATGAATGACTGGACCCTGCTTGAACGTATACACATTTGTTGGTTTGATAATATAGTGATTATGTTAGCACCGACGATGGCGTATTTTGTAACACTAGTAAAATGTTTAAAGGCGACTCTGATACACATACAGGGTGTTTTACAAAGGACCCCTGAATTTAAAAATCAATAACCCGGAAAAGGTGATAGATAGAAACATGAAACCAGTGGTATTTTCATTTAAAAATTCGTAAGAATCTTATACATAAATTTCAAAATTTAGTTAAAAATAGCACCGATAGATTGCGCTGAGAGCGTTAAGAATCCTTCTAAAGAGAGTTCAGAAGTATAGAAAGACTAGCCGTAGAAGATTCTGCCATTGAAATCTGAGCGCTATTAGCGTATAATGAAAATAATTCAGAAAGTGGAGGAACGTGTGTTTATTGTGTTGGAGTACCACCGATTAAATCAGAGTCCTACTGCCACAAGGAGAAGTTTTCAAACGGGATTTCAAGTCGCAAAAGGCCCAGATGGGAAAACAATTCGTGAGCTTTTCAAAAAATTTCAACAAACAGGCAACGTGGCCGATGCGTTAGTCTTAAATGTGGATCGGACCCACGCCATCGTTACTCCTGAAAATTCAACGACACTTGCGGCAGTTATTGCGCGTGATCCGAATAAATCTGTCCACATACTTGTAGCTGAATCCGGAATCAAGCCATCCAACACGTACAGAATCCTGCGGAAATCATTACACATGTTTCCTCACAAGATTCAATGCCGGAACGCCATACCAGTTCAAGCTAAACGACAACGAGCGCATTTCGCGAACGAGATGCTCGAGAAGATTGATTGTTCTGGTTTCTATGTCGGCCGAATATGGTTTACGGATGAGGCCCATTTTTATCTGGATGGTGTCGTCAGACACAATTGGTTATTTTGGGGTACAGAAAATCCACATTTGACTCACGAACGACCACTCTATAGCCAAACATTTACAGTTTGGGCTGCAATCTGTCGCAAAGGCATTATTGACACTTTTTTCTGGCGAGAAACAGTAACGACTGAGCGGTATATTGAGATTTTTAAACAATTTGTCGCCATTCAACAAGCGATAGACGATCGACCAGGCAAGGCGTGGTTCATGCAAGATGGGGTTCGTCGGCATCGTACACAAGACGTTTTTGACTTTCTGGACGAATACATGGACGATAAAGTTATTGCGTTGAACTATTCGACAGTGAAGGGAAAAGGCATGGAGTGGCCTCCGTATTCACCCGATCGCACTCCCTGCGATTACTTTTTGTGGGGCACTTTAAAGGACATTGTTTACCGGAACAATCCTTCAATACTCGGCGAGCTCGAAGAGGCTATTTGTGAAGCTTGTGTGTCGATTTCTGGTGACACACTACAGATAGTGACTGATAATTTCATTCTGCGTTTGCGACATGTCTGTTGTGTAAAAGGTGTACATATTGAATCATCTTTAATGTGATACGCTTATTTATCGCAGCGCTATCTATAGGAGCTATTTTTAACTAAATTTTGAGATTTATGTATAAGATTCTTACGACTTTTTTAATAAACATACCACTGGTTTCATGTTTCTATCTATCAACGTTTCCGGGTTATTGATTTTAAAAGTTAGGGATCCTTTGTGAAACACCCTGTAGCTGAAATACATCTTTTGGTATGCAAAATTTTGCTTCAAAAATTGAAATAATTCTATTCTTATTCCAAATATTTCATTAAAACTGAAATATGTTCTACAACTTGGCGTGTGTTTCAACTATCTGGCTTTCGGCAGTATTCTTTTTAAAACATTTTCTTCCATAAAACACCAAAATTAAAAATATGAGTAGTTTACAATTTAATATGGCACAAACAGATATTTATTTAAAGAAAAGAAAATTCTTAAACTAACAATTTTAGAAAGTGTACTGTGTCGGGGGTGTGGAGGGTTAATAAAAGAGGAAACATATCAGACAATTCTTAAAATCTTTTATATTTCCTTCTTTCGTCTCACACGAGAAAAATGACGTTTCCTGATTTTACAGCCCATTCAAGCTTTATTAGATTGCGAAAGTTATACAAGAAACAGAGAAATCATCACCAAATTACTTGTTCTTGAACAAATAGTGAGAAGATATAAAAGTGTGTCGCATCATTTCGTATAAATTTTCTCAGATGCGTTAAATAAAATGAGAAAACGGTGGAAAGAAGATGGGATATGGAATAATGGAAAAATATTTCAAACAGTGCTATAAATTTTTATTTTATGCGTTTTTTGTAAACTTCAATATAAAAAATAGCATAGAAATTTTAGTTACGTAATTGTAGGTTAATAAGTCTATTTAAGACGTTGGTAAACAAATGTCTTCATCTGATAGCAATAGATTCTGAAGTTTTATGGTTCATTTTAATCTGAAAGGGCCTATTTGCTACATTTTATTTTATCATTGTCAGATTTACTTTTTTAATAAGAATATAACCAGAAACAATTATGTAACCTCTCAATGGAAAAATCGAAATTCTAATATGGATGTAAAGTATAAATGTATAAATATCAATGATATCTTAAAATCGGAAACATTGAAGAAATATTCATCCTTGGCACAATAAGCAATTATCATAGAGGAAAACTGCTATTCACTACTAGAAATATATCACTATGATTTTCCCTAAATTTGTACGGAAAGTTGTGTAGCTCATATTACATACCTGGCCAAAATTATACAGACACTAAAAAAATGTAAGTAATCTAAATGTTAATAAACGCCATATAATATGTATTTATCATCCACACTGTCTTGCACATTTATATTTTTAAATACTTAAAAAAATGAAATATTTTTTTTAAAGTTTTTATAATTAACTAGAGAATCGAACCCGGGCTTCCCGGGTTACAGAACATAGACTAAAACCATTTTTTTCTAATTCTAATAGATTTTTCATATTGTTATTTGTCAAGGTTGATGCATTAAGTGATTATTTTTTTATTGTTGTTTGCTTTTCTTGTGCGTGAAGCGCTCATACATGTAGTATAGTTATTCATCCAGCTATTTTTTTGTACTAAGTGTTTATATACGATATAGTGATTGCGACATTAACGAATTTCATGTATTTTTTGGTATTCCAAATATAGCGAGATCCAGTGATGTTTTCTTTGTTTTATTTTCATTATTCGTCATCTTATGCATGCGATATAGTGATCGCGATAATAACGAATTTCATGTATATTCGTTTTATTCAACTTCGCAATGAACATTAACATTTTTTGTAATATTGATGAAATGTGAATTAAAACGTTGTTTCTTATTACTCCTATTAACATTTTTACATGCATGTTTATGTTATCTGTTAAAATATCCGATGTTTGTTTATGGTCTAATTAAATAATTCTTCTTTTAAATTCTTAATTTATTACAAAGCATCCTTTTGTCCAAAATCGTATGAACGAATCAAATTTTGTATCCGGTAACATCGCTACTCTCATATAAAGGCACCCTATTCTTATGACCTTTTTTTCTCAAAATTCATTATTTTTAGCTCACAGGCTATCAAAGCCTGAGAGCTTATGTGCCCGCCGGTTCTGTATGTACGTACGCATGTATGTATGTATGTACGTAACGCGATATCTCTTGATAGAACTAACCGTTTACTTTAAATTTTGTTTATAGGTTCCTTGTGATAAGGCGCTTCCCTGATTAGTTTTGGAGGTTCATTGGTTAAGCATAAAGAGGGGAAATGGGGGGGCTAACCCCCCATAATTTAGATAAATAGGTTTTTCATGCAGAATTATCTTCAAATTTTGTATATAGGTTCATTTTGATAATGCGCTTCTGTCAATAGTTTTGGGGTTTCATTGGTTAAGTATAAAGGGGGAAAGGGGGGATAACACCCCCCTTATTTAGATAAATGAGTTTTTATGCAGAATTATTCGATTTTCTTCAAATTTTGTATATAGGTTCATTGTGATAATGCGCTTCTATGAAGAGTTTTGGGGGTTCATTGGTTAAGTATAAATGGGGAAAGGGGGGGCTAATCCCCCCTTAGTTTAGATAAATGGGTTTTTCATGCAGAATTATCCGATTTTCTTCAAATTTTGTATGCAGGTTAATGGTGATAAAGCGTTTTCCTGATTGGTTTAGGGGATTCATTGTTTAAGTATAAAGGGGTTACGGAGGGCTGCTCCCCTTAATTTAGATAACTGCGATTTTCATGCAGAATTATGCGATTTTCTTAAAATTTTGTATATAGGTTCATTGTGATAAGGCTCTTTCCTGATTAGTTTAGGAGGCTCTTTGGTTAAGTATAAAGAGGGTAAAGGGGGGGCTTATCCTCCCCCTTAATTTGGATGAATGTGTTTTTCATGGAGAATTATCCGATTTTCTTCAAATTTTGTATATAGGCTCATTGTGGTAAGGAGCTTCCCTGGTTAGTCTTGGGGTTCATTGGTTAAGTATAAAGGGGGATACGGAGGGGGGTAATCCCCCTTAATTTAGACAAATGGGTTTTTCATGCAGAATTATCCGATTTGCTTCGAATTTAGTATACATGTTTATTGTAATAAAGGGCTTCCCTGATTAGGTTTGGGGGTTCAATTGTTAACTATAAGGGGGTGTGGGAACGGGGGAATGATCCCCTTTAATATATTGTCGATTTCTTTATTTTTCGAGGGGCTTATTTCAAATTCTTTGAAATAAGTGTATAATATACAATTAGTGTGAATAGCCTGTGAGCTCAATGCCTCAGTTTAACTGGGCAGTTTTCTTTTTTATTACTATCTGTAACTGTTTAAAAATTTATAATGGCAACATTCAACGCAATGGAAAAAAAATTACTTGAAAATTACTTTAAAAGCCATAATAAATCAGTCAATTTAGATACGGTTTTCAAACAAATTGCATTTGAAAGTATATTTTTTCCCTAGATAATGGTATAAAAATAGAAAATGTGCGATGTTTACAAATTAAAAAAATTGTAGTAACAAAAATCTCAAAACCTAAATTTCATCGTCAAGTGATGCAATTCGTAAAATGACGTCAGCGTTACGCACGGACACGTTTGTCCTTTATAATATAGAAAGGGCACTACTTTTAAGTTAGATTAGACGCAATTTCAACTCATTTTGGACACACTACGCCATACGATGGAACTTGGAACAAGTTTTGAGAATTATGATCAAATATCGCTGCTAAAGAATACAAATAACTTCCTCAAGATCAGTATTGCATGATTGTTTTTTCATTTTCATAGGAAATTTTAGCACTATACTTAAAAATACATTGAAAAACATATTTTAAAAGTCGCCCGTATACACTAACAAAACCGAAATCTCAATAAATGCCATCTAACACTTTTGTGTGTCCCTTTAAATGAACTATAAGAGCAACATATTTAATTAACGAATTAATCCCAAATACTTGCAAGATTAACATATTTTCTCAATCATCATTTCATCAAGATCAATACATTTTCTCATATCGAATTTGTTTAGTATTTTGGACGTTATCGTAATGACAAATTTTGTATATTTTGCTTTTTTCTGCCCCTGTCAACGAACAATAAAAACTACATAACTCTTAACGAACTGATCCAAGCTACTGGCAAGAATGAGAAATGTCCCAATTAATTTCGAATTAGTTAGTTTTTTCGGATGTTATTGTCATGACAAGATATATATATATATATATATATATATATATATGTCACGATTTAAGGATCAGAGATGGTGGTAATGCAGTGGCAGTTCCATTTTATATAAATAGTTTTTCAGATGTTCGATGTTATTTCAGCCAAGAGCGGGTTCACGCTAGGAGTTTCAAGGTGCAGTCGTCGTATTCGTTACAGAGATCGGTGTGAATAGGCAAAATAAATACTCGAGCAATCAACAAAAGGCTTTTATTTGCATCTTAATAGGTTAGGCGGAGACCCCCCTTTTACCATTATCCGTCATTTCAGATCTTAAGACAAGCTCCAATTTGTGATGGCATTATAGCAGCAGATATTATTAGCTTAAATCTACTCGAAGACAAAATACAGGATTAAAAAGATGTTAACATTAATCATCTGTAATAATCTGTTACGAAGCAGTATCCAGGAAAAAAATTTCATCACCATTTCACCTCCATTTCACCAGTACCAGGTACATATTCGAATTTATTAGGAGCTCAAACCCCCAAACACACTCTTCTGACCTCTCTTTTTGACTGCCACCCAAAGCAAAAAGTAGCGGTATATCATTTTCAGAAAAAGTATGAATACAGGGTCACGTGACGGCTTGTGCCCCAATGGAGAATCGAGATTCATTGCGAAACGCACCAGCATTTGGAGGCACAGTGGTTTCCGCTAAGAAATGGCGTGTAAAAAGCGACGAGAATATTCTTCGATGTTCTATAAAATAGCTATGACCCAGAGTGTTTTTAGCTAACTGATTATCGTTAGTTACTGGTTGGAGAATATGGAATGATTTTTACTTTTACGAAAAGGGAAAAAGAAAATAAGAAAAATGGTTTATCGAACTTGGATCGAAGCCAGAATGGAATTAAAATAAAATGTTTTACATTTTAATATAAGAAACAGATTTTATGATTTTGAGAGTTACTTTCAATATCTGAAATTATTAAAATAAATACAGCCTTTTTAGGAATTTACAAAAATAAAAAGGGAATAATGCGGGTTTTTTTGAAAGGGGTGAATATTAGGAAGTATTTATAATTTAAGGATAAAGACGCCATTTATTGAACTAACTAGCAGTAATTAAAACATTGAATTTAGATATGAGGTTTTTGGAATAAATAGAGTTACATTACATTAATAAACGGAGGAAATAAATATTATAGAGTTATTTAGAATAGGATGGGATAGTTTAGCGTATCGCAATAAATTTTGTTATATATATATATATATATATATATATATATATATATATATATATATATATAGAGAGAGAGAGAGATAGAGATAGAGAGAGAGAGAGATGGATTGCAACGGTGTATAGATAGATTGGGTGGGGGGTGACCGGGAGGAGAGAAACTTGAAAGGTACAATTTAACTAACGATAACCCTTAGTAACATGGCTCTAAACCAAGGATAGAATGTTTGAACTGTAAAAAAGCCAAAAATTCTGATTATACCATAATTAAGAAAATTAAGAATTGGGGAAAGGGGTTTGGCGCGAACTTGAAGAATACAATAAAAAAGCCAAAAAAGCTAAACTTTAAACTAAACTATAACATCGAAAGAAGATGGCCCTTGCACGAAATTTGACAGCAGCTCTGTGGCTAAAATGGTAAAAATGTTGATCTGTTCCCGTTATCACATTTCACGATCCAATTTCCCGCCAATTGATCGCTAAGTTTTGCAATTAATGTTTTTAAGCTTATCTGTGTGAGTATCTATTCTATAACATCCGATACTAGAATTTGGGAATCTATTCTTATTGTGATCGATGCTGGTTTATACGATGTCGCTGTTTATGGATACCCGATTTTTCCACAATCGCCCATCTATGCTACACACTTCATTTTCAATAGCGATCGTGTTATAGTAAACGTCAATAACTTATAAAAAATACTGGGTAATCCGAGTACATTTAATAGAGTTACAGTACGAACAGAAGGACAGATGAACAGACAACCTGAAGTCATAAACACTTTCAACTATTTTGGAAAGTGTCAAAAAGGGAACGGTTGAATGCGAACGCTGGACCTACTGTTTTGAAACTGGAGACTTCACCTCTGAGCTACTACTGCTTGAGTAGATCGTCGCAATATTTATCACTTTTACTCTGTCCCATTTCCTTTGTAGTTTTCCCTACAGAATCGTTCGCAAAATGCTTTTAAAAATGGTATCGATACCTATCGGCCGATTTTTACGAAAATACAGTTCTTGCGACCCTATCGCTCAATGGGAGCTCAATCGGAAACACCGTTTGGGAGTTATCGTTTTTTTTCTCACACATATCATGTTTATCATACTTTCTTTGCACTATGTGTTTGGAATTATAAATTATGGCGTTCGTTATCTTTGTTTACATAAAACGAACCACGCAATCGTGGTGTACCCTTTGTGTTCATTCCAAGCAGCAGACAAATTTTATTTTCCGACGGTCTGATAGCCTGCCTTCCATCCATTAAAACATTCAAAGAAAATAAAATTTTAGAAATTAACTCTAAAAAAGTTAAGTTAATTTCTTATGAAGTGAGTTTGTTTTAACTCTAAACTAAACCTGTGGCGCTACAATTCATTATAGATCCTGACCTACGGTATCCAGCCCTGCTTTCTAGACCATAGACCGTCCGTGAGTTGCTATGCAGCATATCACCCGACCAGGTGGTCAGCCTAACGCATAATCCTCAGTGTTTAGTTCCCAAGCAAGTTTGGTACTTATTTTATCGACCCCGAAGGAATGAAAAGTTGAGTTTGCTGCCCAGAGTGTTCCAGGTACTCATTATTTTATTTATTTTTAATTCATAGAAAAAACCCCTGAAAGAAACCTTTTTTTATAATTCTATTCATATTTAAGAAAAGAAAATAAATGAAGTACGCAGTGCTCCGGACTGCTTTGATCTAATGAAATCAAATAGTGTGTCAAAAGTGGGTGTTACTATTTGAAAAATGAAAGAGGGTTCAAGTTTGATCAGGTACGACCTCTAATTAAGAAATAAATCCTTCCAATTCGGAAAATAGATATTATTTCTATTGGAATACTACTTCTTTCATCTCTCTGACAGGTTGATAAAATAGCGTAGTGTGGTATAATTTGTTTACAGCACTCTACATATCAATTGCATTATTCATTTTGTTAATTTTTTATAATTTTTTGAATAACTGCAATATTTATAATAGTAGAAAAGGCCTACCTGGTAAAATTGTTTTGTTTTAATAAATTAATTGACACGAATGTTTTGCATGTAGTGGTAAACAAACTGAAAAAACACAAACGCTCATAAATTTGTGCTTTTGTATGTTCCTGCACAAATTACATTTAATATTAAATATCTATCTATATATGGGTCACTCCATGGTAACTTATGTCACATTTAGAATAATTTTATTTAGTAATTTTCGTAATATAACAGCAAAAAATATTTAAGATGTAATGTTGATATGATTTGTTAATTAAACCTATCCAAAATGAAATTCGGATGAAAATTACCTACTTTTAGTGCTATTTCTTAGACACTATTTACTATGGTAACTTGCGTTCTTTTTTCCATAGTAAATATAATTTTCGAGTTCAAGAAATAGCACTAAATTTAAGTCATTTTTACCCAAATTTCGCTTTGTATAGGTTTAATTAAGAAATCCTATCAACATTACATTTGCAATATTTTTTAGTGTTATATTACGAAAATTACCAAAGTCAATTATTCTATATGTAACGCAAGTTACCATGGAATGACCAATATATATGTGTGTGTGTGTGTGTATAAAATCGTCAAATTTCTGAATTAAGAATACTTTAAATATATATATATATATATTATTTTATGCACGTCATTTTTTACGTTTTAACAACTTTGGTTTAATTTCCAAATTATAACGTAATTTTTGGAAACATTCTGTTACATTTTTTTAAATGCTAGACAAAATTCATTGCATTTTCACATGAGAAAAGCTATGTAAGCCCTTTTTTGAAGTGTCATGTCGTTAGGCATAGAATGCAATTTCAAGCCATAATATTCAATAAAATGTATTCTTGTTGCTTTATAACGTTTCCACAAATGGCCTCATAAAATTTGTTTACTATGTGTTTACTTTTTTTTATAAGCAAGAACCTATTTTTTGAAATTTTTACAATGTTTACGTTTAATAAATGTTGAGTTATGAAACGCAGAAGTTCCCCTGACATTCATATCTAATATCATATGTATACTATATCATTGCAAAATGCAACATTAAAACATATATTAATAAGAGATTTTTTAAAGTAAAAAAAAGAGTTATCATTAAAAATGAAAAAGCAAAACAAATTTTATTTAAAATGGGAATGTTTCATGTATGCATTAGCTATAAAATTGCTCTCTGAAGTGTGATACTGTAAATAATGTTTTCTCTTTTCTTTAGAATTAGTTTCGCTATTTTTCCGTCAATAAAAATATATTAAAGTGGTATTTTTCGAGCCATTGGTGTAGTCAAAATGTGTTTTTATAATGACGTACTACGTTATATTTTATTCCTATACTTTTTTGAATCCATAAAAGTAAATGATTTTGTGAAGTAAAAGTCTATCTTTTTTCTCAATAAAATACTTTAAAATAAAATTGTAAAAATAAATATGCATGATAAACTACAAAAATATGCATGATAATTATGAATAAATGAATGAAATGAAATGTAGGCATTTAAAAACTACTGTTACAAACTTCTTTAAGATTTTGATATTCTAAAATATAATTTGTAAAATTCTTGGGTAGTTTCTTCATGTTGATATTCACATTAGATAAATCGAAGTTGTTAAATTATTATACTTAATGTTAGTAAATTATTTAGTTATATTTTATTAAGTAAATTCTCATTAATACTTGGAAATTTTTCCAGAGAAAATTTCTCACGCCTTGCATTCATAATATTCAAATTTTTATTTGCTTAATAGGCGTATAGCCAACATAGTGAAAAAGTACCCAAGCCGGGACTCGAACCCGGGTCATCAGATTAGCGCACTGAAGTTCTACCAACTGAACCACTTGGGAACGATACCCAGATCGGAACTTTTTTCCACCATAACATGTTGGCAAGGCTACAAACGCAGCACAAGATGGAATATTTTCAGTGAGCCACCAACCCTGGGGCAAACACGAAATCAAAGAGAAACCAGCATCGACAATTGAATAAATTCATATTAATACTTGGAAATTTTTCCAGAGAAAATTTCTCACGCCTTGTATTCATAATATTCAAATTTTTATTTGCTTAATAGGCGTATAGCCAACAGTGTGAAAAAGTACCCAAGCCGGTACTCGAACGCGGGTCATCAGATTAGCGCACTGATGTTCTACCAACTGAACCACTTGGGAACGATACCCAGCTCAGAACTTTTTCCACCATAACATGTTGGCAAGGCTACAAACGCAGCACAAGATGGAATATTTTCAGTGAGCCACCAACCCTGGGGCAAGCACGAAATCAAAGAGAAAAGCATCGACAATTGAATAAATTCATATTAATACTTGGAAATTTTTCCAGAGAAAATTTCTCACGCCTTGCATTCATAATATTCAAATTTTTATTTGCTTAATAGGCGTATAGCCAACATAGTGAAAAAGTACCCAAGCCGGGACTCGAACCAGGGTCATCAGATTAGCGCACTGATGTTCTACCAACTGAACCACTTGGGAACGATACCCAGCTCGGAACTTTTTCCACCATAACATGTTGGCAAGGCTACAAACGCAGCACAAGATGGAATATTTTCAGTGAGCCACCAACCCTGGGGCAAGCACGAAATCAAAGAGAAAAAAATGAAATGAAAAAATGAATGAAATCAATGAAAAAAAAATTCCAAGTATTAATATGAAAATATTCAATCAGTGCGCTAATCTGATGACCCGGGTTCGAGTCCCGGCTTGGGTACTTTTTCACTATGTTGGCTATACGCCTATTAAGCAAATAAAAATTTGAATATTATGAATGCAAGGCGTGAGAAATTTTCTCTGGAAAAATTTCCAAGTATTAATATGAATTTATTCAATTGTCGATGCTGGGTTCTCTTTGATTTCGTGCTTGCCCCAGTGTTGGTGGCTCACTGAAAATATTCCATCTTGTGCTGCGTTTGTAGCCTTGCCAACATGTTATGGTGGAAAAAGTTCCGAGCTGGGTATCGTTCCCAAGTGGTTCAGTTGGTAGAACATCAGTGCGCTAATCTGATGACCCGGGTTCGAGTCCCGGCTTGGGTACTTTTTCACTATGCTGGGTATACGCCTATTAAGCAAATAAAAATTTGAATATTATGAATGCAAGGCGTGAGAAATTTTCTCTGGAAAAATTTCGAAGTATTAATATGAATTTATTCAATTGTCGATGCTGGTTTCTCTTTGATTTCGTGCTTGCCCCAGGGTTGGTGGCTCACTGAAAATATTCCATCTTGTGCTGCGTTTGTAGCCTTGCCAACATGTTATGGTGGAAAAAGTTCCGAGCTGGGTATCGTTCCCAAGTGGTTCAGTTGGTAGAACATTAGTGCGCTAATCAGATAACCCGGGTTCGAGTCCCGGCTTTAGCACTTTTTCACTATGTTGGCTATACGCCTATTAAGCAAATAAAAATTTGAATATTATGAATGCAAGGCGTGAGAAATTTTCTCTGGAAAAATTTCCAAGTATTAATATGAATTTATTCAATTGTCGATGCTGGTTTCTCTTTGATTTCGTGCTTGCCCCAGGGTTGGTGGCTCACTGAAAATATTCCATCTTGTGCTGCGTTTGTAGCCTTGCCAACATGTTATGGTGGAAAAAGTTCCGAGCTGGGTATCGTTCCCAAGTGGTTCAGTTGGTAGAACATCAGTGCGCTAATCTGATGACCCGGGTTCGAGTCCCGGCTTGGGTACTTTTTCACTATGTTGGCTATACGCCTATTAAGCAAATAAAAATTTGAATATTATGAATGCAAGGCGTGAGAAATTTTCTCTGGAAAAATTTCCAAGTATTAATATGAATTTATTCAATTGTCGATGCTGGTTTCTCTTTGATTTCGTGCTTGCCCCAGGGTTGGTGGCTCACTGAAAATATTCCATCTTGTGCTGCGATTGTAGCCTTGCCAACATGTTATGGTGGAAAAAGTTCCGAGCTGGGTATCGTTCCCAAGTGGTTCAGTTGGTAGAACATCAGTGCGCTAATCTGATGACCCGGGTTCGAGTCCCGGCTTGGGTACTTTTTCACTATGTTGGCTATACGCCTATTAAGCAAATAAAAATTTGAATATTATGAATGCAAGGCGTGAGAAATTTTCTCTGGAAAAATTTCCAAGTATTAATATGAATTTATTCAATTGTCGATGCTGGTTTCTCTTTGATTTCGTGCTTGCCCCAGGGTTGGTGGCTCACTGAAAATATTCCATCTTGTGCTGCGTTTGTAGCCTTGCCAACATGTTATGGTGGAAAAAGTTCCGAGCTGGGTATCGTTCCCAAGTGGTTCAGTTGGTAGAACATCAGTGCGCTAATCTGATGACCCGGGTTCGAGTCCCGGCTTGGGTACTTTTTCACTATGTTGGCTATACGCCTATTAAGCAAATAAAAATTTGAATATTATTTTATTAAGGTTAGTCATTTTTAAAATAAGTGATGGAGAAACTCATCCGTACTTTAAACATCGAAATTTACATAAATTACTTTAAAAAAATAATGTTTAGTATCGAAACATTCTTAAAATGAAACAAAATCTGTATAAAATCATATATTAATTTCGACTGAAAAACTTAATTTTCAGTTAACTTGTTATTCCACGTGTTAGGTAAAATTAACCCAAGAGTTATTGTTGTTTCTGCAAGTACCGAATTACTTAGTTTAAATGCATTCCAGTGAACCCTTGCAAAGGTTTTGCACTGCAGTCTTTGAGATTAATTTTCCCTATACTGTTTTTTTTTCAATAATTTTAATTTCACTGTACTTTTTCATCAAGTAATGTGTTTAAACGAACTGAGAAAAAGGAATGTTGGCTTTAGAGAAAAATGTGCATAATTTTATAATTTCAATTTTGTAATATATTGTAATCTTAATACAAATTACTAAAATAAATAATTAGTAAATTATTAATATCTCATTATCCACTTTAGACCAAAATTAGAATTGTTTAACATTTTTGGACATCAAAATTACTTTTAAAAGAATGGATAAAATTGACCTAACCCGTGAAACCATATACATTTTAAAAATCCATGAAACAAAGGGTTATTTTTTTGCGAAGTATTGAATGTTTCCGAAATTGTGTAACTTTAATTAGCTAAACTGACTAATTTTTCCTTGGTATGAAATCATCAAACACTATTTCTTCTATAAAATCATAAAAACTTCTTTAAAACACCATAAAATAAGAATTGCGTTAGGCCTTTCTTCGTCAGGCGCAAAGAAGATTGTCTTCTTGGCGCAAAGATCTCTTCTGTGATTGTCTGATGCCTCCTGATTCCCTATTGGGTATTTCCTTAACTTATTTCCTATTGGTTGTTCTTTAACTTGTCCCTTTTTCACCTCCCATTTCCTTACAGTTTTGCTTCTGCCTTCAGAATAGTAACACGTATTCTTTGCGCCTGACGAAGAAAGATAGAGTTCTTTCTAAAGGCCTAACGCCATCCTTATTTTATGGTGTTTTTAAGACGTTTTTATGCTTTTATTGTTATCACACTAGTTTTACAATACTTTAAATATTTCTTTTACTTATTATTTTTCATTCAACCTATAATTCATTCATTGATAAAAATATACGATTTGATTTTTTCCCAACTGAGTGAAAAAGTTTCCGGGCGGGAGTCAAACCCAATCCATCGTTCTGCCTATTGGGCAACCTGGACCGACACAATTCACTTAGATAACCGTCTTGGCAATAGCATCTGCCATGTAGACAGCTCAACACAATGTGCCGCAGATAAAATGGATACTCTAGTAAGCGATAGAACCGTAGATACAAAGAATCAAGGATTGTGGGCAGTTTTGGGTGTTATCTTTCACGTGCAAAGTAATGTGTTATCGTCGAGATGGCAATACATTTAGGATTTACTTTCAGCGTAAAATTTACACCATTTTAACAAATGCTACCGAAATTGTTTTGGGACTTTTCTCGAACACTATTATGAATGGCAGACGTAGGGTAAGATGGTGCGACAGTGCGCACTTTAGCTATTTCATTAAATAACAATAGATGAAGAGATTTAAGAGATAATGCTATACTTCATTTATCTTCTTAGATTATTAAGCTAACAACAAAAATTGCATTAATCAACTTAAAAGAAACATTTTCGGTATTATTTGAAAAAAGATTATCCTTCTGAATGCGCACTTTTGTACTACCAATGAGGGCAAGTGTGCGAAATAAAACAAGTTGGAAATTGTACGTCAAACGTTACAAACGAGGTGCGTTCGTACGCACGTTTTAGAATTAAATTCATGATATCCCGTGCGTAGAACGGGTTAAACAGCTAGTTAAGTATATATTTTATGACACTGTTCATACAAATATCTTAACTAGTTATATAAATATTCAGATATATATGTATCAGCTAGTTATATAAATATTCAGATCTTGATGATTTTTAATTCTGTGAAATGAATTATATCGTCTGCAGATTAATTTCTGTATTAAAATAAGTATCTCGGTCGCTTGACGATTTAACATCCATCGGAAGCTCCTATAACAAAAAAGCACCGATTTAAAAAAAAAATCAAATTTCTTAATAAATATTTTTATTAATATCTCCTAAAGTTTTGATTCGATTTTAATAAAATTTGAAATGTCTCGACAAAATTCTGCAAAGATAATATATCTTAAATTGCAAACCATTTGGTAGGGTAGTTTTTGCGTTGTTATATGCGTACAGACAGACAGACAGACGGACGGACAGACGGACGGACCAAGCGACGACTATAGGTGCTACGCATTTATATAATTACGAACGCACCTAAAAAGGAAGCGCTTCACGTAAAAACATCATATTTGTAGTAACCATGACCTGCGTAGTCTGTACACTTTTCTTGTTACCAGTCTCTGCAAGAAATGCACTCGATCGAATCCTCTACGATTGGTTCTCTATAGATTTCTGAGCAGTTTGGACACTTTTGTCTTTAGTGAAGGTTTTGGCTTCTTGGATTTAATGCCTTTTTAAAAATAAAGAGTTTTGTCTGTTTGCCGCAGTTTCATCTTCAAGCTGCCTTTTCTATGTGAACTGCTTCGAAATTCAGACCTGCAGAATCTCAACACAGATGACTGTGGATAAGGTGACAACTCTGTTAATTGGACATAAGATGAAGTTGTTGAAGTCGACCTTGCGAAACCGAAGTTGGGTTTATTTCACATCTTTCCTTTACATAGCTTTTCTGCCTTTTCGGAAATTATCATTTTCTATTGAAAGCAATTTCTTCTCATTTTCAGTGTTCTGTGGTTCTACTGACATATGTGGTTCAACAATTTCATATTATAATGGTCTTTCAGTGACGCTGCTTGCTAAAAAGTCAGTATCAATAAAAATGTCATTTTTTTCAAAGGTCATATAGCGTTCATTTATAACTTTCCGTGGCATTAGCAACGGTAGCAGTTTGTCCAAAAGCAGGTGTAAATATTGATGAAATTTGAAATGTTGTTATTCTTCGACTTGGATGTTTTCTAATCCAGTTTTCGCACTCAGCAGAGTAATATTTTTTTTTGGACTAAAAAATATCTATCTAGCGGTTGAATTGTGTGGCTAGTATGTGGAAGCAATGAAAGAAGAACAATGTGATATTGTCGACAAAAATCAACAAGTTCAAATGTGCAATTCCATGATCGTGATGTAATTTTCGAACTGAGCGGCAGAGTGTCCAGACCAGGATTCGATCCAAGGACATATTTGGTTTAAACTGCCAATGCTCTGCCAACTTAGCTATCATGGACGAATTTGGCGGACACATTTGACCCAGATAACCTTATTTATAATGGCTTCGGCCTGTTATTTTAAACATCTGAACAGAATAAATGGCAGATAATGGAACTGCACTATACGTTGGATACGTAATTTACTGGAATTTGACTGCGTTTACTGGGGTTCCATTACCTGCGATTTATTCTGGTAAGCTGTTTAAAGTAACAGACTAGATGCCATTATCAATAAGTTTAGTTGGGCGAATTGTGTCTGCCGGATTCTTCCAAGATAGCTCAGTTGGCAGAGTACTTTCAGCTTAAGTGATAAAGGTACTCAGCAGGCACTCAGCCCCTGGTTGGAATCCGGCCCTGGGCACTTTTTCACTCTGTTGGAAAATTCCAACAACTCATATGATATTGGACTGACCTTTAATATAAGTAGTCATATGTAGTTGGCTAGTAAAATATAAAAGAAAAATTGTGCTATCAGTTTGGTGTGCAGTTACAATTATTTCATACAGATTCTCATATGTCATAACAAAATTCATTATATTCATTTTCTAATTGGTGTAAAATGTTTCCCCTGCTTATTGTCATATTTTGTGAAAGTGGTGTTAAATTTGGTTGAAAAGCCTCCATGGTTTTTGTTTATAACATGTATTGTTTTCGTTTTTTTTTTCAAAGAAACGTATATATTTTTATGACTATACATGCTATTCTTAACCAAATGCATACATGCGTTGTACATGGTCTATTTAATAATTTCTTACAGGAATAAATATCATTTCAAACTTTTTATGGTACAAGCGGA
Source organism: Maratus michaelseni (assembly GCA_963931845.1). Taxonomy (NCBI): domain Eukaryota; kingdom Metazoa; phylum Arthropoda; class Arachnida; order Araneae; family Salticidae; genus Maratus; species Maratus michaelseni. Next base: position 8,657,907 of record OZ007586.1, read on the forward strand.
TAGCAATTTTTTTTTATTCAATTTGTTATTGGTCTCCTAATTTCCTTCCTGACCAATTGTTCACTGACAAATATAAGGTCAAACATATTCTTTTAAATCTCCGAAATTAAATAAAAGTTCATAAAGTATCTCTCTCTTTTTAACAAAATGTCTAAAATCCAATACTTTTGAGCAGATAGTATATTTATTTATTACTTAGTGTATTTTAGAAAAAAATGGTTTGTCGCAACAAATGTTTTATAGGAAACCTTTAATCTTATTCACATTCATTTCAAACCCGACTGTTGTCAATATCGCTTATTTTGACGCGCAGCAGATGATCCTATATTAAAAGTTTTGACCCGTCTCTGTGAAACTATACACGACAGGTGACTTTTTTAAAAATTTAAAGTAGTACTGAGTACCTGAAGAGCATTTTAAAATTTCATGACGATTAAAAATGTTTACGAAAATTGGAGATTAAAAAGTTTTTAAAAAAGGGGGAGGACTAAAACACAGACAGACGGTATTTTTGGATCGCAACGGAGTTTATTCAAGACAACCACGACGAAAATTATAAAAATCGGAGCATCCATTCAACAATCATGTATGGACATACATAAATACACATACACACAAATTTGGTTGGTATATTAAATAAACAAATTGTATAACTTCCTTTTTAATACAATATGTTCATAATATTTCAATTATTTAATTTTATGTTCGAACTAAAATTATTTTCGAAGCGCCCAATACGGATTATTTTAACTAGTTATCCAGTTCGTTCTGAAGTCCTTATTTTATCGTTTCTAAAAACATCAGCGGTTGCTATAAGTGTTAATACATAAACTGTTGTATAAATATTATTTAAGGTACATATAAAAAAATATGGGACTATAATGAATTGTAGAAAAATCCGAAATAAAAACCGTATTGTCAAAAGTTAAACACACTATTAAATATCAAATAATTCGATTTAAATTTACACTTTTAAGACTTCACACTTTTACAGCAATATAAATTTAAAATCGAATGGAAGGAATAAATAAAGACAAAGGTTTTTTAATCTACTAAAACGTAACATAATGACGAGCGAAAATGTATACAAAGAAACGTTTATTTTGCTGCCACTGATTTTCTGAAACATTTCCAAGTAGTTTGTATAGTGTATTAATCAGTTTTCTCGAATACTATCCATTCTCTAGTAAACATTTCCAGCTGCATAATTAAACTTATAATACATGCAACAGTAACAAAATAATATTAATTTTAATGTCAATGTTGTTAATTTATAATGTCTGTCTGAAAATTTTTATTTGAGAATGAACAGCATCCAAAAACGTGTATTTCAGGTTTGGAACAATGACTGATGAACACACAATAGAAACTACTCGGAAACGTTTTCGAAAATTTGTGAAAACTTCATTTTTATAAATACTTGTTTAAATCTCGAAAATAATGAGTATCTGGCGTTACTAAACATAAAAAGGCGCTTTTCGGAATCGTGGGTAACTCTGAAGATGTTATTGGAAATTTTTGTTCGTGGTTTTTTTCCCAGACTACGAAACATTTGTCTTCTTTTACAGGGAGGAGAGATGATTGAGCTTTTCCTGGTTGCCATATGATGTTAAAATAAAATTGCAATCCAAGAAAGTTTATTTTATTAGCTCGTTCTGAATATACATTTAGAAATTAAATGAAATTGCTTAATCAATTTGCCATTAAAGGAAAGAAAATGCTTTTTTAAATGATTCGATTAGGCTTCCTTATTCATTAGATTCTATGGGATTCATTTTTAAAAACTTTATACTTTAAGAAACCAGTAGCAGCAATTTTATTTCAAACTCCTCACATTTGACTGTGTAAAGAGTAAATTTTTACTTCCCAACTACCCCATTGGGGAGAAATGAGAGATATTTCTTTTGAATTAAAAAATAAGATTTTATTAAAACAGTCTTTATTTTGAAATCTATTTGAAATATACAAACAAAGTAGTTAACTAGAATACGTTTAAACTGTTATCATTGTTATTTATTTTTTCCTTTATCTTTACTGTTTTCTGAGATTTTTACTTGCAATATTTTCTAAATATAAACTATTAGTATAGTCACTTCCTATCCTAATAAAATTAACTGTCAGTGATCGATAAGTCTAAGTAATAAGATCGAATAATTACTTAGTGGAATGAAAAGGATAATGTTTGGAAAGTTTTGTCCTTTAAAGATACTATTCTGAATGAATTTTTCTCTGAAATGATAGCACTTTAATTAGCCCTTAATAGTTAAAAGTCATAATTTCAGGTTTGGAATTGTAGTGTTTTGCTTTCTTTATTTACCCCCAAAAGAACCTTGTAACTGCGTAGTATGCGCTATGTAGAAATATTTGTAAAAAATATAAAATCAAGTGCAAAATATAGTTTAGAGTTTTTAATTTCTTCATTGAAACCAACACAAAAACAATAGACATCAACAAGACTATGATTATGCACCCAAATTACTCCACACGGGCGAGCACAGATTTTATTTATTAAAGGAGATAACACATACATTTTATTTTACGTTTAAAATAAATAACGAAAAAATATAAATAGGGTGTCTAGAAATAATTCCAGAACTACATTCGAAGTGTCCTAAAATTTCGCTATTTATTATAAATATGCTTGCTAGATCAAATCTTAAAAACATACTTACCAATCCCACCATTCTACCCTATTACTTGGTGTTAGAACATTTTCTTTAATACCAAATTTATCATATTTCAGATTTTATTGAGAAACAATCATTATTATGAAACTGTATTCTTGTTGGTGAAACACTATATCTCTTAACGACAATGAGTGAACAAATAGTGTCATCATTTCATAATGTGCAAAATATATTTTTAAAATTATGTACACCACATAAATATTCTTTTTTTTTTCAAATTAATTTGAGTAATCGCTTTTGGAAACCTTTCTTCTCAATAAAACCTGTCTGTTTAGACGCATGTTGTAATTCATATAGTAAAATTATCGGATTTTAAAAGAAAAATTTTTAAGTTCCATAATGGAATCTACGTCCTTCCCGTTTTATCAAGCAGATATATTTTAGCAAAATAATTAAACCTATTAAAAATATATAGCTTATATTTTTTGACAATAAATCTGATAAACTGGACCAGATTGTGTTATGAGTAGGCCGATTAAAATGTTTGAATCCATTGTTTTGACATTTTAATATGTAATTAGAAGCCACGAAAACTAACTTTATAAGTAACATTTATAGGTGAAATTATAGACAGGTGTCTTGCACAGTGAGATCATCAAACAGGCTTTTAAAACGAAGATACCGTTCCAGCCTTTGTACCGCTAGATATTAGGCTGTTGAGCGACGCTTGTTTAGAGTGTTCGGAGACTAAATTTCAACTGTGGATTTTATTTCGTTCGAAATTTAAGAAAATGAAGTAATTTTATTGGACCTACAATTTATTCATTTAACTCTGTTAAACATCGCAAATCGTCAATTCTATGTAGAATTTCAATTCGCATATCACACATATCAATTATATCGCACATATGCTGCACTACTTTTTCATTTAATACCAAGGTTTTAACTATAACAAAGATGAATAAAGGAGGACCTAATCATTTTTTCAACAATTCGAAGTGTTAAACAGTGAAATAGTTGCTAACCATGTAGTATTTCAATTATATTCGTTCCATAATGAATAATACCCATTATATGTTACTATGCATTATATTAACGACATTTCAAATACTATGCAGTATGTGTTACTATGCATTATATGTTTTTATTCATTTAATACCAAGGTTTTACTTATAACAAGGATGAATAAAGGAGGACCTAATCATTTTTTAAACAATTCGACGTGGTAAACTTTGAAACAGTGGCTAACAATGTACCATTGCAATTATTTCCGTTCCATAATGAATAATATGCAATATACGTTAATATTTTTATGTCTTTGAGAAATAGACGCACAGAGATACGGGGCACTGTTCTCACTCCTTATACCACATAACAGCCACAAACTCCTGTCCCTCTTGTTATCGTTTTTAAGCTATTTAACCCTTCCAGGTGCAAAGTATTATCGGTTCTAAAATGTTGAAATCATTGAATAACACCAGGATTTACAAAAAAAATATTTCAAAATAAGTACAAAATTTTCTTCTCGTACATTATAAAAGCAAATTTTTTTTTCCAAAATACTGGAGCCATTGTGACATTTAGGGATTAAAATTAAGATTAAAAATAAAGTGGGATACATAATATCCCACCGCACTTCAAGGGGTTAACTAGTTGGACAATGCAGGCGCACGTTGATACATGTATGCTTAGAAATCCAGACACAACCATGAAAATTACCAGACTGCTGAATGTGTCGGTGAAGCACATTAAAAATCTGCACTGTCTCGCACTATACTAGATGAGGTACACAGTGAGATGAATAGAAATATTGTTTGTTAGTGATATTTTCAAGTTTCGATTCATGTGAATTAATAAGTTTGGTATGCACGATCCTCCAAATGGTTAAAATTTCTTCAGTCCATTATATCAAGCTCGGAATTAAGGTATTTTAAAAATATCTCTATTTGTGTAGGATTTTTTTCCTATTAAATTTAAATCTATAGATCCGAATTTATTTATAGTTTGCAAATTATGATCTATAAAATACAAAATATCAGTCTTTAACGATTTTAAGTACATAAAGTGGATTCCTTTTCCTATTCTTTCATATGTCTGCATTTGTAAATACACTCAACTAACAAAACCCTTCAAATTGTAGAATATAAAACCTTTAAAAAATTCAAGTATCGGAACAATCTAAGAATTTAAAGCTAATATTATAATATTTAAAAAGAAATTGCTCGAAATACATTTCAATTTATTTCTTTTCTCCTTTCTTATTGTAAGTTTACACCAACAAATCTGCCACATATTTGAATCAATATCCTTTATATCTTTTTTTATTAATCAGAAGAATGAAACTTCCCACAGACAATTTTATTCCTAGTTTCTCTTTTTCGAATACATTCCTTAAGAGTAAACTTCTTAAAACGTGCAAAGAGATAAAAATATGTAGAACAATGGAGGGAAACATCGGCTTCAAAATTGAAATTCCTCGCTTTTTTTTTTCGAAAACTCATTCTTAAGACTGAAAACATTCTTTTCTTATTTGGCCCAATTTATTTCATTTTTTTCTTTTCAGAGTTAAAAGTACAAAACTGAAATATCCTATTGAGATAAAAAAATAAATTCAAAGCAGAAGTTAAAATTTGCTTTTTCCTACTTCAAATCACTTTTGAGTTTTAACATGAGAAAAAAAATTCCTTTTATGTGCTTTATTGTTATTTTTTAAACAACAAATTATCTTGAATCTAATTAATCCTTTTGAAAAGGGCGATTGTTTATAAGCTAAATTTCGTTTCTTAGTCATATAAAAGTTGGCATTGATGTATAATTGTGAGACCCTCTGGAACAACAAGTCAAGTGGAGTTACCTTGATTCCTGGTAAGTAATATAAAAAGAAGACTTGATAATTTGCTATTCCCCGGGCTCTATTTCGTATTCGAACTGTCGAATTTTTTCAACTCTCACGTGTCTGGCAGTATTAGGACTTTTTTAAACAAAAAACACAAAGATGATTTCATATTTTGTAAACTCTTGTGTTGCATTCTATAAAGGTTGTAAGAAAAGTCATTTATGTGTTCCAAATGTACTTTTTTTTCAACCAAAACCATACGATATGCAATAATAAGTTAAGTGTTCAATTTTCAGACTTATGTAATGTATTATTCAGCATATAAGGAAATATAAATTTTATGATCCTAAGCAAAGAAAGGATGCTAGAAAACTCTTCTTAATAGAAATATACGCAAAGAATTTATATTCTAAATTAAAATGTTGAAAGTAAATATAAAAAGTTTTGTAGCTGAAAACTCCATTTTTCACTTTCCTTGCTATTGTACCCGTACTTTATTGTTGCTACTATAACTGTTACTTAAACAGTTGCTCATATTTTCAATAACAAAATATTTGAAATAAAATTTCGTTTTGGGTTCAAAATCTAAATTTTGGTAGGGTTTCATTGCGTTATATATACATAGTTGCCAACCTCCCGATTTCTTGTATACCAGTAAAATCATACTAAAATTTTAGCTTTATTAAATAGCAGAAATTGCACGATTCAATAAAACAAATATCTTTTCATAAAAATACTGGTATGAAAAAAATCGGGAGGTTGGCAACTATGTATATATATTCAATTCCATGTATTATCCACATTTCTGATGGCCAAACCAAAAGTCTCAGTGTATGCTACCAGTCCTTTCGTATTTTTATGGCATTTACAGCTAAGAAGAGATTTCATCAAAATATTATAATATATTATCTCTAAAAATAAGGCACCAGCAGGATAGTGATCAAATTTTAAATATTTTCAGTATCGCTGGTCGGTATCTTAAACTTACTGAATTTAGCTTTTATTTTTTCTTTCGTTTTTTCTTCCGTGGCCGCCTTTTCCGCGAAGTAGCAGTGGTCTGCCCTGCCCGGCCGTTGCATGGGATTACCGCTTGCACCACAAGATTTGTCAAAGAGTTTGCTTTTTCGTGGGAAAATAAAAAGAACAGTTCAAATTTTCACCGATAGATGGCATTGTACAGATTCGTTTTCTAAAAGTACGGAAAATTGAAAAGACAATGAGATATGACCAATTGATGGAGTTTATGAAAATCTATTTAAGTTCGCATCAATTGATTGACTACTTCTTTTGAATTAGTATGTTTCATTGAAAGATTGAAATGTTGACGATGATAGAAAAAGTACGCCTGGTAAAGTTCTTTTAAACTACATTGATTCTTCAGGAATGCTCTTGTAAGTGGTGGTAAAGACATTGAAAATTCGGTCTTGTCAGATTTTTAATCAAAGCACACAATGCTTCCAAGCTTCCAGTTGTTTTCTAATCAAATAAAATCAAAAATTCTATTTAATAAATTGATTTAATAAACAATTACAAAAAAAAAGATAAATTTCATTAAATTTTCTGGTTTAAATTATGTGTTTGACTAGAAAGAAATCGGAAGATTCTCAGATATACGTGTTTACAAAGACTTTGATTTAAAAAATTCCTTCCGGCCTGTACCGGGAGGAAAAGTTAGCTTTCCTATATCTTCGTTTTAAAATTTTAGCTAATGTTACACGAAAACAGCAAGCTAAAATGCAAAGAAACCGTTTACAAAAGATTCGTTAATACTGAATTAGAATAAGAAATTCGCCAAATTATTGAGCTATAGTCGAATTGGCTTCATTTATGAAGACTTATTTTGGTCGTCAAATTTGGCGATATTTCGCCAAATGTCGCCAAGTTTGGCGAGAATTTGGCGTTAACGGATATGAATATATAGTTTTATGCGTATGATTGGGAAAATGATTACAACAATGAAAATTTTTGTAATGTGCTGTCATGTTTCAAAATGTCAGCCACCCTAGAATTTCAAACTGCTCTATCTCAGCCATTTTTTAAGATAGAGGTAAAACAAAAAATGTTCTGGAATCCTTGTATCAAGGCCTAACACTTAAATTTGAATTTTTAACTTTTTTGTATATTTATTTTAGTTTTAAATTTTTAAATGGCCGCCATCTTGAAACAAAATGGCGGACCAAGCTGGCCAACGAACTCGGTCGAGACATTGGTGAGCTTAATACACACAATTAGTTTCATCCAAATTAATTTATAAATACGAGCGTTATCGTATGACATAGATCAGATATATATATATACAGGGTGTCCCAGGATTATTGGAACAAACTTTAAGGGGAGGTAGGGGACATCACAAGGATTCATAGCAACCCGTGGTTGGAAACGTCATGGGAAAGTAGTATTACAGGTACAAGAAACGGAGAGATACGACTGGGATCATCTGAAATAATTTATTGCTCAAACATATTAAATGTGCAGTGGTAGATGATACGTGAAAATGTCACAAAAGATGTTCAAAGTTTCTGTCATTGCTAGTGATGATTGCATCACACCGTTGGACCATGGATTGGCGGACTCGCTCAAATACACCTGGATTTTGTTGGATATCCGAAGCAGCATAGACGAGTCTTGCAACCAGATCCATATCGGAATCCACATGCACACAGCACTTTTCAGTGCATCCCAAAGAAAAAAAAAATCTATGCTACTTAAATTAGGAGAGCGTAGTGGTCAGGGAACCGGTCCGCCATGTCCAATCCATCGGTGACCAAACACCTCATTGAAATGTTCACGAATACATCTGCCATAATGGGAAGGTGCCCCATCATGTTGAAACCACAGATGGCCTCTGACATGTTGTGGCATAGTGTCAAGAAAGCTTTGTAGCACCTCTTGCAAAAATATGGGATAATCTGCAGATGTTAGAGGTGCTGTCAACAAGTAAGGCTAGACAAAGAGGTCGCCGACCACACCAGTCCAAACATTCACTGAAAAGCGATGTTGGGAAGCATGTGGTCTCACGCCATGAGAATTCTCTCTAGAAAATTTCCTAATCTGAGAACACTGGTTTCCTCCAATGCTCTTGTGAACAACACCACCTAATGGCGAACGAAGCCGTTTCCGACCATGGGTTGCTATGCAAATCTGAATCCTTGTCATATTTCCTATCTCCCCTTAAAGCTTGTCCCAATAATCCTGGGACACCCTGTATATATATATATATATATATATATATATATATATATATATATATATATATATATATATATATATGGATATATATATATATATATATATAAATCAACATTTGAACGGAGGGTGGTTTTGGGGTCTGGGGGTCATGATCGGTGAAAATATATCGAAATTTTCTGGAACTGCTTTCCTCCGAACGGCTGCAATAGGTAGCTTTATACTTTTTTGTATTGAAAGCTACCTAAAACTATTAAAATATGTTTTACAGAACTGTACTACAAGTCTGAGTCATATTAACCTTAGAGATATTGAAAGCCTTATTTTTGTGAGGAGACGGAATAGAAGGTTCCAAAATGGTTTCATTTTAGTCTCCTAGTCAACAAACTCATTCTATAAAAATTAAAAAAGAAATGCATAATTTCAAAACGCAAAGAAATGTAAAAATGACAGATTTATCTCATACATTACCTCGACACATATAATTTTAGTGGTATTTTCATGTAATTGAAAGTTTTGTAAGAATTCGGGTAGTGATTGCTGATGAAAATGTATCTTTATATAGGGAAGAGTAACCGAATTTGGACCACTTCACTTATTTTCACATTTCATTTTTGGAATATCTGCATAATATCACTACACGTGGTCAATCTATTCATCTAATAACTAAATAAATCTTTAGAACAATTTCTTTTAAAAAATCTTAAGTTTTATTTTAACTTGAAAAATTTGTCAAAAGTGGTCCAAATTCAGCGACTAGTCGCCTAAGTTGGACCCCCAGTCCCTAAATTGGACCAAACAATAATAGGCTGTTTTAATGAGTAGGAAATATAACAAATTTTATTAAAAGCAATCAAACAAAACAACAGGAATCAAATATAATGAAATCAAATGTCTGAAAGTAAAAGTAATTATTTTAAATCAAAATGTATTCAAAATATAAATCAAAGTTATAAGTAATTAAAAATGGAATATATGGAACTAATTGCCAGTTACTTGAATATCATGTAAGATATGCTGCAAAGCTTACACAGGACTTTCTTTTGTCCATTTTTTATTCCAGCGCACACAACATGGAACCATATTTCGCAATCTGAACACTGAATCATTTCTGCTATTTTATTTTTCTTTGAAATTAGGCAAAACGAATCATCACATTTTTTTTAGATTTTGAATCATTAGACATTTTTCTTCAGAAGTTTCTTTACATTATGTCTGTAGTTCTTCCCTTCCATCATTTTCTTTCCAATTGAATTACGCTTCTATTTAAAAACTTGATGTTCCAATTGCTTTCGTGCTTTAAGGGTTTCTTTTTTTGTTGTTTTTTTTTATTTCAAGGTGTACTTTATATGGAGAAGATGTTAACACAGCTGTTTTTGGCTCCCTCTGTACTTTGACTTAACTGATTTTGACAAGGAAGATGACATTTTTAGCGATTTTTTGTCTTTTTGGGGGTTCTTGCTCTTCACAACTTACTCTTTCCTTTTTGTTTCCTATATCTTTAACAACTTTTGCTGTCACTGATGTTTTTCTTCCAGACTGTGTGTCTGTGGGGTTTTCATCATTTTTTTACTCTCTTAGTTTTAGTAGGTTTCATGATTACTGACTTTAGTGTCCAAAGCGTACTGATTAGTCTCCAAAGCGTACAGACCTCGAAATTCATTACTTAATTTTCAAATTTATGATTGGATATCTGGTCCAATTTAAGCAACTCAAATTGGTCCAATTCAGCACCTGCGATATTTATTAAAACAGACTAAAGACCTCAAGACTAAAAACCAAACGAAAGCAAACAAATCTGCTTGAAAAATATGCGCAATAATCACATGAATTTAGATATGTATATGAAAACATGACAACGTACCTTAGTTTTAAAGTATTATCTTACGTTTAATAGGGAAAAATTAGATCAAATTAGCAAATTTTAGGCTTTTTAAAATAGTCTGAAAACAGCACTTGGAAAGCGACTGCTTCTTCTAATCATAAATGACATCATTCTGATGAGTAGGATTTCAGCAAGAGACGACGTCTTTTTCTGTAATTAACGACAGAATTGCAGCGGTCCATTTAAAACGGCGGTTCAAATATGGATACTTTTCCCTATCAGGTAAAACACGATTCGTTTCTGGCATATCTGTTAAATTGTCTAAAATATAATTTGATATACTATATGCAATCTGATATGAAAATTCAGAAAGCTCTGTATTATTTTAAATAATACATTGAATATATTTTTCATGAGCTATAGGAAATTTTATTTCTTGTATTTTCAAATCATTTTCACGTAATTTGAGAAATTGGGTGGCCTTAATAATTTTGTCAATGCATTACAAGAGCATTGGCAATATCATTGTCTTTTTTAGTAAAAAACAAGAACGAAAAATCGTGCGTCAAGCATAGATTATGTAGCACTTTCCAACGCTTCCAAAATAATTTTACAAATCATACCGTTTAATAAGCTAAAAGATAACTTCTAAGTAAACAATTTGGAAAACGCATAACATATTTAAAAACATAATTTCAGGAATTTCCAACATATACAATATTCGGAAAAATATCCGAATACTTTTATTCAGCCCTGTATAGGATATATAGAATTGTATATATACTACATAGGATGCTAAATTTTAGTTCACTTAGGAAACGTGTAGCACATTTTAAAATTCTCCGTCTGGAGTTTGTCAATAAACAGAAATGTGTTCGCGAACTTTTGTGCTGCCCTGTATAGGATCTACAGAATTTATACACACCACGTAATAGACAAAAAGCAAGTTAACATTAAAATCGCGTTCAGTAACTTAAAACGCACTTCCAGGAATTATTGTTAACAGACAGTAGATAATTCTTTTGCGTGTCCCTGTAAATGAACGATGACTGCTATACACACAATATTCCGTAGTAAGTCTCTTGTAATGCACCTTAGTGATCTATATAAATTTCAATGCGTTTAAAATAGTGAAACATTATTTAAATAAACCGCAGACGATTTTTCTCCATAGACGTAATGTAACGGAATTATTTTTACTGTCCCTGTAAAGTAACTATAAGTGCTATGCACACCCTGTTCCATATTAAGCTTCTTCTAATGCACCTTAGTGATATATATAAATTTCAATGCGTTTAAAATAGTGAAACATTATTTAAATAAACAGCAAATGATTTTTCCCCATAGACCGCAATGTAACGGAATTCTTTTGAGTGTCCCTGTAAAAAAACTATAAGTGCTACACACTTCCGTTGAAATAGGGAACATGCTATAGATAACGATAATAACATATAAAAATTGCAGAGCAATCCGAGCATATTTACGGGAGTTAGAGCACGGACAGACGGCAGACGGCAGACGGCCAGACGGCCAGACGGCCAGACGGCAGACGGCCAGACGGCCAGACAAACCGAAGTCATAAGCACTTTTCAACTAGGTTGGAAAGTGCTAATAAAAAATGCACATTTAAAACTGTTGACATTCATGTATTTTTTTCTCGAAAACTATTGAAGCGATTTCAATACAATTTTAATAGTTTGGAAGAAGCTAAACTATAAATTGCTGTTTTGGCAACAACCACTTTAATACAGTTTTGTTTTTAAGACTTAAAAAAAAACGCGTTTCGTTAAAAAAAACGTTATTCGCTAACATAATAAATTCGAAAATATTCGATTATTTTTCAAATGTAAAAATGGGTACATTTTCGACGCAATAAAAACCGTCCTGAACACACTGTTCAAAGTCGTAATATGTCCGCAATACTGTTTATTTCGTTATACTATTTTCAATTGCATTTTAATGCCGTAAAATTATATTAAAAGGGCAATATGATCGTAATACTGTCCCATTAGACTTACCATTTTTCAGCTGCATTTTAATGCCGTAAGAAACAGAATTTCAACCTATTAATATAAAATTATTAGTTTTACCAGTGAATTTTCATTTTCATATATGTTGGTAGTTATAAATAGCAAAATTTGCATTGTTAAGACCTTTAGTAAAAACTTCTTTGACAATTTTTGTTTCTATAGAAAATTAATTTATTTTTATTGTTATAATTTATTATTATTTTGAAATTAATTTATTTTTATTAATTAGCTTTCCCATACTATTTTTCTCATTAAACATGCAAAAAATACCTTTTCAAATTAATTTCTTTTTTAGTAAATATTGTGAAAAAATGGTATTTACTACCTTTAAATATTTTTTCCGCATCATAATAGACGTAACTTTCTTACATAAATTATTACACTTCAAAACGGAGTATTAAGAATTATACTGCTAAATTTTGCAAATTTTATTTCTAATTCATAGTATTCAAAGTTCTAATCATAAATAGCAAGTTCTTCCTCTTTTTAAAGAAATTTTTCAAAAACACTTTTTATTATCATTTTATATGTATTTTTTGTTTCTATAGAAAACTAATGTATTTACTTTTATTAATATTTACTATTTTTTCCATTTTTTTTCAATAAATATGAAAAGAAAAGCTTTTAAAAATATCTTTAAAGAAATATATTTATTTTTATTAATTTTTTTAGTATCATTTTTTTTTCAGGAGACTTTATGAAAAACTTGTTTTTTAAAACATCTTTAAAACATTTGTTCCACCCTTCATTACTAGACAGTGTTTAATTATCTCCAACTATTTTATTGTGTGTTTGTGTGTGTGTCTGTGTGTGTGTTTCTCGGTTGTGTTCTGAAGAGACCGCTCCACGCAGAGCTACAAAATTTGGTGGGAAGGTACCACTATGCATGTAGAAACTCGAAGCCAGATTTTGGATTTTTTGACGAGATTTTTTAAAATTTAATTTTTAATGCGATTTTTAGTATTTTTTCACGTTTCGCTGCGATTTTCCCAGATTAGTAACGAGAATCCGGTTTCAATATTTTAGACCGATATAGTAAATTTTATTCTCTTTTCAGTAAAGTTTATGCGAAATTCGTATAGCAATTTTTGAATTTTTGGCGAATTTTTACCTTTCACATTAAGAATTTTTGCCAGAATGCTTGATTGGTTCGGTGTTTGCGATTCCATTTCAGCCTCAGATACGCTCAGAATCCTCATTTTTTTTCTCTTTTTAGCTTGGAGAAAGTTAATAATTCTTTACAGATCATGATTTTAAAAATGCGATTTTTAGTGTTTTTTGACATTTCGCTGCGATTTACCCATTTAAACGGAATCCGGTTCCAATCTTTTAGCCCAATATAGTAAATTTTATCCTCTTTTCAATAAAGTTTATGTGAAATTCGTACAGTTTTTTTTCTTCGAAACTAAGTAATTTTGTCAAGAATGCTTGATTGATTCAGTGGTTGCTTCCATTTCAACCTCAGATTCGTCATTTTATTTTTACTCTTTTTAGCTTACAGAAAGTTGATAATTCTTTACAGATAAAAAAATCATAATTTTAAAAGGGAAGGGCAGATTATTTATTATCCCAATTTTTTTTTAGATATTTTCTTTTAATTTCATTTTTTATGCATTTTTACTTACTTTCTTCTATCTTTACAAGAATAAATTTTTGGATTCATGGAAATTTTCGACTTACGGTTTTTGACAGATTTATACGTTTTAGAAGGTCCTGAATACGATTTGACTGTTTTTAGCAAATGTCTATCTGTGAGACTGAGACTCTGTCTGTCTGTATGTGACAAAAATTTTGTGTGCGCTCTATCTCAAGAAGATAAATTTAATAAAACTTTATATTCAGTTAATCCCTGATATAAATTGGTGCTAATTAGTTTTTGTTGAAAATCGCTCAACAAATGCGCTGCTATGCTGCATTTTTCTCGATTTCAGCAATAGCTCTATCTCAAGAACTGATGCACTTATTGTCATCAGATTGTGTTAGACTCAACTTCAGATCAACTTCAGATTGTGTTAGACCTTGACATAAATCGATGCTGCTTATTTTTTGGTGTAAATAGCCCATCAGGTGGCGCTGCTATGCTACTTTGTTTCATGGGAACATTCGGCATCGAGGACATCGGGCCCTTTGTTTGAATCGGACAAATTTTAAATGCAAAATTGTTTAGTTTCACTTCCCACCGCTAGGGTTGCACTCAGTTCTAAATAAAACTCTATCCGATCGAAACTCCGGCATATGTCCATGCTGCCTACTACACCATATAGAAGGCGTGCTGCGCACGAGCTGCAAAATCTATTAGTTACATTTTCTACCACCAGGTGGTGCTAAATGTGTATCTTAATTATTTATCTAATAATTATCATAATAATTGTATCTCAAGACTAATGCTTGGAATTTCATCAAACTTCAGATTCAGTTAGACAGATAAGTTGATGTTGATTAGCTTTTGGTCTAAATCACTCAAGAGGTGGCGCTGCTATGCTGCATTTTCCAGGATTTACAGGATTTTATTAATAGTCAAATCTCAAGAAGTAATGCACGGAATTTAATACAATTTTAGATTCAGTTAGACCTTGATATAAAAGGGTGATGAGATTCTTTTTTAGTGTATGCGAAACCTGTGTGAGATAGAAGAAAGTTTTGGGATTGTCACATCCGACCAGTTTAACATTTATTTCATGTTTTGCAGCGTTATTTGTTTCAAATGACGTCACAAATTGCCCACTACAAGTCAAGCACCATTAGAGGGCAGTTGTGATTGGTACCTGATAGAATTGTAGGCACAGCTGGAAGTCAACCACGCAATTGTGATTGGCAGATGAAAGGGTCATGAGCTCATTGAAATTCGAATAGCGAGTTGTGAATTTTTGCAATCTGTTTTATGCAAATTTTAGAGTTTTCTCATGCGTACGTCATTTATGTAGTTGATTTCAGAAATTAACAACGATAACTTACTGTGTTTGTATGTAAAAAAAAGTCATTTCGAATCTGTTTAGAAAGTTAATGATAATTATTAATTTTTTAACGTCGTTGGTTAAATTATGCGTGTATGTGGGGGAGGGAGGTAAGTGGTTCGGCTGTAGTTTAAATATCGCGTTAATGCTCAGATCGAAACTCCCTCCTTCCCTCCTGCCTCCAAAAACAGAACTATTTTATTAGTCCGATTCAAACAAAACCTTTTCTCAGGTCCCCAGGTACTATATAAACTTCGATATCATTTTATCAGCACTTGGTTACCACTATTTCTGAACAGTAATGACCAGATAAGGGTATTTTCTCGGGTTCTATGGGCCGAATTTCAATGCGAATTACTTAATTCAACTTAACACGAACTAATTAAGGTATAGATAAATAATTAAGATACTTAAGATACAGATTTAGCACCACCTGGCGGTAGAAAATGGAACTAAAAGATTTTGCAGCTCGTGCGCAGCACGCCTGCTATATGGTGTAGTAGGCAGCAGGGACATGTGCCGGAGTTTCGATCGGAAAGAGTTTTATTTAGAACTAAGTGCACCCTTAGCGGTGAGAAGTGAAACTAAACAATTTTGCATTTAAAATTTGTCCGATTCAAACAAAGGGCCCGATTTCAACGACAATTGATTAATTCAACTTAACATGAACTAATTAAGATATAGATAACTAATTAAGACATAGATTTGGCCGGTGGAAAGCGGAACTAAAATATTTTCTGTGCATGCACAGAACGCCTTCTATACGTTATCATAAGCAGCGGGGACACATTCTCGATAGTCGAGACGTAGGAGTAGGTTGTGTTTTAGGTTAGCTCCGTTAGTATGACCGGCTAAACGCGACCAAGGACCGTGGGACGGGCGACCCAGGATGATTCAGACGTGGGAAGGTGTCAGCTCCAGATTAAGGTATGTCGCATGCTTTTAAGTTAATTATTCATCAAGTTATGCACGCTTAATTGATTATATTTCAATATTATTACCACGTGGCCTCTGCAGTATCACAGCTTTTCTTAATTTTGTTCGTTAAATACCTGTTTCAATGTATTTGCTCAAGCTATTATATATTTCTGTGATTGCCCACTAATTCAAATGTATTTTGGTAAATATGAAGTGTTAAAATCTTAATTAATTACTGCATTTTAATAAATTATCTGCAATTATAAGTGTTTCTCAGGTCAGTTTTCTCTAATTTTTAATATGTTGTGTCGGTTAAATTTCCAATTAGACCAAAGATTGGGGTAGCCTTTTTTTTTTTTGTGTGTGTTAAAGTTTGATACTAATGTGATGGCTGTTCACCAATTAGTTAAGTTGTAATAATGTTTTTAGTGCTGTAATTAACGATCCCATGCCCACGTGGTGAGGACTATCGTGACAGCTTTCAGCAGCAACGGGATATATATTAGGATAAGTATATCCTTTCACCACTTGTATTTCGGCAGCATAGCGTCCTAGGAGCACGTGACCCCGTTGCCTAATTAATAGTTTTGCTAATTAATGATTTGCTAGATTGTTTAGAGGGGTTTATTGGCCTGTGTTTGTATCAAACTTCTTGGCTCACTCTGCAGTTCTCGATTCTCAACAATTTTCCAAGCTACATCTTAACTCAGTCATTGTTTATATACTAATTATTGCATTTATCCACTCTATATAACTAATTGCAGGTGATATATTTTACTAAAACTCAATATATCTCCTAATCGGAGGGCTCTACGGCCTGCCAGTAAAATTTGAATGAATGTTCTGGGGGTTTTTGGTTGCGGGGATTCGATTGGCACCATCTGTTTTTGTCTAACTATAACTATTCTGTCTAATTATTATAATTGCTAATTAATGTAATTGTTAATTAAAATAGGGGGGCTTTTAGGCTAGTGTTCGGTGTCAAACTTCTCCTCTCAGTCTGCAGTTCTCGATTCTCCACAAAATCCCAAGCTATATCTTAACTCAGACATTGTTTATATACTATTAATGCAATTATCCATCTATATAACTAATTACAGCTGATAAATTTTACTAAAACTCAATATATCTCCTATACGGAAGGGCTCCACGGCCTTCCAGTAAAATTTGATGAAATGCACTTGGGGTTTTTAGATGCGGGGATTCGTTTGGCACCATCTATTTTGTCTAACTATGACTGTTCTGTCTAATTAATATCATTGCTAATTAACGAAATTGCTAAATTAATTAGGGTTTTTTTAGGCCAGTGTTCGGTGTCAAACTTCTTGGCTAACTCTGCAGCTCTCGATTCCCCACAATTTTCCAAGCTATATCTTAACTCAGTCATTGTTTATATACTAATTAATGCAATTATCCATCTGTGTAAATAAAAACAGCCGTTATATCTTGCTAAAACTCAATATATCTCCTAACGGAGGGCCCAACGGCATTCCAGTAAAATTTGATGAAATGCTCCAGTGGTTTTTAGATGCGGAGATTTCATTGGCGCCACCTATTTTTGTCTAACTATAACTATTCTGTCTAATTAATAACATTGCTAATTAATGAAATTGCTAAATTATTTAGTTTTTTTTTTTTTTTTTTTTTTTTTAGGCCAGTGTTCGGGGTCAAACTCTATGGCCCACACTGCAGTTCTAGATTAACCACAATTTTCCAAGCTGTATCTTAACTCAGTCATTGTTTATACACTAATTAATGCAATTATCCATCTATATAACTACTCACAGCTGTTATACTTAGCTAAAACTCAATATATCTCCTAAACGGAGGGCCCTTCAGCCTTCCAGAAAAATTTGATTTAAAAAATCTCAAATTCCAGCTGTACTACTAAATATATATTTAATAAATATTTTGATAATTATGCTAAATGTGTTTCTGTTAAATAAAAGTTAAGTCAATGATTCACCCAATTGTACTGCAGAGGCCGGTGCCCCCACTATTTCTAACAGTGTAAGCGTTTACTTAATTATGTATCATATTTTTATTTGCTCATCTTAAATATATAGGGTTCAACTTGACACACTCTGACACGCCCACAAAGAACATCCGGGGTCCCCGGACCCAAAGTCTACTGCGACTGTTAGATTGAAACTTATCAATTTGTAAAGCAATTATCTCACACACCTATACGCGGAACTAAAGAATGTCCAAATTCAGTAGTTCCCCACCTGTGCTCCCTGTCAAGCCCAAGGTGACGAAACAGGGTTTACAAAATAACAAACAAGGGAATACAATCAGACCAATTCGGGCGGGCTCGGTAAGCTCGATGACGACCAGCGCATCAGAAAAAGAAGAAACACAGAAGAAAAAACAACAGAAGAAGACAGCAACAAGGGAAGAAGTAGAAGAGAAAATAGACGCACATCTCACAATCACATTGAATAGCAGCGACAGCGACCCAGACGAAGCTGAGGATGGC
The DNA here is from genome assembly GCA_963931845.1 of Maratus michaelseni. Taxonomy (NCBI): domain Eukaryota; kingdom Metazoa; phylum Arthropoda; class Arachnida; order Araneae; family Salticidae; genus Maratus; species Maratus michaelseni. Next base: position 8,676,762 of record OZ007586.1, read on the forward strand.
GAAATAACAGAAGAAAACAAAGCAGGAAAAGCAACGGAATACGAGAAAAGGCTCAAGCAAGAAATCATAGAATATTGTGCAGAAACAGACACAGGTATAAGAAGAAGCGTGGAGGCGGAAAAAGTAATGAAAGCCCTCAATTACTTACAGGTACTACAACACAGATGCACTAGGATACCAGTCGGGACAGGCAACGAAATAGACAAGATAGTAGAAATCATCACGAAGAACATAATGGACTTAGAGGTGAAAATGCAAGCAGCAAGTGCAAAAGTCGAAATCCTAGAACAACATTGGAGATCAACGGAAAACAAAGACACAGAAAAAAGCACAGGTAACGTACACAGGGAGGAGGTGGTCGCCGAGACTCAAACCAAGCCTCCAAGAGGATATGCGGAAGCAGTCAAAGTGGCCACATCCACCCTCATCATCCAAGGGACAACAGAAAGAGACGCGGAAGACCTAGAAAAACAGATAGCAAGAACAACGACGGGACACCATGGAGGAGTTAAGAAGATAAGACGAATAAGGAATGGGGTGAAGCTAATCTGCGAGGACGAGAAAGAAGCCATAAAGATCAAACACAGCATCACGAACAGCGAAGAAGCCAAAGAGACAATAAAGGTAAGATCAGGAAATATCAGAAAGAAGAAAATAATGATATTCCATGTCCCAGACTTCGTGGAAGAAGACCAAATAACTGAGAAGATAAAGAAGACATTGGGACTGGGGCCGCATACGAGGGAGGGCGTCATCAGTTTGCACAGGCAGGTGGCCGCCCGAGAGGGAAGCAAGCATCAACCTGTCCTACTCCCTGAGCCTCTGGCAGATCACTTGCTAAGGGCGAGGACGATCTGCCTGGGGCTGAGGGATTGCCCAATAAAGCCTTTCATCAGCGTGACGCGCTGTCACAAATGTCTTGAATATGATCATGTGGCAGCGCATTGCAGGGGGACACAGCGATGCTCTAACTGCGCGGGTGAACACCTGTACACTGACTGTAATCGGCAAACCCCCGCTGTTATGCGTGCACAAAGTACAACGAAGTAAATAGACTATGGCTAAGAACACAGAAGAAGACGGATCATCAAGCCAACTCGGGTGCATGCTGGGTGCGTCGCAGCTACTAACGGTCCGCCAACTACAGTCGGACAGGGGCACAGTACTAGCCTCAGCAGAAGAAGTCATTGAGGGGAGGGTGTCACTAAATTTCACAGACGGCAAACCACAGTTGGTCAAAATGACCAGGCATGACATTGAAGCTAGAATACAACATGACGCTCAGCGCCGCAATTATGGTAATAGACACAAATAATACTAGAACCTCACGCTCAAGTTTCGCAGCGCAAAACCAACAAATACCACACGACCAAAACCAAACAAATATGCAACAAACACACGACACCCTAAACGTGATACAAATTAACCTACACGGTAGCAATAAAGCAACAGACACACTCGCAGGCTATGTCGCAGCCAAAGGAATACAAGTAGCACTCTTACAGGATTTCCACCAAAATAAAAAAACGGGTAACATAACAGGGTTCAAACCAGAAAATTGGAATGTCACAAAAACACCACACAACAGATCTGCGATTATAACCCGATTAGGCACCAAACCAATAACAATACTAACAAGAGAGTTCACAACAGCTATAAAACTAGAAAACAAAGACAAAACTTTCACAATAATAAATACATACGCCCCCCCTCTGGCGGACTTCTCAGAAGTACTAGACGAGATAGGTGAGGCCCTGAGTAAAGCGGTCGGAGAAGTACTGCTAGTGGGGGACTTTAATGCACACTCAACAGCATGGGGCTACGATGACATAGACCACAGAGGGCGCGAGCTAACAGATTTCCTCCTGCTACACGCGTTGTTTGTCCACAACCCTCCGGACGCACCACCCTCATTCAAAACTGTACGAGGGAAAAACAGGGATGGTACAATAAAGGAAATACAGGGATGGCCGGACTTGACAATAACAACGGCAACACTAGGTAACGACATAAGTGATTGGCATGTCAGTGACGATGTCTCACTCAGTGACCACAGATACATAAAATTTAAAATTAAAAACTACGAGAACATAGACTACCAAAGACATGGTCTACAAACAAAGATAGGCAAACATGCAAAATTTGATAAAAACATTAGAAAAATCAGAAACAAATACATTAAAGAACTCCAAAAAGCAAGCACAACAGACCAGTTGGACAACATAACACTCAGATTGCAAAATGAAATCACATCGATAGCGTTTGCAAGCTATAAGAAAAAATCTACACCTGCGGTCACTGCCCCACCATGGTGGACGGATGAAATTAAAACAGCGAGGAACAAGGTTAGGGCACTCAGGAGGAAATTTCAAAAACAACAGAACGAAGAATTAAAAGTAAAACAACACATAATCTTCAAAAAAGAACAAGCCAAATTAAAAAAAAAACTAATAAACAGAACAAAATCCAAAACATGGAAAGATTACTGAAACAAGGTCACAGACACATATGGCTCCCAATATAAAAACGCTAGCAACAAAAGAACAGGTCGGGTAAAACTAGTCAACATTCTACCCCCAAATACAAAAGTAACCATTAAAGACACACTAACACATTTCCTGGACAACTTATACATAACAGACCAAAATATACCCCACACACTAACAAAGGCAAATAAAGAAAACAATGAACCAGCACCACCGGTAGTAACAAAGGCGGAATTAAACAGAATAATCAGAAACATTAAACAAAATAAAGCACCCGGATTCGACTTCATAGATTACAACCTAATTAAAAGAATTAATAATGCAACACCGCAACTACTACTGACACTCTTCAATACATGCCTAAGGTTAGAATACTTCCCAAAATCGTTTAAAGTAGGCATAGTGGTACTGTTCCAAAAACCAGGTAAAGACCCAACAAATCCAAAAAATTACAGGCCAATTTGCCTCTTACCAGCGCTTGGCAAAATGTTAGAACGCATAATACACGGTCGGATAAACTTCCACCTAAACAATAATAACTATTGGAGCAACAAACAGTATGGTTTCAAACAGGGGATCTCAACAGAACACGCATTAGATAACTTAATCAACACAATAAAAGAAGATAAAACAAACAAATACCAAACACTCTTAATAACCATGGATATCAAAGGGGCCTTCGACAACATACGCTGGCCAATATTAATTAATAATATTAAGCAATCTCCCTGTCCAGGGTACCTGGTAAACTGGATAGTGAGCTTCCTCCAACACAGGTACGTTTCACTAGAGGAAAACGGCATTAAAGTCACAAAGCAGACATTTGGCGGATGCCCCCAAGGAAGTTGTCTCGGCCCGCTCCTCTGGCTATTAATCGCAGACACAGCACTTAAAAGAAATTGGGGAAAACATGTTAGATTACAAGCCTTCGCAGACGATTTTATTATAATTCTAAGAGGCAGAACAAAGGATAAACTTAAGAGATTAGCAAACAAAATACTAAAGGAATTTAATGACTGGATAGAGGGGAATAACCTAACGCTGAACAGGGAAAAAACAGAACTATTATATCTTAACAGAGGACACACGGGAAACCTTCCAACAGAAAACACCAATGACATAGAGGGAATAGAACTCAACGGCCAGAGACTAAAAGTAAAAGAACAGATAAGATATTTGGGAGTCACACTGCACAAAAATCTAAACTGGATACCACACTGTCAAACACAAACAAATAAGGTACGAGCAAACTTCACAAACTTAGCACATATGGTAGCAAAGGGTTGGGGACTAAAAGCAAATATACTAAAAATCTGGTACACAACAGTAGTGGAAAAGACGCTAACCTACGCAGCACCGGTTTGGGGACACTGCCTCAGCAAAAGGTGCATACAGATATTGTCAAGCTGCCAGCGACATTTTGCACTGGCCATAGTCAGGGCCTATAGAACGGCCCCAACCTCGGCACTTCTGGTACTCTCAGGCCTGATTCCAATCCATCTTAAAGTCTAATACGAAGCAGCGTACGGCACAGTCTCAAGATTAAGGAAAAATGCAACAATACACAATGAAACTTTACACCACATCGAATACGACAAAAAAATAAACATATGGGAGAATCATCCAGCAGACACGATAGAACCTAGGATAGGGTACAAGACACAAGACACAACGATATACACGGACGGCTCTAAATTGGAATCAGGTGCTACAGGTTCGGCCTTTGTAGCATATAAAAATAATCAAAAGATAAAAACATGGTCAGTGCCGTTAAGGAACAGCAACAGCGTCTTCCAGGCCGAACTACTGGCAATACAAGAAGCAGCAAAATGGGGCAACACCACGGGTGAGTCATATAGCATCCGCTCGGACTGCAAATCGGCCATCGAATCACTTAGTAAACCATTCAACGTAAACAAAACAGTAGACACAATCCAAAAACTAATAAAAGAAGCTAACAACAAATTTAAAATCAGCTGGGTTAAGGCGCATGTAGGCATCCAAGGAAACGAAGAGGCAGACATGTTAGCCAAAACCGCAGCTCTAAATGTAAACAACAAAAGCAAATACAACCTGACTAAACCAATCTCAAAACTTAAAAGAACACTAAAAGATATAACACTAAAACAATGGCAGTTCGAGTGGGACTATGGGGACACAGGTAGGGAAACACACAGGTACTTCCCAAAAGTAGATAAAAATAGACTAATAAGCGATTACCTGCTAGCACAGCTATACACAGCTAACGGAGCTTTTCCAGCATACCTACACAGGTTTAAGAAAGCGGACACACCGGACTGCGAATGCGGAACGGTGGGTTCACCAAACATTACCTAATTCAATGTCCACTCACCCAAGCACACCACCTGGCACAAATAACAACAGACAACGAGAAATTATGGTATGAACAATTAGCGAAAAACAAACACGTACAAAACAAGGCAAAGACAGTAATCAGGTGGCTCCAAGAAAACTGCGACAGCATCACGACACTAATACAAAACAACACACAATAATATTTAGCACCCCAGCAGCAGTCGAAGGTGGAAGGTAACACAACGATAAAATGAATATGTATATGTGTTTATGTGTTATATGTTAAAAAAAAAGGCCTAGGAGCAATCCAAAGCCACCAAAAAAAATTATAAAATTGTCCATGGGTATTGTCCAATGGCAGTGTGCGGTAGTCGCACAACATCAGCTGCTTCCAAGGCCCGAAAAAGGAGCCCCGTAATCACAGAATTACCAGCACGACGTTCGTCACCAACGGATCAGCAAGTTGTGCATTATGACACAGTAAGAAGCTTATAATAGCCCCCGGCACTGTCTGTCCGTCCTAGTGTAAAAGAAAAAAAAAGTGTCTATTTATGTGCTTATGTGTTATATGTTAAAAAAAAAGGCCCAGGAGCAATCCAAAGCCACCAAAAAAAATATAAAATGTCTATGTGTTTTGTCCTAGTAGCAGTGTGCGGTAGTCGCACAATATCAGCTGGCACCACGGCCCGAAACAAGAGCCCCGTAATCACAGTATTACCAGCACGACGCATGTCATCAACGGTCCAGCAAGTTGTGCACCATGACACAGTAAGAAGCTTATAATAGCCCCCGGCACTGTTTGTCCGTCCTTGTGTTAAAAAATATTATAAAAAGAAGGGGAAGAAGACAGATGAGAAAGAAGAAGAAGAAGAAGAACTGGAAGGAAAGAGGTGATAAGTATAAAGGATAAGTATGGAAAGTAGACCGTGTATGTTAATGGGAGCTGGTGCACGTTAAATCTGTTCGTGGCTCTAATGTCCTCCAAGTTCTATATAAGCGCTACCTCTGGGGGTGCCAATTCAGATGCAGGTCTCTCATCTGGAATTGGTTCAAAATTAGGAGACTAGTTTCATAGTTATATGGATCATGTCAGCTATATAGAAATAAAAAGCTGCAAAACCGGGCTCTTGAGCCAAACCAACAACAACAACAACAACCCATTATGGTTTAGTCAGTTAACGGCAATAGTACATATTTTAAATTACAAATTGTTAATTATTTAACAACCTTTCATGGGCCCAATGGACGGGTAGCCAAGTCAATTAGCACAATAAAAGTAAATTAATTTCAATAATGTAGTTAAAGTGTAATTCAGAATAAGTTCAGTTTAAAATGTAACATTCTTCTCTTCCAGGTTCCCCTTGCAGTTCCTCGTGCTGCCGGTTGGGACGAGCCAATGGCCGGCCCCAACTGGTAGCACAAGGGGTTTTTTTAGCAGCAGTTTTTTTATTCATTTTATTTTTGACTGTTCGCCTCTTTATTAGGTGCAATTGGACATTGTCCGTAAAAGCTACCGAACCCGCTCTAATGGGACAGCCCACGGAGCCAGTTTTTACCAGGTGGGGTACGGTAGAAAGGCGCAGTCCCGTCAGCCCCCGCAGCGTTTTCGTCTGCCTTGCAACTCGGCCCAAAAATTTTCCCCGATGGTACGACTTAGCTATTGGCTGATTATATTTTCATTTCAGTGGTTTCATTATCTAGTTAATTTCTTTATTTAGTTTCCCTCAAAATTCTCTCCCATTTTTCAAGCTAAGTTCAGTACCAACGTTTCGGCACTAAATTGTCCAGCCCCATTTCAACTGTCATGACGAGTACGTGGTGTGCGGCGTCAGATCTGAGAACATTTAAATTTAGGAGTGAACAACACAGAAAAATCCGGACTCAGTTGATTGGCCGAACTGGGTACTTTCTTTGTGGACCGCCCCAATAGGGCGATCAGGCGAATTTCGCCCCAATGACCAGGCACTCAAACCCGTCAAACTGGGTCGAATCCCGGTAGGTAGGGACCTGGTCAGTGGTCTCCAAGCAGCGGGGACACGTGCCGGAGTTTCGTTCGGGAAGAGGCATGTTTAGAACAAAGTGCACCCCCTGGTGGTGCAAAATGTAAGTAAAAGATTTTGCATTTAATCTTGGTACGATTCAAACGAAATATTCTCTGACTTTCTTCCGAGGTCTTCCAGGTACTAAATAAACTTCGGAATCATTTTTTCAGCCCTTGGTTACCACCATTTATGAATATCCTGGGGGGGTGATTTATTTTCTCGGGTTCTGTTGATCCGATTTTAACGGGAATCTGTTCATTCTACTTAACATGAACTAATTATTTAAGGCATAGATTTGGTACTCTCTGGCAGTGAAAATTGGAAATAAGAGATTTTTGGTGCGTGCATCACAGGCACGGTGCCGTAAGCAGCAGGAACGAGTGCCGGAGTTTCGTTCGGAAATAGGCTTATTTAGAACATAATTCTCCACCTGGTGGTAGAAACTGGAAGTAAAATATTTTGCAGCACGTGTCTAGCACGTCTGCTATACACTGTATGGTAGGCAGCGGGGACAGGTGTCGGATTATTTTTTTAGAACAAAATGCATCCCCTGGCGGTGAAACTAAAAGATCTTCTTGCACGTATGTCAAAAATGGCTATTTTTATTGAAACCGCAAAAGAAATTTACCGATTTGATAATCCCAGAAAACGAAAACGTTCCATTTTCACGCATCCTCGAGTATTAAAAAGTATTAGATTATTTGAATCGAAACTCACAGATTATGTTTCCGATTCCAAAAATGCAAATTATGTGAAAATCCGACGGTATTTTTTGTTATTTTGACCAAAAACTGACCCATTTTGAATCAAATGATCCAGACATTTCAGGGGTGGTATTAAATTTACTTCCGCTTCGAGTCCATCTCTCTATTTAATTTCCGAAAGACAAAAAGTTACAAGAGGAGGAGTTTCGTGTAGTGATTTTTAGAGTGATTTCGCGTTTCTTATTATTTTTTGACGGGATCGGGAAACACCAGGCTGATCTGCTAGTACATAATAATATCGTACTTTTAAAAAATATATAATGTATATCTAAAGGTCTCATTTTTCTAATTCTAACTTTTCATGTTTTTGTTAATTGCTGTTGTATTTATTGACCTGTGTTGTAGTTTGAATTAAAAATATGAATTATTAATTAATACTCTCAAAGGCAGAAGAAAATTAGAATTTAATCTAAAAATAAGGTTACTGCGATAAGCATGTGTACCGCTGCTGCCTATTCCCTTTTAAATGTTCTATTTTAACTCAAATACGCACTTTTAAAATTAATATAAAATCCTTATTAACACACAAATTTGTGATAAACCCGTACTACTTAAAGTAAATTATCTTTTTTCTTCTACATGTATGTCATTTTTAACTATCGATAATTAAAAAAATATTGCATTTTTTTACTTTAAACACAAAAAACCGAGTAGTTTTGTTTAGGCTTGCTTTTATGTCTCAGTTTTTGTGAAAAGGTAAAAGATAACTATTGTATAAAGTGGTTTTTCTTTTCATAGGCTCTGATTTATTGCAGGTCTATTTTTACAAAACATACTTTAAATGATTCTTACAGAGGCTACCATTATTTTCAAAAAACAATCTTCACGGTAAAATTCTATCAAAAAGATTAGTATTTGGAAATAATGGTAGCCAAATAAGTGACATGTGGGTTCCCAGCAATTTTTATATACTCATATGTCTTTATTCCTTTCACGAAAGAGAGTAAAGCAATAATAAAATTTAGTCGCAATTAAAAAAAGTTTGGTAATTTAATTAAAAAAACTGAGTATTTTAGTCAATTTATTGGCTTTCTGTCTCAACATACCTTCTAATTTATATTTATTCTCAGGACAAAGAAAAAAAAGAAGGCGGCGACGGCTTCAGTAATAAATATGTGCGCATACGTTTTACTAACAAACAAGAAAAGTTTGCTTAAAAAATAGTTTCTTTAGTGCAAAATATATTAAAATAATGAAAATAAACATTTTATTGTTAATTTATCAAAATTTAAAGAATTTAGCAACTCTTAAAAAAATATATTTATGATTATTTGTTTACGTAATCCTCTACAATATTCAATTCTACTAAACGTGTTTAAATTTTAGCCTTTTCGGTAGATTTTCATTGAAACACAGTGGTACTGTAAAACATTTTCTACTTCCTGATTGGTTTGATTAAGAGTGTCAACAATAACCCAGATTATAAAACAGGAAAGGGGAGTTATGAAAAAATACAAAAACATATATATATATATTTTTTTTTTATAAAACAAATTTATAAGTGTGCCCATTACTGACACATCTACCCTATTTCTGTTAAATATGTTTACAGCTAACATAGGTGACTTTTTTCACCGCGAAAAAAAAAGATAAAAGGTGTAATAAATAAAATTTGATACAATAAAATTAAATAGTAATGCCGAATTCTGATAGACTTCAGCAGTAGCTTAAAAATAAAATATTTAATTCAGCATTTTACAAATTGAGTTTGGCATCAGTTGTTGTTTTATTTACATCTTCGCGCATGATTTTACAGGGGGAAACTTTTGATTAGAAAAGTTATTTATACATGAAGCTGTAAAGTGGTAAATACATTTTTTCATGTCTTAATATGTTTTATTTACTAAACAATAAAATTTATATATACTACTTTGATATTTTAGACTTCACATTGACTTTATTAAAATGCCAATTTAGGGTGAGGTTGTCTCGGGATAAAATCACCACACATGTTTATTTCTTTGTTTATTTCTTAATTTTTATTTCTATGTTTTTAATTTTCTGAAATTATAAACATAAAAGCAAACATTTACTACAAATATAAAAGTTGAACTAGCATTATTTACTATTTTTTGTGCATGTGCTGATGTAATAATGCCTCGCACTCCTGTCGGTAAACGTAAATATAAAAAATCATACTGATGAAACGCTGCAGGAGTGATAGATGTTTCTCGGCCAAAGAATAGCCGCTGAAAAATATTAAATTTCAATCACTACTTTTAAAGAATAACGTAAAAGGTTCTCTAAAAAATAACCCTCCAAGACCTATTTCTTCTACAAGAAATGTTTTTTCAGTGCCGGAAATAAGTGAATGTATCTAAATTTTTGTTTTCTAGAAAAACATTAATCTTACCATGTATTAATTGTTATTACATGTGGTCATTTTTTAATAAAATTCCGTCTCTATGTGCATTTTCATACAACATTTGTGTTTCTTAATGACGAAATAACGTATTTTTTACTACTAGGGGGCTCAGCCCCCTACTCGCTGACGCTCGCCAACCCCCCATGAATTGCAAAGCAATTCACATTGAGACCGCTACGCGGTCACAGCTCGCTTTGCTCGCTCACCCCTTTTTATTTTTCTAATAATTCTAGCCGGAATAAGTACTACAATAAATCATTTGAACATATGAAATTGACATTTTTTTTAATGTAAAAAATTGAAAACTCTTTTGAAAACACAACTAAAAATGCATTTAGTTGATGCTACTAATGGGCATATAAATAATTTAAATACTATGAAAAAAGGATCTTGGAAACATAATTAGCACCTATAATATTGTACAGCACGGCTTAAATTCATTTTTTTTTTTAAAAAAGAAAGAAAAACACTACGTGGTAGGAAGATAGTTTATCATCAATGATTGTTTAAATTTCGTTCAACATTTTATTATTCTAACTGATTATATATTTCTGCAGAAGAAATTATTTTTACTTCAATAAAACGGCAACAGATGGCAGCAGGGGCTTTGTAAAAAGTTTATAGTATTTTATTATCTCCGTTTTTTTTGTGTGAGTGAAATTCGTAAATAAATTCTAAATGAATTCATTTGAAATTAACAATATTACTCATAATTAAAATGAGGAATCATCTCATACGCTTTGGATTACGTTCATATTATTTTATTTTTAATAATTGCCAGCTTCAGTTTCACTGCTCTGACACTGACTGCCATATTGGAGGCGGGGCTTAAACAATCTTGTCAGTTCATTGGTCTGATCTCTGAAAACTACAGTTGTTGCCAACGGTAAGGTAGAAATTCAGCCCTATTTTCGCGCCACGTAAGACAAATATATATATAGATGTTTTATTACTCTACCATATTAATGAAAATTACGTTGTCTTACAAGTTTTTTAAGGCTTACTCGATGATTTTATATTTATGAGACAATATCGCCCCAAGCCAAGCTGACATTGTCCCAATTATTTTTTTTTAATCTATTCCTTAAAAATACTAAATGTGAATTTTAAAATTTACAATTGATATATTGGATCTCTCTAGAAAAAAGAATTAGAAATTGTTTAAATAAAATTTCCATAATTTTTGATTCCTTTAAAGACAACAAGACGCAAAAAATGAGACGAAGTCCTCTCGGCTGACGACACACACAAGTTCATAATTCTAATAGAGTTGTCATAATTAATATAGAGGGTGGTTATAATTAAAGTTACCCTACTCACTAGCGAAAGTCAAGAACTGCCAGATCGGGATTTTGTCGATAGTGGTGTCGTTGGAAAGCTCTTACCATGGGGATCAAGGAAATGTATACAAATACAGGTCCGAATCACAGGTTCTGTCATTTATTGATTTCTCCAGGTCGCTGGCTATGCAGGAAAGACATTCTGTATGATAGAAAAGAGAGCTGATGGATTACAGAGATTACAGAGAAGACAGTTTATAGTTGGTGGAAAAAGTAACTTCACGGATGGTAGTGCATTTCAGTATATAAATGGCTGAAGCGCCAGTGTTTCCAACACCAGGTACACACAATGGAAGGGGGTGTTTCGCAGTTGTCACAGGTGTTATTAGTTAAGTTAAAGCATGTCTGCTTAACTGGTCGAAAGACGGGATCGGTGTCTGCAATTAAAGCCTCTTGAAAGGCATACCGACGCGTGTCATTTAAGGTGGGCGAAGAGAATTGGTAAACATAATTTGGCCTATAACAGGCCAAATTATGCAATTTTATTGTGCTTTCTCTAGTGGCCGTGTCGACAAAATGTGGTCACAATCTTCTGTTTCTTACTAGAGGGAACATGAAACATTCACCAACTTCACACTGGCAACAACAGGTTACATAACTGTACTGTAACCTGTCTTTTCTACTACACAGAGTGTCTTTCCGGCATAGCTAGCGACATAGAGAAATCAATAAATGACAGAAATACATCGGCCTATAAGTCTTCACCTGTTGCATTCGGACGGATAGTTGTATACATTTCCTTGATCTCCATGGTAAAAGAGCTTTCCAACGACACCACTCTTGACAAAATCAGTTGCGTACCTTCCCTAGTCAGACTTGGAGGCCGTTCTAGTTTTTGTTGAAACTTGGTATATAGGTTATATGGACCATGGGAGAGAGAAATATTCAATAAAATTTAATTCAAATTTTCACCACCAGGTACAAAAATGGTGCATAAAGAACCGGAAACACAAATTCGAAATGCAAAACTTTTTTTCATCACAGTATTTGTTCAATGTGCATCTGTGTTAATGACATGTTCAAAGTGTGTTAAAACATGTTCAACAGAAAGCAAGCATAACATGCCATGTCGTTTCAATTCCTCGAGAATCACTTCTTAAAATTAAAAAAAAAATTATAAAATCTATTTTTATATAAAAAAAACTTTTTTGCATTATAAAAAAATATTTTTTTTATCATAATACTTTCACACTAGATTGTACGTTTTCTCAAAAATTTATATCTAAAAGAAAATTTAAGTAGAACGAAGTATTTATTCATACAGAACAAGCGGCGAGCACACAACCATACTCTGAAACATAATCTCCGAATTATATCTCAATTTATAAAAAATATTATTATTGTTAACTTTAAACAACATGTAAGTTTAATTTTAATTTAAAAACCTTGAAAAGATTTATAACTCAAAAAAAAAAGAAAAACTGAGATGTGAAATTTTTTATAACAGTTGTTGATATAAAAAAGTTTTTTTATTATATGTAATCAATTAGATACCTGTTTTAAGGTATACCCAACTTTTTTCCCTGATAAATTCCAATTATAGGAAGAATAACATCAAACAGAGTAAAATCAATCCAAAAAGTTGCTAGATAGCATTGGAGTGTCTTTGGAGCAAACGGATTTTGAGGATTTTCTACGCATAGTAGACATCTACCGTACTAACCAGCGAGTAAGGAAGGAGGAAATTATATATCGGAAGTTCAACAAACTTAAAGATAATATGCATTATAAAATACCACAGCAAAAACCTCCAACCAAGCTTAAATATTTGGTACATAGAATGATCGACCCTATTGATAACCGAGATAAATCTGGCATTTATATTATTCCTTTTAAAGTTAATGACAGTTCTAAAATATATTCATATATAGGCATGACAACTCGCAAATTAAAAGAAAGGATTAAAGAGCATACAGCTGATATGAAAAAAGGTAAATTATCCACTGCTTTATCCAGATTAAATCGGGCCAAAGATATTGATGTATTTTTCAGTAAAGCTAAAATAATTTCACGAGGTTCACAGTATAATAGTTGCATAATCAGAGAGTCCCTAGAGATTTTGAAAAGAGGTGATAATGCATGTAATGATGTATTATCTTATCAGATCCCTCGTTTATGGTACAATATACTAGGTATCACTGGGGTTTTCGATTTCTCCTGACCCACCCCAGCTGGTAATGGTATCATCCGGACTTCAGTCAACCCCTTCATTTCATGTCTGTTTGATTTCGCCCATTCCCAGTCTGTCCAAAACGGGCCATTTCGGAGCGGCGTCTCCTCGACTGCTTGTTGTTCATTTGAGGAAGGCTAATGTTTAACCGAAAGCTCATGAAATTTTAACATCTTACAGTTTTAATGTTTTGAAGCTGTATTTTGATTTATTGCACCTCGATAGTAACGTAACTTATCAATGTGTTTACATTGTGCTTTATGGTAGACTTGTGTGGCCCTCTTAATCGACAACACAGAAGTGCCCGTTTATATTGGCCAAGAGAGTACGTTACCTGGGACACACAACAATGGGCTTCCGTCATAGATGAGATATACACTGCATGACTATATCAGATAATTTTCTCATTAAACTTTGTGGACTTTGTAATACATTTTTTGTTTGGCGCAGCTTGTCCTCAATGGGACCTTGCGCCATAAAACCCTATACAACCAACCGTCATAGATGAGTCCCGATTTGGTTTGGAGAGTGATTCAATTCGTGTGCTGATCTGGAGAGAAACGAGGCATCAGATTCTACCTATGTAACATTGTTGGAAGACACAGTAATAGAGGAGGTGGAATCATGGTTTGGGAATCTCTCTTTTGGTCACAGTAACTTCCATGTGTACTATGGAAGAATTCTGGCTGCTGTGAAATATTGGGACGAGATTCTTGCTCCATTTGGCACACCGTATGGTGGGGCTATTGGTGATTAATTAATCTGAATGGTTGATAATTCCCGATCAAATTGAGCTAGAGTCGTTGATGAATATCTAGAGGATCAAGACTTGGAGCGAATGGAATGGCCAGCACAATCTTCGGACTTTGATCAATAGAGCATCTTTGGATCAGCAGACAGAAGGCTTTCGTAAGTCCTCCTCCAGAGTCGTTAAATGAGCTGGAACAAGCGCTGCTCCATATATGGGAGTTGTTTCCCTTTCCAGTGTCCGAAAAATTAATTGGCAATATGGAAAGTCGATGCCACAAATTCATTACAAGTAGAGCCGGACACATGCCTTATTAAAAATCGTTTATTTAATTTTTTTTCACAAAAACTGTTATTTATTTTTTTATCAAATTGTGGACTTATTTAGTTTTATTTGTAAATCCTGCTTGATGTTAAAATTAAGTAAAATTTGATAAATAGCTGTTTAAAGCACAATTCTTCTAAATTTCATGTTTTTATCTTCATTTGTTTTCAAATTAGACACAAAAGACTAGTTGTACTTTACATTTGGAGGCCAGTGTACTTTGAACGCTATTGCAACGTCGTGTATTATATGGGAACTAAAAATACAAAATATATAAAACAATAGTTACGCAAATTTGCAAACAAATAAAATCTTGATTTTTTATTCACTATTTAACTATTGCATTCTTTTAAATTTATTTCTTGCCGAACAATTAGTTTAGGCAAATAGTTATTAACCGAATTAGTTAAAAAATAAATAGTTAATTACAATTACAATTTATATGCAAATAGTTATATAAAAACCGAATAAATATATAAAAACCAAATATTATAAACCGAAAAAATATCTTCTTCCAATTCTATTGGGAAATTATTGAAATATGTTCAGTGACTTCCGAGAAAAAGTAGGTAATAAAAAGGTATCCCCCATCTATGTTATCGGCAAATAGCCGCAAAGAAAATCGAAAATAATCATTCGATTGCGAGTTGTCTTCTTAAATGCATGTTACAAAAACTAAGCTTAGTGGTTTGTTTCCATAAATAAATTGTACCAAACTTTACAAATTTCAATACGAACACCTACTTTTGACATCTTACTTGGATTTTTCGGCACCTTTTACAGTATAGAAAATCATTATTAATACTTTAGAGATAAACGAACAGAGAAGACCGAGCTATGCTCTAATCAAAATTAGCTTTGAGTTCGAATATCATGACCCATGAACAAAATGACCCACTAATCAAATTTTCTCGAACCCGCGACCAAGCCCAATTGTCTTCTCCTTCCCGAAACCCGTAGGATATAAAATTTAGTCAAAATAGTCTGAGCCGTTTTCTAGATAAAATTAGCTTGAGCCACAGTGACCAAAAATGACCCACTAATCGGAATTTCTCGAGCATGTGATCTAGCCCAATAATTTTCTCGTGCCCAAAAACCGTAGGATACAAAATTTATTTCAAATTGTCTGAGCCGTGTTTAAGATAAAAATAGCTTAACCCATAATGACCCACTAATCGAAATGTCTCGAACATGTGACCCAGCCCAATAGTCTTCTCGTTCCATAAATCTGTAGGATATTAAGTTTAGTTCAAATCCCCTGAGCCGTTTTTGAGATAAAAATAGCTTGATCCATAATGACCCATAATGACGCATGACCAAAATGACCCCCTAATCGTATTTTCTCGAACATGTGACCTAGCCTAACAGTCTTTTCGTGCCCGAAAACCACAGGATGTAAAATTTAGTCTAAATAGTCTGAGCCGTTTTTTAGATAAAGTTAGCTTGACCCACAGTGACTCAAAAATGACCCACTAATCGAATTTTCTCGGATATTTGATCTAGCCCAATGATTTTTTTGTGCCCGAAACTCGTAGGATAAAAAATTAAGTCAAAATCGTTAGAGCCGTTTATAAATAAAATTAACATGGCCCGCGTTGACCCAAAAATGACCCACTAATCGAAAGTTCTCGAACATGTGACCCAGCCCAATAGTCTTCTCGTGACTGAAAATGGTAGGATACAAAATTTAGTCAAAATCATTTGAACCGTTTTTTAGATGCAATTAGTTTGACCCTGAGCCATGGTTACCCAAAATGCCCCACTAATAAAATTTTCTCGTAAATGTGACCAAGTCCAATGGTTTTCTGGTGCCCCACAACGGAAGGGTACAAAATTTGTCAAAATCATTAGTCGTTTTTACGATAAAATTTGCATATATACAGGGTGTCCATAATTAAACGACCCTACTTTAAAGTTGTCTACAGACGAAACTATTAGTCAGAAAAATGTGAAATTTTCTGAAGGACATAATGAAGCAAAGAGAATTTGTTTCAGCGAAAAAAATAGTTCAAAATTTCGCCACCAGATGGCGTTTTTAATGAATCAATCGCATTTGAAACATTTTGTAAGTCATGATAAACCAAGAACGTTTAATGAATTATACATGTAGCATGCATTTTCGATAGTTTACATATTTTATTGCAACAAAACGTGTTCCATATGCCGGCCATCATGTTCAGCTACCATATGGAATCTTAGGATAGCATGTTCTACAGTTGACAACAGTGTGTTCTGGGAAATGATAACAACATGTCGTGAACATATCTTTAAGATCAGGTAAAGTTCTTGGTTTATCATGACTTACCAAACGTTTCAAATGCGATTGACTCATTAAAAACGCCATCTGGTGGCAAAATTTTGAAGTATTTTTTTTTTTGCTTAAACAAATTCCCATTGCTTCATTATGTCCTTCACAAAATGTCACAACTTTCTGACTAATAGTTTCGTCTGTAGACAACTTTAAAGTAGGGTCGTTTAATTATGGACACCCTGTATATATATATAGCCACACACACAAGATTTGCTCGTATTAGAATATATGATAAGAGAAGTCATTCAGTGATGTAGTTCAGGAATTTTAGCGATTTGACCTAATGTTAGCGTCAGTAAATGCTAGCGACCTAATGTTAAATTCCTTTTTAATAGTTGCAAAACGAACCGGTAGTTTTTTAAACATAACTCAGAAACTCATTTTCAGAATGAGTTCTAAATTTGGATTAGCATGCTTAAAGCTTCTAAAAATTTATTTCTGTTGTAAAGTTATTTAAATTGATTTCTGTTTTAAACATTTTATATATTTGTTTAATATTAATTTAAATATTGTATATAATTTTAATATTGTTTAAATTACTTTCCGAAAACAATATAAACGCGAACCTATAAAAATTTACACAGAATTCCATATCTAGAAGCTTTAAATATGCGAATAAAAAAGTATAGCAAGTTCCACCAAATTGCTTCTTAAAAACCTACCGAAATTGCAGGCGGTTAAAAATGAATTAAACCTACCGACATTGCAGGCGGTTAAAAATGAATTTAACTTTAGCAGTTCTTAAACTGCTTTCCCAAATTACTTCGCACTTGCTATCCTAATCATATGATGCAGATTCCAAACATGATATCAAAATTAGAAGTTCGTATTGTAAATTTCAAAGTATGATACATTATCTCTATTAAGGTAGCCCCCTAAGCGTTTTAATTTAACATAATTTTAGGAACACATAAATTATCAATCGAATGGTTTCGCATCGTCCATTTGTCGACAATATAACAGGTGGCGGATCTTTTTTGAGCGAGTGTTTTTACTGTTTGCATGTGATTTTGGAACTGTTATTATCCACTTAAATAAATATTAGTTTCAGAACATAAAAAATAGCTGATGTACTGTCACCAATGCAAATAATCTGTCAAATACGAGTTTTATCCGCGATATTACAAAAAATCGTTGCTAAAAGACTTTGTAAAAAACTTGGAATTAATCTATGAATTATTTTACAGTAATTGATTTCAATTGGAATGAAAATCGTTGACTATTTATCACTATAATTCGTCTTATATAAAGCAAAAATTTAATTTGGCATTGTACCAAGCGCATTTCGAAAGGAAGTCACAAAGTTGCAACGCTGCCTTTTTCCGTGCCGCGTTTTTCTAGATAGCCGACACATTTTTTTTTAGAAAATCATTATCAGCAATCTTTAAATAATTCCGCGTAGATAGGTACCTGGAACGCCCCTCAATTTCCACACTGATCTCCTGCAAAGTAAAGTTTGTGTGTAACGGAAAAATGCATTTTTCTATAAAACTATGTGATCTAGGATAATCGCTGTGATTTTTCTGCAAGGTTTAAAAAAACTCCTACTATCACTAATTTTTCATAATTTTAGTTTCAGTTGATTCTGAAATAGAGGGAGATAACATATTTTTGTAGTACATTTTTGACGATCTCTCTGAAAATACACTATATTGCCAAAGGTGACCGGTCACTTGCGATTTTAGACGTTTTGTTAACTATCTAGAAAAATACATGAGGAATTAACCTGAAACTGCAGGTGTGTAAACAATATAGTATAGGTTATATATTTCTGCGAATATTTTTCCACGAAATCCTATAGGGGACTGTCAACAAATTGAATAAGAACGAATATCTTTTGGATAACCTTGTAAAAACTAATGTAGCAACGGCGTTCAAACTCGAGATTATTAATAAGTGACTTATTGTAATATACTGTGTTCATTTTTATGAGGATAGCATGCATACTCGTAGAGAAATTATGGTTTTTATAAAAACAGTCCCAAATTTCAACTAGTTTTTTGCTTATAATTTGCAGATTTCTTAATATAAAAAAAAAGTTCTTCTCAGAAAATATGACAAATAACATTGTACATAATACTCTGCAATCAGAATTAAAAAATAATAAAAAATGGATGAAAAATGAGCAAGTTTACTAAACAATGTTTCACTGCGCATGCGCGAAAGCAATCAAAATATAATATGCATAATGTATTAGCGAGGTATATAGAGCAACTTTTGTGAATGTCTCAAAATCATAGCTTGAAAATTCTGAAAATTATCGTCGATAGAATAAGCTCGAAAACCGTTGTTCCCAAAAAGAAGCAAGAAGATGAGGGGTTGTATCAAATATCTGTTGATTAGTGCCAAGATAGCGTACACAATATTGCACGTACTACTATATTTGGATACAACCCCTCATATTTTTGCTTCCTTTTGGAAACTACGGATTTCGAGCTTATTCTATCGACGATAATTTTCAGAAATTTCAAGCTATGATTTTGAGACTTTCACAAAAGTTGCTCTATATACTTAGCTAATACATTATGCATATTATATTTTGATTGTATTCGGGCATGCGCAGTGAAACATTTTTTAGTAAACCTGCTCATTTTTCATCCAATTTTTATTATTTTTTAATTCTGATTGCAGAGTATTATGTACAATGTTGTTTGTCATATTTTCTGAAAAGAACTTCTTTTTATATTAAGATCTCTGCAAATTATAAGCAAAAAACTAGGCGAAATTTGGGACTGTTTTTATAAAAACCTTAATTTCTCTACGAGTATACATGCTATCTTCATAAAAATGAACACAGTATATTACAATAAGCCACTTATTAATAATCTCGAGTTTGAACGCCTTTGCGACATTAGTTTTTACAGGGTTATCCAAAAGATATTCGTTATTTTTTAATTTGTTGATAGTCCTCTATGGGGTTTCGTGAAAAAATCTTCAAGGAAATATATAACCTATGCTATATTGTTTACACACCTGCAGTTTCAGGTTAATTCCTCATGTATTTTTCGAGATAGTTAACAAAACGTCTAAAATTGCAAGTGACCGGTCACCTTTGGCAATATAGTGTATAATACCTAAAATTAAAAGAAATATATTTTTGAGTTCGATGTTACGATATCTTTCTAACGATACCTCACACGATATATTTTTTTCAAGTAACGTAATTAGGACCCCTACGTTTTTCCTAAAACTATTTGGGTATGGCTAAAAATCTATAAATATGTGGGTCAATAGCCTTTATAAATTTGCCAAGTTTGAAGTTTCAACGTTACATAGTTTCGAGAAAAACGGCTGTGACAGACGGACAGACAGATACACGAGTGATCTTATAATGCTCCTGTTTTTACTTTTAGGTACGGAACCCTAAAAAGAAAATAAACCTGGACATTTTAATGCCTTGTAACTTTTGCAGAGTTTCACATAAAATCAACCTGGCTGTAAATGTAGATTATGAGCTCATTTTATAGTTCTGTTTTATAATACATTGTTTTAATCCATTCCAATTATTTCAGTAAATTGCATTTTGGAAGACGATACTACACCAATTCTTATATATTCACTACGTTTAATCGCTCTTCATAAAAAATTAATAGAAAATAGTATTTTCGGAAACTATCTCATTCTAAGAATTTATTAAATAAAGGAATAAAAATAATTTTCTACGAAATTTTGATTACATTTGTAATCATGAAATGGTTCGGAAGGTTAAATAATGCTTTGGTTAGCTTTCATTTTTTCATTTGGTTAGCTTTCAAGTTTTATATTAAGTTAAAAAAAATACTATGATTCAAAACATTTACCGTTTAATATACCAAAAAATATTTGAAACTTGAAAGCAAATATTAATTTCAGAATATGAAAATATTATACATAATGAGTGAATTTGTATTGAAACGATAATCGTTTATAGCTAATACACTCATGTTCAAAATTAAAAGAATTTGCATATTTTGTGGAATTTCATGAAAAGTACTGAACGAAAGGTAAAACTAATGTTTTGAAACAAAGATGGAAATCTTTAGTATCGAATACGTAAGTGTACACGTGTGTATAGGTGGAGCGAGTAGAGATGGTTTTAATTAATTCATTTTTATCTTTTTTGTTTTTTTACAAAAATTGAATGTTTTTTCTTTTTTTTCTTTTTAGTAATAAAAAACTGGATTTTTTATACTATTGGCCATTTACAAAATTTCATCGTGTGTATAGGTGGAGCGAGTAGAGGAACAGTTTTTATAAGCGCGCGTAGCAATTTTCGCTTTTTGTTCGCTCGCACACCTCGCCGAATATCTTGGGAGGTTTTTTTTGCAACATTAGATGAAATTCAATAGCAAACAGTACAAATGAGTAACAAGCAGCGTTTGGATGATTGGCTTTGATTTCATTTTAATGGACGAAATCGCGCGCCCACATAGAGCTCATTTGGTCGACGAATATCTGGAAAGTGAGAATATCCACTGGAGGGATTGGCCAGCGAGATCTTCAGACTTAATTCCCATTGAGCTTGTCTGTTACTCTATGGGGAGGGCAATTGTAACTCGCATTCCACCTCCCAGAACTACACAGGGCCGGAAGCAAATTCACAATCGCTCAACGTCCTACGGAATTGACGCCAGTCTCTAAAGCTAAACGCTTTGTAGAGAAAAATAACTACAGCACTATGTCTTATATGGATAAATTTGCAAACGGCTGAAACTACTTTGACATTTCGACCACGCAATTATTGTTTATATAAGAAGTATTTCTGACTAATTATAATACACATGTATGCATATATTTTACGAACACGTGCATTATTTAATGTTTTAGATCCGCTTTATAACTTTGCCTTTCTTAAAACGATCACCATAAATAGATGAAAGTTTATTATAATTACCATTACTTATTAAGGAAATGCTAAAATAAGTGTTTTGTTGCTGATTGGTAATAGGGTAAATGTGACATGACAATAATGGACCCCTCCCCCTCAAAATATTTGCTTTATAAAAAATATCCAATAAAAAATCATATTGTATTATTTATTTCAGAACTTTTCCTTGAATGTTTTATAATGTGCTATCTCAAACTACGACGATTTGATAAATAAAAATCTACCCGATCTTATATTATCGTCATTCAGAACACGTGAAAGTACTATATTTCAATATGATAAGTGAAAATCATTTTATAAAACTCAACAACCTTTTATTCCTTTTGCATTTATGCCATTATAACAAGCATTCAACACACCTCAGAGTCACAGCCGCTCAAAGTACATGTCCGTGAGAGGGAGGAAATATATCTCTTTTTGACACTGTATGGTGCTGTCCTCTCTTATTACATTAGATAAACATATAATAAATCAATTCGCGGCTCAAACCCAGAGCTAGAGAATTCTCTAGCCCTTACTCAAGCTGAAAATATTGATTCACAGTTCTACTGTCTTTCAGCGAAATTTTTACTGAACAAACTAAGAGATGGTTTTAATTAATTCATTTATATCTTCTTTGTTTTCTTACAAAATTGCATGTTTTTTTTTCTTTTTTTTCTTTTTAGTAATAGAAAACTGGATTTTTTATACTATTGGCCATTTACAAAATTTCATCTATTTTTAAGATTTTAGGACTAGTATCCATAAGTGGAATGCTCAATTAGGCTTCTTCTCTATTCTACTATCAAATTTACTTTGAAAAAATTATACTTAATTAGGATGAATTTGAAAAGTAAAAACCTAACGATGCTAATTATTTTATTATTGTATTTGTTGTATTATTGCAGTGCTGTATTATCTGTTTAGAATGTATCTCATTCTGTCAGTGCTTAAAAAACTGTGTAAAATAATTTTAAAACAATTTAAAAGTGAAAAGGCATTTAACTAAATATAATAAATAAGTACTCGTGTTTATTCGAGATTAAATAAAGTAGTATAAAAGGTAAAACATAGTAAATACCATCATCTATTATAAAATGTATTTTTACTTCCTTCTAAGGTTATTTTATTAAAAAAATGATTGTTTATTTAGTAAAACTGTTTACAAAACATGAAATAATTCATTTTCATGAGTTTGGTAGCCTACTGAATATTTGTAATACCATTAAAAAGAAAAGTTTTATCATTAAAAAAGGAAAGTTAAAGCATTTTAATACTGACGATAAAACTGGAGGTAAAAAGGTAGGGGGAATGTTGTAAGATGTACAATTGTAGTAAAGCATCTATCTATTCAATGGTACTTGTACGATTTTGAGCATGTGTGTAAAAGCATGCGTAACATTTTAAGCCAGTTAAATTGTCAAGGCTGTACTTATACCCAAACTCTTATTGAATATCCTCATATAAAATAAAGCAAATATGTATTAAAGCGATAAATCAATCCTATTAGAATGTACAAAAATATTCTGAAAAGCGGGATTTTTAAGTTGGGAGGGGTGATTTTTATATTTGGCTATTTTTTATATTTTAGCAAACATTTCAAAAACTTTGAAATTACAAATATTGGATATAATTTATTCTACACGTATACATCAGGCTAATTGGGGACAAAATTTCATGCACAGGGCACTACAAATACGGGAAAAAAACTATTTGTCAGTAAACTTTTCTAGTTTTCCGTCCAAATGCCCATGCATGCGCGAAATTCCTTTTCTTGCCAAAGCGCTTGACTAACAAAGGTTGGCGTCAAGTGCGTAGGACGATGAGTGATGGTGAATTTGCGAGCCGGAAAACAACGTTGCTGGAGGAGGGGGACCAACTGCCACGGATTTCTACTATCAACCACGTTGGGAGAGCTGGAAGAGGGGACCATACCCTGCTAACCCTTTTTTTTGTTCAATATTGTAAGCTCTGTTTTTTATCTTCCTTATCTTGTTTTTTATTTGTACCTAATTTTATTCAAATTTCCAGTAGTTCTGGAGTTAATCGACCAAATCTGACAATTCTCTTTATTTTGAACATGAGTGTATTTGAGATTAAGCCGGGCCGATTACAAAACCCAACGATAAAGTAAGACGGGGACAGGGTTTTGCTAACCCTATGTTTATATGAAAACATTTGAAGTGTTGACATAAAACATACGGTATCTAGAAAAATTAAAGTATATTCACATATTGCGTAAAAAATATTACTCCAGTTGTTTAAAATCATTTTTACAGCTGATTATAAGAAATATATTTTTTTTTTATCCTGAAATTAGTGGATGAAAATTGTTCAGATTTGCTCTCATTAAACATAAAGTGTAATGTATACTAAAAATAAGGATATTGCAGTGCATGAGAAATAAATTGATTGTAACGTGCAAAATAGAAGTTGTACGAGTTGTATGATATATTGTACGTTTTATTAGTAAGTTGTTCTGTGGCGATAAATTTAATGATGTTGTTAAGTTAAATAAACTTATTAACTTTTGAAATATTTGTTTAGTATACATTTATTTTGCAAAATAAAGCTACGGCAAACATTATATCGTAGCTTATTGTATTTTAACATCTCCAGACCTTTCTCCATTAAAGTGGACGTTAGGGTTCCCAAGGGTGCTTGCTTTAGAATACCACTATTTCCGAAGAGCCAGAGACAGAAATTCAGCTGTTCAATTACATAAATGTTACTAAATGGAAATAGTGGTCAGAATACTTATTTTGTATTTATGCTATTTTGTACGGGTTTCAGAAGGTTATTGCTGAAATCAAAAATATTTTGGAGAAAATGTTTCATTAAGATATGCTTCTTGGAAAATGCAACTTTAGATTGAAAATAATTATTTGTAATTCCTACTGATGTTTGACGTCTTTTTTTGTCACCAAATTTTGTGTATACTTTCACAGATAGATGTTATACAAAGCTGTGCATGTATTTTGGATATACTGTAGGCTTTTAAAATCTCAGAGAAAAAAAGAAGGAAATTATTAAGTGTTTTTTTCAATTTGTTTTCTATCACAAAGTGTCATAGTTAATTCCATAGACATATTTTTAAAGAACCCATAAAAATGTGAATTACATATCTTACTAACAAGAAAAGCCTCATAAATGTTTTGTACATTAAAAAGAAACACTTAAAATGTCTACAGAAAAAATCTGATCTATAAAAATATTCGTGAGGAAAAAATGAAATCCCTTAACAAATAAAATGTCTTAACAGTAATTGAAACCTTACCGATAGTAAAGGTTACCGTGTACACATTTAAATATTAAAAAAAAATAGTCTGAATAAAGTCGAAATTATTAGGTAGAATTTTTTTAAATTTTATCTTTAAATGTTTCAACGATGCATCTTCAATTAATGGCAATGACATTTGTTCAATATTTTGAAATATTTTTAATTGAAAGAAAATGCATAGAGTAGCAAGCCAGTAAAACATTCCAGCGTCAAAATCATTAAAAAAAAAGTCATTTTCCTATTACAAAAGGGAAAGAATCGGGAAAAAAATCTTTTCTCTTAGAGAACTATCATGACAGAAGAAAAGATCTTCCACTGAAGAGGGCATCTTCAGATTGGGATATCATGTACTTCAAGATCGTTTATGAGATAACTTTCATCCATTCTTTCTGAAATAATTTTTATATAGACTATTTAATGGACGTAATCCTGTAGGAATTACTTCAAACAAATCTGTAACAAATATTTCATGAAAAAAAAATATTATGAAAGGGTTTAGAAAATATATATTTAATATAATTTTAACTCTCATTATTTCTTTTAATTCTCCGATTTATTTTTCGTGTATCCCTTACATTTTTTTACGTTTTTTTTAAACGATAATAACGAGCAAAAAGAATACCTGAAAACGGAAATGAAACAATTTATAGAAAGTTTTTATATTGTCAAATTGTGTCATCGTAAGATGTTGTCATTGAAGGATTTAGATGATACAACAGTGCTATTTTTTAGTGGCAAAGAGTTTTCCTCATAAAATTATAAGCAACATTGTAACACAATTAATTTCTTTAATATGAGGTTTTTCTTCTTG
This sequence comes from Maratus michaelseni, assembly GCA_963931845.1. Classification (NCBI taxonomy): domain Eukaryota; kingdom Metazoa; phylum Arthropoda; class Arachnida; order Araneae; family Salticidae; genus Maratus; species Maratus michaelseni. Next base: position 8,702,565 of record OZ007586.1, read on the forward strand.
ACATTATTTAGTTTTAAATGAAAAATATTACTGTAATCATACCTATAATATTAATTTCCTTACCTGTTGTATTTGTTCCTAAAACAAACATTTTACATTTTTGATGTTTAATAATTGTATTCTTAGTGATTGTAATAATTGTATTTTGCTTTATGAAATATTTGTTTGTTTTTTTTCATTTAGTGTAACTTGTTTTGGCAATAACAATAATACGTTTTAAAATTAAAATCATGAGCTTGAATGAGCTTAAACGTTGAGCTTTCCTAAATTAAGATGAGTGCTTTCGTATTTATGAGTCTGTGTTATGTGGAATGAATAAGCAAGTTTTTATTTTAACACTAGATATATCAACCAGTCAAAATAACCTATTTAAACATTTTTTTTCATAAAATGTGTAATTTAAATGTCAAAGTTCGTTTCAAAATTTATATGTTTTATAATAATGATATAATAATGGGAGAACTATGTAAACGCTCGTGTTGGCTATGAAATACTGTTTAATTAACTCTAGATAAACATTTGTTTTTAATAACATGATATTTACAAACTATGTACAAGATAAAAAAATGGTAATTACAGTGTCTTTTCTGCACATAGAAGCCGTCGGTTTTTAGACCCCGGCCGTCTGCTCACTGCATCTTACCTATCTCAAGTCTCAATACGCTCTGTCTTTTATGAGAACTTACTTCTTAGAGTTATAGAATTTGTACGTCTTTGCACTTCGATCTAGACTAAGCCTCTACGTCACACACTAAAGTACTTACGCTGTTTGTTACCATGCTGTTCGCCGTGAGAATGTGCTGCATCGGATGTTGCTAGGATCTCCGGCTGTGAAATAATATATTATAATAAGAGCAAATCCTGTGTGTGTGTGTGTGTGTGGTGTATGCAAATTTTATCTTAAAAACGGCTCTAACGATTTTGATGAAATTTTGTATCCTACCGTTTAAGGGTACCAGAAAACCATTGGGCTAGTTCACATGTTCGAGAAAAAACGGTTAGTTATTTATGTTTGGATCACTACGGGTCAAGCTAATTTTACCAAAAAATTGGCTCAAACAATTTTAAATACATTCTGTATCCTACCATTTTTGATTAAGAGAAGACCATTGGACTAAGTCACATGTTCGAGTAATTCAATTAGTGAGTCATTTTTGGGACACTATGTGTCAAGGTAATTTTATCTAAAAACGGCTCTAACGATTTTGACTAAATTTTGTATTCTGCCGCTTTTGGATTACCAGAAGATCATTCAATGCCTAAGGGAGGCCACTCGTTCTGGCGAAGCCAAGACGTGGAGCGAACAGACCAGAAGATCATTGGGATAAGTCACATGTTCAAAAAATTAGATTAGTGGCTAATTTTTTTAGGTCACTACGGTCAAGCTAATTTTATAAAAAAAAACGGCTCGAACGATTTTGACTAAATTTTTATCCTACCATCTTGGGGTACGAGAACACCATTGGGATAGGCCACATGTTCGACCAAATTCGATTAGTGGGTCATTTCGGGGGTCACTATGTTTCAAGCTAAGTTTAACCGAGAGTAGCACGGTTTCCCCCGCTTATTATAACCATATGCATATCACAGTTATAAATGATTTCGCTTATCAATGTCATTTTTTCTTAGATGTACAGATGGGTGACAAAATAATATGGACACCCATGAAAAAGAGTGAAAGGGCAATATCTAAAAAAATATATGAAAAATTATCCTGAAACTTCAGGCATGTAAACAGCACTGTTGGTGTCATATATTTCCGCGAACATTTTTTCAAAAAACCCGATTGGGGACCGTCAACAAATTGAATAACTTTTGAATAACCTTGTAAAAAGTAATGCTCCTTAAGCATTGAAACTTTAGCACATGATTAAGAGGCTTATTGTAATAAACTGTGTTCATTTTTATGAGTACAACATATATATACCCGTAGATAAATTAAGGTTTTTATAAAAAACAATCCCGAATTTCAACAATTGCTTTGCTTATAATTTGCAGACTTCTTAATATAAAAGGATTTTTTCAGAATGTATGACAAACAACATTGTGCACAATACCCCGCAATCAGAAATAAAAAATAATAAATATTGGATGAAAAAAGGGTAGGTTTAAGAAATAATGTTCCACTGCGCATGCGCGAATGTTATCAACATATAATATACAAAATATTTTACCCAAGTGTATAGAGAAACTTTTGTGAATGTCTAAAAAACATAGCTTGAAAATTCTGAAAGTGGTCATCCATAGAATAAGCTCGAAATTCGTTGTTCCCAAAAAAGAAGCAAAAAGATCAGGGGCTGTATCCAAATGATGACAAGTAGAAAAGTATTTCTTAAGACATACTTTCTACAGACGTACTTGTCATACTTTGGATCCAACCCCTCATATTTTTGCTTCATTTTGGTAACAACGGATTCCGAACTTATTCTATAGACGACCACTTTCAAAATTTTGAAGTATTGTTTTTGAGACTGTCGTAAAAGTTGCTCTATACATATGGGTAAAATATTACCCGCATAGCATGCACAGTCACAGTGACGTCAATGTGAGTCACGTACGTCACGTCACATCTGTGTCCAAAATGCCACCACTTTGTAACGTCACACTGTGACCAAAATGTGAACTTCTTGGAGATCTAAAGAAAACTTAAAATAAACTTTAGAACATCTTATAACATAAAGTAAATTACTTTTTAACAGTTTTAAAAAATTTTGTGACGTTGCAATGACGTCACTGCAAGTCACATAAGTCACGTAAAACCTATGACCAAAATGCCAACACTCTGTGACTTCACGGTGTGATCGGAGAGTGAATTTGAAAAAAAAACTCATAAAATATAGATTTGAATTATGTCATGTACCTAAATCATTAATAAAAATATTGTCACACACTATTTAAATATATTGAGTATTTCCAAAATAAAATAATAAATAAATATCTGTCTACATATATGAGGCAGATAATTTTTTACAATTTTCATTACCATTTTCATGAAATTTAACAAAATATACTATATAATACAAAGGTAAAAATCCTTAAATAGAAATTTAGTTATTTATCGAGTTATAAGCAATTCGTGTCACGTGACGACCAGTTTTTCTCCTGTCTTTCACTGTCACGTCAGATATTCAAATCAAAACGCCGACTTTGACATTCTTTTCTGAAAGATCTTCTGCTTTTAACAAAAAATGGAAAAGGTTTTTCAATAACATAGTTTCTGAACAAAACACGAGCCAATTTCGTGTATTTCCGAGCAAAAATGAATTAAAAACATGTAATAAAGTATATGTCATTCCTATAGCAATTTATCCAAAACTGGCCAGTGCTTAGTAAGATGTCACCTCTATTAAATATATTGCTCTTTTCGATAGAGTGTAAAAAATGAAAAATTTGTACTTAGGAAATTTGATTGCAATTTATATCGAAATTACTTTATAAAGCCTATTAAATCAATTATTATTTAAAATTTATCTTTACTTTTGACGACTAAAGCAAATGCAATGGATTAAAAAATATATAAAAATGTAAATTTTCGCAGCTTATTTCTAAGAATACAAAACTCTCTCATATAAAAAAAAAAATATTATATCATCATTAGAAGTTCATTTTTCAGCCATATAAATTATAAAGGTTTTGAAATGTCTTTATTTAAATTATTTTCTTCCTATATCATTTTCGGTAAAAGTTGGAAACATCTGCTATCTGTTATTTTGTTGTGTTTAAACAATACTGCGCGCGCATATTGAAGGCAGGCGACTTTTTCTCATTCGAAGCTAGGATTAGCGTGTGTTGGGTTCTTTGAAGTTTGTAGATTTATACTGTGTAAGTAAATTAACGTTTTAAAGTGAGCAATCTCCATTTTAAAGTAAACCATCCATTTTAACATCTCACCGTGTCTAGCCGGGTGTGTTCATAAGGCCTGGGTGATATTTGATTTCTCAGATCTATGAACACATCACTTCTGCTGGAATAATTTGAAAATTATTGTAGTGGATTTACATTCCAATTTTTCAATGAAAGGGAAGCAGATAAGGAGCATTCCATCATAACCCCTTTATCTATAGATCAGCAGGTAACTTTTAATGTCTTCGCAGTTTTGTTAATAGTGCATGTTTAGTACTAGTACATTTAATAGTGAATTATTTAAAAGTTAAGATGTTTAAATTTTCTTTTAAAAAATCACTTGTATTAAATTTTATCTTTAATGTTTTATATTTTTAAAAATAGATTGTTTGGAAAAACTGTATTTACTGAGAATATGTATTCTAAATGTAAAGTGTTATATAAAATGAGGAATTTATTTAATATTTTGCGTTTCTTAGTTCAATTTTCATAGTTATTCATTATAATTAAAAACATTGCAATTTTTAAAACTATTAATATTTGATTTGCAATTTAATAATTTCGTTGCTAGTGTAGGTTTCCAGAAATAATTTTCCGGTATATTTGAAAAAAAAAAGTGACAATTTAATGCATTGAATAATTTATTTGTCGAGATATGTCAATGCTAGATGCACAAAAATAATAAATATTGATGAAACAATAAAATAACTGTTTAGTTAAGGTAATTTTTCCAGCTGTGTTATCGAATGTTTTGACTGTAAAAATTTATATTTTTAAGTTCTGCATTTAGTATTCTATCAAAAACTATAAATAAAATAATTTGTAAAGAAAAAAAATATATAATTTTTTTTTTGGCATTTATGATCTTAAGTTCTATATTTCATTTACAACGAAAACTGTTTTACTGCTTGATACAATGTTTATTATTTAATAATATCGCACAATAGGTATATCTATTATTTAAATTGATTCCTAATATAAATTTTTCAGAATGCTTATTTGAAAATGTGTACTTATATTTTCTTTAAAGTTGTTCTCAAATACAAAATAGCTAATTTCTGGCATATTTCTGAATTCATTTTTATTCGGAAATACATGAAATTGGCAGGTGTTCTTATTCAGAATAGGGTAGATGTGCCAGTAATGGACCGCCTTCCAGTAATGGGACACCTTCAATGTTTTTGGTTTATAAAAAAATAACCAATAAAAATTCAGCTTTATTTATTTCATTAATATGCTATCTTTAAATTCTAGTTTTAAATGCAATCATAATATCAATTATCTATTACTTTTTGTGAGGTGTCCATTACTGGAATTTAGGGTGTTTTGATTTATTTCTGTTATTTACAATAAAATTTAGATTCACATTGGGAAATGTGACTATGAGCATGGTTAAATATTGTTGGTAGAGTAATATAATATTAAAAAAATGTTGAATACAACAATTATAACTATTAATTAAAAAATAATTGTTAAAGAAATTCCTTAAAGGTGTCCATTACTGGCACATCTACCCTATATATAATCGAATGGCGTTATCCATTTTTTGGTAACGGCAGATGATGTTTCAGAAAACACTATCAAAGTCGGTGTTTTGAAACAAATTTCCGACGCGCAGCGTCAGAAACGGGTAAAACGTGACCGACATTGATCTTAAGTATTACATTTATCTAAAAATGGAAAACGCTATTCATTCCAAATAGCTTTAATAATCAGGCATGCAAGTGCCATGCGTTTAAAAGTTTGTTCATAAATGTGTCAGAAAGTTTCGTGTTAACCGGTTTCTCAATCAGATGCAAAGTTTTAATTTGAATACGAGTTGCATCAATAAAAATGATTGCCGATCCAATCCTTATCGTCGATCTTATCCGTATTTGGTGAAATCTTGTTATCCGAATCCATGCGAAATCATTTATCAGGTTCGGTCGGGTTGTGGGCTTACAGATTTTTTGTTGTTGTTGTTGCTGGGTTAGGGTAAGAATACGGGTTGAATCAAAATATAGTTTCAGTCAACCATCATTCATGTTCAAGTTGACATTCAATCATATTCAAGAAGTATATAACCGGATTCGTGTATGACTCTAGATCCGAGCCGACATCAGAAATTGTATCGTAACACAATTTCTGATAAAATCTGGTTACTCTGTCGTATGCAAGATTCTATTCCAAACAAGACTTACAGTAAAAACATTATACCCGACTCGGGTCAGATCGGGTTCACGAAAATCAGGTCACACGACAACTAATCCAAATCTATTCTGTAACCAAACAAATCCAAAAAGATCGATCCGAAGTTTCTGGATTGGATTCGGGTAAAATCTGGTCACCCGACCCGGTGCAGTGTCGTCACAAACGTCACAAACTTGAACCATAAAAAAATTTTGATCCGAACAATCCGTATAGGATTCGGGTAAAATCTGGTCACCCTATCCGATGCAGATTCGTCACATTTTTCACATTTAAGTCGCACGGTGACTTCACAAAGTAGTCACATTGTGAGGTCACAGAAAGCCTTGAAAACGGCCATAACGACCTCGCATTTACGTCACAATGACTTCACATCGACGTCACGGGACGTCACGACGACGGTCACAAAGTCACAGTGTGACTTCACAGTGACGTCGCCGTGACGTCACCATGCCTTACGGGTATGAACATTACATTTTGATAACATTCGCGCATGCACAGTGAAACATTATTTAATAAACCTGCTCATTTTTCATCCAATATTTATTATTTTTTATTTCTGATTGCGGATTATTGTATACAATGTTGTTAGTCATATTTTCTGAAAAAAAACATTCTTTATATTAAGAACTCTGCAAATTATAAGCAAAACACTTGGTGAAATTCGGGATTGTTTTTATAAAAAGCTTAATTTCTCTACGGGTATATATGTTGTACTCATGAAAATAAACACAGTTTATCAGAATAAGCCTCCTAATCATGTGCTAAAGTTTCAAAGCTTAAGCGACATTACTTTTTACAGGGTTATCCAAAAGATAATCGTTTTTCGACAATTTGTTTACGGTTCCTAATGGGGTTTTTGGAAAAAATGTTCACGGAAATGCATGACGTCAACTGTGCTGTTTACACGCGTGAAGTTTCAGGATCATTCTTCAAATATTTTACTAGATATTGCTCTTTTCACCCTTTTTCATGAGTGTTCGTATTATTTTGTCACCCATCTGTATGTATTATACCTATATACGTATGCCTACCGATCATTTTGATCGATTATTATTATTATTGCGAATTTTTATACTTTTACAAATAATATTCTCGGTAGAGTTGTATTTAAAATCTCGATTTTGTATAAAGAAATCACGAGAATAAATATTACCAAAAAGCAATATTTTATTATAATTTGTAGAAATATCTTCAACTGGATGTGAAGCTTCGTTCGAATCAGACATTGCAGTAAACTGCCAAAGTTAGACACAGCAAATTCGTAGATGAAAATGTTCTCAAATCATTTTTAAATTCAATCAGATTTTAAGACGTTTTAAATTTTCAATTTATATTGTTTTCTTGTTCTTAAATTATGTGTATGTGGTTATTCATGTAACATATTACTAGGTGTTGTTAGTGTAATATGTTAGCACGCTTTATAAAATTGCATATAATTTTTAATTCATTTTGAAAAATACAAAAATTAAATTAAATTAAAGGGAACTGTATACGAGGAATTTAAATATCCAAATAATTGGAAGAGCATATTAGTCCAGTCAAAAATAGTCAGAAAAAAGGGCCGATAGATGCAAAAAATCTCCTAGAAGATTTTATGTTTTTAAACTGTTTATGGGGATGCCAATAACAGGAATTAATGGTTCCTCAACAAAATATATGTCGAGGCTAAACTTTTTGAAGCCAAAAAACAACAAAATTTTTGGACTTTTTTCAGTTTTTTTCTTATAACTCAAAATTTATAATTTTTTTGTGTACCATACTTAATTACAAAAAGAAAGATCATTAAATTCTCTACAAGTTTCATTCGAAAAACTTTTTTCTAAACACATTATTAAGCGCTCTACGGCCTTTTGAAAATGGCACTTTTTATTCAACTTCACAGGGAGTGGCCTGTTTTTCGCCTCCTATCCCGAAAAAAAATCTTTTCGTCACTTACTGTGGAAAGGAAAACTTTCAAGGAAGATTTTAGCGAAATAGACTCTGGAAATGATTCATATGGAAAAAATAAGCGATCAAATAGAGGCATACTGTGAAGTAGGTTTTGAAGTTTCGGAAAAACACGTGGATGCCAGAAGTTCGCACATTGATAGAAACAGTAATGACTGAAACAAACTGCGAGACTGCTTATTAGTGCATCCTCCTTTCTCCGAAAGTGATTACGTAATGTCCATCAGTAGTGAGATTGTTGGAAGGGCTGACGTTAACTGCTATTCGGCTAAAGAAAGAGGATACATGGGAGTCAGAAGAATTGTTGGAGATAATTTCAAGAGTGGGAAATTCAAGAAAAAAAAAAGGTAGTAACTTTGGCTTCTGTTGTCAACAGTTTAAAATTCGGAAACATTACAGTTACTTCTGTTGATCCATTGACGCTCTTCCAAAGGGTTTGTATAATGAAGCAAAGTGATGAAGACGTGCAGAGTTTACTAACATAATGTACTTTCTCCCTATCCGATGTCTGTCCGACGAAGGGATGAGAAAAGGCACAAAATACTCGTTCTACAATGCATTCATCCCATTAAACAATCTGGATCTCATCGAAAAAGATAAGTTTTTTGTTGTTGACGGAGGGTACCTTCTTCACAAAGTAAGTTAGTTTCGAAATGTTCCCTTCAAATCTATTGCTAAAAGTTATGTTTCTTACATTCAGAAAAATTTTGGATCACAGTTCGAAGTTGTATTTGATGGGTATACATCTGAGGAGGAACAGAATGAAACGAAAATTTCAGAAAGAGTTCGTTTATCTCGAATGCACACTTCTACGGGAGTCATATTTGCAGCAGAAATGTTAAACAGAGTCCCCCAGGACAAATTTCTGGCCAATGACTGAAACAAGAATCTTCATTTCATTACTGAAAACAAAATTTAAAAATTACAAACTTCAAGCTGACCAGGCAGAATAAGACGCTGATATCATGATTGTTACCTCAGCCATTTCAAGAACCCAAACTTCTGAAAGGGTCGTAATTGTTGGAGAAGATGTTGACCTTCTCGTGATCATGACGGGCTTGGGAAAACAACACAAAAATTAATTTTTCCAAAATCAGGAAGAGGTAACATCGAAACCAAGTGGTTTTCAACCATGTCATACAAATACAATTACAACAGTGTTCTGTTCACTCATGCAATCAGTGGATACGATGCAACATTCGCTCTTTTTGGACAAGGACAATCAAACTTTTGTAACTAGTGGAAAAACATGATCAGCTTGAGGAAATAGCCAGTGTGTTCAATAAATCAGAAGACTGTCCATCAGAAAATCATCAAGGCAGGAAAAAAATTAATTATCGCACTGCACAGTGGATACATAGACACCACACATACATTGAATATCTTGAGGTTCCAGTTATTTGCTAAATCTGCCACAAAAAGCAAAATCCATCTTGCAAGACTACCACCAACGCAAGAGGCTGCGTAGCTTCATTTCCTCCGATTTACCATCAGATGCAAGCTTGGCTGGGAAGCAACATCCCTTCTGAAAAATGAGGGTGAGTTCGCAGGTCAGACGGTCTTATTTAGCCAGTTCAAATGTGCCAAAACCCAGCACCCGAATCCTTGCTCCATGTTGTTTCGTGTAGCTGTAAAAAGGGGTGCAGAAAGGCATGCTCTTGTTAAAATCAGAACTGAAGTGCTCGGCAATTTGCAAAAACTGTAACAGGGTCAACTGAGAAAATGTGGATGACATTATTTACCCAGAAGGAAGGGATGATGAAGCAACTGAATGTCTGGGAAACTACGACCAAACCAACAACGCGGATGACTTTGACGACCAGATTGATGATGTCGCAAGAAGCTAGAAGAAGATCAAAACTGTTGAAGAACAAGCAACCTTCTCGTCTGCTCCTCAAGCTGAAGTTGACGAACCAGACCCATCAACCCACAAGTTCTCCAGACATTACTAAGTATAATAAACAACCTCACTTAAGTTCTAAATACGAAGTATTTTACAATCTTGTCAATGGTTTTACAATGTTACCGTTTCAATTAATCGTTACAGATATCTTGGAAATACCTGTAATATAAACAAGTTACGTTAAAGAGGATAAAATGAATGAAAAATGGTGTCAAAAGTTGGTTTTTGCGATTTCCACAAAGTTGAGAAAAAAATGTCATTTTCAAAAAGCCGTAGCGCGCTTAGTAATGGGTTTAGAAAAAAGTTTTTATACTGAAACTTGTAGAGAATTTAATGGTCTTTCTTTTTGGAACCAGTTTAGCCAAAAAAAGTTTATAAATTTTGAGTTATAAGGAAAAAACTGAAAAAAGTCCGAATATTTCATGGTTTTTTGGCTTAAAAAATTTAGCCTCAAGATATTTTGTTGGGAAATCATTAATTCCTGTTATTAGCATCCCCATAAACAGTTTAAAAGCATAAAATCTTCTAGCAGATTTTTTGTGTCTATTTTTGACTATTTGGCTGGACAATAATATATTTATATAGGCGAAAATATATGTTAGTCTCGTTGAATAACATAATTTAATACTTTATTTTAACTTTATTCAAATAATAACCATGAAAAAATCCCATTCATTTAAAATTAAAGTATTTTAAATTCTCCATTGCTGACGCACTCTTAAATATTTTTGGACTATAGGAATATTTTTTTATATATAGCTTAACCCATTAATTAAAATTCCCCGTAACAGTAATGGTAATTAGTGGCATAGTATATATATATATATATATATATATACAGGGTGTATCTTAAATGCTTCAACAAACTTAGGGGGATGATAGTACTCATCAAGACGAACAAAAAATGTAATGGAACATCGGGTCGCAAATGACGTTTAAAGGGTGAAAATCGCAAAACTAATAAAAATATCAAAATCTCGCATGCTACTTTTCTGCAGAACTAGCTAGTAGCACGAAGCTGGTTTTCCTTTCACTTTGTGCATATCCAGTCAGAAAGAGATAAACAAAATGTGGAAGAAAGCCAAACAAATCTGTGAGCAGGAATCCACGTATGCAAATTTTCCATCTTCTTAGAAACAGACCAATAACCGCAACTTTGCAGCAAGCATGCGTTGTAAGTACATGAACCGCCAGCGATGATCGGTAGTATCATTGCGAAAACATTTTGTTTGTGCTTCTAGTAGGAATGACTACCTATTCCAATAACGAAATGGCTGATATGCATATGGTGTACAGCAAAGCTGCAGGAAATGACCACTTATCGCAGAGGGTTATTTTAAGAACGATTTCCGACAAGGCGTTGTCCTTATCATAGCTCTTTCTCAAGAATTGATCGATGCCTACGGGAAACTGGGTCTTTCCATGAAAGATCCTGTGATAGAGGACGAAATCGCCATGTGCGTACTGCAGAAATGGAAGAACGAGTACTGCAGTCGTTTACGGACTTGCCGACTACCAGTAAGCGAGCAGTTTCAGCTGAACTGGATGTTTCGCACATGTCAGTGTGGATAATTCGACGCAATGAACGGATGCACTCTTTTCACATTAGGGTGGGGCGAAAAAAAATATTTTTTTGTAATCAATTTTTAATAGTGCGGAAAACTTGCGCATTGGCATCCTAATAACGGGAAAAGTAAAAAATATATATATAAATTGGTTTTGAAATCGCGCAAGAAGCTCAAAGTTTAGGAAAAAAAGAAAAAAATCTGCAATTTTGAAAAACTTATAAATTTTTTATAATAGTTTATTTTGTTTCTAATAGTGTAAAAACTACTCTTTGTAGTTACCTAAATGTGGGAAAAATAGTTTTGGATACATTGCCGTTCATTTGAATTCGCGCAAAAAGCTTTAAAATAGTATTTTTTTTAGCAAAAGTTGCATTATTTCAAAAATTCGCATTCGGACATAAAGCTAAAAAAATACACCATTAAACATCCGTTTTAAGGTTTTAGGAACCTACTGTATGTTCCGCGACAAATTGAAAGTGACCTTGAGATAGAGTGTTTTCCCTTTCTCTCCTCTTACATTACTCCCCTCCGGCTAGCGTCGGGTGGACTAACCATCAAACGGCGCTGCCCGCCTTTTCAAAGTCACCTGACTATAGTCAGGTGACATTGTAAAGGCGGGCGATGACTAAGCAGATTGCAAAACGTTACTGCTTTGCTAGTGTGTTCGTGCGATACTTTATATTGTGATTGTATGAAAGGGATTTTCATGGTATTTTGACAAGGCGAGTCCAAAAAATGTGCTGGTTACAAGGCAGTCTGTCGTGTGTCCTTTATTCGGCTCACCCAAAGAATTGAATGGAACATCACTGCCGACATACGAGCATAATCTACTTTGTTGCTTAGAAGAGAAGTATAAACGTGCATTGTTACTTAATCCTAATAATAAGAAGGAGTTAGGTTTTTCACCTGTTGCCGAGTTAGTTGCAACTCAATTAGTTAATATTTATAGAAGAGCCTCAATTCCAACGGTCACACACACTCGTGTTGTGCAAATGATCACCTCCTACTTTAATGCTTATATTGGGTTAAAAAAATCATACAACAGAGACCATGAAAAACATTTTTATAAGAAAAGGTTAGATGTGTTTATAACCAACGCTAAGACGAAACTTTTCGATATTGCAGCTTGTAAATGGACTATGACATTTTCTTGTACATGTGGGAATAATCCAATTGACAATAACTGTCCGTGTCCCTGTCCAGTGGCTGTAAAATGCAATTGTGAGAAAGCAAAAAAAAATCCTGACATTGAATTGAGGTTTATGCACGATCAGTGAACAACCAGGATGCTGTTTATTGGTAATTTGTATAGAAAGGAGACAGCTAAACTGGTTAAAAGAGAAGAAAGAAGAGAGCAGCTTTCGATGCAACAATCTATTACTTCTGACCCCATCAGTCCTGGCATAAGTAAGAGTAAAGTGAATAAAAACACTTCCATAAGAACAGGCAGTGACATGAGTTTCGTATTGCTTTCGACATTGCAAAATTCGTTCAAAATTTCCGTAAACTTCCTTATTAAGCGATAGGTACGGTGTTTCTGACAGGGCAACAGCAGCGATAGCTTCTGGTGTCTTTCATAATCTTTGAATGATCTCTGATTTAAATATGTCACGAGTGATTGGTAAAAGTAAGGTTCGAAGAGAAAAAGTGAACATTCGAAAAGCAATAAAGGAAAAAGAGCACCAGCTGAAAGAAGTAAAAGGAATCTACTTCGACGGCAGAAAAGATAGTACATTAATACAAGAAAAAATAGGAGCTAAAATGTACCGCAGAGTAAGAAAAGAAGAACATATTAGCGTAATTAGTGAGCCTGGTGGCCAATACATTGGCCATGTTACACCAAAAACAGGAACCGCTAATGATATTGCTGAAAGTATTTTCGACTTCATGATAAAGAAAGATTTTGACATGAGTGCAGTGATAGCCATCGGATGTGATGGGACAGTCACAAACACCGATTGGAAGAGTGGTGTTGTGCATAACATTGAAGTTATGTGTCAGCGACCATTGCAGTGGTTTATTTGTTTGTTACACTTTAATGAACTGCCTTATAAACATTTGTTTCAGCATCTAAACGGAACAACAACTGGGCCAGCGTCATTCAGTGGTCCTATTGGCAAGCAACTGCCTAGCTGTGAGAAAAATCCTGTTGTTGATTTTGTTCCGATTCAATCTGAATTTGTCATCACATTAAATAAAACTGACCTCAATAAAGATCAGCAGTATCTTCTAGACATTGTTCGTGCAGTCATCATTGGACTCTGTGATCCAGAATTAACTGTTAAAGATCCCGGACCCCTCAGCCAGTCCCGATGGTTAACCTGTGCTAACCGGGTATTAAGACTTTATGTTTCCCAAATTAGTCCAACAGCCGAAATGAAGACACTTGTAAATTACATTGTAAAGACGTACGCTCCTGTTTGGTTTCATATTAAGATGCATTACACTGTGAAGGACCGTCCGAATCACATACTGAAGGTCATACAAACAACAAGACACTTCCCGGACAACATTAAAAAAATCATCGATCCTGTCACTCAGAGAAACTCGTTCTTCTGTCATCCAGAGAATATGATGTTGGCGATGTTATTGGACGAGAGACAACACATTCGAGAATTAGGGTACAGGAGGATACTGAAAGCCAGAAATGTGCCTCCAGTAGTAGGTCACGTTAGAGCCTTCAAGCTTCCTTTGATTAATTTTCAAGCCACAGATTATACTGAACTTATTGATTGAACAAAATGTAAGCTGACACCACCTCCAATGTTGCCAAATATGGCAACGGAACACATTTCAACTTTATTGAAAGACAAAGCCCTGCCAGAATTTGAGTGTTTGAAATTTCCATGCCACACTCAGTCGGTAGAGAGAACTGTGAAACTTGTTACAGAAGCCGCTGGAAAAGTTTGTGGGCATGAAAACCGAGACGGTTTTATTAGAACAACCTTAAAATCAAGGTTTTTGATGCCAAAATTTGATACGAAGTCAGAATTTAAAGGGACATAAGTGTAAGTAACCACACCCAAATTGGTTGGTTGGTTGGGTAGGGTGTGGGTGGGACTCGACATGCAGCCACCTCCACGTGGTCCTAGGGCATTTAAGCATAAAGGAAAAAATGCTGAAATGGGCGAAGAGCTGCAATATGAGGTTTTTACAGACATAAATGACATTTTAAGGCTTTCTGCGCGAACTCAAATGAACGGCAATGTGTCCAAAAGTAATTTTCACGCGTTTAGGTAACTACAAAGAGTAGTTTTTACACTAAAAAAAAATAAACTATTTTAAAAATATATATACATTTTTAAAAATTGCATACTTTTTCATTTTTTTCTAAACTTTAGGGCTCTTGCGCGATTTCAAAACCAACTTACATTTTTTTGCCCGTTATTAGGATGCCATTGTGCAAGTTTTCCGCACTATTAGAAATTGATTATGAAAAAAAAAATTTTTCGCCCCACCCTATTTCACATACAGAAGGTGCAAGCACTTGACGAAAGTGACTATCCTCGTCGGCTGGAATTTGTACGCTCGGCAACGGATCAAATGAGGAATGATCCAGAATTTTACAGATGAGGCTACATTTACAATTGTTGTAAAATATTTGTTTTCTCTGGACATCAAGAGCTGTGTTGTACCTAGTCTGTGTAATAAATAATTTTCTGGAAAGTTTCTTTCTTGTCTCAGTTTGTCCATTTCCAGACACATTTTCTCGATTTTTATCCTTTAAACGTCATTTGCGACCTCATGTTCCATTGCATTATTTGTTCGTCTTCATGAGTACTATCATCCGTCTAAGTTTGTTGAAGTTTTCAGATACACCCTGTATATATATATATATATATATATATATATATATATATATATATATATATATGAGTGTATGGATTAAAAAATATGTATGGGTGCGCTTGTTTAATGTGATTTTAGCAAACTGAAAAAACATACAAAAATGTATTTAGTTTTCCAAAAAAATATTATTGCATTTACAATAATCTCTAATAATATTTATAATATGTCAGAGGTAAGAAATGTTGGAATTTCAAAAGTAAGTCCATGTAATAGTGAACAGAGAGGGGGAAAAATTAGCATTGATAATCATAGAACTCAATTGGAATTTTTATATGACGTTTAAGAAAAGTTCTAACAAATTTCAAACATTTGCGAATTAAGAAGTAAAACAGTATGCACTCAAAAATGTATGTCATAAACTTTAAAGGCAGCAGCACTTTGACCTTTTCAAAATTGCGAATTTTTGTTTGTTTAAAGTAGACTTTATACACACGAAAATCAGACATTATTAGTTACTTATCTATATTGAAAGTAAAAGGACAATTTTTGAATTCTATAGAAGTAGATACGTGCCATAGCATGCTAAACAGTAACGAAATATTTAAGCGCATTTTAGACAGAACGGCATATTGAAAATTGGTGCACACGCTAGATCCACTAATTTTAAATTAGACAACTCGGATCTTTTTGAAAAATAACAATTTTTCTAGCGGATGTTTTTGAAATAATTCATATCTGACTTTTCTCTGTAAATTTAAGTAACGAAATTTCTGTTTTATAAGTTACAGCTTTAAATAGATCCCATTTTACAGAAAAAAATATAATTTTAAGCACGGCTACTAATTGCACTAGCTTTTGGACTAAATGTGCCATTCATTTTCGTTTTATTGTTCTATGCGAAGTCTACGATAAGTTATCCGGCCCAAAGCTTGACCCTCTTTCTTCGTTGTGCTCCCCCCTATCAGCTGTCAAGCCGTCATTTTTTAATGTATCAAATCAAAAGATTATATATATATACTGAATTTTTATAAACACATTGAAAAAAAAGGCCTAAAATTTCACAGTGTCAAAGTTGTGTTGCTCTTTAACAACTGTCGCATGATGTGGCAAATTATTGCAAGTCTCATGAATAGCCTTATTTTAGTTCATAATAGCTTATCTAAATAAGAGTTAATGTAATGGTTGAGTGAATGTATCTTTTGACTGTTGATTAAGAAAAAAGGACCTCTTTTGATAAGTTCCTACAAAAGAAATACTTTTCTACGCACTTCTTTCCCGACAAAATTAATTAAGAATTAAGCTTACTTTTGAAGGAAGGAAGATCGACTATTCCTTGTGTCTTATTACACATCTCACTTTAATATAGTTTTAATGATTTCCCGTTCGCTTTATCTGATCAAAATATTCTATTATTACTTCACTCATTTATTTTTTCTGGGACTCAAATGTATTCAAGAGAAATAGTTTTCCTTCACAATTTAATTTTTTCTCTGTCTATTATTCTCGATATATAATGGTGTCATAGTCCTTCTTTTAACTACTGTAATATAGTTAAATATATATATATATATATTTAGTAGTAAGCTAGTAGTTATAAATTATCGAGCGAAAAATAGAAAGAGCTGCAAATACATTATTCAAATGGTTTCTTTCTATTAAATGTATAATACAAATTCAATAATTTATGACAAATTTTAAATAAATGGGTAATGCGAAGTCCGAAATTTCTATAATAGGTATTCTAGTTTAACAATTATGTTAAAATTTTATAATCTTATGCTTATATAATTTTCTTTGTTTAGGCAATAAAGCGATATACAGGGTGAGAACAAATGTTAGACAATCTTATAGGTGATAAAGAAATAAATTTTATATATAAAACTATTATCGTAATATATTTATTCAGTCAAAAATACACAGTGACTTACCCTATCCGAACTCGGATTTTCGATCATTACTTTAGCAAAAACGAAGATATTTTAACACAATTTTCGGAAGTCTTGCTAATTACATATTTCGATAACATTACAAAAATTGCTCGAAGTTCACAGTAATACGGTCAGTGGCGCCATAAGTAATGTCAATTACATACCGAATAGTGGCACGTCAATTTCAGCGTTATTTGGATGTGGTGGTATCCACTTGGGTGTCGCGTCAATTCATCTCGCACAATTCATCGCGGAACAATTCATCGCGCACAATTCGGCGCAGCATCAATTCATCGCGGTGACAATTCGTCGCAGCGTCAATTCGTCGTGGCGACAATTCGTCGCGGCTCAATTCGTCGCGACGTCAATTCGTCGCAGCAAAAACGCACAATTCATCGCGCACAATTCGTCGCAGCGTCAATTCGTCGCGGCGTCAGTTCGTCGCAGCGTCAATTCGTCGCAGTGACAATTCATCGCGGGCTCAATTCGTCGCAGCGAAAACGTCTTTGAAGGCTATTATGATAAAAATAAAGATAATTCAGTAAAATTACTTAATGATAATTTGTTTTTTAGATTTAGAGAATTGTAACTAACATTTTACAGGCAATTTTGGAGGAATCTTTTTTCATATGTGATTTTTGTGAATTTCCCTGATGAGAACATGAAGGTTTAATGAATTAGAACAACTCATTTCTTATTTAAATTAGAGATCGAATAAATATCGCTTTAGATTACTGAAAAAATGGCGGAAGATTTAGGATAAAATCACCCAGAGCACGAAAAAATGACGAATACAAATGCTAGAAAAAAAAATTACATATGCGTACACAGGGTAAAAAAGAGGACCCCCCCCCCCCTTCCTCCATATATTTGAAAGAATTCGGAAGTAAAAAAAAGTATTTAGAGATGTAAACATAAAAATTTTTGTGATTGTGATTGAACTGATCGCTTCATGAATGCAATTTCATTATATGATATTTTTGCTTTAAAAGTTTTTTCATTCATTTCATGTATACTAATAAAAGAAAGTTGTTTGTTTTTCTGAATTCTGTGTGTGTGTGCGAAATGACAAACGAAATTTACCGCATGTAGAAGTCTGAAAATTTGGTTGCGGATAGTCCAAGGCAGTCCCTGAAGACCTGAGGATCTGATTTTTCATATTTTAAGACCCAGGGTCCCTGGGGCCTTTTTAAGGTTTTTGCATCTAAATTGTTAATAATTTGCCCCGGTTTTATCCAATCTCCCTTGTTTTCGTGACCATTTCTCCATTAAGCTTTCCCCCCATTTCCACATTGCAGTTAAAGCCCTGGCACCCTGTGGCCCGATGCGTTGTTCACTTGAACCTTTTGTGTGCCCAGCATTTTTCACCCTCTCTAATTGTGTCACTCTCTCAATGCGTGACTTTTAAGTTGAGTCTTGGACTCCTCTCAACGGGCCACCACCCTCATATTTCTATTGAAGCCCTAGGGCCCTTTTTTAGCATTTCTTTCAAATTTTATTCTAACGATTAATTTATAACATATGCTTAATTTCGTCTAATTGAAGATGTAATGCGCTACGTACTAGGATCTTTTAAGATGTTTTTCTCTTAAGGTCTTACTCAAAACTATCATTTGGCCCCTTTTGGGACCTCTCCCTTAAAAATGACCGATCCACTAAGCTTTTGTTTACTGATAACTTTTTAGGACTTCCAACTACAAAAGAACGATAAAATTTTTGTGCCCTAAATTGTTAATAATTAGCCCCATTTTTTCCCGATATCCTTCGTTTTTATGTCTTTATCTCCATTAAGCTTTTCACCATTTCTACGTTCCAGTTAAGACTCTGGCCCCCGTGGTACTCGGTATAGGGGCAACGTTGAAGTTTTTGTTCCCTAAATTTTTAATAACTTGCTCCTTTAAATCCGATTTTTTTCGTTTTTGGTGTCTTTTCTCCATTTAGTTATTCCTACATTTCTACATTCCAGTTAGGACCCTGGGGCCCGACTCGAGGCCCCTTGAACTTTTTGTGTGCTATGCATTTTTCACCCCCATAATTCTGTCACCCTCTTACTAAGCGACTTTAAAGTTTAGCCTTGGATTACTCTTCCCGGGTCACCACGCTTTTTTTTTTATTGGGCGTTTAGGGCCCTTTTTTAAGCATTTCTTTAAATTTTGTTCTAATGATTAATTTATACCCTATGTTTAATTCCGACTAATTGAAGTTCTAAAGCGCTAAGTACCATGATCTTTTAAGATGTTTTCCTCTTAGGGCCCTGCTCAAAACTATCAGTTAGCCCCCTTTGTTAGCTTCCCTTAAAAATCGGCGGATTCACTAGATTTTTTTTTGTCTGAAACCAATTAGGACTTCCAACTACTACTTGAACGGCAAAAAAATGTCTCGGAAATCAGTTACCACCAATTTTGAATATTAATCCCTTTCTTGGGCCCATCTATGCAGCTACTATTAAAAGAGTCATAGAAGTTTGAGTTCTGTTTATGGTTATTATCTCGGGCTCGGAAAACACCGGGTGGCCACCTAGTTAGAAAGTAAACCATAATTTTATTATATTTTAATTATTTTCATCCACTTGTTGTATTCAGTAAATGTTTCCAATTTATGATTTTTTACTTTCTTCTATAGAAGAAAGTATTGTAATCGAACTTTCTTTCAACTTCCGGTTTTCGACGGATTTACATGTTTTAGGGGTCAGAGATTCCGAAAAAGATGTTTTTACAAATTGTCTGTCTGTCTGTCTGTCCGTCCGTCCGTCTGTCTGTCCTCATTCTATCATCGAAAAGTGTATGAAGTTATACATAAAATTGAACCAAAATTTTTTTTGCGTTTTTGGCTATGGCCAGCAGGTCCTACTTAATTTTTGGGGCTATTTCGACGGAAGAGGGCGCTGTGATTGCGATTTTTGTTCCATTTTTACTATTGTATCATCTAAAATTTTATTAATTTATGCAAGATAATTGAACCAATTTTTTGTATATGTTTTTGACCATAGCCTGCAGGTCCCAGTTGAATTTGGAGATATTGCGTCTGGAGGAAGCGCTGTGATAGCCATTTAAAGATTACAATTTCAAAAAAAATGTAAAAATAAAATTAGAAATCGTAAAAACTTTTTCCGTTAAATGTTTTGTCTTGATCCAAGGATTCTAGAGCATTTTTTAATTTGCCTCTATCTTAAAAAATGGCTGAGGTATAGCGGTTTAAAATTTTAGGGTGGCTGACATTTTCAAACAAGACAGCAGAATTCATCCATAAACGGGTTTAATTTATGAGTTTTAGTTAACATGATTTGGGCAAATTTTCTTTCATCTCCCCTATTTCATCTCCCCCCTCTTTTTCTCCCCTATACTGAGTCCCAGGGGGCCAGGGTCTTAACTGGAACGTAGAAATGGTGAAAAGCTTAATGGAGATAAAGCCCCAAAAACGAAGGAGATCGGGTAAAAATGGGGCTAATTATTAACAATTTAGGGCACAAAATTTTATCGTTCTTTTGTAGTTGGAAGTACTAAAAAGTTATCAGTAAACAAAAGCTTAGTGGATCGGTCAATTTTTAAGGGAGAGGTCCCAAAAGGGGCCAAATGATAGTTTTGAGTAAGACCTTAAGAGGAAAACATCTTAAAAGATCCTAGTACGTAGCGCTTTACATCTTCAATTAGACGAAATTAAGCATATGTTATAAATTAATCGTTAGAATAAAATTTGAAAGAAATGCTAAAAAAGGGCCCTAGGGCTTCAATAGAAATATGAGGGTGGTGGCCCGTTGAGAGGAGTCCAAGACTCAACTTAAAAGTCACGCATTGAGAGAGAGACACAATTAGAGAGGGTGAAAAATGCTGGGCACACAAAAGGTTCAAGTGAACAACGCATCGGGCCACAGGGTGCCAGGGCCTTAACTGCAATGTGGAAATGGGGGGAAAGCTTAATGGAGAAATGGTCACGAAAACAAGGGAGATTGGATAAAACCGGGGCAAATTATTAACAATTTAGATGCAAAAACCTTAAAAAGGCCCCAGGGACTCCGGGTCTTAAAATATGAAAAATCACATCCTCAGGTCTTCAGGGACTGCCTTGGACTATCCGCAACCAAATTTTCAGACTTCTACGTGCGGTAGATTTCGTTTGTCATTTCGCCCACACACACAGAACTCAGAAAACAAACAACTTTCTTTTATTAGTATACATAAAATGAATGAAAAAACTTTTAAAGCAAAAATATCATATAATGAAATTGCATTCATGAAGCGATCAGTTCAATCACAATCACAAAAATTTTTATGTCTACATATCTAAATACTTTTTTTTACTTCCTAATACTTTCAAATATATGGAGGAAGGGGGGGGGGTCCTCTTTTTTACCCTTTGTACGCATATGTAATTTTTTTTCTAGCATTTGTATTCGTCATTTTTTCGTGCTCTGGGTGATTTTATCCTAAATCTTCCGCCATTTTTTCAGTAATCTAAAGCAATATTTATTCGATCTCTAATTTAAATAAGAAATGAGTTGTTCTAATTCATTAAACCTTCATGTTCTCATCAGGGAAAGTCACAAAAATCACATATGAAAAAAGATTCCTCCAAAATTGCCTGTAAAATGTTAGTTACAATTCTCTAAATCTAAAAAACAAATTATCAGTAAGTAATTTTACTGAATTATCTTTATTTTTATCATAATAGCCTTCAAAGACATTTTCGCTGCGACGAATTGACATCGCGACGAATTGAGCCCGCGACGAATTGACGCTGCGACGAGTTGTGCGCGATGAATTGTTCCGCGATGAATTGTGCGTTTTCGCTGCGACGAATTGACGTCGCGACGAATTGAGCCGCGATGAATTGAGCTCGCGACGAATTGTCGCCGCGATGAATTGACGCTGCGACGAATTGACGCTGCGACGAATTGTGCGCGATGAATTGTTCCGCGATGAATTGTGCGCGACGAATTGACGCAGAACCATCCACTTGTACCCATTTTATTTCCATCATTTTACATTTCTCAAAAAAATCAACATAACTCGCTTGAAAACCTTGTTAAAATATTTTCGTTGTTAAAGAAGTGAATAGAAATCTAGATTAGTATTGTACGAGGCACCCTATATTATTGTTTGAATAAATGGACTTTAACCCTAGGTTTGACCCCCCTAGGACAGTCTGTTGTACCCTAGGACAGTCTGTTGTACTGTTGCTGTGCAACCTCTAAAAAATTGTAAATTTGTGGCTAAAAACACTTATATAGGTAAACGTATATGTAAAACGTACAGACCTGCTTCAAAGGAAATTTGTCGAAAAACTTTATATAATCAAATTAATCTTTATCAAATCGCTAAGAATTCTGTTCGTTGAACTTTTACTTAGAATATTAATAAACGTATACTGATAGAGGATATTTTGTATCCGAAACGCAAGCGCAATCTTGCAGAGGATTTTAAGTAACATCCATTCATCTTTTCCCACGATGATGGCGTTTTTTTTTATAAAAAAACACAAAATAACATCTAACTTAGATCACGTGAACTACGAAATAAGTTTTAGATGGAAAATACCATTATCAAATCAGAAAGAGTTCATCTTATATGTCTCGAAGCAGTTAGAGGCATCATCTGAACGATATACATTTCAGGTGGCCATTCACTTTTGAATGATCTATATTCAACTCTTTTATTTTAACTTTCTTTGATATTTATGAGATCAAAGTGTTGAAACTCGTTTTCACCAATATCTGTCTGAGTGCTACTCTCATTTTGTGATCACTATAACTTCAGGAACTAATTTAATGGATGGTCTGAAATTTCATATTGAATTAAATCTTGATATACATTGATGCTGCTTAGATTTTGGTGTACATTAGCTTACAAGCGACATTTTTATAATTCTTATGATAGCTATAAATCGGTACGTATGAGCAGCAATCTCACTGTGTCAGGTATTTTAACAAAAATCCCATCAGAAAAACTTTTGCTGATTTAATTTTAGTTTTGAGCGTGCAAAAGGGGCTCTGCTATGCTAGGCTTTTCCGATAAATATTGTAGCTGTATCTCAATCTCTACAGGGTAAAAATGCACTAAATATTATACAAGGTGTCCCAAAATTGTATACACAACCGCACTGTACGGTCCGCATCATATTCATTGAGAGCGTGGATGTTATAATGTAACCTTTTGAATGTGGGTGCTTTTAAAATCCCGATGAAGTCTAGATTTTGAAACTTCTCACTAGCCGCTTGTCGAAGAGATTTCCTTGATTGTTTGCGAAATCTACCAAGGATTCCGCGGAGTGCTTTAATGACCTCAGTCTTCCTGAACATTTCTTGTGAATATTATGAACAATTCCAAATGCCTCAAACGTATCGAATGCAAGCGGCATACGGGAATTTATTTGAAACTGTATTATGAGCATATAAAATGTGTAAAAATATTTGGGAGTTACTAATATATTTCCATTTTAATACACGACAGGAGACGCAGGAAAAGTGTGCAGGTTACAGTAACTGGACATCCATTTTCGAAAACTAGAGAATAAACACAATAATGAGATAAAATCGTGCGCAACGTAGATTAACATATTAGTGTTAAACTAGAAAAATAACAATAAATGAGAGATGAATTCAATTAATTTCTATTTTGACAATCGTGGAGGTTATGGTAGATTAAACTCGAACCAGAACAGAGTAATACGCAGTGGAATGCGTCATTGTACCAGCCGATTAAACAGTTCAAAACAGCGTTAGCTTTTTCTGAATTTTATTTAAAATCATAAATGGTCTTTGATGTTGAAACTTCAAAACGTTGAATATTAAAACAATATAAGAAACATATTCATAATCTTGATTAATAGCCACATGCTACATTTGACGGTGATTCCTAAAATATAAAATAGACTGCCTGCAAAATGGCATCACCACCGCCGTGATACATGCCATTTAAATGCAATATACACCATGCCCACTAAATTCCCTTGCCACCCTCTTAACTTCGGAACGCTGCTATATTCATAAAAGTAGTGTCTAGGTACAGTAAAATAGCTATGCGCTACTCAATGAAACCGCCTACGGCGCCACCTGGTGGAATGTTGCGGAGTTAGCATTCCTATCTCGAAAACGGAAAGAGATAGAGAAAAACTGTGATTTACAAAGTTGTAGAGCATCATCGATTTAATACGAAAAGACACATTGTGGGCATTAATGCGAAGAATAGAACGGTTAAAATACGCATTTGTCTTTTCGTGATTTCCTACACTGTGACGTGACAAAACGATCTTAGAAAAAAAAAGCAAGTAGTTATAATAATATACCTTTATTTTAGATTTTCAAACTTCTCACCGTCAGCTGCAATGTATATTTGGATGTTTGTTTGAATTTCAAGTTGCACACGTTGGAGCATAGAGGGTGACACGTTGGCACAAGCGTCCGTAATAGCGTCGTTTAATGTCCTGCAATGTTTGTGGAGGGATCGCACAGGCCAGCTGTTTCATAACTGGTTATTTCTTTCTTTCTAAGATCGTTTTGTCACGTCACAGTGTAGGAAATCACCAAAAAACAAATGCGCGTTTTAACCGTTCTATTCTTCTCATTAATGTCCGCAAGGTGTCTTTTCGTACTAAATCGATGATACTCTACAACTTTGTAAATCACTTTTTTCTCTATCTTTTTCCGTTTTCGAGATAGGAATGCTAACTCCGCAGCATTCCACCAGGTGGCGCTGTAGGCGGTTTTAGTGTGTAGCGCATGGCTACTTTACTATATCTAGACACCAGTTTTATGAATATAGCAGCAGCCGTTCCGAAGTTAAGAGGTTGGCAAGGGACTTTAGTGGGCATACTGTATATAGTCAGTTCACTTATTATCACGCTACACATTTGCCGATAAAATTAAAATAAAGAAATAATTGAAAAATAAAAACTCTCCGCATGCAGCTGTACACAGAAGCTTGCGTAAAATGCGATGTGCTAAATGAGAGAAAGAAAACCGGCAATGTGTGGATGCAACGGATTTTGCTCGCAAGTATTGGCAGGATAATTAAAAAGAAGTGAAGACATTTTAACTTGCGAAAATCTGTTATACTTGCCTGTCATATTTATTAAAAGTTTTCATATACCATTACTTTCTATAGAATAAAATTTTGGATGATCATAGCTTGCTAGTACCATTTTTGAAGTGCCTTTGTTTAAAGTGTATATTATTGGTTTAACCTCATAGATTTTTTAATTTAGTTTAAATTCATCACTTTGCATTTTTCATGAGTTAAGCCCTTATACGATGATAGTAAGTCAGTGCAAATTCACTATACAAATTAAAAAATGGCATGGAATGTATAAATATTGTAAAAGAAGGAAAGTAAATTGAAAAAGTGGAGTAATAGTTTGGACACCGTAGCTAATATATCCGCATTCAATGTTAGAAATATTTTGATTTTAGTCTAAAGATAAAAATCCATGTGAGTTGCATTAAATGAAATTTATAAATGTTAAAAATTTCAATAGCCCCACAATCTCGATAGGGTGTACAATGAGCATACATTCTACACAAATACCATTGATGTTCGAACGATGTAGTACAGAGATGAGCAGTGCAATAACATTTTGAAAGAAATTAATCTCCAACATACCTAGATTGGTATAAAAAGTAGATGTCTTACAAACTTTCTCTGCATTTACTCTGAAACCTGTAATTTTGAGACGGAATCATTCTTATGGGGACTGAACTCAATATAAATCGCATTTCTAAAGCTTTAATTATTTTATATCTAATTTTTAATATGTCCTCCTGATATATATTTTTATAATAAATATATTTTAACATTCCTTCTAAATATATTTAGAACTTGAATTGCAGTTGACATGCTTTATTAGTTTTATAAAAACTCTTTAAAACTTATTTGTACATATTGTTTGTATATTTTTTTTGTTAAAAAAAGAAATAATGGCTAATTTTTATTTGTTGTCTTTATAGTAGGCTAATATCGGTTATATTGGTATCCAGTATTTCTGTATTATATTGTATTATACAAAAATATTTCCAAAGAAATATAAAAATTTTATTTAAATTTAAAATATTTTCACTGAAATGTTACTATTACAGAGATGGAGCCATCACACTCAAAATACTTGAAATTAAATGTCAACTAAGGAAAAAATATCGGTTTTACATTCAAAATAATGGGAATAAAATGATAAAACATTTCTTGCCAATGTTGGTGTAATATTGGTAAACTATAAACACCACAGTATTAGCTACATATTTCATTCGTAATATAGACAATATCGGTCAAAATATAACAAATATAAAGATTATTGGCTCAATGCTAGTGTGCTACTCTGCTTTCGCTTTTTTTTCAGAAATATTACACATGTTTTTATGAAAATATTTAGCATTAGTTTCAGAAATGTTAATTAGTCAATATTAATCATTCTTCTTTTTCTTCTTCAAAATTTAAATATTTTTGCAAAAGATACTTTTTGAAAATTGTTTTAATTTCGATGAGTGCTTTTTTTTTCCAGTTCTATTTCAAAAAATGAAATCGATTTTGTTCTACGACGTTAGGTCACAAATGTCTGAATATTTTAAAGCAAAAAACAGAGATCATGAAAAAATGTTCGTGACTAACTTCACACTAATTTTATTAATATATAAATCCACACAAGTTAAATTTATTTTATAATTCAAGTAAATATTAAATGAAAAATAATTATATGTAAAAGGGTACACGTCCTTATAGCAATTTTGCTTTCTTCAAAATATTTTTCCAACTCTTTCTCGAGTTTTTATTGCAAGAAGACATCCAACAGTAGTCGGCTATCATGCTGATATTCCATCTTCCTTGATAGCTCCTTTCAGTTTTCTGTATATCCTGGTGAAATCGCTTATTCTTCGCTATCTACAGCCAAATAATCCAGGTGCGAATGGATAAAATGAAGTTTAAATCTCATAATACATTCTAAAATATTGAACAATAGGTTTGCAGTGTAGACCCCCCTTGTCTCGAAGAAAGCTAGAAGAAACTAGTTTAAAAATTACCATCGATTCTCAAAATTATAATCCATTTTCTTACGTCTGTTTTACAAACACATCGTCCGCCAGTTTTACTTTGGTTAAACCCGGAACTTGTCATAAAGATATTTGAAGCATTCACCTTCGATTAGTAACAGCTTTGAAAACCGTTTTATATGAAGTTATGAAATTAACATATTTTTGAATACCAGACATTCCCTTCGAATAATTTGGTATCGCCGATCTAATGTTCTTCTGACTCCGAATTCCTTCATAATATAACATTGTCTTTTTTTCTGTTATCCTATTCGCAAAGAAAATAGAGAAATTTTGTCTACTTATCCTATTGACAAAACGATATGGAAATCACCTTTAGATCATCACAAAACTATCCATTCTGGTCTAAATACAAAATTTTACGGGGTGGGGAATCAATTATTTCCGTTATGCAACAGCACTGCTTTCAGATTTATTTTTGATGAATCAATAAGATGTCTCCATCCTGAGAAAACTATATGAGGTAGTTATCATCTAATTTCATGTCAAAAGTAGGCGGAATACATTTTTCACATATTCAGATATTTTTCTGTGTTGTTTTTCCCTTTATAGTTACCACAAATACAGCAGAAATAATCAGGTGAATTAACACCGATTAAGGAGAACAACACACACGCGCCAACAGGAGAGTTATCTGGTGAATTTACAATTTTAGTTCATAAATATATTTACCAAAGTCTTATAAATAATAGTTTCTTGCTCCTTAAATGCACCAAACTCTTAAAAATTATATTGTGATTTCTGAAGAAATAGTACAGGATGGAATTTGTTCATGATTTTTCCAAAAATTAGCATCCAAAAATCTCTAAAAAACACTATTTATATTCTATACACTTGTTTTCATCGCAGACCTGTTTTTAAGGTTCCGTACTTGAAAAGTAAAAACGGAACCATTTTAAGATCACTCGTGTGTATGTCTGCCTGTCAGTTTTTTTTTCTCGTAAATTATGGAAAGTAGAAAGTTCAAACTTGGGAAAGTACATATTTTCAAAATATTAGCCATTCACAAATATGTTTAGGAAAAATGTAAATTAAGTTACTTGAAAAAAACTCAAAAATATATTTCTTTTAATTTTAGGTATTATATTTTCAGAGATATCGTCGAAAAGGTATGGCAAAAATATCCTCCCCCCCCCCTATATTTCTGAATCTACCGAAACTAAAATTATGAATAAATTAGGGGTAGTAGGAGTGTATTTAAACTTTGTAGGAAAAATTTAGCAATTTTCCTAGAACACATATTTTTGACAAAAACGCATTTTTCCGTTACACACAAACTTTACTTTTTGGGCGCTAAGCGGGGGAGTTGAGTGGCGCTCAAGGTACTTATCGACAAAGAATCATCCAAGGATTGTTGATAATGAATTTTGGAAAACATGTATCGGTAATTAGCCAGGATATTAATTAAGTTACTTGAAAAAATCTCTATGTATATCGTGTAAGGTAACACCGAACAAAAGAATATATTTGGTTTAATTTTAGGTATTACATTCTTCGAAAGTGTACTGCAAAAATATGGCCTGCCCTCCTATTTGAAAATCTACTGAAAATAAAATTATCAAAAAATTAGGAGTAGTAGCAGTTTGTTAATTAATAAATAGTAATTAAGAAATGTAATGTACGAAACCCTTTGAGCGCGAGTTCCACTCGCACTTGACCAATTTATTTAAATTGTTTATTTTGCAAAGGTGAATTTTTCGTTCTATCTCTTAAGGGTTATGATATTTCCCATACATAACTTAGTGCAATCTGAAATTTATATTTTTGTTCAACTGCGTATAATTTACTTAAATTTAAGTTGTTCTTGATTCATGTTCAAAACTGAGCGAGTTACGATACTATGAAGTTTATGAAATTTTGAAGCTTTTCGGCACTAAATTTGGACAGAGGATTTTTTAGCGCCGGAAAGCTTCAAAATTTCATAAAATTCAATGTATCATAACTGGGTGAATTTCGGTCGTGGAAGAATGAAAGTTTTACTATTTTATTTACCAGAGTATGGGGGAATTTTTTCTGAATATAATTCAGGGGCCATATCAAAAGTTTTAATTTAAAAAGTTAAATCTTAGGTAGTTTTCACTTTTTGAAAATGAATAGAAGGACTATTTCATTCACATAATCATAATTCAAACCTTATTTTGAGCACGTATCTCAAACAGTTAAAAAATGAAAGAGCGTTTCAACATTCTTGGGACATTGTTCATTTCCTTTAGAAGGTTCCACCTAACTCCGAAAATGCGTTTATGTTGAATCCAATTTTGTAAGGCAGTCAACAACACACTCAAAGTTTGTTTCAATACGTTCAGAATCTATTTCGAGTATCCACGCATATAATCATAATATCATAATGCAAATGCCTATCTTCACGTTTTCATTAAATCTTATTTTCCATACACCGGATGTGACATCAAAACTTTTCTCTTTCTTAAAAAATGATTCGACGCAAAGATAGGGTTCTTCGGTCAATTTTAATGTACTACGAGTGAGGATTCTCGTTTTCTAAAGTATATGCGGTCTTGACAAAGCATATATGTATATATAAAATTAAAATCTTGGAATAAAAGTAAATTTTTCTCTGATCCGATGCACCTCGTGTACTCGAGATAATTTTGATTCACAAGTTCTACGTGCCCGAGTTTACACAGTATAATTATTTTCACACGTTCTGCGTGCCCGAGATGAAACGTATCATCACTTCTACCATTTCAAAATTTAGACATTTCTTTTGTGACTTAAATTACTCTTTATACACGTGAAAATCCTATTTCATTAATTAGAAATTGGTATCAAAAGTGAATGGAACTCTAGAAGTAGAGAATAAACTGTAACGGAAATTTTAAGTGTGTTTTCTTTTTCAGAATACCATTTACAAAATCGAGGAACACTCTAGCTTCGGCAGTCTTCAATCAATAAATTAGAACTTTTTTCTAATTTAATGCCCACAAATTTTTCTCCTGAAATACGTAAGATTGTTTTCGACATATTGATATCTCGATATTTTTTCGACATATTGATATTTCCTGTGTAGCTTTCAATAACGAAATTTGTCCTTGAAAATTTGCATTTTAACCTTAATCGATGTCATGTCATTAAAAAGAGTTTAAAAAAGACTACGTATTTCACTAGCTTTTGGGCTAAAGTGCTTTTTGTCACACTATTCTAGGTTAAGTCTACGATGAGTTATCGTAACCACCGTTTTACACCCTTTTTAAGAATCACTTCCGCCCATCAACTGTCAAGCCGCCATGTTTTAATATTAACTAAAAAATATAGTTTCCTAATGTATTATATGTATAATAATTTGGTGTAAATGGATTTTTATAAACACTTCATATTTCTAAATAAAAGTCTGAAAATTCAGGGCGTCAAATTGATGTTTTTAGCACTTTCCAACCTAGTTGAAAAGTGCTTATGACTTCGGTTTGTCTGGCCGTATGGCCGTCTGCCGTCTGGCCGTCTGCCGTCTGGCCGTATGGCCGTCTGCCGTCTGCCGTCTGCCGTCTGTCCGTGCTCTAACTCCCGTAAATATGCTCGGATTGCTCTGCAATTTTTATATGTTATTGTCGTTATCTATAGCATGTTCCCTATTTCAACGGAAGTGTGTAGCACTTATAGTTTTTTACAGGGGTACTCAAAAGAATTCCGTTACATTGCGGTCTATGGGGAAAAATCATTTACGGTTTATTTAAATAATGTTTCCCTATTTTAAACGCATTGACATTTATATATATCACTAAGGTGTATTAGAAAAAGCTTAATATGGAATAGGGTGTGCATATCACTTATAGTTACTTTACAGGGACAGTCAAAAGAATTCCGTTACATTACGTCTATGGAGAAAAATCGTCTGCGGTTTATTTAAATAGTGTTTCACTATTTTAAACGCATTGAAATTTATATATATTACTAATGTGCATTACAAGAGGCTTACTACAGAATAGTGTGTGTATAGCAGTCATCGTTCATTTACAGGGACACACAAAAGAATTCTCTACTGTCTCTTAACAATAATTCCTGGAAGTGCGTTTTAAGTTACTGAACGCGATTTTAATTTTAACTCGCTTTTTGTCTATTACGTGGTGTGCATAAATTCTGTAGATCCTATACAGGGCAGCACAAAAGTTCGCGAACACATTTCCGTTTATTGACAGAAACTCCAGAAGGAGAATTTTAAACTGTGCTACGCGTTTCCTAACTAAACTAAAATTTAGCATCCTATATAGTATATATACAAATCTATAGATCATATACAGGGCTGAATAAGAGTATTCGGATATTTTTCCGAATATTGCATCTGTTGGAAATTCCTGAAATTAGGTTTTTAAATATGTTATGCGTTTTCCAAATTGTTTACTTAAATGGTATCTTTTAGCTTATTAAACGGTATGTTTTGAGAAATTATTTTGGAAACGATGGAAAGTGCTACATAATCTATGCTTGACGCATGATTTTTCGTTCTTGTTTAATCCAAAATCGGTGTTTAAACATTGTGTTTTTTACTCAAAAACTTCGTAAAGGCCTGATTATATAAAGTGATGTTTTAAAAATACTATGAATATTATTTCTTGGAATCCAAATTTATCGAGGATGAGGGTAAAATGCCCAAATCTGAACCAGTTTTTGTTGATATAATTTTTTGATTATTTTCAAATGTTCTTTTTTGACCAAAAAATTACCAGTTGTAGATCCATTTCCTCTCTATATGATTCTGGGGTCAAATTTGTTCAAAATGTAATACAGCTTGAGAAAAAAAAATGTGTTGTGTGTCATTTGCAGGTTTCAGCGAAAGGAGTTCTTAATATGGTATACCGAATATGGTATACCATGGTTCTTAATATGGTAAGCCGAATATTGCACTGGGTGCCATATTAGGGACCTAGTGTCCCTAATATGGCACCCAGTGCAATATTCGGTACTACACCAAAAATGTCAAAGAAAATCAAGATTTCAGGGTATTAATATAAAACGGCACACCTTTCACGTAAAATAAATTTATTAGACTAGAATATTTAATCACAAAAAATGTATTTTTCTCAAATTTATACTAATAAAATAAAGTTTCGCTCTGTGTGTGTGTGTCTGTTGGCGATGGCTAGCAAATTCTATCCCACATGGAAGCCTGAAATTTTAGATTTAGGTAGTCCAAACCCTCTCCTGGTGCACCTGAGCCTCAGAATTTTAAAATTTTGAAAATTAGAGTAGTTATTAATTAAAAACTGATCAAAGATCACAAATAAAAAAGTCATTCTTCCGAAGCTAACTCGCACATGCTCAGAAACCAATATCCGTATCTTCGGGAATAGAAGAAAGAAAGCACAAGTCATCACGTTCTAAAAGTCATCACGTTTTCTAAATTCGCCATGGGCGAACGACTAGAAATATGAGGAAAAATGTTTACATATTCTGAAAGACCATACTTTTACGACTCGAACAATCCGGTTGGTTTGAAAAAATTTTACACCCTTTTTACACTCTTTACAGCCCTGTCAAAAAAAAATAATAATAAAGCATCGAATTCATGTTTTTTATTTTCTCCCGTTTTCTGAGACTTGCATCCACCGGAATACAAAAGATACGGAACAACGAAGGTCATCAAATTAAAGAACTTATTTTGTCCTTTTCAAAGCCACCATTGGTTTTAAAAATACGGAAATTAACCCTTCAAAAAATATATTTTCTGTATGGCGTTTTGCAATTTTTTTGGTTTTGGTAATTTTTAAAAGTTTGCATCGGCGATTCAGAGAAAGGTACGAAAAATTAAAAATACCAGACAATATCTACATTTATTCCTTTTTGGATATCTGTATTTGTTTTTGAAAATTACGAATATTAACCCTTAAAAAAATTCGTGCGCAGGACTCTCTTTTGCGAACTCCGATTTTCTGCGATATATAAAATCTGGCATCGGCTCTCTAAAATAACCAAACAAAAAACAAACACACCTAAAGACATCTACGTTCTATCGGGTTTAGGCAGAAAACTTTAGTTTAAAAAAATCACGTTAACCCTTTCGAAAACGTTTTTTACCGTAAGTCAATTTCGCTTTTTTAACTATTTCTCCTATCTTCAAAAATCCGAATTGGCGTTTATAAACAAGATACGAAAAACTAAAAATACCGCGCCTAATCTACATCCCTTTGTTTTTTAATATCTGGTATTCGTTTTGAAAATTTTTAATTTTAACTCTCCGAAAAAAAATCCTTTCCGAAACTCACTCACGCGATTTTCGTTTTTTGGTCCAGGTTTAAAAATCAGCATTGACTCGGGAAATGCGAGTACTTACAAACAGTAGACTCCAGATCATAGACACGTTCATTTTCTTCAAATCGCACCATTGGGCTTTTAAAAATAACTACATTATCTACATTAACCTTTTCAAAACCGATCGTTTACGTAACCCACTTTTGCGATTTCTGCTATTTTGTCAATGATTACCCGTTTCAATTCAACTAGGAAATTTGGTTGGGTCGAGTGTTCTGAAAAGGCCTCTTCCAGAACAGACTGCGACCCTTGGCGGTGGAAGGTGGTACTATAGGAGTATATCTGGGTCTATGGGCCCGATTACTACGGGGTTTGGCTCATTCGACTTGATAATCTATAGCCTTAAATATTTTAGTTGCACTTTCGACTATCAGGATGCGCTTTCCGATCTTGGGTTTTATGAGCCTGATTACGACGGGGTTTGCCTCATTCGACTTGATTTCGATAGCCTTACAGATATCAGTCATATTCGCATAGAACAGATTATTAATATCTCGGGCCCGGGCAACGCCGGCGGGTTACCTAGTATAAAATAAAGCTGGTGCAAAGAATCGCATAAAAAATTTCTTAACTTAAGATAACTAGCCTAAGATAGGTAATCAAAAATATTCAAATGAGTAGTTATGAAGAAATAAAAGTAAACAGAAGAAAACAAATAATTGGTAAAAAAAAAAACGAAAATATATCAGATAAAAGAAAGTTGAAAACATGGGGTGCACAGAAATGAGTCAGTTTATACTGGGTGCATTTCTCCACAAAGGGGACGAGTCTGTTTCATAATCATCAACAGATGATTAACTCTGCTCCGTTTCCATATATATGGGAGCGAGAGAACCTTTCACGATTTTCTAATGCTACAATTTTCTGGAATCCCCTTGAAAAACATGGAACAGCATTTAATGCATCTCCATACCTATAAGAAGCGTTACCATGGGGGTTCTGTCGCCAATTTGGCGATATCTCTAATATTTCACCAAATTCCCACAGATTTCCATTGTAATCCAATAGGCTTTTCTTGTTTGCAGAAAATCAACAAATTGAGATATTTTAATGCAACGAAAGCTAATATTAGCTTATAAATAGAACTTAATTGAACTATTTACATTATTTTTGAGCACAAACACTAACTATTTATAAAATCCGTAACAATATGTAAAGATAAAGTAAATAGGTAAGACACGAAATAAAGGAGGTCAAAATATGGCACTATACCCATATTTAGGGATCCTTGGTAGTGCCATATTGAGAATTCCATATGTTACTGACAAAAAGAAAATGACTAGTTACTGACAAAAAGAAAATGAATTTCAACCCAAACCAATAATTAGCAAACATTGATATAAGTAAACTGAAATTACAGATCTGTTCAAACATTTCAAAATCACTTACATTTTTCGAAAAAGTTACACTTGAAAATGTAACCTTAAAAATATTCAACACTTGGAAACTCAACTGGTGGAGTATCAATACTAAAATCGATAGAATGAATTCGAACGCACTACACCCTGTTGAGTAAACTTGAAAAACTATTGTTTGAGACCTTTTTCACTAGAGTGCGACTTTTCCTCTACAAGAGATAAGGTAGTGCCATATTAGTCGATTATACCATATTTGGGCACTTTACCCTAACCTCATGAAAACAGACTGCTCCTGCTTTTTGCTAATTAGTTAACTTGTGATAAACGACTGTTGAAAAATCACATAGAACAGCTGACATTAATGTAATTTTTCTACTTTTTTAAAATGTTTTGGCAATAACTGAACTAGGATTGAATCTTTCGGCAAAGAATGAAAACAAAAAAACGCAATCGTTACATTAAATTAGAGAAAACTAGATTTTTTATTGTTGTTTGCGAAATTGTGTAACTATAGTATTTTCTATTTTTATTTTTTGCCGATACTATCAGTTTATACTATAGCTACTGCCAGAGCTATTATAAAAATGTATTGAAATTGCTCCAGTAGTTCTCGAGAAATAAGTGCATCAACATCGGCTGCTTTACATGTGATTTTGTAACTGTTGTGGCCGTTTTTATACTATAAAACATATTTTACATGTGTGTGTGCGCGCGTCTGTGTGCGATGGCTAGAAAAATCTACCGTTCGTAGAAGTCTTAAAATTTGGATGAGGAAGGCAGATCCGAATGTATCTGAGGCTGAGATTTTTCATTTTCTGTTAATTAACCGAGATATTACTTAAAAACCAAAATTAGCATTACAAAAGAGCATGAAAAATCGCATCGTTGTCGATCGATTCCGCACATGTAGAACTGAGAGTAGGTAAATGCAATTTTTCTTGCGTCTTTTGCAGCGCGCATTGGTTAAACTATTCAAAATACGATAAAACAAAAATACCATTGCATATTTACATACTTTTATCTTTCTAATGGTCTAATCCATTTAAAAATATAAGAATGTTAATCCTCTCAAAAACTATTTTCAAGATGTCTTTTTCGTGCGTGTGTCCACTCGTTTTTCGAAGCCAACATCGGGTTAACTATTCTAAATACGAGACAACGAAAAATACCAAACTTCATCTACGTACTTTTATCTTTATAACGGTGTAATCCGTTTAAAAAGTATGAATATTAACCCTTTCAATTTTTTTCGAAGAGCCATTTCAGCGAATTTTCTGCGATATTAAAATCTTGCATCCATTCTGTACATCGATATATAAAAAATATATATACCAATTTAACCGTCGAACATGTAACTTTAAAACGACATCTTTGGTTTAAAAAAAATAGTATTAATCTTTGCAAAAAAAATTCTGCAGCTAACTTTTCTCTCTGTCCTGCTTTGGAGATAGCTCCTCGTTCTTCTTTATAACATTTTCAGTTCTAATTTTAACCAGAGAGAGGTATCTTTCTGAGTTTAAAATGGGGCGGCAGGCGTTTTATATTATATAGGTTTTCTTAGGAACATTTGGTCAGAGTTGAAAGTTTAATACATTTAAATATCAGAAAATAAATTGGTAATCGCTATAACGATGGATCCTTAGCTCGTTTCGATAGATTTTTATTTAAAAATAAAAAAGCATTCAAATTCGAGAGTATCTGCTTAAGGCAGCGGGAATCTTTTTTTTTTTTTTTACTACAAGACTCTTTTTTTTACGGGGCCTCCAACATTAGGTTCGTTTGGAAAGATTTTCATTAAATTATATAAATTTATTGAACACTGATTTTAGGTATATTTAAGGTTATCATCACGGGCTCTGTCATTAAAAAATATACCAGACAGTTCGGAGCGTGCGTAGCACACCATGTGTACGCTAACGAATGCGGTGGGGTTTCTAAATCTAGGTACGTTTGGATAGATTTTCATTAAAAATATAAATTCATACAGACTCGCAGGTGTACGCCGGCAAAAGCGTTGAGTCCACCAAAATAAGCTTTTATGGAAAGCTTTTCTCTAACACCGAATTTACGCAAAGTTAAGGTTATTATTATGTGTCCGGGAAATGCCGGGGGGGGGGGGGGCAGATAGTTTAAAAAAACTTTTCATGTGGAGTAAAACTCATGTTTTTTTTTTTAAACGAACTTAAATATTTGCTTTCATGTACATTCTTTTCCTTGCGACACATGCTTCAATAACTCCGTATAAAAAGTTTACTCCGAAATCAATTTCTAATCTTGGGTTTAGTATCATTTATTTCAATTTTCGCCTTTTAATAGAATTAAAAAAAATGAAATATGTTTAAAAAGCAAGATCTATTTATTGTAACGCTCAACAATAGATTTCCAATAAGAGAAAATCATTGTTTGGGTGTGTGAGAGCGGAGGATAGCTGTTTATTCATTCGCTGAAGAGCAAAAAATATATTCATTTTCTTTTTTTTTACTAACTATTCGATTATGCTTTCGTTAGGGGATTCTTTTGATACTGACTACTTCTATTTTCTTGAATAAATAGTACATTTTTATTGTTTTAAAATACATAAATTTAGTAGGTGTTTTTTAATGGTGAATGATTATTCTATCAAACAGATTGTATTCTGGAAGCAAAAAGATGAGGGTTTGTATCCAAATATAGTAGTACGTGCAATATTGTGTACGCTATCTTGGCACTAATATCTTGGCACAGATATTTGATACAACCCCTCATATTTTTGCTTCTTTTTGGGAACAACGGATTTCGAGCTTATTCTATCGACGATAATTTTCAGAATTTTCAAGCTATGATTTTGAGACATTCACAAAAGTTGCTCAATATACTTAGCTAATACATTATGCATATTATATTTTGATTGCATTCGTGCATGCGCAGTGAAACATTTTTTAGTAAACCTGCTCATTTTTCATCCAATTTTTATTATTTTTTAGTTCCGATTGCAGAGTATTATGTACAATGTTGTTTGACATATTTTCTCAAAACAACTTTTTTTTTATATTAAGAACTCTGCAAATTATAAGCAAAAAACTTGGTGAAATTTGGGTCGGTTTTTATAAAAACATCAATTTCTGTTCAAGTATACATGCTATCTTCATAAAAATGAACACAGTATATTACAATAAACCACTTATTAATAATCTCGAGTTTGAACACTTTTGCTACATGAGGTTTTACAGGGTAATTCAAAAGATATTCGTTCTTTTTCAATTTGTTGACAGTCCCCTATGGGGTTTCGAAAAACAATATTCACGGAAATATATAAGCTATACTATACTGTTTACACACCTGCAGTTTCAGGTTAATTCCTCAAGCATTTTTCTAGATATTTAACAAAACATCTAAAATCGCAAGTGACCAATCACCTTTGGCAATATTGTGTATATAGAGAGTATGTCTTTCCGTTGACTGTCCCTAAATGCTTTTCATAAACTAAATTTACTTACATTTAACCTCACATTTTACAAATAACATTGGGCTGTTCGCATTTTCCAATATTGCATCAATATTTGTAAGAAAGATCTCGCCCTTTCATGGTAGTATTTCCGATCTAAAGCTAATATTTTTTTTAATATCTGTGTGTCATTGCATATAATTCCAACGTGAAGCAATACTTTCGTGATAGTCGAATTTCATTGGAAATCAAATAACTTTGCAATAGTGGGATTTTATTGTAAATATTTCCAAAGTAAAGCCAGTAGTCCTTTGTAGAGAAATTTCGTTGCAAATATATCGAATATATAGTCATTAATTAATAAAAATTGTTATTTCCGACACTCACACAGTATTGGGCCTCATATAGATAATATAACCAATATTGATTTGCTACTAATGTATTGTGAATGCAACCTGTCCTTTTTTTAGACAATTCGAAGTGACATTGTTTTTTAACAATTATCAGCTAAAGGTTCATCAAAGTTTTTTTTATTGAAATTTTAATATTCTATAAGACATATAAAATAAACTTTTAAAAAATCAACTACATTAGAAATTTGTAAAGAAAACTTTCTTTATTAAACTTGTTTTGCGCCGCATTCCATGTAAAGCCTTTAATAAGTCAATATTGAATTTTGTCTCTTGCAGATATATTTTGTGCATTTAAGAGCGGGAGAAATTCCGTTTCTTGAATAAAATCGAATTAAAATTCAAAGGAAATGTGCAATCGAGAAAACAATCCTTTTTGTCCAAAACAATTCCAAATTTAATTCTCTATACTAGAAATTTGTTAAAGCAAATTTTAGTTGTATTGTTAGTTAAGAGTGAAGCAATTCAGTAAATTAGTAATGCTGTTTTGAAATAGTTTTAAATAATTAACTATGCCGAGAGATTTCTAAAAATTGCGCAACGCATAAATCTTCAGCAAAATGGTTTAGAAACATAGGTCGTATTTAAGAAGGATAAATTTCACTTTCATGAGTTTCCTTTAATTAAATATCAAAATTTAAAGTTGAAAATAATATGTCTGGATTGTTTAGTTTTTCGAAATTGTTTAAATGTTATTTACTTGGAATAAATATTACCGACTCCGTTTCAGTTTTAGAAATAATTATTTTATAATTTATATTATTGATAATATTTGTAGTAAATAGAAAATACAATCGCTTGGCGTTTTTTTGTGGGGGGGAAGGGGGGGCGTGATTTTTATCGAACCTAGGATTCAAATTTTATTTATTTTGATCGTACATTCATTTTACATGTTTTTATTTGAAATAAGATTTGTTGTTCCCAGATTATTAAGCGTTAACATAATTATGTCGGACGTTTTTTAGATTGCGCATTAAATTCCTGTATGTTAGGTAGAAAATGTAATTTATTTTAAGTACATAATTGTAATATATTAAGTGTATGTCCTCTATAATGAAACGATCTAAATGAGTTGCTGCATTAAAAATGCCGCGAAAGGACTGTTTATTATCAGGTACTTGAGAAACTTTCATGACCAGAATTCAGGTCACGAAACCCTATTCGTCCCGCTACGTCGTCTGTCCGTCACAGAGCTGGTTCTCAGAAACTATACTGCTTACAGACTTGAAATGTTGTGTACTTACAGCTGATTACCTACTATGGAGCTGAAAATCATAAAATTTAAAAAAAATCGTATTGTTTTAATATAGAGAGATAAGAAAACCAAAAATCTAACAGCCTTTTCCTATTAAATTGAAACATTTTTCGTTATAGCAGTTGCCAACAATTAAAAATCCACAATAAAATTCTTTCTACAATAATTAATTTTCTATTGAAATATTTCCACGTGAAAAATGAAAATGAAATAAAAAGTTTCACCAGTTGAAAAAAGATTAATAGGACGTCCTATTGGTAATAAAACGGAAATTTTCAAACATTTCTCAATAATACGAGGAGTATGAGTATGTGTAAGTACAGAAAGCAGGTTTATATCATGTCATTAGAGAATTAAAAAGAAAATGAATCTGACGTCCTATTGGAAGTTTAACGGACTTTTTTAAGTGTTTGAGAATAATACAAAGAGAGTATCAATATGAGTAATAGAGAAAGCAAGTAGATAGGACGTCAGCAAGTGATTATAACGTCATATGAGTTTGAGGAACGTATTGAATCATGATAAAAACCCGATTATGGAAATATTGGCATATTTTAACATTTTGAAGGCCTCTATACAACATGTTTAATTTTGAAATTGATTTTTTTTAATATCGCTTTTAGTTCACATGACATATATTATTATGACAGAGTATAATAGCGGGCTTTGCCCGCTATCGGATCGGATCAGATTTTCAAAAAAACAAGAAAAATAGACCGGTAAATTTTTACTTTATAAAAAAAAAATGTTTTTTTTTAAATGAAATTTTTTGGCTTTATTAATGAAAAAATAAAGTGTTTTGAAAGGATTATTAAACGAAACCCTTTGTGTGATCTTACCCACTTATTTTTACCGTATTTTCTCGCGTATTTTTTGCACTTTTTAGTCATTTTCTAGATAACCGAATTAATGGGTGTGGAAGATTCGCGTGTGTTTTCTTTTAAGATTTTCTAAATTAATATTTTTGAAGGAAAACTTTAAATATATAAAGAATTTGTTATTTTTAAGATATATAACCTTTTTAATTATTTAAAATAAAGAATTGCAGTTTCAATAATTTATACAGAAATAATTAAAATAAAATAAAATAAATTACAGGTTCAAAATGATCACAGTATGCATTCACTCTTTTATTTCCTTTGCTAAGCGCAAATTTTTGTTTGCTTTCCTATTTGCGGTCCTATTACTATTTGTTTATCAAAGAAAATAACTCTTGTAAATTTAAAATCTGCCATAAAACTGTTATTTGTCTTGCGCATTATAAATTTAGCACCCAATACAATTTATTCTTAGTAGCATTATTGCACGCATTAAACAACATGCAGCTATGGAGAAGTTGGAAAGAGAGTACTGAATTTGTACCTTCGAACGTTGAAAACTTATTTTGAATCCATGTGATATGTTTTGCATACCATATTCCAGGGTTATTATACAATATTTTGGATACTTTTTTAATCAAAACTAAGCATAATAATTCATAGAAAGAGTTGCAAATTGCTTTTGAAAATGATCTTGTTATAGACTAAATCAATGTGAAAACTGTTCAATTATTATAAACAGGCATCGCAGATTATTTTTAATATTCAAAAAGTGATGCAAAATACACCATAGTAGCAAATTACTTTGCAGCACCTCATGTACTATTTATTTTAATCCAAGACAATATCTTGGAGCAATGAAACCTCGTTTAAAATTTATTTTTGTTAGCACAGAAAAAGAAACAGGCAGGAAGTTAATTTTTTACATACTAAAGGAAAAAATTATTTTCAATAAAGTTGTATTAATTTTGAATAAAAGATATTTATTTAACATAAGGTAAATCCAGGAGAGATGGCGCGGTCGGATAGATTGTGCACATAGAGGTTCGGGGGGGAGGAGTAGATTGAGCGGGCAGCGACTCCAGGTAGTTGTACAACAGCAGTAGTGGAGTATCTACTTGAAAGTGCAAGTTGATTGTTTCGAGCATCTAGGATAGGCATTGCTATTTTGTTTTGTTTTCTCAAAGAAAGTGATTGAATTTTCATAACTATTCGTGAAAATTTCTATATAATGTCAGTATTACAAAATATTTTAAACTTAAACGATATCTCATAAGCTACTAATCTAGACTAACAATGTGAATATCAAAGGCTCGTTTTAGTAGCGGCCATGTTTAAATAAAAGGCCGCGCAATCTCTCCTACCGAAATTGTAGAATTTGCGCATCTGCTACTTAGAAGAGATGGCGCATTGATCCCATTAGTTTCCATGCTAGAGAGATTACGCAGCTTATTGCTAAATTTGCTTAAAAAAATGAAAAATAAAAATGAACTAATTTTAAGTTAAACGTTTATCAAGTAACTTAATGTTATTTTGTAATCTTATCTGGACTTGCTTTTTCTGATTCTTAATTTTTTTCCCTTTAATTAAAACATTTTAATCGTTTTTAAAATTATTTCCTTTTTCTGATTCTTATATTATTAGGTTGGAATATTCACTCCTAATACAATAATATTTGTTCACAAAAACCTTACAACAATGTCATGTAAGTGTAATTTTATTGTTAACAATTTAATTGTGGTTATTATTAGTAACAATCTCTCCTACCCATATGCGCTATCTCACCAACCCTGTAAGGACAGATTGCGCAAAATAACTTTCTTGGTTTTATTACAAGTGTTCTATTAAATTGCAACATAAGAACAAAATAGCAATGGAAATGCATAAAAAACAAATGAAGTAAAAATTATTCCTGGATAGTTTAACAAAAATTAATATTTAGATTTTTACTGTTATTCTTTTGAATTGTGCGTAGACTTTCCTAGCTTTACCTTAAATGAACTTTAGAACTATTTTGTTAGCAAACAAAGAACATAACTTGCATTATAAGGCTCTTCAAAGTGGATGGTGTACATTTAAAGCTGTTTTCAAGAAAAGTACTTTAAAATTCACAATTTTTCTTTCGCTGGTAAATTTTTAATTTAACCATAACAGAACAGAAATGTCTATTAGTCCATTTCAAATTTACTCTTAGAGACGTGAAATACTAATAAGTACGGTAGTAGAATACTACTAGTTGCAACTTCTCGTGTATATGAAGCAACCCCCAAGACAAAAAGTCTTACAAGAGGGTAGAGGAACTTTCTTCAATGTGACCAAAAGGCATTAGAATTGTTTTAACTTTGTGCCAACCAAGGCAATTATAAAAAAATAATAAAAGTGTATGACACAGCTTATTTTTAAGTTGTTTTTTTAATGAAGATTTACTTTGATTGATCTTCTGTGTAATTTTTCTTGATTTTTTTTTGTATTCTTTAAAAAAAAAACTTTACATGATAGAGAAAAAGCCTCAGAACAGTTCTCACAATATTGAAACACATTAGAAACGCCTATAATGATTTTGAAGAAACCAAAGTATTATTTTGAAGGCTTGTATTAATGATATGAAATTCAATATCATGATTATAGCAAGAAAACAGATATACATATTCAGCAGCAGCAGCCAATTCTAAGACAGTGAAACTGTCTTCTTTTTTTAACTTTTTCCCGTTAAATCCTATTTGTAAAATAATCATCTATATTCACAGGGAACTTTTATTTGTTCAAACATCTGATCATCGCACTCCATGTTGCTCAAGTTTCGATACCATCTGTGTAATGTTCATATTTATAGTTTATAAATGCAAGTGCAACTGGCTGTTTCTTGATTGGTTTCAGCTTTTCTGTACGATATCAGCATTCCATCTAAACACTTTTAACTCTTATATTCTTTCTCTTCTGAATGATTCCAGATTTTTATCTCAACTTCCATCAATAATACGTTTGTTTAACGGCTCCTCAAGGTATTTTTTCTTCTTAGCTAATCTAATCATAAAGGTTTACTACTACCTAACCATGCCACATAATTATTTTCTTTTGTAGTTTGAACCAATATACATTAAGGTGCATTTTAATCAATTCGTCATGAGACTGGCATTTTTTCTTTTGCAATCCTTGACTTAACATACAATTGTTGTAGACTTCAAACATATATTTCTCTTCGGAAGGGATTTTTGCAGCTCCGATGGCGAGAGGGACATTTATGAATTTTTATGTGGAATTTGCACCTTTAAACCATTAAAAAACACAAAATCTCAAATCATCCGGATTTCATTCAAATACTTTTGCTTTGCGAATCCAAATACTGTTGAAGTACTGTAAAAATGCTCTTAATACCTAAATATTCCAATTTTTAAATTGTGAAATCGAATTAAAAAAGAATCTTTCTTGTATTTCTTCGCGCATTAATCACACAAGTATGTTTTTCCACATATTTTTCAA
Source organism: Maratus michaelseni (assembly GCA_963931845.1). Lineage (NCBI taxonomy): Eukaryota > Metazoa > Arthropoda > Arachnida > Araneae > Salticidae > Maratus > Maratus michaelseni. The sequence continues at coordinate 8,746,772 of OZ007586.1, forward strand.
GTAATATATATTCACTAATTCCCTCTTTTATTCACTCTCTGAACTCTCGAATAGGTAAAGTATATTCTCTTTTCATTTTCAAATATGTCTAAATTATAAAAAAAACTTGGATATTAAAAGTATATAAGGTAATTTATTTATACGTAGGGGAGACCGGGGCAAGATGAAGAGCGGGGCAAGATGACGAATGTCTTAATTTTTCCGTTTTCCACTACTTGGTAGCATCAACCGGACACTACTGTCTCTCCTATCGGCCGTTCGTTAAACAATAGTATAGAGACGCTGAAATCGCCATTTTTGTGTTAGTTGTGAAGCTTTGATTGTTTACCGCTGCCACATTATAACTTTTATGCATGTTTAAATAAGCTCTGCTAGAGATACAGGTAAGATATGTCGTTTCTCTTTAATATTTATGAGTAACTTAGTTTAAATACTACCTATTACCAAGAATAAATGTCAATTAATCGCCTTCCTTCATGGCAATGAAAACGAATATTTTTAAACATTCAGTCCGGGGCAAGATGACGACAGTGTTTCGGAATTTATTAAACTATGTTGTCCATTCTATTTAAATCCTGTTAACGCTTGTTTGTCTGTGTGTTTGTCCACGCGACTTTGCGCTTCTATCTCCTCTGGGACTAAGGGGCGCATCGGATCAGGGGAGGTGTCGTTTGAAAGGGGGGAACCAGAGGAAGACATTTTTGCCATCCGCTAAGCCCCTCCCCCCCTAGAACAGGAACGTTTAAAAAAACAAAGAAAATAAGCTCATGAAGCTAAAAAGGGAGTAAAAAACTCAAACTAAGTTCCTGTAGGCCTAAGTCTATTAAATCCAGGCCAAACAGTCCAGTTGCATCAACTTCAAAGGATGGTGTTTTCAGATGTCCTGCTTGTGACGAGGAATATTGTGCCCCACCAACAGAAGAATGGATCCAGTGCTGTAAATGATAAGACTGGTGGCATGAGGAATGTTCCAATTATGAAAATGGCATTTTTGTTTGTGACTATTGTTAGCTGCACAACTAAACACTTCAACATTACGTTACAATGCATTATGCTTAGTTTGATACTTTGTAAGATGTAAAAACACAGTTATCATTTGTTAAACCATGTAACACATTCAAAAGATAAAATATGTTCACCTTTTTCAATGTTGTCATCTTGTCCCAAGGCGAAAGTCATCTTGCCCCAGTACTGGGGCAAGATGGCGATTTGTTAATGTTATGAAAAAATAAAATAATCCTTTATTTTTTTTTATTTGAAAAAATAAATGGTAATATATTTAATACTACAAAGGAATACTCTAACAGTTCCTGTAAAATTAATTTTACTATTACTTAAAAATAAATTAATAAACAACAAAAATTGTTAACATAGTCATCTTGCCCCGGTCTCCCCTATATGTAAATGAAGTAAGTTGGAGAAATTATATTGGCATTTGTATTGACTATTTTGTCTACGTCAACACGTAAAGCTTTCAATATTTTAGTTACAACATAATTTATTTTAAAATATGTAGAATTTCGGGTATTATGAAATAGTTGGGAAATAAGAAATATTAAGGTTTCTCTTTGGTAAAGTTCCGCCACCAAGTGTTAATATCATAAACTACTTCAGAACGTTACAAGGGTACCACCCAGAACATGTCGTTCGTCGAACTTTGTCGGAGTGTGTTTTGTGCATAGTTTTTCGTGTTTGGAAAATGGTATTTGGAAAAATTATTTTATTCATTATTAGAATTGGTATCTTTTATAATGAAACTATGACAGTGCACACCTACATAGCCACATTATACGATTGAATGCTGGAATAAACAGCAGCAATAAACAAAATGTTTTTATTTTAAATAGCAGTGTCGGGTTATATGGAACACCAGTATCTCATAATATCTTACATGAAAACATACTATTCCATATTGTTAATACCTAACATGTAGTCAGAATTTGTAACGCTACTATTAGTTCGCCACTGAAAGAGAATTACAGTAATTTTGGCTTGTAGAGAGTGAAGCCTTTCAATCTCCGAGAGAAATTGAACGTTGTTAAAACAGTCCACTTAATAGTAATTATTTTTGTGAGTTTTATATCATATATATATTTAGTGATGTTTTATATAAAATATGTGTGTGCGCTTTATCGTCTGGTACGTGGAGCTGGAGTTGAACCACATATAACTTGACAAGATAATTACTATTATTGCTATGGATTGTACAATGAAAAATATAATATACATGTGGCATTTTAACGGTAAAATTGCAATTGTAGTCTTTCTGAGTGAGACAGTGAGAACTTTTTAGAGACACATCATACGACCTTTGAGTGTATTTGAAATATTGAAGCTGTTTGACTGAACTTACCTCAAGTCATTGTCACGCGCGCTTCCCTTAATACTACCTCTCACGCAGACAGCGAAAAAGACAGGCAATGATACATCAATATAGTCTATTTGAATCTTCCATGTTATCGAGTTAGACGGATATGACGCCGAGACCAACGAGAGATTGCCGCGGTCTGTCTATTACATTGACTGCAACTTCATCCCTGGCAGTTTGAGAAGTCGTCAATTTTGTCTTCTCCATCAAAACTTATTATTTTTACGATATTGTATTTAAGGTACCTGCATATTAATAAAAAGTATTATTAGATTCTATGTCTACTTCCATATGAAATGTCTTTTAAAATTGATCGAGTGACGTGCATTTGGGGAAATCTTAGGGAATTACCACATACTACGGAATTTGAAGTGTGAATGTAGCTTTAAAAAGTAGTCTTAATTTGCATTAAGAAGCAATAGCATTCCATAACGATCAAAGAATGAATGTTGATATTTTGTTAGAGTAGATTGTACTTAATATAACAATAGAGCTAAGTTTCTTATTCCTTCAGTTTTCGCATAGGATCTATTGGCGCAATTTTCATATTTCCAATTGTTTAAAATTATTTTCCTTAAGAATATGATAAATATATGCAATTTTAATCATTTTTTCTTTATTTTTATTTGGTTGTTACAGTGCAGCACACTGCAGCGTGCATTGGGAAATTTTTCATATAATTAACATCCTTTAAACTAGAAAAATGATAATATACATGTTGATAAAGGGTTCTAAACTCAACCGACAAGAATAAATTTATTTTCTCTCATTTTTTTGTTATGATATATATGTACATGGTGTGTTAAAAATGTATACACACTCTGAACTGTCATAGAAAATTTAATATTTTGATCTATAAGTTAAGTTTTAAAAAAAAGTAATGTTGTGTTTCTTCAACAGGTGGGAGCAGACTCGTTGATCTAGTTACGCAATCCAGTTTGGGGCACAATAAAAGATGAGGTGTACCGTTGTAAACCACGTAACCTGGAGACACTTTGGGATGAGTTTCAAGCAATGGGCGCAGAAATCCCATTGCACACTTGGGTAATCAATCGTGACCTTGTACTCGGAAATGTATCGATATTAATGGCCACCATCTTAAACATTTAGTTTAATTCTCATTTGGAACATTCAGTTTAACCAGAAATGACACTTATTTTTCAAATTGGACTATAGCCTTTCTTTTCCCTGAAATTTAACCTTGTAGGTTGGAAAATACATTTTCAATGACAGTAAAAAGTTTGTGTACATTTTTTCTGACGCACCCTTCATATATATAACATAATTAAATATTTGCTTACAGTAAACGTTATTTTTATGTTGAAGTCTTTATGATTATAAATTTATAAATATACACATGTCGAAATCGTATTTCTTTCAATATTTGTCTAAGGCATATTAGACAGAAAAGGAATTTTTAACGTTACGAAAGATGATTTTATATATTAGCTATTTAGATTTTACATTATACACAATAGTAAAGCGAGATAATTATAATATAGTATGAGTTAATCTTTGTGTCTTGTAATAAACAACACAGATAGAAATCTTGAAAAGTAATTTAAGACGAAGATTTTCCAATTTTTAAATTTTTATTTAAAATCTATTCGCTGAAAGAATTTGGAATACGGGAAATGTTCGAAATTCGTTGAATGAAACGTTGCGAACTAAAATAAACATACTCTGCGAGAATTGTTTCTTATATTTAAGAATTTCTAATTTTGCATTTATTTTCACACTAACACATTTTAGGGGTATAATTTGTAGATAATAAAAATTCCCAATACATTCGTTGCTTTTGTAAGAACATTTTTGTAGGAAAGCCCTATTAAATATCTCCAATGAGGATGTTTCTAGAAATATGTTTACCATCAAAAATTAAAAGGCATTTATCTAAAAAAAAAGCAGTTTGAATAAGTTTAAAAACCAAATTTTTATCACGTAACAACATTTTAGAATATTTAAATGGGACCTTAATAGTTTTTTATGATGCATTAATTATTTCGAAAGTATAATAGAAAAATATTGATAAACTTAATTCACAATTATTTTCGATTACCCGCTTTTTACCTTTTTTAATACTATTTTTTATTGTTTTTAAACTTGTGATCTACATTTTATTTTTATTTTTATTATTTTTTATTTGCATTTAGGACCCATTTGAAAAGATAATATTAAAAATCAATGCAATTGTTGAACTATGAAAATACTGATATTTTATTTCTCTGCTTAAAATAAGCTTTTACATAAAAAATAAGGTACGGTCATTGTTCCTAAATGGCGCCGCAATTTTTCAGAAGTTTGTCACGTTTAGGGTATATTTCGCATTTTTTAAAATATCAAATGCCAAATATAAGCAAAAAAAAGGATTCATTGTTATGCTTTTAAGTCCAAACTAATTTGTTTTGAAGAAAATGAATTATTCTCTGTAATCTATTAAAATATATATCATTGTCACATTTAGGACATATTTGTCGCATTTACAATAGTTAAAACCGAAATGAGATATCCCCATGTACATAAATGTGACAAGAGATTTTATGCATTTCAGTTCATCTTAATTTTATTAACATATTTATCAGTGTTTCATTATTTAATCATAATGCAATATTAAATGTATAAATAATTTAAATTCCATACTTTAAATACTTTTAATTTTGTCAATAAATAAACAAGAAGTTACAAATTAATGACAAATACAACATATTTTTACACAAAAAAATGTTTTACACAACTATTTAATAAACTAATTGTTTTTAACTTTGCAATTCCAGGAACACTGCAATTGTTTTTGGAATTTACAAATTGTGGTAATGTTGGAACTTTATCGCCATATTTTTCACAAGTAAAATAAACATAATTTGAACCAGAAAAATTACTTAATGAGATGTTTCTGATTTCTATGTGGCTATTTGTAAACTTCTTTTATTTTATAAAATTTCTCGTTTTAGTTAGATTGAAAAAAAATGCTGTCTTTATAAATGTGGTCTTTATGTATTTATGAGTTATGTCTTTAATTTTATTTAGTTCCTAAAATGTTTCATCGCACCATTCTGTCTAGTTTCATCTTTCGGGACCATTCCTTACCAGTGTAATTACTACGAGTTCTTTATCTATCTTATTAGTCACAATAGCACTTGTAAAAGTGACACTCCTATTCAAAAATTTCATAGGCACTAAACTTAATGTCATTATTACACTCTTCAATTTACATTTTACCTGATAAGCTATAGTTACTGCTTCAAAAGTCCATCCTTGTACTGGACTACGTATTGTTGAATAAGGATTATTATATTTCCTATGAGCCTACGATGATATTTGTAGACTACAGTGTTAAAAATTTGCAGCAAATTGTCTAGTCATTCGACCGTTTTTATAGAAAACGGTTACGTAATCGTAATTTAACTCTTATGACCATGTTATTGCCCATATTACGGTCAGAATAGAGTTAAATTATGGTTACGTAACCATTTTCTATAACAACGGTCGAATGACTGGACAGTTTGCTGAATATATTTTTAACAGTGTAGCTTTAACATCCTTGAAAGATTGTTTAACTTCTACGACTTTTTCGAAGCTCCCTTCAACATTTTGTCAGCTAGAAATTACATCATAAAGTAAAGTTAAAATTTGTAATGTAATTGTATAAAACAATCCATTTTTATTTCATAACTAGCTGTCCCGCCCGGCGTTGCCCGAGCCCGTGTAATAAATTCAAATCTTTTAAAAAACGAAACTCTGGCCAAGGTCTCTGATGGCTTCGACACCGTATACCGGGCACGCTCGCACGCTCCGAAAAATCTTTTATTTCCCCCTTCCACCACCAGGGGAGCAACCTCTTTCGGAAAGAACCTCTGAGACAGGTCAACGTTGCCTACGGTACTGTATAGTAGGCGTGCGACAAAATCGAGCTGGTTTCGAGAAGATGGAACATTATAAGCTGCGTTATTGAAATAAGGCACAGTTAGAGAAAATAATCATGAGTGAGGTGCCAGGTGAAGGGGATGTTCAAGTGTCCTTCAAAAAATGACTAATTAGGAGGACTACGATGCATCTTTAAAAATTCGTTCGTTTGATTAAGCTAGGAAATTAATTACAAATTTGCCTTAAACTATTATTCGGAAATAGTGGTAACCACAACTCATAAATTTACTTTAATGTTATAGACGGTGACTATTAAGTTAATTATAATGTTTGGAATCAATTGCATTGAAATCGGAAAGATAGTTGCGGAGATACGAAAACGGGGCATAGTTAGAAAAAAAATTTTGAAGGAGGGACCGGGGGGAAGGGTGTGTTCAAGTGCCCATCAGAAAATGACTAATTAGGAGGACCACTATGCATCTTTAAAAATTCGTTTGTTTGGTTAAGCTAGAAACTTAATTACAAATTTGGCTTATACTATTAATCGGAAATAGTGGTAAACTCTACTCATACATTTTGTTTAATGTTATAAAGGGTGTCTACTAAGTTAATTATAGAGCTAGCAACGTAAAAAAACACGTGATTTTAGCAAGGCTCATTTTTCTATATATTATCCTTCTTTAATGTGGAATACGAATGCGGCCGGTCTGACTGGCGGGAGACGTTGCGTTTACTTGTGAGGGGAGGGGCAATGCAGGTAAAAAAAGTGACACAATTACGTCATTTTAGCGTGAATTTTGTTTATAACCCTTGTTTCTGCTAACTATTCGTGATATTAATCCATTATTGCCAGACCGTTTCAATGTTGCTAAGACCGTGTCAGACTCTGATTTGTAGGTAAAATGGGGTGTCAAATTCGCGTCATTTTAGCAAAGATGAAATTTTAGTATGTTATACTTTGGCTATCCGATAAGCCAGAATTAATTTGCCAGACCAAAATTCCGTTTCTAAATTACTGCCAGATGCCGATTTATATCTGGCAGAGAAAGCCCTGTTAGAAGAGTTGGCAGCTTTTGTAGTGCTTTGGTTATTTTCAAAACACTGCCAAGCCGTGATTGTTGCCAAAACAACTATTGTTACTTTCTATAGAATTATATATATATATTAATAGGGTGGCTCGGCCCCCTGCTCGCTACGCTCACCAACCCCCTGCGTAATCGCGCCCTAGCCAACCCCAGACGTAATCGTTTCGTGTTTCCATTCTGGATCTCCTCGCGATCCCTTATTTTCTATGCATTCAATTTTTAGATTCCACTTCGTAATTGTTGTTGTAATTTAAATGAAATAACAATGTTCTCCAAGTTCTGATCATTCTTAATGAAAATCTTCATATTTTTAGCTGTTATACATCTTGACAATGCATCATACAACTTTTATTGCATTCCTACATTTCTTCCTTGTAAACAATGTTCTCCAACTTCTGACCATCCTTAATGAAAATCTTGATATTGTTAGCAAATACACATCTTGACCATGTAACATGCAAATGGCCATGTGCAAAAATTGGGCGTTCAATGTAAACTCCAACTCTTTGAAACGTCTGTCCCTGTGATTTGTTAATTGTCAATGCGTAAGTAAGTCTAACAAGAAACTGTCTGCGGTATAACACAAATGGCAACTGGGCATGACCTCCTGTTGTATCTAGTTGAATTCTTGGAATATTGACTACAGTCCCACTTTTATCACCAGTAATAATTTTTGCTGTTAAAACCCTACAGCGAATACGTAGAACAAGCAAACGTGTTCCATTACATAACCCATCAGCTACTGATAGATTTCTAATCAGCATGACTATGCATCCCACTTTCAATTTTAACCTGTGATGTGGCATACCAGAAGGAGTAAGGGAATGTAAGTATTCATTAGGATATCTGATTGTTGCTTCTTCTTCTCGAGTGTCAGTTCTGTCGATTCCAGTCAAAGTGCTTTGCCAATGCTGTAGCAGGTTAATTCATTTCCAGGTATCTTGTCCAAAATCTTCTCATTAATTTTGTTAACTTCATCATTTTGAGGTGACAATATAATTCTCGATTGAAGATCAGTAGCAAAATCTGTGACATCTTCAAAGAACCATTGTACCAAGTTGGAACAAAATAGAGCAGATGATGGTTCAACTTCAAGCTCATTCATATCTTCATTACCATTCTGCAGCAGCCATTTTGAAAAATTCCCCTTGTCAGTTGCTGCATGCATGTTGACCTTCAGATGGTGAATTTCAAAGAGCTTCCAAAGGGTGGATGATTTCAAACACTCAGAAATAACTTTTACACGGGTAGCTTTCTTTACGACCGGTAGAACTTGTCTGAAATCCCCACCAAGTATAATTGTTTTTCCACCAAAAAGCGCATCACAATTCATAACATCTCGTAAGGTATGATCAATGATCTCCAGGGCTTTCCTTGGAATTATACTTGCTTCATCCCAAATTATTACATCAACTTCTTTCAGCCTAAGCTTGTCACGCAGGTAGATTGAAAAATCGGTGAGAAGTCGTTCCACCTGGTAATAGAATGGATGCAATGCCAGTCCATGCCATGACATGCAACTTTCTTTTGCAATATTACAAGTTTGTGATATATGACACTTTACAGAAAAAATTTCCCAGTCCCACCTGGTCCATCAATGAAGAAACACTGGGCACGGGCTTCAATAATACAACGTATGATCCTTTCGTAAACCTTTCTCTGATCCAAATTAAACTTTCCTTCAATGTCTGTGCATTTATTTACGTGAAAATCTAAAGAAAACTGATGTGGAGGATTCACGAAAGAAATTGGTTCTGGCAACCCAAACTCCTTACAAGAACTATTTTCTGCATGAAGTTGACCTTGAATCTCAAAAAGGGCTTCATATTTAGTACCGTTCTGTTCAGTTAGATGATGCTTGAAAGTTTCCCAAAGCTGCAAAGCATTAGATGGTTCATCTCCTATCACATAGTATACAAAAAATTTTCTGAACTCTCTGGGCATTAAAATAGATGCAGCTTCTTCTAACACAGCAATAGCTTCTTCACTGGTTTCTGTTAATCCCATTGCAATTGCTGCTTCTCTATAAGTGCAGTACTTTACTCCTGCATGTCTGCGATGATCTTCAAAGCATGTAGCTCCAGTAACTCTGTTTAAAATAAGCTTTAAGAAGAATATTTTGGAATCCTTTGGTGAAACATTAACAATGCGCCCAATGGCTTTAGAATCATTCTTTCTTAAAACCCACTTTTTACTTTGTGTATTCCAAGAATAAAATTCAGGTAAGTTAGAGTAATGTATATTTCTTGCAGATTCACATTCTTTGTTTAAGTCAAACCATCCTAATAACATAGTTTTGCATTCTTTATTTACAGCTAGTGTAATATATACACACATATACAACACTGGCGCCGGCTAACCGAAAAGTACCAATGTTTCTGAAAATACGCAAGTTCACGAAATTAACAATTGTTAAAATCAATTAATTTTATTTTATCTAGCCAGTTAAAAGAAATTTTACCATATTTTTTACTTACATATAGGCCGTTATTTAGTGCTCGATTTAGTATAGAAGATAAGCCGTAAGTGCCGTTTTATTGTGTTTATTACCGTTAGCTGGAATTAGACCATTTAGGCAAGAATTTAGATTACAAAAGATAGAAAAATATTTAAACCGAGGAAAATTAATTTTTCCCGATATCAAGACTTGGTTAGATATTTTTCTCATAATCAAATAAATCATATTTCATAAAAATAGTCGGCTGTTTTTTCGATTGATACCATCTTTTCGAGTAATGACCATGTCAAGTTTTAAACACAGAAAACGAGTTTTCTCGAATTAGTGACCTAGGTAGATCGATTTCTTGTGCACGAATTAGTATAGTCATCAATTTTTGTGAAAATCGTTAGAGCCGTTTTCGATATATAACAGCATGCTTAGTGCTGAGTTTGTTTTAATAGATCAAAATGACCTTTCCCGAATTCGAAACCTAGCTAGATGGATTTCTCGTGCTCGAATTAGTATAGGCAACACGTTTCGTGTAAATCTTTTGAGTATTTTTCCATTTATAACAAAAAACATTTTCAGCGCTGAGTTTGTTTTACCCTGTAAAAACGAATTTTCTTGTATTCGGAACCTAGCTAGATCTTTTTCTTGTCCTCGATTTAATATAGGGGGCAAGTCTCGTGAAAATCTTCCCAGTCGTTTACGATATCATTCATAATCGGGAAAATCCCTTGCTCGTTTAATATATATGAATAATCGGGAAACGCAGCCTTGTGCATACCCGAGCACATAAATATGGCGATTAGTATTTAAATAGTAAATCTTTCAATCCCAAAATTGTATTTTGAACCGAGGAGGATATGCATTCTATTTTGTTTAAAATATTAAATTTCATCGCTAGAAGATAAAAAGCGCAAAACAATTTTAAAATATGAAATTAAAAAAAACTTTTCCTTGGAAAATTGTCGCGCAAAATATCTAATAAAAAATGAGCTATAGTTGTTTTGTTCGACTAATCTTCCATGATCGGGTTCATAGCCGATGTTTGCGACAAACTCGCTTCAGCTTAAACAGCTCAATTACGTGTTTAATTATTTTTTAGTAGATTTGTAACGCTGAATTTCACGCTCGTAGTTAAAACTACTGCTGAGAAATGGCAAAATGACCTGAAACGTTTGACCCCCGTTTAACCCCTTTGGTGGATGAATATCTAAAATCGCTGAAATACCTATTTAAATATTTTTAGTACATTTGTTATCCTTAATTTCACCTATAACTTCTACTGAGATATGTTAAAATAACTATAAAAATATTCCATCTCCGTTTAACCCCCTCAGTGGCTGAATTTCAAAATCGCTGAAATGCGTGTTTAACTATTTTGTGTAGTAGATTTATTATCCTGAATTTCACGCTTCTACCTAAAACTGCTGCTATGACAAAAGGTCGAAATGACCTAAAACTTTCGACATCCAAATTAAACCCCCTTATTGGTTGAATTTCTAAAATAGCTGACATATATGTTTAACTATTTTTTAGTGGATTTATTATCCTGAATTTGCCGCTCCTAACAAAAACTGCTGCTAAGATATGGCGAAAAGACGAAATGACTCAACACTTTTGACCCCCCATTTAACCTCCTTAGTGGCTGACCTTCTAAAATCGCTCAACTACGTGTTTAACTAGTTTTTTGTAGATTAGGGAATCTGAATTTCACTCCTGTACATAAAACTGCCGCTGAGATATGGCGAAAAGGTATAATCACCTAAAACTTTCGACCACCCATTTTAATCCCCTTGGTGGTTGACTTTCTAAAGTCACTGAAATACGTATTTAACTATTTTTTTAGTAGATTTGTTATCCTGAATTTTTTACTTCTATCTAAAACTTCTTCTGAGGTATGGCGAAAAGGTGAAAAAACCTAAAACTTTCGACATCCAAATTAAACCCCCTTATTGTTTGAATTTCCAAAATAGCTGACATATATGTTTAACTATTTTTTAGTGGATTTATTATCCTGAATTTGCCGCTCCTAACAAAAACTGCTGCTAAGATATGGCGAAAAGACGAAATGACTCAACACTTTTGACCCCTCATTTAACCTCCTTAGTGGTTGACCTTCTAAAATCGCTCAACTACGTGTTTAACTAGTTTTTTGTAGATTAGGGAATCTGAATTTCACTCCTGTACATAAAACTGCCGCTGAGATATGGCGAAAAGGTATAATCACCTAAAACTTTCGACCACCCATTTTAATCCCCTTGGTGGTTGACTTTCTAAAGTCACTGAAATACGTATTTAACTATTTTTTTAGTAGATTTGTTATCCTGAATTTTTTACTTCTATCTAAAACTTCTTCTGAGGTATGGCGAAAAGGTGAAAAAACCTAAAACTTTCGACATCCAAATTAAACCCCCTTATTGTTTGAATTTCCAAAATAGCTGACATATATGTTTAACTATTTTTTAGTGGATTTATTATCCTGAATTTGCCGCTCCTAACAAAAACTGCTGCTAAGATATGGCGAAAAGACGAAATGACTCAACACTTTTGACCCCTCATTTAACCTCCTTAGTGGTTGACCTTCTAAAATCGCTCAACTACGTGTTTAACTAGTTTTTTGTAGATTAGGGAATCTGAATTTCACTCCTGTACATAAAACTGCCGCTGAGATATGGCGAAAAGGTATAATCACCTAAAACTTTCGACCACCCATTTTAATCCCCTTGGTGGTTGACTTTCTAAAGTCACTGAAATACGTATTTAACTATTTTTTTAGTAGATTTGTTATCCTGAATTTTTTACTTCTATCTAAAACTTCTTCTGAGGTATGGCGAAAAAGTGAAAAAACCTAAAACTTTCGACATCCAAATTAAACCCCCTTATTGTTTGAATTTCCAAAATAGCTGACATATATGTTTAACTATTTTTTAGTGGATTTATTATCCTGAATTTGCCGCTCCTAACAAAAACTGCTGCTAAGATATGGCGAAAAGACGAAATGACTCAACACTTTTGACCCCCCATTTAACCCCCTTAGTGGCTGACCTTCTAAAATCGCTCAACTACGTGTTTAACTAGTTTTTTGTAGATTAGGGAATCTGAATTTCACTCCCGTACCTAAAACTGCCGCTGAGATATGGCGAAAAGGTATAATCACCTAAAACTTTCGACCACCCATTTTATTAATTTATAGTCCTAGGAGCAGCGGTTGAAGCTCGGCGTTGATTCTGAGTCATCAGGATATGTTCTTTTATAAGTATAGAGATTTATGAAATGGACAAAGAAGCGAAAACAGACCAAAACTGAAACTTCATGGCGAACATTTCAACCGTTATGTTTATTTAAATTCTCCCTTAATTTTTAAGTAATATTATAATTAGTATTTATTAATATTCGCTTTTAATTTTAAATAATACAATATATAATATTTTTTCTTAATTTTCTGAATAAACTTATAGCGGCTAGCAAGAAATAGGCAATCTCAACTACTACTTTTCAAGGTCAAACGATCATTTGTAGTTTAAATGACAGCGTTCGTAGCACTTTCTCTGCGTTTTCGAAATGAAATTTAATTGCGTTGGCTAGTAATGGAAAAACGTGTGATTTTTGTATCGATAAACAAGGAAGAAAAAATATTTTCATTGAAGACACGTTAAATAAGTGTAACAAATATTTTTAATTAAGCATTTATTTTGACAAATCATGTATATATATATACTTTTATAGAAATAAAGGATCTTTGCTTTGGCAACAATCACGGCTTGGCTGTGTATTGAAAGTAGCCAAAGCACTACAAAAGCTGCTAACTCTTCTAATAATAGGCGCTTTCTCTGCCAGATATAAATCGGCGTCTGGTAGTAATTTAGCAATGGAATTTCGGTCTGGCAAATTAATTATGGCTTACCTGATAGCCAAAGTATAACATACTAAAATTTCAGCTTTGCTAAAATGACGTGAATTTGACACCTCATTTTGCGTACAAATCAGGGTCTGGCACGGTCTTAGCAACGTTAAAACGGTCTGGCAATAATGGATTAACCCCTTCGCGACGAGCGTCCTTTACAGAATTTTTAATCTTTTTCCACCGGTTTTTCAATACAGAAATTTTCGCCTATTTGAATCGCAGAAATGTTATGATTAAATAAGGCAAAGCTTACAATAAAAAATAACTGGTGGGAATAATCGAGGATCCTGAGCATCTTATGCGTCACGTATACGTGTCGCTCGTCCCCAAGGGGTTAATATCACGAATAGTTAGCAGAAACAAGTGTTATAAACAAAATTCATGCTAAAATGACGTAATTTTGTCACTTTTTTACCTGCATTGCCCCTCCCCTCACAGGTAAACGCAACGTCTCCCGCCAGCCAGACTTGCCGCATTCGTATTCCACATTAAAGAAGGAGAATGTATAGAAAAATGAGCCTTGCTAAAATCAGGTGACGAAATCGTTGCTAGCTCTTAAACTACTATGCTTATTTTAATATTTTATATCTTAAAACCTGACGAAGTGTAAGTAAGGTTTTAACATTTCATAAAAAAATAAGTATACATTTTATATATATTTTGACAACTAAGACAAAAAGAGACGTTCTTTAAGAAAAGTACAAAGTAAAAAGAAGTTAAAAATATAAATTTCCTAAGGAGACATTTTAAAAATACGAAAACATCTCATGCTCGTATGCTGCATTAGTGAAGGGAATTTGGAAATTGAGCGACTACAGTGTAGTATTTAGTCCGAAAACCTGGCCAAAATTATTTTATACCTCTAAAAAGTACACATCTACGTTTTTATTTGAAATGTAGAGTAAAAATGGTAAAACAAAGTCTTATTTATAAATCAAAGCATTTATTCATCAGTTTTATCGCTATTACTGTTTTTAAGAATATTAACATTTGTAATATATCACTTTTCGATAACAAATTTAAAACTTCAGAAGATAAGGACATTCTTTTCTTGTTTGTATTGCATTGCATGCCCGTCATTAGGGGGTCAAACTTTAAAAGAAGCCTATTCATCACATCCATTTTGCAGACCACTCGCGAAAACTTTCTTCTGTAGTTTAATCTAAATGACTTAATACGTTTATTGCGAGCTCATGCAGCCTCTTCAGATAGTTGGCCTATTGACAGAATAGCTTCTTTTATAACGTCTGCTCCAAGACAAAGTACCTTGGGCATTGTAGGGAACAAAATATAAAAACCATACAGCGACACATACAGTTCAGCCGTTTCTAAGCAATATTTTTCAAATTCTTCTGTATTAATTTTGTATCCGTATTGTTTTCTCCGAATCTTGCCCTTGGTTTATGAGTAGCTACCCTGATTTTGTTTGAACTGGTTTTTAAAAACGGAGAGCTTTTGCTCCATCTCAGCTATCCTTAGACCACCTTCGTATTAATGTCTTAATTCTTGCTCCATAAATTGAAGCTTTCCATCAAATGTTGACTCATTTGAGCGTTGCATGATGGTTTACAACTCCCTTTGAGTCATAGACATCAATCCAGAAGGCCCTGTTTCTAAAATAATTAAGAAACTAAATTGCAGAATTGATATAAAAAATGTAGGAACCAACAAAGAAATTCGTTAACAGTATGGGGTCTGTTTCGGGCGGCTGATTTTTTTATAACTGTCTTGTATATTAAGTACTGCATATTACACAATAGTTTTCATTGCTTAGATATGTTTAGAAGTATAACAAAATCCTTTCTAAATATTAAAAATAATTATTTATGTCACTATTAATTACACCTAAGTTGTCGACCATATAGACAAAAATCGGCTGAATATTTATTAGGTAAATATAGTGTGTATAAAGTACATACCTGGTTCAGAATAATCCATCACAACAACAACCACTAATTTGTTTAGACACAAAACTATAGGAGATTTTAAAACACTAAAATCTGAGCGCATTGAAAAATTACAGGATCACTGTAAGCGAACGGCAATTTCGGACTGAAAGCGTGGCGCGCTGCGTCGCGCTAGCACCTTGCACGTTTCTCCTTTGGATGCAGTAACTACTTATTTTTTTCAGGAATAATATACAGGTTAGGCAACAGATTAAAAAAACGTTTTTGGCCATGTTTTGGGACTAAATACCACTCCGTGCGGTGATCCGAGGGCGCCACACTCACAATCTTGGGTGGAGGAACGACGAAAGTATTTTAGATATGAAAAGGACCGTCACCTGAAATGAATACTGTTGCGTGGGGGGGAGGGAGATTTGGGAGTGTTCTATACACTTTAGGAATCAGATTGTAGGTGTGTCGGTCCTTGCTAGAGGAATCTCAGTAAATTTGGCACTCGGGAAGAATTCTAGATTTAAGCACGTGTCGCACATGTGAGGGGGGAACTGGAAGAGAGACCTCCACAGTGAGGCGGGTGTTTGCCTCTTTGACTAGGGAATTAGCAAGTTCGTTTCTCTCAACGCCAACGTGAGCTGTGACGTGACCTAGCGATACTTTTTTTTGAAGAGGGGGAGAAGGGCGAGTTTGATTTGGAGGACTAGTGGATGCTTGTCCTGTGGGCAAGCATAGCCTACAGGCTCGATAGGCAATCGCTGAAAAGTCGAAAATAGGGAAGAGAGGGGAGGACGGCTAACCACTCCAAAGCCTTCAGAATTGCGTACAACTCCACCTGGAAGACCGTATTGTCATCACCAATACTGCAGACCTACCGATGCGTCTCGATCTCACCTTGCATAACACAGAAGGCTGCAGCCACGCCGGTTTCTGTTCGAGACCCATCGGTGTAAATTGACAGATGCCGGGAGGGAGTGTAACTGTTGGCGGGATTAACATGAAGATGCCATGTTGCATCCACCGGATGCAGACGCCAGCTGTGGACTTTTCTTTGTATATCTGTTTGTGGGAAAATGTTGTGTGCTTGTAAGTGTGTGTTCTAGATGGGGAATCCTATTTGTTTTATACCCATAAAGTGTTATTGTTATAGGAGGGATACCCGCCAGTACTGTGTGTGCATCCGTGGAGATGCTTTCGTAGCCTCGAGCCGTATTTATCAGCCAATGTGGATTTGACTAAGGATGTGTACATGACTTACCAAGTTCACAATCGAGTATATTGGTCAATTTTATTCACCATCTTATTTGAAAATAGTGGCCACTTAAAAATTTCAAATTTCAAATGATGTACAAAAAACGATGTACAAAAAATGATGTACAAATGAAATTCAAAATATTTTTTCCTTTAATTGTTTGGCCTTAATAGAATGAGTTCGGGAGAATTTTTTTTTCGCCTCTATCCTAAAAAATGGCTCACATATAGTAGCTTGAAATTTCAGTGTGACTGATATTTTGAAACAAGACAACATTTTGCAATGCTGTATCATTGGTGTTTATGAACCGATTTGGATGTTACTGATCTTGTGTAAGGATATACCAAAGTCTCGACCATGTTCATCGGACAGCTACTCCATCATCTGTTTTCAAAATGAGGGCCACTTTAAATTTTCAAATTCAAAAAAGTGCACAAAAAATTAGAAATTTAAAAAGTTTTTCTTTTTAGTGTTTTGTCTTGATATAAGGAATCCAGAGCTGCTTATTTTGCCTATATCTTAAAAAATGACTAAGATGGTAATTTGAATTTCTACGGTGGCTGACTTTCTGAAATAATACAACAGATTGTCATGCTGTAACACTCGTATTTAATAACTGATAGGTATGTGACTAAGAAGTCTTACAGTACTTACCAAGGTTTCGACCGAGTTCGTTGGCCAGTTTCATCGTCCATATTGTTTCCAAACGGTGGCCACTAAAATATTTCAAATTGAAAAAATGTGCAAAAAATTTTAAATTCAAAATGTTTTTTACTTCGGCCTTGATAAACAATTGTGGAGCATTTTTGGTTTTGCCTCTATCTTAAAAAATGTCTGAGATATAGCAGTTTGAAATTCTAGCGTGGCTGATATTTTGGACTCGTTTCAGACCTTGGTAAGTCCTGTACACATGCTCAATGACATCGAAATCGGTTCATAAATACGAGTGCTATTGCGAAACGAAAATCATATACTATATATACATATAGATAGATATAAATGAACATTCAAACGGAGGATGGTTTGGGGCCAAGATCGGTGAAAATATATCAAAATTTTCCGGAATTTGGAAATATCACCAAATTTGGCGACAAAAATATATTGAAGAGGTAAATGAAGATAACGTCTTGATAGCTGACTAAGTTTTTGAAATTCTAATACTAATGAAATTCAATATTGACGAAAACTGCAAATTGTCTATAATCATGTTCATCCATTTTAGCTTCGTGTATTTGAGTAAAATTAGTTGAATTTTTAAAAACAAGGAATAGGGGGCAGTCTGGAATGACGTTTTGTAATGGAAGCTACTTAAAAAGTAACTGTTTTTCCCATCTATTATTAATATTCATGTAGGCTTCTCGTCCACACCGCATCCCTTCCGGCCGACATTTATAAACCTTTATTTAAGATAAAAAGATCGCTTGTTTCTTTTTAAAAATATTTTATTGGGAAATAATAATAAAATCAGGGTTATCAAAGCAAGAAATATACCATTTTTTCATTTGGCTGCAAGAATAATTTGTTTATGCACATATGAACACTACTTCTTTTCAAGATAATATTTTGAAAATAATATTTATTATAAAACAACGTTCAAGAGTTGTGGTATCTACATAAAAAGTAGTATAAAATAATTATTAGGTTTCGTTGTGTTAAGTGAAACAATATAAATTACAATATTTTTTATATTTTATTAAAAAAATTATTTACTAGTGCATAATACTTATTTTCTTAACTTTATAAATACTGATCATTTTTGCATAGTTACAACTTTCAAGGAAACAATATACTATAAATAAATTCGTCATATGACAATGTTTTATTACATTTTGTATAGAAAACAGCTTGAGGTTAAAATAAACAAGTTTCCACTTTGACAAAGACTGTCTCAATAGTTGAATACACTGTCTTGAAATGCATTGTCTTTTGCATTTTTTCATAATACAATCGTTAATAAACATTTGTTTTCCTTTCATAGTAAAAGAAGATTTTGTTCTACGATTATTGCACATTCGCATTATGATTCCTCGTTAATATTATCGTACGTACGTTTTGTACGAAATATTTTCTTTTCCAGAAGATAGATTATGTAAAAGACTCTATACCTATACTATAATTAGATGGGTCCTAACTTTTAATAAATATTAAGTATATTATTTAATTTCAAATTTAAGGTAGGTCGGGAAATAATAAAGTTAAGGAACCGTTGTATTGTATATAAAACGTACTATGTTCTTGCATTCCCCTGCGTTTCAGAGTTCGTTACTACCTTATCTTTTTATATTTTTATATGGCCAACAATTTTCCAAAACCTCTTATCCTCTAATCCCTACTCCCTACTCCCTAAAACCCTATCTATACCCTACTCCTAAAAATATTGTCTTGCTCATTATTAATGTCGATCAATATTTAGATTTTTTCAACTAGAAAATATGCAATTTCAAATGACTCTTGTATAAAATATCTATAACACACACACACAGCACCTGAAACTGTATGTGATTGTTTTGCATTGAATTAAAAGGATGCATTTAATAATTGTATTTATTTCAATTTATTAAATTTTTAGTGAGGTTCTTTGTTTTTTTTTATGTTTTGCATGCTTATTTCTTTATTTTGTTTAGTTAATATATATATATATATATATATATATATATATATATATATATTTCATTATGTATCTCGCTTCCACTTTCATTTCTTTTCATTTTGCATGTTACTGCTAATTGTTGTTTTTTAGACGCTCCATCTAATGTTCACTTTTTTCTTCCCTCTATATACGTATTTTTTATTTTCTGTTGCGTTTGGCTATGTTTAGCGTAAAATTAATTCTCCCCTTTGAATTTTTCTATTGTTTTCTATATTACATTTGTCATTTTTCTATTAATTGATGAAGTTTGTTTTATAAATTTACCTTTAGTTCTTTCATTTCATTTTTCTAACTTTCAAATAAAGTGATGAAAATGCACGCGAAACAGGGATTACAAAACTCAGAGGATTCTTAGCATATACATGTTATTGAAACAAGCATAAATTTTCTGTGTCAGAAACATGTAAATTAAAACCGCCGTTGACCAATGTTGCACTAATAGGGATAATTAAAAAATATTTTAACCTAAATGAAATTTGGGGTGAAGGGTGAAGGAAACTTTAAAATATTGCGAGACAACAGTAAGGGATAAGGGATTTAATTCCTTAACAAAATAAATAATTACTAAAATTATGTGATAAATAAATAATAATTTGTTATAGTTATTTCTTATTTCTGAACTGGTTCTATATATTACTTTCATATACAGAAAACGATCTATTAGTCTCATATAAATAACATTGTCTATTCGACGTATTATTTCTTCAAGGTATCAAGTTAAACTAAAAATTATTTGCAAATAATAACTCGAGAATAAGAACATTTTCTGCAAATTTATGATAAAGTCAAGCAAAATATAAGTTAAAAACACTCTTTTCCATTATATTTAAATCTTTCAGTTTCTTCCATACAATAAAAAATAAAATCGTAAACTTAAAGTTCGAATTAAAATAATCTGAAGAATTCCAAGATATCCTTGAATAAAGCAAAGAAAACGACAAATCCAAATCATTACTTAAATCAAATAAATAAGTGAAGTGTGATTTGTGCTGCATAAATCGAATTCTTGAATATTGAGGCAGTGAACAAGAGTCTAATTTATTCGCAATTCTTTAGTCTTTTCGTAAGAGTTTTCGGCGATTGTATTGATTTGATGAAATTATTTTCTTCCATGCCGTTTGTTTAGAGGAAATCTTAACAAACTCTTGATTTAAGATTTTAGAAATAATTTTTTTCCAAAAATCCTATACAGAGCACAGTTTGAACAAAGACTTTCTGGAATAATAAAACAGAACGTTTCAAATACGGAAATTTTTTTATCAAAAATCAAAATCATTTTTATACTTTTAGAGTGCTTTTGATTCAAATAACTTCATCAATTTTAACTTTAAGAAATTCATATATAACGTCTATTCAGTCTCTTTCAAATGATTCTAATATGAAACTTTAATATTTGTACTTTCCTATTTTTTTTTCGTGCATATAATTCTTAATTTAGGTTTAAGCATACTATTAAAAATGCCGTCTATTTAATATCAGAAAAACATATAATATCTTTGACATTATTATTTAGCGAAAACAATATTAAAATTTCTTACTTTAATTATTTTTCAGAGCATTTTCTATGATATATTAGTATTAAAACACATCTTAGCTGTACTATACAGTGTTTAACGTTTTCATAATATCTCTTTTACAATATTGAATGTAAAAACATTTTTTAATTCAAATTTTATATGAATATACATTTGACGAAAAAATATAATACAATCAGAGTTTTATAAGTTCCTCAATTGTCGACTTCTCAATACTCCCTTGTTACCCTTTAATTATCATATTTTGAACATAATCAAAGTCAATGAAATGGAATTTTCTATCGATCTTAAAGTATTGTTGCATACCAAATTAAATGCCTGTGTCTACATTAAATTCGCGAAAACATTTTTACGAACTAGCGACAGACCCTTTATAAACAATTATAAATAATCGAAATTCACAAACACTAATGAAAAGGATATAAAGGGGCTGTAAAACAAGAACTAATACACAAAATTCTATGAAAATATTTTATTGGACCTTGACAGAAATATGTATTAGGTTATGGTGTCAAGTTAAAAAAGAAAGCCTATGAAATTATCTTAAAGTGCAACTGGCTGACAGTCTCTGCTGTTACGGCGAAATAAAGTTTTTAAAAGCGTTCAACAAAATCGAACAAGATATTACACGAAAAAAAAGCAAGTTGTAAAATACACTCAAATGATGTTAAGTGGTCGATGGTGACTGGCCGAAACAAATATTCAATGTGCAGTCGTGGGAAAAAAGTGTACCCCATATTAAAGTCTGCCGCAAATCATCGTATGAACATGTGACTGGTATCAATCAATTAATAGTAACGTCTGCTAATTAGTACTATATCTAAATTTTGCTTAGAGGGTCATTTACATATAGCAATAGTAACAAACGTTAAAATTTACAATTCCTAATATAAAAATCATATTTGGTTTCTCTCTTCGGATACTAAACAGACAGTCATTCGATCAAATAATTTAGTAATTATGCATTTTAAAGTTTGGAGCTTCTAATGTTAAATTAAATATTAATCGTTGCAAAACAGCTCAAAATCTAGTTGGCGGAATGATCTGTACATTTGGTTATGCATATGTGGACCTTCTAGAAGTTCATGTCTGCTTAAACACGTTTCAGTTACAAGTGATATTTTTCGAAAATTAATTTCGGAAACATAATTGTTTTGAAATAACATTAAAATATATATGAATTGTAACATGTGCATTTTTTAACAGAAAACTATTTCTAGTTCAAAATGCGAAAACAGAAATATGGCTCATGCTGCCAAGTAGTTTTTCCAAGTTTTGCTTCAAAAACTATCTGCATTTCAATCTGTTTTGCAACGATTAAATAGAAATTTAACATTAAGAGTTCTAAATTTTCAGAGCTGCTAAATTAGTTGAGCGAAAAAATAACCATTTGGTATCCGAACGTACAATTTACCAAAAAAAAAAACCCAAATAGGATTTGGAATCAAAAGTGTGTGTTAGTACTGAAGAAGTCAAAGTTAGGTGCTTTTGAAGTCAATTGAAGGTTTGAGCAACCGTTTTGTGAAATCCTGAATCTAGAATTACGAAAAAATGTTTAATAGCTTAAATTGAATGAAGATTCACTCATTTTTAAGTTTGAAATAAATTGAAAATAATCCAACGTCTGATGCTTTGTACTATTAAATATTAAGTGAGATTCAGAGTTCTAACCATACAAAAACTTTTTTAAAAGTTCAGATACATTTATAAATTAAAAGCCGAGTTACTTCATCTGACTTCATAAACAGCTGAACGAGTAACATGCAGAAAATGTTATTTTATTGGTATTGATACGATGTCTAAACATACACCGACATTCCAAACTACAAGGAACAGAATTAGGCTCCAAAATGCTCCAATTTTAATTTCCTCATATATCCTACATAAATGGAATCTTAATCCATTTTGCATAAAAAATTTTGGAATGAGCTGTCATTTTCTATTCGTATATATATCTTCTTCTAGCAGTCGATTTCGGTTAAAACATGCAAAGATTACAATTCAAAATTTTTTCACAAATTAATTTCAAAATATTTTTCATTCCTAAAAAATAGTCGGGTTTGAACGATAATCCCTTTTTTCAGGGGTCCTATAACGTATTTAATATTTTAAAAAACTAAGTGTTACAGATATTTCGCAAGAATTTAAATTTGAAAAAAAACGCGACATCCGTACATAGATATTTAATCAATTTCAATTAAAATAAGTTCATGGCCCCGCAAATACAAGGGGATTATAATTGAAGTCCCACTTTCAAAATACTGTAAAAAAGGAACTACTGGTCAGAATGACTTCAAACTTAAACTGAATACGCTGAAAGAATGGGAAATGGTTGTTGCAGAAGAAATAAAGTTCAACTTTAACTCTATTTAAAAACAGCTAAAATAATCATACTCAAGTCCAAACATCTACCCGATGTTTCCGTCTGTTTGAAGAATTAAAGATCTCCAGTTTTTACAAAAGTAGACATTTATTTCCACAAAACAAATCCGAAAACATATCTTGAATAACATTACATCTTCACATTTCAACTACATCTTAAAAAACTTCTAGAACATCTACTTTTTCTTTAAAAGTTAAAACGATAAAACATAAAGTTGCCACATCACAAAAATAAATTACAATAATAAAATAAAATCCACAATTTAATGAGTCTTTACATCAAGCAGTTGCAATTAAATATTGAAAAACCATGTCACGTGATCGCTCTCTCAGCGAAGTTAAAATTAAAAAGATCACGCGAGCTAAAATGAAAAAGGTTATGCCCTTTTTGAGTCAGTGGCAAACGACTCAAAAACATAAATTCCCTGATTAAAAAGATCAAGTCGCTTAGGAACCTTAATTAGCCGACCGGATGAAGTAAATTTCTTCTCAAGGATTTTCGCAGGAGATGATGACTGGTCATCAATTTGGTCTCATTTACAGGGTCATTTGATTTCAACATACCTCCAGGCGAATTAATCTCTTTAGATGTAATTTCCAACGGATAAATACGTTGGATAGGTCTTATGAAAATTCCTGAAGCCGTTTTTACGTCTAACTGTTCGTACCTTTCCATCACGACCTTGAATTTCTTCGATAACTCTCGCCAAAGGCCAATATAGTCTCTTTTTGAAATCATCCCCTATCAATACAACTTCTCCAATTTCATGTTCTCTTGAAACTTTACCTTGAGTCTGCTTCATTACTAAATGTCCTAAATATTCTTTTCTGAAACGACTTCTTAAACCCCTCAAAAGCTTTGCACGGTACCTGATTCTTTTTTGCAAATGTTGTGAATCAACTTCATCTATATCTGTTACGTCAGAGCAACAATCCTCTTTTAGAAACATTGAAGGGGTTAAGGGAATTAAATCTTGACAATCTTCCGATACGTATGTTAAAGGTCGATAATTAACAACTGTCTCACAATCACAAATTATAGTTTCAAGTTCTTCGTATGATAACACCGATTTTCCCAATGTGCGTCTAAGAAGCTCCTTTATGACGCGTACTAATCTTTCCCACCGGCCTCCCCACCAAGAAGCAGTAGGAGGGTTAAATTTCCAGAATATCCTATTTGTATTCGTCTCCTTAAGTATCACTTTCCAGTCCAATTTTGAAAGCTCATTAAAAGCACTTCTAAAATTACCGCCATTGTCGGAATAAATTATTTTGGGCCTACCACTCCTAGATATAAACCGCCTTATAGCTAAAAGAAAAGATTCCGCCGATAAGGTAGAGACAAGTTCCATATGGACAGCCCTGTACACCGCACAAGGGAACAAAGCAAGCCAAACCTTTCCACCATCTTCTAGAAATGGAGGTCCCGCTAAATCAGTCCCTAAAACCGTGAAAATAGAACAATTTTCTACGCGATCAGCTGGCAGAGGCACGGAAACACATGACATTGACTTATACCTTTTACATTTCACGCATCTATTCAACACTTTACGTACTGTCTTACGTTGTTTAGTTATCCAAAACCTTTCTCTCAATAATGACTGCATCATATGAAGTCCTGCATGACAATTTTTTCTATGCACTGATTCAATTAATAATTCAGTAAATATACATTTACCAGGTAACCAAATAGGTCTTAAAAATTCAGAACTGGCCTTTCGTTCAGTTATTCTTGTCTTCACTCTAATGATGTTTTCATTATCAGTAAATACATCTAGACAGTTAACAGTCTTTAAATCAGATAAAAAAGAATTCTGAATAAATCGAATCAAACACTTCTCAGAATTTACAATTTCATGAACAGAAAGATTTTTACACAAATTAGGAGTGCTTCTACAGTTGTTAATAAAACGTAAAACCCAACAGAAAACCCGAATTAATTTATCATAATTCGAAAATCTTCCAACATCAAAAGGATCAGACAACTCTGACACATTAATATTTATTAGCTTAACTTTTTTATTTTCATCATTAACTTCATTAGGTTCCCGAAAAATTTCATTAACAGGCCACGATTCTGAATTTTGCTTGAGCCATAAAGGTCCATTAAACCACTCAGAATCTAGCATTCGACTAGGTGAACAACCTCGAGATAGTATATCTGCTGGATTCATGTGACCAGGGACATGTCTCCATGGTAGGAACCCGGTTAGCAACAAAATTAGACAATTCCCCGTGGTTATTTATCCACCACAATGCAACTGTAGAATCGCTCCAAAATGTAATTTTCATATCAAAAGCATTAATTGCATTACAGATGGAAAAGGCTAACCTGGCTCCTATGCAACACGACATTAACTCTAATCTTGGGATGCTCAAGATTTTCAAAGATGCTACACGACTTTTCGCTCTTGAAAGAGTCTTAAAAGAGAGATGAATTACGAGTTCGAGCAAAAACGCATGCAGCATAAGCATTCTTACAAGCATCGACCAAAACATGCAAGTCGAATGTTGCATTTGAGCCCACATAACGTGGTATTGTCACATCTTTTAACAAATGCACATCATTTAACCCTAAACAAAATTTATTTACAATGTCCTCAGGCAACATATCATCCCAATGAATATTTTGTTTCCATGTTTGTTGCAAAATTAACTTTGGTAGTAGTGTAGTTGGGACAAGTATACCAATTGGATCAAATATCGATTGCACAATAGATAGAATCAATCTCTTAGTTACTTTAACATCACATGTTAATATATTTGCATTAATCTTACATTTCAGTGTATCATTATCTAAGTTCCGCAACATTCCTAATAAAGATGTATCCCTGGAATGCTTAAATGTAAATTTACAAGCAACATTGCTTTCCCAACTACGTAAGTTAAAACAGCCTTTGGACATAATAATTTTAGCCTGTTCAATAAAATTCGCTTCTTCTTTTACATTAGTATACACCAGTTATACAATTATCAACATAAAAAGAATTTTTTAACTTATAAGTCACTTTATTGAAATCAGGTGAGGAATTGTCTAAAAGGTGAATGATAGAAGCTATCAGTAAATAAGGAGAACAGGATACCCCGAAAACAACGCGGCAATGATTATAAATTTGTATTTCCTCATCGCATGGGTAAAAGAAACGCAAATAATCTCTATCTTTCGGAGCAATACTCAGCTGAAGCTTTTGCGATACCGGCACTCAAACAAATAGGAAAACCTGTCTACGATGTCTGGTATGAATTCTACTAAATTAGGACCTTTAAATAGACACTGGTTTAAGGATGGCTTTCCCTTTTCGTTAGCAGAAGCACCAAATACGGGTCTTACTTTTGTAGTTTCACTATCCATCTTTATAACTGGTCTATGCGGCAAATAATGACATTTATTATCTAATTCTTTTTCTGGCACCCTTTCAATAATGTTTAATTCCTCCCATTCCTGAAACACCTTTTGATAACTACCTAGAAACCCACTTTCTTTAGCACGTTTAATCATTTTCTCGTGACTCATCAAGGATATAATTTTGTTATCTGGCAATTGATTAGTTTCGTGTTTCCAAGGTAACTCTAATTCATACCTACCATCGGGAAGTATTGATAATTTGTTTTCAAAATCAATCTGTTCCTCGGCCATTGGATTTTTTGTTTTAATATTTTCAGTAGGTTCTGAAATACCTAAATATTTTACTGAAATATCTCGCGCATGCAAAGACAGACTTGATAACACATTATCTGTAACATATTCGTTATTTATTTGTTTACCCATGAGAGCCCACCCAAGTCTAGTTTTGACAGCAGTGAGTCCCGAAGACAATTGTACAAATTCCCTCGTTAATAACTTCCCGATAACATCTGCACCTAATAACAAATCAATTTCATTTTCCTTACATATGCTATCAGTAATTTTTATTTTTCTCTGTTTTAATTCCTGCAGAATTTTAGGATCATTAACAATGGGTACAAAACCGAATATTTTTTCTTCCGAAAAGGCATCAAGACAAAGTTTAAAAGTTCTATCTAAATCACCTACTTGCAAAGAGAAAACTGAATGGGATAATGGTTCCGTCTCCCCCCCCCCACAAATAAACAATGAATAATTCTCTCTTCCCTAATCCGGTCTACTCTCATCTCCCGAATAACCCTTTCGGCCACATAGCTATGTTGTGAGCCGGAATCTATAAGAGCTCGAATTTTCTTTCTTTTACCTTTGACAAAAATATTTATACATAAACTTTGCAAATAAAAATTATCATTACTATTATTAGAAAGAGAAACATCAGCTTTTGAATCATTTTGTTTACACTAATTTTCTTTTATATTCTTTGAACACATTAACTTTAAATGATTACCATTACAAATAAAACGTTTGATATTAGCTTTACATTGATGTCTTAAATGACCAATTCTTAAACATGCAAAACAAGCCTTTTTCTTTTGTACAATCAATTTTTATCATTAAAACTCATTTTCTCTGCTTTAAAACATTTTGCACTAGAATGTGGTTTATCACAAAAAAATACAAGTAAAAGACAACTTACCATTAGAAAACTCATTTGTACTTACTAACATAGCTGCAGTTGACATATCTAAATTGTAACTACTAACATTTTTATTACAAACGTGTTTCACAATATTACCAGTAAAACCAGTTTGAGCTAATTTAATCATCTCTTCGGACTCCACTTCATGTAGAAGGAAAATCATAAGATTATATAGAGTTCTTTCAGAATTCCTTGTCACCCCATCTTCAGGAACACGGCTTCTCTCCCATGCTCTAAGTATACTTTCAGGTAGGCAAGATTCCACTAGAGGCCCGAGAAAATCAGCATACTTTCCTTTAGTCCGCCCAAGACTTTCTAATGCTCTGAGCTTACTCTGTATGCTGTCGTACAGAACAGCCAAATCTGTAGCAGTACGTCCAGTAGTAGCATTCTTCATTACAAGATTCAATAGATCCCGAACATATATTTGAACCAATAAATCATCACGTTCGAAACGATCTTTCAGTTGTTGCACAGCTTTCGGATAATTGGTAGCTGTCAGGGGAAAACTGCTTATCAATTGAACTGCTCGGAAATTCGGTATCACACACTGAGCCAGGTGTTGAAATTTATCTTCTGCAGCTAAGTTAGGATCCTCATGAATCTTAGAAAATTTGCTCCAAAATCCCAAGAATTCTCTAGCATCTCCAGAAAATTTCCTCAGTTCCAATTCAGGAAGTTTCAATTTTCTATTCTTATCTGCCGACACTACATTCGATGGCAAAGATAAGACTTGGTCGACCACTTTCGACTTATGTTCTTCCATTTTATACTCTAGCTTTACTTTCAAACTTAAATATAAACTAGATGGAACCCGTCAAAACTTGACGCAAAAAAAAAATACTATAACAGTATCAGTAAAATAAGCTTCTTTATTATTTATGAAGGGTTGCGTATAAAACAGTCTTTCAAATATTTTTTCCCCAGTCAAATACAGTACTATTTCCGATGCAAACTCCAAACAAAAAATCCGTAAATAACTGTGTAATGCAAATCAGTTTGACATTACCACCATAATCCCCACGGCAAGAAAAAAAATTCATGGACCTATGAAGTATATACAAATAGTATATTCCTACGTTCATATCATATTCAGTAAATAACAGAACATAGTAAATAAAGCACACATCTCCCCCCCCCCCTGTGATAATGCAACCGAATGAGCTCCTATGCGCATGTGCATTGCATCTGCCCAAAAGCACCGTCAAAATTCGACGTTAAAAAAGTTTTAAAATGATTAAATTAAAAGTTTTAAAATGTCCTCTTTAATCATTGTTCGTTTCAAATCCATATCTTCTAAAACGCATCCATTGTTTTAAGCTAATCAATTTTTATGCAAAGATTAAGAAGTTTTTTACAGTAATAAATCTATCTGCAGATGGAGATTTTTAATGTTTTCAAGTGTAATTTATTTGCATGGTTTCTTCGGTTCCTTGACATAATCAGGATGATTATCCCTTTTCCATCACAGTCGGGGATATTTTTCCTCTTATACAGTTGGCAAATGTAAAAAAATAAAAAAATACAATTCCTAACATATCCTGATATCTGATGGAACATATTCATCAACGAATTCAACATATCAATTTTATGTTCAACATAAACTAAAAATAGTCTTTTTTTCTTTTTTTTTCCTGACAGATTTTTGTTTAGCGCCAAAATGTTCTATCTTATGGATAATCTGATCTTATGACTTATCACTTTAAAATATATATATATATATTATTCACTTTTTATGATGGTTAGGGAAATCTATTTTCAATTGTGGCAACTTTCCCAGGGGCTATTTTATATTATTGAAGTAAACTGGTGGTCATTGATAAGATAGAATTGAAAAAATTTTCATGCTTGAAAAATATTTAAAAAGTCGTTAAATTAAGCGGCAGTTTTCAAATAAATTTCAAGCGAAAGCTAATTTTTTTTTCTAATTGATGATGTAAGAATTAAAATTGTAAAATGTAGTAAAAAATAGAAATTTGTAGTATTTCGAATTGATGTAAGCGCGATGAAAACTAAAGCGATAGCGCCTTTGTTGTCACAACTGTTGTACATTTCTAAAAAATGCCACTGTATTTTGGCTGGCGTCCAAAAGTAGAAAAACATTTTTTGACATCGAAAGAGAAATTCACAGTGAAAGAAATAAGACTTTGCGCTAATAAAGAACTGTTAAATGAACTTATAACAAACCCACCAAAATAATCATCATATATATATTATTTCTCCTGTCAACATCCCTTTTTCGCAGAAAATACGAAACGCAGAACGACGAATGAGATAGCATATGAAAGGATTTTGAACAGGCTTCTGACATAGCACACTTAACGTTTCGTTAAAACATGTTTTTGATTAAAATTTGCTGAAAATTAAAAATTAAATCTGCATTGTTTTCTTAAAAGAAATGAAAGGTTTTCCTCAAATTATTGTTGCCAAAAAAATAAAATACCACATTATATGATGCTCAGCAATTATTATAAAGAACACCGCACGGGTTTATTTTATATTTATGATTAAAAAGCGACATTGAAATTGAAATGTTTAGATTTATATTTCTATGCTCCATGTTTTTCCCGAAGCGGATGACGTCATCCTCTAAAGCAGTCCAAATATGATTGTTAATTTTTTTTTCTCTAGCGTGCCTTTTTCAATCTTGGATCAGTTTTTACTCTAACTTTGATGGAATAAATTAGATAATATTTTGGATTGACTAAAAACTAAATGTTGTTTGCAGATATTTTTATCCTTACTTTTTCTTTAGAAGTTTAAACCTGCATTTAATAAATATTACATATTGATAAAAAATGGTACTTCTCTATTATCCCGTCGACCACTTTTCATAACAAAAAACTATCGCCAAATAAACGGGAGAACGTTGCCTTTGGAATATCAAAATAAATAAATAAATAAAATATAAGAACTTAAGGACACAATTCTTATTTTAATTAATAAAGTAACTAATAAATCAGTAAAACATAATGAAAAATACACGCAAATGTCGAATTAAAAACCACTTGACGTAACAAACACGTACAATGCTTCTGACATCAAGTAAATGGGACTGCATTTTTGGCGTTTAATCTTACAGTTTGGCGATAGTTTTTTGTTATGAAAAGTGGTCGACGGGATAATAGAGAAGTACCTAAAAAATATTACATTTCAGTGCGAAATCCTCGCACGGGCCCTCTGGTTCCTATGAAATATTAGTCTTACATTGTTTATTCTAGCTAAAAATACAATCATTATTTCAAGATTTTTTTCTACCACAACACTATTTTTAATAACTTTAAATTTCCTGAAATCCTTTACTTTTGTGATTTTTTTTATTAAAAAAAGAAATATTCTATCCTATAATTAAAAAAAAAGCAATTGGTAACATGTAATGAAGGTATGCAATCAAGATGAAGAAATCAATGACGGCTTCAATTCTAATCTTTATAATTATGAATGCCAAAATCAGAAAAATTATGTCATGTTAACACAGTCATATACATTTTTCTCTTTAGTTTTATCAATGTTAAAATAAACTTCAAGCTAAGCATAACGTCATTTCCACCGGCGCAAACTTTTCACACGTACTTCATATACCTTACATTAATGCTTAAACACCATGCACACAAATAAGTATATTTTGTATTTAATTTTAATGAAAAAATGGCATCAACAGAGTTATAATGCGAAATGATAAAATAAACCCAATGGACAATATTCCCGTGACGTCACAATAAATATGAATTTTTATTCGCTTATAAAACACGCGGATAAGTATTTTTACCGAAATTTAACGTGACCTACGTTATATATGTTTTATAACGTAGGTCGCGAATTTAACTTGCAAATTAACAAATTCGGCTTTAAACCGCGTGCTTTTAATATTTATTATTTCTCTTTTATTCAACCACAGAGTTTAGAAAATAAACTCCGTGCTTCGCAATAGTAGGCGTTATCCGATTATGACGTCATTAGCAGAAGTAAAAGTTTAATTGAAAATTACGGTTAATTAATTAAATTTTCGAACAAACGAATGCATGATAACAAATCTGTGTCCAAATATCTTTCATTTAAAAAAAAACATGATGTAATTTGATGCAGTAGTTTGTTCTCACGGATTGTCGAAAGAAATCGCTTAGTGTTTTAAATATATAGATCTCTATAGGCTTCAGCTGCATTAAATTCAATTTCACCCTGTATAATAATCACCCTGTATAATTGGCTTTCATAATCCGTATCATTTTTGTGTGAGAGATGAATATGCGAAGCACAATTACGCCCTGCCATTCACGCTGTGCACACATGTTTTAAAATAAGGATGCAACCACCAGTTTATATATCTGGTAAACACAAAAAATTGTCAAAGAAAAAATGTGAAGGAAAATGCCGTTTAGTTTTTTTTAGCATACATTGAGAGAACAGTTCTTAAAAATGCGTTATCTTAAAAATTGGAAATTACTCTCCTCAGCGAAGCTCTAGCATAGCATTTTCCTAAACGGATTTTAAAAAGGGATTTCAAAAAACGCGAAATCCGTATGTCGATTTTTAAGCAATTTCAATTAAAATAAGTTTATTTTAAGTTACATTAAACCCCATTCAATCGACCTTCAAAAAGTTCAAAAACAGAATTAGAAAAAAAGTAGGAAGAGGATGCAATTAACTCTTTGAGGAATTTGTGATGATATGATAAAAATATTGAATCGTGAGAAAGTATGTTAAATGAAACTGAAAACGTGATATGCGATGCAGTGAGGGAAAAATACTGTCAGAAACTGTGAGTAGCCTAACCCTTTTGAAAGGGACAAAAAATAATCTTGTAAAATATTTAAAAGAAGAAAAAATGGAAACTTCAGTTTTCAATTAATGTTCAAAGTACCAATAAAATTGATTTAACTTATATTAAATGTGTGGATGATATCAAATTAATGTGTTAAGACTAAATTATTATACAACTTTCATTCTTTTAATTAAAGATTCTTTAAAAATTGCACGTTATTTAGTATGTAAATATACAATTAAATATTTTTTAAAGCAAATTCATTTTAAAAATATCTAGCTTCTAAATGATTAGCACACATATTATACTGCATATGAGTTGTAAGTTTTCCAACTGAGTAAAAGAAGTATCCAGGCCATGAGTCAAACCCGAGACACCTGCCATAAATTGTTAATGCTCTACTAATTGATCTACCTGGGAGACACAATTCACTCAAACTTGTCAATAACAGTGATTGCCAAAAGGCAACTTATTTACCCATATAGCTCTATTAAATAAGCATTGGAAATTTAAGCCAGAGTTTCTGAATTCAATTCCCGGATTTTTCTCTTTTTCAGTCACTCTCTTTTGCACTTTTGCAGTCATTTGAAAAAATCCCAACTAGTGTGATTACTTTGTCAATACGTGTGATTTTGTTAAAACTATTAAGGGATATTGAAGGTATTTTATATTAATTCCTATCCATAAACAGTAGAGAGATCTTGTTCATCAAAGAACTGTATTCAATTTCTGTATTAAATTTCTATAAAATTCTGAAAACCTACTACAGCATTGCAATGTGTCCTGCTTCTCCTACAACGCTGTTAAATTCTACTGGAAAGCTGCAATATATCCTTCTACAAAACTGCTGCAAAAAAAAAAAAAAAAAAAGAGATTTATCATTTTCCATTCCTGAATTGGGTACGAGACTCCATGTCTGGATCAACGAATTGTGATTAACTATGTTTTAGTGTTTCTTTATGTGAACAATATAGTTTAAAATGCCCTTTAAAGATTTTAAATTCTCCGATTTATTGCTTATCTAACACAAATAGTGAAATTAGTTTCTACAATTTTTGTTGCATTCAAACTAAAAATATTAAAAACGTAATTCCGCCAACACTTCTCCAAATTAAGCTGTAAATCTTCTTCATTGTAGACTCTAGCTGCGGCAGGGGCTGAAAGGTTAACACAAAAAGCTTTCTTAGCTGTCTGAACCTGGTAATTGTGAACTGAACTATCACAATTATTTCTGTTTTTTATATTAAAAGGTCACCAACGATCAGTTTATTTGGTAAAAAATAAAAGCATGTATGTGTGATGGATTGTCGTTTTACGAGAATTTGACAAAGTTCGTGAAAAGTACAAAATTTTGATTCGAATTTAAGAGGCAATTCCATTTTGTACGGGCAAAAAGTGGGAGTTGTTTAAAAATTTTCTCTGTCCTTAAATAATCGTTAAAAGAGAACCGGATTTTTACCCACTAAATGAGTATACTTTGTCTAATTGGGCAAGTTTTACTGTATAAAAAATATAAAACTGGTTGCGGTATCCTTATTTTAAAACGCGTGTGTACGAATTCGTACGGTGCATGATAGTACTTCGTAGAATAATCTGAAACACAAAAGCGATACGGTTTATGAAAGCCTATTAAACTTGCCATGAACCTATTTTATTGAAATTAATCCGCAGAAAACAAAATGAAGCCTGTCTGAAAATCGACCTACGAACCATGAGTTTTCTTTTTTGTATGTTTAATGTCCTCTATAAATATTTAACATTTAATTTTTTAACGTTAAATAGTTTCATTGTCCCCGAAAACCGATTCTATTTCAAATTCCATCTAACTTTTTTAATAATCTATTGATAAGTTCGAACGCTATTCTATACCGCGTGTTGAATAAGATCGTTAAAAAAAAATCATTTTATGAAACCTCAGCAGACGCACAGTCCCGTTCAAAGAGCTGTAACTTCGTAAATAATTTAAATATTCCAAAATCGTTTCAGATGCATATTCTATACACTTCGGAGATGCAAAAACATGCAAAGAAAAGAAAGAAAATTGATTTTTTGGATCCAGCCTACTTGCCGTTTTAAATTGCTTCTGCAACAAAAAAACGTCATTCGCAGCAAACATTACGCAATGCGCAAAATATATTTAAATATATTCGAAAACTAAGAAATTGAAAGGAATTTTTTTTATAATGACTCGACTTCTGTAAATATTATATCACATAAATTATTATATAAAACTAATTTATGTGATTTGTTTAACAGGAATGCTTCACGTTAATTTGATATTTTTTAAAGCGATTTCGTGTTTGTAAAACGAGTATTGTTTTTTAAAAAGAAAATAGTTTTGCTTTAAAGTTATTTTCAACCTTCATAAGATTTTCAATTATTGCATTTTAAAATGAGCCACATTTTTCAGAAACTTAAATGATGATTTTTAAAGGGAAAAAATAACAAAAGGGTATTTTAGAAAATGATAAACTTATGGAAACTCTTTACATGCAGACGTAAATAAATTTTACTCTGAAGTTTCTGGAAATGATATTGTCATGCGATAAATACCTGGTAAAATTTAAGTTTGAAAATACCATCAACATAAACAACTGCATGTTAGTTTGAAAGTTTAACTCAAAATACTAACTTCTAAAAAGTGTGCTTTCACAATCACGTAATGAAGTCTGCTGAAGAATTGTGGGTTATTCTGCTAAACGTTATTTTTTCGGAGTACGGTAGTTAATTTTTGACAGAAGATTTAATAATTGTTTTTAACACATTGAAAATATATATTTGATGAAAATTCATGAACTGTGATTTTTTTATTTTAAAGAATGCAGGTATACAAGTATATTTCCGTTACATGTTACAGCAATTTATTTTTATTAAAATCGTCACATAGTTTGTGACTATGATAAATATTTGTTCAATAATGTATTCTTTTTCCTTTTTGCAGGGTGTTTCTTTAATTGCGTTTTACCTCAAATAACTAGTGAACCGAGTTAGCTATAGCTATGAACGTGGTGTCTAAATAATGCAAAACGGTTATGCATTTCAGGATGAGGTAAGTACATCACAGAGCCCCATAGTGGTAAACTGCGAAAATAATAATTGTACCTCGAGAACGATACGAGTTACGGGCAAAAGATAAATTACAAAGTTGTAGAGCGAACTCGATTTTGTATGAAATTCTTTCTTACATATTAAATAAACTTTATTATTAGACTTTGAAATGTAATTTGTTTCTATCCAATCACTAGTTTAAATACGCCACTAATTCCGTATAGCATTATAAGGGAATGATAATAAACATTAATTGAGGGGATTAGAATGACAGTGGGGTAAGCTAATTTTTAGTAATTTGCGAAATGAAGGGTTTTGTGAAATGTTTTGCCCTCTAGCGACTCCGTAAGTTAACTATGACTTATTTGACTGTCTCACTGAACGTAAATTAATATACGTTCAGTGAAAATGTGGTTGTCTAGATTTTTTTAAATATATCATTTACTCTCTGTCATTCTAACCCCCTCAATTAATAAAACCATGTCATGTCAGCAAGCATTTTAATAAAAAAAATATTCTAGTATGCACAAGGTGTCCACTATCGGGACACATTGTCCCGTTACAAGGAAATTCTATGCAATTTTTTCCACTATAGTAAAATTCGTCACACAATAAAAATAGCCCCCTTGTTTTTATTTTTAGTTTTTACTGTCGTTTGTCATTGTTTTTAAAATATTCTCACTAAACTAAAAATGATTATGTACAGTATACGTATATTCCGAATTCCAATCTTGATTTAAACAATAAGCAATATTTTTATAAAATAAAAATACTATTTTAATTTATATAGGGGAAGGTGGCTTAAAATGATCCCCTTAAGGGAAAAACTTGTGTAAAATGACATTACTGTTTAAATAAAACATTGTCCCGTTGCTAGTATGTTTTGCACTATAAACGAATTTTAATAATATTTTAAACCCAAATTGAGTGATGAAAAAAATAGATTTTTTAAAAAGTGTTCAAAGGATCATTTTAAGCTCACCTAAAGGGCAAAATGATCCTTCATTTAAAATTAATTGTAAATTGTTTTTTTTATCGGCAAAATAAAAGTAATTATGACAATACATAATGAAATAAAATAAAAAAGTTATATAATCAAATAGCATGCATAATTTATTTTATGAAAAAAAATTCCGCCCCATCCGAAAACTTGGAATATTTGAGCACATATCGAAAAGAGAATTGAGCACACATCATCCTCATTCTCATCTATCCCTGCGCATGCATCATCGCCCCACTTACGACACTTGTGACCTTCACCTGCTGCAGGAAAATAGTTCATCGTAATAAATACACTTGTTTTCATCTTCTGAATCTGTTTCACTCTATTCCAAATATTGGTTTTTAGGCTGCCTTTTCTTCTTTATGGGAATACTTCTTTGCTTTGACTTCATACTCTCTTCTTCGCTTGTTCTGGATATTTCATTTTAGATTTAACATTTTTTAATCGGATTTTCTTAGCTGGAGCCTGTTTTATCACCTCTTTCTGTTCTCTATTTTTTGTTTCCAAGCTCAGTTGATTGTTTATAAGAACTGTTCGTTAAAATGGCACTTCCTATTGATTTTCTTTTTCTCAAACTGCTATATTCCGTATCTTTGGAAACGGTAAGATATCACGTGGACTCAAAGAGAAAGATTTAGGGGGAATGGATCTTTTTACCCGTCAACATGGCTGCCCATTTTAGGTAAAAAATACTTGATGACGCCGAGAAACATAACAAATTTAGCAAGTTCACATCTAAAAACATACTCCATTAAGTAAACCAAGTCATATTACTGTACATGAAAGACTGTATATCTAAATAAATATCAAAGTTAGTGCTTACCTTATAACAGATGTTATAAAACCCAATTTTTCAAAGAATTCTATTCAGATGCGTAATACTGCAATCGCTTGAATACTGCCATTGCTTCTTCTTCACTTGGCCTAACTACTTTATGTGTTACCACGTACATAGCGCGACCTGTGTGAAGAAAACATATGTGGATCGTTTCGCCCGCTAGGATAATTTTAGGCCACCTTCTCCTACATAAAGATTTTTTATTAATGTTTTCGTCAAGTTTCATATCCTACCATAAATAAGCATGGCATTATGAAAAAAAAAACATTTTGTATTTGTTTAATACGTAGATAAATATTGAATTATAGTATTATTATACAAATTATGCCCTAAATGTTTACAAAAGAATTAAGCACCCTATAATGAGAGGGCAAAAAGACCAATAAATCTTAAAAGGGAAGATAATTTACAAATATTATTATAAATGTCTTTTTACGCTTAGAAAGTAACGTTTTATATAGAACGACTATATATTCACATGTTCACGGTACTGGAAAATACTCTCCTTCCTAATTGTGTAGCAAATATTCGTATAAAAATTATACAGGTAAAACTCAACTGAGACTTATATGCACTATTAAAAGTTATGCATAAATTATTCTTAAGGGTGGTGCAAGCTATACATCAACTATTCTACCAACTTTCCGTTTTCAAATAGTATCACCCGCTTTGGACTCCAAATAAGCCAGATAAGTATGCAATGAATAGAATTTTTCTTAAATCTGTACAAAAGGTCCAAATAGGATGATGCTAATATTAAATCCAAGTTGTAAATTTTAATTTATATCTTCCCAAAATATATTTTACTTGAAATGATTCTTTTTAGTGAGAAAAATTGAATGGAATTAAAAAATAGATTTCAGAAAAATAATTTTAGTTATGAATATTATTAATAAATTCATATTAAAGAATTATGACTTGTAACCTACATTATTTTTTGCTTAAATAGAATCAGCCTCATCAAAAATATGTTTATATGAATTTTCCACTGCTTTCTATCACTAGTTTTTGAGATCGAGAGAGATTTTTCTTTTTCGACACTCTAAGAGTGCTGTCTTCTGTTGTCTTATGAATCGACAGAAATGGTATAAAATACCATTTTATATACAGTTAGTTTTCTTTATTTAGATGATTCATACACTTTAACGATTTGCTAATTGATTGAACCTGGCATTTTCTCAGTAAAATATTCATGTTTTCCACATCTCATAGATAAACCTTTAACGCATTCTTTTTTATAAATCTAACATAACATTTTGTTTCATTTAAGTAAAAAAGCATAAACTATCTATATTTCCGGGTTAATTTGATTAGAGGAGTTTAAATAAAGTGTCAAAAGTGACGGTTATAAGCCTAGCATTTAAAAGTTCATATTACTCTCAGTCGATTGCTATATATATCTTTTTATAAGATTATTTGTAGCAGAATTAGTAGGGGATGATCACATTTTATGCCTTTGTATGTAGATGAGTTCCCACAATTCCTTCTTTACTTTTGTGTACCGCTAATTTTTTTTCATGACGGAAATTCTACAATTAAATAAATGAATATTACTTTTAGGAAATAGTTGTACTCAGAAATAAGGACCCACGGGATTCCTGTTAATTATCTCAATTGTGCTCAATTTCGATGTATTAGAAACAATTATAAGAAATTTTAGTTCACTGTGCTATAAAGATTTTTAATTAAGTGTGTTTGACAACATCATACTGATAAGGGGTGTATAGGTAGCGTTTAACACATGTTTGCATTATTGCTTCTTCAGAAACAATGATTAATTGCTTCTTTTTGTCACATACAGCAGCAAACTTGCGTTTACAAGGTTTTTTGTATAGGGAGTTGTATGAATTCTTCGGGAACACAGCTACTAGCTCTCGCATTCTCTGCATCACACGTAGGGTATTTAGTCCAAACAACTATGCAAAATTTGAATTGAAAAATTTTAACGTACCAAAAATTAACCTTGTTACTTCTTATTTCAATAGCCCTGACATCCCTGGATGATAATTCCTTTTACCTCATATCAGATGGATACCTCGCTCGACGCTCTTAGTCGTGATTATTCATTGTGAAACCTGGACGTTATTTTTCTTGGTGGTTGCCCAAAGAACGACAATTTGTCGTTCTATTTTAAGTAGTTTGTATATAGTAAACCCAAGAAAAGAAACCGTACCAGTATCCAAACGTCCAAAATCGGCAGTTAGACGAGTCGAAGTGACAGCAGCCTCCACCAGACGGACGAACTCGCCGCCGGATGGACAGTGCGCCTAGTGGTGGTCCACTATAAGAATCGTCCGCGTGCACAGGCCGCAAACGTAGACCATGAGAGCCGCAACCATCGACCATACTGAAAAGCAGAGACTGCCTTCAAGGTGAGAAGGTGACCCGAATTTTCGTTCTGTGTATCGTAAAGTGTAATTTATTACAATGGAAATAAAAAACAAGTGTATGTACTGTATTTTAAAAACAGAATGATGTAATTGAAGAACAAAATATATTCTTTATTAAATTAAATGTATGTAAAAAACGATTTTAATACGGATTTTGGCAAATAGTTTTGTTTTAGTCGCAGTCTTAGTATGTGTCAAACCGAAATTTTTGCTTCGAAACATAATATAGACCTTAAACAAAGTTTAGAGGCACTGACCACGACCGATGGTGCTTTAAGTTGGTATTCTGAAGGGAACTGTACTGGACTGCATCGTCAGTCTTTGGCACTTAACTAAGGTTGGCCTTTATAAGCAAGTGTTTAAAAGGCGCTTATCTTCAGCGATTTAAATAAATTTATGTGTTTTTATACCTTTTTCTACATCGTAAAAGAAATGAAAAGCATCTATTAATTTCTCCCCGAAAAAGGATATCACAATTAAACTCACGTCACGGTTTATTATTTCAAATGACTCTGCTTGAGAAATCGGCATTTCAGCAGCTCC
This sequence comes from Maratus michaelseni, assembly GCA_963931845.1. Taxonomy (NCBI): domain Eukaryota; kingdom Metazoa; phylum Arthropoda; class Arachnida; order Araneae; family Salticidae; genus Maratus; species Maratus michaelseni. Next base: position 8,787,284 of record OZ007586.1, read on the forward strand.
AACTCATTATTTGCCCTCCGCAGCCATTTTATAGGGTGTTTATTTCAGAAAACATAACTTAATAAAAAGTTTACAAGCTTAAGTCATAACTTAATATAACATGCATAATGACTTGATGCATAATGACTGGACGCTATAATGACTTTAAAAAGTGTATTTTCGTAGCATATCGTCTTTTTATTTTATTTACTACTCGTATCTTAGTATGTACTGTGTTTTTGAATGAAAACTGTTCGCCACATTATCGTTATCTTCAATATATCAAGAAATCCTTCTTTATATACATCGCAAAATTTTTTAATCATATTTATCGTATACTTTATAATCCATCGTTGGCAAAATAAATATTGTTGACTAGACACACACCGTTTCCATTGCCTTGTTGTTTCTTTCCACGTTTAAACTGAACCTAAAATAAAGTATGCGATGATTTTAATTATGAATTACCATATAAATATTTTAAATGCACTCCGTTTTTTCGTACAGTACTATGAATATTATCTATGAAGAATTTGAAAATTCGGTTCATTTGTCTTTTAAATTATATTGTCGAATAAAGGTTTTTTATCCTATTTTTCGTATAATTTCTAATCCATCGTTGGAAAACTAAATATTGTTGACTATACACACACCGTTCGCATTGCTTTGTCGTTTCTTTCCCCGTTTAAACTGAACCTAAAATAAAGTATGCGATGATTTTAATTATGAAGCACCATATAAATATTTTAAATGTTTTTTCGTACAGGACTATGAATATTATCTATGAAGGATTTGAAAATTCGGTCCATTTGTCTTTTAAATTATATTGTTGAATAAAGTTACCCCTAGGTCTTTTGTTTCTAATCAAATGTCTTACAAAAAGAAAGCCGTCTTTTATTTTCAGGCCATTAGCTGTGCAACATTAGGACCGGAGATATAAATATCTCTCGAAGGGGACTCTTAAAAATTAAGTTAAAAATAAGAGGACTCATACTGCGAATAGAAGAGGCAATTAAACTGTGGTATGTGACCTTTCATAAGAATTTATTTTATATTTTTTCTCTATATTTTTTCTCTGTTATAGTTTATATTTAAGATATTAGAAAACGGCTTTAGTTGTGCTCGAATAAAATATTTTGAATTACTATAAACTTTACAAATATTTCCTATTTTCGTCTATAATTGTTTCCTGTTTATTTCAGTCGTCAAAAATATGTTTTATTTATATTTTGACTCGTTGACCGGTCCGGCGTCGTCTGTGCTTCTATTGATAATTCTAAAATGTACCTAAAATCTGGGTTGAATAATGTTATAATTTTAAAGGACAATCTATACAAACGAACCTAATGTTGGGGGGCGCACTGCTTACGGTAGTGTACACATTCGAATTTGTACGATTTTATATTTTTAAACGCAAATATATCCAAACGAACTAGAGTTTGGAGGGTAGGTGCATCGGTCATGCTATAGATTCTCCGATCTGCTTTTGCTAATGAACCTTGAACTTGTGTGATTTTCTATTTACCAGTAGTCCCGTGCGAGAAGATCGCACTCTAATGTATTATTGTTTAGCACTGTCTAATAATTTTTAGATGCAGATTAAAAGTTCTAAAGAAAAATTAAACATAAAAATATCTGAAAACAACATTAGTGAAGTCAGAATATCATCTCATGTATTCCATCAAATCAAACAGTCAAAATCTGTGATAAAAAATTAACAATCGTATTTTAACTGCAACAGATGATGACATCATCCGCTTCGGGAAAAACATGGGACAAAGAAAAATAAACTGAATACATATAACATATAATTTAATCTAATATAGCAAAGCCTACATTTTAGGTTACACATGACATTGCTTCAAATCGATCGATGGTATTATTTTAGTCTAAACATTGCAATTTCTATTTTGCTTTTTAACCATAAATATAAAATAAACCCATGCAAAAATGTAGTACTTTATCTTTTTTGTATTATTTATTTTTTTATAATCATTGTTGAGCATGACAATATCCGGTATTTTATTTTTGAGGCAACACTGATTAGAGAAAACCTTTCATTTCATTTATGAAAACTAAGCCGATTTAATTACTTTCTTATATCTATAACAGAAGAAAGTATTATTGTAATCGAATTTTTTTCCGATTTTCGGTTTTCAACGGATTTACACGTTTCAGGGGTCAGAGATTCCGAAAAACATGTTTTTACAAAATGTCTGTCTGTCCGTCTGTCCGACTGTCCGTCCTCATTGTATCATCGAAAAATGTATGAAGTTATACTTCAAATTGAACCAAATTGTTTTTCTATATTTTTGGCTATGGCCAGCAGGTCTTACTTGAATTTGGGGATATCTCGACGAAAGGGGGCGCTGCGATCACGATTATTGTTCGATTTTCACTATTGTATCATCGGAAAATGTATGAAGTTATGCAATTAATTAAACCAATTTTTTTCCAATGTTTTTGACTGTAGCCTGCAGGTCCTAGTTGAATTTGGGGATATTTCGACGAAAGAGGGCGCTGCGATCGCGACTTTTGTTCTATTTTCACTATTGTATCATCGAAAAGTGTATGATGAATAATAAAATCAGATAATTAAATCAGTTTTTTTCTATGTTTTTGGCTATGGCCAGCAGGTCCTATTTGAATTTAGGGATATTCCGCCAGAAGGGGGCGCTGTGATGTCCCTTTAAAGATTTCAAATTCAAAAAGATGTGTAAAAAAATTAGAAATCCTAAAAGTTTTTTCCGTTAAATATTCGTCCTTGATCCGGAGAATCCGGAGGAATTTTTGTTTTGCCTCTATCTTAAAAAATGGCTCAGATATAACGGTTTGAAATTTTAAAGTGGGTGACACTTTCAAACAAGACAAATTTTCTTTCATTGTTGTAACCATTGTTCCTATTCTTATATGCTTAACACTATATATTTATATTTGCCAATGTCAAATTCTCGTCAAGCTTGGTGACAGTTGGCGAAATATTGCCAAATTTGGCGACAGAAATAGGTTGCCATAAATGTAGCCAACTTGGCTGTAGAGGACTAATTTGGCGATGTTCTCATTCAAATTCAATGTTGACGAAAACTGGGAATAAATCTTCTTTAATTGGGTTCCACGTATTTTAGCTTCGTGTTTTCCAGTAAAATTATCTAAAATCGTAAAACCAAGGAATAGGGAGGTTATCTGTTCCTGTCGGTACAGGCCAGAAGGACTTTTCGTAGTTTAGTATACGTCAGTTGATCGCATTCCGGGTACCCGGCGATTCGCAAGCAGCTGACGTAAAGCAGAATGACGAAAAATATTGATTTATAACCGATGTGATAGCAAATTTTGAAGTATTAACATGACTGAGACAGAAGAAAGTTTTGGGATTGGTATATCCGACTAGTTTTTAATAAACGACAATTAAAAACATGTTTTAACGAAATGTGCGTGTACTATGTCAGAAGCCTGTTTAAAATCCTTTTATATGGAATGTCATTCATCGTTCTGCGTTTTGAATTTGTTTAGAAAAAGGGATGTTGGCAACAGAAATAATATATATGATTAAGCGAAAATCTTTCCAAACGAACTAAGGGGCCCCCGTTAAAATGATTGCCAACTGACATTTATATGTATAAAATTTTCAATTCTGACAGAAAGTTCCTGAACAGCACACGTAATATAAAATGCGCACCCACCCCTCACTTTTTAAAAAGACCGAATACCTTCCAGTATTAAAAATCCTATCCTAAGTCTATTTAAAGTGTACAGATTTCCTTGGACACGTGCAGAAACGAAAACCCTCCCAGAAAGTGATCGAAACACAATTCTCTTAAAACAGGAAACGTTATCTTCAAAGGCATTAAGACAGTAAAATGAATCGTTTGCAAATTCATGAAATGACTTCCTGAAAAGAAATTTTAAATAGTAAGTAGTAATACCTTTTAAAATCAAAGATATCGTTAGAACATGAAAAATCTCGGGAATAAGTAGGTATTTTTTCCGTATTTTTGTCTGGGAAATGAAAAGGGCATTTTAAATCTAGAGAAAAAAATAGAAAAGTTGAAAACGAAATCGAATCAACTTCCAAGAAATATCTATATTATAAAGGACAAACGTGTCCGTGCGTAATGCTGACGTCATTTTGCGACACTTGTCACACTTGACGATGAAATTTCGGTTTTGCGATTTTTGCTAATTTCTAAACATCGCACATTTTCCATTTTTACACCGTTATGTAGGGGGAAAAATCTGCTTTCAAATGCAATCTGATTGAAAACAGTGTCGCAATTTAATCATTTATTATAGCTTTTAAATTACATTTCAAGCATGATTTAAAAAACAAAATCTATCTTTACCGCTTGCAGACGATTCCGTTTGTACTTTAATCAATATAAAAAGTTCAGTATTTGTTTCCAGCTAATATTCAACGAATAATAATAATGAAATTAAAACTTCATTAAGCAAGAAATAAATTAGTAGAAATAAAACACAAATTCAACAAACATGGAATTGAAATAAGCGCTTAAAACCGTTCAAATTATCAGAATAACAATTAAAAAAAATCCCTGACGGCTCGGCCTACAGGCACAGGTAGATTTCAAAGACGCAGAACGTGGGGAGCGTGTTTGTCGGGAATTGCGGAAGAAATGACCTTTTTGCGATGATGCTGCAGTTGGAACCGCCTACTTCGAAACGAAACTTGTTTGCAGGCGGAGCCAGTAATTTTTTTTTTTTTTTTTTTTTTTTTTTGCTATAAGAGTTGATCCTATAAAAAACATGTCAATATAAAAGTTTTAGGTAATATTAAGAGGATTTATAATATATTTAAGCGGATTTGAAATATTGAGAATTGACGAAGTTATGAATTTTTTTCTTCTAAAACCCCCCTTCCCTCCCCCCCCTTAAGGCAATTTTTAATTATATCAAAAATCTGTCATACATAAGTTTTTGGCACTGTTCCTAGAAGTAATAATAACTTCAAACGGATTCGATACGTATAATAATAAAGAAATTATGAGGATTTTTCTGTTTTCACAAAAAGCCCCCCCATTTCCCCCCCCCCTCCCCTTGGTTCGATTTTGCACATTAACGAACTTGACCGAGATTTTATGACCCTTGATTTTATGTATCAGTTTCGAAAAGATGCGGGAGTTGGAACCGCCTACTTCGAAAAATAACTTGTTTGCAGGCGGAGCCGGCAGGGATTTGTTTTGTTTTTAATTTTTTTTTTGCTATAACGGTTGGTCCTATAAAAAACTTGTCAATATAAAAGTTTTAGATAATACTAAGAGGATTAATAATAATTTTACTCGGATTTGATATCTTGTGAATTGACGAAGCTATGATTTTTTTTCCCTAAAACCCCCCTTTCCCCCCCTTGGGGCCATTTTTAATTATATCAAAAATCTGTCATACATACATTTTCGGCCCTTTTCCTAGAAGTAATAATAACTTTAAACGGATTCGATACGTATAATAATAAAGAAATTATGAGGATTTTTCTGTTTTCACAAAAAGCCCCCCCCCATTTCCCCCCCTTGGTTCGATTTTGCCCATTAACGAACTTGAACGAGATTTTATGACCCTTGATTTTATGTATCAGTTTCGAAAAGATGCGGGAGTTGGAACCGCCTACTTCGAAAAATAACTTGTTTGCAGGCGGAGCTGGCAGGGGTTTGTTTTGGTTTTAATTTTTTTTTGCTATAACGGTTGGTCCTATAAAAAACATGTCAATATAAAAGTTTTAGATAATACTAAGAGGATTAATAATAAATTTACGCGGATTTGATATCTTGTGAATTGACGAAGCTATGATTTTTTTTCTTCTAACCCTCCCCCCTTTTTTTCCCCCTTGGGGCCATTTTTAATTATATCAAAAATCTGTCAAACATACATTTTTGGCCCTTTTCCTAGAAGTAATAATAACTTTAAACGGATTCGATACGTATAATAATAAAGAAATTATGAGGATTTATCTGTTTTCACAAAAAGCCCCCCATTTCCCCCCCCCTTGGTTCGAATTTGCCCATTAACGAACTTGACCGAGATTTTATGTATCAGTTTCGAAAAGATGCGGGAGTTGGAACCGCCTACTTCAAAAAATAACTTGTTTGCAGGCGGAGCCGGCAGGGGTTTGTTTAGGTTTTAATTTTTTTTTGCTATAACGGTTGGTCCTATAAAAAACATGTCAATATAAAAGTTTTAGATAATACTAAGAGGATTAATAATAAATTTACACGGATTTGATATCTTGTGAATTGACGAAGCTATGATTTTTTTTCTTCTAAAACCCCCCTTTTTTCCCCCCCTTGGGGCCATTTTTAATTATATCAAAAATCTGTCATACATACATTTTCGGCCCTTTTCCTAGAAGTAATAATAACTTTAAACGGATTCGATACGTATAATAATAAAGAAATTATGAGGATTTATCTGTTTTCACAAAAAGCCCCCCATTTCCCCCCCCCTTGGTTCGATTTTGCCCATTAACGAACTTGACCGAGATTTTATGACCCTTGATTTTATGTATCAGTTTGGAAGAGATTTATGCATAATTTTTCCAGTTATCGTTGTCAGAAAAAAGTGACATATATATATATATATATATATATATATAAACTTTTGAACTGGGGGTGGTTTTGGGTTCTGGGAGTCATGATCGGCGTAGATCTGCAAAAATTTTTCAAAATTTCCAACTTAGGTGAGAATGTAATAGGTAGTATTTCTTACGAAATCTACCTAAAAACTGCTATAGATAATGAAAATTTTAGCGATTTCATCGGCTATTAACTTCTGGTACGAAATTACTGCTTTTAATAAATTTCAAAATTTTATTAGAATATGTAATTGACATATTTCATATAAAAATGCTCTTTGGGCAATCTAAATAGGGGGCAATCTAAAAACAATCATTAAATGTAAAAAAAAAATTATTAGAGTTTTTAATTTAAAAAAAAGGCTTTAACCTACATTCTCTATCCCGGGAAACCCGGGTTATTTTCCCTAGTATTTTTAAAATGGTAAATGTTAATGATTTTCAAAACGAAAGATACTAACAGAACCGGGAAAGTATGGAAAATGTTGTTTTTCTATTTCCATCAGGGAAGCGAATGCGGCAGTTTCAAAATGTAGAAAAAACAGAAAACTTGAAAAGAATTCGGAAAATACGAAACCAACATGGAATCGAACTTTAAAAAAAAATTAAATGTCTTGAAATATCAAAATAATTATTGTATTTTTAAAGACACTGCTAGAAAGAGTAAGGTATCCCAAATAAATGGTAATCTTACTCTTTCGTATTTCCGTCCGAGAAGCGGATGTGGTAGTTTCAAAATGCCGAAAAACGGTAAAATTGTAAACTCACGCGCAGTGGAATTCCAGTAAGAATGTTTCTGAAATAGTAAATATTTTTTTTAATGAAAATACCGTTGGAGCTGTAGAAGTACAACGACATTTTTTGTGTTTTTCTTTCTTGAAACTATTTGGGAGGGAACTCAGCGATCGTAATTTCAAAACATTGAAAAAACGAACACTTCGTTTTCGTGTGCATGAGACACTAAAAATGATTTTAAGCGCAAGCACAATCGACTGAAGGATGGAACTCGCCATTTGCGATACTCATTATAGTTTTTAATTAATACCTTCAAAAACCGAAAAATCTGAGTCTCAGGTGCATTTGGACCTGTCTTATCATTGTTTATCCTCATCCAAATATTCGTCTGCGTGTGGTAAATTTCTTTAACCATCGCGAACAAACATACATACACACAGACATAGACACGCATACAGACATGCATCTCTCTTTTATTAATATAGATTATTGGGTCGCAAAAATTTTAATCATTTTTGTAGTGACCTTCCGTAATATGTGCTGTCCAAGAACAGAATGTGTTCTATTACCAAATTATCGTATAAAGGTGCGACAGGTACCGTTCGACTGCAAATTGTGTCTACTTTCTCAATATGGATAAATTTTGAAAAACAGATCGTCGGCTACATATTAAAAAATGTACCCACTCTCAGATATTAAAAGATGACACTCACATTGGACATCCTACTTAAATTCCTCAGATTAAGGTATGGATTACTACATACTTTCACTTAAATCTTCATAGAATTATAAAAGGAAATATGGTATATATTTATCCATTAATTTAGAAAACAAAATTAAGATATTACAATTAAAAGTACTCGGAACACTCAATTAAAGACTCCAGAAAAATTATAAAATTTCATAAAAATTTTGGGGTATTTTTCTTTCTGGGATGCTTTGATAACATGAGACGACCCCGTATGTTACACATCTTTTTTGACGATTTTGATTAGTTTGATTTCAAATTTAATGTACTTTTACAAATAATATTTGTTTAATATGAGTATTTTAAATAATTTTGATAGTTAAAAATATTTGCATCGAAAAAATGCCTAGAATATAATCATTATATATCATTAGAAAGACAATACTTCAATCGGATGGGTTTTCAACAAGATATAAATTAGTGTTTGTCACGTGGATGACCGCTGTTTCGTAAAATTGCATTCATATTCGAAACGTAGACACAATGTCCTGTTAAACGGCACCTTTCGAACCCCTATAATATTATTTGGCAATAAAATAGCATTAAATGTCCAGGGCCGTACATGTATATTACAAACCCTTCTGATTTATTAAAAATTGAATGTGTAGAAGCTATTATTTAAAATAACTTGATTCACTTTGAAAGAACTTCATCATCAAAGAAATGCTATAGTTAAATTAACAGCACGCATTTATTGAAATTTTACTTAGTCATAAAGTAAGTTTTTCAAACCTTTGTGAATTTCGGCAGACAGATTTCAACAAAGAAGTTCAAGAATGCACAACATATTTTTCATTTATTCATGCTTGTTTCTAAAAGTAGCTTCCATTTTTTGCCGTGCCTTCATTTAAATATTTTAATATTGCTTTGCATGGAAGCCTATTGATATATTTAAAGTAACAAAGATACATACATACATACATATCAACACAAATAGAGAATATAATGAAACATTCAGTAAAATCATTTGCTAATGAAACATTACGACTTAAGTTTTGGTATTTTGCAGTTAAAGCTAATATACTTGAGGCTTTAGTTTTTGGCATATTTCTTCGTCGCCTGTCATTGCTTTGCTTTTATATTCCTATAATTGTAATTATAACGATTTGTCTAATAACTACACAGATGGACATTAAAAACAGTGGACAAAACGGAACTCTGTCAACAACTCTGAAAATTGAAGAATACTTCTTCACTAAACAGGAAATTGCAACTTAGATCCAAAAACATCTTTTAAAACGGTTGTTGTTGAAACGTGAAATTGTTTCTTTTTAGTAGCTCCACAAAAAGTGTAATGGTGCAGTAGAGGAAAACGTCGCTGTTGGAACTATTAACATATGTAGTGATTTCTGGAGTGGCTATAAATGTTCAGAACTGCAAACATTTCACTGTAAATCGTTCATCCGCACCAAACCATATGTATGACTTATGAGACATGTTTTGCCTTGTCATCAATGCAACTACGTTCTGTCAAAGGTTGGGGTTCATTTTATTAATGCGATGTTTATCAATTACTGCTATTTTTGTTTTAGTTTTGCGTATTTTGTTTACCCATTTAAAATGCAAGATATAGAATTTTTATTTCTTTATTCTGTTACATTTTCCCTTTTTGGGAAGGATGTTCAACAAAAGTAAAAAAAGGAGTTAAAAAATAAAACTTTCTTCCTCACTATATGCCGACAAAAAATATGTGGTTTCATTCTAGCGAAAAGACACTAATTTTAAATATATTCAATATAATCATGTAATTTATTTTAGATCTTTAGGCATGGAAATTTCTCTTTTATGGGATAAAAATAAAGTTTCATGTCCAGTATCCTCTTATCTTTATATTATACATATCTCATAAAATTTTGGATACTTAAATACAGCGTTTGGATGCACTTTCAACCATTATTTAAAATAAAAACTCATTAAGAATTTGTTTCGGCATAGTATGCAAATTATATACTGGTATGCGAAATTTGTTTGTAAATTGAGTCATTGAATAAAAGATAAATAATCGAACTGACATGAAAATAAATGTGAAGTTTTTTCGAATAAAATAATACCATATATTTCTTTTGACAAACAAACATGCTTCATAATAAAATGAAACTTTGTTTCTTCTCAGTTTTTTATTTTACTAGAAATCTTTATTTTAGTTTTCGTTTTGTTTTGATTTTTGTAAAATATTGTACTTACAGACATTTATTTAAAGAAATGAAACATACATTATACATATCGCCTAATGGAAAATTATCAAAATAATAAATATAATTTTTAATTCAAAACAGTTTAATCAGTTTCTTTCCGATACTAGTATAAAAATTTACATATGACATTTATAAAATATTATATTCAATATATAAATTTCTATATATTTTGAAATTAATGTAGGGTTTTAAATTACTTTCCAATCATTTGTAAAGCATTTTTTATTCGAATAAAACCAGACTTTGTTTTTTATAAAGGCTTATAACAAGCATTTCATTATTATTTACCGTATTTTCCGGTGTATAAGATGCAGTACATGTTGCAATTGTTTCTTATACAGATTTTTTTTTTATGTTTGTATGATGTATATTACGCTTTTGTTAGTACTTTATTTAAAAAAAGCAAGGAAAAAACAAATAGAATTAGATTTACTAACATAATTTATATATTAAGAATCATTTTTAAATTTAGAAAATGATTACTTTCCTATATTAATGCCACTTATTAAGTCTAATTATTCTTCTAATTATGCCAGTGTAAAGTTTAAAAGCATTTACAGTATTTTGTTATAAATATTTTTACTTTTAATTAAGGTATTTTATTTTTTTTTCGTATTGTTTCCTAAAAAAGTTTTAAATTTTAAAGTGCGTTTTATAGAGAATCAAACCATACACCAGGAAATACGGTAATTTATTCAATACTTATTACTAAATTTTTCAAGTACTCTGAACTTTACAGGGTAATTTTTTTTCTCGTGAAAATAAATCTAAAAGTACAAAACTTTAGAGAATGGCCTGATTACTGCAGTTTTCTTTTTTAAAAATGACTTATAATATAAAGACATTAAAATAAAAATAAAAGAATTCCGAAAATTATTTCGGTTTGTAAAAATATTAGCAAAAAATAATATATTCGCAGTCTCAAGCACTTTAGAAAGAAAGTAGCCCGAACTTTGCTACAAGAAGAGATTATCTAATCTGAAAAGATTTGAAAAAGGAATTCCACTAAGACGAATGGCAAGAGTAAGCGAAAAAATGGGTTATCTGCAGTACTTTTTCGCATACGTTTAGTTTAGAAGATATGGATTTTCAGTTTTTTCCCAATCTACTTGAAATTAAATGGCTTGCATTGCAATAGCATCCAGAACTTTATAAAGGCTCGAATATATGTTTTTTCCTTTATGCCCTTATAGTTTTTCTTTAATGTAAATGCGTGAATATGAAAAATATTTAGAATCATTGTGTATTAAAAATATTTTATTCTAATTTTCTTTTTATCTGTAGTTGGACTAAAAAAAAAAAAGGATTTTTTAATATAATTATTAACAACTAATTACTTTATTTATGTGATGTATTTACCAAATAAAATGTAATTTACAGCGTTACAGGAATTCTATAGGTCATAATAGTTATTTGTGCTACATATTGCAGTGCGTCTCAAAATTATTTGGACAGGCGATTTTTTGAAATAACAGTTAAAAAAATGAAGCAATAATCACGAAAACAATAATTGGCATATGGAATCACAACATAAGTTTTTTTTTACAATGTAGAAATATCATGCTTAATCAAATATTGTTTGTAAAAAAGTAAAATTAAAAAAATCTGTCCCAAAAATATATGGACAATGAAAAGAATCGCTTGTATTACCAACGTATCAAAGAAATTTGCATATTCTATGTTCTGTACATGTGACGTAACCACTTTGAAATATAAAATCACTGCTTGTTCTCCAATTCTCGAACAGTTGGTAAATGCCTCGCAACGTTCGATTCTCTGCAGCTGATATAGCTAAAATTTGGCGTTTAAGGGCTCAAAATGTTTAATTTTCTGCATTGCTAATCAAATGAAGCGTGACAGATCTGGAATTTATGCAATTTTATCATAACGTGAGAATGTGATTGCAAAACAGCGTTCAGGTCGATCAAGAAAAATATCTCAGTGAGAAGATAGGGGGATTTTGCAAGCAGTTTCAAGCCAAAAGAAGTCTGTTTGTGAAATTTCGAGGATTTTAGCGTTTCCTATTTCGAAATCTACTGAAATAACAGTTAAAAAAATGAAGCAATAATCACGAAAACATAGCATATAGAATCACAACATAAGCTTTGTAACGACCGTCGCGTACAGGAAAGCAGATTTCATAAATATTGCAGAATGTGTCGGACAACTATACTGGAATTGCACCATAGAAAGACACACGTTTTTTGGGCTAAAAAACACATGCATTGAACGGATGAATGGTTAAATATTTTCTTCAGTGCAGCAAAAATTCAATTTGGATGCCACTGATGGCTGGGTATACTATTGGCATAATCTACGACGAAAATCTCGTGAGTTCTTTAGTCGAGAATAAGGAGGGGGTTCTCTCATTGTGTGGAGAGTATTATGTTTCAACGGAACAACGCATATTGTTTTTCTTAATGATCGACAGGGATTTGGGGATTATCAAAATAGCATCAGCACAATACTTCCGATTAGAAACTCCTTAATACAAGAAAACTAGACATTCCAACAGGACAAAGCGTCGATCTAAACCTCCCACTCAACAACAGCTTTGTTTACACAGAATCAAGTACTTGTTAAAGTGCGTCCCAAAAGTTTATAGACAACCATTTTTTTGGCTTAAGGACTAACTAAACGAGTAACAAAGACGAAATAAATTATGATATATATTATGAAGAAATAAAACTAATAAAATACTCAAAAAACTTTTAACAGTCATGGATTTAATATAAAAAAATAAAAACAAGAAAATGCTGTCCCAAAAATATAGACAAGCGGTTTTAAAAGTTAATATATGTACGGATATTCAATATTTGCATATTCCAAGGTCATGTACTTGTGAGAGAATAGTTTCCTGAGATAAAGACTAATCTGTCTTTTAGATACCGACAGACAATGTGCAGTTTTCCACCCACGACATCTTGCGAATCTAACGTTTAAAGGCTCTTGGATGGAAAGTTGGGGACATTACCAGAAAAGTTAGATGAAAGCAGGATTGGTATTTACCAAATTCTATCAAAAAATGACAATTTTGAAACAAAATCCTGTTCAGGACGATCAAAGGAAACAACTAAATGGCACGACAGAGAGATTTTGAAATGAGTTTCAAACCAGAACCTGTCTGTACCGTCATTGTCTAAAGATGTAAGCGTTCCAGTATCAAAATTCATGGTCCATCGACGGCTGCAGTCGTTCGCCAAAGTTTACAAAGTGGCATAAAGATGCTCGTGTTCAGTGGGACCGAAATCAAATGAATTGAACAGATGAATGGTTGAGTGTTCTTTCCAGTGAATAAAAGAAATTTAATTTAGATGTCCGCGATTGTTGGGCATATTACTGTTACGATATTTGAAAGGAACTACGAACTCTTTTCAGCAGACAACAAGGAGGGGGTTCACTCATGGTGTGGGGATCATTTTCTTATAATGGAACAACCGATATTGCTTTTTTGAAAGATCGTCAATGTTCTGAAGATTAATAGAAAATGCTTGAAGTACAGTTACTTCCATTTGGAAAGTTGCCAGGTGGGGACAGTTGGATATACCAACAAAGACAATTGCCCCATTCACGTGTCCAACTCTATATTGCAGTGGTTTAGACAAAACCAAGTAACTGTTATGGACTGGCCAGCCATAAGTCCAGACCTGAACCCAACAGAGAACTTCTGGGGAATGTTAGCTAGAGACGTATATGTTAATTAGTGTCAATTTGCAACAGTTCACAAACTAAAGCTGGAAACTGAAAGAAGTTAGTTTTCTTTAAAGTCAAAATTTCTCCAAACTCTTGTTTTGAGAATGCCTGATCGAGGTTTTGAAGTGATTAGAAAAAACGGCTTAAAAATTTGAAAGTTAAAAGAAAACAAATGAGTTGTCTATAAACTTTTGGGACAGTAAAATTTAAGTTTTATTTGTTCTCACAAAGTCTGTGATTGTGTAATATTATTTTTGTATAGAATTGTTGTTGTCTTGATATTATTTATAATTATAAAAAGTTTTAAAATTGTTACTCCTCCTTTTCAATTGTAAAATAAGAAAACTACATTGTATATAAACTTTTGGGACGCACTGTATATACTGGCCAGACATCATCCCAGACCTGAATCGAATTGAAAACCTTTGGGGAGTACTTGCGCTAGAGATGTATGCCCATGGTCGCCAGTTTTCGACTAATCAGGAAGTAAAGCAACAAGTACAGCATAGTTGGTTCTCTTTACAGCCACACATTCACCAAAGACTGATGTAAAGACTGTGAAAGTATGCCTGATAGGGTTTTCAAGACAATTTAAATGAATGAATCCAAAATTTGAATTTAAATACAAAATATTCGAAAAGTCCATATATTTTTAGGAAAGCCTATTTTGGTCCTGATTTTTTTTCTAAAATTCTGTAAAACCTATTCTGTGTTTCTTTGTTGTACTAAACTTATCTTATGATTCCATATGTTTATTATTTTATTCGTTATTATTGCTTCATTCTTTGAACTGTTATTTCAAAAAATCGTCTGTCCATATACTTTTGAGACGCTCTGTAAAACATACATTAATTTATTTTAAAACACAAAACACATCAAAGGTAGTGCATACGTAAAAAAACTTAAAAACCCTTTCAAAATTACACTAAAATTAGTCATTGTGTTAAAAGTTCTAAAAATATTTTCACCTCTTGTTCCCCGAGTCATCTCCAGTTAATCATGTTTATGTTTTCCTACTCTCGCTTGTCAATATGTTGAAAACGTCCTCTTTTTTCCATTCCTAACAACATATGGCGCTATCTGTTATAATTTTTTATCAGTGCATATTTCTGAGTTTGCTGAAACTATTTCAACTTCTACAACAATTTCTACTAACAACTATTTCTGTGAGAAGCCATTGAAACGAGCAATTACAAATGTTAGAACAATTGTTAGATGAGTAGATGAGTTTTCAAACAACCCGGGACTAACAGATCTCACAGAGCACGATATCGAACTTGCTGAAGAAAATTCGGTGAAAATAAGACCGTAGAGAGCGTCCCCCAGACAGAATGTGATTTTGAAGAAAGAAAATGAGCGCATGCTCGAACTTAATATAATTAAGGAAGAGGGGTTAAATTTTAATTATCCGATGATTTTAGTGGAAGTCCCGGGAAAATATCCGCGCCCCTGCATCGACTATAGAAAGTTGAACGCCATTACGAAAGCCGAATTTTCCCAATATAGAGGAAAGATTAGAGAAAGTGGCAGCTGCGAAGTACAAAACAGTGGTTGACCTAATGAAGGGATATTGGCAAATACCCGTGACTCCTAGGGCGCAGAAATTGGCCTCATTTGTGACTAGCATTGGCAGTTGTTTACCTCTATCCATGCCGTTCGAGTTTACAATGCCTCGTAAAGGTTCTCCAAATTTATGGCAAAATTGTTATGTGGTTTAGAAGAATATTGTCTACCGTACATAGACGATATGGCAATTTTTTCCGACAATTGTGAATATCACATTAAACATCTAGAAACGGTTATTGATCAGGATAAAGGATGTGATGCTAAAAGCCAAAATAGCGAAGTGCATGTTTGCGGAGAAAACGGTCAAATACTTGGGCCATATAGTGGGAGAGGGACAGCGAAAACCCACAGAAGCTAAAATCTGTGCCATCGCAGAGTTGCCAGCACCCCAAAACAAAACGGAAATTAGGAGATGCCTAAGTATGGCAGGATACTATTATAAAATTACGCCACCATAGTAGAACGTCTCATGACTAAAATGAAGGGTTACACCCTAGCGGAGGAAAATGTGTGGGGTCGTACCGTATTTTTGCTAACAGATGGGCTAGAACTGTAAGAATATGTGGATTGCCATTCATTTTCTAAGTATCTAAGGGATAAGGCAGCTTATTGAGTGGATCAGACCGTTTTTCATCAAATAAGACTGTTGACCGAGAAAATTGAAGAGCAAACGCTCATAAACTTAGTTTTTTCTGAGAGTGTATGTATGTGTATATGTATGCAGTCGCATTAGAATTTCAATACGTCTTTAAGCCCCTAGAGCTCGTTTTTGGTGTTTTAGCGATGATGTAGCTATGTATGTATTACTTCGGTCTGTAAGAAAAAAAGATTTTGCTAAATAAAAGCATATGAAAAATTATGTATTAATTTTGTCGAACAAGAATGAAAAAAATATCTACATTTAAAAGTAAAACTTATGCAAAATATGTTAAAATATTCTAAAATGATCTCTTTTTGTGTGAAAAAAGCTTGTAATTCGGTACACATTCGTAGCACTTGAAACTAATTGTTACCAGTTTGAAGCCAACTTTAGCTGTGAATCCGATTACGAAAGATTAGCTCTATAACTGATTTGCTTTAGTAGAATAACTTACAAAACGTTACACAACTTTACATATTTTTACAGTTAATTTTGGATTAATACTTCGTATCCCAACACAAAGTATTCCAGAAAGTTTAAATGCTGCAATTATGTACTTTTTGCTATGTACTATTAAATTTAACTTATATTACTTTATTTACTATATGTATCTTGTGCTGCTTTTTTAATCCAAATATTTAAATTCATTCATGTGATCAATCACATTTTATTTCCAAATTTGTTATATTTACACCTTGCAATTTGTTTAAATATTTATATTTATTACTAGCATTTAGGATTAATTTAGTCACTTAGGTACTATTATTATTAAGACACTAAAAAATTTATTATTTTAGACATGATAATATATCATGCCTTTTGCACCTGACATGAACATTAATATTTCTTATGGCACTGAAACTTATTGTATACAATATAAATATTACTTATTTTTTTCTCAATACTATTTTTTAATAATGAATTTTATAAATATTTGCTATCATTTTTGTATATATGCATCGCATAATCCAGGTTAAAATATTGGAATCTAATTTCAATGTGCCAATATCTAATCCAATATCTAATTTCATTGTGCACATAATTTCATATATAATTTGTATTATGAAATATCTTATACACTTCCAACTTTATTGGTAATATTTGTTAATTTAAGCTCAAGAAAATGCATTTCAAATGCGAAATGCTGTTACATTAATAGCCGGTGTAACCTCCAGAATTTTGAATGCAAACCTGCAAACGTGCATGCATTGTGTCATACAGGTGCCGAATGTCACTTTGTGGTATAGAGTTCCATGCTTGTTGCACTTGTTGTGTCAATACTGGGACGGTCAGTGCTGGCTGTGGATGATGCTGGAGTTGTCGTCCAATGATATCCCATACGTGCTCAATTGGAGACAGATCTGGTGATCTCGCAGGCCAAGGTAACATGTCGACACTCTGTAGAGCAGGTTGCGTTACAACAACAATATGAGGGGGAGCGTTATGATGTTAGAAAACTCCCCCTTGAATGCTGTTCATGAATGGCAGCACTACAGGTTGAATTACCAGACTGACGTACAAATTTGCATTCAGTGCGTTTGAGATAACCACTAGAGTACTCCCGCTGTCATAGGAAATTGCTCTCCAGAATATGACTCCAGGTGTAGGTCCAGTGTGTCTAGGCCGCAGACAGTTTGGTTGTAGGCGTTCCCCTGACCTCCTTCTGACCAACACACGGCCATCACTGTCCCCAAGGCAGAACCTACTTTCATCAGAAAACACAACATATCTCCACTCCGTCCTCCAATGAGCTCTGGCTTGGCACCACTGGCGACGCAAACGACAATGATTTGAAGTCAATGGAATGCAATCTAGAGAACGCCTGGCTCGAAGCTTCTCTTGAAGTAACTGGTTTCTAACAGTTCGTTGTGTCAATGTGGTACCAACTGCTGCTCAAATTTCTTCCGCAGACGCAGTAAGATGCGCCACAGCCCTACGCCGAATACGGAGTCTTCCCTCTCAGTAGTGCCACGTGGCCACTCGGAACCCGGTCTTCTTGAGCCTGTACCATCCCTTGACCACTACTCCCAACAATCATGCACAGTGGATACATTCCGGCCAAGTCTTTCTGCAATATCGAGGAAAGAAAATCCAGCTTCTCGTAGCCCTATTATACGACCTCGTTCAACTTCGGTGAGTCGTTGATAATGGCTTCTTCGTCTTCTTAAAGGCATTTTTGGCTAACATCAACTCAATACGTCAAATTTCGAAACTAAATAACGCTCACGAACTTTACAGCACGCATTTAAAGCAAACTTGATTTGCAAGTTCTGAGTGGCGCTAATAGCACCACACTACGCGAAGCGCGAAATTTGAATCGAAGTCATCTTTGAGATGTATAAACACGCCTACCAAATTTCGTTTAATAGCACAAGTCTTTCTTGGTGTTGGGATTTTTTTTTTCGCCAGTGTATTTAGATTTATATTTAGTGCTTCTGAATATATTCTAATATAAAGAGAGGGAAAGATCGGAATGTGTGAAATGTTCTGATCAGAGCTATCAATACCAAACAGTTAAATATTTTTCCCTTAAAAATGTGAGATCATTGCAATATTTTGAACCAACTTTCTGAAATAAAACAAATGACTTTTTTTCATCATTTCTTAAATGGAGAATTTATATCACTACTAACACCGCCCCCTGACTTGTCAGGTAATGATACTCCGGAAGGGCCATGGTCAATTGAAAGAAGAAACACAATTTTCTTACAATTCTGAATATTTAAAAAAGATAGTCTCACACAGTAAAGTTATTTGATAATTATAAATGGGGCGTCTTATTTCGCATCAGAAGTGAGACATATGAATCCGATGCAAGCGGGGCATGTATCCTTTTAATCTAGAATACATGTCCAAGCTAGTAGATCTAGAAGTAGGAACAAATATGACTGCAACCTATAATTAACACCTTATTCGATACCTGTTTCAACAACATTCACTAAATATTTCATGAAAAAATCTCTAGTAAGTATCATCTTGAATATTTCATCTTCTACTTGTCTCTATCTTACGAGAACATAAAACAATTGCCAAACTAACCTTTCTTTGAAGAATATAACTTTTATTTCAAGAACTAAATCGCTGTAACTTCGTCTACTAGTTTTTTTATAACAACTGAGACTAGAAGAATGTGACTAGTTCTGCCACACATTCAATAGTTGAACTTGCGCTTCCTACGAGCAAACAAAGTGAATGTTTAACCTATGACGTCATCTATTTTTTTAGTTACAGGTTTGGGTTAAACATTTCAACTCTACACGAGACTGTTTTTTAATCTATATAAGTAAATGTGCTATGCAAAGTCATTTAGTAAACTGATGACTTTTATTGAGATTACACCTGTAAATGTATTAAAATAGCATGTGAATGGGGATCTAGATTTGCCCTAATAGTTGTTTTAAAATAAGCTTTCATGCGCATTTTCTAATCTGATTTGAGAATAAAAATACTTAAAAAAATATTTTACGAATAATGTTCTAGGAAAACTCATAAGTTTTAATTTTTGTTTCATAATTATATATATATATATATATATATATATATATATATATATATATATATATATATATATATACAAATTTAAAGCAAACAAAACAAATCGCATAAAATTATTTAATTTAGAACCGAAATGGATAAGGTGTACTTTACACAAACTCCAAATAATTTTTACATAGGCATGCGTTTTTCTCAAATCGTGCTTTTGCTGGTTGCACGCAATGTAAAGTTAAAATCGTTTTGAGAAAGATAATTTCTTTTGCATGGATATGCATAAATGATTCTTTCCGCCTACTCTTTTGCCCGTTATACGACACCCATTTTATTTGTTGCGATTAGAATGGTGATACACGTGCCCTTCAGAAAATAAGATACACGAAAGAAATGTTTCCATGGCATTCTTTAACCAAAGTTCTTATCAAAGTCATCTAAAAGATATAACTCTTCCTTTTAAATCCTCAAGAATGTCTTTCTACAGCTTATAAGACTTTGTCTAAAAGATGTCTATATACGCTTCTGAAATAAAGGAAAGAAATTTTATTTCTCTTCTTTTGAAGGTTTTGAAGCTAATGATGCAGGAAAATGTTATTATGCGCATCAACAGATAAGTACATCATTTTCCCCTAGAGCTTGAAATAAATACGTATCTTCATGTAAGTGTAACTTCTAGAAAATAAAATCGAAATTCAATTATTTTTGTTTCACTAACACATTAGTAAAGCATGTAAGATATGTTTTCTTTAAGGACCGCTTCAATATGCATTTTTTATGAGAAGCTAAAAAATACTTTTCATTTTTAATATGAAACAAGTTTAATATATTTTAGAGCTACTTCTAAAATAATAAATACATTAAATATAACATAATTGAAACATATTTAAATGTAAAATATTTTGGATGATGTACGCAAATAAATTACTTTTTCCACGTGAGCTGTTTAAATATTGTTTTAAAACATCCTATGAATAACTGGTATAACACGAGTTTGCAACTAATACCCTAGAACACTATTCATGAAATGACGACAACAACACTACTGTAACTTCAAATTACGAAAATAATATTACTGTCTTTGTATAACATTTATCTAGATCGTTGTTCTTGGTAAAGAAATCCCAATTAATACTAAAATTCCAGATTTCCTTAATTACAAACAATTTTTCCTTAGCCGTGACATAATTAAGGAGGATGAAATTAATTTCGCACAACAAGCACGACGACATCACAGAAAACATTTAGTAATAGATAATTATTAAATAGGAACTCCGGGGAACGTTTCCTCGGTATACTTGGAATATGAAAATGCAAAGGATTGAATTAAAGTAAGTAAATACTTTTAGTATTAATTATTACTAATAATGCGATTAATACATAAATTAAATGTCAAAGCTCATTAAAGTGGATGGCTAGAATTTCATTAATATTTTAATAACTTCATACTTTCTGTTATGGAGACAGTTTATATTCCAAATAAAATTCTGCCAAAAATATATTATTTTACTTATTTATTGCCATGGATAAAATTGGAATGCGCTTAAAACGAAATATTTTCTAGAACCAAACACGATTTATACTGTTTTTAATTTACAATTTCTTAATTGAACATGAAATAAAAAATAAAACTTCCGTTTAATTCGTGCTACAACAAAAAAATAAAAATATTGAAACACAAAACATTTTTGTTTTAAACAATATCAAATCTATTTATTAATTCGAATTCTCAAACATTTAGTATAAACATGAAAAGGCATCTTAAAAATACTCGGCAAAAAACAAAATATTTTCGCGTTATTTTCATGCTACTTTTATTTCATGTCAAGAAAACGGGAAATATAACAAACTATTTTCTCCCAGAAGGAAATCATAAAATCATTATTTTTATTATTTTGTGATGTAAATTGAGTATATTTACTCACATCAAATGATACTATGATCAACAGCAATTTTAGTTTCAATTTAATACTGTACAATACACGCTTCATAAATATATAAGAGAAAAGGGATCTATTTGAAGCTAGGGATAATAATAATTCAACTAATGCAATTTTGTCTTTTCAAAATGTATCATATCGGTTTGTAAAGCTCTTAAGCTACTTTTGAGAGATTTTAGCAAAACTAAAAATGAGAGAAACTGTTATTTATTAATAAAAGTAAAAGTTAGAAAAACATGTTAATGAATGTAGATACATAAATTCTTTGTTATAATCGGATAAAAAATAACGCAAAGTATCTATGAGTGAAAAAAATTACATTGTGTCGAAAAAGATTTAATTTCGCAAAATTCATCTGTACAATGTCACAGTATACATGACAAAACAATCATTTTTCAGAAAAAAAAAGAATCCGCTTCAAGTGTTTCTTCCTTAACTATACTTACAGTATATTCCGGAGCGTGACGCGCGGATCAAACAATCCTATTTCGAACCAGAAAATATTGTTGATAAATAAACGGAAATAATTGCGACACAGCAAAAAGTTACATTTTAT
This sequence comes from Maratus michaelseni, assembly GCA_963931845.1. Lineage (NCBI taxonomy): Eukaryota > Metazoa > Arthropoda > Arachnida > Araneae > Salticidae > Maratus > Maratus michaelseni. Next base: position 8,809,402 of record OZ007586.1, read on the forward strand.
TAAATAATATTTATAGATCAAAATATGTTTGTTTGTTCCGCGCGTTATACGTCGGAATATATGGTATACATATATTTATTGAACCCCAGTTGGCTTAATTTAAGGAGAGTGGCACAAAAAAAATCTTTTATCGTTATGCATACTTATTCCCATAAAGCACATTTGCTTTCCCAGGAAGACTGACAATCAAATGTCATCAAAAAATACCATCAGGAGGTCCTCAGAAAACAAAAAGGTCCACCTTACAGTATCTTGGGGAGCTCCCCAAGACCTCCTTCTGGTTCCTCCTCAGGCGGTTCTGGAGAAGATTATAAGAAATGATATCAGAATAATTTGAGAAAGTTCAAGGTCACCTGATGTATTTAAAACTCTATTAGAAATTATAATTATTCGACGCAATTTAAAGAGCAGAATGTATTAAGACGAAAATGATTTTTATATTTTTTTTTATTTAATATTTATAAATTTTAAAAATATCATCCTTAAAACTACTTTAATTCGTTTTACAAATAAATATACAATTAAAGGAATTAAAAAACTATCAGACACTGTTCATACTGTTCATATGAAAATAAACAGGTTGTGACGCTCTCGGCAATGCCGTCACTTTGAAGAACAGACATAAATTTCTATTCAAAAATTACTTTATTTAAAACCAATTGGGTAGAGATGTGATGGAGCTTCTTTTAAATGATGCGCTGCGACTAACAATAATTTGTCCTTTGATCACTGTTGAATAACAAAATGAATGCAAGATTACTAATTTCAAAACTCACTTATACGAAGTAGTGGCGGCTCAAATAACTAATAATTTTAAGATCAAGCAAGACTGTGACTGGAAAATAAATGTTAGCTCGCAGTTTTCAATAACTATCTAAATGTCACTAAATTAGCAAGCCAAGGTTTTCGACCAATTTTATTGAAGCATAAATTAAATTCACTGTTACTAAACTGACCAAGTTGCACTCAGCAGACTTTATACTTTTCAATTTCCCAGGGCACGTGGAGAACTGCAACTCCAATACCAGTTGAATGATCTAATCCCAATGAACACAGAACTTGCGGGCCACTGACGGCTACGCTAGCTTTGGCCCAAACTGTCAGATGCGGGGGCCGCTATCATTGGCCGTAACGGCAACGTCAAAAAACTGTCACGCTGGCCACAATGTGGCCGCAACAGAATTGGCCAGAAATACAATAAGATCCCCATAATTAGGCCACTAACGGTCAATCATAAATGATAGATAGCTTAAAACTGGCCACAATTATACTTTAAATGGCCATTTTTAATGGAAACTTCCCATAGCTAGGCCATTAAAAATCATAATGAATAAAAGCTAGCCAGAAACTTGCCGTAGCAATGCCATTTGTGGTTTTCAAAAATTAAATCCAGCCCAAAACTGCCCACAAAAATGCTTTTTATGGGTATTATAAATGTAAGCTAGCCAAAACCCAGCCACTGCTACCTCAATAAAGATTATTTAGGCATAAATCAAAATTTATTCTATAAAAGAAAATATTTTTTAGGAGTTTATTTAAATGATGAAGTGTTTTTTGCGTGAAATAAAGTACTAATAATCATTTGGGTACACTGTTCAAGAAAATTATAAATTCACTTACCTTGATTTTTTTTCAAAAATTTGATAAACACAATATTTGACATAGTGAATTAATTTGTTTATTTTTTCAATTACATATATTTAAAATTTATATACAATGCCCTTTTTAAATAATCATACTTCATATAAATTTTAAAAGTATATAATTAAAAAAAACTAATTAATTCACTTTGCAAAGTATTTGTGTTAAAAACAAAACAAAAAAAAAACAAGGTAATTTGAACTTATAGTTTTCTTGAAAAGTGTACCTAAATGATTATTAATTAGCACTTTTTTTACCCAAAAACACTTTATAATTTAAATAAATTTCTAAAAAGCATTTTTTTAACAGAATAAAATTTGAATTGGTGCTTAAATAATCTTTTCTTTATGTGTATGTATGTCTAATGTTAGTTTTTTAGCTCACAGGCTATCAAAGCCTGAGAGCTTATGTGCCCGCCGGTTCTGTATGTACGTACGTACGTACGTACGTATGTATGTATGTATGTATGTATGTACGTAATGTCCGTAACTCTTGATAGAACTAACCGTTTTACTTTACATTTTGTTTATAGGTTCCTTGTGATAAGGCGCTTCCCTGATTAGTTTTGTAGGTTTATTCGTTAAGCATAAAGGGGGGAAACGGGGGGCTAATCCCCCATAATTTAGATAAATGGGTTTTTCATGCAGAATTATCCCATTTTCTTCCACTTTTGTATATAGGTTCATTTTGATAATGCACTTCTGTCAATAGTTTTGGGGGTTCATTGGTTAAGTATAAAGGGGGAAAGGGGGATACCCCCTCCCCCCTAATTTAGATAAATGAGTTTTTCATGCAGAATTATCCGATTTTCTTCAAATTTTGTATATAGGTTCATTGTGATGATGCGCTTCTCTGAATAGTTTTGGGGGTTCATTGGTTAAGTATAAAGGGGGAAAGGGGGGACTAATCCCCCCTTAATTTAGATAAATGGGTTTTTCATGCAGAATTATCCGATTTTCTTCAAATTTTGTATATAGGTTCATTGTGATAATGCGCTTCTCTGAATAGTTTTGGGGGTTCATTGGTTAAGTATAAAGGGGGAAAGGGGGCTAATCCCCCTTAATTTAGATAAATGGGTTTTTCATGCAGAATTGTCCGATTTTCTGCAAATTTTGTATATATATTCATTGTAATTAGATACTTCCCTGATTAGTTTAAGGGGTTCATTAGTTAACTATGAGGGGGGTAACGGGGGGTTGATCCCCCCCTTAATATAATGTTGATTTCTTTATTTTTCGAGGGGCATATTTCAAATTCTGTGAAATAAGAGTATAATATACAATTAGTGTAAATAGCCTGTGAGCTCAATGCCCTCAGTTTAACTGGTCAGTTTTCTTTTTTTTCTTTCTTTCTTTTGTTTCACAATGTTTTTAAAATCAATTATTGTTAAGTATTTTACCAGTATGTGATGTCTATTCGTTAAATCATTATTGATAATCCAAAAAAACATTTTTGCGTCATTTTAATTTTATGAATATTAATTTTCACACAAGTAATAAAATAAATAAATAAATAAAAGAAAATTGCAATACATTTTTTTTTTATATAGTCCATGAATGACCAGTTTTTTATGATTATTTATCTTTTAAAGTTTAATAGCCAAATATTAAAATAATAATAATAATAATAATCTTACCTTTTCATATGAAAATTCAGTAATTTGAAATTGTCATGAAATTTTTAATGTTTTTTTCTTATTCTAGCTTTTCTAATTTGTATTAAAATTTACAATTTTCTTTGAGAACAATTATTTACCACACTCAGAAAAAAAGAGGAAAAAAACTTCTTTAAAAATTATTATGCTAAAATGGCTAAAAGCGTTAAAGAATAAAAGTTTGACAGAAAATTAAATGTCAATATTTTCTATTTTAAGGTGGTTCTCAAATTGCCGGCTCAACAACACGAAAGTTTCTGACACATCTTAAAACAGAAAGGAAAATAATTGGCATGCCTTACTGTTGAAGTGATTTGAAATCGAAATGAGTTTTCCATTTTCTGATAAATAAATTGCTTATCGAGTTATAAGGATTCTTGACGACAAATTTATTCTCTTTCTCGAGCAGCCGCTTTGGGAATTCGGTTCAAAACGCCGATTTTGACAGTATTTTACGAAATATCTTCTGCCTTTAACAAAAAATGAAAATCGTCTTTCAATTGCATAGTTTCTGAATGACAACACCTGCACGTTTTTTGTAATTCTAAGCAAAAATTAATTCAGAAATGGGTCCGGATTTGAGAACGTCCTTAAGCAATAAAGTACAGTATCAGTGAATCTCATGAAATAAGTAATTGTAAAATAAATATGATTCTACATTTTGAAAAGAAAAGTACTTTAAAAATTTCTATAAAAAATAATTCTATCGTGAATGAAATGACGCAAAAAAAGTTTATCACAACATAATATTTAATGAATAGACAAACTGATAAAACCTTACCAATGTTTATAGAAATTACTGGCTAGCTGCTCTCATACAAGATATAAACAAGCAACATATCTTAAGCGCTCACTCTAACTAGAAATGAGAATGACTAGTCAGAAAGCCAGATTTGAGCCTCGGGCGTGTGTGTTCCGAGAATTGTCGATCTCCCCTACCTTGACCTTGATGACGTGTAACCCTTCCAATGCGTCCTTCAACGGAAACTCTAATTTACCAACACATGCTAGCCTTTTTCAAGAGGGGGTTAGGGAGGAGACAAAATATTTTAATGTAATTTATTAAGCGATCTGGAAAAAAAAAGATACTTTTTTAAGCAAATTTCATACGATATTAAAAATTAGTTACAACACCGAACTGTAAATGTGAATTATATATTAGTAGTATCTTGTTTAGGTCTGAATTTGTTTAAAATTTTAAGGATATTTATTTTTATTCCATTGTGTTCATAAGAAAATTCAAAGTATTAAGGCTGTTCTCAAATCGAAATCACCTAGTTTCTGACACATTTCTGAATTCAGTTTTGTTCGAAAACGCCTCAAATTGACAGGTGTTCAGAAACTATGTAATCAAACAGAGTTTTCGATTTTTTAGTAATGACGACAGATCTTTCAGAAAATATTGTCAAATATGACGTTTTGAATACAATATTCAGCTCGACAGTGCGGGAAAAGAGAAAAACCTGTTGTCACGTAACAAAAATCGCTTATAACACGCAATAAATTATTTATCAAAAATGAAAAACAACATTTGATTTCAAATCACTTCAACAGTGACCTCTGTCAATTTTATGACTTTGTGTTTAAAAATGAATCAGACGTGTGTCGGGAAGTTTCGCGTTTGTTGAGTAGGGAATTTGAGAACCGGCTGAGACATACTTTACAAACAAGTTGATTTTATTTGTAATTTACAAAAATAGGTAAAGGCAAAGAGAAAGAAAAGTTTTCAAATATATATTTTAGTGCATAAAATCGAAATTATTATTATTATTATTATTATCATAATACTTTCATCTAATTTAACAATGAAAAATATTTTGAAAAAATATTTTTTTTTATCTCTTATAATCAAAATATCAACTATTTAGCACTGGCCTTCTACTTTCTAGATTATGAAAGACTTTTATATGCTGGCTGGAAACTTAACTTACTCGCTCCATACTTAATATGCTTTCATAGAAAAACAAATTTTGAATAACAAAAATTATGTTGAAAAAGTAAAGAAAAAGATTTCTCTATATCTTATAATCAAGATTATATCAAGTAGACGACGCTGGCTTTCTGTTTTCTAGGTGATGACAGGCTTTTACATACTAACCAGAAATTTAACTTCAGTGGCTACTGAGCGCGGAAAATGCAGTAGTTTTCTCGCCCGTTATCCGTTAGTCGACTGCTACCGGATGTAGCGGCGCATCAGTTAATGTACAACGGTGGCTGGATACAAATTGCCGCAAAAATGTTTGGCCATAATGTTTACATCAAGCGGCCACATATGACGTGTTTGTTGGGATACGTCTTCAGAAGGTAGGACTCGACCCAAGATCCGCTGATAGGAACTTTTGATTCTGAGTACTCAGCAGACTGACCACCGTAGCCTAATTTGCCATGAAACCACGGCAAATAAAACCACCGTAGCTATAAAACCACATCGAAAACCAACAACCGCAGATTTTTAGAGCCACAAACACACTTCCGAAAATTAAAGTAAAATAAAATACAGATGTCGCTGTTACGCACACAGGTTAATATCGACAGAACGATTGCATAAAAAAATCTAGACTCCCTTTCTAACCGACTTGTTTGTCAACTACAAGGTATAACAGCACCATTCTGTATGCATGTTCATCACCTTCCAGCTACAAACTCGGACTTACATAGGAATGACTACTCGTAAATTTAAAGATCGTATTAGAGAACACTTGACCTGGAGTACAACCGACCAGCAATAGCTATGTCAAGACTTGATCAGGACTAGAATGTAGAAGTTAAGTTAGGGGAAGCGAAAATTATATATCCTTTGAAAAATTATCGTATGTTAATTATCCGTGAATCAACTAAAATTATCACTAAAGAAAATTACAATGACGTTTTATCATATAACATACCCAGTATATGGTTAAGTTTGCTTAATAAGATGCAAAATGAATGATATTCTTGCCTTCCATCCCTCCCTTTTTTCATCTCACCCATATCTCAAGAGTAATCACCCAACAAGCAGGGATGAAGAAATGGACTTTCCCTAGTTCCCAGATCAAGAGACAGAGATTTTAAAAGCAAGGCGTTTGGTAACAACAGTTTTTATTTTATCTCCTATATGTATAGCTTAACCCTTTGAAGAACGGTGAGATATTATACAGGGTGATCTTTTTTAAAGTGACAGTGTTTGGAGCGCCCTGTAGCGCGATCTAATAAACCGAAATGGCACCAAACTTGGTATTTAGACTAATCAAGACATGGGAAAAAGGATTCCGTAACAAAATGTAGTTCCAAAAATCGCCGCTAGGGCATTTTGTGTCGCTGCTGTAGTTTACAATAACGAGAATTAGCATAAAACACGGGTATCAAAGAAAAATGCAAGTGTTGTGCGATGGCAGCGCCAGTAATAGAGGCTATAAAATCAAGTAGTAGACATCTCCGACAAATAATCTCAGCTGAAGTAAACGAGCTCCAGTGGACATGCCTCTCACGTTACCGGAACGGCGTTACTGGTGAAGCTGTATTATATGAATCAATGTAATGCATCCGCAGCTCTTCGGGAATTTCGAACCAGAAAAAAATTACGAAAGAGGCCTTTATCGCTGAATGGTCTTAAGAAAATGATTAAGAAATTCGAAGAAGTGGGGTGGGTCACTGACCATTCGCGCTGGGAGAGGACGTAAACAAGTATCAGAAGATGTAATAACTGATGTGTCAACTGCAATTGTCGAAGGATCGCAGGGAACCATTGCTGGTACTAGCAGCGCCCGGGTTGTAGCTCGATAATTGGACAGGAATTATTCCACGGTATGGAGAGTTTTGCGGCACGTTATTGGATTTTACCCCTACAAAATCAGCCTCTTGCACGAACTGAAACCAAGTGATTATGATAAGCGAGTGACATTTGCTCTATCGTTTCTTGCCAGGGTAGAAATTGATGATGCTTTCCCATGGCACATTCTGTGGGGAGATGAGTGCCATTTTTATCTCAATGGGTCCGTAAACACACAAAATAGCCGAATTTGGGCTTCTGAGCATCCCCACACAGTGCATGAAATTCCATTAAATTCCCCAAAAGTCACTGTTTGGTGTGGTTTCACAGCCGAATTCGTAATTGGGCCATTCTTTTTTGAGACCATCACTCCGACAGGAACCGAAACATGCACCATAAATGCAGAAAGGTACCACGAAATGCTGCAAACGTTTGTTATTCCACAACTTCAGCAAAGAAACCGTCTCCAGCAGACAATCTTTATACAGGATGGGGCTCCGCCACGCATTGGTAATAAGGTAAAGCAGCTGTTGCGCCAAACCTTCACTGATGATCCAGTCATAAGTCGGAGTTTTCCAGTTGCATGGCCGCCTCGTTCCCCTGACCTCACGCCATGCGATTTTTGGCTCTGGGGTTATTTGAAATCTCAAGTTTATGTTGGTGGAGTATCAAATTTGTCTATTCTAAAGGACAACATAACAAAGACAGTGCGAAATATTCCTCGTGATATGGTACGTAAGGCTGTGGAGAACGTTGTGCACAGAATGCACGGTGTTATTTCTGAGAACGGTGCTCACATTGAAGGTGGTCTAATTCCTCACCGGGGAAGTTAATGTAGTAAATAAACATTAATAATTTAACTATACGATTGTATGTGTTAGTACTTTTCTTTTCTCACATTTTATACATTGCAAAGCGCCACAAAATGCCCTGGCGGTGATTTTTGGAACTAATTTTTTTCACGGAATCCTTTTTCCCATGTCTTGATTAGTCTAAATACCAAGTTTGGTGCCATTTCGGCTATTAGATCGCGCTACAGGGCGCTCCAAAACTGTCACTTTAAAAAAGATCACCCTGTATATCCCACTTAATTTTAATCCCAAAACGCGACCACGGCACCAGAAATTTGGTATAAAGTTTTGCTTTTTTAGCGCACGTGAAGAAAATATTTTATTTATTTTCAAATAAATTTGTTCGCAAAATTCCTGGTGTAAATCGATCATTTCAATATTTTAGCAACATAAGTACTTTGCCCCTCAAAGGGTTAAAGTACTCGGAAGTGATTGACAGTGTTGATTGATAGTGTTGATGAAGTTTAACGTCTTTTTGCGATTTTAGCATATTTTAAATAATAAAGTACATTAAGTGTAATCTTAATTTTTAGAATTTTTAAAGATTAATTTTAGCGGTCTACTCATTTATTTGCTTAAAAATACTTTAAAAGATGAGAAAAGGTATTTAATAATAATTTAAATTTATATTTAAATATTAATACAAATTTGTTAATGAATTTTAAAATTAAATTATTGTATGAAATATTAATTACATTTTCCAGATTATAAATATTTAATTACCTTTAACTATAATTTATAAATTTAAAAATTATCTAAATAATGAAAGATAATTAAAAGTTAAACAATAATCTGATATTCTTTGAAAATAAAATAAATCGAATAATTAATTATATAAACTTAACTAATTTAAAAATTGAACCTCATCAAATAGAAACAAATCAAATATTAACTTTATTACAAAAATTTATCAAGTTATTATAGGGACAAAATCACCATTGAGATGGCGCCAAGAATGACTTTCTTAGAGGGTGTTCATAGGAAATATTTAAAGTCTCTTCCCCAGGAACACCTGATCGTGTCAATTTAGTATCAAGAGGAATTGAGCTTCTGAGGAGGTTTTGTGCTATATGGGTTTGGTTTTTAATCCCATTGCTAACAAAATTCCTCATTTTGACACGTAATTTAAGACCCTATTTTAGTTTTTGAACTGTATTTGTAAACAAAACAAAATTTCACGATGCGACGATTACTTTGAAAACGTGCAGTGGTATCGTGTACTTTAATAACATTTTCAAATTTCGAGACAATTTGGTCAATTTTTACTTAAATTAGAGTAAAAACAGTCAGGAAAACAAACATACCGATTTTGGACCCCAGTGAAATAAATACTGAACTACCACCAAAGCGTGCTCTTTAGGGAAGGAAAAAAAGTATTATTGGCGCATACGTTCTAAAGTTATACGAGGACATACAGGGTGTCCCAAAAAGGAGTACCTATTTTTAAAAATGAATAAGAAACAAACGAAACGAGTTATTTAAAAAATTCTTGCAGGAAACGGATGTGTGAAGTCTGGAATTTTGTTTATAACACTTCATTATGATAGTTCAAAATCTGACCGACAGATGGCGCTACAGCACCGAAAATTACCCGAAATTAACCGGCAAGGGTATGAATTGGCCACCTTACTCACCAAATTTAAATCCGTGTGATTTTTTTCTTTGGGGCCATCTGAAGGATATAGTTTACTGCAAAATTCCACTTCGCTAGCTGAGTTCCAGCGATTAACCGCTCAAGAGTGTACAGCCACTTCCGTACAGACGTTGCAGAAGGTGTGTGCTAATTTCATTCTAAAACTCCGACATGTTATTGTGATGAATGGAGGACATATTGAAAATATTGTCATTTAATTTTCAACTATTGCTGATGAATGCGGTAGCCACAGCGCCATCTGTCGGTAAGAATTTGAACTAACATAATAAAATACTCAAAATAAAATTCCAGACTTCACATATCCGTTTCCTGCAAGAATTCTTTTAATAACTCTAATCGATTGTTTCTTATTCATTTTTAAAAATGGGTACTCCTTTTTGGGACACCCTGTAGATGCAAACATAATATACAAAACAGCTGTATAATTACTTTTATTCGAAATCGGTTAAAAGCAATTTTATTCAATAAGGAATTGATTATTCAGCACCCTTTTTTCTCGACGAGATTTTTAAATTTCATCGAAGGAAATTTATATAAAATATTTAAGAAGTGTATTAATAATAGTCGGTGTGACACAATGCGTTAATTTACCATTTGTACCAATGCGTTAATTTGCCACACACATCACACAGGCATACATACCTAAATATATTTTTAAATGGATATTTTCGTAACTACGTAATTACATTTTGTAAAAAGATGTTCAGTCGAAATTTTCTAACTCAAAATGCTTTTTCGAAATGCTCATTTACGGATAAAACCACAGCTTATTTATATGTTATAGGAATAAAGATATTAAAAAATGCTAGGTGGCTCAGCCCCCTACTCGCTAATGCTCGCCAATCCCCGTGAATTGCGAAGCAATTCACATTAAGACAGTTACGCGGTCCCAGTTCGCTTCGCTCGCTCACCCCTTTTTGTTTTTGCAGCAATTCTAGCTGGAATGAGTAATACCATAAATCATTTTAACATATGAAATTGATGTACAGTTAAACCTTTTTAATGTAAAAAAAGTAATTGAAAACTTCGTTGAAAACACAATTAAAAATGCATTTATGTTGGTTTTACCAATAAGCATAAATCATTTACATACGATGAAAAAGGGATCTTAGAAACACAATTAATTTAAAACTTATTGCACCTATAATATTGTACAGCACGGCTTAAGTTCATTAAAAAAAACACTACGTGATAAGAAGATAGTTTTTATATATATCAATCCTCATTTAAATTTCGTTCGACAGTTTACTGTTCTAATTGATTACAGATTTTTGCAACAGAATTTTTTTTACTTCATCAAGACAGCAACAGACGGTAGCAGGTGCAATCTAGACAGTTGAAATTTTTATTCGCTCCGATTTTCGTAAAGTGAAATTCGTAAATAAATTCTAAATATGAGTCGAGAATTCATTTTAAATTAACGATATTACTCATAATTAAAATGAGGAATCATCTCAAACGATTTATATTGCGTACATGTTATTTTATTTTTAATAATTGCTAGTTTGAGTTTCACTGCTCTCACACTGCCCGCCATATTGGAGGGAGAGCTGATCTTACCCAATCTAGTGTGTTCATTGTTCTGAGCTCTTTTAAACTACGATTGTTGCCAAACGATAAGATAGAAATTCAGCTTTATTTCCGCGCCACGTAAGAGAAATATATATATATATACAGGGTTTTTCAGTTAAACGTTTCAGAACTTCTAGGAGGGGTAGGGTACATCCTGACAACTCGAAATCATATAGCAATGTGGGGTCGGAAATGCTTTCCTGAAGCGGTGTTGTACACAGAAGCACCATAAAGAAAAGAGACCGTAAGTGAGAAATCGTTTTAATAATACATGAAAAGAAGCAAAAGGTACATGGATTAAAGTAAGTGTTCGAAGTTGCTTCCACGGGCTACAATGCACGCCTCACATCTCCGACGCATGGACATCCGAACATTCTGGAATACTCCAGGCGAATTTCGAATTCTACTGTGATTCTTGCAACCAGCTCCTCAGCATTGTCAACAGGGGTGTCATAAACTAGCGATTTCATATGACCTCAGAAATAAAAATCAAGACATGATAGGGCGGGTGACCGAGCAGGCCAATGCACCGGACCACCACTTCCGATCCACTGTTGACCAAATGTGACATCCAGGTAGTTACAAACAGCTCCGCTATAATGGGCAGGGGCTTCATCGTGTTGGAACCACATTGTCTGTTGCGTCGATGCAGAAATCTGTTCATCTCTCAAAAGTTGTGGCCATACTTGCTGCAGAAAGAGCAAGTAGTTATCTCCGGTTAGACGACACGGTAACAGGTAAGGTCCGATGAGGTGATCTCGCATAATACCGGCCCATACATTGACCGAAAATAGAATCTATGCTGCACGACGTCGTATTGCATGTGGGTTCTCGACCGCCCAGTTATGGTCGTCATACGAGTTGAAAATTCCTTCCCTTGTAAAGGATGCCTCATCGGAAAACAACACTTCAGCAGGAAAAGTGGGATTTGTAGCACATTTTCCAAGGTACCACTGTGCGAAAGCAATACGAGGTGCATAATCCTCCGGTTGCTGTGACTGGACATGCTGCACGTGAAACGGATGCATGTCTTGTTCTCGGAGAATCCTCCAGACGCTGCAAGGGGAAACCCCGACTACGTTTGCTAGACTTTGTGTACTCATTCTTGGATTCCTCTGTACATGCTGCAGCACATTCTGTTCGACGGCTGGAGTCCGTGCTGTTCTTACCCTGACCCTGTCAGCTCTTTCAAATGAACCTGTCTCAGCTAACCTCTGGTGCAGTCTTGCAAATAAATTATGACTGGGAATACGCCTTGTCGGATATCGTTCCGCGTACAAACGCTGTGTGGCTGGCCCACTACAATTTACAGCCCCGTACACCAAATGCATATCGGCTAATTCTGCGTTCGTGTAACCATCCATTCTACTAACTTGGCGTTCTTGTGCGAAATGAAGATTCCCTGCACGAAAGCTCGGAACTTTCACACAACGCCATCTACCGCGTCAGGAAAGCATTTCTGACTGCTCATTGGTATATGATTTTGGTTCGTCAGGATGTACCCTACCCCTCTTAGAAGTTCTGAAACGTTTAACTGAAACACCCTGTATATATATAGATAATTGTTAATTTATTTAAGTATTGTAAAAGCATAAAAACTTCTTGAAAACACCATAAAATAAGGATTGCGCTAGGCCTTCCGAAAGAACTTTGCCTTTCTTCGTCAGGCGCTAAGAAGACGTCCTATTACTTTGAAGACAGAAGCAAGACAATCTTTCTCAGTCTTGCTTCTTGATATTATGTCCGCTGTTCAGAGGTAAAAATTTATAAATACATAGGGATGGATATCGAAAACGTGTACGCTAAATAGAGGTGTCCGCCATTAGGAAGTGTTCATTATGGAAGTTATACTGGACCTGCTTTATTTATAATCCTTATTATGCGTTTTATGCTTGTGGCTTTATAATCCTTTTTATGCTTATGCCTTTTTATGCTTCTTGTTTCTGCAAGAAGAAAGAATAAATAAATGTTTTCATGTAAAAGTTTTTTTCAAAGAATGTTTATATAACATTATAAATTAAATGTAAAAAAAATAAACATATTTTCATTAAAATTCACAAAAGTCACCTTTATTATATATTATAAAGCACAAATGTGTGCGTCGTCAATGCTGACGTCATAATGATACGGGGAACAATGTGGTGCAAATGGATGAATGTTGCAACTTTGGAGCTATATTTTCAATTAAACAATCGTAACGTTATTTCTATGGAGAAAATGCAAGTTTTGGGCAGACGTCGATCTCCCTTAAGGATCGAATTTTTTAAAAATAATGTCCAATTCATGTATTTCCCTCAGAATACTTATATGTTCCAAATTACAAAGCTCTACGTCAACAGGAAGTGGGGTGAAAAATGCGTATCAAGATTTGACTGCCACATACATAAAGAAATGTAAGTTAAAAGAAAGTATGTAATAAAAGGTTTTTCTGTCGTGAACAAGCTATTTGTAATGATAATATACTTTCGCAAAAAAGCCTTTTATTCTATTTAGACATTTATTTGAATAATGTTTATGAAAAATCATTTATTATAATTACTGCTTATACTGCTATATTTGTATTTAGCAAAAATTTTCAAATAAATGCAACTTCATTTCTTTTACATAAGCTTAATGAGTTATTTTTTTATGTTTCATATTGATTTTTATGACGTTGCTGTTAAGTTTAATACAGTAGAGATTTCTCATTAAGAAAGTTCTCGATTATACGTGTCTCTCAGTCATATGCACCTTTTAAAACGTCCAGGGAAGAAGAATTGGAAAATATTTCTTTATATTTTTGGCAGAAGATCTATTCTGAATCCCTTTCCTGCGTCATTTGCATACGAATTTAAACACTTGTCAAAATTTATAGATTTGTCTCACTGAGAAACAAAAGATTAGCTTTTCATAATAAAAATCTTTTAAAATATTTCCTTAAAAATATCGTAAAAAAGTTTGTGCTGAGGTTTTTTGTAAATGTTTTAAGTTAATACAAGTACTTTTTAAAACTACTGAAATTTTGATGTATTATAACGTGCAATGATGCATTTTAATGAATTCGAAAATGTCGTTCTATAAACATGGCAAACCAACATTGACTTATTTTTGTAAAAGTTTCAGTGGATTACTCGTATGCAAATAAAAGAAATAATGTTTCTTCCGAGTTCAGTTTAATACTAGGTTTTGAATATGAACAATTAATTTTATTATGCTAAAAAGGAACACAAAAGTTGAAGACACAAGAGTTTCTTTACTCTCAGTTATGGGCTGCTCTTGTTGTAAATACGTCTGTTGAATAATAAGCGAGATGCCCAAAATTTTGTTGCAACCAAACCATAAGATGGTTGGAACTATGGTTCAACAGGAGCTCCAAATGTTACAATGGCTGTAACTACTGCAGTACAAACTATTGCTTCAACCCAGGACAACATTTTTAACAATGTATGACAATTAGTAGAAACATCGATAACAAATTAAATATTTTCAGCATATACAGTTATACGTTTAATCTTTAATCATTAATTATTGAATTATTATATCGTTAACTTTCTACTGAAGTATTAATAATTGAAATTTAAAATAGCTTCTTTCCCCTTTATAAGCACTACGGAATTGAACCTGGGCTTCCCGGGTTACAGAACCTAGGCGAAAACATTTATTTTTCTAATCTTTTCATATTTAACATATATTTTTTAACTGATTCATTAACAACGTAAAAAGAATTTTTAGAAGAAAAATATCAATAATATATTCAAATAAAATTTTGAAATTGAATAAAGCGATACTTTTGTATTAGCCGCATGCCAGGAGTAAGGAATCGTCGATTTCGCTGCTTACTGTAGATTTTTTATTCTGAAAATTTCAACTGCTTAAGCGCGTAGTTCGAGAACATGTCTGTTAAACTTGCATTTTATTTATATTATATTAATATTTATATTTATATTTGATGAAGTTTTAATTTCGTTCTGTAATATTTGCCGGGAATAAATGCGGAACTATTTATATTGTTTTAAATGCAAACGGATTAATCTTTCACAATCGAACTGCATGTGATAGAGATAGAGTCAAAATTAATTTATGCTTGGAAATTATTCTGAAAATCATAAATCAGTAAATTCAAATACAGTTTTCAAAGAAATTGCATTTTTTTTATTCGACGGTGTAGAAATTGAAGTTGAGCGATGTTTAGAAGTTTAAAGAGATACTGTGAAAGTTAAATTTATTAGTCAGTTCGTTGCTACTAGCAAAATGACTTCAGCAATAATCAGACATGTGTTATAATATAGATTATTATTATCATTAAACCCTATTCTTGACAACATGTGTAACTCTCTTATGTGTAACTCTCCCTTGACATGGACCCGATTACATAACATTAGCATCAAAATTTAATGAAAGAATTTTATTCTATATGTTTAAATCAAGGCAAAATTTGTCTAAAGTCGCCAGCACATACAACTAAAATTCCAACAAACAGCGAATCGTTGTTTTTGATGTCTTTAAGCGTACGGTCTACACAATCAAATACTAATTTACTCATCAAAGGTGCTTCATCCCAGACTATTAACTTTGTTTCTCTTATTAATTCAGTAAGGTCAGATTGCGTACTAATGACACATGTATATGTTTCGTTCAAATTCACGGTATTTTGAATATTGAAAGTGCTATTCTACCTTGATCTAATAACAAAGCTGCGTTCCCAGAAGGTGCAACAGCCAACGCAACCATATTATATGATGTCATCATTTTACATTCTTCTATGTTTACAAGAAGATAGTATTGGATTCATGAAAATTTTCGACTTCCGGTTTTCGACGGATTTATGCGTTTTAGACGGTAGTGAACACGATTTGACTGTTTATAAAAAATGTCTGTATGTATGTGACAAAAATTTTGTGGGCGCTCTATCTCAAGAACTAATGCACAAAATTTAATAAAACTTTATATTCAGTTAGTCTCTGATATAAATGGGTGCTGATTAGTTTTTGGTGAAAATTGCCCGACAAGTGGCGCTGCTATGCTGCATTTTTCGCGATTTCCGCAATAGCTCTATATGAATAACTAATTCATTTATTTTCGTCAAACTGCAGGTTCAGTTAAACCGTGACATAAATAGACGCTGATTATGTTTTGGTGTAGATATCCCAACAGGTGACGCTGCTATACCACTTTTTTTCTCGATTTTTACGATAGCTATATCTCAAGAACTAATGCACGGAATTTCATCAAACTTCAGATTCTGTTAGACCGTGGCATTAATAGATGCTGCTTACGGATTAGAGTAGATATCCCAGCAGGTGGCGCTGCTATACCACTTTTTCATGATTTTTACTATAGCTCTATCTCAAGAAAGTATGCACGAAATTTCATCCAACTTCAGATTCTGTTCGACCTTGACATTAATAGATGCTGCTTACGTTTTGGTGTAAATAGCCTAACAGGTGGTGCTTTTTCATTATTATCCTGATCTTCATTTGGGACAGTTTCGAATTCGTTTTTGTTACTAGAGAAAAAAAAACGAAATTCCTTTTAAGTTCGATTACGGCCTAAATAACTTGTCACTAATATTTGGGAGTAATAAAACCTCAGTTTGGTACACATATTTACTGATTCGTGCCTTCACAGGAAAGGAGAACTTTGAATAGATGAACTGCTAATAAAACATTTTGATGAGAAGAGGTTAATTGTATGAATTAAATGTATGAATAGAAAATGACTTGTAACCTGTAACCATTTAATAAGTACTTCATCTAGGATAGAAATGTAATTATTATATTTTTATGTATCGGTAAAATAAAAATAAGATGTCAAAATTTTGTTATTTCCGTTATTTTATTCAAATTAGGCAATCCCTTTTGTTAAAACACTGTACGTTATAGAGAAAAAAAAATATTTTTGGTATCTGCATTGAAAATAACATTTAAATCAGCCATAAAACTCAAGATAATCTTTAAAAAGTTTTTTTTTCTGCGGACTTGTGTAACATAAAAATCTAGAAAATAGATCTTTGTAATAAACTTTTGACCTTTTGTAAATTAAAATAGAAGAATTTAGAATAAAGAATTGGAGCGTAATACGATGTAAGTCTACTTGAATGCGGAAATAAATCCGTGATGAAACTTCTTCAGTTGTATTAAAAAACAGGAAATTAATATCAAGAGTCGTGTATAGATTATGATACATTTTCTAATTACTTAGCAGATTAATGTAACGAAATAGTACTGTTTGGTACGAAGAAAGGGCTCTGTAATTAAGCAAATTAGTCCATTTGTTTTCCCAGTGTTCATTTGACAATCATGACGCACTGATCGGAAAATGTATGTAAATTCGTAGTCAGTCCAAATATGCAACCCAACTTCCAACAACAAACCTTAGTCTGTTACCATTACAAGGTCTTTCTGAAGTATTTAAAAGATAACAACATTTTGACCAGTTGATAATTCAATTTTTTTTGTCTCTTAAAGTACTTTTTATACACAGAAAAGTTGTCGATACCAGAAGTAAAAGTGCGATTTTGGAGCTGTAGAAGTAGATCGCGCCACAGCGAGTAAATAGTAACGAAAACTTTAGTCGCATTTTTTCAAAATTGGTGGAGACTCGTAGCTCCGCTAATTATTTATCTACTTGATCTTTTTGGATAATGAATCGTCACATATTCTAGTGAAATACGTAGGTTTTTATCGAATTTTGGACACCTTGCTTTTTTGTGTAACTGTAAGTAACAAAATGTTTGATTAAAAATATACATTTTGCCTTAAATTGACGCGATGCCACTAAAAATTGATATTTTAAAAAATGGCTAATTCTTTTTGTACCATGGTTCTAGTTCAAGTGTACTGTCTGTCAAGCCGCCATTTTTGATATATCAGCTATAGAAAAAATAATTTTCTAATTTAATATATGTGTAATAATTTATTGTAAATGGATTTTTTTAAACACTTCGCATAAAAAAATACTCCCGAAAAAGCCTTAAATTTCAGGGCGTCAAAGTTGTGTTACCCATTAATATCGCAGGCAACAGTTTTCACTAATTCACTGACTAATATTTGCATTCATGCATACTTATTTACACATTAAAATTTGTAAAAACATTATTGTGACTTTATAACAGACAAAATGGGTCATTCGGAGAGTATAGCTTCCAAAAATCATAAAAGCTTGATTTGGGATTTTTTCTAATTCTTCCTTTTACACACTTCTGTTTAGGTTGCTAGAAATTTCTAAATTTTGTCACGAATTTTGACTTCCGTATCAGCCAATGAATATTACACAGCATTCATAAATGCCTGTAAAATTACTTTTGCTGTAGAAATAGTTAGAGTGAGAAATGCCGAATGTAGCCACTTGTATACAAACAAAATTTCGCTTAGTTTAAAACATATAACTTTTAGAAGTGTTCCAACAACTGACCATAGGTCATAACTCATTCGATCTATTTTGGGATGCCGTGTATAGAAACTGTAGACTAAAAGCACGACATTATCATGACAACATTTAATTAACATAATAGAAGGCATTTAAAAAAATAACCGCATACAGCAGGTGATGTATTGGTATTATTTGTTGTTTGTCCGTATAAGAACAATAGATTTTCTCATGATGTGGTATACAAAAATTAGCTCCACAGAAAAACACGTTGCACAGTTAAACGCGCACTTCTAGCATTTGCCGCTCGTAGACCGTAAAGTATCATAATTCTATTGTGTAACCTTCTGGAAGGATTTAAAACTTACTTTAATAAACACTTTAATAACAGACTTAAAAACATATACAATTTTTTTTCTCTCTCTAAAATGGTTTAACATCAAGAAAATGCACTTTTACGCGTTTGTTTATTTGTTACTGTAAATAAGCGATAACTGCAACATACTCTATATTTATACCTAACACATTCCCTTATTACTTTCTTCTCTCTTTACAAGAAGAAAGTACTGGATTCGTGAAAATTTTCGTCTTCCGGTTTTTGACGGATTTATACGTTTTACAAGGTTCTGAACGCGATTTGACTGTTTTTAAAAAAATGTCTATGTGTGAGTCTGTTTGTCTGAGTGGGTGTGTACGTGAAAAAGATTTTGTGGGCGCTCTATCTCAAGACCTAAATGCACGGAATTTAATAAAACTTTAGATTCTCTTAGATCTTGATATAAATGGGTGCTGATTAGTTTTTGGTGTAAATTGCTCCACAGGTGGTGCTATTACGCTGCATTTTTCTCGATTTTCAAAATACCCTATCTCAAGGACTAATGGACTAAAGGAACTTCATCAAACTTCAGATTCAGTTAGACATTGACATAATTTTTTGCTGATTAGCCTTTGGTGTAAATCACTCCACAGGTGGCGCTGCTATGCTGGATTTTTCAGGATTTACACAAGTTTAGTGAAATAATGCGCAAAATTTCATCCAATTTCATATTCTGTTAGAATTTCACATGGCGATGCTATGCTCCATTCTTTATTCTAAAATGCATAATTTAAAAAATTGCGCTTTTTGTATTATTAACATGCATGAGGTATAAGTAAGTCCACATCCGACTAGTTTTATATTAATTTAATTGTGTTTTAAATAGTATTAAAATACATGTGAAAGAAATACTGCCCATAGACCATACTGTATCCGAATTGTTTTGTGTGTCTCTGTAAACTAACAATGATAAACGCCATAATCAGAAAGAAATAGGCTATAATGAGCGTTGACACATCAAACTGTCGAAGAAATTCAGTTATATGTACGAAAAACGGCATGTAGACAGAGAGATAGAGGAACCACAGTCGTAAACGCTTTTGAAATACTCCAGTTTAAAAATTAAAATATCTAGAATTATCAATGAAGGAAATGCTACTACGTAACTCAGGACACAGTCGCTTTCTATTTAAAAATAAATGATTCCATTATATTAGATATGCAGTTTAATCTACATCTTTAAGCATCTACTTTGAATCCTATACATTAAATCTGAATCCCATATATTATTTTTGGGACAGTATTGTTATTGAACTTTTCGTGAGCAGTAAATAATATTTTGTAGGAAACATACTCCAGTAATGTAAATGAATTTCGTGATGTTAGAAAGGTATAATATCATTAAAAGGAACTTTAAACAATAGATCAAAATTTACCCCAATTATTTTGTGTATTCCTGTAAACATACTACAGTGTACCTTCATAACATATATCAATTTCGAGCCTATTCAAGAATGCCACATACAGATATACGAATTAAACTTGGTAATTATACACAAAAATATTATTTATACGATTTAGATCAAAAAAAATAATCACAGTCCAAACACATCATCACGTGTAATAACCCACTATCGCGTTGTACGGGATTCAAATGGTTAAATGGTCAAACCCAGGTGAGTTGATGTTGCTACTAAATATTAAACTTCGGTTCATTTTAACATGAATGAATACTTCTAAGTGCTTAAATTGATTTATTTTCTCTTTCTGATTGTTTAAAAAGTGGTGAGGATTTTTTCAGGCTAATTTATCTCCCTTTTTCATCACCGATATTTCAGAAGAAAATATTACGTTTACTTACATGAAACTCTTACATTTAATAGAGATATTTCATGATGTTAATGAACTTTGTTTCCCAATGCAACTTTTACGAAAACTTTATTCTTTAAAGAAACGTTTAATAGATAGTTACGCAATATATAGAATTTTTTGTCTTATATTCATTTTCTAATAACATTACCTTAATCCAGATCTTCTACTAGCTAAAATATCTTCTAGATTTTAAATTATCTAGAGCTTGTCAATTAAATTTTAAAGGTATATTTTAAATATCATTCAACAGTTTTATAAATGTATATAAATAGATAAAGTATTATTACAAAATTTTTTAGAAACATATATATATATATTTTAAAGGAGCATTTCGTGAAACAATAAAAAAACTTTCTCATATACAATAGTGGGAGTATCCTAGTTGAGGTTTAGTCTAACAGAGCGACATATGTTCGGGCCAAGACTCGAACATGGGCACATTGGCTTGCAGTACCAATGCTCTTCCTACTGAGCTACCCGAAAGATATCCTGGCTGGCATAATTCACTCTTATTTAATGGACATATAAAAAACATTCCTCTCTTCATTATGAAATAGAAAACTTTTCACATGAAGCATGTAAGTTAAAAAAAACAATTTTTTCCCAATCTTTTAAGAACTTTATTATAATTTCGTTCTGTTTAAGAAATGGATACGTGCTATATGACTATTTCTCAACTTTATTTTATGTCATTGATGAATTTTCAATGATTATCACATTTACACATTATATATAATATATATATATATACATATATGTAAATTCTTCTGATTTCTTACTGTGCATTACAATTCTGACAGTATTGAAGATACTGAATAGGGTAAATAAATATATATAGTTAGATATATTAGGGATTAGGGAAGGATATATAGTTATATTAGGGTAGAATATATTAGTAGGATTATTATATATAGTAGGATAGTGGTAGGAATTTCCATATGCTGCATTATCCACGAGGAATATTGTTAAGGGAGCGTCCTTCTCTGGAAAACTCAATGTCAGTTTATTAATTATTTTTCATGCAAAAAAAAATATAGAGGGTGAAATTACGGACATATATTTATTGACAATTTCAAAAGCTATTTTACAAATTGGATTGAAAATACTATGGTTCCAACCCCGAGTTACATTGAAAACACTAATAAATTCTTTCCATTTAATATATCTTTTTCGCTAACAACACCAAAAAGCATTTTTATATGAAAAATGCGAATTACGGATTCAAATAAAATTTTCAAATCTATTAAAAGCGCTACTTTTGTATTAGTAGCATGTTAGGAAAAGAAGAACTTGTCAAAGATTTTGCTACTTACTTAAGCCTTTTTATTCTGATAATTTTCGTGGTTTAAGCGCGTAGTTCGATTCTATAAAACATTACACAATTTCCAATTACATAAAACATTTTGTCAGTTGTTTTGTTTTATTTCCATTTCTTATTATTTTTTTAATTTATCATTTCTTGAAGGAATATTAGCTGGACAAGTTGTATTGTTTTAATTGCAAACAAGTTAATCTTTCGTCATCGGACTGTAAGTAAAAGAGAGAGATTTTTTAAAGACACCATAAAAATCAGTCAATTAAGAGGCACTTTTCAAACAAATTGCATTTTAGGGAATACTTTTTTCCTTCTATTACTATTAGATTGGCAAAAAATTGAAATTGTGAGATGTTAAGAAGTTCAAAAAAGTGCAGTAAGCTTGAAAATTTGGGGTCAGATGTTGTCAGCGATATGTTTTTGCTATTTCTAATGTAGGCCAATTATTCTTTGAAATTTAAGCATACAATTATTTCCTTTGTCATTTATTTTCATTATGCCTGGGGACAGTTTCGACATTTATTGTTGAATTAGATTCTTTTCTCTGGCAGGAATATATTTCAATGAGAAACAGCATGTTGCAATGAAGTAAAAGTTCATGGGATAACACTCAATCTAGTCATTAGACATTCTTTTTTAAAAAAACTAAGGGTAATAATAAATAGTTACAAATAAGTGGCAAAATAAAATGTTATTTTTACATTCTACGTAGCTGCCTTGGGTGTAAAAAATTTCTTCCTGTCTGTACCGGGAGGAAAAGTTAGCTTTCATAGTCCTTGCTTTTAACACTTTCCAACATAGTTGAAAATAGTTTATGAATTCGGTATGTCTGTCTGCCGTCTATCTGTCTGTCAGTGCTCTAACTCACGTAAATATATCCGGATAGTCATGCAATTGATATATGTTATTGAGGTTTACTATAGCATGTTCGGTATAGAAAATGAAGTGTGTAGCACTTATGCTTTTTTTACAGGGACACTTAAATATGCCGTTACATTATTGTCAACGGGGGAAAATCCTTTGCAGTGCATTTTAAAGACGTGACACTGTTTCAAATATATTGAAATTGATATACATCACTGAAATACACTACAGGATGCTTACTATCGAACATGGTACGTCTAGCACTTATAATTAATTTACAGGGAAATTGAAAAGACTTCCATTGTATTATGGTTTAATGTGGAAAATCGTTTGCGGCGCATTTTAATTTTTACACTATTACAAACATAATGAAATTGATATCAATTTCTGAGATGCACTAACACATGCTCTCTGTGGAATATGGAGTGTAAAGTTTTTTTCTTTCATATACAGTGCCACACAAAAGTATTATTTTAAGATAATGGTCTACGGGGAAAAACTGTTTGCAGCATATTTTAATTATGTTACGCCATTTCAAATATAATGAAATTGATATACATTATTGAGCTTTTCTAAAAGATACTTGTTATGTGCATAGCATTTATCGTACATTTATCGTTGCAGTACTGTGTCCGAAGTATTGTTTATAAGCCATAATTGGTAGTGGGATTTTAGTAAGGTATACGTTTAACTAAATTTTTGAATGCTATGAGGTAGGTATAAATGCTATAGATCATATACAGGGCTGCACAAAAAAATCGTAAACATTACGGTACATCAGCATAAATTGATTAAAATGGGTTTTTAATCGAGGTTTGCATTTTCAACGTGAAATATATTTAGTATACCAAGAAAATTTTGTAGAATATAAATAAAATCATATACAAGGCCACGCAAAGAACTGACTACATGGCTGCTGATGTATGATAATTTCTGGAAGTGTGATTTCAGCGTGTATTTGCTTGAAATAAACCATAGCTTAATATGTTTCGTGTAAAAAAAGCTTAAGGTAATATACGGGGCTGTACTAAATAATTCAAGTATGTTTCCGTCTATTGGTAGAAAATACTGAAAATGAATTTCCAACTGTGTCATGTGTTTTATTACTAAATTTAAATTGCAGCATACTTTAGAGTATATACAAATATATAAATTATCTTCAGGGCTGCAGAAAAGAATTGGAGTACTTTTCCGGCTGTCGACGGTAATTTCTGAAATCTGGTTTTGAAATGTGTTTGTGTTTTATTGAAATGTTTACTTAGATACCTTACTTACCTTATTAAACAGCGATGGTTTGTTAAAGTATTCTGTTAGTGTTGGAAAGTGTTTCATAATCTATGCTTGGTGCATGATTTTTCTTTCTTGTTAAAAAATCAACTCATTTTACTCAAACATTAGAAGCTAAAATGCTTGGAAACCTTTTATAGAAGCTTCAATCCCGGTTTTCGTTAATACTGAATTTAAATGCGAATTTCAGCATGAGAGTTACAGCATAACAAAAATCAGATTGTTTCAAAATGTCAGCCACCCTAGAATTTCAAACTGCCATATCTCAGACATTTTTTAAGATAAAGTCAAAACAAAAACTGTTCCGGAATCCTTGTATCACGGTCTTACACTTGACGGAAACAACTTTTTCATCTCTTTGAATTTTAAAAAAAATTTAACTGGCCGCCATTTTTAATAAGCTAGCGCATGAAGCTGGCCAACGAACTGAGTCGATATCTTGGTATGTTCTATACACATACTCGGTCACATCGAAATCGGTTCATAAATAACCGGCTAACTCACCGTGAACCTCAACTGGCGAGTTAACCTGTAACTCTCGGTTGATTCTGATATCCAATTCTCCGCTAACTCAACCTGGAGAAAAGTGATCGAAAAACGATAGTTGAGTCGAGTAACTGAACTAAGGTATTGAGATCACGTTAGTCGATGCGCGCATGTACAGTTGAAGCAAAGATGGCGGTCGCTTTGAATAGGGGTCTGACGTTTATGTTGTAATCAACGTTATTTGTGATGCAATAAGCAAACGAAATGTTAATTTAAAAAAAAAAAAAATGAATGTGAAAGAATGTGTTACTTTTAATGCTTAGCCCTTATAGGATATTTTAACTCTGTGATGTCAAGATTATAGTGATTTTTGACAAAGTTTTCAAGGCCTAAAATAATTACTGTGAATATTTGGTAGCGCCATGTATCGAATTCAAAATCAAATGTTCTTACACCTCAAATATTGTTGTATGATTCAATTTTTGTTTTCTTTTGAAAAATAAAGAAAAGCTTGTTTTTTTTTGTTTTTTTTCAGATTTACTCCTACACTTTATGTTTGTTTAAAGAATAAAATCATAGAAGACGGAATTTTCTGTTAAAATATCGCGTATGTTTATCCATTTATAGTACATAAATAATTTGAACTAATATATACTTGTTAGTTAAAAATAATTATTTTTGTCTGAAAGAAACATTTTTCAGAGGATTTCTTGAAACTTTTCGCACTTTACGAAATATTTTTCAAACAGCTTCTTTATTATACAAGGAATTAAAAAATATATATATTATAATAATTTACGCATGAAATAAAAAAAAATAAAAACTTTCTTACATCTGGTATAAGAGATAAAGAGTACCAAGCATGCAATTTTATCCGAGATAAATTAATTGTATCTATAATCAATTATTTTAGTTAAATAAAAATATATATATTAGAAATAAATATATGAAAATGTTTTTATATATATAATATTTTTGCAAAATAAGCATAGCTCGTTATTTGCCACTTATTACTACTGTTAGCTTGGACATAAAATTGTTTATTAAACTTGGATAATATTTATATATATATATATTTCCCTTTAATCAAGTAACGAAAAAAAATGAATTACTGCAAAATTTTGTAAAAATGAGAGTCTTATGACTGCGATAGTATTTCTAAACCATCAAATCAAAATGTTAATTCGAAATTTATTTGTAATTTTATTTATCTGAAAGTAAACACCACAATTCTGCTCTTTCAATACTCTGTTTTGTTTCGTTATTGAAAACTGATTCAATGGAGGACAGAACTGATAAAGGGATTGCTACGTCATGAAAAAATAACTAATTCTTTAAAATACAATATTTCGAATTTGGTTAATATAAACACAAAGCATTTTTTCCAGCAAATTGCTAAATTTAAAAAAAAGAACTATGTTATTACATATGTTGACAAATCTCCTAATAATTATGCAATCGTTTGTAAATATTATTATCACCGACTTCCGATTATTATCACATCCTATATTTCTTCTAATAAATCTTTTAAAAAAACTAATGAAAATGTAAACTAATGAAAACTAATGAAATTGTAAACAATCGTAAAATTCACAGTTATTATAAACTATTAAATATTTCCTCTACTAACTTTAATTATTCTTATTTAGTTCTTATACCCGAATTTCATAAAAAACCAATTACATTTAGGACTGTAATACTATTGGATGCAATACATATAATAATATAGTCAATAAACTTCTATTTAAAATTCTCAATGAAATATATACACTGAAAACAACCACTGATAATACACATTGTATAAAAAATTGCTATCAACTGGTCAATATTATGAAAAATATTAAATGTGTAAACAATATAACAGACATATGATTTCAAAGATCTTTTTAATAATATAGATTTATTAGATCTACATAATATAATAAATGCATTATTTAAAAAGTATCATCATAAACTGAATTTACCATTGCATATACAGCTTATTTTAAAACTCTAACAAATTTCATTATCTATAATAATTTTATATTGCACGATAACACATATTTACAGAAAGTCGGTATATCACAAGGTGGATGCACATCCGGTTTATTTACAGACTTATATCTCTGTGAACGTACTTTTATTAATAGTAATATACAATTATATCGTTATATTGATGGCATAATTTTAATTGCCACTGATCAAACTAATATTTCTCAATTTCCAGTAGATTGTCCTACTAATTTAGAATTAACGGAAAACCTCCTATCTCTAATAATACAATTAACTTTTTAGATCTTAAAATTACACTAAAAGAAAACAAACCAATAACTGATCTATATGACAAACATAAAGAATTTAAATTCAAAGTTAATACATTTACTAATTTTAAATCTTGTCTTCATAATTCTCTATATCGTAATATACTCTTTAATCATATATATGGAATAAAGTGTTTATGTTCTTCTCATCTAATTAAGAACAATATTAAAAAACTAATTTATGATGCATTAAAACATGGTTTTCCAAAATATATATATATATTCTTTAATATATAATTAGCACTTACATGATCAACAAATGCGTAAAAATATTTAAAAAATATAAAATAATAAAATAATTATAAAAAATTAAAAATACAAAAAAAAATTAGAATAGGACGGATGTGTGGGTAGATGTTAGAGTATGGAGGAGTGGTGGCGTTGTCTGGATAATACGCAATGGTTAATTATAAAAAAATAGAATGGGGCATTTGATTTATAAGTACGTTGCTAATACACATTTTATAATGGATGTTTATTCGATACTTTTATATGCATATTGGTGTAGTTATATTTATATATTTATTAATTCATATTAAATGTATTCATATTCATTAATATTTAATAAGTTTAAATATTAATTTGTATTTAAAATTTTGCCTAGTTAGACAAATACAATAGACTTTTGAAAATCGCCTTGAGTGACATTGGAGTCTGTTATTTTAGCGGCTAAATATGCGTAGAGAGCGGAGTTCAGAATAATTCGAGAAACAAAAACGCGTGTGTTCGTCAACATGAAATTGTTCCTGGAAGAGTATTGTGAGATGACAGAAATTAATATTTCCAACAAGAAACCGTTTAAAGAAGTGAGAATAACAAATCGCACGTTACAACTTCATTATTTTCCAACGGTGTGAGTAAGTGTCCAGGCCGGGAGTCAAACCCAAGACCTTTGGCTTAAATTGCCAACGCTCTGCCTATTGTGCTCTCTGGAATGACAACCGACCGACATAATTCACTCAGATAACCTATTGCAATAGCATCTGATCTGCCATGTAGACAGCTTAATAGTATATACCGCAGTTAATGGGACTCCATTGAACGATGGACACATAGATACAATTTTTAAAATGTTAATTCACCAATCAGTATGATGGAGTTAAAATAATAAAGTGTATTTACGTATCTATAGTTCAATTTTACTCCGTTGAAAAAATATCAATTCATAAGAATTGTTTGATGTAAAGACTTAACAATAGACTTGTAACCGAAAATTTAGCGGTTTCGTGATGATCCTTCAATAACCTGACTTGCGTGATCATGATTAAGCATTCCTATGCGTATATAGACGTTACAGGAGAGCAATTTCAACATATATTGTAGTTTTGTGCAAACAAATACATTTTTGTAACTTCTTTGTAATTTTACTAGCGTTTTTTGGAGCGGACATACTGTATGTTTTTTGCTTTGTTTAGAAAATAGGTTTTTTATAATATTTAGAAAAATATGACTTATTACAGCTTTTTAGTGCAACTTTACTTAAATTACTCATATTATTGCAAGGCTTTTTTACACTAAAATTTTATCAAATAAAAAATTATAGGTAACATTGGGTACAGACATAGACAGAGGGGAAAATTTCTATGTAAAATTTGAAATTAATGTGCATATATTCAGAATTTTTATCGATCGTATATCTAGAATTCTATATTTAATTTTAGGACAAATAAAGATACATTTTGTATAATTAAGACATTTATGTTTTAATCTTCTGTAACGGAAAACAAAATGTTATTTTTTTAGCAGTGTAGAAAGAGTTTTCTTTTAATATAATTTTACCCCCATTCGGTTTATCATAGTCTTTACAA
The DNA here is from genome assembly GCA_963931845.1 of Maratus michaelseni. Lineage (NCBI taxonomy): Eukaryota > Metazoa > Arthropoda > Arachnida > Araneae > Salticidae > Maratus > Maratus michaelseni. The sequence continues at coordinate 8,838,117 of OZ007586.1, forward strand.
GTATGTTAGAAAACCTTTGATCCTTTGTGGTGTCATAAAAAGCAGATTTCTGCATTGAAGAATCTTTTAAGGCATCAAAATTTTGCTCTAAAATTTTAAAAAAGTATTTTAAAGCTTCATTAAAGTCGTAGAATGTAATGTATTTGTTGTAAAGCCTTTTCTTTTCATTACAAAAAGGTTTTCTGTTTCTTATTACCTTGTTTGTTTCTTACTTCCTCACCTTCTCCAATTAAATTAAAAAAATTGCCAGTCTACGCCCTGTAGATTTGTAGTATTTTTGTGCATTTATAATGTTTTTACAATGTCGATGCGTCATTTCAAAATTTCTACATATGATTTATTTCTTCTTTTTGGTCTCTTATTTATAAACAGTAAAAATTTTCACGTTTTAACAACTTTAGATATTGGTTTATTTTCAGATGAATCTTTTGGATGCTGAATTTAAATCAATTTTTGAGGTCTTCACTAACATGCAAATTCAGTTTTCAAAGGAATTCTGACTGCGATTTATTTTGTGAAATGGAAGAAAACTTTAGTCTTTACTACATCCCAAGATAAAAATGTTAGAATCAGCACAATTTGGTGTTAACAATGCACTCAATGTATAACATTCTGACTCCCATGGCATGTTCCAATGCCTGAACTTTGGCGCATCATTCAATGTTATTCTTTATTATCATCCCCCTATTTTGAAACTATTTGTTTTGAAATTATAGTGAGACTTCTTACCAGTATTGTTAAATTTTTGAAAGATCAACTGGTCTGAAGATAAATCGTCAAACAGACATGCTCCACACTTGATTTCCAATTTCTCCTAAAAATATAACCAGCCACAAAGCGGGAAGAACGCATATTTAAGAACAGACAAAGATGCATGTTAGTACTGCTTGTTTCTACCAAGAAACAAGGATGCCATTTGTACAAACTGTATTTCTTCAGCTATTACTTATAAAAATGTCTTCAAATAGAGTTCAAATCGATATTTGTTTACGTTCTTATTCCCCTGTCATCTTTGCGGCTTCACGGTAAGTGATATTTTATTGACACGGGAGTAACCCAAAGCATTTAGATAGGGTACTTTAGTTGCAAAGTCACGTTAATGAGAACCAAATAGACTTTATTCGGGTTTATTTACGAAAATCTAACTCGCCATGGGAGTGGTGTTAATACATGTCATATAAATATAATTGTACCGGAATTTTCTTTACGAACATGTAACTTATATTTTGTTCATCTTTATCCATATTATTTTCTCAAATAAAGTTTTTGGTGTGGAGTATGTTTATTTAGCCTGATATTTTGCAATAAAATGACTGGTTCACGATGTGGCGCTCTCAATTTCATTTATTTCTCTGTTTTTTCCTGTGTAATGTTTTCTTACTTTAATTTCAAAAGACTATTATATTATATAGCGTAATTTTATTTAAAATAGATGTTTTGTGCAAAATGACACAGTTCATTGATTTTCTCACTCTCCTATTATCAATTTTTGAGAACATTTAAGTATTTCTTAAACTATAGGTAGCTGGTGTTGCACGGAAGCTTGGTAAGGTATGAAGAATAGCCCAAAAACATGAGATCTAACATTTTCACAAAAAAAAAGAAAAGGGAAAAAATTTTAACTCGAAAATTGCATATTACCGAACATTGCTAAAATTTGGAACTAAAACGGGATCAGTTATGTATTTGAGAAAGCTTTTCATTTGATTATTTCATTTAAACTTGTGTACGTAATTTACATATGTACATGTCCTATTTTCCTATGCATTTGTAAATTAAAACCCTATTTTGTATTTCATTTCTAATACACACTGAGATGACGAGTTGCTTTTAAGATGAGTTACATATCTTATAGTATTGTAAAATCATTTTAAAATACCCAGTATTTCAAAAACTTCTCATTCTGTTACTTTCTTTCAAATATAACATTTTAAAACATCATACTTTAGAGACTAATGGAGATGTTCGCAACGTGTTAAAACTAATTATTTTAATTTCTATCTTTAATTGTGAAAATATTTTTCAAATTCTAAGAAGTAGAAATGATAACTAAAAATCTCCCCTTTCCACAAAACAGAATCTACTTCATTCAATCTGCTAGCTGTCCTAAACCAGCGAAATTGAAATATTATTCATGAACTTTTCAGTAAACGCCTGCTGTAACTCATGCTAACGTTTCCCAAAGCTGAAAACTTAAACACTCTATTTTTTGAGTGTTTTTCATTTTCTGATCTCTACATACATAAGTCTTGTAAGAACAAAAGATTGGAATTTCTATTTTTAGAATACCATTTATGTGGAATTAAAGATTCTTTTCCGAAGATCAGTGTGCAGAAAATGATGACAAATTTCAAGTTTATCATTTCACAGTTATTTCTTTGCTACGTTTTATACTAAGATAGAAATATTCCAATATATTAAGTAAAAATTTTATAAATATTAACTTTCTTCTCTCTACAATTAAATACTATTTTTCAGTATTTTGGGATCATTTTTTTAATTCACGTGCTAATCGATCTCTGTATTTTTACCCTGGAATGTAACGCACAACGTCACCTTGGACTTAATAAAAATTGAGCTATATAAATTTTCTATTTAAAGCACAAAATGTGATTTTTAACACCTTTTTCCATTCTAGTTGAAAAGTGTTTATGAATTAGGTTTGTCTGTATGACTGTCGTCTGTCTGTCTGTGCTCTAACTCGCGTAAATATACTCAGATTGTCACGCAATTGATATATGTTTTTAATGTTCAGTATGGCATGTTCGGTATTGAAAATGAAATGTGTCGTGCTTATAGTAACTTTAGAGGGACACTCAAAAGAATTCCTCTACATTACGGTCTAAGGGGGGAAATCATTTTCGGATTATTTTAATGATGTTATACTACTTCAAACGTATTTAAATTGATATAAACCACTGAATTGCATTCCATGGGGCTTACAATAGAATACTGTAAGCATAGCATCCGTCGTTAATTTACAGGGACACACAAAATTATTCGGTTAAAGTACTGTTTGTTAACAATAATTGTTAGAAGTGCGTTTTCACTTGTGGTACGCGTTTTTATTTAACTAATTTTTCACCTCTCACTTGGATCCTAGATAGGGCAGCACAAATAAAACATCGGCATAAATAAAACATGTTTGCAGTTTCATGACGGAAAATGAATAACTTCAATCCTACCTTTTTAAAACATTATGGTAGCTACAAAGTTCGGGATATGGTGGAAACTCCAGTTCCGTTAAAATCAACATAAAATGACTCATTTTGTTACATTATGCAGTTGTGACATTAATGAAATGCTGCAGCAAAAGATATTTAATTTTACTTTTTGTATTCAGCTATTTCACACCATTAGAGAATAATAATGTAAATAAGAGTAATTTAGGAGTTGATTTTTTAGAGTTCTTTTGCTCAGCTTTATTGTGAATTAAAAAAATATGAATGTTTCCAATTCCACTTAAAATATATTATTTGTAGGCAACACTATATAGAATTCTAAATAATTTTCTTAATTAGCGATTTGAACACTTAAACGACGAATTTTTTCCTCCTCTGTCTCTAGCATATTTATGCATGAAGTTATATGCGAAGCATGGCGTACTATGCATAACTGATGCATATGTTATGGAGTGAAGACATTGTTTTTTTTTCTTTCACAAAAATGAATTGTCTATTTTGTTTCTTTGTATACGCAATTATCTAAACAAAATGCTTAAATGAAGCATTTCGTTCATGTTTGAGTCATGGGATAGAGTTCAAATTGCCAGATTTTTCGAAATATTCATGCTGGCTTCTTTGTTTTCGGAATCGCTGTATAGACACGAGTCCTTAAATTCCTGTTGCCAATGTAGTTACAATCATGATTTGACTGTGTAAAAAAGTGACTAATCAGTGCAGAAAAGTCATTCATTAAATTCCGTTATATTATAATGCTAAGAAAGGACTTTGTGTGAAAAATGAAACATTTTAAAGCTAAATTGCTTATAAATTAAAGTTACAGCGAACAGCAAGAAGCAACACTTTTTTTAATGAAAAGGCAATGGCTATCCACTTCTATCAGTATAATGTTGAGTATGTCTTTCGCTTTATTACACTCATTATTTTTATTCGAATTTAAATGAGAAATCATAAAATAAGAAATACAAAAGCTAAGAGAAAAAAAGATACTTAAAAAATAAAATAGTAAAGGGGAAGTTTTTGAAGCTTATTCAACAAAGAACACTTCCTTTCGAACGGAAAAAAAGGAAGAGGCCTATACAATAGATTTTAGATAAAAATATTTTGACATTGTAAAACCGTCAAAATAAATAGTGTTTTCTTACTTGGACCGTGTTTTTTTAAGTAAATTATAAAATTACTCAATGTGTATGAAGTATATTTGTGTTTCAGTAAACGATTCAATTCATTTGTTTATATCACGCGAAATACTTCGTTGCGGGTGTGATACTCATACACTTTAATTATCGCTTTACGTAAAAGATTTAAGGCCCACTATGTAACTGTAAATAGTTTTTATTTATACACTTCTTTTAATGGCAAAAGGCGTAAAAGAAAAAGTTTTATTAGACTGTTGACATGTTTCAGCTCAATCTGAGCCATTATCAAAACAAATAAGAATATTATATAATTGCACAGTCTATGAAGTTATTTGAAACGCTATCATTTAATTTTTTACGTACTTTTTCAAATTCGCACATTATTTTCTTTTTACTTGGATGCTTATTTCCATATTTGTAACCATGGAGTCAAACGAGTCACAATTTGGTAAGTTAAATGATGCTGCATCGTTAAATATTTTATTTTTACACGTTACAATCTATATGGTTTATCTTAAAATGGATGGATAGTATAGATTGCAGGGGAAAATTATTTTACTTTCATTGAAATTTATTTCGATCCTTTCTTCTTGATATAATTTTGCCAGGGCTGTGGTTTTCCTATTATAATTAATATCGGTTATAGGCTCCTTTTTTCTGTTACTAAATTTTCTGATTGTCATGACAATATAGTAATTATTTGATCCAATATTTGATAATATAGTAATTATTTGATAATTTAATAAATATTGTTTCATAAACTCCTGAATAATTCTAAAAAATAATTGGGTCCATTTTACTGCAAATGATATTCTTTCATTTCTGAGGGGTTTGGCTATTAAACAAATATTGAAACGTGTATTTTAATTTTTCAAAAACGCTTGGATAATATTAAAGAGTATAAAGTTTGTATTTTTTGTGAATCAAATTTGTTTTCGGGTTTTTTTATTATTGGCATTATCCATGACTAATTTATTAATATGGTGTACCTTAAAACCATTATTACAAGCAATTCTACGAATATTATCTAATTCGTTTATCTAAATGAAGGTCCACGGAAGATGAGCCTAGTAGCTGGTCCTTCCCTACCTGTCTATGATCGGACGCCGTGGGAAAGCAAGGGCCGTAGGGATGTCGATCACATGGTGGAGGGACCGACTCTCCTTTTTGGGGTTTCGGCGACGAAGCCGCTCGGCAGTCTCTACGGTTCATCAGGTCTCATGTGTGGAAGTCTCCTCCAAGAGTTGGAACTTTCGCCGTATCGCTTCGACCTATGTCGTCTCGCACGTGGGCAAATGATTGGGAGGTTTCGCTGGATGGCGATCCTCCGGATCGACCGTAGCGCACTCGGTGATCGCCGATGTGCGCGCTAAAACTCTCTCATGAGTTGGGTACGGTGGTCGAATGCCGCGCCGGGCGTCCCATCAGGGCTCCTGACGGCGCATCTTATTTTTATCTAAATGAAGTACTACACATATATAGGACAACACAAAAGAACTTAAACATTACCGCCTATGTGTGGTAAATTCTGATAGTACTTTTCAATTTTGTTATGCGTTTTGTAAGTGAATTCGGATTATATTCTTATATTGAGCGAAGTAACAGATTTTATCAAAACCGATCCCGTGTCGGGTTCGTGTGAATACTGGGTACCTGACCCGAAGCAAAGTTCTAATCCAAATACTGCCTACAGTCAAAAAGAAATAAAACAAAACGCAACCCGCCGACGCAATAACGTCGGGTAGGGATCTGGTAAAATCTGGTCACTCAACCTGATGCCAGAGTTTTAATCCGAATCCTGCTTACAGAAAAACAGCCGACCAAATAAGTCAGGGCGGGTTCCGGTTTATTCTGGTCACCCAAACTGATATCCAGAATCGTCACAAATGTCACAATTTTAACGTATTGGTCCTGACGCCATAGAAAGGCTTAAAAACGGCCATAACGACTTCAAATCCACGTCACACAATGTAGCATTGACGGTCACAAATTACGAATGGGACGTTGCAGTGACGTCACAATGATATGCGGATTATTTTTTGCTAGCCCTGTATTTATATTTCAAAATATGAGCTCAAAATATTAGGTGTACAGCAAAATTCTAACCGATTTTGTCAAATTTCTATCTATATTAATAAAACAAAGATATTTGTCTGTGGGTCTGTGTGATGGCTAGGTAAATCTACCGTACATAGAGGTCTGAAAATTTGTATAAGGGTAGACAAAGACAGGCCCGAATGCACCTGAGGCTCATGTTTTTTTTTATTTTTTTAATAATTAGCAGAATAATTAAAAAAATACCTTAATTAAAATAAATAATGAACATTGCAAAATGCCAAACTTTCTTCCTCCTGCCAAATATGGCAGCGTACCTCCGGATTTTATTTCGTTACTCATACAGACAAAAGCGAAGCCTTCGTTTATTTCTACTTTTTGAAATCGTGATCGCCGGGTCTTCGTAGAAAACACTATGAATATTTTCGCCTTATCTTACGTTTAAAAAATTATTATTATTACTATTTAAAAAAACTTTACTGGACCTCAAATCGCACCAGGTTTCAAGTTTTCCTTTTTTTATTCATTTTCAAACTACCGAATACGCTTCCAGGACAAAAATGCAAAAAAAAAAAAAAAAAAAAAAAAAAAATACGCACGTATACGAGGTACTTTCCCCTTTCAATGGTGTTTTGATTTAAAAAATATATTAATATTTACTATTTCAAAAAGAAATATTTTCCGAAGACCGATTTCATGGTGATTTTCGTGTTTTACAGTTCTTTTTCAAGTTTTATGGATTTTCTATATTTTAAAACTGCCATATCTGCTTCCCACACTGAAATATAAAAAAACAAACAATATACTTATTTAGCGCACTTGGACGATTCTGTCGGTATTTTAAAAATCAAAAATTTACTAAAATTATTTTTCGGAGGTCTATTCACGTTTGCTTTCATCTTTCACTTGTTTTTCTCCTGTTTTAAAATGGAAACACCTTTTTTGCTAAAAAAAAATACAACAACAAACATAAAACACCTACTTATGTCGGATACGTTTTCTGTTCTAACGATATCTTTGATTGAAAAAAAATATTAATATTTACTATTTCAAAAAATTATTATCAGTCGTATCACGAATTCGCTAGAGATATTTTGTCTTAGTTATTTCGTTTCCGGTTTTAATTTTGTTATAGAAATTTTCAGGGGGATTTTCGTTTCTGAGCACGTCCGAAAAAATATTTACATTTTCAACACACATCGTTAATACACTGAAAGGTAATATTTCGCGTTTTAAAAGAGCGAGTAGCTGGAGCCCGTTTTATATAGTTAGACTTTCTAAGGAACTTTAGGTAAGAATTGAATGTTTACTACATCTAAATGTCAGAAATTAAATCAGCAATCAATATACGGGTCTCTTTAGTTTGTTCGAAAACATTTTGTTTAATAAATATAAAATCGTTTAAATTCAAGATTCATTTGATTAGCACCCTTGGTGTACGCTGCCGAAGGTAGTGTGGCCTCAACTATTAGTTCGTTTGGAAATATTTTTGTTTAAAAATATTAAATCATACAAATTCGAGGGTGTACGTTGCCAAAGGCATTGGGACTTCCAACATTTGGTTCTTTTGAAAAGATTGTAGTTTAAAGATATAAAATCAAAACAGCCCGGAGCGTGCGTAACACACTCTATGTGCGCTGCCGAATGCAGTGGAACCACAACTCGAGGTCTTTTTGGATAGATTATTCTTTAAAAATATAAAATCACACAAATCCGAGATTGTACGTTGGCCAAGGCATTGGGCATCTGAACATTAGTTTCGTTTGCTAAGATTTACATTTTAATATATGGAATCATTCAACACTGATTTTAGATCTATTCAAGTTTATTTTAACGGTTCCGGGAAACGGCGGTAGGATCAGATAGTTACTAAAAAAATCAGTAAAATACAAACCTCAATCAATGTGGTCCCCATTAGCACCTATTGCTCTAGCCAAAAAGCAAATAACTGAAGAAGTTGGCGAGAAAAAGCTTAGTATTCGATGCTATGACATCTATTGTTTCCCACACCTTATATCTTCAATCTGAAATTACTGCCTTGTTAAGTAGCTTTGTAACAAGTTAAAAGGTGAAAAATATATGGTGCCTAGCGCCATGTGTGGTAAAATTTCCCACTGTAGATCGTCTATGTGGCCCGGCATTGTCATGCTGTAATATCACCTCCTGTGTCCAATATAAGATCTATTTTCTTAGATTTTTCACTAAACGGTTAAAATCTTTAGAGTGTAACGTTGGCCATGAAAAGTTTTCTTGCTGTGAGGACCTCGTAATCCCTCTTTTATCCCACCAAATGCAGAACATGATTTTTTTTATATTCAAACTTAATATCACGTGCTTTCAGAGTACTATCAGCTATGTTTACTTGTACAAAAATTAGTAACCTACGTACTCTTTCAATAAACGCCATCTAATGAAAACGGGTAACGGAATTCATTTAATCAAGGAAATTTGTTTAGCCGGAATTCATTTGGTCACCTTTTCTTTGTTTTATGAACGATTTATGTTTTTTTAAAGGAACCAGAAAGGTTGTCGTTAGAAAAATTCCGAAAATTACGGTCGTAAGAGCCATAAAAGTTATGCCGAGTATACCAGCAAAATAAGACGGTATGAAAATTTAAACGCAAGTATCTCGAAATACTATTTTTCAGCGGTTTTGACGCAATAACATTTGAATCAAAGATTCGCATATTCTTTTTTTTTAAATAAAGGATATTATATTCACTACAAACTATGCCTGAAAAACAAAGGAACAAAATTTATTTTTCAAGTTGTAGCAAAAGATATGATAAAATTTTGATAATTTTTTTTTCTTATTTCAGGTATAATCCCAAAACAATGTAATAAGCAGTATAAAGAAGAAATAACGATTTCAAAATAGGGATTTCAAAATCATGGCAAAACTAGTTTTGAAACCTTAATTTTGTCGTACAATGCTGATTTTTTTGTTTTGGTTCTTTACAATTTAGCAAATAAGTTTTATTACTAAAAAAAAATGCAAAAACGAGTATTACTCTAAATAAATTACAGGGTTTCTAATCCACGACCAAACTTCAGTCAATTTTCGTAATTTCACCTTTCTGGTCCCTTTAATTTAAAATTAGTGTTATTTTCTTCGCCATTTTGCTTTTATTAACTACATAACACTGAAATTATTTCAAATAAACATAGTAAGAGTTCTTTATGATAAATAAGATATTTTTATCTCATGTAAGGATTATTTGAAATTATCTCAAACTTCTTAAGTCTTTCGCTTCGAACGTCTAATTTTTAATCTTTCAGAATCAGTATTTCCAAAAAGAAATCTTTGTCTAATTTAATAGCAGAAATTCTGTGGTTAAACACGACGAAAACCATTCCGGCACAGACAAAGTCTGTTCGTAAAATGAGAAATTGCTGACTGACACCGGAATTTTCAAAAGGATTTTTTAGAAAATATGAACTTCTTATTTTCAGCTTTCGTTATAGAAACAAAATTTTAATAAATTATTCTTGGTGCCGTATGCAATTTTGGAATTAAAATTAGGTGTACCCGGAGTGGGACCACTGTGCCGGAAAGGGTTAAAAAATATTGGTATGATAAATTAAGGATTGGACGCAAATAATCTGTTTACGTATGCTTGTCCTGAAGCGGTTAAACTCACAGCCAACGACAAAAAGACGTAGTACATCGATTTTGTTACTTTTCAGCCTACCTTGATCACAAGTCTATTCAACAATGTATGAAATACGGCCAAGTGGGGTGAAAGTATCGTGGTCTGTCTCTTTCGTTGGCTGTGGTTAAACTAATGAATTACATCAAATGATATTCATCGATTTTTTTCTTATGACACACTTGTTATTATCTTTCAAGTACTTTAAAAACGCAGTTGTCAATTTATGTGCATCAGGTGGGTATGTCAAAATACACTGCTCAAAACAATTAAAGGATATTTGAAGTTTTATATAAAATAAAGATATAAACGAAATTTTTTTTGCCGAAAATAGAAGAAGAGAATCACAAATGCAAATTTTTCTGGTTTTCAAACTGTGGAGTATGCAAATTTTGAGTTCGACGTCAAAAACGTCGCTTCAGCGGCAGCGAATGAAATTTGACTTTCAACTGGATAAAAGAGAATGAAGACAAGGATGATCGGCATTCAGTGATTGCTTTGTTTCGATGAGTACGATGTATCATCGAAGTCATTTGACAGATTCAGAAGCTTGGAGAATTGTTGGTAGGTTAGAACGGGGCCAAACTCAAGCCGAAGTAGCGCAAGCCATTGGAGTGTCACAAAGTGTCATTTCTAGGATCTGGAACCGTTTTTTGGAGAGTGGATGTGCAGGCCGAAGACCAGGGCAAGGTCGTAGACGGGCAACAACGCCCAATGAAGATCGGTATTTAGCGTTAACAGCTCGGAGACACCGAAACATGAACGCTACTCTTCTCCAACAACACCTTCGCTCGGCTACAGGCACCACGATTTCAACTCAGACTGTCCGAAACCGGCTCCATGCTGTAGGTCTGTATGCTCGCCGACCGATGGTATGTGTTAGATTAACATCAAGGCATCGTCGCGACCGCAGGGAGTGGGCAACCGAGCATGTCAAGTGGAGGAGAAATGAATGGAGCAATATTCTGTTTTCTGACGAGTCCCGTTTTTCTGTGCATCCGGATTATAGGCGTATTTAGATCTGGAGGGACCGTGGCAGTAGGAATAATCCTGCGTTCGTGCACGAAAGTGTCAGATTTGGCGGTGGAGGAGTATTGGTGTATGGTGGCATCTCCATTGACGGGCGCACTGACCTCTACATCATTCGAGATGGAGCTCTGACTGGTTGCCGATATAGGGATGAGATCCTCAGACCTATTGTAGTCCCTTACGCTGCAGCAATCGGAGATAACTTCATTTTAATTTACGATAACTGCAGGCCACATCGTGAAAACCTGGTGGAGGATTTCCTTTTCGAGGAAGGAATCGTTCGAATGGAATGGCCAGCGTGTTCTCCAGACATGAATCCAATCGAGCACGTTTGGGACGCTCTAGGAAGACAAGTTTCTGGCCGCCAACAACCCCCACACACTCTTCAAGAACTGGAAAGAGCTCTTCTGGAAGAGTGGGGCAGAATACCCCAACTCGTCATTAATAGCCTCATTGAGTCCATGCCTCAAAGGTGTTCAACGTTGCTGGCCGCCCGTGGAAACCATACCCCCTACTGAAAATGATTTTCTTTGAAGAAAACACCTTTTCTTATTCTTTTTTTCTCATATGCACAAATTGTGTTTTTTTCCTTTTGTACACAAATGCGCAATAAAATGCATTTTTTTCTGCCAAACATGTGTAATTTATTCTCATATAACCTACTATGTCTGTCGACCATGTATCAATCAGCTAAAAAGTTTCCCAGATACAAAATCCACCTAAAACTGCAATATCCTTTAATTGTTTTGAGCAGTGTATTTAAGTCACAAAAGTCTAAAATTTTCTTAAAATTGTATCACGTGAAAGGAGTTTTCTCCTCTTAAATTATCTATTAAATTTGAATGACATGTAAAATATATATGTGGGATTATGATAAATAATAGTTTCAACACAACAGAGGATTCTTCAAATATAATATAAATAACAAGGTTTAATAAAATAACAACATACACAGCTGGAGATTGGATTTAAATACAAATATATAACTGGATTAATATTTATGGATGATACAAACTTTCGTATTTCAATATAAACATACTTAAGCTTCCTAAGTAAGCTTCCCAGAGCAATGTATCAAAATTCAACCAACAGACTTGGCTCAAATCCATAGAACACTGGCTTGTGCTTTCTTTCTTGCATTGCGTGAACTCATCTTCATGCTCGCCTTTATCATGGCTCGTGGATATTACTAATCCATTGAGTTCATATTATTATTGCTGTCACTTCTCGTTATTCCCATACACACACACACATATAAATGCATATATATTAAGTTTTAATATATGTTAAAAAATGTTTAGACTGTGCTTTTTCATTATATTTGTAAAAAAGAACATTATTTTGTTTATCATCCTCTTTAATAGTTTTATTTATAATTTTGAACATAAGTCCCTACAGTAACCATAAATGAAGCATTTAATTTTTGCCAACGTAAATACAAGATATCTTACCATAGAAACCATTCTTATCGTACAGAAACATCTCATTTGTATCCATAGAAACAAGTAATAAAGTATTTCCGTAATTTTGTTCCATTGTGCTTTTTATTAGAGTGAAACAGAACTCAAGAAACTGCATTACTTCATAGAAATTAAAAATTGATTAAATTCCAAAGGCAACTCGGAAATGATCGCTGCCCCGTATAAAAATAAATTCTGTTATATTATTTCTTCTTACATTAATTTTCAGTTAACATAATAGTTTCTTTGGAAAATAAACAAATTAGTAGAAATCTTTAATAAATAATAAAGTAGCTTAAATTAATTAAAATTGTGTTTTTTGATTTATTACTTGAAATAAAATACCTAATTTTGCAAAGGAAGAATTACAAATTTTAAAGCTGATATAAACTAATTCTAATATTTAATTTATTTACAGTTATCCAATACTCTATTAGTTGTGGTAGATTTGTTGAAATTAGAGAAAGTCAGATGAACGAGAAGTGTTTTTTAAAATCTTTCACAATACAAAGCTTAGTCTTGTATTTTTATCAGCATTTTCAATTTTACTTGTTAGTGTAAGAAATACATCCCTAGTACTAAAACAATAATGAATTTATTTTCTTTATATTGCCTATTTTTGGCCAATGTTTGCAGCTTTGGAATGAAACATCACCTCGACGTATTTACATTTTCATCGGTATTGAACCAGCATTTGCAAGACATATTTCGTCATTTTCATGCCAATATTTCTTAAGTAACACCCATATTTTCGCGAAATGGCTTATTATTCACAAATATTTCTGATAAAAAGCGAACATGTATGTAATAGGCGTATTTCATTGCCTTAATTCCAATATAAAGCAAGTATTTCCGAAATAGTGGCAATTCCTTGCCAAATTTCTCCAATGTGATCTACTGGTATTGAAATGACAAAAGCTGTATTTCCGACAAATACAATATTGGACCCGAATATAACCAATATTCGTTTGTATGCAATCCCTTTATCAACACACGAATATATGTTATTGAGTTTTAGGGCATTAAAATCCTTTTTAATGTGGTATAATTAAACTATATCTAATCGCGAGTATATTGGTATACGTGATTTCAATATTTTATGGCCCATCAATGTTCGATTTCAACAGAATTCGATTCCGAGTCAACTATGTTTGTTGATACTCAATCTCGAGTATAGAAATTATTTTATGTTCTCATTTACTTTCATATTTCTTTCTAGATGTCAGCAATTGCAGACGAAGCAATTATTGCGCAGTTATGGCTAGATTATCCGGACTTTAACTGAATATATTTACAAATAATGAAAGCTTTTCAAATGATGAAGTAAGTATCTGAAATTTACAACAACGAATTGCAGATAGAAACGAAAACTTTGTTATATTCGGGTTACTCAAGGAAACTTGTTTTGCTGAATTTAAATAGCAATAGCAATGCTAATACCAGGCAACAACGAACTCTTTTAAAAACCGTCTTGATCAATTCTGTGACATCAAAAATTAAATACGATAAATGTCTCACATTCAGTAATTCAATTTTTTCATGAGATACGTTCTTCTTATTCATTACAAGGTACAAACATATATAGAAATCTTTCAGTTTTCATATTTCTTTATATGCGTTCTATATATTATTTTCTCATTATTTTATTATTGTCTACTATAGACATTTCACCATTAGTTAATATTTTCACACCCAAAAAATTTTAAGTTCATTTCTTTAGTAAGATAAAATACCTTTTAAAGTACTTACCTGCAGTTATTACTTGGTATTTCTAAAATATTAATCAACGAAAGAACATTGCAAAATGTTCTTCGAGTCAAAACGTATTCGGTAGAAAATTTTTTCCAAAATCAATAAGAAATCTCGCATACATGAATGTGTCTCATTACCTGAAGTAGTCGATTTTTCAAGTTTTAATACTTCTATCCTTCATCAGTAGCTTCTCAATAAAATTAATGAATGAGAAGTAAAAATTTTAATGATTTTACCAAAAAATATGTGTTTAAATTTTTGAATTTTCTCCCTTCTTATAATGACAAAGCGAGTTAGCTATTCATGCAGGTAGTTGAATTTTGTATTGAAGTTAAAAGAAAAAAAATTGTGATCAGTTTTAGTGAATCGTAATTCAAATAAGATACAACCAAATTCATTATTTTTTTCTTATCCCATTTATTTATATTGCACAGTTGCACGTAATCTTATCACACAATATATATCTAGTTGACATCTTACTTTAGAAAGTGCATATTAGCGGTGGTGTATGTTAATCTTGAATACCTTTTGATGAAAAAGTTGAAGATAAAATGAAACCCTTGTTTCAGAAAAGCAACAAAAAATTTTATTTTACAACTTTAACTAAGGAAATCATATTTAAATCTGTACACTGTTAAAAATCTCCGTTTAAAGTTGAACCAATACATGGAGTAAAAAAATGAGCAGTACCAAAAAAAAAAAAAAGGGTGCTTCCTTATTTTAAAAAGATCCATTTCATGGTGAAACCTCGAAATATACTTTACTTTCACCAATGTTTGGTGTTATCCAATAACGAATCAGAACACTTGATTTCTGCGTATGTCTAAACGCCTTTACGAGATAAGACGAGAAAAAAAAATCAAATTTTCGTCCGCTATTGCGGCAAAGGGATTAATGCTTGTTTATGAAACATCACGATATGTCATATTTAATTTTAATCTTTTATTCCTGTCAATGTTATATTTTGTGAATAGCAGATAAATAGTTTTTAAATAGGCTTATTTTAAAAGATTGGTCTCGTTTTCACAAGTCAGTTTCTCTTTGCATGTAACGGTATAAAATATAATAGTTTTAACAATGTTTTTAAAAAAATAATGATTTGTACTTTTGTACGGTTTGTTTCGAACAGAATGCTCCACAGTGCCGAAGCAATCGGAGACCTTGGCCAGAGAGATATTTAAGTTTATTACACGGGCTCGGGCAACGTCGGGCGGGTCAGCTAGTAATTAAAGAAATAAAATGATTTTAAAATAATATTTGAACGTATGAACAAAATTCTCTTCTCTTGTCTTAAAGATCCTATTCGTAGAGAGAACCGGTGTGCTGTTTATTTTATCCCTTGTCCTTGCAATATCGGTTATATTGCACAAACAAAGAGAGTTCTGAAATCTATACTAATAAAAGAAAGTTTCGCTCTGTGCGTGAGTCTGTGTATCTATCTGTCTGTTGGCAATGACTAGGAAATTCTAGCCCACCTAGAAGCCTGAAAATTTGGATTTAGGGAGTCCAAACCCTCTCCTGATGCACCTGAGACTCAGAATTTTAATATTTTAATTATTTACTGAAATATTAATTAATATCCACAAAGAACGCTCATCAAAAATACGCTTTTTATTGGGTTGGCTGGTTGCATAGATTCTTCCCAGAAGTAATTAAATTAACCAGAGTAGCGATGCATAGATAAGGATTTCTAACTAAACAATGTCAATATGGATTGAAGTTATCCGCGTACAGCCATGCTAATGTCGCGCCACCTGCACACGACAAATTACACAGACAATAGTTTGAAACATTTTCCAGGCACGTTTTCTTCATGATAATTAGTTGCGTTTAATATGTTTTTTTTTACATGACATAAATTATTATGATAGAGATTATTAATACAGAACACTTTATTTAACAGATTATTTGTTATATTTGCAAGGATGAAGAGGAGTAAGGGTCTAATTACAGTTAACAATTTTAACATTTTTAGCTTCATCCATAGCGGTTAATTACTGTTTTATATAGAGAATACCGCTATTTCAAATCACAGCTAATAATGTTCCGAACTTCTCCAAACCAGTTCCATTTTTACTAAATTGTCGTAAAAATCAGCATTCACAGCTTCAAAGTGTATTTCTAGAAAGCAGTTACCAGTATTTCTGAAAAATAGTCCAAGCCAAATTTCAAATTAAGTTCCCAGTTTAACCAAATGAATCAATCTTTAAATATGTATAGCGATCCTCCTTATTAGTTATTTCCTGAAGAGCCCTTGACTATCCGCCACCCCTCCCCCCATACGGCCTCACCTTCAATATTTTTTTTTCTCTAACTATGTCCCATTTCCATATCTCAGCAACTATCTTTCCGATTTCAACGCAAGTGATTCTAAACATTATAATTAACTTAATAGTAACCCTCTATAACATTAAAGTAAATTTATGAGTAGCGGTTACCACTATTTCCGAATAATAGTTTAAGCCAAATTTGTTCCTAGCTTAACTAAACGAACGAATTTTTAAAGATGCATTGTGATCCTCCTAATTAGTCATTTGCTGAAGGAAGGACACTTGAACACCCACCCCCCGTTTCCTTCAAGGTTTTTTTCTCTAACTATGCCCCATTTCCATATCTCCGCAACTATACTTCCGATTTCAACGCAAGTGATTCCAAACATTATAATTAACTTAACAGTTAGCCTCTGTAACATTAAAGTAAATTTATGAGTAGCTGTTACCACTATTTCCTAATGATAGTTTAAGTTAAATTTGTATTTAAGTTCCTAGCTTAAGCAAACGAATAAAATTTTTAAAGATCGCTTCTAATTAGTAATTTTAAGGACACTTGAATATCCCCTCCCCCGGCACCTCACACAAGGTCATTTTCTCTAACTGTGCCTTATTTCAATAACTCGGCTAATAATGTTCCCATCTTCTCAAAACCAATTCAATTTTGTAGCACACCTGCTATACAGTACCGTAGGCAGCGGGGACCTGTCTCAGAGGTTCGTTCGTTTAGAAAAAGGTTTGTTTCGAACAGAATGCTCCTCTGGCGGTGGGAGCTGGAAATGAAAGATTTTCCGGAGCGTACGAGCATGCCCGGTATACGGTGCCGAAGCCATCGGAGACCGTGGCCAGAGTTTCGTTTTTTAAAAGATTCAAGTATATTACACGGGCTCGGGCTACGCCGGGTGGGTCAGATAGTATAGAATAAAGAATATGTTAATATAATTAAAAAATAACCAGTGGACCCATGCGAAGATATGCAGAAGATATGTTTTAGCAATATCTAATATTTTTTAGATGCAGGTTTATACTTCTAAAAAAATAGGGACTACAAATATCTGCAAACAAAATTAGTCAAGCCAGAATATCATTAAAAAAAAGTTAACCGTCAAAAAAGTTAACCGTCTTTTAATTGCATTAGAGGATGACAGCATCTGTTTCGGAAAAAAACATAGGACAGAAAAAAGTAAATTGAGCATTTGAATTTCAATTTTCCTTATTATTCATACATATAAAATAAACCCATGCAGCAACCCACTTTATCTTTTTTGAACAATTTTCTTATATAATCATTGTTGAGTACGGTATAATGCGGTACTTTATTTTTGTGGCAACAATGATTTCAGAAAAACCTTTATTTCATTTATGAAAACAAAGCTGATTAATTTTTAATTAACAGTAAATTTTAATCAAGAAACATGTTTTAACGAAATGTGAGTGTACTATGTCAGAATTCTGTTCAAAATCCTTTCATATAGTATCTCATTTATCGTTCTAGGTTTTGTATTTGTGTAGAAAAAGGGATGTTTAAAAAAATTCTATGTCCTCAATTTCTTCTAATTGCTGGACATCTGGTGAATATTTTGATTTTTCTAAGACTCAGATTATCACTTCACTTATATTCTTTTCTCAGTGAAATTTTCATGAAGCTTTTTTCATCTTTAAGTATTCGACAAATCTTGACAATGATCTCTCATCCTCCCCGTTCATGCCAAACGCTTCGAAATTGCTCTTATAATTACCTTTTCGTTGCTTTGTTCTTTCTTTATCTCATCTCATTTAATTAAATATTTTTATTTTTTTTCTGCTTTAATATTTATCCCCCCCATATTTTATATTTATGGGAGTCTATCATTTTATTTTATTTTATTCATTTCTAAATTCACTTCTATTATTTTATTTCCGAAATAGCACTATTATTCCTTACGGTGATATCAACATATTAATATAATTTAATTTTATTACCTTCTTATGTGCATATATACATATATAATACCTTTTGAAATCAAAATACATCAAACAAGTTCTATCATCAAAAACTGTTCCAATCTCCGGTTTCAAGATGGCAAGTATTTAGTGTATAAATAATACTTTTAAATCCAATGGTTGGAGTATCATAGTTGAGATTTTTTCCAACAGAGAGAAAATATGCCGGGACCAGAACTCGAACCTGGGTACTTTGGTTTGCCATACCAACGCTCTCCCTACTAAGCTATCCCGACGATATCCTGCCTGGCATATTTCACTCTTATCTGTTGGACAACTGCAGCGCTAATTTCATTTATCCGAGATATAACTATAGCACTTTACATGATGAATCTGAAATAGCACGGAAACTCTGTTGGAAAAAATCTGAACTATGACACTCCAACCTTTGGATATAATTTACCTAGTTGAATATACTTTCCCGCTATTCATTATGAGAATATTTTTAAGTTCATAAATAATTAACAAATTCAAACATCGAATTGCCAATACACACACACACACACACACGCACGCACGCATGCATGCACGCCCCAGGCGTATGTATGTATGTATGTATGTAAGTATGTATGTAAGGCGAAAATGTAGTATTTCAGATAAGTGATGAACCAAGTTGGCTACAACAATGGACGCGGTGTCGATGTATATAAAATCTACCATGCGCTACACGATGAGGTACCTCACATCGCCCCCAACCGGTAAATTGCCTTAATTCGTATTGCTAAAACAGTACTAGAAAATATTGAGTTACAAAGTTGTACAGCATCATTTATTATGAAATAATACCTCACGAGCATAAATGCTATGGGTTCTGCGTCAATTCGTCGCGCACAATTCATCGCGGAACAATTCATCGGGCACAATTCATCGCAGCGTCAATTCGTGGCGGCGACAACTCATCGCAACGTCAGTTCGTCGTGGTGTCAATTCGTCGCAAGGTCAATTCGTCGCAATCAAAATATATTTGAAGGCTATGATGATAAAAGTAAAGATAATTTAGTAAAATTATTTAATGATCTAAATTGTTAGTTATAATTATCTATATCTAAAAAACAAATTATCATTAAAAAATTTTACTACATTATGTTTAATTTTATCATCATAGCCTTCAAAAACATTTTCATTGCGACGAATTGACGTCGCGATGAACTGACACCACGACGAATGGACGCTACGACGAGTTGACGCTGCGATGAGTTGTCGCTGCGACTAATTGACGCTGCGATGAATTGTGGTCGACGAATTTACGCAACACCAATGCTATGAATGGAACGCATACAACATTTGATTATGTGCGATTTCCAACACTGTTATTTCACGAAACGTAACGCAAATCAGATATTGCTTGTCACTGGGCACATTTACCTTTGCGTCGCAATCTGTTGTGTTGTGTAGATTTTGTGATGTGTTTCGTAATGTAACAGTGTTGAAAATTTTGAACAAAGAAGCGTTTTACTTATAAAATTCCCGTATCCGACCAGGGGTTAGACATTCTAGACATGGTTACGCTATGTACTTGAATATACCACACACAATGAGCATGAGGTTTTCAAAGCTGATCCTTCTCCCCAGTACTAAACGTACGCCATGCTGTTTTATTTCAGTGATCGGATGAGAAGAATAGAGCATTATTTCTTATTTATACGGCTTTGGCGAGATCTAAGCAAGTTGTAAATTGCACGTCAAACGTGACAAATGAGTACTATAATTCGTTTTATAAATATTTCGATCTTCATGCAATAGCTTTTGCACTTTTATGCAAAAATGCATGAATACAAAAATTATTTTATTTTCATATTATAGATATTAATTTTATTTTATGAAATTAAGTCTCAATCCACTTTTACAAACAATTCATTACAAATCTGTTACATTACAATGATATCCAATACAAGACAATGGAAAAAAATCATTGTTATTCTTTCACTGAAAAAAGGAATTAGGATAGGAAAAATTTCCGTAATAAAATAAGTACACTTTAAGTTGGCAACATTTTATTTTTTGTTGACATTCCAATGGGAAACTTAAGCCTAGCTTTGAAAATTTATGAACTTGAAATCCATTTTTAGACTCTTTTTGCATTGAATATCTATTTCTCCGGAAACATCTATCCAAAAAACTGTCGATAGATTATAGAATTGCTATAATTAAACAATTTTAGCATACAAATTCGGTTTTTAAATTCATTAATACGGAAATAATTGGACTCCATGTTAAATAGGACGTCATCACCATGGCAACCTAGAATCCTTACCTATTATGGGATAGCATTGAATTAATTACGTATGATAGAAGGAAGAAGAATTTTATTATCTTTTCGAGTTTTGATTCCATTTTCATAAAATTTGAAATTGTGCAACGATTGTAGATATTAATTTTCAAATCATTCTGTTGGGACAGACGGACTGGTAGGTGCTACGTATTTCTAAAAATGAGCTTAGTCAGTTTCCAGTGGCGGCTCGTGACTTTTTTTCATACCATTACTTTTGAAAAGAAATCTTTTCCTTCAGAACTTTCTTCTTTTTAATAATACATTTGGCAGCCATGCATTGAGTGTCCCAAATAAATCCACTGCCACTGACTATTTCATACAATTTGTTACATACAGAAGACGTTTATTATTACATACAAATAGATGGAATTTACATAATAGCAACGACTTTTTTAACAAGTAGGATAGCTCATCCCTTTTTTTTCATACTTGTCTCTATCATTTGGCAAAAACAAGCTTCGCCAGCGCTTTTTATAAAATGCACATACGAAAAGTGTGTAAGGATATCCAAAATAATAGGTCATTATTGCTTACGCTTATGTTATACAATAAAAATAAGAATTTGAAGAAAAAAATGAATCCTGTTAATAGTTTTCAGCATGATAAAAGTGTGTTACATTGCTAAAATTTCCATTGCAAAATTGAAAAAAAAATGGAATTGAAACTATGGCATTGTGTCATCTTAAACCATTTTTTCCAAGGATTACTTCTTGAGAATCGTTACATTTGAAGCATACAACTTTGTCATCTATTATTAATGTCTGAGGATTTATCTGGCATTTATTGTTCACTAATAGGTTATTTTTTGTCTGGAAAGAAAACATTCCAGGCGGAAACAGCGCAGTCAAATAAAGTGACTCAGAAAGCACAAACGAAGTGAGATAGTGGATAGTTACAAAAATGTGCCAAAATGAATTGCAGTCTTTATGGAAACGATTTTCAAAGTTAATTTCTACGCATAAATGACATATTCTTTGCAACGATTTTTGTTGCATAGCCTTTGTTGGATAGCCTTGACTTTTGTCTCTATGATAATAAAATTTCAGGTTCCTTTTTTCCGATAACTCTTGTAAAACTTTCCAAAGTCTTTACAATGTTCGTGATTCCATTTAAACAATCGAAATGCAGAAGAAGGTCATTGATGAGAGGGGAGGTTGCGTCAGGTGATTTTACATGGATTTCTTTAAATTTATTTCAGTTTGGGATCCTTTCTTTGCTAAATACGCGTCAGTTGACTTATGGGAGACTTTGTTCATAGGAAGCTCAATTAATGCATTTTTCATATAAAGCTAGAATTTCTTCCTCCTAAAATATTTTACTTTTGATAAAGGGAAATCACCTTATCTTTACATACTTTCTTTTAACTTACATTTTAGTATGTCTCTTTTTTCACTCACTACCTGTTGACGTAGAGCTTTGAAATTTGGAATAGATATGTATTCTTGAGGACAATACATGAATTAGATATTACTTTTTTTAAATTTTGATCCCTAAGTGGGGTCAACGTCGGCCCAAAACTTGCATTTTTCTCCATAGAAATAACGTTATGATTGTTTAATTGAAAAATAGCTCCATTGTTGCAACATTCATCCATTTTCAGCACATTGTTGCCCCCATCAATATAACGTCAGCATTGAGCGACGCAAACATTTGTCCTTTATAATATAAGTTGACTGTTTTGCGAAATTTAATGAAAGTGTTTCATTTGTTTTTACATTTAATTAATTTTATTTCATAACAAAATCAAGCAGCAATCCTAAATGCTTTTGGAATTTTTTCTTTACATTCCCAAACCCATTTTTCCCCATTAATTAATAAAAATTGCTTTCTTTTGATACATTCACTTAAATAAAGCCATGTTTTATCCAGTGTTACGATAAATTTATATTTAGCACCACCGATGTGTTCGTTAAAGCCAGCGTTTGAAAGCGCTATCCGCAACACATTGGAAGACTTTGGAAAGTTTTCCAAGAGGTGTGTGAGAAAATTGATAGGATTGTACTAAGAGAAAAATCGACTAGAATGGAAATTTCGGTCCAGAGTTATAATAGAGTCAGGGCTATACAGTAGAGTAAAATTGTCGCAAAGAATATGGCTTATAAAGGATAAGAAATTAATTGTAAAACACGTTTCCATAAAGTGTGAACAACCTTCTGTATATTCTCTGTATCTGACATAGACGCATTCGTAGGATTTTAGGTTTTGAGTAACACTTTTAGGAGCTTACAAAAGCTACCTTTTGCAGCCGTTCGGAGAAAAGAAATCCCAAAATTTTTTGGTATATTTTCATCGATCATGATCCCCGGACCCCCAAACCACTCTCCGTTCAAATGTTGATTTATATATATATATGTAGATTAGGTTAGAAAAGTTGAGAGAACTTGATTAATGTTTTTTGAAATTCAAAGATATTATAATTATATATATATATATATATATATATATATATATATATATATATACTAGATGATCCGGCGTTGCTCGGGCCCGTGATAATAAAATTAAACAAATCTAAAGTTTGTATGATTTTATATCTTAAACCGATTTTGTATAAACTATTTATTTAAAATTGCTTTGCATGGCGACTGAAAATCCTTTATTTCCACTTTCCGCCGATACGGGCGCATTCTGATAAATGGAATTTGTTTTGTGCAAATGAGAGCAAGGCGTTAACCCCCCTCCCTCCCCATAGCCGCAAATATAACGAATAATTTGTTCAAGAAAACCACTTTCACCTACATTAACGCTATCATTAAAAAAGGAATTACAGTTTTTGGATAATTAGAACATAAATAAGACGCTACGCTAAAATAGCCGGCACTTCCCATCCTCAATTTCAGATCTATATCTTAATTAGTTATCTAAATTTTTGTTCATTAGTAAAAATTTGCAATTATTTCCTTTCATTTTCGCAAACTAAATGGAGGGATCAGCGAATGGGCCTGCGAAACAGATCTCTTTGTAGTTCAGTTTTTAATGAAAGCAGTCCCTGTCTGAAACTTTCTTGGATTTTTTTCGCTGGCGCCGGCAGTTTTTTGCATAAATTAAGAAAAATTAGATTTTTTTTACTACAATTATTTCAAATTGGTATACCAAATAATCAATTTGAAATAATTGTGTTAAAAATAATAATAATAATAATAATAATCTAATGCATTCACGTTTCCAGCTTTTACTAGAGTTCCATTACCTGCGATCTTTTCTGTTGAGCTGATTAAAATATCAGACCAGATGCTTTGATAAATAAGGTTTACTGGATGAATTATGCCCTCCGGATTCGACCGGGATAGCTCAGTGGTAGAGCTGGCGGCTTCAGCCAAGCGATCCCAGGTTCGAATCCTGGCCCGGACATTTTTCGTCCAGTTGGAAATTTACAACTTGTATAAGAAAAATTACCGGCCGATTTTTTTCAAAAATCGCATAGTCGGAGGAAGAATTAATTTTTAGACATGCTCAGAAATTTTCAAATTGATATCTTAATTACTTTTCTTCAAATTCTCTAATTAGTAAAATAATTTCGAATTCGTTCATTTCTGCTGGCAAATCCACAACAGAAGTCCTTACCTTTAGCCATTTTGATTTAAAAGATGGCATTTTCGATGCAATTTTTATAAAATATTTGAATTAATATCTAGAGTAATTTTCAAAATATTAAAATTCTGAGACTCAGGTGCACATGGTCAGATCTTGGACTATCCAGACCTAAATTTTCAGACTTCTAGGTGGGCTAGATTTTGCTAGCCATCGCAGACAGACAAACAAACACACACACAGAGCGAAACTTTCTTTTATTAGTATAGATATATATCTGGCATATGTCATGCTGTAACTCTCTTATTTATGAATCAATTTGGATGTGACTGAGTATGTGTATAGGACATACCAAGATCTCAACCGAGTTCGTTGGCCAGCTTCATCCGCCATCTTGTTTCAAAATGGCGACCAGTTAAAAATTTTTTAATTAAAAAAAATGTGCAAAAAAATTATAAATTGAAAAAATCGTTGCTGTTATATGTTAGAACAAGATATGAGGATTCTGGAACATTTTTTGTTTTTTCTATATCTTAAAAAAGGGCTGATATATGGGAGTTTGAAATTCTAGTGTGGCTGAGATTTTGAAACAATCTGATATTTGTTATGCTGTAACTCTCGTATTTATGAACCGATAGGAATGTGACTGATCATGTGTACAGAACATACCAAGGTCTCGACCGAGTTCGTTGGCCAGCTTCGTGCGCCATCTTCACTCTCAAAAATGAATACTCAGATTTCAAGAAATTTTCTTCGTTTTTGACGAAACGGTTTTCTGAGAAATGCTCCGATTAAATATTTCGTCAAATCGAGTAAATTTGCATCCTCAAAATTACGAAGAAATTAGTTTCGTCAAATTGTTTCTTTGAAAGTTCCAAAAAAATTTTTGGTGGTTCCATCTATCGGAGTTTTTAGAAGCATCTTTAATTGACTAGGGGGAAAATAAGATCACTTTTCACAAGTTGTCAATGGTATTCGAACGCGCGACTTTTAGCTTGGCAGCCGAACGCTTTGACCACTTAGTCAGCGGGACTTCGGAATTATTTGATTTTAAATGTATTTACGGGATGCTGATGTGTGTTTATATTTTTAGAAAGCAGATTGTATTTTTATCGGTGCTGTTATAATTTCTGCATGTTTGTTTAATTAATAAGGCTAGATTATTATTATGGTTTTTCTATGGATAATAAATAATTAGAATATGGCTTGATTAATATAATTTATTAGAGAAATTTCCTTTGTTCAATGAATGATTAAAATAAGGTCTAGTTAATTTGTTGATCAGAAATAATTAATTTTAAGTGCATATTTTGGAGGCGAGTTCATCAATTTTAGCGGATAAGATTACTGTTTATAGAGGGGAAGGGGTCAGTTATACATATTTTAAATTTGATTGTTATATGAATATATTTCTTAAATAAAATGAGCTCCTAAAATTTTGATTTTTTTTCTTTAACCATTGGGAAAATGTTGTTGCTTTCGGTCGAAAATGGACCAAGTGATATGATGTTCGTTTTACTATTTTAACCGTTTTTAACGAAATTCTGTAACTTTAGAAGAATTTTTTAAGCGTTTTTAACGAAATTCTGTAACTTTAGAAGAATTTTTTAAGCGTTTTTAAAGAAATTATGTAACTTTAGAAAAATTTATCTTTGAATAGGCAATAGAAATGCATGAAATCGTTACAAAAAGGATAGACGCAAATTATCAGATATGACAAATAAAGTAGAAATTTGGTACTTTCGTGTTATAGCGCCCCCCAAGGATGAAATATTTTTATTTCTGTTTTCATTAATATATTGTAAATTTAGAACTTTTGTGTAATTTTTTTTAACGATTTTGTAACAACAAAAATAATCTGGCCGGGAATGGCGAAACATTTTTGTCAAATATTTGAGATTTTTCATTTCATTAAAAATCACTTAATTTTGAGACAACGAAAAGATTGTCAAAAATGTTGAAATATAGTTCAAGAATTGCGAAATCGTCAAAAGTGAGAATTTTTTTTTTTTTTTTTTTTTTTTTTGACAGCGAGGAAACAGTTTCGTCAGATATTTCAGGATTCACGTTTCGTCAAAAACCACGTGACTCTGTGACGAAATGATTGTCAAAAATAACGAAATGAGGCCTAAGGATTGCAGAATCCTCAAAATTGAGTGTTTTATTTCTGATAGTGTTTAATCAAAATAACGGCCAGTTAATTTTTTTTATTTTTTTTAAAAAATTCAAAAAAGGTATAAAAATTATAAATTGAAAAAGTTGTTTCCGTTAAGTTTTAGATCGTAATACAAGGATTCCGGAAGATTTTTTGTTTTGGCTTTATCTTAAAAAATGGCAGAGATATGGCAGTTTTAAATTCTAGGGTGGCTGACATTTTGAAACAATCTTACTTTTGTGATGCTGTAATTCTCATGCTGAAATTCGCATTCAAATTCAGTATTAACGAAAACCGGGCTTGAATTTTCTATAATCGAGTTTGAAGCCATTTAGCTTCGGATGTTTGAGTAAAATGAGTTGAATTTTTAAAAACATAGGCAACTGGAAAACTCCTACTTATGACTCTATCATCAGTGAAGGTTTGGCGCAACAGCTGCTTTACCTTATTACCAATGCGTGGCGGAGCACCATCCTGCATAAAGATTGTCTGTTGGAGACGGTTTCTTTGCTGAAGTTGTGGAATAACAAACGTTTGCAGCATTTCGTGGCACCTTTCTGCATTTATAGTGCACGTTTCGGGTCCTGTCGGAGTGATGGTCTCAAAAAAGAATGTCCCAATTATGAATTCGGCTGTGAAACCACACCAAACAGTGACTTTTGGGGAATTTAATGGGATTTCATGCACGGTTTGGGGGTGCTCATAAGCCCAAATTCGGCTAATTTGTGTGTTTACGGATCCATTGAGATAAAAATGGCACTCATCTCTCCACAGAATGTGCCATGGGAAAGCATCATCAATTTATACCCTTGCAAGAAACGATAGAGCGAATGTCACTCGCTTATCATAATCACTTGGTTTCAGTTCGTGCAAGAGGCTGATTTTGTAGGGATAAAATCCAATAACGCGCCGCAAAACTCTCCATTCCGTGGAATAATTCATGTCCAATTGTCGAGCTACACTCCGGGAGCTGCTAGTACCAGCAATGGTTCCCTGCGATCCTTCGACAATCGCAGTTGCCACACCAGTTATTACATCTTCTGATACTTGTTTACGTCCTCTCCCAGCGCGAATGGTCAGTGACCCCGTTTCCTCGAACTTCTTAATCATTTTCTTAAGACCATTCAGCGATAAAGGCCCCTTTCGTAATTTTTTTCTGTTTCGAAATTCGCGAAGAGCTGCGGATGCATTAAATTGATACATATAATACAGCTTCACCAGTAACGCACGTTCCGGTAACGTGAGAGGCATGTCAACTGGAGCTCATTTACTTCAGCTGAGATTATTTGTCGGAGCTCTTTACTACTTGCTTTTATAGCCCCTATTACTGGCGCTGTCAACGCGCAACATTTGCATTTTTCTGTGATACCCGTGTTTTATGCTAATTCTCGTTATTGTAAGCTACAGCAGCGCCACAAAATGCCGTAGCGGCGAATTTTGGAACTAAAATGTTTTCACGGAATCCTTTTTCCCATGTCTTGATTAGTCTAAATACCAAGTTTGGTGCCATTTCGGCTATTAGATCGCGCTACAGGGCGCTCCAAACACTGTCACTTTAAAAAAGATCACCCTGTAGTAATCTGTGTCTTATTTAATTGGCTAATTTCTGTCATTAAATAAGCTAAATATTACTCTTTTAAAATAGTGGCTCGAACCCTGAAAATATATGTTGGAAGGAAATCCTGCCAAGCGGAATCAACTGGGTTAACATATATTGAAATTCAATAACAATTGGGCTGATATTGTACTTGAAAAGAAAGGCGAAATGGTTAGCCAAAATGAATATTTTTATACATGTACATGAATAATAAGATTATTCTGTCCTTCAGTAAGATTTCTTTCTACAAGACTTATGTCAGGGGTAGTATCTCTGTTGTCGTAATCCTGAAATGATTCTTTATCCTATTAATCCTTTTAACTTTAAATTGTGGCACTATGCGAGTTTTGGAGTTTCTTTTGATGTCTTAAAGAAATTCTCCGTGGACATATTTAATTCGCTTCTGATCGTATTTTTACACGTTTTTTTTTTATTTTAGAGGCATACATAATTCATTACTCAAAAGCTTTTTTTCAGATTTATTGATTTTTTAGTTTGTTATATTTATTTTTAGTACCACTCGGGCGTAAATAAAATTGTTGGCTTAATTAATAAAAATAATTTTGCTTATTAAATATATGTAACTTATAAAGATTTTGGCGCATTAATATTATTTCTTTTCAGCAAAGAAAATTTTAACAAACATTTAAAATCCGTTAAAAGTGCACATTAAATAGAAAAAATTTTGTTAAGATTTTGTCTTTTTAAATATTTTTTCTCTTCCGGAGGCTTATTCTAATACTCTTGTTAACAAAGGGCTTAATTTTTTGTAATAATTTCAAGCTGTACTCATTTATCTTTTCATTTTCTTTACTTAGTGGAGATTTTTTAAACTTTTCTCGAGTAAATGTGTTATTTTGTTCCAAAATTTACACATTTATTTATAACTTTTGCTTTACTTTATCCCTTGTTAGACGAGCTTTATGATTTTTTATAATCTAAAGTATTTCGAAATACAAAGATTATAAAATAACGTCTTTTTAACAGCCTAAAAAAGCGTGTTTTAAAAATACGTATGATAAAGAAGTATTTTAATGTGTATCAGTAAAATATTATTACACAAAAAAGAGTAACATCAATTAATTTTTTTGAAAATTTCATAATTGTAAGGAAATTTATCAAGATTATAAGATTAATATTGGTATTTTAAGGTGCAGTAAATGTACATTTTTAGGTATAATTTTAAGATATATATTAATTTCAGAGTTTTTGACTGTGAGAGCATAAGTCGTTACGTTTGCTGTAAATCTAGTATGGCGATTTCCGGCAATGGAGATAATTGCAACTTTGGTTAATCCAGTAAGCCCTAGCCCGTAACAACGTTTGAAATATTTCATATGAGAAAGGCTTAAAATAGAATCCAACTGCAATATTGAATTAAGGAGTAATTACAGTTGCGATATTACATTAAAAACAACTGTAACATTTTCTCCAGAACTACTGAAGGGATTTATTTTTTTATGAAATCGTTTTGGCAGAAAATGAACTAAAAATAGACCGACATTAAGAAAAAAATCCCTGACGGCTCGGCCTACAGGCACAGGTAGATGTCGAAGACGCAGACCATGGGGCCCCTGTTTATTGGGAATTGCAAAAGAAGGACATTTTTTCCATGATGCGGCAGATGAGGCCGCCCACTTCGAAATCTACCTGTGCCTGTAGGCGGAGCCAGCATGGACATTTTGGTTTTTATGTTTTTTATTTTCTGTAAAAATTGGTTCTATAAAAAACCTGTCAATATAAAAGTTGTAGGTAATATTAAGAAGATTTATAATAAATTAAAGCGGATTTGATGTCTTGTTAATTTAAGAAGTTATTATTTTTTTTCCTTAAACCCTCCCCTTGAGCCATTTTTATGATATAAAAAATGTGTCCTACATAAATTTTTGGTGCATTTCTTAGAAGTAATAATAACTTTAAAAGGATTCGATCTGTATCATAATTAAGAAGTTTTTTTTTCGATTTTCACAATCCCCCAATTCCCTCTCCCCGGTCCGATTTTGACCATTAACGAAATTGACCGAGATTTTATGCGCCTTGATTTTATGTATCAGATTTGTGCAGAATTATGGAAGTTATTAAAGTTTTGAACTGAGGGTGGTTTTGGGATCTAGGAGTCATAATCGGCGTAGATCTCCAAACATTTCCAACATAAGGGAGAATGTAATAGGTGGTATTTATTCTGAAATCTACCTAAAATCAATATTTACGTTAATTTAAAGAAACAAAAACCTAGAATTTGTTTGTTTGCAAAATTGTGTAACTACTGTATTAAAAGCTTTAATTGAACTGTCTGTTCGGCTCAAATGTTGCAATCCAATTTTAACACGCTCCCTGTGCTAGAATTGACCTAATTTTTTGGTGTATTTCTGGTGACAATACAATATTCTGTAAAAATAATATTTGAGATTTGTCCCGACACACCTCAGGGGACAAAAACATTTCTCCAATAAGGGTCCGTAACTGTCATGATGTATGTGATTAGGTAAATGTCAGTGGTTGCTTCAGAAATAATGAGTTTTTTGGTTGAACCGTAGCGTGGTTGGTAAATGCGTTCCTCACTGGAGCTGAATGAATGTGAGTTCGATCCTCAGGAAAATGTTTATCAATTTTTTACTTAACAGGAAGCTGGATTTAAAATTGTATATCCATTTTATATTTTTAAACAAACTGACCAAAAAAAAAAAAACAAGCAATGTAATTTTTTTTAAATGTATTTATTTCAATCAAATGTCATTCAGCAATTTATTCCTTTTTTTCCATTATAAAACCTTGTCTGTATTTTTTTACTTATAATTTATTCATCAATTTATAGTTTGGATACTAGCAAAAGTGTAAAAAAGTTATTGAAATTACTTCAATAAGTACAACATTGTCAGATGTTTCCCATGTTATTTTGCAACTATTGTCGCCTCCTTAACTTAAAAAGAAGAAAAAAAAACCCTAAATGGGACTGGTAGAAATCGATTAGTAATAACGTTTAGGCTATGTTTAAATTTTGCTTAGGGGTCTTTTAATATAGAATTTGTACCAACCATCAAAATGTTTAATAATAACGTCTAATTTTAACATCCTATTTGCATTTTTTCTGGCAAAGTTTTTTTTAGGATACCAAACGGCTCACCAATCAGTCAAGTAGTTTAAGGATTATGCAGTTTCAAAGTTTAGGCATCGTCATGTTAAATTCATTTTTAATCGTTGAAAAAGAGATTGTAATGCGGGTAGGTTTTTAAGCATAAATCCAATATTACTTGGCGGAATGAGCTGTAATTTTAGATTCACAAATTGGACGCTTCTAGAAATAAATGTACGTTAAAAAATTCATCTGTTACCATTAATATCGTTTTCGAAAAGTAATTTCGCAATTGTATATATTTTGAAACCCATGAATTGTAACCTATGAATTTTTTAAAACAAGAATCTACAGGGTGATTATAATTAAAGTCCCACTTTCAAAATGCTGTAAAAAAGGAACCACTGGTCAGAATAACTTCAAATTTGAGCTGAATATACTGGAAGAAAGGAGAAACGGTATGACATAAGAAAAAAGTTACAAAGTGTATCAATAGAGGGCGCTGTAAGCGGCATACGATGCAAATTGAAATGCATGCGCAATTAAAATACGAATCATTACGTGGTTTTTATGTGGTTTTTGGCCCAAGGACAATTCAAAACCAATTTTTACCATCCAATGTGATACGATTTTGCCGTGGTGGATGCGCTTTCCACTAACAGTACCCTTACTGTTGACTGATTTGAAGTATTTTTTCCGTCAAACAACCGAACACACTCATGCATATTGAACAGTACAGTTGGTTTACTGTGAAACGCATGCCAAAGCCGTCGTATTTCGATTAAAAATGTCACATGTAGCCGAATCCAGTTTCGGTATGGCGCCATCTGTTGATACCCTTTGGAAATTTTTCGTTCTTCCACCATACCGTTTCCTTCTTCTTCTAGTATATTCAGTTCAAATTGGAAGTCATTCTGAACAGTGTTTCCTTATTCACTGCATTTTGAAAGTGGGAATTTAATTATAATCATCCTGTATTTCTAAGAACTATACATACACAAATCCAAAATAACAGCACGAAATTTTTCTGTTATGCTTAAAAAGGTTGCAACGATAAAACATGAAAGTAACATTCGGTGTTCCAAATTTTAGTCCTACAACTATTTGACCTAAAGAGGTGCCATTCGATATCGCAGGGTAAAATTTATCGGTTAATCCAAGTAGGATGTTCAAATTAGGTATTAGTATTGGAATGTTTTGAGTTTGGTGCAATTTCTACAAATAGAAAAAGAAAAAGAACGGAATAATGGAATTCCAGGGTTAATTTTCCCAGGATAAAGCTGTTTGCCCTAAAGTTTTTGTTCACGATTTTCTACACCATTCTTATATTTTATATACCATTCTCATTCTTATTATAAAGATATTCTGCAGCACTGTTACGGCTATAGAGTTTCTATACAATTCTTATTCTTACGAAAAGCGAAATATTGTGAAAGCCAGAACAAATTTCGTTTTATTAGTTTTTATATATGTATCGACTTTGTCTGATTGGTTCTATTTTAGTCATTTTACCGCAGATAATTGTTTTGGGAAGAAGTGTAAGGACAATGCCGATCAAAGGTGAAATTTTGTTGATTAATATTTTAATAATAGCATAAAAATATTTAAAATATTTTAACGATATATATTTCTATCAAGTACAGAAAATAATTAATGACTTTCATGTGGAACTTTCATAGAACAGCTTTTAATTTAGACTTGTGGGTTAACATTTTCTTAGGTGACCATCATTTCTTCATTTTTCCCCTATTCTAAATAGACACTTATTCCTTGAAAATATATTACATATACATTTAAATCCTTGTGTGAATATTTTGAAACTCATTTTGACGATTTGGTGACATTGTGGCTAAAACTGTCAATATTATGATGATACACACGATTAAACAAACAAGAGTTAACGTCTAAAACGCCATTCATGTAAAAAACCTAAATAACTAACAAGTATGTAAAATACTTGAAATAACAAGTAAGATGATTTCTTAAAATGGATCATGTTGAATTACATATATTATAAAAAATTCAAATCTAATGTGTATATGACGTTTTATAACAAAATAAAGAAAGAAGAAAAAAATCTATTGATATTTATTCCCTTACAACACACTCTAAAAAAAGAAGTGAATTGAAGGTTTTTTTCCCGTTACTTTTTTATCATTAAGTCACGAAAATTTCCCGTTTTGATTTGTTCATTTTCCCCCAAATTTACCAATCTAGCGTAAAAATGAACTGAAATCATCCAGCACTTTCGTCAAATCACAGGGGAAACTATGCTGCCTGTTACTTTTCCATATTAGAAACGTAAATTTTTCTTATGTCCTTTTTCACACAAAGCGTGAAAGATTTGCGATCTGAAGTTCAAAATTTCTGCAAATTCTCCATTCAAACGACGGAAATTTCTTCAAATAACAGGAAAATGTCTTGCAATCACAGGATTGTCCTGTGCTCTTTACGCTTTTTAACAAGATTTTTTGAGAGTGCAATGGCGAAATTTCTTTTACGTACTGTGCATTATTATAAAGAAGAGATGTTTACTAGCAATGAAGAAATGAATACATTGTAAAATCATTTTCCACTTTTTAGAAAATTCTTTTGTTGGTCTTCGAGGTACAATTTGTTGCTGCAGTTTTCTAAAATCGCGGTTTATTGTAAGTGTTATGAAAATATTTATAATCTAAAAAATAAAATATAGGCGGCAGAAACATTATTGACTATTGGAAATACGTGACTACAATAATTAGTGCTCTGTAACAGTTTTCTATGAATAAAATTCTGTATAAACATACTAAGGGGCTCTGCCCCTGCGCCTTTAGTGCGTAAACGCGCGAGTACACTCACGCGTTGCAAACATGTTTATAATTTCTACATTTGTGGAAATACACTGTAATCAAACCCAATAACAAGTTTAAAATTCTTGAATTTAAGAGCATTTTAAGAAATGTATATTGTGTATGGATGCACATGCCGGCTGGTAGATTAATTCCATTTGAAAGAATTTAGATGATAGTTTAGTAACAGTAATGAATTGCTAATTTGTAGTTATTTCCATATTTCTATTTTATTTATATTTTTTACATTATGAAATTCAATGTAATCCTCGGCTTCATACAATAAAACATAAAAAATCAATTTTATTAAAATGTAGATAGACTATTTAAACGCAACAAAAAATTGTGCTAAACAACAGTACTACTTATTTCTCTGTCATAGAGTGATACATGAAAATACATTTTTAGGTACTTACATATTATCCGGATACAACTGCGTCAAGCATGGAGCCAATTATACTAAAACCAATTACCATAATTTTTAACAACTATATAGTTTATTTATTTATTATGTTTTATATTTTATATTTTATTATATTTTTACAGTTTTTTTTAAATTATAGTTTTTGTTATTTATTTATTATTCATTTTTTATATTTTATTTCTTTATTTCTTTTATATTATTTATCAATTTAAACAATGTAATGAATTTATTAATATTAAATTACTATTTTGAACATGAGTGGCAATGATAAACAAGATTAGCAATTAGCAACCACTTTTGATGATCTCTATCACCTGTCCCAAATAATACGTAAGTACCTATTTTATTTAAATTATTCCCCATAATTATTCTCATTATTCCCCATGTCATACAGTGAAACATGCACAAAAACATTTAATTTAATTTTTTTAATTATATTTCTTTTTAGAGGGCGCTATCTGTATACAAGAAAGTTGAGTTTAATTTAGCCTATCTAATTTTATCTTCGAGTATTTTGCCAGCTCGGATACAACTGCGTCAAGCATGGAGCCAATTATACTAAAACCAATTACCATAATTTTTAACAACTATATAGTTTATTTATTTATTATATTTTATATTTTATATTTTATTATATTTTTACAGTTTTTTTTTAAATTATAGTTTTTGTTATTTATTTATTATTCATTTTTATATTTTATTTCTTTATTTCTTTTATATTATTTATCAATTTAAACAATGTAAGGAATTTATTAATATTAAATTACTATTTTGAACATGAGTGGCAATGATAAACAAGATTGGCAATTAGCAACCACTTTTGATGATCTCTATCACCTGTCCCGAATAATACGTAAGTACCTATTTTATTTAAATTCGGTTAATATTTTTCTTGCTAGGGGGAGTATCAACATAACAGGAAGTTGAGTTGAATCTGTCTTATATAATTTTAACTTGCAGTATGGTTGACACATGAGAAAACATTAAAAAAAAATATATTTTACAATTATAGTTATGCAATTTTCAACCAGGAGCGCTACCAGCGCAAAAAAATCTTAGCTTGTGAAAAATCAGAAAAATGACGCGGCAGAAACCTGTTTTTAAAATTTGTAAACAAGGAATATTAAATCAATTTTATTTAAATTCAATTAAGATATTTCTGGCCAGAGGGAGCTATAAATACAAAAGAAAATTTTGTTGAATCTATATTACCTAATTTTTACTTGGATCATTGCAGCAATATGTAAAAACATAAAAAAAAAATCCATTTTAAATTTTTAGTTATGTAATATTCCACGATGGGCGTTGCCAACGTAAAAATATCCTATCATGCGAATTTTTTTATGAAAGCAGAAATTTGACTGGGGCAAAAGCTTATTCTGAAGAATCTATACTAATAAAAGAAAGTTTTTTGTCTGTCTGTCTGTGTGTGTGTGTATGTGTGTGTGATGACTAGCGAAATCTACCGCACGTAGAAGTCAGAAAATCTGGGTGAGGATAGTCCAAGGCATGTCCTGATGCACCTGTGGCTCAGACTTTTAATATTTTGATAATTACCAGAGATATTAATTAAAATTTCCTTAAAAATCGTGAAAATGCGATCTTTTTATATGAAAATGACGCGAAAGGAATATCAAAACCACAAAAGAAATAAATGATTTTATAATAGCAGACGTTGAAATTTTCTCATTTTCACTTATCCTCAAATATTAAGAAAGGAATCAATTTGAAACTCACAGTATATACGCATTTTATTTTTCCGATTCCAAAAATTCAAATTTTGTGAAAAACGGACTGTAACTTTTCATTTCGGCCAAAAACTGACCCGAAGTGAATAAAACTGAACCAGGCGGAAAAGAGGTTACAAGAGTCGGAGTTTTTGGACATATTCAAATAAAAAAAAACTATTACGTTTATCGATTTGATTGACGTGGTTACAACGATTTCTGAATACTAATCTCCAGGGGCGGGGATTTATTTTCTCAGGTTCTATGGGCTCGATGACAATGGGAATTGGTTCATTCAACTTAACATGAAGAAATTAAGATATAGATAACTAATTAAGATATAGATTTGGCGTCCCTTGGCGGTTGAAAGTGGAACTAAAAGATTTTCAGCGCTGCATGCCTGCTATATGGTGCCATAGGCCGCGGAGACACGTACCGGAGTTTCTTTAGGAAAGAGGTTTGTTTAGAACAGAGAGCGCTCCCTGGCGGTGGGACGTGGAACTAAACAATTTTGCAGCGTTTGCGCAGGACGCCTGCTATACGGTGCGGCAGGAAGTGGGGATCCATATCGGATGTTCTTATGGAACAGATTGCGCACCCGGTGGTGGAAGGTGGAACTAAAAAGGTTTTGCAGCGCGTGCCGGCAGTAGTGCGGGTATTAGTGAAGGAGGTTCGTTCGGAAAGAAGTTTATTTAGAACAGAATGCGTTTCCTGGCGGTGGAAGGTGGAACAAAGGAATTTTCCAGAGCGTACGCAGCCCCCCCCCCCCAGTATACGATGCCGAAGTCAGCGGGGATACGGGCCTGAGTTTCGTTTTTCAGAGATTTAATGTTATTATACGCCGGGCGGGTCAGTTAGTTATTAAATAAGAAAAACATAAAAAAAGCAATTTTATCGATATTTAGTTAACCTATTTGCGGCCAGGGGACGGTATAAACACAAAAGAAAATTGTGTTGAATGTATGCTATTTTTAAATTGAGTACGGCCGTCATACAGTGAAACATGCATAAAAACATTTTATTTAATTTTTTTAATTATATTTCTTTTTAGAGGGCGCTATCTGTATAAAAGAAAGTTGAGTTTAATTTAGCCTATCTAATTTTATCTTCGAGTATGGTTGCTACCCGCCTAGCATGCACAGTCAAAGTGACGTCATTATGACGTCAATGTGAGCCACGTACGTCACGTCACATCTGTGACCAAGATATCACCACTTTGTAACGTCACACTGTGACCAAAATGTGAATGTCTTGAAGATCTTAAGAAAACTTAAAATAAACTTTAGAGCATCCTATGGCATCCAGAAATTTTTTTTTGACAGGTTTAAAAATTTTTGTGACGTTGCAATGACGTCACTGCAAGTCACATAAGTCACGTCACACCAAAATGACTAAAATGCCAACACTTTGTGACTTCACGGTATGTGATCGGAGCGTGAATTTGGAAAAAAACTCATAAAATATAAAATTGAATTATGTCATGTGCCTAAATCCTTAATAAAAACATTGTTACACACTATTTAAATACATTGAGTATTTTCAAGAAAAATATCTGTTTTCATATATGAGGCAGATAACTTTTTTACAATTTTCATTATCATTTTCAAGAAATTTAACAAAATATACTATATAATAAACAGGTAAAAATCCTTAAATAGAAATTTAGTAACGTATGAAAGTTTTGGCGGAAAGTAATTCAGAAATAGATCTTCCATTCTAATTGTTAGCAATTTAGAGGTTTGTTAGCATTTTAAGTACAAACATTTGATTTTTTTTTCTATTACCTCATGGAACTCATTTGCTAATTTTGTAATACTAAAAATATTTCTTAAAAAATCTCCAATCTTTACATATTTTGAGGGGCCACTGAAGCCAATCATCAGCTTGCTGGTCAAAAAATGAGGGTACCATTTTTGCTAGTTCGATTCCAACAAGGTCTGGTAGGGGTGAGCGACCAACGCTTTCAGGATTTTCCTTGTACGGTATAATTAAGATGGTATTCAACTGACCTACTCAACAACACGAAGCTTTCTGATATAAATTCTGACTCATTTTTAAACGCAAATGCATAAAATGGGCAGGACTGACTATGTAGGCAATTTGGAATCGAAATGAGTTTTCCATTTTTTGATAAATAAATTACTTATCAAGTTATAAACAATTCGTGTCACGTGATGACCCGTTTTTCTCCTTTCTTTCATTGTCACGTCAGGTATTCAGTTCAAAACGACGACTTTGACATTCTTTTCTGAAAGATCTTCTATTTTTTCCAAAAAATGGAAAACGTCTTTCAATTACATAGTTTCTGAATAAAAACATCAGCCAATTTCATGCATTTCCGAACAAAAATAAATTAAATTATAAATAACGCTTTTTATTTATGTCATAAAGAACATGGCATAAAGTATATATCATTCCTATAGCAATTTATCCAAAACTGGCCAGTGCT
Source organism: Maratus michaelseni (assembly GCA_963931845.1). Lineage (NCBI taxonomy): Eukaryota > Metazoa > Arthropoda > Arachnida > Araneae > Salticidae > Maratus > Maratus michaelseni. Next base: position 8,876,693 of record OZ007586.1, read on the forward strand.
TAGTAAGATATCACCTCTATTAAATATATTGTTTTTTTCAATAGAGTGTAAAAAATGAAAAATTCGTATTTAGGAAATTTGATTGCAGAATAGTATCTATATTTATATCGAAATTACTTTATAAAACCCATTAAATCATTTTTTATTTAAAACTTATGTGTACTTTGGACGCCTAAAGCAAATGCAATTGATTAAAAAATATATAAAAATATAAATTTTCACAGCTTATTTCTAAGAATATAAAATCTCATATAAAAATAGAATATTATAGCATCTTTAGAAATTAATTTGTCAGCCATATAAATTATAAAGCATTTGAAATATCTTTATTTGAATTATTTTCTTTATATATCATTTGCGGTAAGCTGGAAATACCTGCTAGTTGTTACTTTGTGGTTAAACAATATTGCGCAGATCTTAATTGCGCATATTGAAAGCAGAGGATTTTTGTCATTCCAAGTTCTGTTGTGTTTTTGTAAGTTTGTGATTTATACCGTGTAGGTAAATTAACATTTTAAAGTGAACCATCCATTTTAACCTCTCCCTGTGTCTAGCTGACATCTCAGATCTATGAACATACCTCTGCTGGAACACTTTGAAAATTCAAGTAGTGGATTTTACAGTATATTTTTCAATAAAGGCGAAGCAGACAACCATTGAAACTTAGACCATTGAAACTTAACCCCTAGAACTAGTGACTTTACCTCTAGATCAGCAGATAACTTTTAATGTCTTCGCAGTTTTCTTAATAGTACATGTTTAGTAATAGTACACATTTAACAGTGCATTATTTAAAAGTTAAGATGTTTAAATCTTCTTTTAAAAATCACTTGAACTAAAAAACGCAAAATATAAATAAATTCCTAATTATAAATAACACTTTACATTTAGAATACATATTGTTAGTAAATACTTTAAGCTTTGTCCAAACTGTCTATTTAAAACGATTTAAAACATTAAAGATAAAGCTTAAAGTATTTACTAACAATATGTATTCTCAATGTAAAGTGTTATTTATAATTAGGAATTTATTTATATGTTGCGTTCTTTAGTTCAATTTTCAGTTATTCATTATACTTAAAAACAATTTTTAAAACTATTAATATTTGAATTACAATTTGAAAATTTCGTTGCTAGTGGAGGTTTCAAGAAATAATTTTCTGGTACATTTGAAATTATTATGACAATTTTACGCAATAAAAATTTATTTGTCAAGATATGTCAATATATTAGGTGCACAAAAATAATTAATATTGATGAAACAATAAAAACTATTCAGTTAAGGTAATTTTTTCAGTTGTGTTATCGAATTTTTTATAGTAAAAATTTATATTTAAGTTCTGCATTTAGTATTCTATCAAAAACTATAAATGAAATAACTTGTAAAGAAAAAATATATGAATTTTTTTTTTTGCGTTTATGATCTTAAGTTTTATATTTAATTTGCATCGAAAAGTGTCTTATTGCTTGATACAATGTTTACTATTTAATAATATCGCACAATAGGTATATCTATTATTTAAATGGATTCCTAATATATTTTTTCACAATGTTTATTTTAAAATGTATACTTATATTTTCATTAAAGTTGTTCTCAAATCCAAAATAGCTAATTTCTGACATATTTCTGAATTCATTTTTATTCGGAAACACATGAAATTGGCAGGTGTTCTTATTCAGAATATATGTAATCGAAGGGCGTTTTCCCTTTTTTATAATGGCAGAAGATTTTTCAGAAAACACTGTCAAAGTCGGCGTTTTGAATCGAACCTCCGACGCGGCAGCGTGAGAAACGGGAAGAACGTGACCGAAATTGCTGTTAACTTAATAAGTTTTTCATATATCTAAAAATGGAAAACGCTATTCATTCCAAATCGCTTTAATAATCAGGCATGCAAGCACCATGCGTTTCAAAATTTGTTCGTAAATGTGTCAGAAAGTTTCGTGACACCGAGTGAGGTGAAATAATTGTAACAAAGAAGTGTACACATTTCAAGACTCCAATACGTAACAGCAAAATAGCATAGTTGCAATTATTGTCAATATTGTTGGTGGTTACATAAAACAAATGGAAGTAGAAGTTAATTTTAAAAGTTGTTATTTACATAATAGAATTTCGTATTATTAAAATATTAACTTTTATTATAATTTTTAATGGATTCACCTACCATTTTTATATTAGTATGTGTTTCTTACATTTATAATTTTCTTTCTTAACTCTACATTAGCCGGTTTTCCAATCAGATGCAAAATTTTAATTTGAATGCGAGTTGCATCAATGAAAATTATTGCCGATCCGTCAGGAGTCATATCCGGATTTGGTAAAATCTTGTTATCCGAATCTATGCGAAATTCAAATCAGAATTTGACAGTAGTAGCAAATTTAGCACCGTAGTGTGGAGTTTTAGTAAAATCTGGTTACCCGAAATATTTGAAGAAAAAAAAACAAAAAAAAAACAGACCCCGAATAAAGTTTCGCATTTGGTAGAATAATTCGATTTTACCCCCTCCGATATGACCGTAGTTTGTGTCGGGTTAGAGTTGCTGTAATTGTTTTTGTTGCTGTTGTGGTTTGGGTCAAGTTGACAGTATTTTTTTCGGAATGAGATTTTTTTCTTATAGCTTGGGTTCGGGTTAACCTGATTTTTCAAAAGAAAGACTACAACATTTTTTTAGATGAAAAACTTTATTTTAATATGAATGAATGCCATATGAATGTTATGGCCATTTTTCTATATAAATGATAAAATAGATAGAAAAGTAGTCTATAATCAGGTTTTTTATATAATCAGGTTTTCTATAATGTATTAAACTACTGATATATTTTCTATGATTTCGGGTTTTGGATCCAGATGAGGGGCGTTTTGATAGTTGTCGATTTGTCACGAGTTTCGGTTGCGTTATGCGTCAACGAAATTTAGTCGGATTGCGGGTTGACTTGAAATATAATTTAAGTGTTCAAGTCCGGTACAACCGAACTCGTGCAGGATTCTGGATCCGAACCGATACGTGACGTATCACTTTCTCATAAAATCTGGTTACTCAGTCGTATGCAGGAACTAGAATTCTGAACTAGAATTCAATAAAAAAATTACACCCAACCCGGGTAAGATCGCGTTCGCGAAAATCACGTTTCCCGTCACCTAATCCAAAGCAAATCTGTAGGCAAACAAAATGCCGATTCGAACTTTCCGGATAGTATACAGGTGAAATCTGGTCACCCAGCTCGATGCAGAATCATCCCAAATGTCACAAACCTTTAGCTGAAAAAAAAGATCCTGTCTGAACTTTCTGGATCCATCTGGGTAATATCTGGTCACCCAAGCCGATGCAGAATCGTCACAAACCACCAAAAAAAAGCAAAAGAAAAATATATATACTGATCCGAATTTCCGGATTTGGGTAAAATCTGGTCAGATGACCCGATGCAGAGTCGTCACAAATGTCACAAACCTGCACAAAAAATGCCGACGCTAACTTTCCGGCTGGAATTCGGGTAAAACCTGTTCATCCGAACCGATGCAGAGACGTCACAAACCTGTAAAAAAATGGTCAGTCCGAGCTATCCGGATCAGGTTCGGGTAAAAACTGGTCACCCCACCCGGTGTATAATAGTCACAAATGTCACATTTTCCACATTGAAGTCACACGGTGACTTCCCAAATTAGTCACAGTGTGAGGTCACAGAAATGTTTGAAAACGGCCATAATGACCTCACACTGACATCACTGTGACTTCGCATCCCCGTCACGTGACGTCCCATCAACGGTCACAAAGTCACAATGTGACGTCACATTGACGTTGTGTCAAACGCACGGCGAAACACAGTGACGTTGCCGTGATGACACGATGCTTTACGGGTATATAAGAAAAATTAAATAAATCAATTCTAAAATTTTAAATATGGAATTTCCCACCCAGAGCGTAAAAAAACTTTACCCCCCAGAGGGGAAAAAAAGTAATGAGAAAACTTTTATCATATATTCTAATACGAGCAAATCTTGTGGGTGGTTATATATATATATATATGCAAAAATTATCTTAAAAACGGCTCTAACGATTTTGACGAAATTTCGTATCCTACCGTTTTGGGGCACCAGAAAACCATTGGGCTAGGTCACATGCTCGAGAAAATTCGATTAGTGGGTCATTTTGGGTCATTTTGGGTCATGGTCTAGCTAATTGTATCTAAAAAACGGTTCAAACGATTTTGACGAAATTTTGTATCCGACCATTTTCGGGCATAAGAAGTCAATTGGGCTGGGTCACATGTTCGAGAACTTTCGATTAGTGGGTCATTTTTGGGTCAACGTGGGTCAAATTAATTTTATCTAAAAAACGGCTCTAACGATTTTGATTAAATTTTGTATCCTACAAGTTTCGAGCACGATAAAAGCATTGGGCTAGGTCGCATCTCCGAGAAAATTCGATTAGTGGGTCATTTCTGGGTCATTGTGGGTCAAGATCTAAAAAGCGGCTCAATTTACACTAAATTTTGCATCCAATGGTTTTCGGGCACGAGAAGACTGTTGGGCTAGGTCACATGTTCGAGAAAATTCAATTAGTGGGTCATTTTGGGTCATTTTGGGTCATGGTCAAGCTAATTGTATCTAAAAAACGTTTCAAACGATTTTGACAAAATTTTGTATCCGACCATTTTCGGGCATGAGAAGTCAATTGGGCTGGGTCACATGTTCGAGAACTTTTGATTAGTGGGTCATTTTTGGGTCAACGCGGGTCAAATTAATTTTATTTAAAGAACGGCTGTAACGATTTTGATTAAATTTTGTGTCCTACGAGTTTCGAGCACGATAAAAGCATTGGGCTAGGTCGCATGTCCGAGAAAATTCGATTAGTGGGTCATTTCTGGGTCATTGTTGGTCAAGATCTAAAAAGCGGCTCAATTTACACTAAATTTTGCATCCAATGGTTTCCGGGCACGAGAAGACTGTTGGGCTAGGTCACATGTTCGAAAAACTTCAATTAGTGGGTCATTTTTGGTCATTTTGGGTCATGGTCAAGCTAATTGTATCTAAAAAACAGTCCAAACGATTTTGACGAAATTTTGTATCCGACTATTTTCGGGCACGAGAAGACTATTGGGCTGGGTCACATGTTCGAGAACTTTCGATTAGGGGGTCATTTTTGGGTCAAAGCGGGTCAAATTAATTTTATCTAAAAAACGGCTCTAACGATTTTGATTAAATTTTGTATTTTTCGAGTTTCGGGCACGCGAAAATCATTAGACTAGGTCACATGTTCGAGAAATTCGATTAGTGGGTCATTTCTGGGTCATTGTGGGTCAATATCTAAAAAGCGGCTCAATTTACACTAAATTTTGCATCCTATGGTTTTCCGGCACGAGAAGACTGTTGCGCTAAGTCACATGTTCGAGAAAATTCAATTAGTGGGTCATTTTGGTCATGGGTCATGATATTTGAACTCAAATTTAATTTTGACCGAGCATAGCTCGATCTTCCCTGCTCGTTAATACACTAATTTGACAATGGTGGGATCTTTATATGAAGATTAGACAGAAATTAATTCGTGGGAAGCGAGATTAAAATGCGTTCGAAAAGTTACCCGCATAGCATGCATGGTCACAGTGAGTCACGTACGTCACGTCACATCTGTGACCAAAATACAACCACTCAGTGACGTCACATTGTGACTAAAATGTGAATTATTTGGAAACCTTAAAAAATTTGCAAGAACACTACAAAATATGTTATTCAATGTAAAAGAATATGTTTCTGACAATTTTTTTAATTTTTGTGACGTCACTGTGACGTTACTGCAAATCATAAACACTACGTCACCTGTGTTATCAAAATACCCCCATGTTGTGAAGTCACAGTTTGACCAAAATGTGAATTTTTAATAAATTTTAAAATGATGAGAAATATATATTATTCAGGAATGCTTTAATGCACTTAAAGGGTCTGATTCTGACTGATTTGTATGATCCCTGGAAAATTAACCTACATTGATTAATTTATTTACTGACCTACAGGAAAATGCTTTATAAATAGGTAAATTTCAATCAATATGCAATTATAAATTATAATACAAACATAATTCGGCATGTACTCCATGAACAATTTTTTTTTAAATTAAGGCAGTTTCTCATTTGCTTTTCATATTAATTAACAACTTTTGTAAAACTGAGAGCAACAATCTATATTATAGAGCGCAAGCTATCCAAGAGTAACAATGACGTCATGTTAACAGCGGCAACAACTGAACAGTAAATTTCGCTTTTACAGTGATTTTTTTAACTTCTAAATATTGCACAATTTCAATTTTTAACCGTCGAATAGGAAAAAAAATGCTCTTTCAAATGCGATATGTTTCAAAACTGTACCTCAATTTACTGTTATTTGTGGTTTTTAAAATAATTTTAAATCTTCTTTTTTAAAATCTTTCTATTGCGTGCATTCCGATTAAAACATATTAAAACACTTCCATTTCAATAACAATTGTTACAATAATAATTTCCCAAATTTCAGCGTTTGTTTCCGACTAATATTCAACATCAAAATTAAAAATTTCATTTAAAAAAACATAAATTCATATTTTTTAAAACACAAATTTAATAGACATGAAATCATGTTACTTCTGCTGAAACTATTAGAATAATAGTAATAATAATAATAATAAGTGTATTGGGCGATATTTTCGACTATTAATTCCTGACATGCGACTAATACGAAAGTATCGGTAATGAATTTATTAGAATTTTCAATTAATATTTACATACACACACACACACACACATATATATATATATATATATATATATGTCTGCTATATTCTATAAACAGAGTAACCCAGGTTTTTTCACCTAGTTTTATCAATTGTAAATTACACTTAATACCGGAAACGGCTGAAAATAATATACAGATGGGGTAATTAAAGATTTGTTTGTGTGAGGGGAGGTGGGTTGTGAAAAACAGATGCTTTATTATAATAAAATCACTGGTATACTTCCGATAATAATTGTTTTTTCTTTAGTGTTTAAGTAGATTGAGTACCTCTTCCAATATATATTTTGCTGTTTGTTTCATACTTTGTAAATAAATTTAACATTTTCCGAATATAAAATGAAATTAAAAAAAATTATGCAAAATGTATGATTTAAATAATTATTCATGTCTTCGTTTTTCATTTACCATAAATTTCTTTAAAAAAATATTGTTATTTTGCAAGCTGTTTCTTCTACAGGGCATTAATAAAGGAAAAAGGAAATTTTTAAAAAGGGAAAATGCCCCCCCCCCCCAACCTTTTACTTTTTTAGGATCACATTTTGCAATTATTACGCTCTATGCAAATTTTACTTTTTTTATGATTTTGCATTCTTGGCCATTAAAATATTTTTTATGTACTTTAAAAATTTAAACAATGTTTTATTTGATACGCCATGAATATTGATATTTTTTTACAACTTACAAAAAAAAAACTATACAAGTATTATTATTGTGAAACTAATCGTAAAAAAAAAACGTAAAATGCTTATAAAAAATAAATCTTCAAATAAGAAATTTTAATTGGAGAGACTATGAAAAAAAACATTCTGCCTTTTTAACCTTCTACTCTAACATCAACTATATAAGAAGAAAAAAAAAAGAAAAAAGATCATCTGCCGAGCTATTAAATGCGCGCAGATGTTTTAAACGTTTTTCAAAAATATCGTCTGCTTTTTTAACCTCAGAATAAGAGACGCACAACAGTGTATTATTTAATCTTTGGATGTCAGTTCGTTGGACAATACGCGTGTTATGAGCGTGTATAATTTCTACGTATTTAAAGTTAAAAACCTGCACAGGATTCCGCAAATACAATTTTTATACGAATTTTCTTTCCATGAAAAGTACAATTCCTTTGCGTGGTTAAATTTGCTTTCCGCCAATGTTATTGTACTTCATTTGGAGGAATTTTGCCTTCTCAAGAAATTTTCGCTATTTTTACGTCAAAATAGAATATTTAAGATCACAAAGAAAAAGAGTTATGGAAAAATATTATTTTCCCTGTTAGCTTTGCATTAAGTTATATCGTTTTCAGTTACTTTCATGTAGTATTTTACAAAAGTTAAATACTTCGTTTTACATTTATCAGTTTAATAAAGTTTATTAAATTTAATGTTTATTTTGTTAAAATAAGTAACAATATGTCAACGATTTTAATCAGATAATTACTTTCACTAAATTCATTTCCTGAGTCATTTTATAGTTAGAAATTTCAAAACATCTGTACACTATTATAACAGAATTATTATTAAAGGGAAATGTTCTTTATAATTATCACCTAATCCTCTAAAAATAATAATAATAAACCAATGTGTGGTTCCATTTTATGTTGTTATCTGAATTTATATATTTTTTCACATTAAAAACTGGTTAAATATTTGAAACAATGTTTGTAATTTATTATTTTATTGGGTTATGTAACTATGATTATCTACATTTCAAATGAACTTTCTAACATCAGAGTAAATATTTTTCAAACCGATGTTGTTGAGTCACAAAGGGTTTAAATATAGTTATAAAATAAAGGTTCCATGTATGATAACGTATTTTGATCTATAAGTTAAATTTTTGGTTTTCTCTTTCAAAAATAGCAACTTTTATGAAATATTTTTCAAAAATCTTTCTTAATAAATTGAAACATACAGTTATTTTTCTTTTCAATATGATTTAAAACCTGGACCCCGATGTGAATATTATGGGAGAATACATTGTTCGAACATTTTCACTAGTTAAATATATAAGATACTGTTTAAAAACTATTGAAATAGTTAATAAAAAATACCCTTTAAAATTTCAAGGCTTAAAAACCTTATCACAATCAAAATATCGATTATTTTATTATTATCTCAAATTAACGATCTAAACTTTTCATACACGTGGTTTAAAATGTCAAAACTGTATTTTTAATACATACACGATTGCCATTCAAGGGTTTTTCACTCATGAAAACTATATAAATGACTTTTTCTCAATATTGATTTTTTGTTCATTCTTATATTTTTTAAGTTCTTTACTTCCTTTAGTATTTCAGTTTATTATTTTTTATACATATTCTTTATTATGTATGTAATAAAACCTTGCATGGAATTAGTATTACAGATTTTTTTTGTTTTCTATATATGAAATCACATGAAGAAGAGTTAAATTCCATAGTTCCTCACAATATAGAATAATAATAAATTTATATAAAATCTAATATTAATTGAAATAAAAATCCATGCACAGTGTTCTATAACATATTTTAGTAATTGTAAAAAAATATAATAATAATAATAATAAATAAAGTAAATAAATTTAAAAAATGCCAATACTTGTAAAAATAGCAGGTATTTAAAGCATTAATTTATTTTAATTTTGTTAAACATTTTAAATAAATGTATAGTTTTTTTTTCAAAATGTTCTTTTAACTGACTATTAAAATATACTGCAATAACAATTTTTATCAAAATTCTTAAATTTAAAAATAATATTGAAAAGTAACGTTTCCCATTTATAGCAAAATCACATAGTACTTATTTGCTTTATTTAAAAACATTTCTCTAAATTTTTAAATACCGAGCTGAAAATGCAAAAAAATGTTGCTTTTATATTATAGAACAACAGAATTTTAATACATTTCACCACTTTTATATAATAAATTTGAAAATCTGCAAATCCACCTTTTTCTATTTAATGTGTAACCAATGGTAATGATTTGGGTTCGTTTGAAATCGGGTTGTCTCACTCGATTGCAGGATTTTAATAAAATCGTCTCAAAATCGCGTTACCCGACCTGATAGGGTATTCATTATAGGTGCAGATTCCCCAAATTTGGAAGGCGTCACTGGCTCTTAAACCCAAAAAATCCAGTGGCCACAATTGTAAAACAAACGCATAAAAATAATAGTGTTTATATAGGTAAAAAACTAAAAAAAAAAACTGAGGAATTCAAAGTGTAATTTATTTATTATAAAAACATGTGCAACAAAATTTGAATAATAATTAAATCTTAAATCATGTGCAGTCAGAAGATAAAGTTGGACAAGATACGGTTTAAAAAAATATGTATAAGCTAAGCTATCGTGATAGCGGAGAATATCAGAAAAACAATATTTCTTATTTTGATTTTGCCAGACAAAAGTACATATGAAAGAGAATCTGAATTTGTGAGATTATTTTGCACTATAAAAATCAAAACACACTTCAAACATTTGTTTATATATATATATATTTAAATCACTGTCTATGTAAAATTATCAGATTGCTATTCGAATACATTTAATAGTTTGCTGTGTTAAACAGATCATTCTGAAATGTTATTAAAATATAACAATAATATTTGTTAGGTGTTTTGGTCTTAATCTTTAAAAAAAATCTCAACATTTCACAATGGAGACTGGGAATACCAGAAATTGGTTACTTTTAAATCACATGGCGACTTAAATACCGAAAGTTAGTGGCCACAGCAAAAAATTTAGTCGCCACGTGGCGACTATAGTATTCATATGCACCTATAGTATTCATATAAGAATCGGAGCCCAAGCAAAACTTTAACTAAATAGACAGAATAAAATAAAATAAATAATTTAAAACCCCGACTTAGGTCCTGCATCGGGTTGGTTATTCCGATTTTACCCGCACCCGACATGGCGTTCAGCTTGAGCCGAGTAAGAATAGCGATAATTGTTGTTGTCGTTGTTGTTGTTATTCTGTTTGGGTTAAATTGATTGTAATTTTTTTTCGGTTTCGGGTTGATTTCGGGTTGAGATTTTATTATTGCAGCTCGGGTTTGGATTAATCTGAAAAACTAGAATAAAATAATAACTTGATCTAAAGAAAAAATAGAATATTCTTTCAAACCTGTAGAAAAAAAAGAAAAGAAAAGAAAGAGAATAAAAATAAATAAAAATAAATAACCGATCCGTAATTTTCCTCATCGAATATGGGTAAAATATGGTCACTCGACCCGATGAAGAATCGTCACAATTGTCACAAACCTGCAGCCAAAAAAATATATATATATCTGAACTTTACGAGTCGGATTCGGGTAAAATCTGGTCACCCAATCCGATGCAGAATCGTCACAAATGTCACAAACGTCTAGCAAAAAAAAATGTCGATCCGAACAATCCGGATCGGATTCGGGGAAAATTTGGTCACCCTATCCGATGCAGATTCGTCACACTTTTCACATTGAAGTCGCACGGTGACTTCACAAAGTAGTCACATTTTGATGTCACAGAAAGCCTTGAAAACGGCCATAACGACTTCACATTTAGGTCACAGTGACTTCACATCGACGTCACGTGACGTCACGTGACATCACGACGACGGTCACAAAGTAACAGTGTGACTTCACATTGACGTCGCCGTGACGTCACCATGCCTTACGGGTAGTTGAAGATACAATTGTACACATGCATGGAGCATAAGTTAAATAAATGTAGTAGAAAATATCTCTTCAAACTGTAATTTGCTATAAAGTCTGCATCTGAATGTTTCTTTGTTGACCTGTAAAATAACTATAAATGTTAAACTCCATTTTCAATGGAGAAGATGATGCAGTAGGACTTACATATGCAAATTTTGAAGGGTTTCTAGTAAGATAACTGCGCTACTATGCCTTTAAAATAATTACCGCCCTTAGATTATAGTGTAATAGAATTCTTGCTATATAGAATAAATGCTATATACATACTCTAAAGAAAGTTGACTGTAAGTAGGTGACTGTAACAACGTACTAAAATTACATTACCTCTACAAACTTCGCATTTAAGCGTTTTAAAAAAGTTTCTTAAAAAAGTTACATAAATTCGTTTTATAAAATCGTTACATTAGGATTTTATATATATAGGGTAGATATCTATATAATTAAACAATCAAGCAGGGCGGTCGCTCTGCCAAGCCAAGCTTTAAAAAAAACGCCACACAAACAACGGCAAGAACTGGACTAAAGAACGCTACTGCTTACATACAGATCAAGCAGGGCGGTCGCTCTGCCAAGCCAAGCTTTAAAAAAAACGCCACACAAACAACGTCAAGAACTGTACTAAAGAACGCTACTGCTTACATACAGATCAAGCAGGGCGGTCGCTCTGCCAAACCAAGCTTTAAAAAAAACGCCACACAAACAACGCCAAGAACTGGACTAAAGAACGCTACTGCTTACATACAGATCAAGCAGGGCGGTCGCTCTGCCAAGCCAAGCTTTAAAAAAAACGCCACACAAACAACGCCAAGAACTGGACTAAAGAACGCTACTGCTTACATACAGATCAAGCAGGGCGGTCGCTCTGCCAAGCCAAGCTTTAAAAAAAACGCCACACAAACAACGCCAAGAACTGGACTAAAGAACGCTACTGCTTACATACAGATCAAGCAGGGCGGTCGCTCTGCCAAGCCAAGCTTTAAAAAAACGCCACACAAACAACTCCAAGAACTGGACTAAAGAACGCTACTGCTTACATACAGATCAAGCAGGGCGGTCGCTCTGCCAAGCCAAGCTTTAAAAAAAACGCCACACAAACAACGCCAAGAACTGGACTAAAGAACGATACTGCTTACATACAGAAAGCAACTCCGCAATGTTAAATCGACAAAAGGTGCCAGATTAAAATATCAGATATCAAATAAACCAAACGTCGCAGAAAAAAAAGCGAAAACTAGAAGAATCTAATGAAGAATTTCTTCAATTTAAGACCAAACTCATCTTTATAAGTGATTTATAAACAGAGATATAGATTTTTTAAAAAAACGTCGAGTTACTTAAAATGATCACTTTTTTCTTCGTCAAACTTTTTTTTTTTCAAACAAGCTACAGACCTTAATATTGGGCAGAATAATAAAAGGATTGCATTTTTGGACAAGTAATTACGTAATCTATGTGCTTTTATAAAATCCAGTGTAAAAAAAAATTATTTTCTATCCTTAATTAGCAAAAAACTGTTAATTAACTTGGCGATTATAAAAATATGAAAAAACAGAGATAAAACCCGCCAACGACCATGTACCATCTGGATTATAATAGCACAAATCAGTTACAGGTTATAACCACATCAAATTTCATCTGCAAGTCAGCCATTTTCTTCTGAAGATATTTAAAAAAAATAAAACTTCATAATTATAAGAACACACATTTTATCAGACAATTTAATATGACTGCAAACTGTGGCAGATGACTGTTTCTAACATGAATAAGTATGAGAAATTGAGGGTCGAGGGTACCTGTTTGGGTGGCTCAGTCGTAGAGAGTCCGCACGGTAAGCATAAGGTCCCAGGTTCGAGTCCTGTCCCAGGTCAATTTTTCGCTCATGTTGGTTTAGTGTGTTTAATTGTCTGATAAAAAGCGTGTTCTTATAATATTGTAAAATAAAGTAATCAGACTTAGTGTTTATGCTTTAAAAAAATATTTTAAATATATAATTTACGTTTTTAGAAAGATCTTTAAAAAGAAATTAAGTTTTTGAAGGAAGATGTACCTTCTAAAATGTATACATTAAGAGTTATCGGCATTTAAAATTTATTTCCAAATGTAAACAAAATTTTTGAAATGAATTAAATGTGATTCATTTATTTTTTTTAAAAAAATAATAACACGGTAAAGGACGGGCATTCCGTTCGCAGGAATAGCTTCCACGTCATTTCCCTATAAATTAATGAAATCCAGTTGTTAAATTATTTTTGTTTTAGAAGTGAAGTTTCCATTTAAATTTATTGTAACAGTACAATGTTTAATAGAATAAAATAATGTAAATCTAAGAAATTGCTAAGAAATTCCAAACATGCACAGGGCAGCGCAAAAATAAATAAATAAATAAATAAACAAAAAATAAATAAATAGATAAATAAATAAATAAATAAATAAATAAATAAAAATCAGCTTTAAGAAATTCTAAAAATTGTTCATATATCTTTATTACACGCTAAAGGAGGGTTTATTTCTATATTATTCTATATATAATAGTAATTTCAGCAAATATATTAAATTCCAATGCGATCTGTTTTAAACTTTAAGATAATTTATAACACATGATAAAAAATTTATAAAAAAGAATGGCTCGTCACATTTCGGGGAGGGGATGGGGAGGGGTGTCAACAAAATTAGGAAGTATAATAAAGTTATCTGTTTGAAACTTTACGATATTTTCTAACACATAACATAAATTTTAAAAATGAAGCCGCGTCAAAAGTTATAGGGAGGGGCGGAGCGCATTTTGCCTACATAAGTGGGGGGGTGGACACTTTTCTAAATTTTAACGATATCCATCATGTCACATAACGTTACAAAGGGCTGTGACCACTTATTCATGTTATGCACCAGGTCTCACCCCCACATTTTGCGCCCCCCCGACACTACTCATGTGATATATTGTCCGAAAGGCCTGTGACCGCTTATTCATATTATGTATCTTCGGGGTTAATCCTCCCACTTTCACCCCCCCACTTTTTCTAACTTTTTCCGGGCACTTTTCTAAATTTTCCCGACACCTCTCATGTGATATATCGTTAGAAAGGTCTGTGAACGCTTAATGATATTATGCAGGGTGGGGGGCGGGGGTATTTTCAAAATTTTGCACATACCCCTCATGCGATACATCGTTGGAAAGGTCTGTGACCGCTTAATCCTATTATGCATCTCCGGTGTTCATCCCCCACTTTGCCCCCCGAAACGCGATTAGCTTTCTCCACCAGGAGGCGCTTTCCTATCTATGTTTCTATGGGTCGGATCACAACGGGGTATGGCTCATTCGACTTGACATCGATAGAGCTTTCCGACTTTAGTTCGTTTTTTCACCACCAGGGAGCACTTTACTATCTCTGGTTCTATGGGCTGGATCACGACGGGGTATATCTCATTCGACTCGACATCTATAGCCTTAACGATTTCAGTGCCCGAGGAACAGATTGCGCTACCTGGTGGTGGAAGATGGAACTTGAGCGTGCGCAGCACGACTGCTATACGGTGCCGAAAGCAGCGGGGACCCGTTTCGGAGGTTCGTTTGGTTAGAGTTTTATACTATTCGATGTGCAAATTAAGGGATTATCCGGTGCCGAAGCCAGCGGGGAACCAGGTCGGAGGTTCGTTCGGTTCGAGGTTTATCTTATTCGAGGTTTTACAAGATTCGAGGCCCCGATGTAAATTAGGGGACCACTAGCGGGCGAAGGCAGCTCCCTTTAAACAATGACTGAAAGTAAAATGTAATTTTAAATTATTTCTCATGTTTAGAATATTTAAATTATGTCTATTCTATTTTAAAAAAAGAAATGATATCTACAAAAACAACTTTTCAAAAGTAAAAAAAAAAAAAAAAAAAAAAAAAGTTGTGGCTAAAAAATGGTGTGATATCAAATTTCCAAGCTATTATATTGCTTATTTAACTTTTTTCCATTAAATAAGTTATCATATATATAAGTCGAGTGCCTACGTATATGTTAATAGAAATCGTTTTCTCCTGTACTAAATACATCCTAACGAGTTTCTGAAAATTCAATTTTTTTTCAAATTATGCATGATGGGCTTGGCGGCCATCTTTCCATATTTGAAAGCACCCAAATTTCTAAAGTAAAAGCGTAATATGTTTGCAATGTAATATGTTTATAACAATTTCGAGCGTCAGATTTTAACTACGGACAGATAAATTAGATAAGACTAATATTTTGAGAAATTGTTTTTTACAAGTTTGAAATTATTAATTACTCTACAAAATAAATCATAAGATGAATCTTTAAGATAAGTCATCATTATCTTAAGACACAATTTTCAGAGCATACAAGTCTATAAATGAAACGCTTAAAATATTTGCTTAAATAACAATTTTGAACTTCGGATTTTAACTACGGATTTGGGTGCTTAGAATTTTGTGAATAATATGCAAAGATGGCCGCCAAGCCCATCATGCATAATTTGAAAAAAATTGAATTTTCAGAAACTCGTTAGGATGTATTTAGTACAGGAGAAAACGATTTCTATTAACATATACGTAGGCACTCGACTTATATATATGATAACTTATTTAATGGAAAAAAGTTAAATAAGTAATATAATAGCTTTGAAATTTGATATCACCCCATTTTTTAGTCACAACTTTTTTTTTTACTTTTGAAAAGTTGTTTTTGTAGATATCTATAAACAGTAGAAAAAATTTATATAAAAAAAAGTAAAACGACAGCAAAAATTCAGCTGACTTGTAAATTTTATTAATTTCATTTTTCTACTCTAATGTAACGAGAACTCCAATTTAACGTGCGAATAGGAAGGAAATTCGTGGTTTAATATAAAACTACATTTCATAAAACTCAGTAGCAACGAGGAAAACTACGATACAGCGAGCAAAATTTCAAAATTGTAAAATTTTAAAAGTATGTACTGAAATTGCGTGAAGTTTACTTTGTTTCTTTGACATAACTGCCAACTTTTACGCCAACTTTTGTCTTATTGAATCCTAAATTTTTGGCAATTAAATAAAGCAAATCTTTCTGTTCATAACTAATGGTTAGAAAAAAGCAGAAAAATTGGCTGTGACATTTTGAAGCAAATGGTAAAATTCATTTTTTTTCAGCTAGTCAAATTAGCGAGAAAACAGTTTTTAATGTAAATATGTAATTAAAAATACCTTTTTCTAAACTTATTTAATTAAAAAAAAATAGTAAGCGTCATTCGTTTTCCAATTTCTACTGTATTTGTCCCGAAATCGAAAAATAGGAAACGGAATGTAAAGTTAAAATTGGTAATTTACTTTATTTCTTCCAATTTAGAAATTCAAAGGGTTCTTATACAAACGATTTTTCAGTATTTTAATTATTTTTAATACAATCAACCGACTGGTAGATAATCCATACAAGTAGTCATTTTCCCATCTAAACGACACTATATCCAGACTGGGACTCGAACCCACAGCCTTTGGCTTTAATTTCCAATGCTCTTCCAATTGAGCTATCTGGACGACATCCCAGTCAACACAATGTTCGCTCAGATCAACAATTTGGTTATGACATCTGGATTGTTATTTGAAACAGCATAATAGAAAGTAAAGGGACTCCAACAGACTATGGTTGAGTAATTACACTTTAATTATTTTTAACACAATCAACTGATTGGTAAATAATTCATAAGTGTAGTCATTTTCCCATGTGAGCGAAAATATGTCCAGGCTGAGACTTTAATTGCCAATGATCTTCCAATATTGTGTTGGCTGGGATGTCATCCAGGTAGCATTGAAAGAGCAATTGGAAGAGAATTGACAATTAAAGCCAAATGTTCTGGGTTCGAATCCCAAAATGCACACATTTTTGCTCAGATGGAAAAATTACTACTCGTATTTTTTAATAATTTAGTTGTGCTTTTACTTAATAATAATAAATCCCCAACTTGTTTATTCCGAGATCTTTGTTATAATGTGCTGTGCTCTTCATATTAATCGGAATCGACTGTATATGTACTAAGATACTCACAATAGAATAATAATTATAGAAAATATTATTTCTATTTTATCAAACATAAATATTATGAGTACACTTTGACATTTTATTTTGCCTTGTTACCTCATGTGCTCAATAAATAGGATTTTAATATTTCTATAGAAATATACATTTCTGATATCATGAATATTTTTAATATTTCAGGAATGGATTTTTATTTCATCTTAAGAAATACGACTGTTTATAAATAGAATGTTTTTTACTCAGAATTTAAAGTATATAACTTCCCCAGGCATTAAATTATCTACATTTTTCAAAGCAACCTTTTTTCCCCTTGAACTTCTTTTTTTCTATCGTTCTAAAGAAGAAGCCAAGAAAAGGTTTCTTTGTAAAATATCTTCAAAATTTCCATAAAATCTTTCTTTCTTTTATTTTTTTTTACTTTCTTTTTAGATATTTTTCGTGCAGATAATTTCTATGAAAAACTTATTTTTTTGGTAATGATAGATTTTTAACACACATTTTGAATATGTTATAAAAAAAAAACTTGTTATGAGCGTACAATTCATAAATAAACATTTCAAGATAGTTTTTTGGCAATTAATTAGCATTATATATGGCTTTTTTAAAGTTAATATTAAATTACTTGTGATTAATTCTTTTGGACTGTTTTTCATTCTGCTAATAGTGTACAAGTATTAGTGCACGTATAAAAAACGAAATTAATAAATCTTGAAATTGATTATAAACCTTTTGGATTTCAGAGCAAATATATGCCAGCTTTGTTGATTCAGTATATATGTTACGGCCAAAACCCGAAATTCGGCCAATTCGCGAATTGGCCGAGATTCCTGGCCAAAACCCGAAGTACGTGAAATGAACAAAGCATTTCGGGTTTTGGCCGGCCAATTCGCGAAGTGGCCGGGAATCCTTGGCCAATATACGAAATGGGGATCCAAGGCTGTCCGATAGGGGGCACGTGATAGGAAAGGAAGTTCCAAGCTGTGACGATTATACTTTTTAGAAATTTATGACAGATGTTCTCTGATGAAGAATTTCCCGCTTCTGTGACTTATTCTGATACAGTGAATTCATTGTGACGATTATATTCTGATCTGTTGAAGAATTAATTTCCTGCCTATGTGACATTGTGATTATTGTATTCTTCGTATTAGTATAGTATTTTATATAAATATTGTAAAAGGCTATTCTATATTTTTTTGGAATACAATTTCTAATGATTCATATAAAAATATTCTTTGTCCAAAATCATTATTTGTTACGAAAAACTAGTTTAAAAGTGTATTTTTTTCTATTATTATTAATCTGACGTTAAGCCAAAGTATTTGGATGGAGGAATTTTAAAACATTATTATTCGTTTAAAAGTTCGATAAACAGGGGGGGGGGGGTGGAGGGGTCAGCGGAGAGCAATTGCCACTTGCTGGATTTTCATATTTATGATTTTTTTCTCTTTGAATTTGAAAGCAATAGTAAAATTTATTCTTCTCAAATGTAAAATAATTAAACACTAAAAAAAGAAGTAGTTAATAATTTTCCTCACGGGGTCAAAGTCCCCTTAGCCCCCCCCCCCCCCCCCGTTAAAGACAGTTTTTAGTTATGTTTTTATTTTTATGTTCATGTGTTTAAAAATTATCTTAAACGGAGGCTACAGGAGGCAAAAACCCCGCCCTGATTAGGAAAAATAGTAAACTGTTTCAATTCTTCATTTTTAATATGTGTTCTTATATTTCTGTATTTATGCTGATGTACTTAAAAATTGTGTTTTGCACGTAGAGTTCTGATTTAAAAAAAAAAGAATACATTTTGTTTCTTTCGTGTTTATATTCTCTATTTAACAGAAGAAAACGTGTCGGCTGTGCCAATCACAAAACATTCTTCTATCTCATACATGTTAATACTTGTAATAAAAGTCATTTTTTTTTATAATTATGTATATTTTCAAAACAAAAAATGAGAATAATTTTGCATTGATAAGTGAGACATTTTTCATAAGCTTGTTTTTCGGGATCTCCGACTCCTAAAACGTGTAAATTCGTCGAAAACCGAAAGTCGAAAACAATTTTCGATTACGATATTTTTTTCTATTATAGATAGAAGAAAGTAAAAATTACATTAGAGTTACATCTGTTCGAAAATCTTGCCCCTTTTTGTTCTGCGGACTCCCATGTTAACAAATAAATATATCCAGTGTTTTGCATATGTAAAATTAGTTTCATGATGAATATGTAATACATAAAACCAACATAAAGAAAAGCACAATCACATTTAATTTCGATCATATGCGTTGGTCTTGCTATATTTCCTTCTCCCTTTTTCCCTACTAAAAAAAGTTTTCTTATGAAGTCTGGAAATATTTTAAACGTAAATTTACATTGTTTATTCTGCTATTTACGTTGCTTTTTAAACGTTGCATAATCATCCTATCGCAACAGTATTTGTATTTATCATATTGGTCATTTTGTGCACATATATCGTTAATATGGTAATCTCTGTAATTTAGTCACTTACAAAACGGGACCTTGTGCAATTAGCACTTATAATTTGTTAATGCGGAAATCACTGTAACGTGGTTTCCTGAAAAATGAGGCTCCCTGCCCGTTGCGCTCACGAACCGTTAAAATAATGATAATTATAACGGACACCTTTTATATAATAGGTATTCTGGGCTTCGCGCCTATTAACCTTTTAAATTGTGATCAGTATAATAGAGCCCCTTAATTTAATGGGACTTTTTGTGCTTCGCCACCATAAAGAGGCTACTTCAGTCACGGAAGAACACCCGCTCACTAATATTAATCCTATTGGAGATTTCTTTTTAAATTTCTCTTTTATATGTCAATATTTTTAATTAAGTTTCTTTTGCATTGAGTAGCTGAGATCAATCTCAACGCAGGCCGTTTTTTGCTTTTTCGATTTTGTTTACAGATTGTTTTTATTAAGGTAATTTCACTTTCGAAACCGGTTTCAAAAGTGATAGTAGCCTCATAATAAAAAAAACCTGTAAACAAAATCAAAAAAGTAAAACAAGTGACCTGCGTATACTGTAAAAAAAAATCTGGAGGTTACAAAATTTTTTTTGTATTCCACAGATTTCTTTAGTAACCGGTACTAATAACCGTAATCGTTGCTAGCTGTTTTCTAGTATTGTTGCTAGGTGTTTTTTAGTAATTCTTACAGATTTTCTTGTAACTGAGTAAGAATCCAAAAAAAATTTTAGTAATTGCAAAAATCAATGAGAAAAACTAAAATTTTTTTAGTATATCGACCTTTTTTTTACAGTGTAGAGATTAATATCTGCTATCCAAGGTAAAAACAATCATAAAAAACATTGAAATGCAAACGAGATATTAAAAAAAATTCCCCTATAGGATTAATATTGGCCAGCGGTTGTCTTTTCGCGAGTGAAGTATCCTCTTAACTGTTACTACAGCTATCACCAAAATATAGTTTTGTGCTCTTCTAGACTTTTAATCTTTGATACGGCAATCACTGTAACGAGAAACCTCTCTGTAACGGGTCTCTACTTTTCACGCCCAGAAATCGTTCATATGGCAAACATCAATTTATGGAAGAATGTGTGTTTTCTCTTAAACATGATTCTATTTTTTCTGATAAAAACATATTGTAAAACATTTGGGTCTGATGTCAATATCAGAAGAATGAAATACCAATCAAAATTTTGTCATTTGGACACAATCGTAGTCAAATATTGCCATTTTCTGAATAAAAAAATATATTTTCAGTCAAATGTCTTTTAAAAATGACGTCATTAATTTCTTCTATTGAAATTTTGGTACCTAATTTCAGAGTGGGCAGAATGAAAAAATATGAAAATAATTTCATTTTGACGCAATCATAGGAAAGTGCTGCAATTTCATGTTTTTAAATAAATGTTTTCTTTTGATATATGATGTTAGTTCAATTTTAATGCCCTTGACCTTGACAAAAACCCTTTTTGCAAATTAATATTTTATTTTTTATCGTTATAATAAAATGTCATCAATGAAGATACAAGAAAGAAAAATCATATGCGTCAAGCATAGATTATGAATCATACTTTGCAACACTTATAGAATATTTTAACAAAACCGTTTAATAAGGTAAAAAAGATACTCAAGTAAACATTTTAGAAAACGCGTAACACATTTGAAAGCCAGATTTCAGCCACTACTGTGCATAGTCGGAGAAAAACTCTAATTGTTTTGTGAAACCCCGTATATGATGTACTGATTTATATATATTCTAATATAGTATTCTAAAATCTAGTTTAGTTAGAAAACGCGTAACAGTTGAAAAGACACCTTCAGAAAATTCTACCAATGGGCAGAAATGTACTTGAATTATTTTGTAAAGACCAGTATATTACATACAGGTTTTTATACACGCTAAATATCAAGCTACAATTTAATTTAGGCAAAAATACACATAAAACTACTGAAATCACATTTCAAGGAATTACTTTTCATAGGCAGCCAAGTATCAAGTTCATTGCATATACCTGTATATGATTTAATTTATAATCTAGAAACTTCTTTTAGTAATCTAAATACTACCGTATTTACCCGCGTATAGGTCGAGAAATTTTGGACAAAAAGAGACTTTAAAGGTGGAGGAGTCGACATATGCGAGGGTCCTTAATTTTTTTTTTCAGAGTGGATTTCATCCGGTTGTCCAACATTAACAAAGGGCGGTAATATTAGAAAGTCCGACATTGCATTAATTGCCCAGTGGTTTAAAGATGCGTGGAATCAAATTCCTTCCGAAATGATTATAAAATCGTTCAAGAATTGCTGCATAAGCAACGAACAAGACGGCACAGAAGATGATGCCATTTGAGAAAGTAATAACGACGAGGAAGAATGTTGCGATACAGAGATTGAAAACGTGTATCATGATGTGCCGATGACGACGAAGGACTTATGTGAAGGGTTTGGCGAATCGGACCTCGAATCAGTTTAACTTTGTATATTATTATCTTCATTATTGTATATTTAGTACTTTTTCTTTCAGATTATTTCGAATAAACGTACAAAAAAATAATAAAGTTCCTTTATTATTGTATATTTAGTATACTTTCTTTTTTTTTCCAGGTGATTTTGAATAATGTATTTTGAAAAAAAAATCAAATTTCTTGATCGGGAAAGTGGGGGTCGACTTATACGCGGGATCGACGTATACGCGGGTAAATACGGTATATTTGTGCTTGAAAATGCATAATTCAAATTAAAAAGCATACTTAATGTACCTTTTTAAAATCACAATAGTAAAGCTTAAGAACGTTTTTGTTTAGCCCTCTTTAGGATTAATAGAATTTATACACATCACGTAGTATG
Organism: Maratus michaelseni; assembly: GCA_963931845.1. Taxonomy (NCBI): domain Eukaryota; kingdom Metazoa; phylum Arthropoda; class Arachnida; order Araneae; family Salticidae; genus Maratus; species Maratus michaelseni. The sequence goes on from OZ007586.1 coordinate 8,899,471, forward strand.
CAAAAATTTAGTTAAACTTAAAAACGCATAACTGAAAACGCGCTTCCAGCAATCATCCCTAATAGATAATACTTCCGATACAGAAGTGTATTCGAAATCAATTATGTGTCCCTGTAAATGAACAATAATTGATATACACACTATATTCTACAGAAAAAATCTTGTAGTAAAAATCAGCAATGTATATCAGTTTCAGCATATTTAAAAAAAAAAAAAAAAACATAATTAAAATAGGCTGCAAACATTTTTCCCCGTACACCATTATGTAATAGAATTATTTTGTGTGACCCTGTAAATCAATGATAAATTATTTTTGCTCCTTATTCTACAGAATCATGTTTTAGTGCACCTCAGAAATTCTTATCATTTTATTATGTTTTTAACATTGTAACACCATTAAGGTACGCCGCAATTGATTTTCCCCATAGACCATTAAGTCACATATTACTTTTGAGTACTCCTGTACATGAATTATAATCTCTACATACTTCATTTTTAATACCGAACTTGTCAAGTACTTACATTCAAACTACCCATGGCTATTTCGGGAATCGGCCGACGGCATCCGGCCAATTCGCGAACTGGCCGACAGCCTCTGGCCATTTCGCGAATTGGCCAATCCATTTTAAACAAAGTTGGCCAATTCGCGAACTGGCCGGCCACTTCGCGAATTCTCCGATTTCGGGTTTTGGCCGTACCATATATATATATATATATATATAATTTGATTTTTCAACTTAAAATCTCATTATTTTGCTGTAATTTGATTTAATATTTTTTCAGGATTGCATTGTTATTTAATATTTTACTACTATTCTTTGAAAAATTAGTTAATACGTATTATATAATAATTTTAACAGCAATTGTAAGTATAAGCTTTTTATGTGTCAGTAATTATTATGAAAATAAAATTTGCTAATGACAATAAAAAATGATTGTAGAACAAATTTTAAATATTTTTTCCGTAAATAAAAAGTATGTAATTTTACATAAATCTTATGTGCTTGGATTATTTCTAAATAAGAATAGCAAAGAAATCTTGTCTCGAACACAAGTTATATTTTTGTAAATCAAAATGCAATAATTTGCAAAACATTGGCGTCGAATATACATACCTGATGTCATTTGATACGTCGCATTTCTTCTGAAGTGTCAAAAGACTCATTTTGTGTACATTTCTTATACATGTTTAAGATAGAGAAAACATGATACATCTGATTACTTTACTTATACATAAAAATAAAATATTTCAGACACTTAAAAACATACACCTAAAAATGACTAAAAATAGACGTTTCGAGTTTAATTTCAGAACTCCTCATCCGAAGACACATAACGACATGAAAAACGATGATAAAATTTTTTTAAAGAGGAACCTGTAATCCATCCGTTAAAATCAAAATAGAAGAGATCTAAACAAAACTGTATACTCAGACCATTCTGGGTATATTACAGCATACCCTTGTCTAATTATAATTCAGTCTATAATATAGGCGAAACAGGCGTCACTTTAGATACCTTAAACAAAAGACAGCATGCCTTTAAGCAAGGCAACACTAGATACCGGGCTTGCTCATTCACTCTCAAAACGTCACAAATGGTGGCTGACCGCGACCAGCGATTGGTCCAAAGCAACGCGCCCATCGTTTTGTGCCAATCGCTGTATGTCTTTCCTCCTAGTCAGCCACCTTTTGTGACGTCATCATAATGAATGAGCAAGCCCGGTATGTAGTGTAGCCCTGCTTTAAGACAGGTACTTTAAACTCAAAACTTTTTGTCCATGTCTTACTAACTGATCATATCCGGACTTTGCAAACGCTAATGTAATTAAATCAAAGTGCAATAGTTACAGAATTTGCGTGTTCTTCGAGGGGTGGTATACGAAGTTGACAGACTCCCCTCTCACCATTCCATCTAAGTATACAGTTTTGATTCGATCTTTTAGACTTTGACTTTAACTGATGGATTACAGGTTCTTTTGTAAAAAAATGTTTATCACCGTTTTTCATGTTCGTTATGTGTGTACTGATAAAGAGTTTTGATATTCAGCTCGAAACGTCTATTTTTTGTACTTTTTATGTGTATTTTAACTTTTTAAGTGTCTGAAATATTTTTATGTATTCTTATACATAGTTAAAAGATATATTCAATAGTGTTAATCATGCAGTAAACGGTTATGTGGTGGATCTTGATGTTTAACCAAATAATATATAGTTTTAAACAGTATATATACTAACAACAAAAGAAATTTAATTTTGTAAAATATAAGTTAGGATCAATCGGGGCTAATCCAAACAAAATGAGATTAATGTAAGGCACACAAAAGGTACCAATTTTTATAGTACTAGGGGGCTCTGCCCCCTACGAGCTGCGCTCGCCAACCCCCGTTCTGACACCGCATGATTTAAAAACACTCTGATTTGATCATCTCTAAAACGATTACGGAAGATTGTATTATAATTAAACAACCAGTGGCGATCTGCTGTAACAGGGTTTCCATTAATTTTCCTTTGACTGAGGGATTTTAAGGTCGAATCAACTGTGCAAAATCGACCAAATCGTGCATAATCGTGGCGTCGCGTCACTTTCAGTTGACATCAGATGCGTTACACGAGTTAGTTTTTTCATCGGGGAATTTTTAATTCAACGCTTATTTGTCTTTTGATACTTCTCCATTACCCCGTCAATCAATTTTCATTAAAAAAAAAAAAAAAAAAAAAAACTATCGTTAAACTGTAACACCAAATAAACAAATAGAAGAATTTTGACATTGGAAAGGAAATATTATTATTTACGCTGTTTTAAAATTTGCAATAATGGGTAAAAGATATGTCGAAATAAATTGATCTCTCATGAAAATATAATAATTAATTGAAATTGTTTGGAAATATTGTTTTTTTTTATCATTTTAAATGTGACGTGAATTTCCCTAGTTACTCGTATTTCTCTTTGTAATATTCACGCGCAAGTATATTTTTATTACGTCATTTTCTACATTTATTGCTTTTAACACGTGATCATTTAAATATTATTTTAAAGTTTTATTTCTGTTTTTAATAGTCTCGTGTAAATACATTTCTTAATTGAAAGGGAATCTTATTACGTGCGCTATTTTACAAATTGGCAACGGTTCAAATAATGGAATTTATGAAATATGAAATAAATCTTCGTCAAAATAATGAAAATTTTGAATAAAAAATTGGCAACGGTTCAAATAATGGAATTTATGAAATATGAAATAAATCTTCGTTAAAATAATGAAAATTTTGAATAAAAAATTGAAATATAACCTGAAAAAATTACTCAAATTAAAAAAGTGATTGCAGTCTGCACTCCGCAAACTTGTCAACTATATCCTTACAAATTATGGTTAAATTCCTGCGGATAGTTTTCGTTCCTATAAAACTTTTTTCAAAAAACTGTTTTGACGAACTTTGATTTTAAATATTTCTTAAAATAATTCTTCGATTTAAAAACTGTTTGCTTCAGCGTGTTTATCGAACATTTCTTTATAAAACTACCAATTTTTAAAATTTTACATGCAATAGTTTTCTAGATATTAGTTCAGAAAGACTTCAAGGCACAAAATCTTAATTGACAGCGGCGGCAGCGGTGGTTACTTTTTTTTAATATAGAGAGATTAAAATTGGCTTTGTGATTATTTTCTAAGCAATACACAATTTTACTTATATCCATTACGAATGCAAAGTCCAACGAAATATACATTAGAAAACCTTTCTTTTTTAATGAAAAGTTTTCTGTGATACTTCAAAACTATTGACGTTCCACAAATAAATAAAACTTAGGTAAATTATTCTAATAGGCCTTTACCCTATAAAAAATTGTGAGTCGTTTTCAGCCTTTAAAGTTTAGAATATGTTTAACGTTCAAACGATAATCAAAGTTAGGGGGTTTGTGCGAGGAAGTGTAAGGAGTTATTTGAGATAGTGATTGGGGCTTTAATAATAATATTTCATCATACAGCTTCAGAAAAATCCACCGAAAAAAAAAATCGATTGTCTTTTTGTTTTTATACGCCAGTTATGTTTTGTTTTAATTTTTAAAAAACTAATCGTATATTCTTCTATGTTTTTTTGCAGATTTTTAAACCAATTATATGAAATGGTAGCTAGTAAATGTTAATATTTTTAGCGTTTTGTGGTACCCAAAATGTTCCTGAGTGGTTTTATATGAAACCAATCGCATAAAAAAGACGTTAAAATGTATAGAATTATCTACATTTTTAAAATTTTGTATTTTAAAAAAATGACGCTCTATATAATTTAATGTATCGATTTTTAGCAACTAAAGTTAGATTTTGTTTCTAAATATCGAGCGAATAAAAATTAAAAAAAGAATCCGTGAAAGGTCTTTCATTTAAAACCAAAACAAAAAAATCTGTTCATACGTTGAAAAGATATTTTGGATGCTCATTTAAAAATCATGGTTTTCAGAAATTTTCAACAAAATTTAGCAAACAATACCCCTCCCTCAAGTTGTATGTGACAAGATTCTCTGTATGTTCTATATGTGCTACATTTTTTTTAAATGCTTTGAAAAACCGTTTATAAAATGTAAACATATATTACTTAAAGCCAAAACATTGTTCTGCCCACTTAATCTTTTGATTATTTTTGTATAGACTTAATCTCTTATATATTTTAGTCTGGAAAGGTTTTTTCGAACATCCTATATCGATCCGCTCCGACGACAGTGTCAGGCGGAGAGTTCGACTGTGGCGGTACATCTCTCAAAAGGTAATAAGGCTAGCTCAGCGAGGACAAAAACTTCGCGTAGAGTAATCCAATCTGTTCGTTACGAGATATTGAAGTTGCGTATACTTTTATGAATACCAAACCTCAGTCAATGGATAGTATAATATTATTTTTTATAAAAAATGCTATACTTTCAAGTTTAGAACTTAAATATTTATAACGAACTAGCAAGCTACGCCCGCTACGCTGGTCAATTTCTTTTAACGAACCTTTAATCAAAAAAAAATATTGACATTTCATAAATAACTTTTATATTTTAACAGAATAATAAGGCTACTATAATTTGTGACTCGTGCTATAGCCAATATACACCTCAGGACACGTCGGCCTTATCATTATCTTTTTACGCATGAAGGTTTCGCTATGGTACTCCATTGGAAAATTTGGTAATTTTTGAAATTCAATATTTGAAAAACGGCATAATCATAAGATTTGAACTTTATATCAAGAAAAATACAATTTTTTACCTTTCAAACGCAGTTTGTCTAACAATTTTCTGACAAATATTTTTGAGCTATCATTTTTTTCAGTAACTTCAAATGTTTCATTTTCCGAGATTAATCTGGTGCAACAATTAGCGAAAAACCCAGTCGTCAGCAACGCATAGTTTTTTATTAAAGAGGCTGTTGGAGCAGGGATTGTCGCCACCAATTTGCCACCATCACTTTTGAAATCGGTTCCGTGGTTCCAGAGATTCCATAGAAATTGTAATTTAGAATGACTTCAGAACGCTTTTCGCTCATTTCACCCATTTAAATTTCGATTTTTTAAAAATTTATTCTTATAGAGCATTTACATCTTATAATTAACTACAATGCTAAATTTCAAATTTCTTGCCCCTTCAGTATAAAAAAGTCGCAATTTTCGAATTTTTTTCGATCCTGCACCCCATTGATGTTAGTGGCACCGACATAAAATATAGCCTATGTTGGAGTAGGGATTGTCCCCATCAATTTGCTCCCATTACTTTTAAAATCGGTTCTGTAGTTCCAGAGATTTCATAGAAATTGTAATTTAGACTGTTTTTAGAACGCTTTTCGCTCATTTCACCCTTTTAAATTTAAATTTCTTTTTTATTTTGTTCTTAGAGAGCATTTACATCTTATAAGTAACTACAATGACAAATTTCAAATTTCTAGCTCCTTCAGTATAAAAAATAAAAATAAAACTGCCCAGTTAAACTGAGGGCATTGAGTTCACAGGCTATTCACACAAATTGTATATTATACTCTTATTTCAAAGAATTTGAAATAAGCCCATCGAAAAATAAAGAAATAAACAATATATTAAGGGGGGGGGTCATCCCCCCGTTACCCCTCCCCATAGTTAACTACTGAACCCCTTAAACTAATCAGGTAAATCTCTAATTACAATGAATATATATACAAAATTTGAAGAAAATCGGATAATTCTGCATGAAAACCCATTCATATAAATTAAGGCGGGGTTAGCCCCCTCCGTTCCCCCCCTTTATACTTAACCAATCAATCCCGAAAACTAATCAGGGAAGCGTCTTAACCCAATGAACGTATAAACAAATTTTGAAGCAAATAGAATAATTCTGCATGAAAAACCCATTTATATAAATTAAGGGGGATTATCCCCCCGTTCCCCCCTTTATACTTAACCAATCAATCCCGAAAAACTAATCAGGGAAGCGCCTTAACACAGTGAACCTATAAACAAAATTTGAAGGAAAACGGAATAATTCTGCATGAAAAACCCATTTATATAAAATAAGGGGGTATTAGCCATCCGTTCCCCCCTTTATACTTAAGAAATCAATCCCGAAAACTAATCAAGGAAACGCCTTAACACAGTGAACCTATAAACAAAATTTGAAGGAAAACGGAATAATTCTGCATGAAAAACCCATTTATATAAAATAAGGGGGTATTAGCCCTCCGTTCCCCCCTTTATACTTAACCAATCAATCCCGAAAACTAATCAGGGATGTGCCTTAACACAGTGAACCTATAAATAAAATTTGAAGGAAATGGGATAATTCTGCATGAAAACCCCATTTATATAAATTAAGGGGGTATTACCCCCCGTTTCCCCCCTTTATACTTAATCAATCAATCCCGAAAACTAATCAGGGAAGCGTCTTAACCCAATGAACCTATAAACAAATTTGAAGCAAATTGAATAATTCTGCATGAAAAACCCATTTATATAAATTAAGGGGGGGGGATTATCCCCCCGTTCCCCCCCTTTTATACTTAACCAATCAATCCCGAAAACTAATCAGGGAAACGCCTTAACACACTGAACCTATAAACAAAATTTGAAGGAAAACGGAATAATTCTGCATGAAAAACCCATTTATATGAAATAAGGGGGTATTAGCCCTCCGTCCCCCCCTTTATACTTAACCAATCAATCCCGAAAACTAATCAGGGAAGCGTCTTAACCCAATGAACCTATAAACAAATTTTGAAGCAAATAGAATAATTCTGCATGAAAAATCCATTTATATAAATTAAGGGGGATTATCCTCCCGTTCCCCCCTTTATACTTAACCAATCAATCCCAAAAAACTAATCAGGGAAGCGCCTTAACACAGTGAACCTATAAACAAAATTTGAAGGAAAACGGAATAATTCTGCATGAAAAACCCATTTATATAAAATAAGGGGGTATTAGCCCTCCGTTCCCCCCTTTATGCTTAACCAGTCAATCCCGAAAACTAATCAGGGATGCGCCTTAACACAGCGAACCTATAAATAAAATTTGAAGGAAATGGGATAATTCTGCATGAAAACCCCATTTATATAAATTAAGGGGTATTACCCCCCGTTCTCCCCCTTTATACTTAACCAATCAATCCCGAAAACTAATCAGGGAAGCGTCTTAACCCAATGAACCTATAAACAAATTTTGAAGCAAATAGAATAATTCTGCATGAAAAATCCATTTATATAAATTAAGGGGGATTATCCCCCCGTTCCCCCCTTTATACTTAACCAATCAATCCCGAAAACTAATCAGGGTAGCGCCCTAACACAGTGAACCTATAAACAAAATTTGAAGAAAAACGGAATAATTCTGCATGAAAAACCCATTTATATAAAATAAGGGGGATATGCCCCCCGTTCCCTCCTTTATACTTAACCAATCAATCCCGAAAACTAATCAGGGAAACGCCTTAACACAGTGAACCTATAAACAAAATTTGAAGGAAATGGGATAATTCTGCATGAAAAACCCATTTATATAAATTAAGGGGGGATTATTCCCCCGTTCCCCCCCCCTGTATACTTAACCAATCAATCCCGAAAACTAATCGGGAAAGCGCCTTAACACAGTGAACCTATAAACAAAATTTGAAGGAAATGGGATAATTCTGCATGAAAAACCCATTTATATAAAATAAGGGGGTATTAGCCCTCCGTTCCCCCCTTTATACTTAACCAATCAATCCCGAAAACTAATCAGGGATGCGCCTTAACACAGTGAACCTATAAATAAAATTTGAAGGAAATGGGATAATTCTGCATGAAAAACCCATTTATATAAAATAAGGGGGTATTAGCCCTCCGTTCCCCCCTTTATACTTAACCAATCAATCCCGAAAACTAATCAGGGATGCGCCTTAACACAGTGAACCTATAAATAAAATTTGAAGGAAATGGGATAATTCTGCATGAAAACCCCATTTATATAAATTAAGGGGGGATTATTCCCCCGTTGCCCCCCCCTGTATACTTAACCAATCAATCCCGAAAACTAATCGGGAAAGCGCCTTAACACAGTGAACCTATAAACAAAATTTGAAGGAAATGGGATAATTCTTCATGAAAAACCCATTTATGTAAATTAAGGGGGGGATTATCCCCCCGTTCCCCCCTTTATACTTAACCAATCAATCTCGAAAACTAATCAGGGAAGCGCCTTAACACAGTGAACCTATAAACAAAATTTGAAGGAAAACGGAATAATTCTGCATGAAAAACCCATTTATATAAAATAAGGGGGTATTAGCCCTCCGTTCCCCCCTTTATACTTAACCAATCAATCCCGAAAACTAATCAGGGATGCGCCTTAACACAGTGAACCTATAAATAAAATTTGAAGGAAATGGGATAATTCTGCATGAAAACCCCATTTATATAAATTAAGGGGGTATTACCCCCCGTTCCCCCCCTTTATACTTAATCAATCAATCCCGAAAACTAATCAGGGAAGCGTCTTAACCCAATGAACCTATAAACAAATTTTGAAGGAAATGGGATAATTCTGCATGAAAAACCCATTTATATAAATTAAGGGGGGATTATTCCCCCGTTGCCCCCCCCTGTATACTTAACCAATCAATCCCGAAAACTAATCGGGAAAGCGCCTTAACACAGTGAACCTATAAACAAAATTTGAAGGAAATGGGATAATTCTTCATGAAAAACCCATTTATGTAAATTAAGGGGGGGATTATCCCCCCGTTCCCCCCGTTATACTTAACCAATCAATCCCGAAAACTAATCAGGGAAGCGCCTTAACACAGTGAACCTATAAACAAAATTTGAAGGAAAACGGAATAATTCTGCATGAAAAACCCATTTATATAAATTAAGGGGGGGGGATTAGCCCCCCGTTCCCCCCTTTATACTTAACTAATCAATCCCGAAAACTAATCAGGGAAGCGCCTTAACTCAGTGAACCTATAAACAAAATTTGAAGGAAAACGGAATAATTCTGCATGAAAAACCCTTTTATATAAATTAAGGGGGGGGATTCTCCCCCCGTTCCCCCCCCCTTTATACTTAACCAATCAATCCCGAAAACTAATCAGGGAAGCGCCTTAACACAGTGAAACTATAAACAAAATTTGAAGGAAAACGGATATTTCTATGAAGAGTTATCGCATTACGTACGTACATACATACATACAGAACCGGCTGGCAAGCTCTCAGGGCTTGACAGCCAGTTTGATAGCTAAAAAATCGCAATTTTAGAACGTTTTTTGCTGCTGCACCCCCTGGGATTAGTGCCACCGACATAAAATATAGCCTATGTTGGAGCAGGGGTTGTCACCATCAATTTGCCACCATCACTTTTGAAATAGGTTCGGTAGTGCCAGAGATTACCCTCTACAAACAAACAAACAAACAATCTTTACTCCTTTATAATATTAGTATAGATTAATTAAAATATGAATCACTAGATATTGAAGAATTAACTAATAAAAATATTTTTTTTTTAATATTTAGGCAAACATTATGGAATTTTAGATACTTAGGTGATATTAATTTTGACACAGTAAAATGCTTGGATAGTTTAACGTTTATTTACATTTATTATTGGTTGTAATTTTAAGAATGATATTTTTTAATTTAATTTTTTTTCGTTAGATTACTAAATGAAAATCCTTATTTCAAAATTTAATACCATTCCCATTCAAATATAATCACAGAAACACAATAGGTTTTTCTTTTTAACACTTTCCAACCTAGTTGAAAAGTGTTTTTAACACTTTCCAACCTAGTTGAAAAGTGTTTATGACTTCGGTTTGTCTGGCCGTCTGCCGTCTGGCCGTCTGTCCGTGCTCTAACTCCCGTAAATATGCTCGGATTGCTCTGCAATTTTTATATGTTATAGTCGTTATCTGTAGCATGTTCCCTATTTCAACGGAAGTGTGTAGCACTTATAGTTTTTTTACAAGGACATTCAAAAGAATTCCATTACATTGCGGTCTATGGGGAAAAATCATTTGCGGTTTATTTTAATAATGTTTCACTATTTTAAACGCATTGAAATTTATATATATCACTAAGGTGCATTAGAAGAAGCTTAATATGGAATAAGGTGTGCATAGCACTTATAGTTACTTTACAGGGACAGTCAAAAGAATTCCGTTACATTACGTCTATGGAGAAAAATCGTCTGCGGTTTATTTAAATAATGTTTCCTTATTTTAAACACATTGGAATTTATATAAGGTGCATTACTAGAGGCTTACTACAGAATATTGTGTGTATAGCAGTCATCGTTCATTTACAGGGACACACAAAAGAATTCTCTACTGTCTGTTAACAATAATTCCTGGAAGTGCGTTTTAAGTTACTGAAAGCGATTTTAATTTTAACTCGCTTTTTGTCTATTACGTGGTATGTATAAATTCTATAGATCCTATACAGGGAAGCACAAAAGTTCGCGAACACATTTCCGTATTATTTAACTCCAGACGGACAATTTTAAACTGTGCTACGCGTTTCCTAACTGAAATAAATTTTAGCATCCTATGTAGTATATATACAAATCTATAGATACTATACAGGGCGGAATAAAAGTATTCGGATTACTTAGATGTTATCTTTTAGCTTATTAAACGGTATGATTTGTAAAATTATTTTGGAAGTGTTGGAAAGTGTTACATAATCTATGCTTGACGCATGATTTTTCGTTCTTGTTTATGTATGACTAGCTGTTACCCGTGAGTTTTCGTTCACGTAACATTTTTTAAAAATAATGCATTAATTAAGCAACATATACAATTAATATACTCTTTGTCAATTTTATAGTAGATAATTCTTCTGATAATCACAATTTGCGTATTTTTGTTTATATATATATGATCATTTAAATTGTTTTCATGAGCTTGAAATTTCATACCTTTTCATTAAGATTTTTTGTTATTCTATTTTAGTATTTCTATTTGTTCTATTTTACATTTATTCCATTCATAGAAATAGATTTAATTTAAGTTTTCGTTACAAAGTAAGTATTTAAGCTGTGTTAAAATGTTAGACCCCTATTTTTCGAGAACCAAGAAGCGTTGTATAAAATCCGTTGAACCTGACTAAGGGGCTTCTACCCTGCAACATATATAAACATAATCCAAATCTGTAATTACCAAGCTTGGACCTCTCCTTGTAAGTGTAAAAAAAATAAATTTCGCGTGATTGATTACTAGGGTGCGTTAAAAAAAAAATCCTATTTCTTTTCACTATATTTATAAAAATGTTATAGTTATAAAAATAAAGCTTAGTAACGGATGTAAAATTCCAGTACATTTGCTTAAGACTGATTGCTATGACTGATTAAATTTCTAAATTGTTTAGTCGAGAATATTGCGAAATAAAGTTTATTTTTCAACAGTTCAGACCTATTTTCAACGCTATAATAACGTCATGTGCTATCTGGAATACTCCTAAAATGTGTAAATAGTCTTTGTTTCTGAATTTTCCAATTATTGAAATTCAATATGGACGCAGAAGATCATTAAGCATTCTTATAATTTTTTGACATGCTTTTAAGAGCTATGGTATTCTTTAAATTTATAACACAAAAATTCCTATTGGACCAGTTAATTTTTCTTCAGTTTCGTAATTTTCAGAGTCAATCCCAGGAGGCTGAAGATGTTATTCAAATGTAACGAAATTTTACATCCGTTAATAAGTTATCATGTAACACATCTTCATTACTATAGTGAAAAATATATAGAAAAAGTTTTTTTTTGACACACCTGGTGGTAAACAACTAACGAAATTTGAATCACTAGTTAACAGCACATTGTAGACCAATGTGCTTTGCTGCTGTACGGAATGCGCTTCACACAGTTCTTTCAGCATTAAAAAGTTCTTATTTGAATACAATTTTACCATGAGAAAGTTAGACTAGAGAAGCTATGGAAACAGAAAATATTCTAATTGAACAATTACTCCGGTAGTCACTATAGTTTACATCTAAATGGAATGTTTGTAACATAAAACATAACAACTACAAAAAGGTAAACGGATATCCTGCTAAATTGATTATGTTGGAAGACACAGGTTATACAGTTTCTTTTATTCACTTATTTTTCTTATTTACAAACACGTGTATTTTAATTTTTATACAAAATATTTTTTATCATGAACTTTTATTTTCCACCTGGCGATGAAGACACAAATGATGCTAGGTTGGGGAAAGGGGGATTTATTTCTGACAAATACGAAAACAAAGACATTTAAAAAGAGTGAATTCTAAAGACGTGCAAATTTTTTTCAAAGGAAAGTTTTATGATCGATTGTTTGTTTTCTCCAGATCTTTTGATTGATTTCGAAAAAAAAGAAATCCCTGCATGTGTTTTTTTTTCTTTATCTTTTTTTTAATAACATACATCAGTCAATTCTTTTAATCATAACGGCTGATCATTATTTCTGAAATTTGAATATTTTAGAGATATTTTGGGATTGAAGCGCTTATCATATGCTAGTATGCATATTTTCGTAATCTTAAATTTTGATTTAAAATGTAAAATAACCGTTTTAAACAATGTAACAAGAACGAAAAATCATGCGTCAAGCATAGATTATGAAACACTTTCCAACACAGCCAGAAAACTATAACGAAACTTCACCGTTAAATAAGGTGAAAGAAGATATGTAAGTAAACAGTTTATAAAACGCATAACACATTGAAAAATACAGTTTTCAAAATTACCTTCATGTGTTAAAAAATTAGTCGAGTTATTTTTTGCAGCCCTGTATAGGATCAATAGATGTGGATATATAGTGTGATAAAATTTAGCTCAGTTAGAATATTCACATTTAGCCATTTTCGCCAATCGATGGAAATGCAATAGAAATCTTTTGTGCAGCCCTGAATATTATCTGAAGACTTTTGTACACACCGATTATTAAGCTAAAAGGCAACTTAAAACTCACTTGCAGCAATTAACAAACGTAAACGACAATGTATCTTTTTTGCGTAGCCCTGTATATGAATTTATTTATATTCCACAAACTTCTATTAATCTACTAAATATAGTTCAGCAGGAAAATGCGTAAACACAATTAAAAACTTCCTTTAAGCAATTCACTCCCATAGTCTGTAATACATACGAATTCCTTTGTGTAGCCCTGTATAGGATCAACCGAGTTTATAAACACACACGTACTACGAAAAAAAAATTTTAAACTTAAAAACACAAACCAAAGTTTAAAACGCACTTATCACACATAGACTGTAAATATCGCACATTTACTGTAACCAATATATTTTGTGTGTCCCTGTAAATAAACGCAATGCACACAAGACAGCAATTTATAGTGCACCTCAGTAATGTATATAATTTTCATTATGTTTGAAATAGTGAAATATCACTAATTTACACTGCAGACGATTTTTTCCCATAGAACGATGTGTAACAGAATTCTTTTGTTTGACCCTGTAAATGAATAATAAATGCTTTGCACTCCATATTCTTCAAAAAGCATCTTTTAATGCGCTTCATAATTATATATCAATGTCATTATGTTTTAAATGACGTAGCGACAACAAAATACACGGTAACTCATCTTAGATTTTATCTAGAACAAAGAAACAAAGTAAAAAATAAATAAATAAATAAATAAAAAAAATCTAGAGAAATACGTAGCCGTTTACAAAAGTGGTCATTTTTAGTGAAATTGAATCGATTCAAAGTGAAGTGCAAAGTTTCAAGCAAAAATTTCGTTAGTGAACGTTATACAAAAGGACGAAATATCAATATTTCGAAAATAAAATCCAACGCATTTCACTAGGAAAATATGAGATGATAAATTTAAAAAAAACTCGAATTCATTATTTGAAAATGGCTGGAGCTAGAGTCTAATCGATTTTGGAATTTGATAGTCTGATAAAAACGCGCTTAAAGTTTTTATGACTGGTTCGGATGCTGTGGCGTGCTCTACTTCTACAAAATTTCCTTTCACCTTTTGATATTGATTTCTAATTGATAAATTATAATTTTTGTGTGTCTAAAGAGCAGTTTAAGAGAAAATACTTTTGAAATTTTGAGCCAGTCAAAGTGGGTCACCCCTTTATTATAATAGAATCTCTGGAAAATACACCGTCTGGTAAATAAATATCTACAAAAACAACTTTTCAAAAGTAAAAAAAAAAAAAAAAAAAAAGTTGTGGCTAAAAAATTGTTTGATATAAAATTTCTAAGCTATTATATTACTTATTTAACTTACTTATTTAATTTTTCCATTAAATAAGTTATCATATATATAAGAGTCGATTGCCTACGTATATGTTAATAGAAATCGTTTTCTCCTGTACTAAATACATCCTACCGAGTTTCTGAAAATTCAATATTTTTCAAATTATGCATGATGGGCTTGGCGGCCATCTTTGCATATTATTCACAAAATTCTAATCACGCAAATCTGTAGTTAAAATCCGAAGTTCAAAATTGTTATTTAAGAAAATATTTTAAGCGTTTCATTTATAGACTTGCATGCTCTGAAAATTATGTCTTAAGCTGTTATCACACGCGGACGACCATACGATATGAAGTATATGCTATTGCCTCTCGAGCTACACTTTCACGCTGCAACTAGGGTTGTTTTCCCTACTGAAAGTTATCTGCTAATGTAAGGAGAGGGCGTACCATTTGGCGAGTAATTGCGGCAGGTGTTTTAACATTTAGTGTAGAGTTCGATTGATACACAGGAAGCATTATCGCGTACTCACATTTTGTATATTGCAGTTTCTTTTCGTGTCTGTTCTATATATATAATATTGTGATCATTTTACTTAAAATTCCAAGATTATAAAAACAATACTCTCACTAATATAACATTAAAATTCTAAATTATAGAGTCCATCTCTTCACTTTACGTCGCTCATTACCTGTAAATGTTAAGAATTCTGAACCTTTAGTATTAAGTGATTTAGAAAAAAATATTATATTAAAACTAGTTTTATATCACGTGTATTGGAACCGCATTTTATCGCTAAGCCGAAATCTGTAACGCAAAGAAAGATGTTAAATTAAATTTTAGTTATTTTGCCAAAATCGCTATTATGACATTTTTAATTTATTTTTTTACATATTTTAAATGTAAATCATGTTACATATTGAAAGTAATATAAAAATGAAATTTGTTTTTAAGGGAAGCAAAATATTTTAACTGGAGGTTTTTTTTTTTTTTTTTTTTTGGGGGGGGGGGGGGGTTATATGCGTTATTTATTGTTAAAACAAAATAAAAAAAGGATACATTTTACTTAACAAATTGAAACACATATAAATGTTTAAATTTATACACCGCTAGGAGGGGGGAAACAAAACTTTAGGGTGAGTGAAATTCAATAATTAAAAAGGAAAAATAGGCTGAAAAGGACATTATCACCCACATACATTAAATACAATAATCCAACATGAAGTGAAAAATTAGTCCGAGCAAGGAATCGAACCTGGGTCCACAGCGTTCCAGGTTATTGCTTTGACCACTGAGCTACTCCGGCTGAGCTACTCCCAATTTTTCTCTAATAAACCATGTTGGAGAAAAAGTCGCCAACCTTATGTAATTCCTTAATTACAAAATAACTGCAGATTTTTAAAGTTCTTTTCGTGTATAATTGGTGCCTGTGTTACTAAAGATTTGCTTTTTTCTTAATTCTTCAGTATTTTTAGTTTCAATATTTGCGACGACCTAAACGTAAGATGTTGGCTTACGGACGGTGGCCATCTTGGAATTTTAGAGAGCTTTGATTGGTAGATTTCGAGCTGATACCTCTCGTAGAGGATACAAACTACTGTAAGTTAGATCTGGAAGAAATTACGAGAGGCAATCTATCAAACGGGAGGATTTCGAGCTTTTTCCTCTTGAAAAACGTGTTTAAGATGAAATATCTGATATTGACTATGATATGAGATTACGTGTGATAGCGCCATTAAGATAATGATGACTTATCTTAAAGATTCATCTTATGATTTATTTTTTAGAGTAATTAATAATTTCAAACTAGTAAAAATCAATTTCTCAAAATATCAGTCTTATCTAATTTATCTGTCCGTAGTTAAAATCTGAAGTTCGAAATTGTTATAAACATATTACATTGCAAACATATTACGCTTTTACTTTAGAAATTTGGGTGCTTAGAAATATGGAAAGATGGCCGCCAAGCCCATCATGCATAATTTGAAAAAAAATTAAATTTTCAGAAACTCGTTAGGATGTATTTAGTACAGGAGAAAACGATTTCTATTAACATATACGTAGGCACTCGACTCTTATATATATGATAACTTATTTAAAAGAAAAAAGTTAAATAAGTAATATAATAGCTTGGAAATTTGATATCACACCATTTTTTAGCCACAACTTTTTTTTTTTTTTTTTTTTTTTTTTTTACGCTTGGCTTTTTTTCACTTTTGAAAAGTTGTTTTTGTAGATATAATTTCTTAAAAAAAATAGATTAAACATAATTTAAATAATCTAAACATGAGAAATAATTTAAAATTGCATTTCACTTTCAGTCATTCTTTAAAGGGTTAACTAGAAATACCAGTAGATTTTTCAATTAAACTACTTACACTCTTAAAAAAAACATACTAAATGTGGCTTGTTATAATACTTGTTATCCTCCGTTAAAAATATCACTGACTTATCCATGAAATGAATAAAAATGGAATACGTACATAGCGTGTCAGCGCTGCATTTGAAATCAAACGTGATATCACGCTCTTTTATTATTAGCACTAGCTTGCTTCGCCGACTAGCGGGCCCCTAATTTAAATCGGGGCCTCGAATCTTCTAAAACCTCGAACCGAACGAACCTGCGACCTGGTTCCCCGCTGCCTTCGGCACCGGATAATCCCTTAATTTGCACATCGAATAGTATAAACCTCTAACCAAACGAACCTCCAACACGGGTCCCCGCTGCCTTCGGCACCGTATAGCAGTCGTGCTGTGCACGCTCAAGTTCCATCTTCCACCACCAGGTAGCGCAATCTGTTCCTCGGGCACTGAAATCGTTAAGGCTATAGATGTCGAGTCGAATGAGCTATACCACGTCGTGATCCAGCCCATAAAACCAGAGATAGGAAAGTGCCCCCTGGTGATGAAAAACGAATTAAAATCGGAAATCTCTATCGATGTCGTGATCCAGCCCATAAAACCAGAGATAGGAAAGTGCCCCCTGGTGATGAAAAACGAATTAAAATCGGAAATCTCTATCGATGTCGAGTCGAATGAGCCATACCCCGTCGTGATCTGACCCATAGAAACAGAGATAGGAAAGCGCCCCCTGGTGGTGAAAGCTAATCGCGTTTGGGAGGCAAAGTAGGGGATGAACACCGGAGATGCATAATAGGATTAAGCGGTCACAGACCTTTCCAAATATGTATCACATGAGAGGTATGTGCAAAATTTAGAAAATACCCCTTCCCCCTGCATAATATGATTAAGCGTTCACAGAACTTTCCAACGATATATCACATGAGAGGTGTCGGCAAAATTTAGAAAAGTGCCCCCTTTAGGGGGGGGGTGAAAGTGGGAAGATGGACCCCGAAAATACATAACATGAATAAGCGGTCACTTGCCTTTCGAACAATATATCACATGAGTAGTGTCGGGGGGTGGGGCGCAAAATGTGGGGTGACACCTGTGGTGTATAACATGAATAAGTGGTCACAGCCCTTTGTAACGATATGTGACATGACGGATATCGTTAAAATTTAGAAAAGTGCCCCCCCCCCCTTGCGTAGGCAAAACGCGCTCCACCCCTCCCTATAATTTTTGACTGGGCTTTATTTTTTAAATTTATGTTATGTGTTATAAAATATCGTAAAGTTTCAAACAGATGGCCTTATTATACTTCATAATTTTGTTCACGCCCCTCCCCATCCCCTCCCCGAAATGTGACGCGCCATTCTTTTTTATAATTTTTTTATCATGTGTTATAAACTAGCTTAAAGTTTAAAACAGATCGCATTGGAATTTATTATATTTGCTGAAATTACTATTATATATAGAATAATATAGAAATAAACCCTCCTTTAGCTTGTAATTAAGATATATGAACAATTTTTAGAATTTCTGAAAGATGATTTATATTTATTTATTTATTTATTTATCTATTTATTTATTTTTTGTTTATTTATTTATTTTTTCTGCGTTGCCCTGTGCATGTTTGGAATTTCTTAGCAATTTCTTAGATTTAAATTATTTTATTCAATTAAACGTTGTACTGTTACAATAAATTTAAATGGAAACTTCACTTCTAAAACAAAAGTAATTTAACAACTGGATTTCATTAATTTATAGGAAAATGACATGAAAGGTATTCCTAAACGAAATGCCTGTCCTTTACCGTGTTTTTTTTTTTTTTTTTTTTTTTAGAAATAACTGAGCCACATTTATTTCAAAAATTTTGTTTACGTTAGGAAATAAATTTTAAATGCCGATAACTCTTAATGTATACATTTTAGAAGGTACATCTTCCCTCAAAAACTAATTTATTTTTTAAGATCTTTTTAAATACGTAAATTATATATTTAAAATATTTTTTAAAGCATAAACACTACGTCTGATTACTTTATTTTACAATATTATAAGAACACGCATTTTATTAGACAATTAAATACACTTTACAAACATGAGTGAAAAATTGACCTGGGCCAGGACTCGAACCTGGGACCTTATGCGTACCGTGCTGACACTCTGCGTCTGAGCCACCCAGATCGATATCCCTGACTGGCAATTTCTCATACTTATTCATGTTGGAAACAGTCATCTGTCACAGTTTGCACAGTTAGTAATTAAAAAATTTTTTTTCTACTACCTTTGTATACTTCTACATGAGATCCTTTCGTTGCACGAAGAATATCAAGTCGATACGTCCACGTGCGTTTTACAATGCTAACATCAACAGTAGTTCCAACTGTTTGGATCTTTTGTTTCAATTCCATGAGACTGTTCACTTTTGGTCGGCGTTTGAGTATCAGATTTCGTTTCGATGGACCACGCCACGCATTGCGCTTTCTTCATGGGATCAGCCATTTTGAATGAATGACGTTTTTGAAAGTTATTTTATTCTTTTCTTTTACTTTGTGCAGCGTCATCTATAAACAGACGAAAAACTTTTTAAGTTACTCTATGTATTGTTGTAATTATTTTTGCTGTAGGTCTATTTATTTTTCTTTGTAATAAAATTTTGAAGTTGTACAGAGAATTTTGGGACACCCTATATCTTTTCATAATACAGGGTTATTACAAATAAAACATCGGGTTCTGATACGTTACTACCTGCGAACTAGGAAACGTGTATGTTTCCATGACAACCCAAATGAGAGGGCGTTAACTACAGTTTCGCACTGCGTTAGTGTCATGCGCCTGTGGTTGCCATGGTTGCTACGTGAACGTCATATTCAAAATGGCGACTGGACAGGAGAAAGCAACTGGAACACGATATCAACATTTCATTGACCAACAGGATGGAGCTCCGCCACACTGGCACAAAGAGGTTCGTGACTACCCTAATCGTCAACTCCCACAACGATGGATTGGTCGATGTGCCCGGGATGATAGGACACTGTTTTCATGGCCGCCCAGGTCGCCCGACCTTTCGCCGTGTGACTTCTTCGTTTGGAGATATGTTAAAGACTTTGTTTACGTACCACCGTTACCTACCACTTTGGCTGAGTTGCGGAACAGCATCACGATTGCATTCGCGACCATGCTGAGTAATGTGTGGAGCAAACTGAACTATCGCCTTCACATCTGCCGTATCACTCAAGGAGCACATATTGAACATCTGTAGTATGGACGTCAATCTTGTATACTTTCGGTTTATTTTCATGTATAACTCATTGTTGTAACCCAATTATGTTCCGAAATAAACGCTTCGGAAACCCGATGATTCTTTTGTAATATCCATGTATAATTTGGCTTCGGTTTCTTTCTATATTTAACATATTGCAGATTTTTCTGTTGTTTTTCCCCTAAGTTCATTTCGCTGTCAGATCTTTTTATTTATTCCTTCTTCTGAAATAAAAAATGATATTTGAATTTTTGTTTTATTATCATAATTTTTTATTTTGTCTCAAATTTACGTATAGGAAATTAAATAGGTACAGTTTTTATTGTAGATTATTTATTTATTTCTTGAAATTCAGATTTTAGCTTAACTAATACGTCTACTTTTCAATATTTTAGAATTTTCTGAAAGCTTCGAAAGGATTTCGAAATTTATAATTATAATATTAAGATCTAGCCTAAATTCAGATTAAAATTACATTCCTCCAAAAAACCTAAAGATCTCATGTAATGCATCGCATGGCGAAGGCAGAAGAATGGCATTAATGTTTAAAGACTCCTAAACATTAGTGCCAATTTCAACATCTATCGTAAATAAATAAACATGTTTTTGGAATTTCTGTCTAATATTTTCGAAATTTCTCTAGCTTTTTTATGAGGGGGACAGTCCTGTATATATATATATACAGGGTCATTCATAATTCCCTCCGGGGTTTCGAAACGTTATAGTAAAAAAACGAAGACGAATATGAAAAAAAGGAACATATGAAATTATTCCGAAACTATTCAAGTTTTACTTACATACATTACAGGTGTTCTATGTGTGAACCCTTGGTCACACGGCATACATCCATGCGATAGTCCAGTTCCTGCCATACTCCGTTTCTTTAAATTTCCGGTACCACACATGAATTGTTTTGTCAGTTGGTCCCTGTTTTCGATATTTATTACGAAAGGCCCGTTGAACTGACACCACTGATTCAGATTTAAAGAAACGGAGTATGGCAGGAACTGGACTATCGCATGGATGTATGCCGTGTGACCAAAGGTTCACACATAGAACACCTGTAATGTATGTAAGTAAAACTTGAATAGTTTCGGAATAATTTCATATGTTTCTTTTTTTCATATTCGTCTTCGTTTTTTTACTATAATGTTTCGAAACTTCGGAGGGAATTATGAATGACCCTGTATATATATATATACAGGGTGATTATAAAAAAACTATCCTGATATATGAGCACCCAACTGTCATACCGTTCACAGAAACTGAATGAAATTCTGGCCTAAAGTATTTTGAGGTATGCGCTCAAGAATCATGTGAAAAACAACAGTTAAATTCTAACAGTTACGGTTACAATGACAAAATTTCGAAAATTTCAAATGGCAACACCTACTTTTTTTTATTGGAATGTGATCTTCATAGTGAAAAACCATAAAAAGCGTTGGCACGAAAATTGCCGGTGCTTGACAGACTAAGAAGAAAAGTTAAAACAACGAATGAGGACATAGAATCAACAGAAAACAAAACATTTTATTGTGTCTCATACATTTTCCATTTCACACACGACGACACTTTCCATGCGGAAGATTGTGGATAGCACTGAACAATAAATGTTTTACTTTCTGTTGCTTCTCCGTCCTTTATTGGTTGTTTTCACTTTTCTTCTTAGTCTGCCTAGCGCCGGCGATTTTCGTGCTACAGGTACCGTTACAACGCTTTTTATGGTTTTTCACTATGAAAATCACATTCCAATAAAAAAAAGTAGGTGTTGCCATTTGAAATTGTCGAAATTTTGTGACTGTAACCGTAACTGTTAGAATTTAACTGTTGTTTTTCTCATGATTCTTGAGCGCATACCTCAGAATTTCATTCAGTTTCTGTAAACGGTATGACAGTTAGGGGCTCATATATCGGGATAGTTTTTATATATATATATTGAAAATAACAATAAAACTTATTTAAAAATGGCAGTCCTGACTGTGTAAGACACTCTAAACTAACAAATGGCAGAATGTAAGAAAAAAGAAATCAAACTTATTGAAAAATGTAGTATGTTTATTTATTTCATAGCGCATATAGGAAGTTTTGTAAATGTTCATATGCTTTCTAACTACAGAAGTAATTTCTATTTTCAAACTCGATGGGAAATATATTTCTACTGCTGATCATTTGATATCTCCTTTTTCAGCTTCATGTTCCTTTTATATGCTGTTTTATGAAAGTTCGTAAAAGTTGATTCTCAGTTGAATTGCTATTTTAAAAACTTTTTCCATGAATCGAAAGGATTTCTTTCATTCTTTCTGTTATTTCGAATAGAGTTCAAATGAGAAATCGACATTACGCTATTTTTGAAATTGTACGTATCTTCCAAAAGTAATTTTTTGCGAGTTTCAAGTATAATTTGGGAGGAGTATTTTTAGAATCGGTTCAAACTAGAATTCTTTGCATTCTAATGTGACTTTCACATTACATATTACATTCATTAAATGGATATTTGAAATTATTTGATATTCTAAATAAAAATATTTAAAATCAACAAAATTAAATAATCGATATAAGAATTTTATATTTCCTTCCAACTCGTTTTAATTCAAATGAATTCACATTATTTTATGTTAACTTTTAAAAATAAATTTCTAAAAATCTTAAGGAAAATAAACACAATTATACATGTTCGTCTAAAAGGGCGGCACTATTTCCAAGTGTTACTGGTTGAAATTATAAGTACAGCAAAGCGTTTCAAGTTTAATTTAAATGGTTATTTAACTTTTGATTATTGATCCGTTTTATTCCCATATTGTAGCTTAAATAATTAGAATATTTGAACTTCATGAACTTCCGAAGTGATTTGTCATAAGTATTTCTCATTTTCAAAAGTAAAGTACTAGTAAATCTACAGATCAAAGGCCTCAACGTCAGACCTACAAATCATTGTTCATTAATCTCACTAATTTTCATTATAATCTGCATACTATTTGATATCGTAAAATTCAATTTTGTTAAGTTATTTATACATTTATAAGCATATAAGATTTATGGAAACTTCCGGAAATTTTAGAAGTATCACATTAAACACAATTTTATGCAAAATGATAAACTACTTATTATCGTATTATTTCAGAATAAGAATACATTCCTTCAGGGGAACTTCGCACCTTGAAACCCGCGTTGTCGTTTTAATTTTACTTTCTCAATTTTCAGCAATTGTGCTAGTTCATTATTTGAGTATATGTCTGAATGCATTTACTGTTGTAATTTCATTAGATTAACCATCTCCTTGTACAGGATATTGTATCTTATCCTTAAATGAAAACTTACTTTTAAACCACTAAGAATCATCACATGTTGCTAAATTTGATACAATTTCGTGTACTAAATATACTTATACAAATGTAAATTCCTCTTATGGGACTTAAATTCAATTTACACCTTCAACGTTTTTATAATTTTCGTTTGGAAAACCGATTTGGTAATATTTCTTTAGTAGTTAAAACAAACCCTCATCTATTTCATTAGAAAAGCATATTAAAAACTAAAATCTCCCGAAAATCAACTATTTTGTTACTAAAATTTTGCATCAAAGTAATGCGATTTACTGGAATTTTCTGTTTTTGATATTCTTTGAAATACTAAAATACGTTGCTAGGCAACCATTTAATGAAAGAAAGGGGAAAAAAATGCATTGGACATTTTTGTAAAAAATGAGAAATTAAAATAATTTTATATCTCTCCAATTGATGCGTAAAATTTACCAATAATTTATACAATTAATTTAGAAACTCTAAAGCGATCGTATTAATTTAAGATCTGCATTCCGGAAATTCAGCATCCATAATTTAATATGTCAACTATCCCAGTGCATCATTTTCCATTCGATGAATCATAAAATTTCAAAATCGTCTGACTTCCCATTGAAAAGCATTATGACTTAAAATAAAATGTTTTATATTTTTCGAACGAATGAACCAAATTTAACCAAAACCTATACAGCTAATTACGGGTACCTCACCTACATACCTGCCAAAAATCAACCTAATTGGACTATTTTTGTGGCGGAACAGACAAACAAACAGACAGTCAGAAAGCCAAAACTTTTTGCGTCTCCTCAGTGAGTCTCAAGTGACAATGAATTTTGATTATTAATAGTTATCATATATTTTTTGATAAATCAAATCTATCGAAAGTAGTTTCCCAGAGGTTCTAGGATAGATGTAAATCAAGCCCCATTTGTATGAAGATTCATATAAAATAATTCCTAAAAGTACTTATACAAAGTGCAGGAAACTTAAACTGTGTCATTTTCTTTAATCTATTCAATGAGGGTTTGAGTATAACAATTCAAATAATTTGAAAAAATTGTGGCAAGTTGAAATCTGGATTGCACACATACTTGTAGGATTAAAGTAATCCTTAAGAATGGAAGTGGTCTTGTGAATTGACCCCTTTCTAGGAAGATTATAATATGGGGGAGTTGTGACAGGTTAACATGATCAACTAATCACTTATTTGTCATCTAGACACTTACTTGTAGAAACAAGATAACCTCCTAAGAATGCAAATAGTCTTATAGATTGGCCTCTTTCTGAGAAGATAATCCTATTGAGTGAAGAATTTCATTGTCATCTTGAAGTAAGCCAGGCTTGAATGTATGTGTTGTATTGAGGGCAATACTCTCTGAATGAGTGGATAAAAATTATATCAGCAATTCCTTTGACACAAAGAACTAAGCCCCTATGAAGTGAAAATTCAGACTTGGTAAGTAAGGGATTAAAGGGGGTATCAATCATAAGTGATTATAGGGTTTTTTCTTTCCCTATATAAGAAAGACCAGTTTCCAGAGAAGGCGGTCACAAAGATCGACGGATGCCAACGGAATGCTGAAGAGATACGCGATACGGAGGTCGTGAATGCTGAAACTGTATTTATACATCATGGATATACTTACCATTTTTTCATTTTTTTTTTTAATTTGTCAATTTAGAATAAAATTTTTTCGTTTAAAACGCGAATGGAGTGTATTGATTATATATACATTGGTCCACGTTATTACAAAATATTAAAATGTTGCAAAACATAAGATATGCATCGATTTTTACAAGATATAGATGAGAGATTGTATTCAATGGTTGGAGTATCATAGTTGAGACCAACCATTGAATATGATTGGGCTGCGTGCTCCTCCGGGTGTTCCGGAATCAATCCGGTCCTTCGGGACGCGGAGGGATGACCTGGAGCCCGGCAGAAGACGCCGTGGCGTCCGGATTCCATTTTCAGGAGTTTGGGACAAAGCGGGGTCTCAGAGGGAGCGGTAACCGACGTAAGTCCACTTCCGGGAGGATTGGGCTGCCGGCCTTCGCCGGTATGCTCGGACAATCCTAAGTGCAGCCTGGGGATCCTGAACCGGGCACGAAATCGAGCGGCCTGGAACTCATCCTTTCTCAGCGTACGGCACTCCAGGGGATAGACAAGATGAGTGCTTCTCTTGTCCGTTCCCAGGGCCCTCGGCGGGGGGCGCCGGAGACAGCTGTTGTTGAGATATGGAGCCATGGGTGGGAGCCACATGGTTAAGGTTCTGGAAAGCTGGTGTTCGTGTCTAGTGAAGGTGAGCTAGCGGACGCGGGCGGTTACGCAGGTCTGGCCGGACCACCGGGACGAAACTATCGCACTACCTGTTTCGATCCCTTCACTTTTCGCTTTTAAACTAACGTTCTCCCGGCCCTACGGCTCTGGCGGTCTAGTCACCCGACAGCGTGGCGGGGGTCGGACCCTCTTCCTATTTTTTTAATCTATCTGTGTTTTACTAACCTAGTTTTTAGTGTGTGTTGTCCATTCCCGACTAGAGAGACATGAGATCACTCGTGTGAGTTGTTCTCGATCTCGAATTGGGATAAATCAAATCATGAGAGGGAGCCCTTTACTAGTCGCTGGGCCCTGGTCGCTCCTGTGAGCTTTCCAGACAAGTTCGGCGTCGAGGATGTCACGGACTGTCGCTCATGAACCGAGCCTGTCCGGCCACTGTCGTACTCATGAAAGGGGTTACGATCGCGCCGATTCAGGCATTCAAAAAGTATGAAAGGGGGCAATGTCCAGTAATGGACGGGTGCCGCGTTTTTTTTTAACACCCGCAGTCGTAATTGAATATGATTTACCCAGTCGAAAAATCTTTCCTCTATCCATTATGATAGATTGTGTTTTTCCCTTTCGATTTTATTTATGGATTTACGGGAGGTACCTAAGCCGGACGAACCGAAAAACGCGCCCGGTGCGCCGAGACGATGTGAACGCCAAATCGAATATGTGATTGATACGGTTTAGTTTTTAGGGGAATCCGGGGGTCAAAATTCTCAAAAAATGCAATGTTTTCGCTAATAAAATACTTCAAAGTTAAATAAATTAAATAAAGCAAACCGACGATGATTAAATAGAACATTTTTTGTGTTTGAAATCAGACTTTCTCCACCCGTATTTAAAACTTTTAAGTCCATTTATCTCAGAATGGATTTTTTTCGTAATTTGTCATATTTAAAAGAAAATTTCTAAATTTTCTTGCAAGATATGTGTATGTAATTTTGTACAGAGATTTTATGTTATGGTTTACATAAAATGGCTTCAGGATTTTTAATTTCATATAAAATCTTTGAAATTACATTCCTCGAGGTACAAATCTCTCTCGAAAACCCCTTTATTTTATTTTAAAATTTATTATAAATTTTGTAAGTAATATTTCTATAAATCCTGAAGACAAACAAGATACCTTTTCTGCACACAATAGAGAAAAAAGCAATGAAAAATAAATAAGTTAAAAAATAAATAAGTATAAAATTTAAAATTTACTTTTTTTAATCTGAAAAGTAATTTTTATAGAAATGCATTTCAGGAAACTGAATGTGTACAGTAAAAAATCCTATAAAAAAGAAAATATACTTTTCACCCCCAGACCCTCTTAAATTTTTATGAATATGAAGCAGTTGTTTCCGCACCTAACGTAGAAAAACAAGATTAATTTTATTTCACGTGCCTTAGCCTTATAAGACTTTATCTTCAACACATAGAAGAAATGTATTCACAATAATTTATTGTAAATTTCTTCTATAATAAATTCCTTTTGTTTAATGAGTACTATAATTTCTACTTCTGGAGTTTTTGCTGTGGATTTCTACGGAACTGAATTTTTTTATATAATATCAAGAATAAGCTGCGAACCATTTTCTTTAAACCTTTTCGTGGTTTGGTAGAATTTGCCTGTGGCTACTTTATAATTTTTTTACTAACAGTCATTTATTAAAATCTCCGACAATAAAACACGGTCTATATCCACTTTCAAAGACAAAAAAAGTGAAAATGTAATATTTTCTTGCTTTAAATATTTAAATAAATTTATATTTGATTAAGAATCTGGATCAGGTTCATTAAAAATTATCTGAAGAACTTGAATGATGTTGGTTTGCAGATAAGGCTAGTTTCAGGGTAGCGTCGAAAAGAGATTTTGAATGAGTCTCAGACCAGTAACAAACTAAAAGCAGTTTATTTGACTTTTTTGATATTTTAAAATTAATAAAAAAAATTCCTACTTACAAACTATGAACGAATTCTGAAATATGAAAACTCTTTTACTCGATCGTTTCACTTTCTGATTTTAATTACGAATCACAGTTATTTTTTTAAACGGACACGAATTAATTTGTTATTAGAAGAGACAGTAATCAGAGCTCGCAGCGTATAGGAGAAATTTTATTGTTCCTACTACTATTTTGAAATAATTACCTTCATAATATATTTCTATTGCATATGTTATTGCATATACATTTATCCTGAAAATTAATGATTAGGGGTACAGGTAGGATCAATAAAATTTTTACTATATGCTGCGAACCATGAAGTAATATATTTTCTTCGCTGTTATTAGTTTTATAGCATTAATACGATGGGATATTTTGTGTAATTACCAGATTCCATGTTAGACGAGCCAATACAAAGTTTTCAGGATCTGTAATACGAAAATATTTTTGCAAGTGCTCTGTTTGGACGTCAAACATTCTTTCCATAGTATTGCTTAGAATTGGAGTTGATGATAGTAAAAGATAAAGCAAGAGATCTTCGTTAGTACAAATAATCATATAATATCTAGCTACCTAATTCGGACTAAACTTTACTTTATATGTTCTGCAACTTCAGATTGCAACAGAACGCACTTCAAAATTTGAAAATTAAGAATAATATACAGTGGTGGTCAAAAGTTTCCGGCCAGTTAGTTTTTTTTATTTGTTTGCCAGAACATTTCATCGAAGAAGAGGCGCATTTGATTCAAAAGTTAGGAATATGAAAATGACCTCTGACCACGTGATCATTTTGATTGGATACTGAAGACACTTGATGCAAAGGGGAGGAATTCGAAATTCGCGTGTGCAAAAGTTTCCTGCCATTTGTCATTTGTTAGTGTTTGCTATCGGTAAAGTGTATTTTTGGCCGTGTTTGTTAATTAATCAACGTGAATAACATAGATGAAATTCAAAAATGAAAAGTTGAACAATTATTGTTCGTAAACGAGTGATTTGTTTGTCGCTAAACGGCCAATCCTCTCGTAAGATTGCGGCAAAGTTATCGATCGGAAAATCTACTGTGAACGATATTAAAAAATATATATAAAGATGGCCATGACCTTCAGGTATTGCCACGGTCTGGGAGACCCCAGAAAAGGACTATTCGTGTGGGCAGAATTATCAGGAGAAAAGCAGTTGAGGACCCGCATAAAAAGTCCGCTGCAATATCCCACGATTTACGGAGTGAAAATATTGCTGCAATAAGTCGGTCTATCATGTCAAGACACTTACGTGACGTAAGACTTTATGAAAGAGTCGGTGTAAAAAAACCTTTCATAAGTAAAAAAATATCAGTATCGGACTGATCATCAAAATATCAGACTGATGTTTGAAAAGGAACACAAAGACTGGTCAAGTGAAAACTGGAAAAAGTACTATTTTCCGATAAATCGAAGTTCAACCTTTTTGGGAGTGATGTCAGACACTACGTCTGACGACCTAAAAATAAAAGATATGATTCGAGATATGCTATTCCTATAACGAAGCATGGTGGAGGACACGTTATGCTGTGGGGAGCATTTTCTGGAAAAGGTGTCGATCCGTTAGTTAAAATCCGCGGCAAGATGAATCATGCAATGCATAAGAATATCTTAAAAGATACTTTGCTGCCTTATTGGAGGAGAAATTGCAGTCGCAACTATGACAAAGACGTTTGTCATATATCTTGCTTTCAGTTCATTCCCCCCCCCCCCCAAAATTCAATATGTTAACTAAATCAGTTTCTGATTCAATTTAGAGAACGAATCTGATTTCTTTATTCTAAAATGCAAGTCATTATTGGCAGACATCAGAAAGTTTTACTAATCTTTGCGGTTATGTTAAAATAAGTCACAAGTGTTCATACATTTCTAATCCAACCGTTTTCTTCTCATGAAATCAAAAGTGCATCTGCCTTAAAACTTAGACAAAACATATGCAGCTGGCGCTCCACTTGTTTAAATTAAAGTAACGTATGGCTGACAATCTTTTTGCATGCATTAGCACTTCTCATCCGCTCTCAAAAGTATTAATTAAAAAGATTGCATTCCCACATGTAAATTGTAATATGCAAGCTCATATTTTGCACACCCTGTTATTATATTCGAGCCAAAAGTAACCGTTAAAACGCAGCTGTATTGTTGGCACAACACGCGACCATCCTCAAAAATTATTAACTTTTCTTTTTCCTTTTTTGTCTCCATGTAAGAATCTTTAATCTCTCAAACGAATGCATAATCATAGACAGAAACTAGCATTTATCGCTTTTTCCCACATGCTTCCAACATTATTCTCTAAAAGCTCTTTCGCCAAGTACTGGCGATTTTATCATGTTTTCCGCGCCAACACCCGTACATGTAATTTTTCAAACTTTATCATTACTGCCTTTTCGCTTGACCAGGAAAGTTGTCATAACGTTCTTTCGTTTTTTGAAGGGTTCCTCCCCTTTGCTTCATGACTCTTCGCTTAATGATGCCTTTTTTACGAAAATAAACTCTTCTGTCGTCTAATCCTGTGCGTATTCTTTCACCTGGAGTAACTGTGTATTTTTTTATCTACAACAACTGCTGTTCAGCTATGCATATTATGTTATCGAACACTGACGGAATTGTAAAGATCCTCGTTACAGCAACTACTTGTTTCAGCATGATAATGGCCCAAAACATACATGCAAGCTCGTGAAGCAGTGGCTTCCGCACAAAAAAAATCCCGCTTTTGAAATGGCCAGCCCAATCACTTGATCTGAATCCAGCGAAAAATCTTTGGAACGAACTTGACAAACGTGTGCGGGATTATAAATATGCCATTTCAGCAGAATTTTCCCAAAAATTATAAGAAGAGTGGAAAAAACTTACCATAGGCGATTTATCACCGTTCATTTAATCGATGCCACATCGCTGCGCCACAGTATTCTAAACCTATTGCTAAAGGTATGATAACAAAATACTAATTATAAATATTGTTGATCACTGTTACATTCTATTATAACACCATTTTTTTCCAAACTTGCCAAGTTGGCCGGAAACTTTTGAGAACATGCCTTTTCCTTTGCAATTACTTTTGTCTATTAAATTTGTTGATATTTATGTATTATTCCATAAATACGTTCCTAGCTATTATATCAATAAAATGTATAAGTATCACTTTGAGATTCCTCTTCATATGAGTAAACTTACAAATTAACCAAAACTCTTAGGCTGGCCGGAAACATTTGACCTCCACTGTATATGCATTCAATATGTGCAAATGCGTGCAATATTTAGTTCGTCCATATAAAAGTACAAATGTACAATTTCAACCCACATCAATTAAAAGTCACAAAAATAATTACTTATATTTTTAGTTTTTATTATTTTTTTGAATGGCTGTCTTACTAATGGGGTAGCTTAAGCCACACAAAAAAGTTGCTCAAATAGACGATGTTGGGTATTCTCTGCAAGATTTTTATTTTAATTTGATTTTAAGTGAATTTACTGATACTGACTTTGACTGCCATACAAATTTGATGCTTAAGAAGTCTATTTGAGAAAATACAAAAATTAAATTTTTATACGGCCCCCGTAGGATAAAATTTCCAATTAGGAAATTATTCCTTATCCAGTCCTGAATTAAACAAAAAAAATCCATCTTGATATCTGCAAAATTCACAGAGATATTAAAATCCAAAATTCGTGACTTACACCACTTAAGCATACCTCTGAGAGACGCGAAATCAGTTCATTTGCAATGCAAGTTAGGGATCGACCATACATTTACACATTATTAAAAGTCGATCTAAGACAATGCCTTAACTTTCAGATATAAAATAATAGCGTATAGATTTTTACGTTAAGCTTGCTTGAGAAATATGCTAGAGGTCTGCAAGAGGCCGAGATTGGTCCCAGGGTCGTAATCAGCACGGCCCGCTGGCCGGACCGTGCCGGCCCGTGTCTTTATTGTTCTTAGGACGTGTCGGGAAGGCAATAAGTTTTATAAAAATAGTAATAGCGATAATGAAACTTCTGTTAACGGAATCGTTGGAAATATATTTTATAGATTACACAGAAATATTTTCAAACATCTACTTTTTACTATACAGCTTCAAAAGTTATGATGTTTTTAAACCTATTTTTCATTTCTTCCAAACGACATTGTTTTTTAAAATAAATCTTTATACGAATATAACAATCTAATAGTATAAATGGGCCTATATCCCAAGTGTAGATAATTGGCCGTCAATAATCAACCCTAATAGTATAAATAATCATTAACGTTGCTATTGCGTATTTTTTTAACAGATGCCAAGCTCCCACTAATCTTTCGCTATAAGTGTGTTTATTTGACCCAGGTTCAATACGTTCGAACCAGAAACTCTTTTAAGAAATTCAATTGAATGAAGTCATGATTGGACTTAAAACATTTAAATTAAATAAGTCAAAGATTCATTAAACAAATTTTCTAGTTTTAAAGTGGTTAACTGGTTCAAATTACTCTACATATTACGGAGGATTAGTGGGAGGTTTGGCAGCTATGTTTTTGTCATGCAAAAACATGTAATCTAAAATATACTGTACAATTTTCTTATAAATATATGTGTAGTATTCTTAATATTATTGTATCTTAAGATAAATGGGAATTTTTTGTACAAATTTTGGCTTGTGCAGAAATCTAAAATATGCACAAACACCTGTCTAGATAATGAATTAAATAAACTTAAGTGCATTGCCCATGAAAATGGTTTTCTTTCGCATCATATCAATAAACCCGACCTGAAACATAAAGTTCATAAAATAAATTTATATCTCTAATAAACTTAAATTTTGTAAATTTCGCTGTATACCAGATTTGTATGAGAGACTAGGGTATGCGTTAAACAAATTTAATATCTATACCCGAGAGCCAAACTATCGTATTCAGAAATTGAAGCTACAGGAAGGAGTTACTTATTCACCTGGAAGCTTTTAAAAAGCATTTAAACGTTCTATTAGGACCCATTCTTTGTTTAAAACTTTAAAAGCATTTTTCAGCATCATAAGTTTTTTTCAGCATTTCTCATCTTTATATTTATATAAGTAACCTCTAAAAATGGTTCAAACTTGTAATATATCTTTTTCAAATATTTTACTTAAATTTTAATTCGGCAAATTGGAAAAATATTATTCACTTTTGAAAATATGATTTGTTTAAAATAAGTTGAATCTTTTTTTTTTAAATTGCTATTTTAAATATTTTTTTTTAATTAATATTTTTCAAAATGCTGAATGAAAATTAAAACTAATATATTTCTGTTTAATTAAAGGAAAAAAATTCAATTCGACAAATAATATTTCGAGTTATAACAATTTTAAATTACTTTGCATTAAAAAAAATATTTCTTATTTTGTAAGAATCTTATGTGTGATTCTGTTTAAAAAGTATATGGCTAATCATCACAAAAATTCAAAATTCTAACTCTATAAATAAATAAATAAAATATTTCCCGGACACCTTACAGTAATTTTGTTTCTTGAATTTCACGCATTTCAATTTGTGTCTGATCCCTTGAAACCTCGCGAATTATTAAAACGGACATATCTCCCTGAGTTTTGCAGATATCAAAATGGAATTTTTTTTGTTTAATTCAGGAATAGATAAGGAAAAATTTCCTAATTGAAAATTTTATCCTACGGGGGCCGTATAAAAATTTAATTTTTGTATTTTCTCAAATAGACCCTCCATGGAGTTGTAATTTATCTCATCAAATTTTGCACCTTTTTTTTATGAAACTTTGCAATTGGAAGTATGTGTCTAGGAGCGATATTTAAAGAGATAGCCTATTGTTTTGATATTTATGAATCACACTGTATACAGGGTGTATCTGAAATGCTTCAACAAACTTAGGGATGATAGTACTCATGAAGCCGAACAAAAAATGCAATGGAACATGGGGTCGCAAATGACGTTTAAACGGTGTACATTGAGAAAATGCGTCTGGAAAGGGACGAACTGAGACAAAAAACATTCCAGAAAATTATGTATTGCACAGAATAGGTGCAACACAGCTCGTGATGTCCAGAGAAAACAAATATTTTACAACAATTGTTGAAAGTGTCGACCGCTGACATTATTACAATAAGTATACATCTAAGGAAGGAACGACTGGCGGACACGCTCGAAGATTCCGGGAATTTCCTGGATTTCTCCTGCAGCGGTCACAATACGCGCTACTACTTCTTCTGGTTTTTCTACTGGCGTCTCATAAATGAGGGATTTCATCTGTCCCCAGAAGAAGAAATTCAAAGGGTTAAGGTCCGGCGAGCGTGAAGGCCAAGCAACAGGGCTACCACGTCCAATCCATTTTGCCAAGATAAACTCCATCAAGGTGACTATGCACGTCCACAGAAAAATGAAGCGGAGCACCATGGTGCATGTACCAAATTTGTTGCTGCACACCGGCTGGTGTAGCAGAAAGCAAACCTGGTAGGATATTCCGCGTTTATTGGTCTGTTTCTAAGAAGATGGAAAATTTGCATGCGTGGATTCCTGCTCACAGATTTGTTTGGTTTCTTCCACGTTTTAGTTATCTTTTTCTGACCGGATATGCACAAAGTGAAAGGAAAATCAGCTTCGTGTTACTAGCCAGTTCTGCAGAAAAGCAGCATGCGAGACATGGATATTTTTATTAGTTTTGCGATTTTCACCGTTTAAACGTCATTTGCGACCCCATGTTCCATTGCATTTTTTGTTCGTCTTGATGAGTACTATCATCCCCCTAAGTTTGTTGAAGCATTTCAGATACACCCTGTATATATCTAAGGTTTTAACCCCTTAATCGTCACGCCCGATACATTCACGGGCAGTGTAGGCGACTGTTGTTTTATTCAGATTGTTTGATTCCCACCAGATTTATAAAATAGCCTAATTGACTTTATTCTCTCAGTATTTTACCTGCCATTAAATAAGGCAAATATTTCTACTTAACAAAATGGGTGGCAATTAAGCAATCTGAATTTTAAAGAAGTAGACTACACTTATAGGTTTCGACGATTAAGGGGTTAATGAAATGTTACGTAAATCCCCCTCTTCTTGCTAGTGTAATTCTAAGGTTTGACGAAAAAATAAAGACTAAATTTGAGATAATCAATCTAGTAATTTCATGCTGCTATAAAAACGACTTTATGTCCCAAAACAACATTATTGCTGATAATACTGGCATATGAAATCTTCTATTAATAAAATATGAAGTTTAAATGACTCTTAAAATACTTCTTTACAAGTAAAGACTAATTTAATCAGTCAATGATTGTATAAAATACGTTTTCTTAAAACTCAGCAGGCAAACCCTTTTGAAACAACACGATACGTGTTAAGTGCCATTTTAATGCTAATGAGTTTACTAGTTGTATGCACAAATAATTTGATTCCGTTTTCGAAAAATGACGAGTGTAACTAACTTATTAACATCCTAATGAAAGTAAAAAGTGTAAAAGTAAATAGGTTTCGGCACAAATAGAATTTATACTACAAAGAATGAGTCAATCTTTTTGATTTAATATATTTTTACGATAAAACATGTACATTAAAACCGAAAGAATGACCCGTTCCTTTTTAATATATTTTAAAAACTCTTTTCTTTCAGTGAATAGTTATTTGCGTAAAATGCTAAAAAAATATTGAATATATAATCTATTGTTATTTTTGCGATAGAACCATTTTTCACTGGTTAGTATTTCATAATTAATCACGTTACGCGAAGAAAATTTTGAAAAATTTCTGTAAAATTGATAATGATAGTTTAAGAATTTTTGGATTCCTAAACTGAATAATAAGATGCAAATCGAAATTTTAAAAAGTTCCTTACAGACAAAGGAATGCAAAATATTTTCACGTTATTTTTACAGCCGATGTTGACATTTAAGAATCACTAAATCTTAATTAGAAACATGTTTCAAGGAAATACATTGAAGAAATAAAAAGAGAAAATAATTTCTTCAATAAATGTACATTAACACATTTTAATAATCTTTATTAATATATTTTTGATAAACGCGCTATTAAAATATGCATTGAATTAAAATAAGAAAATATTTGTTCAGATTGAAAGGATAAATATTACTGAGTGTTTAAA
Organism: Maratus michaelseni; assembly: GCA_963931845.1. Classification (NCBI taxonomy): domain Eukaryota; kingdom Metazoa; phylum Arthropoda; class Arachnida; order Araneae; family Salticidae; genus Maratus; species Maratus michaelseni. The sequence goes on from OZ007586.1 coordinate 8,935,422, forward strand.
TATTTTAGTTGCTCATGTTTTTTACATATAGAATGGGTAATAAGTAACTCGTCGCAATATTTGAGGATGCATTAATGAATAATTAATGCATCCAATAAATTAAATAGAAAATACAAAATATATATAAATATAAATATAAATATATATAATAAATAAAATAATTAATGCAATGAATAATTAGTTATTGTTTTATTAGAAGTAAACAATAACACTTAATTGAAATATGCATGAAAAAATCATTAAACTGGAAAAAAGTATTGGAGTTTTTTTTTTTACCTAAACGATCGCCAGCTGTTTATTTCTTAGTGCTAAAATCTGTGACAAAAATCTATCAAAGTTTCAAAGTTAGGTTTAAAAGTTGAATTTATAAAAAGTGAAAATACTTGTCATACGTGACATTTTTTACGAATGTCTAAACTTAAAAACAAATGTGCATAGCATTCCTTCTGCGTGGCTGAAAGTAAAAAAAAAAATACAGTAAAATGTACACGGGACTTTTCTGTACATGCTTTGAGGAGATGATGTTTTTATGTTTGATTTATGAAAATTTTCCTTCATAGAACAAAATATCATTTCAGAAATGTGTATGCAATGATTAGAAGCAAAAAACAAGAAAAAAAGGCTTTTCAGCTATAAACTTATTCTCATATCAATTTCTGAAATCAACTGTAGGCAAAATTAAATTAACATTTTATTTAATTAGACATTGCTTTTATATAGAACGGAAAATATAAAAAATATTTAAGAGTTTTATTTGTATTAAGAAATGAAATTATAAATTATTATAAAACGCAACGTTTTTGTAAGAAACTAAACAGAGACCTCATTTTGCGTAATGATCTTATGCACCATAAATATAAATAGTGTGTAAAATTTAGTATAATAAATTGGAAGTATATGTTTGACGTGAAAATAAATGTAAGCCTATCTAAATAACAAGAACTTATTACTTTATTTGTTTTATGAACTTTCAAATCTAAAATAATCTATAGTGATCACCTTAATGAACTTTAAAGTAGTCAATACATAAATAAAAGTTTAAGTTACAACATCGATGCATTGTCATAAAATTATGACATTAGTTCCCTTGAAAACATAATTTTCAGCTTAAGAGCCTACACTAGTCACGGGAAGAAACGCTCAATCTAATGTTAAGTCTATTGGAAGGTTCTAGCTTGATTTCTCGCTCGCATTTTAATATTTTTAAATGCTTTTTTTGGAATAGAATAGCTGAGGTCAATCTCCAACGTTGTTAGTTTTTACTTTTTCGATTTTTGTTGCAGTTTTTTTATAAGCGGGCATTTTCAATTTTGGAAGTGAAAGTACCCTTATATAAAATAACTGGAACCAAAATCGAAAAAGTAATAACTAACAACGTTGGAGATTGACCTCAGCTATCCTATGAAAAAAAAAGCATTTAAAAATATTAAAATGCGAGCGAGAAATCGCGCTAGAACCTTCCCATAGACTTAACATTAGCCTGAGCGTCCTTTCGCGTGACTGATTAAGGAGACTCGATACCCGTCATTTTGAGAAAAATGACGAAAATTACATTTTCCCAACTTTTTGTTAAAAATAATTTAGACATCCGTAGTATCTTTTCAAAAGTATCCGGATACTTTCGAGTTCAGGCGTTTTGCTGAATATCTAGAAATATAATTAACGAACACATCTAGAACTGCACAAATGTAAAGAACATTTTTCACCTCATAGTTTTCAGAGAAAGTTTAGTCACGAGGGCAAGTTAGAGATCAATGAAATATTAAATTTAAAAAATAATAATATTTGCGATCCCGTGTAAAATAAAATGCACGAAATGGCCTGAAGGTATCGTGAATATGTGGACCTTGTACAAAGGTGGATATTGTTGCATTAATGTTCATTTATGAAAGAATAGAACGTATATTCAGGAAGATAAAAAAGTTAATTTTTTTTCCAAAATATATTGCATGTGTTTTGTTTATATCATACAAAGTTTTTCAATCTATATTAACACTTATTTCGGGAAACTTGAAAAATTGCAGCAGAAACAAAACACTGCATTTAGAATATGAATATGTTAAATATTTGATGAAATGAGATCATTTGTATGAAATACTTTTAACTGCGGATACGCAAACGATAACAATTTATGTTTCATAATTGAGCAGTAAATTATTTTGGGCAACCTATATAAAAAGACCAGTCAAGTATCCCGAAAATTCAGAACGATAGCGGCGATTTTTATCTATAGACTTCCAAAAAAGTAGTATGTATTAAACATTTGCTCACTTGCAGATTATGAGCGGAAACTTCGATTTTGATTAATCGTTTTTTTTTATTTTAAATTTTTTATTTCATACTTTTTACAGCGAGAATTACAACGTCAATATAACATAACAATAAAAATATGTAACACAAAATAACAATTTGTCAACTTTTCTGAAAGTGTCGTTAAATTTGGTTGGAAACCCTGCATTCTATATTAAAAAAACATACCAAATTTTAATTTTGTTAAAAATAAACTTTGATATCATGATGAATACACGTGCAATTCTTACACAACTGAACACACATTTTCTACAGGACCACCATAGTCGTCTGCTACAACTGCAAATTATTTCCCGAATTTTAATTTTTAGGACGAACGCAAATATTATTTTTTTATTTAATAATTATGATTTTGGTTCCCTAATTGACCTCTTGTCTAAATCTTTGCTGCAAAATATTAAGTTAAACATGTTCTTTACATTTCTGTAGTTCCAAAAAAATTGTTCAGCATTTCTCTTGATATTCGGCAAATCGTCTAAATTCGAAAGTGTTGTAACACTTTTGACCAGATGGGTATATTCTGACAAAGTGTCGTTAAGATCTGATAATTAATAATTCGCAAAAAGTGTTTACCGCAGCCATTTTCCTTTTTAAATAATTCAGAGTTGAAATCTTTAAATTCATTTTTCTCTGCTTCTGTGTTTTCAGTACATCATTATAATCAAACTGCTTAAACATATATTTTTCAAATAATTTTTTCATAGATGATCTTTAAGGCGAATTTCATAAAATTAAGGATCAGTACTATAGGCTAAGATCATTTAGTGGAAATTTCTCCAAGTGTAATTTTATTTTTATAATATATATATTGACATATTTTTCTGCAAATATACATAAATACCAATTAACGTATGAGGATTACTAATCCGAAAAGAAATTCTCGTTTTTTTTCCTACAATTGAAATTATTAAAGCATATGTTGGAAAATAATATTGCACCAGTAATTGACCAATTTTCCGTTTCAAAATCAAATTCGAAGTACTCATATTAAAACCTACTGCTCAAAGCGTGGGATCCAAAAGTCAATCAATAATTCAATAACTAATTGCTATTGAAATGTGCCATTTTATGTGTGTTTAAGAATTCGATTTTTCTGTCCGCTGTTTGTCTTTCTTCCGTCTGTCGGTATGTCTGTGCTCTAAGATGTGTAATTATACTCGGATTTTTATGCAATTGATATATGTTATTAAGGTTTGGTTTTGAAAATGATGTGTGTAGCATTTATAATTCATTTACAGGGACACTTAAAGAATTTTGTTACATTACAATCTATGGGAAAAAACATTTGCGGTAGATTTTAAGGATTTTACACTATTTTAAACATATTGAAATTGATATACAGGGTGGGAAAAAAATCCGTAAAATCTTTAAAAATTCATAAAAATCAGAAAAATAACCGAAATAAAAAAATATTGTAAAGGTTAGCATCTCTCGATCACTGGGAAATGTTTAAGACAGGGGAAAAAAATCCTCGAAAATCAACTCATAGATTGCACTTATATGAGAGACTTCGGACGAAATATGCAAATGAGACAGTCATAAGAACTTGCGCCTAATCCACAACAATTTTACCGTTGCACGGTGTGGTATTTAGCTCCAAAACATGGCCAAAAATGATTTTTTTAATCGGTTGCATACTCTGTATATTATTTCTCAAAAAGTTAGGTAGTTACTGCATCCATAGGCGAAACTTGCAAGGCGCTAGAGCGACACAGCGCGCCACGCGATCAGTCCGAAGTTGCCGTTCTCTTACAGTGGTCCTGTGATTTTTCGACGCGCTGATGTTTTAGAGTTTTAAAATCTCTTGTAATTTTGCGTCTAAACAAATTAGTGGTTGTTTTTGTGATGGATTATTCTGAACCAGGTATGTACTTTATACACACTAAATTTACCTAATGATTATCCAGTAGATTTTTGTTTATATGGTCGACAGCTTAGGTGTAATTAATAGTGGCATAAATAATTATTTATAATATTTAAAAAGGATTTTGTTATATTTCTAAACATATCTAAGAAATGAAACTATTGTGTAATATGCAGTACTTAATATGCAAGACATTTATAAAAATTCAGCTGCCCGAAACCGCCCCCCTATTTTTAAAGAATTTATTTGTTGGTTCCTACAATTTTTTGATATAAATTGCTGTAATTTCGTTTTTTATTTATCTTGGTAACAGGGCCATCTAGATTGAGGCCTATGACTCGAAGTGAGTTGCATACCATGATGCAACGCTCAAATGAGTCAACATTTGATAGAAAGCTTCAATTTATGGAGCAAGATTTATTAAAAAATTATTTTGAATGTGATCCAAGGATAGTTGAGATGAAGCAAAAGTTCTCCGTTACTAAAAATCAGTTCCAAAAAAATGGGTAGCTACTCATAAAACAAGGACAAGATTTAGGGAAAACAATACGGATACAAAATTAATACAGAAGAATTTGAAAAATATTGCTTAGAAACGGCTGAACTGTATGTGTCGCTGTATGGTTTTTATCCCATGTCCCCTACAATGCACAAGGTACTTTGTCATGGAGCAGACGTTATGAAAGATGATATTCTGCCAATATGCCAACTCTCTGAAGAGGCTGCAAGACCTCGCAATAAATATATTAGGTCATTTAGATTAAACTACAGAAGAAAGTTTTTGCGAGTGACCTGCAAAATGGATGGCCTGAATAGGCTTCTTTTAACTTCTGACCATTTTGGACCATTTTTCGTTAACCTCTGAAGTTTTAAATTTTTTATCAGAAAGTGATATTACAAATGTTAATATTCTTAAAGACAGTAATATTAATTCTTATACTATTCTTAAAGACTAGTAAATACTGTTACACACCAAAAATAAGAATTAATTGTAATCGTTTGGTAAAACAATTTATTTCTCTATTTCAGCGTTTGGCAATTTTCTATTAGTGCAGACACTTTTTGTATAAAGCAAATATTTAAAATTATTTTAAAAATGGAAGCCAAAAGAATGGTGATTAAACAGATCTTTGACCGCAGATTTCCCGCAGGTAAAATCTTTAAGCAATTAAAATGCCTTGGTTTTTATAGAACATTTATATATAGAATTATAAATCGACTATTGGATACTACTAGCTGTAAAGCTCGATCAGGTATCGTAATCTACGCTACGTTCAGTTTGCACAAAAGAGCGCACCAAAAGAATTAATGAAGAGATATGAAGAAATCCACAACGTTCAGAAAATAAAATGGCTTCAGAAGAGAACGTGAGTCGCAGATCTATGCAAGTGATAATAATAACGATGCAAGTCAATAAATGAAGACCTGGGTTTTCGCCGTTATCGCAAAAGGAAAGTTGAATGTTTGACTACTGCAGAAAGAATAAAAAGATCACAAAGATACAAAAAATTGCTTAATTGTCATAGTAAAAAAGTATTGACAGAATAATATTTTCTGATGAGAAGCTATTTTGAAATGAACAGTGTTATAATGTTAAAAGTGATGTCGTATATTCAGCAACTTTCGAGGATATACCTGAAAACCTTCAAACTGTTAAACGCTTTCAGAACAAGAATTCTGCTGGTTTGGGCTGCAGTGTCAAATAATAGAAAACTTACCTTTGAAGTTCATCGATAAAGGGATAAAAATCTATGCAGAATATTACAAACAGGACATATTGGCTGCACATTTATTGCCACATGCTGACAGGTTGTATCCCAAAAAGAATTGGATATTTCAGCTAGGTTCTGCACCTTCGCACCGAACTAAATCAACACAGGCTTGACTTCATGTCAATTGTCCGAATTTCATCCTGCAAGAAGATTGGCCACCTTCTTCACCGGATCTAAATCCTTTAAATTATTGCTTCTGGTGGATTTTAGAGACTAAAGTAAATAGTAAACAACACAGAAATTTGGACTCTCTCACAGCTTCCATAATACGTGAATGGGACCGATTACCTCTTAAAATGATTCGTGCAGCAGTCGGACAAAGCCATAAAAGATTATTTTTGGTAATCGATAAAGATAGCGGTCGATTCAATTAAAATTATTTCCTGGTAAACTCTCATCTCTGATGTTCAACATATTAATGTATTTATCATTTTATATTTTATATTTGTAAAATAAAATGACTAAATATTTGTAACAGTATTTAGTAGCCATACTGTAGTGATGAAACTGATGAATAAATGCTTTGATTTATAAATAAGACTTTCTTTTACCATTTTTTACTCTACAATTCAAATAAAAACGTAGATATGTAGCTTTTAGAGGTATAAAATAATTTTGGCCAGGTTTTGGGACTAAATACCACACTGTGCGTTGTAAACCGTGTATGCGAACAAGGATGCTGAGTAAGAAGGATAAAGGTTTGTTGGTGAAGTTGTTTTACGTGAGCCAGGAATTAGAGGCAATGGCCTTGCGTAATATCAAAGTTAAGTAGAATGTGAGGACTGGAAAAGGGCCTTTAACAGCGACAAGTCTCATAAAGCTTGTTCAGCGGTTTCAGGAAATTGGAACGCTGGAGGATCGTGTAAGATCCGAACGACCATGTTCGCCACGTGTTGTAGACGAAATGGAAGCGTTAGCATCCGATTCAGCTGCTCTGAGCAGCAGTGCTCGTGAAGTTGCCGGACGCTTGGGTTTACCACCATCCTCAGTACGCAATATTTTTCATGGAATTCTTGATCTGTACCCATGCAGATTGCAGTCGTGCCATGAAGTTTTATCAGCAGATACCGTACAGAAGGAAGCATATGGGAAGTGGGCTTTCTCCAAAATCGATGGAATCACACCTGGGTCTATCACTTATTGTGAACTGATGAAGCTAAATTTTCGCTTCATGGCGACGTTAATACCCATAACTGTCGCATTCAGGCGACGTCTAATCACACAAAAATCATTGCATTCCCCAAAAGTGACAGTGTGGTGTTTGTTTACAGGTTCGTTCATCATAGGACCCTTCTTCTTTGAAATTCTGTGCCCAGTAAAAGGGTGGAAAATGGCTACGGTGAATGCGCAAAAAGGTTGTGCCATGTTTGCATGAAAGAGATGCGCTTTTTACCGTCACGTTAATGAAAAATGGAGCACCTAGTCACACTCAAGGCATTCTTGATACACACGCTCGGGGAAGACAAAATCATTAACAGGGGTTGCAGGTTACCACTGCCTCCTCGGTCTCCAGATTGGACACCAGTAGACGTCTGGTTATGAAGAGATTTTAAATCCCGGGTGTATCGATCCTGTTCATGTAATCTGTCAGAACTGAAAGATATGGTCCGTCGAGAGGTGTCATGTGTACACCCGGACATGCTGCACTCTGCTGTTGCTGGATTTGTGACTCGCCTGAAATGTCTTATCCCCTATAGAGATGGTCATGTGGAGCATATACAGCTGTAATAAACAATTTGAAGACACTATGTTCGTTATTTGCGTATCTTTTCTTTGACTTGTGTACGTCAGCGCCAACTGTCGGCTGTTTTCTGAGTTATTATTTTTTTCTGTCTTAAAAGAATCCCCGTGACCTTGCGATGGTAAACCTACAAACTGTTTTTTTATTTCGGTTGTGTTTCCTGTTTTTATGCATTTTCTACGGATTTCTTGCCCACCATGCATATCACTGAGGTGCACTACAAAGGGATAGAATATGGTGGGCATAGAATTTCTCGTTCATTTATGGGGGCACACAAAAGAATTTGGGTAAAGTACTGTTTATGAACAATAATTGCTGGAAATGCGTTTTCAGTTGTGGTACACATTTTTAAATTTAACTAATTTTTTACATATTGCTTGGTGTGTATAAACTATATAGATCATATACATAGATGTACAAAATAATTCGAGTGCATTTCCGTTTATTGACGCAATTGCTAAAAGGGAATTTTTAACTGTGTTAAGCGTGTTCTAATTAGGCTACATTTTAGCATAATATGAATTATATACACGGATTTAAAGAAGAATTTGAATTCTTTTCCGATTATAGATGGTAACTGTCGAAATTGAGTCTTAAAATTTTTTATGCATTTTCCAAATGATTCACTTAGATTTCATCTTTCGCTTTTTTAAACTCGGAAGTTTTGTTACGGTATGCTGAATGCGTTGGAAAGTGTTTCATAATCTATGCTTGACACGTGATTTTTCTTTCTTGTTAATATTTAAATGCAAATAAAATATGTCTAGTAAAGTCCTTTTTCATCCCACAACTTTTGAATGCCTGCAGTTACTGTTCTAATATTAGTAAAGTAGCCATGCCTTATTCATTGTGATTGACTACATCGATTCTTAACGTCAAAGTAAGGTATTAGCACACCAATTTTGAGCACCGAATTTCAGAGCAATCGATTTAGTGTAAAGATATATTTTTGTACATAACTACGGAGAATATTACGCGTACAAAGTTTTTTCATTTGTTGGTGATTTTTAAAACATTTACGTTATGAAACTATTTACGTCATAAAGAAGCAACTAGTTGTCACTGGGTGTATTTAGCTTTTTTACTCAATCTGTAGTATTTGGTGAATAGTGTTTAGTACTTTTGTTTAATGAAGGTGGAATTATCTCCTTTCCGACGCGCACTGTTCTTAGCATTCATACTCAAAAAGTGTATTTTTTTACTAAATCGATGCAGCTATTCAACGTTGTAATTGAATATTTTTCCTGCCTCTTATTAGTTTTCAAGATACAGACATTAACTTCTGATTTTGTCGCTAGGAGGTGCTGTAGGAAATCTCATAGAAAAGCTCATGGCTACTTTACTATATCTAAACATATTTATGATTATAGCTGACGGCGTTCGAAATTAAAGGATAAGAAAGGACTTTACTGGATATCCTGTATATATAATCAATTTTAATACAAATACAAAAGCATCACTATAATGATAAGGAATGAAATGTTTAAAAAGTTAAAGAATAACTATTTTTAATTCATATCTAATTCTAAGATTAAAGCATTATGTTAAAAAATATCAGATTAAAATCAGTCATCATCTGACTCACGAAAAGTAGGTACACATTAAAATCTTGGCAAATCACTGCGTCATTTAAAAATGTATGTCTCATTAACCATAAACCTCTCTTTGTTAATTTGTGTCTGAAATTGTAATAAAATAAATGAAAGATAAAAAATAACTGAAATTATCATCGAGAATGCGAAAATGCAATATGGTCAAACTATCCTCATGACGGGTTGCGAGAAACAGAATGTAAACTGGTTATGAACTGCCCGATAATCAGGGTTAACGAGGCCAACTCCAGAGAGAACTCAAAGATTCCAACTGATAAGTTTTCTTTTTATGGATTTGGTAGCATTCAGGAATATTTAATTCACCAATGTGAGATATTTCGTGCACCAATGATGTTTAGCAATGATTTATTCTTTCCAGACATCAGCAATGTGCGTATTTACTCCAGGAGCGTGCTTAGTTTGTCTAAAGTACATGGCAAAAGGTTTATTGTATACGTTTCATAAACCATTCCTAACAGCTAATATCAATTGTACTGGTATCTAGTATTTCATCAACTAAAACAGTTTCTAAATCATTATACGTTTCTAAATAGGATTTATTGGAGAATTCAATATTCATTATATTTTTCTAAAGTAATAAATAAATGGAAAACTAATATGGCTTCACCGTTCCTTCTTGGAGTGATAACTTCCAAACCCATTTACAGTGTCGTCTTTATTTGTTAAATGGATGGCTCGTGACTCTCTTTATTTGGGGTTGCAAGAGTTATTATTTTCTTTGCAAAATAAATAGTTCTTTTATATGAAACCAAAGAAAAGTTTTCGTTTAAAAAATAATGGATACAATTTGCAAACATGTAGTGCCCCCCAAAAAGCGAGTCACTGCAGTTCTGTTTATTCAACAACCAAAATAAAAATAGAATAACGTCTACTATTTTCTAATAAAGGTAAAGGAGTTTTTATAGAAAAGAACGAATTAAATCCTATTTAGGAACTCGACATTCCTGGAAAAGTCGCTACCATTCCAATTTAAGCTATATCTATTTACAGAAAACTGCTTCTCGAATCTTAAAGAAGATTTTCGTATATTTAAGTGAAAAATGAGTTCGTGAAGGTCTCGGAATTTCGCCTTGTTCCATTCATTTTACTTATCTTTCGTTAGCAATTTTTCTTTTGCCTTTTCATTTTCTTAACTTGTCATCAAATTCGTCTGATGCTCAAAAATATTTGAGCACAATTTTCGCTATTAAGATTTTGTATTGAAGGCGCATTGCTATTGCATATGTCAAATCCAGTCGAAAATACTGATGCCCATCAAACATTGTTAGTTTATTATTTTGTTTTAAACAATCTACATTTACTGAACGTATTCAGTTGTTTTATGTTATTTAAAGATGAACACTGGGAAAATTTACACTTAAAATAATATCGACATTTACATAGAAACCACAACACACGTACTTTTATTATTATCAGAGTTGAAAGATTAAAAAAAAAACATTCTTTGTCAATTATTTCAAGTATGGATCAATATATTTTAGAAAACACAGGCTATACCTACCGATTTAATTTTGTTTAAATGAACGTATCCTTCATAAATTTCAAATCATTTTTATATGCTTTGCATAATGCAGCTTCAAATATTAAGATGGATAATTATGGAGGTGAAGTATTTCAATTCATGGTTAATAAAAAGGAATCAAGATGTTTTATAGAGATTTCAACGATAACTTTTAATTATATGTGAAAATTTGCCGTCTTAGCAGACAGAATTTATTCTTAAACAACTCATACGAAAACCATGCTGAAAAGTGATATATATCTTAGCAATATTAACTTATATCTGAGACCTCATTCAGAGTAAAATTGATAAATGAAGCCAGCGCCATAGAGGTAAATGGAATCTTTTGTGGACTGGAAGTGAATTTTATTGATTCGCGAAATATCTTGAAATCACAAAAAGTAAAATTTTATCGATTTTATCATTTAAAATAACTTATATGGTAACTAAATTTTTTGCAGCACCTATGTTAGCGCTCATGAAAGATAAATGGAAATAAAGGTAGCTTGAAAAGAATACGCAGAAAATATAGAAACAAATTTTAGATAAACACAGTAATAATTCCTGCTGGGATTGTTTCGTGCATTTTGCATTTATTTATATGAAATAGCGCTAGAATTCAAATGAAAATTTAGCAGTCTTTGAAATAATTTCAGAAAAGAAAATGAAAAAAAAACGTTCAACTCTATTTTACAATATAATGATTTTATGAATAAATTGTAGGTTTAAAAATAAATGTGAATTCTTTTAAGATTTAAATAATGAAGAAATGATTTTTTTCAATACGAAACAGTTTCTGAATTGTCATTTAATTTCGTGATAGTCATGTCAGGAAGGTTCATTTAATAAACCTTAAAAGATGTATAAGGAAATTTAAAAGACGTCTGTGGTTGTTATGTGTTTGTTATTAAGTAATGGTTCTGGATTGGCACAGTCGCGTCGAACATGGAACGTTAGATAAACGTTATATAAGATGGTGCGACCATTACGGGATTTTTACAAGCTGGCGTACCAAAGTGGGATTGGATACGTACAAAAATATTGTTATTTTTCATTCAAAATATATATTTTGGGAATATTTTGTTACAATTTAGACTAGAGTAGAAAAGTAAATCACAGTAGCACTCTCTACGCTAGAACGAAGAGTTTTCTACTTTCATGAAATACTCTATTATACCCCATATTTAGTAATTTACAAGAGTATAGAATGTACAATTAAAAATGTTTGTCTACAAAGAGCTTTTGAAAGGAATTTGTTAACACTTCCACACTAAGTTTGTCAGTGTACACTAAGTTAGTCAGGTTTCATATATGTGCCATCTTTCATTTAACCTTCTGGAGAAAGCGTATTTATAAGAATTATATGTAAATACTATTTATTATATAGAATCTTTTTTGGCAACTTTCGCTTTCTGTGAAATTATTATCGGTATTTATGAAGTGAATGTTATTTCTAAAGATCAAGATGTCTTCTGAAATGGCCTGTTACTCTACAAAATGGGAGAACATCTTGAATAAAGTAAAGTAAATAAACTAGTGGGAGAAGAATAAATTGGTGTTTTAAGAAATGATTTGAATCATTTCAACTCATTATGTTTTATTCACAAATTGTCGAAAAAAGATACAATTTCACACACATTAAAATATCAATATTAAGCAGACGTTACTAACATAAACTCGGATTTTTTCTATGGGAGCACCTTTTGTCATTTGGAGACAGTCACGTTCATCCAGACTGATTTTAGCAGCTTGCTTACTCATCTTTTGTTTGCATCGCGGCACTCATGCGATCTTGCAATTCATGCGTAGCTTAGAGAAGAGATGGTTTGTAGACCTCCTTGGCATTTTACTTTTGGCTGAAAAACTCACTCATTGTCAAGTCCTGTTACTTCAACTGTAGAGACATGTGAAAACGAGAAGTTCAAATGTCTAGATCAACGGAGGGTGATCATATTGAGAACCTGTAAGTTGATTTTGCATGAAACATTTATGCTTTGATTGTTGCATTGCACATACCTTAAATTCGGGTAAATTAGATTAAAAAGAAAAAAAAAGATTTTAAATCTGTTTTTTACTACGTTGTTTAAATCATAAAGTCTTGTTGAATTATGCCAATTTTCTAAACACAGGTTTACCACGACTGATTTAAAGCTTTTTTTATGTGAATCGAAGTGAACCCAGGTTAAAAAAACAGTTTACTTCATCCGAAATATTCTTATTTTGAAAAATTATAAATAAAGTATAATGTGTTTAAATAGGTTATATCATTTTGAAACTCGTTGTATTAATAAGTATTTACACGTAAACGTCACTTTTAACCCACCGCAATTTTTATGATAAATAATTTGAACCAAATCCTTTCTTCTTTGATGCATTGTAATAATTTATGATTGACTGTATTTTATTAGGAGTGTTACTTGATGAGGAAAAAACTATCCAGGGAAGAAATAAATGAAAGGAAAGAAACGGAATTACTTTTAGCTCCCAACTATTTTCAGTTAAAAATTTAAATACCATTAATCATGAACATAGAAGTATGTTATACTAAATGAATGATAAATGAAATCGATTTTCAATAAAATTATGCATCCATCTTTTTATTTATATGCTGGAGTCAATTTAACAGAATGTTTAATTACTCATTTTCATAACATAAATTGAGCTTGTGAATAATTAGAATTTCTCGAGTCTTTCATTTCCTTGAGATGAAAAATTATTCTGTTGTATTTAAAGTTAATTTATTGATGGCGTATTTTTAATAGCCTTAAACATTTAAATGTGTTATTAAATAATAAATTTCATACATTTTCTGTGTTTTTGTTTTTAATAAATTTTATGTTTAATTTTGCGCAAACATTTCAGTTTATGAATTCGCCAAGGGATAATAAAAAGTAAAATATTAAGCAATTTTTTAGTTCATCGTACTTAATTTACAATCATGTATTCTAAAATCACTTTTCCCATCTTTTTAAATACGTTATGAAATATATTATGGGAAGTATATTACTGAACAAGAATATATGCAGATAAAAATAAAATTAGTTAAAATATAATAATTCACAAAATGAAGTAAATGCATGCATTAACTGCTGTTAAAATAAATTTTCAGGCTACTTAAAAAAGGTAGATTTTGTATTTGAATGTAAGGCTTTGTAGTTACATAATTGTATTTACAGCTTTGTATTTACATATCTGTGTTTACAGCTTTGTATTTTTAATAGCCTTAAACATTCTAATAATGTGTTATTAAATAAGGAATTGCTAGAAAAGTGAGTAAAGGCAAATTTTAAACCAAGTATTGCCACACATGTTGGTAAGAATATTCTCCACTTTTCATTGACAAACAATTTACACAGTTAGGACTTTTGTGGTTACATTTACCTTTTATTACACATTATCTTTTTTTTTGTGTTTACTAACCTATTTTGACTCATGCAGATAATTTCTGACGTATAAAAATCCTTCTGAATCCCGTAATAGCCGAAATCATCCCAATGCTGTGAAACCCATAATAGCCCAGGATGGCTGAAAGAATTTTCCTTCCCCTTAAATGGGTCGGGTTCTGTCAAGGGGTGGTCTCTCTCAGTGATAGATGAGGTAATGTGTTGGCATTTCTGGACAGTACAGCCAGAAAAAGATTTTTTTTCAGTAACTGGACCAATGATAAACAGAGGGGTGTAACATCTGTCGAAATTTGAATGAAGGGAGAAGGCGTGGTACGGTCATTTCCACTACTTACCTAGTGAAAAAGGGGGGAACGAAAAAACCAGTATTTTGGGCGATTTTTTGGGGATTCTTAGGACATTCAGTTTTTAAAACTTGGGATTTAAAGAGTTAAAATAAATAAAGACAGTTACATGCGCTATCTTCAAAATAAAAATATTTTATTACATACTAAATGTGTAATACTACCAAGACATTCAAAGCGTATATTTTGACTCTAGTTATTAATGTCAATGTTAGCCTCATAATTTTCGTTTTATGATTTTCATGTTATAGTGCAACATTTACCCTAAATATCCTTTTTCTGTTTCATCTCAAAAATACCTTAAATATGTGAAAATATGTTTGAAAGGAATATAAATATTGAGAATCAATGCTAGTTGTGCGATGTTTTACTTATACACGACAACAACAGAATAATTCTCACTGAAAAGGTACTTATTATTTGATTGACGGACGAACTGCGTTCACCATACATCCTGCCTTGCTATACGAAAATACAACTAGTAAATTCAAATATAATTATACCGCTTTTAAGGGATTCCTAGCTAAAAATAAACTTGCAGTTTTTCTACAGAAGTGAAGTAATTTTGAAGTATTTCTACAGTCAACTGTAGATTTTCTATAGTGCAATCTCAACTGTAAAAATACTTCAGTTATTTTGCAGCTAATCTGAAGTAATTTTGCAGTAATTTACTTCAAAAATACTGTGAGATATTATCTGCAAAAATACTGTTATGTGAAGTCATTTTACAATCATAAATTTACAAAATAATAAGACTTTATTTCTGCAGTAATACTGCAGTAAATTTGAAGTAATTTTACAGTCATTAATCCAGAAGTATATTTTTGATGTACCTGCAGTATAACTGTAGTTAGTGTGAGGTAATTTTACATTACTTAATATATAAATCTTGTGCATGACTCACTATTTAGTTTAATGATAATAATTAATGCTGTTTTCAAGATTTTCATTTTAATGCCCTAATTTTAACACCTGGGTAAGTCCTCGCCCCCTTCTTTAAGTAAAACAAAACAAATATTCATAGAACTTAAACTTTTAATTTCAAAACAAATATACATATAAAAATCAATCAGTGTTGTTTATCGTTAAAATCTTGGACCTAACCAGGGACCGTCTTACAGATTTGGAGCCCTGGGCACAAATATAACATGGACCTCCTATAACATTTTAAGTGCAAATCTAAGGCATTAAAACCATATCATCTGCTATACTAATTTGCTATTCATACAATATTATATCATTTTAGTATATCATCTGCTATATTAATTTGCTATTCATACAATATTATATCATTATTTTACACATTAATTAAAAAAATAAAAGTGCTATGAGCCATAGACTATTAAAGAACATATTTTAAAAATAAATTAAAATATTCTAATTATATAAAATAATTAAATATGTGTGTGTGTGTGTGCGCGCGCGCGCAAGATTTTATCAAACATCACTTATAAATGTTTCAATCAATGAAAAGGATTTTAATAAAAATATATAAAGTTCCCATACGTTATTTTATTTAAATATCGTTTAAAATTGCTAGAGGGTCATTCCACGGTATTTGGCTTCACAAGTTTGAAAAAAAAGTTTTATAAAAAGTTAAGTGTAATACATTATTTTAAAGCTTTAAATCTCTTCTATTAAAATTTATCCACAATATCATTATTTTTTAAAAATTAAATAAGAATTAGAGCATTTTTTTGCAGCCATATAGAAAAATTTGGTCAACGTACGTAACAGAAATAATTAGCTTTCATTAATTAATGACGCAATTTAAAAAATAATTTTAAAGTTAATTAATAAAATGTATATTTCTGCTTCTACTCATTAAATTTATTTGTGAAAATATTAAATAAATTCAGAGCAAAATCCAAATTGCTAGAGGTACTTTTAAAACAATTTTTTGTGATGTCCCGTACGTAACAAACCTTTATTAATTAAAAAATATATATGTATTGGCTCAAACAAAAAGAAATTTCATAAGAATCTAGTTGAAGTGATATATAATGCATTAAAAATAATTGCAAACTTTCTCATTTATATTTTGATACTGAAAAAAGTACAACTATCTCAAAAAATTCCCGTACGTAACACATGAATACTGTAGAATGACCCTAGAGCCATGTGCATATACAAATTACTTTATTTAAAAAATATTTCAAAGTAAAAATGTCGGAAAATTTCATGCACACACGAATTTAACTAGTAATAATTGTATTATAACAAAATAATTTGTGAATGCACTTATTAAAATCATTATTTATTTATAAACTTAATCGTAGAAAGAAAAAAAATCCAGTTAGCAAATTAATTCAACTTATTTTTTTTAATCATGTATTAATTTACAAAGCAACAATTAATTTCTTATTTTATTTATAAATTATTAATTATTAAAAATAAATTTAAATTATTTTACAAGATGTAAAAACATACATACCTTCACATTTTTTTTAATAAAACAGAAAAAAACTAGTTCGCAAATTAATTCAACTTATTTTTTTTTAATTACGTATTCACTTAAAAACTTTGGTGACTGTGCCAAACTAATTTTTTTATTTTACTTAAAAGTTATTAATTATTTAAATTAAATTAACATTGTTTTACAAGCTAACAGGCCCCTTTAGAAAAAAATATTAATGAAACAAGCTCCTTCATAAAATTCATATTAATAAAACAAGGGCCTTCACAAAATTCTCTTAATAAAATATGTTCCATCACAAAGTCTAATTTTATAAAAACATACTCTTTATTAATAATTTATATTCATTTATACTCTTTATTAATAAGTTATTATTTATTTTTAAAAAAATGTTCAAGTTAAAATATATAACACATTTAAAATATATATATTTCCTAAATAATGCTTTATCTAAATAATATCTGCTAGAGTATTTATTACACAAATTCAAATAACAAATTAATTTCGAAATACACACGCATGAAGCTTTGTAAATATTCACCTCAAAATCCCATCTTTCACACCGTCAAGTTACCTACAAACTAAAAAATTTCTGCTTACTAACAAATTACCTTCCCCGTATGACCCAATGCAATCCGCTCGTCATCAAGACTCAGCGGCTAAATGGATAAGCCACCCGACTTCTAAACGTGAGACTGTCAGTTTGAATACGATCACGGCAAACGGGAAAATATATATTTTTAGTGATCTCTCACTTATGCGCAACAAAAGGGGACAGCGAAATTTTCGCGCACAAGTGAGATTCGCGCATAAGTGAAAAAACATAAAATTAGCTTATACGCGAAAAGTTAACATAACTAATACTAATAGTACACTACTAATACACTAATAAATAAATACGCACATAATTTCCGTTTATATATTGTAATTTGATAAGAATGTAAAAATTCAAAGTTGTTACATACGTACCAAACTTTTGTTAAATTACATTTTCTTTACAAAGAAGTCATCAATAAAGGTTTGTTTTTGCTTCCGGGAGCTGTCGATGAGAGTCTTTTCAAGTTCATCTAAGTGCGAAAAAGTTCTTTCGCTTCCGGAATTAAATTGAAAAAAGTCCCGCAGAGTTTCCACTGCTTCATATGCTGTTGTGTAGGTTGGGGGAACTTTTGTTGTATCTCCTTCATCGTCTTCCACATCTTCGTCTTTGTTGTTGCCAATTTACGCTGAAATATCGCTGATATCCCGCATTCAGTTGTAATTAAGGTTTCGTCGACATCCACGAATTCGGAGAAAATACACGAAGCCAGTCCGCCTGTCATCTTCGCTAACATCGGCCTCGCTTTGTGTTTTTTTTTTTTTTTTTTTTTTTTTTTTTTTTATCGTCTTCGCATTCCTTTTCATCTGGGAGCAGAAATCCTACCTTCTTAAAACAGTTTTTGATACAGATGTCAGTAATGTTTGTCCATGGCGAGCACACCATGTGAATAGCATCAAGGACAGAAATCTGTTTCAAATCATATTTCACTGAACGTTTCATTTCTATAGCAGCAAGAAGTCGCCGCCGCACAGTGGTCAAAAATCGAAAAAAGCTGGCCGAAAATCAAAAAAGTTTGTAGATCCTTCTAAAAAATTTTACATACAGGTTTTTGAGGTCGCTGATTACGAATTTGATATCGAAATACAAAAATTCAAAATGGCGGATCCAATATGGCGGACTTAAAAAAAAAAATCCGTAAAAGTTTCTTTAAGGGCGTTTTTGAGGTCGCTGATTACGTATTTGATATTAAAATTCAAAAATTCAAAATAGCAAATCCAATATGGCGGACATTTTTATAAAAAAAAAAAAATCTGTAAAAGTTTGTTTAAGGGGATTCTGGAGGTTACTTTGTACTAATTTGATATTATAATGAAAACAAAATACATTAGCGCATTCAATATGGTAAGCAAATAAATGAAAAGAGCTTATATTTTGTGAAATATAAATGTTTTGTATTATTAATAATAAAAATACATTGAATAACATATGAAATTGTTAAACTTAAAAACAATTATACTTCCAAGAATGCAAACCAATGCAGCTGTTTTTTTGATATTTCATAAAAAACATCATCAGGAATTATGTAAATATAGTGAGAACTCTGGATAACGCAAGATAAAAAGTATTTCGTTAATTAACTTTTACTTTGTGCATCAATACGTGATTTTTTCGTGTCTCTTTTCTTTTCACTTTTAAGACATAATTTATAATGAATTACATAAAATAAATATGTGCAAATATTCTTCTTACCTTTCGAAGATCACACATTTTGCAGAATGTAATTTGCACACGTACAACAAAAGTTATTCACTGTAGAACGCGCGCAACATTTACCGCGTGAGAGCACGTGCGAGCGAGCGTTACAGAGGAGCTGACTTAGACCTTCGATACATAAGCAGGTATAAAAGATACCTCTTACTCTATGCGGAATAAGGCGCAGATGCTCCCTCTGAACGTAAAAAGGAGGTACTGAAATGAATTAAGAAACATTCATTTTTCGACTTTCGGCCAGCTTTTTTTGATTTTTCACCAGTGAGCGCCGGATTAAAGTTCTTCTGTACTGCACTTTCACGCAACGAATGATGTCCATAAGTTGAAGTTTGCTTGTGCAATTGGCTGGAAAAAACACAAGTTTTGTATAGTTGAGAGGCGGAAGATCTTTTGGGTGTGCTGGGCATTGATTTATAAATAGGATCACCTTTCGTTTCTCTTTTCCCACTTTACTTCAAATTTGTGCAGGAAATACAGAAAAATGCCCGAAGTCATCCATGCCGTTTTATTACTAGCATAATCACAGGGAAGTTTCTTTACATTTTTTAAACATTGGGGATTCTTTGATTTCCCAATGACTAGTGGAGGCAGTTTATCCGAACCATCAGCATTGCAGCACAGCAAAACAGTTAACCTTTCTATACTTTTTTTTCCACCATGGCATCCTTTCAACGCCAAAGTTCGGTCGGGCGTTACTCTATAGAAAAGTCCTGTTTCATCGCAATTGTAAATGTTTTTCGGTTCGTATTCTATAACTAAATCAGGAAAGTCTTCTTTTCATTGTTCAACAAATTCATTATTGACACTTCCACTTTCACCAGAAAAGACATGAGTTGACAATCCATGTCTAATCTTAAATTTCTCAACCCATCCATGTGACGCAGAAAAGTTTTCCATGTCATAACTCTTCGATAATTCCAAGGCTTTCTCTCTTAGAAGTGCAACGTTTACAGAAATGTTGGATGCACGAGTTTCTTTAAACCAGAGAACTAAAACTTTCTAGAATTCTTCATTCTTTCTCCTTTGAATTCGACTCCTTTTCTTGGCCTTCATTCCACATTATAGATACATTATAGCATTTATAGCTTCTCTGCTTTTCAGAATTCTTCTTAAAGTTGATTCTGGAGTACGGAAATGATCAGCTAACGCTGTTTTTGATTTAAAGCATTTTTTATTATATCCATTTTCAAAGAAAGCGACAAGTTCGTACGTTTTGCCATTTTTTATCACTGTAGAGTACGTAAGCGAATGGTGTAGTAACGCAAACTTAAAGCTTCTTGCGCGAGCAGTGCTTACCGTCCACACCGATTGGCTGCGACTTTTAGTGACGTCAACATTTTCGTATGTAACCCGTTCTCCCCTCTCGATGTCAATCACAAGCGAAAAAGAACGCATTCTTGGAAGAATCCGAACATTGGATTAAGGGCGTGTAAATGCATTCCAAGAGACAGAACAGGAAGGGTACATTCTTGTGATAAGTAACTTGAAAAAAAAATCGCGCATAAGTGAAAGGTGCATTTTAGGTTTCGCGTATAAATGGATAAGTGTTAGCATTGTTTTCCTATTTCTCTCGCCGGGCCCGAAGGAAAAACGCGCATAAGTGAAAAACGCGTATAACAGAGTTCGCGTATAAGTGAGAGATCACTGTATTATCAAATAAGTAACCTAACATGGCTCATAGATTGCGCCACTAAAAAAAAAGAAAAGTACAATATTTTTTTTTTTGCAAAATTACTGCAGTTTGTAATCTGCAGGGATTTTGAAGTTGTATAGACCTCAAAAATTTTGCCGTGGAAACTGCCAAATCACTACAGTTTTCGAAATGCACTTTTTTGCAGATTTTCTGCTGTTCATTTTTAGCTGGGTTGTTTCTCGTGTTTTTGCGACAATCCTGTATTATCTCTTGCACGAGTCTAGTTACACCGACCCGAACCCGAAAATTCTATGATGTGAACCGGAAACCCGATTTCAATCTTTTTAATGCACTAATCCACGACTTAGAGTAATTATAAAAAACAGTTTATAATCATATCTTTAATGCAATTTTATTTTCTATGTAGAAATATAACCATATATATGCTCACTGATATTCAAATATGTAGTTTTTTCATCTGAAACAATATTGTGGACATTATTTTGAAAAAGCGCATAAGCAAACCCGACGCGCAAGTGTAAAACAAACCCAAAACCGACCCGTAACGAAGCGTTTGTATACCGTGCCCGACCCAAACCGCGGGTCGGATGGGGGTCAGGTAAGACAGGGTTTCCCGACCAGATGCAGGGCTGTAAACAATATTTATTTTAAATCTTTTGTTGTCGATATCGAGGCTAACGAAAAAGAAAGGCTATCGCGGTGCTTTACGCATATCTTTTTTTACAGGAGTCACGTGTTGCTCGAATGAACCAATGAAGGCGTACGAAAAGAGCACACGTCACTCTAGCGGTCTGTAAAAAAAGATAAGTGAAATGTACCGCGGTAGCCTGTCTTTTTTGTTAGCCTCCGTCGATATATTATGACGTACAGTACACGATGATATCTTAAAACATATTAGGTGTTCATTTAAAAAACTATACAAGATACGACGATTAATTTAAAACTGTAAAATTTGTACCATAACAACTTTTAAAAATTTCTTGGTGATTGATAAATTTTTGGAAAAGTAAAAGACTATAATATTTTAAAAATATATATATGGAAAGAGACAGTCAGACGAGCATATCATTTGTGGAATCTAATGATACTGCAATTGGATCATCTGCATACCAAGATATTCCATAAAAAAGTATGAAGCTATCGAAAAATTATGCTTGCGCATACATAGGAAATAGAGATACAAACGCATTGTATGACCTCCTTAAAAAGTTTTGCCATATAGAATTAGTTCCATTCCTCTTAAAGTCCAAATATATCCAAGTATGGAACGTTATTTTCAATTTCGCAATTGTAGCCTTTGTTGAAATACAAGACATGACATTGTTACTTTGTTGACCGACAATTTATTACTAAATTTTAATATGAAACTTTATTATAAAATCTTATTAGGCATTGTTATTAGCAGAATATTTTAATAATAATCTTCTACATATATTCTGAGATACCTGCGATTAAACAACTGGAAGATTTTTACAAACAAATAAAGGTAACAAATCAAGTATAATTCGCGAGATATTCGTTACCAGTTAGCCATGTATTAATGGTAACTTTAGTCATCCAATATTGTCTCCTAGAAAAAACAAAATAAAATAAAAAGCAGATTTCAAGATACCACAATGGTTGTTAAGAGAAAATTAGGACTGCATTTTTCATCTTAGTATAAATACTTACAAAATTAAAATTACTAATAAATTATAACCAAAGTATTATTTAAAGTTTTTGTGCTGCACAAATTATACCAAGTCAAAGTGCGAGATTAAAATAAATATAAATATTTTTTACGTGATTCTACAATAAGTTTTCACAAACTTGTGAAGAGAAAAAATACTAAAATATCAGCCGTTTTTATAAATTTCTAACAGTTTTTTAAATACACATTAGAAATATTCGGAACATAAAAAAGACACTGGATGAACAGAAAAAATAGGTCCTTTCTCTATTTCTTGCTGTCACTAAACATTATTAAAAAGTCAAAATGATATTGGCATATTTTTCCAGAAAAGCTGATATCGAATGGCAATGCCTAAGATAAAAATGAGTATATATATATATATTGTATATAATTTTTTATGCATCTTTTTACCCGATTCAATATGATTTACGTTTTTCAAAATATTTTATATTAAAAAATCTCTTACTTTTTTTTATTCAATTTCCAAAGGACAGTGCTGGAAATACATTGGAAATAACATTATATCTATAATTTAAATTTTCGGTCTTTACTGAAGAAAATTCCAGTTGTCATATTCCTTCCACTGCACTGAACTAAAATACAAGTAAATGTCGTTATCAAAAATTTTAGAAAAAATAAATGAAGACCAGTGTTTACTAAATAAATGAAATTTTAAAATTCCACTTTCACCCAATTTTTTATATTGGTTATTCAAGGATGATGGTTTTTAGAAGAAATTAAAATAGAAATTATCCAACAGAATTGTACAAATTATTCGTATGGTTCCTGCATATAGGGTGCGTACAATCCTTAATTCTTTATAGCTTAATTTTTTAACAGTAATATTCGCCTTATTCAATCACAGAATTCCTGCGATTAACCCTTTACAGTTTTTTGGGAAATAGTTTTCCGTCATTGCCCTCTAAAGGGTTTTTTTTAGCACGTTCTTGTATTCCAGAAAACCTACTTACTCCTCCATTCCATTGGAAAGCGATGTATTCCAGTTTTTTTTCATCCGCTGTTGGAGATTGAAAACGTCTTTTGCCATTTTTGAAGTATTTTTGAAGTTAACAGCTGCAAAATGCTGCATCTTGTGTACTTTACCTTCCGTATGCAGTATGTCACATCACTACGAAAGCTAAGAGAAGTCTTTCTTCTGTTCTTGTGGTGTATGGAAGTCGTATTGTAAGGTAAAAAAAAATATTTATTCTTTCGAAACGCGTGGTATTAGCATATTTTATTGTGTGTTTTGGAAGTGCCATTCCTTGTTATTTTCAGACAAAAAGTCATATAATCACGACCTTCTCGACCTTCTAAACATATTCTACAAATATCTTGACTACATTTAAAGTTTTAAAGTAGCTTGACTGTGAAAGAGTTAAATGACACAACGATTTCTGTTTGGAAATACTGGTGCTAAAAGTTAAAAAAATGTTTCGAGGAGGTTAAGCGATTTACAGTTGTTTTTCAAGCTCTGAGATCGCTTTGGGAGCAGTTCTAATTTTGTATTCTTTAGCATTGAAGTGGATGAGACATGTCCTCTATTCTGAATATTTTTGCAGTGGAACATACACATATACTCACATCGTATTTAAAAGTAAATTTGTTGCAAAGGCTAAGTTAACTTCAGTGTTAGATTTTAAGTAACATTTTCCAGACAATTTTTATCTCCGTTTAATTTTCTAGAGTATATCATTGAAAAAAGAGCTATAGCAATATCTCTATCCATTGTTCAGTATGCAGTGTACTGTGTACCCTCAGCATTCACTTATCACTGCTTTTTAATGTTGCTTTTTGTGACTAATTTAAGAAATATTTAAAATGATAGTCTTTTCTATTCTTTGAGCTGCCAAATAGCGCATTTTTTCGATTTTTTAAGCGTTTGCGAAAGTAAGTAGATTCTAATTGCTGTGTTGACTATGAAAAAAAATCCTTTATCGCAATTTTCTCAAAAAACAGTTGAAGCAGTAAAAATCTTGTCATTCCTAAGAACGTTATTTCAATAAACGTATGTATTTACGAAAATTTTATACATCAGTAATAGATCAGTTTAAATTATTTTACTTCTAGAAGAAAGATATGAAGAATTTGTCTGTCTTTAAACAATGTCACGCCCATGCTCAGACACACACCTACGAAATTTGACAAAACGATATTCTATGGAAGTGTAAAAATTCGTTGAGACGTTTTCTAAAAATAGATTACAATTTTTTAGCCTTCAAGATATTCTTTACTTGTTTTTTAATCCATCATTACTTTTGATAGCACATGACCTCACTTTTAAATTTAGCAGAATTATAGATTTATGTTATTAGTTTGAGCAGAAAACATACTTTAATTCCAATTTTTAATTCCAATGAATGAAATAAATTATGAAAAATGCTTTGGGAAGTTTAATTGTTTTCATAAATCAATAAAGTAAAAAACATTTTTGTAATAACCTAAGGCGTACGCTTCCGGGCTGTTGATTTGCAAGGAAGATATGACACAGATTTAACAAAACTCAACAATTTATTTATACTAAAATATTTGTCCTACTACAAATATTTGTACTAAATATTAAATTATACCTGAGGGTATATTTTTTTGTTTAAGAGACTAGTGGATGATAAAAACATAAGCACAATTATATGAGAAACCGAAAAGAAAAAAGTCCTTTCCCTAAACTTATTAAATTAACTCACTAAATGACCCAGTCAATCCCTTTAGAAAGTCACTTTAACAGGCAATATTGTTAAAAAAATGCAAACCCGTGGATTCCAATGTCTCTTTATTCGTAGTAGGAAGCTCAACCTTTTACCACTCTGGCGAAAGCTCTCAACCGATGACGCTATCAAAATTTCTAGTCGGAAAATCCGCTTGACGAACTCAGCAGACCGGAGGCAGAATGGATTCAAAATACTCTGGTTCCAACTCCTACCGGTCTATAGATAGCTATCACACAACGACAGTGACAGTTACCTAATTAACATATCATTGCAAAAATAACCGTGACAATCAGATTCCTGGAGAAACATGCGCACTTTGCGATCGTACGTAAAATTTCAAAACTCACTCGTTCACTAGAGTACCTTTATAAAAGAGTAGCTAGGCACTCTGCTACAAAACACATATTTGTACGAAATATTAAATTATACCTGAGGATATATTTTTTAAAGAGAATAATGGACATTAAAAATAAACAATTTAAAAAAATGCCAACGAAAATCAGTGTTTAATTTTATTTTCCTTCTATAAAGTATCTAGATTCATCTTGAATCAGTCCGAGTGTTATTTCAATCCAATTAAGTTTCCAATGAATTTTATAAAATTTTAAACTGTCCCTTGAAATTGAAGGTTAAGATGCCCCCAATATTTTTTTTTTTACATTACTCAAGCTAGTTAATAGTTTCCAATAATTTCTTATATAAAAAATCGCCTTATTTAATCGCTCGATTAAATAAGATAAATTTTTCTATAAGAAAATATTACTATTTTTCTGACAAATTCCCTGCCCGCTGGCCACTTTGAATTCAGTTCTAAAATAGTTACTTTTGTGTTTTCAAAACAGTTTTCCTTCTTTAATTTTTCAAAATGTCATTTCTCTGAATCTCAAAATGTCTGCAATAATAAAAACTTATATTTCCACTCACACAGATATACATTAAAACTTAGATCCAAATATTATTTAAAATAAGGACAATGGCCCCAGGAGCAAAAGACTCCTCTATATATGAAAAAGAAATATTCTCTCAGCATTTCGAAACAAACATCATAGAAATTTGTTTTATTATGCTAGTTATGGCCGATACTATAAAGTGATTTATCTCACAATGTTAAAAAAGTTATTTCTTCCAGTTGCGTGCATGATATCTTTATTTTAAGGTAAGGTGCTTTCTCGTAATATTCTAGCCCACCGAAATTCTATGTATAGATAAACTCCAAAAAAATATGCAATAGTTTCAACTACATTTAAAAATATAAATTTTGCTAAAATATACCAATTTAAGTCTAGTCTTAAGATACACTATATGGTCAATGATGACCGGTCACTTGCGATTTTAGCCGTTTTCTTAATTATCTGGAAAGATACATGAAGAATTATCCTGAAACTTCAGGAATGTAAACAACATGATAGACGTCATATATTTCCGTGAAGAATTTTTCCTGAAACCCCATAAGGGGCCGTCAACAAATTGACGATAAACGAATATCTTTTGGATAACCCTGTAAAAACTAATATCGCAAAAGCGTTGAAGCGGTAGCACATGCATAGGAGGCTTCTTTTAATAAACTATGTTCATTTTTATGAGGATAGCACGTATACTCGTGGAGAAATTAAGTTTTTTATAAAAACAATCCCAAATTTCATCAAGTGTTTTGCTTATAATTTTCAGAGTTCTTAATATAAAAGGATATTCTTTTCAGGAACGATGACACACAACATTATATACAACGCCTTGTAATCAGAATTAAAAAATAATAAATATTGGATGAAAAATGAGCCGATTCACTAAATATTGTTTCACTGGGCATGCGCGAATTCAATCAAAATATACTGTGCATAATATACTAGCTAAATGTATAGAGCAACTTTTGTGAAAGTTTCAAAAACATAGCTTGAAAATTCTGATAGTAATCGTTGATAGAATAAGCTCAAAATTCGCTGTTCCCAAAACAAAGCAAAAAGATAAGGGGTTGTATCCAAATATACTAGCTTATGAAAGTTGACATAATAAGAATGAAGTGTCTCTCATTGTATATTTGGATACCGCCGCTCATCTTTTTTCTTCCTTTTGGGAACAGCGAATTTTAAGCTTATTCTATCGACTATCACTATCAGAATTTTCAAGCTATGTTTTTGAAACTTTCACAAAAGTTGCTCTATACATTTAGCTAATATATTATGCACAGTGTATTTTGATTGCATTCACGCATGCGCAGTGAAACAATATTTAGTGAACCTGCTCATTTTGCATCCGATATTTATTATTTTTTAATTCTGATTGCAGGGTATTATATATAATGTTGTTTGTCATCGTTCCTGAAAAGAACATTCTTTTATATTGAGAACTCTGAAAATTATAAGCAAAAAACTTGGTGAAATTTGGAATTGTTTTTATAAAAGCCTTAATTTCTCCATGAGTATACGTGCTATCCTCATAAAAAAGAACATAGTTTATTAACAGAAGCCTCCTAAGCATGTGCTACCGTTTCAATGCTTTTGCGATTTTAGTTTTTACAGGGTTATTAAAAAGATGTTCGTTTTTCTTCCATTTATTGACGGCCCCCTATGGGGTTTCGGTAAAAAATCTTCGCCGAAATATATGACGTAGACTCTGCTGTTTAGACGCCTGAAGTTTCAGGATAATTCCTTATGTATTTTTCTAGATATTGAACAAAACGTCTAAAATCGCAAGTGACCGGTCATCATTGGCCATATAGTGTATAAATCCGTAAACATTGTATGTACTGTACATAGTTTTGTTACAATTAAGGAATGTCGAAGTCAGGAGAGAACGGAACAAATTACAGATTTTTATGATGTATTAGCATTCTTGTAAAATATAGGAAATTTTGGTGTACTATGACCGTCATATTGATTTTTTTAATATTTCATAACGTATCATTATTTTTGTTTCTAGTGTCGTTGAGATAAAACACACGAGATTTATCTGAAAGCTAGTTAACTAGTTCACAGTTTTGGTATAACATGCAAATATTCTGTCAAATATTCTTTCTTTACAATCTCCGTTTTCAGAAATAATTAAAAATTTATCAAATCATTACAAAACAGTTTGAAATGAAATGAACGTGAGGTTTATTCTATCAATAAAAAATACATTTATTTGTATATTATTCGAAATTGGACAAAAAAAATGTGAAGTGCCATATAAAACAGTTTCTAATGCCAAGCAACAGAATCAAATTACAGTATACACAAATAATAAAACAGTTAAATGATATATAGAAAAACGTATTTTCGTGCTTCAAGTATGCTTCAAACAATAGCTATAACAAATAATGTGATAACAAGCTGTAATTAAATAAAATATTTATCTTTCAGAAACTTACGAGATGATTTTTGCTTCCAATAAAATTAATTTAGTATAAGTTCAATTTTTAAGTTGTTTATATACATTTTAAACCTTATATAATTGAATTATTTTTCTGAAAATAGCACAAATGAGTGCTTAGATAAGTTAAAAAATTGGTTAATGACGCATAACGAAGTTAATGATGCATGCGTTCTCATAATAAGCATTTTTATTCCAATTCCTTGTATCATTTAATCGACAGATTGTTTCGCTTTCATCAAGTGTTGTTTCTTTTTACTTCAATTAACACAACAGATAGCTTTTATTTACGCTATTTTTTTTAATTCAAAACGAAATTTTTATATTTACAAATAGAAATTTAGATTTTTCATCCATTTCATAAAATACTTTTTTCTTCTGTAATAAATAATACTAGTTATGAGTATAATTAAACATAAATATACGCGTTTAATGAAATTATTATTTGATAAAGCGCAAAAAATTACTTTTTTTTGCAGTTTAAATGTAATAACATACAGATGTTTAACATCTATATTACCATTAAGGGTTCTTCCGGCACTTCAATGTTATTATTTTCGAGTATATTTAGGATTTTGTTTCTCAAAATGAAACCTCCTTTTTTTTTCTACCAACGTATTAGGCATTTTCATGTATCATTGGAATGTATTCTTACAATATTTTCGTAATAGAAGTATGTTTTGCTAGGTACAAATAAATTTTGTAGAGGGAGCGTCATAGGGTTAGAACTCAAAAACGATATCTAGCTAACAAAAAATTTAATAGATTGTTTTTATTTCTTACAAGGGCATCCAACCCGGGCTTCTCGGGATAGAGAATATATATGAAAACCATTTATATTTTTTATTGAAAACTCTAATATATTTTTTACATTTAATATTTTTTTAGATATACTAAACAACCACATAACAACACAAAAGAGCATTTTTATATGAAATATGTCAATTATATAATCAAATAAAATTTTGAAATTTATTAAAAGCTGCCATTTCGTATCGGCCTTGCACCATAAGTTACTAGCGCTAAAATTTCGTTATCTACAGCATTTTTTTTAAATTCTGATAATTGCAGTGGTTTTAAGTGCTTATTTCAAGATGTCGCTTAAATTTGTACTTTATTTATTGCTTAATGAAGTTTTAATTTTGTTATGGAAACAAACGCTGAACTTTTTAGATTGTTAAAAGTGCCAATGAATTCATATTTTGGAATCGTCTGCAAGCGATAGAGAGAGATTTTTTTTTAAATCATGCTTGAAATTTAATTTAAATTGTATAACAAATGAGTAAATTCCGATACAATTTTCAAACAAATTGCATTTTAAAGTAGATTTTTTACCCTATATAACGGTGTAAAAATTTAAAATATGCGATGTGTAGAAATTCCAAAAATTACAGTTAGCAGAAATCGCAAAACCGAAATTCCATCATAAAGTCTCGCCATTCGCAAAATGACGTCAGCGTTAAGCACGAACACGTTTGTTCTTTATAATATAGACTAGCTGTTACCCGTGACTTCGCTCTCATAACATTAAAAGAATAAAAAATGCATTAATTAAGCAAAACATTTCACTCTTCATAATTAAAATATATATAATTAACCAACGCTTTATCACTTTTTATAGGAGAAAATACCGCATTTTTTTATTATATAAGGGAATTAATCAAATTCAAAAGGCATTAATCAAATTTAAATTCATTAATCAACTCCGTCTTAAAAAATGTGAAATTTTGCGCCAAACAGTAGACACATTCGCAAAAATGAAACTGCTACTATTGGAAAAAGGAGTCCAAGGTGAGAGAAGAAATGATCATCTAGAATATCATTACGTATTTTATCACGCAAAAGAAAACCCAGGTTACAAAAATTTATTTACTTTTGCGACAAATTTCGTTTGCTAAAGAAAGCAAATTCACTACGAACCCAATTACAGACCCTAACCATCTTATTCTTGGCTATTTTCTACTTATATAGGAAAAAAATTCTACTATATACAACGCACTTTACGTCTACAACAATAGTAATTTGCTTATTTTTAGGAGTTAGCACGATCAACTTCTTCAAGTCGGTTTATGTATATGAACGCAAATTTTTCCCCATTCACTCTCTATTCCCCCGATTGATTTGAAAGATCAATCCCGAAAACCGTATCTTAAGTATTTCCCTATTTTCCCCATTTATATCTCCCTCTTAGTCGCGTTTCCAAGATTTCACCTTCAAATCTACCCAATTCGGATTGAGGAAAATTTGCATTACTTTATTATTTCTTCTTTGCTCTTGCATTAAACAAAATTTTCGATAAATTTTATTTTGATTTCGATACCATCGTTGTTTATTAAAAAAATTAAAAAGAATTTCAAATACAGTTAAACATTGTAAAGGAATCTATGTCATTTTTCTTATCCTATAAAACTTTACAAAAATCTATTATCAAAAAGAAAAAAAAAGAAAAAGCCATTTTTAAAAATGACAGTAAACTTTTTACTTCTTTAAAGCTGGCAGAAACGTGGACCTAAAATCCGGTTGCCAAACCACGATCTACAAACGTGTCTGGATTGTACCAATGTACTTAAAATCCTGGAGCCTTGATTTTAATGCTGTAGAGGAAAAATGATGTTACTTTGAAATTAAAGTTTTAGGTTTTCATTAACAAAAACACCACTTTCTTAAAAAAAAAAGAACAAAAAATCATTTTTATTCAGATTTTCTGAGTTAAGAGTTTTTCCAGTTTAAGAAAACGCTCGTCAAATATTGTTTATTTGAGGCAATCGAGTTATTTTTTTGTTTGTTTGTTTCTATGAATGAAAATAACTACTTCCCGTTAATCCTGACGTCATTTTTGACACGATTAATTTTTCTGTGCATATTATTGACATTTCCTAGCCATTTTCTTTTCAAACATTTTTTTAACTTAAAAAAAATTAATTAAAAATACGGTATATTTACATAACTGCGCGCAGACAATAAACCTCGTCCTCATTCTTATTGTATTCATTTCATTTAAAATATAGAGCTATAATTTAAAACACATACATTTAATATCATATACGTTTAAAATACATATAATATATATACATTTGAAATATACTCATTTCAAGTGAAAAACAACAGACAAAAAAAAAGAAGAAAGAAAGGAAAAAGAAACAAAATAATAAGTAATTTCATAACCCAAGATCATTTTATTTCAACATCAAAGCATATCCGTTTTATTTTCGATATTTATGACGTCATAATCGCCTTATACTCGTGTTCATGCATCTTGTATTATTATCAAATGCTTGAATTTCTATTTCTAATGTTATTTCATCTTCTCTTTAATTCTTATTTTTTTTATTTCATTTTCATTTTTCACGTGGAAAATTTCCTATTGCAAATAAATTGTTAAATAAAAATTATTATTGATAACGTATTAGCAACTTTAGAGTAAATTTAACTATTTTAAAAATTTTATACGTAAAAAATGTCCATTTATTCTCTATGAAAGTAATGAAATTTTGAATTAATAAGAAATACTTGAAAATATACGTTTTATTTCTAATAATGTTATTTCATCTTCTTTTTAATTCTTAAAAAATTTTTTATGTCACTTTAACTTTTCACGTGGACATTTTTCAATTAAAAATAAATTGTTAAGTAAAAATTTTTATTTCGGGTTTTGATTTAGTATTGGCAACGATAAAGTAAGTTTAACCATTTTAAAATTTTATGCGAAAAAATATCCATTTATTCGCTATGAAAATAATGAAAATTTGAATTATTTAAAAAAATATTTAAATAAAATAAACGAAATACAGCCT
This sequence comes from Maratus michaelseni, assembly GCA_963931845.1. Lineage (NCBI taxonomy): Eukaryota > Metazoa > Arthropoda > Arachnida > Araneae > Salticidae > Maratus > Maratus michaelseni. The sequence goes on from OZ007586.1 coordinate 8,967,871, forward strand.
ATATTCATTTCTGGGTTATAATACATCTATATGCAAAAATACAGGGACATTAAATCCTCCATTTTGACGCTGGCTTCAGCCAAACATTCACACACACAATCGCATTTATAATATTATTAGTATATACAAAAGTAATTTAACACGAAATATCATTTTCGCGTGGCTATCTGTTTATTTAAAAAAATGCTTTTGGTATAAGTGTCGTGGTATCAACATCCAGTAAATTTATATAGTTAAACAAAATTTCAATAGAAGCATTTTACTACTTACATACAGAAATAACGTAATTCATTTTAACATTGTAGCATGGTTTTGTTTCTTTTTATAATAAAAACATCAGCATTTCTTTTCGTTTTAGCGTAATAAGGTTAACATTCAGAATATACACGCACTTTAAGAAAATTTGAATCGAGATGTTTTATTTATTGCATTGAGTAGTTATATTAGTAATTAAACATAGTTAAAAAGTTTTTATCACTTCCGTTTGTCTGCCTATCTGTCTGCCCGCCCCAAAACTCTCGTCAATATACTCGTTATTGAGATTTACTACAGAATGTTCGGTATTGGAAATAGTGTGTAGCATTTTGAGTTCGTTTACAGGGACGCACGAAAGAATTCCGTTACATAATGTTCTATAGGAGGAAAATCGTTTGCGGTGCATTTTATTTATGTTACGATATTTAAAACATAATAATATTGAAATGCATCAATGAGGTGTACAAAAACATGGTTTCTCAGGAGTATAAAGAAAGTAGCACTTATAGTTAGTTTACAGGGTCGCATAAAAAGTATATATTAAGATCAATTACATTATGATATGTGTGAAAAATTGTTTACGGTGGATTTTAATGATGTTATGATACTTCAATCATAATAAAATTAACAAGAAAGAAAAATCTGTGTTAAACAATCATTTTTCCAACGCTTCCAGAATACTTTAATAAAACTTCGCCATTTAATAAGGTGGAAGGAAACACCTAAGTAAACAATTTGGAAAACCTATGACACATCTGAAAACCACATTTCAGCAATTATCGTCTACAACCGGAAAGTTACTTGAATTCTTCTGGGCATACCTGTATATACACTACATAGTGTGCTAAAATAGCTTAATTAAAAAAACGCGTAACACAGTCGAAAATTCATCTGTAGCCAATAGATAGAAATGTACTCGAATAATTTTGTTCAACACTGTATATTATCTACAGTTTTTTTAAACACGCCTCATATTAAATTGTTTCAGGAATTTAATTATAGAAATTAAGTCAGGAAATAAACGCAGAACACAACTGAAAGCGCACTTTTATAGACGGCACTGTATCTATGTATGTGTGATGCCCTTTACATGAATTTATTTATATTCTACAAACATCACTTACTATACTGAATATAATCCAGATGGAAAATGTAGAACTCAATTAAAACACCCTTAAGCAATGGAGGGGGTCGGGGCAAGAGAGTGCTAAGTCACATTTTTGAACTTCTGAGATATTTAAATTTGAAAATTTGATCCAATACTCAAATCAAGATATGTAACCTAAAGTTTTTCAGCCAATGTCTTAGTAACATTTGACATATTCTGAGTACAATAGGGCATTCATTTAATGATATTACTATTACGTTTTTTGTAAATTAGCTATCTTCATTGAAAGCATAAACATCTAGGACATAGGCTGCCGCCAAGTGACATTAGAAACAAATTCTTTGTAGGATACTATAATTTACAATATTAAGCAACAGATGACAGTGTTAGATTTATTTCACCAAAAATGTGGCTTGGCACTTTCTTGCCCCGACCCCCTCAATTCACGCTCATACACAGTAATGTTTGCGAATTATTCTGTGTAGATCTATATGATCTATTGAATGTATACACATCACGTAGTATGCAAAAATTTTATTAAAGCTGAAAACGCACTGTCATCATTTATCTCTCATAGACAGTACTGTAGCAGAATTTTTTGTTTCTCTGTTAACTCTTCTACGCATCCTATTTTACAGTAAGCATCTAGTAGTGCACCTCATTAATGTATATAAATTTTATTATGTTTGAAATTCTGTAGCATCATGAAAACTTTTCCCCTTTGGTCATTATGCAAAAGAATTTTTTGTGTGACCCTGTACATGAATTATGAATATTTTGTCCTCCATGTTCTACAGAAAGCGCGTTTTAGTTCACAACATGAATGCATATCATTGTCATTATGTGTGAAATAGTGTAACAAAATTAAATTACACTGCAACGATTTCCCCCACCCCCATAACGAGACTATAACGAGCAGGGAAGACCGAGCTATGGTCGGTCAAAATTAGTTTTGAGTTCAAATATACCCATGATCAAAATGACCCACTAATAAAGATTTTTCTCGAGCATGTGACCTAGCCCAATTTCTCATGTCCAAACACCGTAGGATACTAAATTTAGTTCAAATCCTCTAATCCGTTTTTAAGATAAAAATAATGACCCATAATGACACATGACCAAAATGACCCACTAATCGAATTTTCTGGAACATGTGACCTAGCCCAAAAGTCATCTCGTGACCGAAAACCATAGGATACAAAAATTTCATCAAAATCGTTAGAGCCGTTTTTTAGATAAAATTAAATTGACCCCCGCGTTGACCCAAAATGATCCACTAATCGAAAGTTCTCGAACATGTGACCCAGCTCAATAGTCTTCTCGTGCTCTAAAATGGTAAGATACAAAATTTAAATTTAGTCAAAATCGTTTGAACCGTTTTTAGATACAATTAGCTTGAATTATCCTGACCCATGGTGACCCAAAATGTCCCACTAATCGAATTTTCTCGAACATGTGACGTAGCGCAATTATTTTCTGGTGTCCCAAAATGGTAGGATACAATATTTCGTCAAAATCGTTAGAGCCTATTTTAAAATAAAATGTGCATATATATAACCACACACACACACACAAGATTTACTCGTATTAGAATATATGATGATGTAACGGTATTCTTTTCAGTGACCCTGTAGACTAACTATAAACGGTACACATTTCTTTTTCAATAGCAAACCTCAATAACATATATTAATTGAATGACAATCTGAGTATATTTACAAGAGCTAGAGAATGGACAGACAAAACGAAGTTATACACACTTTTCAACTATGTTGGAAAGTGTTAAAAAGGATCCCTGAGGAGTGCTACACTATGTTTTCTATAGATTATGGAAGTGTGTACCATTTACCGTTTATTTACAGAGACGCGCAAAAGAATTCTGTACCAGGAGTGACTATAATCGGTAATTGCTGGAAGTGCGTTTACTGGTATGGTATGCATTTTTAAACTTAAGTAATTTTAGTGTATTACCGGATGTGTATAAATTCTATCGGTCCTATATAGGGCTGCGCGAAAGAATCCACACTCATTACGAAAAATGGACAACAGTTTCTGAAAATATATTTTTACTGGGTTATGTGTTTTTTAAATTGCTTCTTTAGATATCATGCAAAAATGAAATTTCTTAATAATTTCTTATTTCTTAGTGTTGGGAAGTCATAATCCATGCCTCATGCATGATTTTCGTTCTTGTAAAAAATTCAGGAGATTGTAAAAGGTTCTAGAATGAGACTGGACACTTTTTGGAGGAGCACAGTTTGTTTCACGAAGAAATTTCTATAACTTTATAGATACAATTGTAATAGTAACTAAATTATACTCACAGACAGGCCTTGACAAATGCGGTCGTCACTGGCAACCAAGTTATTTAATCCGGCGGGTTTTTTGGAGGGGGGATGGTACACAAATTGACGTAAGCACAAACGGTGTTTCACCTAAGATGTTTCATTATAGATGATGGAAAGTTGCGAAATAAACTTAGTTCAACTATTCAAACAAAAATGATTTCCAACTTCTGGTAAAAATATGTTCATCAAGTGCAACTTTTAAAATATTAAAATCAGAATTATTTGATAGGAAAATTCGCAAAAACTTGTTTTTCTGCTTCAATATTTCATCGATGTATGTCAGATATAGATTTTGTAGCACTGAACTATTCGAACATTTGAAGCATTCGACAATCACCATTTTCCGAAAATGCTGGTTCATTCAGCTTTACAGTATTTCTTTTTTTAGAGATACGTAGTTTTGATAAGTTTCATTAGAAAACTTAGTTTATATTATTTTTTCAAAGTATGTAGTATTCTAAACTAATAATTCTAAACTTGTTATTAATTTTTCTCAATTAATTGATAAATAAAAAGAAAAGTGTCCAATTAAACTGATGGCATTGAGCTCACAGGCTATTCACACTAATTGTATAATATATTATTATTTCAAGGAGTAATGACCATCGAAAAATAAAGGAATCGACAATAAATTAAGGGGAAATTAGCCATTCCCCTCCCTTTATATATGACCACTGAACCCCCCAAAACTAATCAGGGAAGCGCTTTATCAGAATTGACCGATTTACAAAATTTGAAACAAATCGAATATTTCTATCAAGAGTTATCGCTTTAAGTACATACTTACATACGTACATGCATACATACAGAACGGGCGGGCACATTAGGTCTCAGGCTTTGATAGCCTGTGAGCTAAAAATGATTGTGCCTTTTGAAAGATTTTATCAAAATTGTAAAACCCTGGCACCAGATAAACATTTAAAAATGTGCTGCAACCTAGTTTTAAGAAAAATACCATTGTCCTATTTATATCTTCGGAAGTAGCATTATATGTTTTCTTCTCACGAAGAAGAAACAAGTGGGTAAGTGTGATCGAAGATCGCACAAAGGTTTCGTATAATAGTCCTTTCAAAACACTTTATCATTTCTTTAATAAATCCAAATAAATTTCATTTTCCAAAAAAAGAAAAAGAAAAAAGTCATGTTTTTTATAAAGTAAAAATTTACCGGTCTATTTCTCTCGTTTTTTCGAAAATCTGAACCGGTCCGATAGCGGGCGAAGCCTGCTATTATATTCTGTTATAATTTAATACCTGTCATGTGGACTAAATGCGATATTAAAAAAAATCATTTTTAAAATTAGACATGTTGTATAGAGACCTTCATAATTTTAAAATATGCCAATATTTCCATAATCGGTTTTTTATCATATTCAATACGTTCCTCGAACTCTTTTGACGTTATAATCACTTGCTGACGTCCAATCCACTTGCTTTCTGTATTACTCATATTGATACTCTCTTTGTATTTTTCTCAAACATTTGAAAAAGTCCATTAAACTTCCAATACGACGTCAGAATAGTTTTCTTTTTAATTCTCTAATGACATCATATTAACCTGCTTTCTGTAGTTATCGGTTATTAGTAGTATTATTGAGAAATGTTCCGTTTTATTACCAAATTTCCGTTTTATTTCCAATAGGACGTCATATTAATTTTTTTTTCAATGGGTGAAACTTTTTATTTCATTTTCATTTTTTCACGTGGAAATCTTTCAGTAAAAAATTAATCATTGTAGAAAGAATTTTATTATGGATTTTTAATTGTTAGCTATAACGAAAAATGTTTAAATTTAATAGGAAAAGGCTGATAGATTTTTTTTCATCTCCCTATAATAAAATAATACGATTTATTTAATTTTATTACTTAATAGTAAGTAATCAGCAATAAGTACACAAAATTTCAAGTCTGTAAATAATATAGTTTCTGAGAACCGGCTCTGTGACGGATAGGCAATGTAGCGGGACGAATAGGGTTTCGTGAGATGAACGTAAAAAAAGAATATTTTTAACAAATACTTGTTAAACAAAAAGCAATAGCAAATTTGGGGGATTCTTACATTCTCTTTACTAATTGCAATATAAAATAATGGATTATTTCAGAGATATCAGTGAAAATTACAAAGTTTATAGTTAGGAAAAAAATTGCAGTATATCTTTAAGTAATATTTCAACTATATTGACGTAATTTCAAATATTTAAAGAGCTATATAGCTCTTGAAAAATGACTGATATAGCTGCAGATCATTACTTTGGTAAAATTATTTTTTGTAAAACAGTTTTTCTTTTACAGAATTTTACTATAAATATTCAGAGTATATTTTGAATGAAAACTATGCGTTTTTATTTTGGCATTGGGGTGTTAAGAGCGGGAAGAAACACTCAAGCTAATGTTAAGTCTATTGGAAGGTTCTTGCGCGATTTCTCACTCGCATTTTAATATTTTTAAATGATTTTTTTTGCATAGGATAACTGAGGTTGATCTCTAACGTTGTTAGTTTTTACTTTTTTCATTTTGGTTACAGTTTTTTTTATAAGCAAACATTTTCAAATTTGGAACCGGTTGGAACCGGTTCTGAAAGTGAAAGTAAACTTATATAAAAAAACTGGAACCAAAATCGAAAAAGTAAAATCTAACAACGTTAGAGATCGACCTCAGCTATCCTATGCAAAAAAGCATTTAAAAATATTAAAATGCGAGCGAGAAATCGCGCAAGATCCTTCCCATAGACTTAACATTAGCTTGCGCGTTTTTTCGCATGACTTATGTAGGCTCTTAAATCATGTAATGAATGAAATAGAGAACTTGTTAATCGATTTACAATATCTAGCTCTTGACTGCAAACCATCGTGCTTCTGTTATGATTCAGAAAATTTAGGTAATTCGTCAAAAGCTTTAAATATGTGTTTCGTCACATAAATATTGTCTGTAAGAAAATCGTTTTAAATGTATCGTTTTAATATATGACGTAATTTTCACCATTGAATAATTTCTTGTCAATTTGTCGACGGACGTTTTATTTTCTTTTTAAGATAGTGATTCCTGCTTGTTACATATGTGAACAGAAAATTTTATTTCTTCAAGTTTTATTGAAAACTAATGACAAAACATCAATAAATAATATTCCCTTTTAATTTATTTTTCCCCTTTCTTATCCACAAAAGACGTCATTTGGATGAAATTATTTAAAGCATTTCCATTTTTTTTAATTAAAATAGATGCTTAGAAAATGATATTTTTCTCTCTAAACCATTTCGTCTAAAAATTCTTTTGTGAAAAGTTTTAATCGACATCTATAAGAAATAATTACTTGGGAACTGGTTTTCTACTTTAAATTCTTTTCTGAAATTTCTCAAATTCATTTCTTGTAAATAGGGGCCAATAAAATATTTACATAAAAACAAGGTCTCAAATTTGTTTTTGTTTAACCTCTTTGGATGAAGGTAAAAGTGAACCAAATCTACGATGGATTTCTTTTTTACGTCAGTGGAATTTATGTGAATGTTCAAGATGGCAGACGATTTTTGGCTTTTGAAAATAAACTGATTCCTGAAGATAGGATACGTTTTGATTTCTTCAAATTTTATTGAAAACATAATTTAACCACAATATTTTTAACACTGTCTAATCAAATCAAATATAATTTCAATTTGCAATTTTAATTTGAAAATTATGAAAAAAAAAAGAAATCTAATAATCCCTATCGTTTTCCCTTTCTCTTATCCACAAAAACGGAGTAATTCAGTTGTCATCATTACAGAAATGCCATTAAAAACTCGAAAACAAATTACATCTGGAAAACAAATTCAAATTTGAAAATTGTAAAACAATTTCTGATATCCTCTAATCAATGTGGATAACTTGTATTAATTTGATCGCCCAATATTCTATATTCTATGGGGAACAGCTGTGAAATATTCGACAATATATGCTATTTGTTTTATAAATTCGTTTCATTAGGATTCTATTTATATATAGCGTAGATACTTATAAAGTCTATATTAAATCTAATAACTCATAAATATTGTAATGCTATTGGAAATAAAACAAAAGTTGATACTATCCCTGAATATGTTCCATTTCATTTTAGGTATTTAAATGAATATTCAAACTAAAACCGAAATATTATCCGTTTTCTTTTTTCGCGTAAGTTTTTCTTTCCATTATAATTAATAGAAATGTTACAGAAGTATAAAATGCTGATCTTTAGGCTCTCTTATAGGCTACATAAAATTGCACTTCTCTATACAAGTAAAGCACAATATGCTATACTTAAATCTAGTAAATATTCTGTAAATCATATAAAATCAAAACGTCAAATTTAGTAATGCATGGAGATGTTAATAGAAAATGACAGACCTGATTTTGTTTTTGATTAGATTTAATTGCAATTGTTGAATTATTTTTAGAATAAATTTTAAGGAACCTACAATAAAAGTTAGCAGTTTCAAATACAGAAATGCTTTTTCTATATTTAAAAGTATAATGCGCCTTTATTGTTTCATTTTTGTTATGAATCACATATATTTAAGATTTTTGTGAGCATCAGTTCTGCATTTTAAATACACGGATATATTTTCTAATTTTTTATTTACATCAAATGGCATTTGACTCGTAAGAATTCTAACCTTCAACACCTAACTAATAGAAATGCAGTATCGTCCAAAGCCATTCATTGTTATCTCCAAAGAAAATATCTTCCTTTAAGAAGATTTTCTTTTAATCAAGTCTTCATTTTTAGATATAAGAGAATAAAGGACATTGTTGTCTTTATCATCTTTGGAGTGGTAGATACACAAGTGTAATCGCATTTCATTGCTCATTACTTATCATATGGAATAAAATACCTTAATGATAGAGAAAAGTTTGTTTTAAGTACAAAATCACATAAAAAGAGTGTATTTGCGGAATAAATATAGAAAATGGGAGAAATTATTTCAATTTGAAGCCTATTTGTTATATATGAGGTACAATTTATTTATTTTTAATTTGATTTTATGAAGCGGGGTGAATTTCTTCATTCTTTAAATTCAAAAAAGAGTACTCAGTAACGCCCCCTCCCCCCTTCATTTTCTTTCAGCTTTTGCGCAGTAGATGGAGATAAAAAAAAATCATGTGACTGTCCGAGCTAATAACAAATCACTAGCATACATGTCTGGAGTATAAAGAAATACATTCTAAGATATCTCTCTCACATATGTTAGCAAATAATGCCTTATTCTAAGAATTTGATAAATATTTGCGCTACCATGCTATTTAAAATCTTTATATTAAATGTCTACCAAGCGGAACAACTGGAGTACAAAGAGTTAAATGTTCATGTAGTCAATCATTTAAAAGAAATCTCGAATTAAAATGTTAATAATTGGTGAAGTTTAACCTATGTAATTCATTATAGTGAATTTTCTACTTGCAACAAACAATTTTATGAATTTTAAATACCATTATGCAATATCATAGTTTTCAGTCCGAATCGTTATTTCTATAGAGTGTTGAAACAAAACTCGCTTTAAAAATCACATTGAAATGACAGAACGATTGAGAAAAAAGCCTTAGTTTTTCATTTAGTGTTTAACTACTTTTAAATCTCCCCTGTCTTTATCTCTGGAGGCCCTGAAAGTCGCAACCATAGCTCATGTACCTGCTTTATTGATATCCAGTAAATATTTTATGATTTATTTCAACTACATTTACACGATGAGCGGGAACTTTTAAAACAGTCGTTATAAAACGAAAATTATAGGAAAGTTTTTTTGAAATGAAAAGTATAGCGAGAATTAAATTTGTTTATTACATTTAAATCTTTTAAATTTAAAGTATTGGATTACGAATTACATTTTGTATTTTCTCATTCTATTTCATTGGATTAAATGAAATGTTTCATAAATTCGGTATGATGTGTCGCAAAATCAGGAAGTCGTCATATCAATACAGATATATACAGACTAGGGAACACACGCAACTATTAGCTATGGATTTTGTCAAATGTGGTATCTAAACAACTAAGCTCAAATAAGTAAGAACAGTCATAAGTAAACAATGTAGCTGTCAAGTTATATTTGAGAGTAATGCAATATAGCTTCATAAGGCTCATATAGGAGAAATTAGGATATCAACAATGTTTCGCACGTAAACGGTAAGCATTATTATTTTATACAAAAACAAAGAATAATAAACTTTTTCCTTAATTATAACTTTCTGAAATGAAAAATTGTCAATTATTGGAGATGCCTGTAATAACATCATCACCCAATATATTTATTTTAAAACTACAAATAATGGCATTAAACATGTTTTATCAAGATGTAATACCAGGTTTTGTAAGGAATGTTTAAATATTTTGAACAGTGATTTAATAATAAATATAATTATTCTCATAATTTACTTATTTTTGTTTGTTTTTTCTATACATTGGCGGCGAAAGTTCTGTTCGTTTTCTGAAAATTATTCTTGCGATTAAATTTGAGATGATATTTTTCGTATATTAAACATATTTAAATTATGTTTTTTTTCAATTGAGCATTAAAGTTTCTTTCAAATTTAATAAATATTCGCTTTATATGAAATACTTAATATTTCCTGTATTCGTGTAAATCTAGAAAATATGTGAATTTCAAAACATTTTCTTCGCTATAAATACCTGAATTAATATCGATAAAAAAATATGGGTTTTTAATATTGTATATATATATTTAACACCTTTTTTGTTTATTCTAGTTTAAAATATAGAAACAATTTTTGTGAATATTTTAGACCTATTGCTATCAATCCCATAATATGGCAGTCCTTACATCAATTTAAAAAAATTGCTTTAGAGAAAAATACATATAAAGATTTTTCATTGTACATGATTCTACCTGATATATTACTACTTGACTAGTTGTAAATTGCTTAATTGTAAGAATTTACAATGGAAATTGTTACAAAGTAGTTTTAAGAGTATCAAGTTTAAGATTATATGTAGTACGATTTTTTTATCCCACAAAATATTGTCTATACCATAGCATTTTGAGAAAATTTATTTGTTACATTCAAATATACATACAAATATTTATCTCTCGTACTTCAACATTAAAATATAACTAGAAAAAAAAATTGGGAAATACCGAAAACTTTTGTATGTAAATAAATTCAACAGGGGATATCAAAATAAATTAAGCGTTGAGTATTTAATGTTAGGCTAATGCAGCTTCAGTATATTTCTTCTTTTATCTCATGAAGATGTCTCCCGGATCAAAAATAAGCGGATTAAAGTCATTGTCTAGTGTAAATTTATTGGACGTCTAGCCGATACATTCCTAGGCAAGTATTTGGAATACGACAGAATGCTCACCAAGATAAAAATAAACAATTTATCATGTCTCAGAGCTTTAAATAAGAAAGATAAGTGCTACTTAAGAAATAGTTTTCATCATTTTCAAAATAATACCGAAATACAGAGTCATTTTTTTAACGATCTAAAATTTCACCTCATTGAAACTCCGGAAACTTTCTATATATACTTCTTACAAAAATTATCTAGGATGAAGTTGTTTCATTGAAATCAGCATTCTTAGCTAAAATGAAATACAATTTTCGGCTGTATGTTTTTTTATGGCAAATGTCATTTGCTAAATCAAGAACATAAGTGCTTTGAGGTACTTTTGCAAATCATCGCCAGATTCAAAATAATCACACTATTTCAAAATTCTAAATGAAAATTTAAAACTTTTTTTCTTTTTGTATGTATAAATACATATTTTTCACTCATGGACAATGAGTCTGGATTTGAACTAAATGAATGTAAAGTTTTTCACTTGAAAACACGTTTAAACTAAAAAATATGTCATTAGCTTTTGTACATGAACACATGAACACATGAACACACTGTGAAAAACGTTTTGGGGCATTTGTTTTCATTTTTTGACGTCACGTACGTCAAGGCACATGTGTGACCAAAATGGGAATTTTAAAAATCTTTGAAAACGAGGAGAAATATATTAAAACTGTTCTCCTCATTTGTTCTAAATATTTCTTCTATATCAAGCATGACTCCCCAAAACAAGTCTTAAGAGCTAGTCACGCGAAGAAACGCTCAAGCTAATGTTAAGTCTATGGAAAGGTTCTTGGCCGATTTCTCGCTCGCATTTAAATATTTTTAAATGATTTTTTTGCATAGGATAGCTGAGGTCGATCTCTAACGTAGTAAGTTTTTACTGTTTTGATTTTGGTTACAGTTTTTTCAATTTTGGAACCGGCTCTGAAAGGGAAAAACTGGAACCAAAATCAAAAAAGTAAAAACCAACAACGTTAGAGATTGACCTCACCTATCCTATGCAAAAAACGAGCGAGAAATCGGCCAAGAACATTCCCATAGACTTAACATTAGCTTGCGCGATTTTCTCATGACTGATGTAGGCTCTTAAGCATTTGGTGGGTTAGACCTGATTGATTCTGTGGGTCCCTTTCAAATTAACTTATATTCAATAATTAACTGACCTACAGGAAAATTATCTCAAAGTAAATCAATTTCAATTAATATGCAATTGGAAATTATGATACAAAAACATAATCCTGCATGTACTCCACAAAAAGATATGTTTTTGAGAGAGATTTGCACTTTACTTTATATGAAAAATTAGAAAATTTTGTTAAACTAATTACAACAATTAATTATAAATTACTTTTACCACCGGAAGAGGTAGAAAATAATATACAAATGGGGAAAGCAAGGATTTGTTTGTGGGTGGTGTAAGAAACAGACGCTTTATTAAGTAGCAACATTTGTATACACTTAATAGTCATTTGTCTTCCTGTTAGTGTTTAATGAGTAGTTCTTGGCAAAACTTGAAATGAAAAAAAAGGATTTTTTAAATCGCGAAATATAAAAAGCTGTGTGAAAACCCGTGATAGTGGTATTTCATTTTCTACTGAAATAATTTTAATATGTTCCGTATAAAAAACAAAATGTATACAAAATGCAGGAATTATTCCCATTTTCAATTTTCGTTAGCAAAAACACGGTTTTTTTGTTCTTAGGAAATAATAATAAAAAAATTTCAAGATTGACAATAAAATAACTTTCTTTCCCCAAATAATCTTTTTTTTTCATTTATTACGTGTGATACAAACTTTTCATTTCTTTTTTCGAAATTTAATTCTTGCATTTTTATAACCCATTAATACGATGTCGTATTTAATAATGATTATTATTATTATATTTTCTGTTCATTATATATGTATATAATAATAATTATGGTGTGCATTTTTATCATCCAATATATCAAAAATAATTTTTTAAATAAGTACGATAAAAGAGTTAAAATAAACTCTACAATCTTTCTATTTGTACTCTAATTAAGTTTAAAGCTAATTGAAAAGAGGTGAAATGCATAAAAAGTTATTCTTCTAAGTGGAAATTTAGATAATGACTAGGCAGTGTCATAAAAATATTACGTAATTAACTTCCTAGCCATAAGACGATAGAAGAACATAGAAGAGAAAAACATCTGCGCCTAACGATGGCTGACGCCCATCGCGGGACATTCCTGTTTGGGATGAGTGCTGTGCATAAAACAACCAATTAGGATATTGAATCGTTAGAAAAGTACACTGCAAAATAACTAGGGTCTTATAGAAATATATATGTTCTGGATTTTAAAAATTAAAAAAATATTATCCGTCTGAAAAAAATTACAATGGCGTTAACGCCTATGATGTAACAGCATTTTCGGAAATTTATTTCTTCGATCATTTACTTGGATTACTTCAAAATATTATTTTTCCGATCCATGTCATTAAAATGTTTAACATAGCAAGATCTCCAACAGCAGGGCATGATTTTTTTTGGACTGGCATGTAACAAATTAAATAAAAAAGAAATCTTATAAGTGTTCAAGATATTAAAAAAAATGTCCAAGTAGTTGAATGTCTGTTATAATAAAACAATTATAATAGCTATTAACCAATTTATTGAATTAAAATAAAAGATAGGAAATTGGATTAATGCTGATCTTAATCTGTTAAATAGAGATAAATGCATCTTCTTCCTAAACAAATACAAAAAATGTGCATTTATTTCTGCTATAAATGTCTCGAAATAGAGTGAAGGAATGTTTTCAATAACGTAAACCAAAATCTAGGGATACTTAACAGAAACAATAGCATCACAGTGTGTTTTATACTAATTTATATAAAAATAAAAAAAATTGTCTTAAATGTGTGCTGAAACAACATGCATTGCATATTTTCATAACAAAATCTTTTTAACATACAGAAGATCAATATCAAAGATACATAATCATGAAGAATTTGTAGATACAATTGAGAAGTATTTACAAATATCACGGAGATATGATATTAATAAAAAGTTAAATGCCAGTGTCCATGAGTGTTTTTCAATGTGAAAAATTTTATTAAATCTATTAAGACATAGATATTCATACAGGGTGTTTCACAAAGGACCCCTAACTTTTAAAATCAATAACCCAGAAACGGTGATAGATAGAAACATGAAACCAGTGGTATGTTTAATAAAAAAATCGTAAGAATCTTATACATAAATCTCCAAATTTAGTTAAAAATAGCACCGATAGATGGCGCTGAGAGCGTTAAGAATCCTTCTAAAGCGAGTTCAGAAGCATAGAAAGAGTAGCCATCCAATATTTCGCCATTGAAATCTGATCGGCGAGTTCGAAGAGGCTATTTGTCAAGCTTTTGTATCGATTTCCGGTGACACACTACAGAGAGTCACTAACAATTTCATTCTGCGTTTGCAACATGTCTGTTGCGTAAAATGTGCACATATTGAATCACTTTTTATGCGATGCTCCTACTTATCGCAGCGCCATCTATCGGTGCTATTTTTAACTAAATTTTGAGATTTATGTATAAGATTCTTAAGATTTTTTTAATAAACATACCACTGGTTTTATGTTTCTATCTATCACCGTTTCCGGGTTATTGATTTTTAAAGTTAGGGGTCCTTTGTGAAACACCCTGTAGTTACTGGAAACATTTCAGTTGTTAAATTTTCTGATTGGAAACAGTTTAACTGTAAGTCTGAATTTCTAAGCAAATGAAAATAGAGAAGTAACGCGCAACTAGTAAGAATTTAAATATGATTTAACTGAAAGATTTTAATTATAAAAAAATTATACATATACTTGAAGGAATGAAGTTAAAATATAGTAAATTTATTACTTTACTTTTTTCTCTATATACTTTTACTAGTTTAATTCCTAAATGATTTTATAGAGATAATTTTCAAAATCTTCATTTAATATCTATACTATATACAATATTAAAAAACAGTATCATTAAAAAGAGTCTCTTTTCTATAATTACCATTTAACCCTGTAAATAAAATATTAATAATAATAATGAGCCAATGCGTAGCTACGCTTTGTGTTCATGGTCGGTATTTTTATATTTTTTTTCTCATTAAATGTGGTTAAGTGTTCGATGCTACGTTAATTTTTATTGTGCCGTATAAATATGATTATCTGCATTTCTAATAGACGCTTGGTGTAAAACTTGTACCCTAATTTATTCTAAAACGTATACACCAGATTCTCTCAAATCCACTTGTATTTATGATGATATCAAAATCACTGCAAGAGTACTGCGGCTACTTAATCGTCACCAGACATGTATACAGATAAGCATTACCATGCGTCTATTGGTGAATTAGAAATCAGTAGATAAACGTACAAATATTTTATATCAGACACCAGATAGTTTAGTTGTGGCGCTGTGCGATATCAACAATTAATGATTGGTACATAGATTACAGGATTTATTATTTTAATAAAAATTGCTAAATAGAAATTCAATTTTACGAACAATTAAAAAAAAATAAGCAAAATATTTTTTAAAGTATATTTTTCATTACATGAACAATATACTGAACTATGACTGAACTATGAAGTAAAAGGAATTAAACGATAGGTGTAACAAAGGGGAGATGGGGGATGAATGGGACATTTTCACGAAAATCGTTATTTTAAACATTTTATTTAAGGTATTATCAATATTATATGTCACATGTCATACATTAAGTGTTTGACTACATCTTATGCACAATATTTATTCAAGATTATTATTATACAGAAATATAATTGAAATTTAAAAAGAAGTTCTTCTATCATATAATAAATTATAACACATTGTAATAATATATTCTTTTTAAATGCTAAAGGTGTAAATTAACAACATAATACAAATTAAAATGACTTTTATTAGTTGTTTTACATGTTTGTCTCTTTCCGAGTCATTTTCAAAAACAAAATGAGAATATTCCAAAATTGCACGGGCTTTGAAGTTATTATTTTCATGTACTTTTTAAAAATTACGCACGTTATCTATTATTTTTTACATGGTTGTTTATTTTCATATCTGTGACCATGGAGTATCTCGTTTATTTTCATATCTGTGACCATGGAGTAACTCGTTTATTTTCATATCTGTGACCATGGAGTAACTCGCTTATTTTCATATCTGTGACCATGGAGTAACTCGAGCCACAGTTTCGGCAAATTAAGAGATGCCGCATCGTTACATATTGTATTTTTGCGTGTTAGTAGCTCTATGGTTTCTCTTATTATGGACGGATAGTATAGACTGGAGGGAAATATTATTTTACTTTCATTGAAAATTATTTGGATGGTTTCTTCTTGATATAATCTTGCTAGGGCTGTAGTTTGTCTATTATATTTAATATCAGCTATATACTCTTTTTTCCTGTAATTAAATTTCCTACTGGTCATGCCTATGTAGTAATTGTTGGATGCGTCTTCTTTAATAAAAGGTATTTCATATACTCCTGAATAATTCTCAAAATTATTTGGGTCAATTTTACAGCAAATGATATTCTTTAATTTCTGAGGGGGTATGGCTATTAAACAGATATTGAAGCGTTTAAGGCTGTGTTTTAATTTTTCAAAAAATCTTGGATAATATTGAAGAGTATAAAGTTTGTATTTTTGCGAATCACTTTTCTTTTCTGGTTTCTTATTATTGATGATATCCATGATTAATTTATTAATATGGTGTACTTTAAAACCATTATTATAAGCAATTTTACGAATATTATCTAATTCATTATTCAATTTATTTTCAGTACATATTATAAAGGCTCGTCTGATGAGAAATCTGTAGGCTGAAATTTTGTATGTAAATGGAGAACATGCGTTATTTGGTATGGTAGATTGGTTAGCCATACTTTTCCGGAATACAGCTCTGTCGATAGATTTATTTGTTCTGGTTAACATTACATCAAGGAATGGAATACTTTTATTATGTTCAATTTCAATAGTGAATTTAATGTCAATTGAGTTTAGCTGATTTATAAATATTTTAAGTTCATCAAGACTATGCTGCCAAATTATAAAAATATCATCAATATATCTGAGCCAAATGTGAGGTGTAAGCCAAATGTGCCAAAAACTTTAGTTTCCAATGGGCGAAGAGTATATTCAGATAATAAACCTGAAATAGGTGACCGCATTGGGGCTCCGTGATTCTGCTTATAATATTTACTATTGAATGTGAAATAGTTATTATGGATGATTAGATTAAGTCCTCTTTTTATTATTATTTTCATATCATCACTAAATTCTTCTATCTGTTCAATATCATCACAAATCTTATTACATACTACACGCGTGTCAATTGATGGATACAATGAAATAATATCAAGACTAGCCATTATATAATTATCTGGTAACTGTATATGTTTGATTTTTTGAATGAAATCTTCCGTTGATTTAATAGTTAATGTAGAATCTGGTAAAAGATCTCTTAAGAAGGGAACATAAGCTTTTTCTAAAAAGTAAGTTGGCCCTTAGCACTTTGAAACTATAGGACGTAATGGTATTATCAGATTATTGCTATTAAATCAACGGAAGATTTCATTCAAAAAATCAAACATATACAGTTACCAGATAATTATATAATGCCTAGTCTTGATATTATTTCATTGTATCCATCATTATTTCATTGTATGCCTCCTTGGCAATAGCTGAGAGATTATAAATTCTGTTATTTTCTCCAGGATTATTTGTTAGCCAGTCATCTTGGACTCATCTCAGCTTTGCCTTAAAAGGCCCATAAACGGAAGCATTCAATGGCTGAAGACAATGGCTACAATGAGGATGAAACGTTAAAAGAATAATTACCATAAATTTCTAATTTATCAACTTATATAATATTATTTAGTTAATAAATATATTTTTCAGCATCCTCTAGGGATGGATGAGACAGTTCCATTCATCATGATGCATATATTCAATTGTCAGCCATTTTGTCTAAAAAAATATTTTGTCACAATGGTTAATATGCATTCATTTTAATTACCAATACTGAGCCTTGAAATAAAAAACTAAACCATACCTTAATTGTTTATATTGCATAAGATATTTAAGTAAGTTCAAATGTAAAAAAAAAAATTACTTTCAAGCAGAGTTTTCATGAACTGCAAATTTGAAGAAAGCTGAAAACAGCCATGTGCTCTTGCTTTTGGTTCTGAAGCACACTATGGCAGTGAAATCTATAAGGATAGGAAGTAATTATAAAAAAGTTTATTTTCTGAAATATTGAGAACGTCCCATCCCTCCCTTGTCCCATTCATCCCCCATCTCCCCTACTTTATTTTCTTTATTTTGTAGGTTACATTTTTGCTTATTTTTTTTATGTGGTAACTTCCTTTTAACATTTTTCAAAAATCTTTTTCAATGAATTAAAGCGTATAGCTATTTTTTAAATGTTATCTAAAACCTGGTAGGATGTTGATATTATTTTCTGTAATAGATAAAGAAGCTCAAAATGTGTTCGAGAGATTCACTGCCGGCCATGAATAATGAAACTCACAATAGGGTCCATAAAAATTAGTAGCGATTTTATACTCATATAACAGTCTTCTCTTTACCATAAAAATCCTTTATTTGTAATATTCAAATTTTAATTGCTTAACAGGCGTATATCCAACATAGTGAAAAAGTACCCAAGCCGGGACTCGAACCCGGGTTATCAGTGTAGCGCACTGACGTTCTACCAACTGAACCACTTGGGAACGATACTCAGCCTGGAACTTTTTCACTATAACAGGCTACAAACGCTGCACAAGATGGAATATTTTCCGTGAGCTACTAACCCTGGGGCAAACACGAAATCAAAGGAAATTCAGCATCGATAATTGATTAAAATCATATTTAATACTTTTTCACTATGTTGGATATACACCTATTAAGCAATTAAAATTTGAATATTATGAATGCAAGGCGTGTGAAAATTTCTATGGAGAAAATTCCAAAGTATTAAATATCCTTTATTTGATATACTACCGGTTCTACACGTACACGGTCGACATACGAAATGCCATAGCTGGGGAAAGATTTTTCTTACAAGTTACAGTACAAGCTAGCTGAGAGTAGAATGCAGAGTGTGTTAAAAAAACATTCTTATTGCTGTTTTGAGGCGTTGGCAAAAATAGTGATACAGAAATTAGCCAACCGAGTACTATCTGGCGATAAAAGTGTTGAAAAGAGACAGTTGGAAGGCTACGTTAAGCTTAAAAACAATTATGAATCAGTTGAAGCTGGAGATCTATTTAATTTTCGCATGCAAATCAAAATAAAAAAAAGTTTAAATAATTTCATATGTAAATTTATAATTTCATATGTGTAAATATGGAAGAAATTTTGATTAACGCCGTTTTAAAATCCAAACTAATTACTGTCTGAAACACAAATCACATTATTTACATTCGTAAATACATAAAAGCACACCATTTTTCTTATTCATAAGCCGGAAAATCAAAAAGCATTTTTCTGTAAAGAGCAAAGATCTTTAAGAAAACTCTGTTCTATTCGGATTCTAAATCGTATTTTTAAGACATGATTGTGTGAGTAGGGTCATCATGATGGAACAATCTCAAGTTATATTCAATTTATCGGAAAATAAAAATATATACATATATTTGATTCTTAGGCACATAAATAATAATGTCCACAACTGTCATATAGTTAGATGTAAAAATGCACTAGTAAATATGTAAGAATGTTTGTTCAGAGGGGGCAGGAAAAGTTTCTGGTGCATCTTTAAATTATTATTAGTGTTAAAATTGTTATTAGTTTCTGGTGGCATCATTGCATCCATCAGACGCAATGTAGTTCCCAACAATGTCGAGCGCAATGAACCTGAGAGGCCGCTTTTGATTTACTAAGTTAGTTTATGGAAAAATTTTATTCTTACTAAAAACAATGTTATATAAATAATTTTTAAACTCCCTCAAGTTTAAAAAACTTTGAAAGGGCAACAAAATAGTTTTATTTAGTTATATAAAATGACATTTATAAAATTCGTCAATATATAAAAAATATTGAACTTAAATATAATCGATTTTATTGCAATGTTTAAGAATTATAGCTCATTTTAAAGACGACACCTGTCCCATTTTTTTTCATAATTTTAGTTTTAGTAGATTCGGAAATAAGGTGAGGGGGGGGGGACATACTTTTGCAGTACATTTTCGACGATATCTCTGAAAATGTAATACCTAAAATTAAATCAAATATATTTTTGGGTTTGGTGTTACCAGATCTTTCGAACGATACCCTACACGATTTACAAAAGTAAAATTATTTTTTTCATGTAGCCTAAATACCCTCCCTAATTTTTTTCTAAAAATACTTCTGAATGGCTAATAATCTATAAATATGTGGGTCAATAGCTTTTATAACTCTGTCATGTTTGAACTTCCCGGTTCAACAGTTCTCGAGAAAAACGGCTATGACAGACGAGTTATTTTATTATGATTCCGTTTTTACTTTTAAATCTTATAACCGGCTGGCCCTTGTTTTTGTGTTGCCAAAAATCTTATTAAAATGTCTCTCGAAAATATTTTTGAACAGAATTCTATTTTCAAAAGTATATTGAATGAAAGGATATAACAGAGTTTATATATCCTGAGATTTACGAGCATTCTTATAAAAATACTCCAGACGGTCATAGGGTTGTACGGGTCCCTAAAAAACGTACACAGTTAAAATTAAATAAAAAATATCATTTAAATGAAAGCAATTAAACTTAAATAAATATGATTGCAATAATAAGGGATTTTTTTAGAAGGCATATATATTTTATAATTCAATAATAAGGGATCACAGCCAGTACTCGGTACTATAGCCGAGCGTGGTTCTTTTGAACCCTTTTAACATTTTTTTAAAATTTTTTACCACCTTACACTGATGAAGGGGATATTTGCATCCTTGAAACGGTCGTATGTGTTTTAAAGTTTTATCATTTGTGTGCTTTAACGTTGTTTTTAGCTTTTTTGTATTATTAACCACACAAAGTGTGCATTTTATACCAAATAACTTGTTTAACATGAATGGTATCATGTTGCACTGGAAATGATATTACTAGAAAATATTTTATATACTTTATTTGCTAGTACCGGCTGTACTACTCTAAAAAACCCAACATCAAATACACTTAATTTCATGTAATGAAAATAATTCCGTTTTCGCACAAAAAAATGGAAATTAATTATTTTTAGTACTTTTCTTGAATGCATATGATTACGTTTTCGAGAGAGAAACTAATAATAATTTAATGTTAATATAATTTGTCGATTAGAACATTTGAGATTCTACATTATGAATATGAATATGAATTTTACTTTCGCAGCGGAAATTTAAAGAATATCTTTTAACCTTATGTAATCAAAATTCTCTCAGCAACTTCTATAAATCTTTCTCATCGAAAGAATGTAAGCGGACTCGCTCTTAAAGAAAAGCTCTCGAAACACATTGTATAGAAAATTCATCAATTTTTGCAATACGTGAGATGAACCTCTAACAAAAGGAAATGCAGAAAGCTGAATGATTTGCAGTTCCTGATTTTTCATTTATATGCAAATAATGTCCACGTTAAGCATGAAAAACTTCATTTAGCAAGCAAATATTTTTCTTAGATAAATGTTTTTCTTCACCATCATAAGCTTTTGTAGTAATATGCAAAATAAATACTGCGTCTGACAGGAAAAAAATAACAGGAAAGGAACGGGGAGCAAGATCTTTAAATTTTTGGATTGTAATAAGCTAACTCATTGACATATTGAAAAGACTTTTTTAAAATATTTAAACTCTGCATGTTTGTATTTCCTAATAAAATGAATAAGGACTTTCCTTTGAATAAATTTATTCCTAATGTCATAGTACAACACATTGAACAGAATATAATTATTTTCAATAAGCATTTTACAGGCTGAATACAGACCCAGATATATTTTAAAATATTTTTGTTGCATTATTTTGCCTTCTAATGTTTTAGTTGGAAGATATAAATCATTTAAAAGGGGTATTATTATTTTTATGTATTATTTTTTTAATTTGGAACACGTCTAATTTTAATGAATTACAGTAAGAGCGTTCTTATTAATGTCATTTCAATAATAAAAATTTGTTGTTCAAAAATGTTTTTCAATAATAAAAATCATTTTAAATGTGTCTGCTAGTTTTTAGACGTATTGACTCGTTTTTCACATTTTTAAACAAATTTTTAAATTGAGGCGTTCATAGGGACGAACTCGCAAAGTTTTTCGAAACATCAGTTTAAAATATGCATTTATCATTATCGCCAGTTTGTATTGTAAATCAAATGTCAGATTATTAGATGTAAACTGCATTGTTGTAAGAGGTTGTATTAGTTACTACAGTTTTCCACGTTATGTTAACCCTTTGTAACTCAACAACTCTGGTTTGAAAAATATTAGCTCAGATGTTTGATTACATCCTTTTAAAACCCTCTAAGCGTGTGGAACGCTTGGAGGGTATTCACTAATTGGAATTCACTAATCTCCAGGTTTCACTGCAATATATGCAATGTTTAAGATATTATAATTCTATAGATTTAATGAATTTTCAAAACATTGAAGAATGATTAATACTCTCAAGGGTTACATTCATATTTGTAATTAAGTTTTATTTATAATGCTGAAAGAATCATAACTTTTTAGCATTTAAAACAAACTGTGGAGAAAACAACATTACAATTTTACCCTTTTTCAAAACGCTCAGAGGGTTAAGAATGTAAAGAAAAGAATTCAACATAAAATAAAACAATAATGAATAAAAGGTACTACTTTTTGACCTCTGCAATAAAGAGAAAATTACATACTTCTAATAAATATGGTCAATTTTCTAATACAAAATTTTAAAGTATACGAACTTACCTATGTAAAAACATATTTTTTGAAATCTCCAGTTTTTTATTAAAGAACAATTTGCGAAGTTAATTTTAACAGTAACAATGCGAAACTGCTTAAATGATAAATAAAATTTTGGCATGAAAAATAAACTCAGTTTCGCCGTCTGTTGAGAATTTATATTAACTGCTGTGTTGGGAGATAGCAGCAATCAATAAAATCGTTTTTGAAAGCCCATTGTATATGTAACATTTACTTTTGTGTATGTTACAGATATGCAACGCGGTGATACAAAGTGTTAAAAAAAGAACTTGGTCTATGTCTCATTTTCCCCTAAAATACGCAATGGCTCAATTGTGCATTTTGTAAAATGACAAAACAATTGGTTTTTATTATTTCCTGCACATTTTTCCTTTTAAGACTGAAGTGTACTTTCTACCTCAAAACAATTAAGCTATCTTTATTTCATAATTGCTAATTAATGGGGAATGAAATTTTATTTTTAATTATTTTTTTAATCGATGCTGTCATTTGGGAACATAGGCATGTAAATTTTTTAACCTTGATTCAAAAACACTAGTAAATCCCACTTTTGTTCACATCGTATATTAAAAATATTTTGTCATTACGAAAAAGAAAGCGCAATTTCAGTTATTTTAATTTTACGATTTTATTTATCCGGTATCCCGTATTCAACAGCGCTCAGTACTTTGGAGGGTTAGTACTGGGAATACGCCATCTCAATGTCGCATACCTGCAAACAAAATCAGTGGCTAGAGGAGTTGGAAGTACCCTGGATTGTCCTTCTGTCTGGATAAGATCAAAGTTGTGGAGCTGTGTTTAAGAATGTATATAATAATATAATGTATTACATAATGATATATATTGTACACGACAAATTGTGTTATTTTGTGGATTTATTTTATTTATTTGATAAAAGTTATGACTTCAATAACGTAACATTTTGTATCCATCTTTGCTACGCAAGCAGTTTCAAGTATCGCCAAAATTTAGCATAAATAATTTAATAATCATATATATCTTTTTATAATCAGCTCGACAGCACATCAATTGGTTGAAGTGGTCACACGTTCAACATTTTTATTGAGGTATCTATGAAAAAAATCTATTTCTTAGCAGAAATTCTCAGGATTTGCGGAAATTCGATACTGTCGCGCCCAAGCGAGAAGGCTGTTGAAACTTTTCACTGCAAGGAAATGAAGATTCGGTGACACATCATTGCAAAACTCCTATCTGAAATCTTTCCTTGCTATTATAACATGGTCAATACAAACTTCTACTGCCCGTTTTAAAGATTTTTGTAAATACTGAAACAGTTTGTTTATAAAATTAAATTGTTTTTGTGTCGTATGATTTTTTTACGCAGCGAAGCCCCCTCCTATGAAGCTTTAAAATTAACTTTCACATAGACTTTTCACATAGTTTATGAGCTATTTATTATTTTTGAAGAAACAGTGGTTAGTCTTTGACCAAGGGACTTTATGTCTGTATTTTGGTTTACATGTTAATTTTTAACATAGTATGAACAGTAAAAATATTTTTTAACATGTGATTTTTGTAGAAATATCTCGCACAAAATTAAACATTTATCTTTAACGGATCCCATAATGATCGTTCGTAATCCTTCATAAATATAACATGGCGGTAATCAAAGTTGAGGTCTTTACAGCTCGACTACAAAAAAAAATCTACTCCAGCAAATATAAAAAAATTTAATGAAAGAAAAATATTTAGAACAGTAGTAAAAGAAGAACTAGCAATTCATTGTATATATTGAATGCCTAAGGGGGGCCACTCGGCCCAGCAAAGCCAGGCCGTAGAGCGTTAGCACCTCCCCCGGGATGTTCCCCGGCACGCGGGGATTCGTTTTGGGTGATTCCAGCCACCGGCGGAAGGGAAGGCACGACGCCGAGACCGCCAGCGGATGCGCAAACGGCCCAAACAACAACAAAAAAAAGAAAAAAAGAAAATACAAACTAGGCCAAAGGCCGGCACTGCCAGGACAAGCCTAAGCGCGACAAGGGGCAGGCAAGAAAGCTAAAAACAAAAAAAAGAAAAAGAAACTGAAAAAAGCCTGAACCGCTGGAGCCTGCACTCCCTCGCGACAGACAGCGGCAGGTGCAGTGATGAAGAACTTGTAGGTGAACAGTCCTTAACGCTCCTGCGTCATGACACACAGTTCGCGGCCAAGGCGGTCCTTGGATAATAATGATGCGCCGGAATCTGAGAAGCTCAGTTCCCACGCGACAGATGGCGCCACAAGTTGTTGCGTGGAGAGATGAGGCCGCTTCTAAAGACTGCGAAGGGAGCACAGCAAGGTGCTCAAACACTGACAAGGTAGAGCCAAAATAAGGAAAAGTCAGGAGAAGGAGGGTAGGAAGATCAATTACAGTACTGATTGGTGGTGAAGAATTTAATATGTTTAGTTAAAAATTGATAAAAGCTAGAGTTGGTTACTTAATTTGTTAAGTTCGATAAATCCATTAAGAAATTAAAAATATTTTTTAATTTTTTTAGTAAGATTGGTCTTGTTATAATATTGGTTAGCCAAGAGGGTGGGGGAATTTCGGGAGATCTGAGATGCCAGGCAACGGTCAGTGGGCAGTCAAAATAGTAATGAGAAGGCAAGCCCCGCTGGCCACATGGACACACATTGGAGGCTGCACGTTTATAATATTTGAGGTAAGTAGGGAATGGACCATGTCCTGTGAGGAACGCTGAGGTGTGGGGGGCGAGGTTAAGCAGGTTTAGGGAGACAAAAGTGAGCAATTTGTGGGTATGTCGACCTTTATCCGAGTAATCCCAGTGGTCCTGCCACTGAGGAATGATTTTAGACTTTAAAAACTCTCTAATGTAGGATGGGGGAACAGGGAGGGAAAGATCAATATTTGTGCTTCCCGTAGCTTCTTTTGCCAATTTATCAGCTAATTCATTGTCAGCAATGCCAATGTGTGCCTTCACATGGCCCAGGGCTACTCGCCGTGCAAGGACTTTTAAAAATAGTTTTATTTGGAGTACAATGGGATGTTTTGTGCGGTGAGTAAAGATTGCTTGTAGGCTGGAGAGGCTGGCTGAATATAGCCTGTAAAAATGTACTGTTGGGTTAGAGACAATCCATTCCAATGCCCGCAGAATCGCGAACAGCTCAGCCTGGAAGACAGTGTTGTTATCACCGATTCTGCAGGCCCACTTATGGGTCACGACCTCGCCCTTCATGGCACAGAATGCTGCTGCCACGCCAGTCTCCGTGCGTGACCCGTCAGTGAAAATGGTCGGACAGCGGGGAGAGTAGCTGTGTTCAAAACCGTGCCTGGTTGTGTTTATCTGTAAGTGAGATGTCTCTTCTGCGGGATGTATTCTCCAACTGGGAACCTTCCTCTGTAGTTGTATTTGTGGAAAAAGTGCTGCACACGTTGGTTCATGTTCTAGGTGTGTGATCCTGTTTTTCTGGTATTCATATTGGAGTGTTATTGTTATGGGAGGAATACCTGTTATTACTGTGAGTGCGTCCGTTGAGATTGTCCTGTATCCTCGAGCAATTTGCAGCAAAAAGAGCCGTTGCATCGAGGTCAATTTGTCCTTCACGGCTTGCGTGAGGTTACCTCCCCAGACGCCCACACAGTAGAAAATTATCCGCTCCACTATTGTGTGGTACCAGATTTTTAACATTGTTGGCTTTATTCCCCAGGATTTTGACGTTAGTTTACGTGCGTTTAAGTGTAATTTTCCTACTTTAATCCTGAGGGTGTTGATATGTTCCGTCCAGCTTTGGTGTTCATCTATGGTGAGGCCAAGAAGTTTGAGGTGTGAGACATGCTCGACACTAACCCCGTTCACTCTTATGATTGGTTTACGTTCAAGTTTGCGTGGTTTGGAAAATGTGACTGCTTGTGATTTTTGGCTTGATAGCTGGAGGTTGAGGTTTGTTAGCAGTTGGCAGAATACGGGGAGGGCTTGAGCCGCCATTGCCTCCAAGTCCATGCGCCGCCTGCCCGAGAAAATAAAGCTGAAGTCATCAGCGAATGCAAAGAGAATGAAGCCTCTAGATTCTAGCTCTTTTAGAATTATGTTAGCTATGAGTAACCAAAGTATTGGGCCAAGGCAGGAGCCTTGGGGGCAGCCCTTTTCGAGCTGATGTACCGAAGTGCCTGAACCCCAATTGATCATTATGCTACGAAGGCTTAAGTAGGATGCGATGGTTCCAGCTATATTAGCCGGGCAGCGAATTTCAATTAGTTGCTGGATAATGTCCCTCCATTCTACATTATCGAAAGCATCTTTAATATCTAGTGAAACAAGTGAGGTGTAGTCTCCTTTGCTGATGGTTTCATTGCAAGTGGTAAGAATGTCATAAAGGGCCTTGTCACATGACCGACCCTCTCTGAACCCATATTGCCTATGATGCAAGATGCCATTCGTCTCCATGAAGTGCACCAGTCGTGTGACTAGTAGTTTTTCTAGCAGCTTCCCCAGAGTTGGTAGGAGACAAATAGGTCTATAGGAAGTGGGTTCTGAGGCATTCTTTCCTTTTTTCAGGAAGTAGACGGCCTCACCTTGCTTCAGTGTTTGAGGGAAGTAATTGTGATTGAGACACAGATTGGCCCATCTGGTGAACAACTTTGGGATGATTTTGAAAGTTAATTTTAAAATTTTGAAGTCCACGCAGTCTGGGCCAGGGGCTTTATTATCATTAAATGTATGTAGAGCAGATGCTACTTCAGCTTTAGAAAAGGGTTTATCATTAGGTGTCGAAAAATTGAGGTCTGAATTGTCCCTGTTGGGATACGAGGATGGTCCGAAAAGTGCTGCAGTTAGGTGCTCCATATTCGCTTGCCTGGATGAAATGGAGGGTGGAAGCTCAAGTTTAATTTCGTCTGGTGTGAAGAAATTTCCTGTAAAAAATTTTTGTGCCGTGCCAAAAGGTTCTGATTGATTGCTGCAGAAATTCCGCCAGGCTTTGACTCTGGCATCCTGAACACTTTTCTTGAATTTTGATGAGAGTATTTTGTACTGAGCGCCAAGGTTTTCAAAATAAGGTATGTTTCCGTGTGTTTCTCGTAGATGTTTAATCTTTCTCCTTAGCGCTGTGAGTTTGTTTCGTTGTGTCTTAAGTTCGGTGGTCCAGAACGAGAAAACTGGAGTCCT
Organism: Maratus michaelseni; assembly: GCA_963931845.1. NCBI lineage: Eukaryota > Metazoa > Arthropoda > Arachnida > Araneae > Salticidae > Maratus > Maratus michaelseni. Next base: position 8,995,933 of record OZ007586.1, read on the forward strand.
CCGAGTATTTTTTAGTCTAAAGGATGCTCGTGCCGCCTCTTGCATGGAAGCAATAAGTTTTTTTGTGAAGGAGTTAATGTCGGTGATGTTTGTTGCATCCCTTAGGTGTTGTGCAAGGAGTGGTCTGTGTGTTTTAATTATTTGTGTAAACTTTTTAAAATTTCCTCGGGTTGTGTTGAAACGTCGTTTAGTTGTAGTCAGTGGTGTAATGTCAAAGCCGAAACGTATGTATTTATGGTCCGAGGCATTGTGGATGTCCATTACTCGCCAGTCCCTGATTTTTTGTGCCGCCTTCGGATTCGCCAGCGTATGATCTGGGAATCCTTTGTGTGTTATAATACCTGTGTTGTTCATTCTGACAAATGTGTGTGTTCTGTTATCAATGTTAACAATGGTTAAATTATGGACTGCGAGATGCTCGATGAGACTGTCTCCGCGGATGGTTTCCTGTGGGCAACCCCAAACAGTGGAGTTTGCGTTGAAGTCACCTCCGCAAATGAAGTACTGCTTATGAGTTATTAAGTGTTGCCACTCCATAAGGGTTTCATCAAAATTGAAACGCGGTGCTGCGCAGGTAGAGCCTATAATTAGTTTTCCTTCCTTCGCCATTATAGTGATGAAAACACAGTTGTCTCCTGTGAATAGGTGTGAGTATGCCAGATCCGTATTCTGGACGACCAGATGAGCGCTGTTATCTTTGGACGCGAACTTCGCCCAATTTTTCGGAAAAATTGACAGCAGCGCTCCATCATTGCCACAGTAGGCATCCTGCAGCAATGCAATGTCTATATTTTCTGATATCATGTAATTTTTTAGGCTGACATTAGCTGCCTTGCAGTGATTTAAATTAACCTGAATGATTTTGATGTGGCCAAATGGTGGGGGGTCCGAAGGTGCTAGAAGAGACATATTGGTTTTCTGAAAAGGTACTTAAATAAAAGGTACTTAAATAAAGGGTTCTTGGTTAAGTTAGTAACAAAAATTATGTTAGATTCAATAGAAGGGCCTACCTTGCCAGTCATGGTGATGCCCGTTGTGGCCTCCTTGATAGAGTGGGTGGTAGTCATTTCTATATGAGCGATTACCATACCATTCATCGTGATGATAGGGGCTATTTGCTGGTGTTGCCTCTTGTATGGTTGGGTGCTGTGTGTTGAATTGTTGATGTCTGTTTGGTTCTTCTGGTGTTAGGTGAACTTGCGAACTGTTACCAATTGGGAAAAGCAGGTTAAGTCTTTCCCGTTCTGAACTATATTTTGAGCGGTAAGCACTGCAACCAGAATCTGATGCTTTGTGGCTTGTTGGAAAATGTGTGTTGTGTTGTGTGTTATGTTTGGTGCAGTTGATGCATCGTGGAGCTGCTGCACATGATTCTTCATGGTGTGCTTCGCCACAGCATGCACACACAGACTTGGCCGCCTTGCAGTTCCGTTCGTGGTGGGTAAGGCCTTGACAGCGGCGACAGCGCAGGATGGTAGTATGTGGTCGGAGGCGACAGGTCTTTAGGCCGATGACGATGCCTCCATCATTTATGAGCTCTATGCCAAGTGACTTAGGCAGCAGAAGAATCAAATCTTTTGTCGCCTCGTTGTGTCTATTAGGTAACTCCTTGAGGACGATGATGTCTTCTTCAGTTATATGGTATGTTTTGCCAAGAATATTAGTGAGGGCCTCCTTCGTCAGCGCCTCTGGGACACCCAGGAGAATCATTTTATGCTTTGGAACTGCCTTCTGAAGAAAATTAAGTTTTTTGTTGAGAACTTGATTGTGCTGCAGCTCTGCTTGTAGGCGCTTTAGGTCATCTTCTGTTTTGCAGGTAACTTCTACGTGATTTCTCCTGGGGGCCACCTTATCCACGTGTATTGGCGTTGCAATTGCCTCTTTAGATAGCATTATTTCGATTTCTTTTCCCGGTGTTATTGATGTACCTTTAATGATGAGGGTTTTGCGGTTAGAGCTTTCCAGAACAAACTTTTTGGCTGGTTGTGCGGCTGTTTGACTGTATGTTTGTGGGACTTGAGGTGTTGCTGTTTCTGTTGGTGAAATGGTGGTGCTTTCTATTGCCGCTGCTTGGTCTGCTTGATTTTGTTTTAGTGTTGATCTGACTGCTTCTATAAGTGGGACGGTGTCTGGGATCCTTTCAATTATCTTCTCATTCGTTTGGCGTGCGTGATCTAGGCTTTCTTGGAGGTGCTGGCAGCTTGTCTGGAGGCTTGCTTCATTTATTTCTAGTTGGCGTATCCTGGACTGCAGTGCATCTTCTGTATTTTGAAGGAACTCAAATACATATCTCAGATTTTTTAGTGTTTTTTCTGTGGGGAGTTTTTTTGTAGCAATGCTGTTTTCAGCTCTTGTTACGTAGCTCTTTCCCATCGTAATAAGTTCTGCCATCGTATATGTTTCTGTTTCTGCATCAGTGTTTTCATGTATTGTGGATGCTGCTGAGCTGTGGCTGACGCTTCTAGACAGCTTTGCTCTGGTATTTCTAGTTGATGACCTGCTCTTTCGAGCTGCTGACTGAGAGCTAGAGTTTTTGTCAGAAGGAAATCTTCCGTTGCCTGGCGACATGTTAGCAAGGGAAGGAACAGGATGAGAAGCTTCTACTACGAAACGATAAACAAAAGAAAATTATACTAAGTCAAAAACTAGGTCATTGGGCACTCACGCCACTTGACTGAATAAACCCATGAATGGCTCTACAGGTCTCGCAGCATGTTTCAAAATGGAAAAGTGTAGGAACAAAAGCTTGCCGTTTGTCAAAAACTCGTGACTGCGCTGAAAATTAGACTGGAATTATTAGGTTCGACTTTAGGGTAAAGAATAATGATTGACCAGTATCAAAAAGCTTAGACTTAAGGAATTGTTGGGTGAGAAAGGGAAGAGAAAATGAAACGATTGGGGCTCGCTAAGGTGATGAAAGACAAATTGCTATTCCTTGCTATGTAACTTATTAATAGTACATGTTTAAATATGTGTAGAGCAGAACTTGTTGCGATAGATGAGGAGGATTGTTGTTGATGATGATTGCTATTGGAGGGAGAGACGGGAGACTCAGGCGCCAGCCAAGGTCAGCCGCAGCGCGCCACCCCGACCGACGAGTGGTAAAGGGGAAATGCTGTGCAAAAAGCAAGAGAGAAAAGTCTTGTGGCATTTTGCGAACACAGGGGAGTCTGAGAAAGTCTAAGAACGTACTTTGAAGCAAGAGTAAATTAAAAAGTAAATAAAAACATTATTATTCTACTCAGGAGTGTAAGAAAAATGAAGAAAAATAAATAAAAATAAAACGAAAAAAAAAATAGACTTTAATACAACAAAGGAAAAAAACACACTAAAGCTTATAAACATGTGGGCAAAAAAAACAAAAACAAAAAAAAAAACTGTAAATGGGAAATAATTGTAAAAATAAGTTTGGTTACAGTTATATGTTAGAATTGGTTATATGGTCCGAAAATGTTAAAGTCCGCAGATAGGTATTTTAATTTGAAGAAGATAGTGAAAGAGGGAAATGGAATCTGATGAAAAACGGGCCCCCCCCCCCCCCCCAAAAAAAAAGAGAATTTCAGGATTGTGTAAAAAATGAAAAAAATTATTAGAAGCGCTAGAGAACATAAATTCACTTAAGTTTATATGAGAGGGCAAAAAAAACGGTATATAACAGTATGAAAAAGGAATAAATTGCGAGACCTAGCCATATTTTCGTGAGAAAAAAGAGTGTAAACAAATGATGAAAAATGCATATATTTAGGAAAACTAGACAAAGAAACTTAATAAAAAGTGGGGGGTATGAATAGCAAAAAGTGTTAATTTACGAAAAGAATTTTTATAGTTATTGAATGTGAGGAAGATTAGTTATGTATAAAAAAGTGTGTTTTGCGACAAACACACACTCACAAAAGGAAAAAAAAAAGAAAAGAAAAGAAAAAAAAATGAATCCGCTAAAACTAAAATTGCTGCAGGTGTGTTGAATTTTGGAGGGGGGGGGGGCTAAAAACTTGGGGGTTACTAAAGCTAATTATGATGAAATATGAATGAATTATTTACAAGTTAGAAGCAACTAGTGAAGAGAAATGGGGTTCAGCCTTACCCCAGCACCTTGGTCCGGCACCGGCAAATGATCCCAGTGGTCCGGTGGAAGGCAATACGCCGTACTCGGGAAAAGAAAAAAGAAAGTATGAAAGAAATATTTATTGGAGTGTGAATAATATGTGTTGGGAAGTAAATTGACAAATTTTGATGAGTTTTACTGAGTATTTTTTGTAAGGTGAAAAAAACAACAAACTTAACACTAAGTGCAACTAAAAAGCCCCAAAAAATGCTGAAAATAAACTGTTATATAATGTGAGAATTTGCACGTAGAGATAGATGGGAAATTATTGAAAAAATAACAGTTTGGTAACAGTTAGGTGTTTGAATTGGTTACATGGTCCAAAAATGTGAAAGTCCGCAGCTAGGTATTCTAATTTGAAGAAGAAAGTGAAATAGCGGCCTGGACTGATGAAAAACGGGCCCAAAAAAAACTAAGAAAATTTCAGGAATGTGTGAAAAATGAAAAAAATATTAAACGCACTAGAAAACATAGATGCTCTTAAGTTTATATAAGAGGGCAATAAAACAGTATATTACAGCAGGAAAAAAAAAATAAAATAGCGATATTGACGTGAGACTAAAGAAAATAAACAATGGTGAAAAAAACATATTTTTAGGAAAGCTTGACAAAGAAAATAGTAGAAAGTAGGGGGGAGGGGGGGGTAGAGAGAAACAATCTTTAATTAAGAGAACAGTTTTTGTAAATATTGTATGCGTAGAAGTACAGTTATGTGGAAATGAGTGTCAAACACAAAAAAACGCTAAAAAAAAATTAAAAAGTGGTGGGTGTGATGCTTTGTGGTGGGGAGGAGAGTAATATGTTTGGAGGCTTCGAAAATCAATTTTAGTGAAAATGTATGAATATATTAAAAGTTAGAAGCGTTTAAGAGTGATAAGTTGGAAAACCGCCTTGCACCGGCACCTTATGAGTCCGACGGTGGCAGCGGCAAATGGCAAATGAAAAAAAAAAAAAATCCTGTAAGAATTTAAGCAGCACAAAGTAAATGGCCAACAACAAGAACATCCCCCCCCCCAAAAAATAAATAAATAAATAAATAAATAAATAAATAAATAAAATGTGAATATATGAAAAAAAAGTTGACAGCTGTGAATGTTGGCCAATAAATACCAACATCACTGAACATCACCTTTTGACATTAAGTGAAAGAAAATTTCTGCCATTGCTGAAAATTAACATTTGATATTGAGCGAAATAATTACTAACAATCCTGAAAAACATCCTGAGTTTAAAATACAAAAATATACAAAAAATGCGTTAAAATATAGTATAATGTACTGGAGAAAGTTTATAATGTTAATAGAAAATAGTAAGTAGAAAGAGTGTAAAAGAAATGCGAGTCATGTCGATGATCTCGAAAAAGGATTTAAAGAAATGCGAGTAACCTACGAGAGATGGCGCCAAACGTTTAAAAAGTGTCTAGCTGATTTTAGGATATGGGCTAGAATAGCCATAGGGAAAGAACAGAGCTTGGGGAAGGCGATAGATGGCGCTTCATGTCCAGTTGATGATCGTGGAGAGAGGTGGGGCTAAGGAAAGTTAGAAATTAAGAATTACGAGAGATAGAAGTATAATTAAATTGAAAATGAAAAATAATATTGTTAGCTGTTCGAAAAAACGTTTGCAAATGTATACTGGATGGCATAGTGATAAAGTGAGATTCTCTTTAAAAAAAAGGGCGTCTTTTCACGGCCATACATTTATAATACACTGCTCAAAACAATTAAAGGATATTTGAAGTTTTATATAAAATAAAGATATAAACGAAATTTTTTTGCCGAAAATAGAAGAAGAGAATCACAAATGCAAATTTTTCTGGTTCTCAAACTGTGGAGTATGCAAATTTTGAGTTCGACGTCAAAAACATCGCTTCAGCGGCAGCGAATGAAATTTGACTTTCAACTGGATAAAAGAGAATGAAGACAAGGATGATCGGCATTCAGTGATTGCTTTGTTTCGATGAGTACGATGTCTCAGCGAAGTCATTTGACAGATTCACAAGCTTGGAGAATTGTTGGTATGTTAGAAGGGGGCCAAACTCAAGCCGAAGTAGCGCAAGCCGTTGAAGTGTCACAAAGTGTCATTTCCATGATCTGGAACCGTTTTTTGGAGAGTGGATGTGCAGGCCGAAGACCAGGGCAAGGTCGTAGACGGGCAACAATGCCCAATGAAGAACGGTATTTAGAGTTAACAGCTCGGAGACACCGAAACATGAAAGCTACTCTTCTCCAACAACACCTTCGCTCGGCTACAGGCACCACGATTTCAACTCAGACTGTCCGAAACCGGCTCCATGCTGTAGGTCTGTATGCTAGCCGACCGATGGTATGTGTTAGATTAACATCAAGGCATCGTCGCGACCGCAGGGAGTGGGCAACCGAGCATGTCAACTGGAGGAGAAATGAATGGAGCAATATTCTGTTTTCTGACGAGTCCCGTTTTTCTGTGCATCCGGATAATAGGCGTATTTTCATCTGGAGGGACCGTGGAAGTAGGAATAATCCTGCGTTCGTGCACGAAAGTGTCAGATTTGGCGGTGGAGGAGTGTTGGTGTATGATGCCATCTCCATTGACGGGCACACTGACCTCTACATCATTCGAGATGGAGCTCTGACTGGTCGCCGATATAGGGATGAGATCCTCAGACCTATTGTAGTCCCTTACGCTGCAGCAATCGGAGATAACTTCATTTTAATGGACGATAACTGCAGGCCACATCGTGCAAACTTGGTGGAGGATTTCCTTTTCGAGGAAGGAATCGTTCGAATGGAATGGCCAGCGTGTTCTCCAGACATGAATCCAATCGAGCACGTTTGGGACGCTCTAGGAAGACGAGTTTCTGGCCGCCAACAACCCCCACAAACTCTCCAAGAACTGGAAAGAGCTCTTCTGGAAGAGTGGGGCAGAATACCCCAACTCGTCATTAATAGCCTCATTGAGTCCATGCCTCAAAGGTGTTCAACGTTGCTGGCCGCCCGTGGAAACCATACCCCCTACTGAAAATGATCTTCTTTGAAGAAAACACCTTTTCTTATTCTTTTTTTCTCATATGCACAAATTGTGTTTTTTTCCTTTTGTACACAAATGCGCAATAAAATGCATTTTTTTCTGCCAAACATGTGTAATTTATTCTCATATAACCTACTATGTCTGTCGACCATGTATCAATCAGCTAAAAAGTTTCCCAGATACAAAATCCACCTAAAACTGCAATATCCTTTAATTGTTTTGAGCAGTGTATAATGAAAAAAATTATGTATAAGTGTATTAAAAAAAACATAAGTTTTTTTTTTTTTGTTTTTTTTTGTTTTTTAAATTTATTAATAATACATTAGATATTAGATGTTTTTTAAAAGACATGTTATAAAAAGCTATTAACAAAAGCTGGTGTGAGTAGATTTCTCTGTTACTGAAGTAAAAGATGTGTGACAAAGACAAAACTATCATTAAATTATCTAGTAATATTCAAAAACAAACGACATATTTATTTATTTTAAATATTAATTTTACGTACTTTGAAAAGATTTATTTAAAATAACACTTTTATTACTGAGTAAGTTGGAAATTTTGTAAGAAAAAAAAATTAAAATAGGTAAGAAATTTAAAACTTAGGAATTTAAAGGAAATAAGACATATTAGAGCTTGCTGTGTTAATAAAAATGTGTCCCCCCCCCCTTGCACAAAACTAAAAAGAAAGTTTTAACAACCCCAATAATTTGAAATTTACTTTATAACTATAGCTATAATACACGTACGACATTCAGCGACTAACAAAATATCAGCCGATAACTCCGCACTACCCGGGATGTTAAAGAAAATGTTAAATTAAAAATAAAACAGTAAAGAAAAAAAAAACATAAAAAGAACAAGGTTTAAAAAAAGAAAATAAAAGGAATTAAAAAAAAACCGATATTGCGTTGAAAACTGCTAAGTATTACAATTAAAATTATTAAGGTGCATTATAAGGCCTGTCTTCAGGAAAAGTTTTAAGCGTCAGACATCGTAGGAAATCCTAAAATAGAGAAGAACAAATTATAAAAATAGTACGTTTCATTTTATGCCTATTTTATCTCTTAGAAATGATTATTTACAGAAGTACAGTTTCCTGCATAAAAGTTGTCTTGGAGCAGTAGGTGAGGCAAAATGATTGCAATCTTTACAATCTTTACAAATGACATTAACTTCATTTTAAAGAACGATCCGAAAAAAAAAAACGCTTTTTAAACGTATTATGGAATAAAGACTAAATCTTTGTCTGTGTATCTCAAGTTTTATTGGCCTCTTTTAGTCACCTAGAATCCAAGTGGTAGTCCATTCCAAGCCAGGCATTGTGAATGCATTGTGCATACCTTGTGATTACTTTTTATGGAATATTCCTCCTTTGTCTACAGAAGTGAATAAAATGCATATAGAATGGTCTGACTCGGTGTTTGTACGAACATGCTTCACAATGAATGGATGTCTTCGTGGATTTTTTGTGTGTCACTATAATGAGTTATATATAACGCAGTTACGAAGTACGAAAACAAAACTTTGAGCTTCTTTCTATACTGTGTTTAAAGTGTTTCTTCCTAACATTGTTTACAACGAAATTCTAGTCATTTATAATCCAGGCAATCCTTTTGATTCACCCTTTATAACAGAACGTAATTCGGCATACGTTAAAAGGCAGTTATTGCCGACGTGACAACATAGCCTCTTCAAACATACAAAATAAGATATTTTTGAACTAAGTATTGTAAATAAAGAAAGAACTATTCGCTTAACTATTACCCTTTATAAGAGTATTCACATACACAAAAGTACAGTTTTATTTCGTTAACATATTGATTTTTTATACTTGTTTAATTTTAATTGCATGAAAAACAAGCGAAAAATTTGCATGTAATATTACAACTTTTGGAAACATTCTTATTTATAAATAATAAACTACTTTTCTAAAAATATTAAAAACTTAAATTATCCATTCAAAACAAATTGTATTAAATTTGAACTAAGCTTTCACAATAAATAAAAAAATAAACTGAAGAATAAAGTTAAAAAGAGAGCACAGTCATGTAAACATATTGTTAAAAATACTGTATTGAATCCAATAATAGAATAAAGTGCATTGCTTTGATAGTCATTGCAAAGAAACGAATTTTATCAAAAATTTTATTAAATAGGGTTATGAACTAAGCATTAAAATAATTCATTTAACAAAAATGACACATTTTATATAAATGTTCAAACCTTTTATTCTAGCTTTGTGAAAGTAATATACTTCCATATAAATAGATAGGATCATACTGTGTCAGAAGGAAAAATGTATTCTGTTCAATTTATTTCGATCAGTTTATCATGTGAAATACTATGTGAAACGAACAACGAGCAGTTGAAAAGAATGGCGTATGTTTGAGCTTTTCCCAAAACGATTTTAAACATGCGAGATTCACCTCACCATCACGGGACTGTTGAAAGTAAAATACATGTGACATAAGGAAAAAGAATCAAATGGCCCTCCACCCGAGGTTTTAGAAATACTTTTTAGTGTTTGTTATATATTTTAGATGGTTACTTTTGCTTAAAATTCGATTTTGATGTTTATTCAAATAAGCATATTTTTAATATTTCGTAAATATTTTTATCTTTACATACATTAGGAACTATGTTTGTCTGAGAGAGACACAATAAAATATACTATCAATATATTTTAAATATTTGTATGCTTTAAATAGAAATAATTATTTTAAACGAATGCATTTATCGTTAGAACGAAATTAGGTAGTAGAATGAAGTAAATTGGATCTAATTGAGAAAAAAACTCCTGTTCCGGGAGGAAAAGATAGCTTTCATAGTGCATGTTTTTAAAAAAACAACTCATTTTACTCACACACCCGGAGATAAAATGCTTGGAACCCGATTATAGAAGATTCAATCCCGGCTTTCGTTAATACTGAATTTGAATGCGAATTTCAGCATGAGAGCTACAGCATAATAAAAATCAGATTATTTCAAAATATCAGCCACCTTATAAATTCAAACTGTCATATCACAGCTATTGTTAAAATAAAGCTAAAACAAAAAATGTTCCGGAATCCTTGTATCACGAACTAACAATTAATGCAAACAACTTTTTCAAATTATAATTTTTTATACATATTTTTAAATTAAAAAAAATTAACTTGCCGCCATTTTGAAACAAGATGGCGGATGAAGCTGGCCAACGAACTCGGTCGAGACCTTCGTATGTTCTGTACACATTATCAGTCACATTCATATGGGTTCATAAATACGAGAGTAACAGCATAAGAAATATCAAATTGTTTCAAAATCTTAGACATCCTAGAATTTCAAACTACCATATCTCAGCCATTTTTTCAAATATAGACAAAACAAAAAATTTTCCAGAATCCTTGTATTACGTTCTAACATTTAACAGAAACATTCTTTTTAATTTATAATTTTTTGTAAATCTTTTTAGATTTTTAAAAAAATTAAAAAATTTAACTATCCGCCATTTTGGAACAAGATGGCAGATGAAGCTGGACAACGAACTCGGTCGGGACCTTAATTGGTTCATAAATAAGAGAGTTACAGCATGACATATGTCAGATATATATATATATATATATATATATATATATATATATATATATATATATATATATAAAATCAACATTTGAACGGCGCGGGTGTTTTGGGGGTCTGGAGGTCATGATCGGCGAAAATATATCAAATTTTTTTTGGATTGTTTTCCTCCGAACGGTTGCAACAGATAGCTTTTTGTAATGAAATCTACCTGAAAGAAGAAAAAGAAAATAACTAAATTTATATACCTCAGACATAATTAGAAATGGAATGCTTTTTAATGGAAAAGAAGAAAGTAAAGTAATTTTTAATGAAAAATATGAAGTAAGTAGTTTTGCGTCCAATCCATGGACGGCTGGACATCTGATGGAAAGTTTAAAATTCTTCAAAAATTTCTCTATTCATTATGATCAACTCTTAAGTGCAACTTACAATATTTTGCATTCAAATAAATAAAATGTTATAGTTAAATATCTTAGCTTAATTAGTAAGTTTATAATACACTCCTGGCCGTCCAAAATGCAACACCATGAAAGAATCCAAACAGCGTGAAATATAGGATATGCAAATGATTACGATTTCAGCGCACGCGTACATCATGGGTGACTGCAGTGCCCCTTACAATCTGTATATAAATTAATGAAAGATTGACATTTTGAAGAATGTGAATTATACTCTCGAGCGATTTTTTGTGTGTGCAGATTCAGTATACCTCGTAGAAAAAGACGAGCAGCATTCGAGCACGTTTTTTTAATTCGACAGCGGCAGAATCGTTGTATACAGAGATCGCGGATTATCCTTCCAAGAAATCTGTCATCATGTTGGACGTAGTTAAGCAATGGAATCGGTGGATACAGGAGGTAACGATTGACCGCCGATTTGACCGAACGATTGACTGCGATTGCAACCGCCTTGTCACACCTCTCCACGGGAATAGAGGCATATTGTGAGCATGCAACTGATGGAGTGCACTGCCATATCCGCAACCATGTCCCAGGGAATACAGTCTGTAATACAACAATCGGTGTCTGCACGTCTTTTGCAGTACAGTGGACACCACATCCAAAGCCTCTTTCAGTCAATTCCGCGGCGTTTAGCAGCTGTTATTGGCAGACGTGAAGGCAACGCTTCTTACCGATTTTCTCGAGTTCCTCACATCAAAGAAGGCTGTATTTCAAATCAATTACCATTTTTGATATGTGTAATATCTAAGTTAAATTTGTCTTTGATATCTCTTGTCCTTCTTGGTGTTGCATTTTGGATGCCGGCAGTGCATAAACACGAAAAAATGTTCTTCTAAAGTCGATGGAATTTCAAGGTTTTTTTACAGCTACAGATTTAATATTAATTAACTCCGATTTTGCATACATAATTTGGAACAATTACTGAGGAAAATTGCAGTTACGAAGAAAATGTCATTGTAGTACTTTCATTAGCAAAAATAAAAATATTTAATGTTTCTTAATTTTTGTCAAACCCGCAACAAAAAAGTGATGTTCATATTTCGCATCGGCAAACGACTGAGTCATTTTAAATGACATTTCTGATCTAAATTTGTTTAGTAAGCTCTAATAATTTACAACAAAATTATATTTTTATGCAGTTTTAAAGTGTTACCATTTTACAATCCAGTGTGACATATTACTATTGTTGAATTGTGGTGGGCGTAACATTGATTAAATGTCACACTAAGTAATGTATGTATACATATAAATACGTTGTGACATCAAAGTAGTCAAAGATAAACATTTCCAACGGATGAAAGGTAATATTGTTGATAGGAAAATATTTTTGCAAGATGATTTTGCAGAAAATGACACAATTGGAATTATGAAAGACTCAATCAGTTAATTTTGAAGTGACTTTTTTTACAGCAATTATACCATACCATGCAAGTAACTATCAGTCACGCGTAGTTATTTCACATAAACTGAACAATGGGAAACACGCAATCTAGTTATACATGAATTTCTTCGTTAAACTTCAAAATAATTCCTATAATCTCTGATGGTTCTGCTGCTGAATTTAAAACATGTCCACTATTTTATCCTTAAAAATTTACCAAACGGAAGATGGCGTTCATGAAGCATAGACTTTTTGTTAATGACGAAAGTAAAAAAAAATATCGGTGAGGTATATCGTTCGAAATAGAAAATATATCGTTTCCAATGCTTAGAAGACTAGCAATAGAGTGCAAGCCGCTTCTGAGTTCGCTAAATGTACTACGTGAGTGCTAAAAACAATACAGATTATCCCTATGAGTAAAATAAAGATTCCATTGTTAAAAGGCTTCATGAACGGTTGAATAAAATATTGTTCCAAACATTCAAAGCACGCACTAATTAAATTATTACTATGCACTAATATTAATTACTAATTAAAGCAGCAGTTACTGATGTAGCAACAATACGCTTAAGCGGTTACACACGTTCTCGGTGGCAAAAATTTGACATACCGTAATTTACGGTGTATAATCCGCGGATCAAAAAATCCTGTTTCCACCCAGAAATTTTATTTTATAAAATGTAACTTACTAGATCACTGTAAATATTTGATTTCAACTATTAAATAAAATTTCTGGGTCGAAACATGATTCCGCGGATTATACGCCGTAAATGACGGTATTTTGGAATTATTTTTAACCCGGGAGAAGTCGCATGGGGTATGACATACCCCAAGTGCGTACAGATTTTACAATTATCACCACTACTTTTCGAAAAGTAATCTTTAGCGTATTTTCTCCTACAATTTGTAACAGTTGTCACTGACTAAATAAGTTGAGAATTATTGTTGGTGACAAAGTAAAAACTTCTCATACCCTAGATATGTGCGATTTCTCCCGGGTTAAGAAGGGAGCAAAATGAATTCTAAAACTAAAAATTCAACGTTGATTTTCATTGTTTCACGATTTTAAAATATGTTTTGTTAAATTGGATCAGCTATTACGTCGGAAACCTGCAGCCGCGTTCACTTGTAACATAATATCCGGGATCGATGGTCACCATCCTAACTTCCTGTAGAAACAAAAAAATATTAAGATCTCAGTTTCTTCTTGTACAATACTGTTTTAGCTAAGGGCCATAGGCTCGAATTTTTGAAAAATAAGAAATTTGCCCTATTTTGAAAAAAAAATCATTTTTCGTCTAAAATTTTGATTTATTAAGAAAAATATAAAAAATTTAAATTTTCAAAAAATGGCTTGATCCCTTAGACAATTTAATTATGCGTAGATGAGCGCACATTTAATTCAAAAATGTTAAAAATTGTTCAATTCATCATGCTGACAACGTTAAAAATTCGATACACCTAAAGTTAGAAAATTTCCAGAAAATCGCGTTGAAAGATTTCGAAGAAAAAATGTACTGATAATTTTTTTTATCGACTTGCACAAAATTTGCTATTCCTCCGCCATACTGTGGACCTTCTTGTACTTTAATCTGCTTCAATAAAGGAGTAGAATCTTTAATAGAATTTTTTCGGCGATGTCGATTTTATCGATCGTGCGCGCGCCCAAATTTTGGTCATATTTTTCTTAATAATTGATATATCACTTTAAATCTACTTGCCCATCATTCTACACACTAGAAGGATTTATAGTTTCCGTCAGAAAAAAATCAATTTTTTGAATGTTGAAAACGTATGTAAGGAAATTTGAAGAAATATTTCAAAAACTTGAAAAATGCTACGTGAAAAGCAAATAAACTTATTAGAAAAACCTCACTACTGAAGTAAACTATTAGCTTTTATCTAATGCGCCTACTAAAAGTTAAATGATATAAAAATGTTACAGATGATCGAAGAGTCAATTATAAAGTTTTTCAATAGTTTTCCAATGTTTTGTTCGAATAACAGGCCATAATTTTGAAAATATTCATGCAATTAAAATTATTTTAGTAGATGAACTAGACAGCAATATATAGATAAAGCTCACAAAGTTTTATAGAAGAATGATAATAATATTTATAGTTATCATTTTAGAAGTGAGTTAATGTTGTGCAAAAATCAATTTTTATAAAAATGCACTTAAACGTTAAATTATTATATTTTTACTATAAATACAATTTAATACTACAAATTGATTAATCTAGAATTGAAATTAATTCATTTTATTAGTATAAAATACTAATTAAGTAATAAAATTAAGTTTTACTGCAATGTTTCTGTTTTCTTGTCCCTTTAAAGGGAACATACCGGTTTTCGAGATTATCACTTTAGGTTAGGTTTATTAAATTAATTATAACTTCTGTTCTAAAAATGGTAGGAAGAAAAACAAAGCAGTTTTAGAATTATAAATGTTGTACTTTCAAATGAAATAATAATAAATCCACAATTTTCGTGAAAGTGCTAATTTCAATGAAAGCTTAACTTAAAACTTCAACCTTAACATAAAAATCTAGATTAAATAGGGTTACATTAGATTAATTTTAACACAATTATTCAAATTGGTAAAGAAATAATATGAGTTGTAATTTTCCAACTGGACGAAAAATGACCGGGCCAGGATTCGAACCTTGGATTTCTTGGCTGAAGCTGCCATGCTCTACCAACTGAGCTATCCCTGTCGAATCTGGATAATACGCAGAAAAATTTTGTCTTTTATTCTGTTTTGCGATTTTGGCGATTTATTCTGCGAAACTTTTACGATTTATTCTGTTGAGCTGACTCAAATATCAAACCAGATGCTATTATCAATAAGGTTAACTGGATGAATTATTCCAGCCCTCCAGATTCGACCGGGGTAGCTCAGTTAAATAGGGTTAAACTAGAAACGGAATGTGAAAAGCAGAAGATATTTATCCAGTAATCAGTGGTATTGTGGCGTTGTTTTAGTTATCTTCATCTTCAAAAACTAAATTAAATATTTTATTGCTAAAGTATCAACCCCTTCCACTCATTTTTAACACTTTCCAACCTAGTTATTAACACTTTCCAACCTGGTGTCTGCCGTTTGCCGTCTGTCCGTCTGTCACTGCTCTAACTCCCATAAATATGCTTCGATTGTCCTGAAATTTTTATATGTTATTGTCGTTTACTATAGCATGTTCACTATGTCAACAGAAGTGTGTAGCACTTAAAGTTTTTTTACAGGGTCAGTCCAAACAGTTCCGTTACATGACAGTCAATGGGGAATAACCGGTTCAAGCGCATTTTGATGACGCTACGTCATTTAAAATATAATGAAATTGATATATAATTATGAAGCGCATTAAAACATGATTTTTGTAGAATATGGGGTGCAAAGCATTTATTATTCATTTACAGGGTCAAACAAAAGAATTCTTTTACACATCGTTATATGGGGAAAAATCGTCTGCAGTGTAATTTAGTGATATCTCACTATTTCAAACATAATGAAAATTATATGCATTACTGAGGTGCACAATAAACTGCTCTTTTGTGCGCATTGTGTTTATTTACAGGGACACACAAAAGATATTGGTTACAGTACATGGGCGATATTTACAGTCTATGTGTGATAAGAGCGTTTTCCACTTTGGTTTGCATTTTTAACTTTTTTTTTCATAGTACGTGTGTGTTTATAAACTCGGATGACCATGTACAGAACAACACAAGGAAATTCGTAAGTACTACAGACTATGGGAGAGAATTGCTTAAGGGTAGTTTTTAATTGTGTTTACGCATTTTCCTGCTGAACTATATTTAGTAGACTAGTAGAAGTTTGTGGAATATAAATAAATTCATATACAGGGCTACGCAAATAAAGATACATTTTCGTTTACGTTTGGTAATTGCTGCAAGTGAGTTTTAAGTTGCCATTTAGCTTAATAGGTGTTGTGTATAAAAGTCTTCAGATAATATACAGGGCTGCACAAAAGATTTTGAGTGCATTTCCATTGCTAAATGTGAATATTCTAACTGAACTAAATTTTATCATACTATAGATCCACATCTATTGATCCTATACAGGGCTGCACAAAATAATACGACTACTTTTTTGACACTGGAAGGTAATTTCGAAAACTGTATTTTTCAATGTGTTATGTGTATTCTAAACTGTTTACTTACATATCTTGTTTCACCTTATTTAACGGTGAATTTTCGTTACAGTTTTATGTCTGTGTTTCATAATCTATGCTTGACGCATGATTTTTCGTTCTTGTTTTATAATTTAGTTTGCAAATACACTCGTAATATTTTCTCTGAAAAATGACCTATTCACGACCCACTATGCATATGAATTTTGAATACCACTATTTTCGTAGAGAAAAAGTCATCGTATTCAATTGCAGAAATTATTTGATTATATAATTCAATTATTTTAATTAAAAAAATAGCAGTACAAATAATCGTAAAAATTGGCAGCTGGAATATAGAAGATGAAAGTCTGTGTCGGGAATTCCCCGACATTCGTGGCAGTAGCGATATTTACAATGTCGGAGCTGCGCAGTCTTTCGAGCTAAACCACATAAAAAGTCTTAGAATATATATATGTTAGACGGAAAAAACGGTATTTAATGGAAATAAAAGGCATGTGTAATTAGAAAAATGATATATCCAAGCATCATAAACCGAAAGCCAAAAATGAAATGAATCTCATTAATGTATATTATATTCTACTTTAATATTTTATAGTATTTTAAGAATTGTATCGCAAGCAAAGAGCTATTTCAACAAGTCTGTCATGCTGGTCACCACCCCAATATAACTGCAAAATGAATCAGATATGAAAATATGTAAAATCATATGTCATTGAATGTTTTAGAATGATTTGTTTGTATTGAATTATTTTACTAGTTCATAATTTGCAGGTAATTGCATTAAAAGGTGAAAATACATAGAAATTACCTTTTAAGGAGAAAAAACTTTACAAATTTTTATACTGCGTGGGAAAAAGAAATAAAAGCTATTTCTATTTAGAAAAAACTATTTACAGTTAAATATTGGGCTTTACATCATTTACGTACAGCAATAATTAAGGTGGATGAGTGTCGATTTATTTGGCTTAATATAACCAAATTATTCAAGTCGTTTACTGAAACACAATTATGCTCTTACACATAGAGTAATTATATAATTTACTTAAAGGAACACTATCCACGTACGAAAACACTATTTATTTTGACGGTTTTACAATGTCAAAATAATTTTTATCTAAAATCTATTGTATAAGCCTCTTCCTTTTGTTGCCGTTCGAACAGAAGGGTTCTTTGTTGAATAAACATCATAAACTTCCCTCTTACTATTTTATTTTTCAAGTATCTTTTTCGTTTAGTTGTTGTATTTCCTCTTTTAAATCCGACTAAAAATAATGAGTGCAATAACGCCAGAGACATACTCAACATGATAAAAGGAAATCTTTTCAGAATTAAAGATTGGTCTTTAAATCCTTTACGTATGCGATAATAAAGGTGTACGAGTATCGATGGATTTCGCGATTGCTGATTTTCAATTTTTCGCGTGTTTAAAGTAAATGTTCATAGTTGAAGTGTTCATATGTCGAAGTCAGCTTCCCGTTTTGCTGTAAAAACAAATATGGAATATTTTGTAAATTTTCTTCGGTAGTTTTATGTTTAGAGCCAAGTATATTTAATGTGTCATGAACACATAAGAGGTATTATTGTATGCTATATCATCGATCGCTTGTTGGAACAATACTTTCTTTTAATCAAAATTCGATTTTACAATTGTATTACATTGTTAAAATGACTTAGATAGTTTGAACTAAACTACGTCTGATGCTGTTGCAGATACTACCTCATCATTCGAATAAATTTTACAAGATAAGAGTGATTAAAAAAATATATCTTTCCCTTTCCAACACATTAGACTAATTTTTAAACGTAAAAGCTTGACACTTGCAGGCATGACTGTTGAAATTATTTTAAAAAGAATAGTTTTTCGTCTATCAATACGTGAATTAAATCTTGAGTTAGAAGCGATTATTGTCTCATAACGACTTTTATCGGGTAGCTGAGTCCTGAAATTTGGTTAAAATCGCTACAACATATTTTGTTATTTTTATCATACTCCATTCATACACAAGTAAGCAAAAGGAACGATAAACAAGCTTATTTTGCTGAGACATTTGACAGGTACTGTATGGAACATATACAATGTATGGCAACTATTCATATTGTCATATCGGATTACTGTCAGTGCTAAAGCAATTTTAATTAGTTCGGGTTAAGTAGTACACTTGCTTTTTTCACATAGCATTGATTTTGAGTTATTCAGTGTTCTATATTCATATATACTCTGTTGGGGTCATTTGGCTATAGTGGGGGTCATTTGAGTTTATACGACATGTTTCTCATTGTTTCATCTAAAATGCCAAAGTAGACAGTATTATGGCAGGAATGATCTGGAAAAGGCTGTATAAGATGTTAAAACTGTAGCAATCAGATACTTACCCTATATTTAAGTGTCATTTTTATTAAGAAATCTCTAAAATTAATTCCTTATCTCTTAACATACCTAACTTTACCTATGGAGAGATAATTTGAGTATAGTTAAAACATATAACGCTTAGTTCTTTGTTAATACACATTCTACCCAAATTCTCCACCCATTTGAGTATAGTTAAATTTGTATTTATTTTAATGTGATAGAAGAGGAAATAAATGTAACGTTTTAAACTAGAAAAACACGTTGCTAAAATGAAACTGAAAGAAACCCTGTCATTTATAGTATCTGAAAGACTTTAAAGTTACTAACATGTGATTTTTATTTCAGCATTATATATGATATATGCAAATATAATTAATTTCACTGAAATTGGATTACCGTTTCACATAAAATGTATAATTCTTTCTCTATATAATACTTATTCGGTAAGATCAAAACAATTCTTCAATTAAATATTTTTCCTGGTTTATTTCAAATGACCTTTGCTGATTTTTTTTTCGAATAATGAGTGTAATAAAGCCAGAGAGATCCGGGACATTATGAAAAAAAAACTTTTCAGAATTAAAGACTGCGCCTTAAATTCTTTACGTACAGCAATAATTAAGATGTACGAGTGTCACATCCGTAACGATGGATTTCGCTATTGCTGAGTTTGAACCTTTTGCGTATTTAGAGTAAATATTCACAGTGTAATCTGTCGAAGTCAGGTTCCTGGTAAAAACAAATTTGGAGGACGCTTGAAACAGGTTACGGCTTATTCTTACAACGGTTAAGCTTCAGAACATTATGGCACACAGAGAATTCTCGTGGTATTTATTTACATACTCATTTTCTATTTTACTAATTTCAGTTATTATTCAAAATCTGATTTGCATTCTTTTTAAAAATATAACTAAATAGTTAACTAAAACAATAACAATAGTTAACAAATGTAATATAATAGTTAACAGTAATTAACACTATATTTTACTTATTAATTAAAAAATATTTTTTATGATTTTTCATCTGTATGTAAAATATTACGAGGGAAAGACACATATTCTCAAAAACTGATAAGAAATAAATTTCCTTTTTGAAGTTTTGAAGTTAAAAACTAAACGAATCAAATTAACCTTTGGATTACGGGCAGAGACTGGTGACTATTTTTCTATTCAATCGTACCACAATTTACAAAATTTATTCTTTGTGGTAGATTTCTGTTGAAAATAACCTAGTATAAATGTATGGCAGAGAATACTTTTCAAAAAGTAGTACGAATAAAACAAAAAAAAGTGCAATGGGACTTAAAGGTCCCGGCCCGTAGACCAAGGGTTAATGACTCTTATTTAGGTGACTTAACTTAAATTCTGTTTAAATTTATTATTTTAACCTAACGATTTATTTAGGATATTATTATTCTTAGAAAGACGTTTTCGAAAAGAATAATTATTAAAAAATAGCAATTTTGGGAAAAATATAAATATACTTTTCTTATTTTGGAACTTTAAGAAAAGAAATGCCTTACGAAATAACGGTCGTGAGATATATGTAATGAGACTTAAATGATATGTGCTTTAAAAGATTCATCGAAAGAACTAGAAATAGAAATCGCCATAGATATAAACATTATTTAATTGCTATTTCTAACCGTATGAAATGAAAAAAGAAAGCTGATATTTTTGTTGCGAATTCCAACACACAATAAAGGTTGAATGAATATTTTACTAACAAGGGTACAGACAAACATATGACACATGGATTTCGATTAACTTGAAATATGTTCCAGATATCCTAATCTTTATTATTATGGTGAAGGCATTCGAAAAAAAATTCCGTTAATGTTTCATATATTGGAGCTATAAGTTAAGCTTACGCTTTAAAATCTTAATGAATAACATATTGAATTTTTTTTTTTACTTTACTTGCTGAGTAACTAATTTAATCGAGACATCGGGCAGATATTGTCGAAATCAAATACACCTATTGTTTTCATTCGAGATCGATTGCGTACTCTAGAGTTAATGCATTTTATCTATCAAGTTTCAATTTATTTTTGTACTATTAATGCAATGCAATATTGAATTCTATTTATTCTTTGAAAGTAGAACAATACCTAAGGGAACAATTTCAGAGCAAGGAAATTCTGAAGTCTAACCGAGAAGGAGCAATTTATCTCAAAATTAAACCCTACATCAAATATATTTTAGCAGTACTCTTATGTATAGTGGTTTGGAATAAAAATATATTCTCTGCCACCAACATTTTATTATATACTTTATATCGTTTAAAAATGAATTTATTCAAATACAGACCTTAAGTTTCTTACGCAAAAATAAATCATTTAAAAAATGAAATGTCTGAAAAGAACGCTCCAATGAGATTAATATTAGCGTATAAGTTTTGTGTGTGTCTAGTGTAGGCTATTAAAATGATATCATGAAAGAATAGTTCCGTATCACAGGTTATCACTCTTTGCACTTTTGACTAAATTTCAGTTAATTTTATCAGTTGTGATTCTTTATTTTTAAATATTTCTTGTTTAATTCAGTTGTCTTACTTATGACTTTCTCATTTTATAAGACTGAAAGATTCCCAATGTAAAAATTTAATCTTAAATAATATCATTTTCAGATTTCGAATTCTCATTAAAAAGAAAACAAAATCGTCACATTTTTAATCATTTCTTCTATCTTTGCAGAATAATAACATTTCCCATGTGGCAGCATAATCTCATTTTTAACTCTTTCCAGTGTTTTTAGGATTTCGGTTTGTCTGTCCGTGCTCTAACTCGCGTAAATATGCTCGGATCGTCCTGCAATGTTTGGATGTTATTGTCGTTTACTATAGCATGTTCCCTATTTCAGCTGAAGTGTGTAGCACGCATAGTTTTTTTAGAGGGACAGTCAAAAGTATTCCGTTACATTACAGTCAATGGGAAATAATCGTTTCAACTGCATTTTGATGATGTTACGCCATTTGAAACATGATGGAATTGATATATAATTGTGAAGAGCATTAAAACATGTTTTTTGTGGAATATGGGGTGCAAACGATTAATCCTTCATTTACAGGGTTAAACAAAATAATTCTGTTACACATTGTTCTATGGAGGAAAATCGTTTGCAGTGTAATTTAGCGATATTTCACTACTTCTAACATAATGAAAATTATATGCATTACTAAAGGTGCACTATAAATAGCTCTCTTTAAAGTGTGGTGCGTATTGTGTTTATTTACAGGGACACACAAAAGGTATCGATTACAGTAGTACATGTGCGATATTTACAGTCTGTGTGATCAGTGCGTTTTCAACTTTAGTTTGCGTTTTTAAATTAAACTAAATTTTTTCACAGTACGTGTGTGTTTATAAACTCGGTTGTTCATATACAGCAGTACACAAGGGAATCCGTAAGTATTACAGACTATTTGGAGTGAAGTGCTTATAAGGGTAGTTTTTAATTGTGTTACGCATTAACTACATTTAGTAGACTAATATAAGTTTGTGGGATATAAATAAATTCATATACAGGGCTATGCAAAGAAAAAGATATATTGTCGTTTACGGTTGGTAATTGATACGAGCGAGTTTTAAGTTGCCTTTTAGCTTAATATATGGTGTGTACAAAACACTTCAGATAATATACAGCGCTGTACAAAAGATTTCGAGTGCATTTCCATCGATTGGCGGAATTGCTAAATGTGAATATTCTAACTGAACTAAATTTTGTCATGCTCTATATCCGCACCTATTGATCCTTATACAGGGCTGCACAAAATAATTCGACTAGTATTTGACACTGGAAGGTAATTTCGAAAACTGTATTTTTCAATGTGTTATATGTTTTCTAAATTGTTTACTTACATATTTTCTTTCACCTTATTTAACGGTGAAGTTTTGTTACAGTTTTCTGGCTGTGTTGGAAAGTGTTTCATTATCTATGCTTGACGCATGATTTTTCGTTCTTGTTTTATACTAACTTTATGTCGCGATGCAGATTTACGTTACTAAATATAATGTTGCTTTACAGATATAAAAATCACAAATTGCCTAGTTGATTTGCAATTAAATAGTTTAAAAGAAATATAAGAAATACATTATGGATGTGTCTCCTGGATTTAAATCTCTTTATCCTAATTCTGTTTGTATTTATCCCTGAAAAATGTTTTTGAGATGTATGTTTCTCATTAATTGAATTTCCAACCAGAAAAAATGATTATTTTAATGAAAGCTTTCCATTCCGCAGCACGAGCAGAACAAAAAAAAAAAAAAAAAAAAAAAAAAAAACTGATTTATTTCTCACTTAAAGAAAGAAGGGCGTAATAGAGTGAGTTTGAAAGATGTCATTTAATTCTCACTCAAACGTTAAAAATGTATTACATATGTTTTTTTTTATTTAGAGCTGTCAGTGTTTCGTTAACTATGGGATTTCAACGAAAAGAATCAAAGAACATTAACGAAAAGTTGAATTTTATTCGACAATTATGCGTTTGTAATCCACATTTAATATTTATTTTATTAAAAATATATTTATCGCTGATACTTATATTGGATTATTTTCAGTTATAGCGAAGAAATAATTTAATTTATAAATCCAAAATATGTCTAAAGTGAGAATTCCTATTTTGAATGATGCTTACACAATTTAAATAAATAAATTTTAAACGTTATTCGTTATTATACGTGATTCTATCTAAAAGAAATGTTTTGGATTTGAAAGTAGCAAATGTTAACAGCTAATATATGTATATATTTTTTTTATTTGTGTGTGACAAAACCATATCAATAAAGCTGTTACAGTAGACCGCGGAGATGAAAGGATGTTTTCTAGTGTAGTATGTGGGGTAATTAAAAACAGATATTATGACAATTCTATCCTAAACAACGGATCATCGATATCTGCTTACAATTACAATATTTATTGAAAACAAGAATAGATTTTAGATATACATTTATTTTGCGTGGGACTTTATAGTACTTAAAAAGACAACAATAGACAACAACCCATGGAAAACAGCTGATATTGATTTACTTTTTTCTCGGCAACTACTGAAGCGATTTCGATATTTTTTATATTTCTTATACTTTTTGGTATTATAATTATCAATATTTCCTTTGTTTTTTTCTGGAAAATAAATGCCTTTTTATCAACATTAATTTAAAAAAAAACAAAAACATTATTTCTTGCCAAAAGATCCATTTATAGTTTAGCTACTTACAAAACATTTTTTTAAAAATATTCAAATCGCTTCAGAAATTCAATATAAAATAAAGAAAGATAATTAAAGATATTCAATATAAGAAAATATTCAAATCGCTCTAGAAAAGTTACTTTAATATCAGGCGTTTTTCAAATAATTTAGAATGTGGGTTTACCCCATTAAAATACAAAATTTTTATGCGGCCCCCTTTTCCTAGAACTTGCATTTCGTAAAATATCGTTCTGCATTCAAGCAGAGAAATAAAATTCCATGAGTCTGAGTGAAATATTCGCGCACTGAAAATTTTAGTATTTGTCACCAGGTTACCTGGCGACGTCTCTTAACTGAGGAAATTCAATTTGAATTGCAACTGAAGCGCATTGCGTTTACGCGTCTTTTCACTTTGCAATTATTATAGAACTTACACTGTAAAAAAAAATTCAGGAACGTTCCTGGGAAATAATAGGCAGCTAATGTGCCTAATTTATACCAGTAACATTTCTGACAAAAAAATAGAAAACTTCTGTAAGAATTCAGAAAAGTTAATATTAAAAGTCAGTCACTTTCCAGGAATTATAGTGGTAAGGTTTCTCCATTCTTCAGAAAGGTTCCAGGTTTAAGTCAGTAACCTTCCTGGAAAAAACCATGAACATACTAAAATCTTCCCAGTAAAAGCGAGTAACCTTCCTGGAATAAATCAGCAATCTTCCAAACAAATTTAGATATGTTCACATCCTGTCATCTTTCTGGTAAAAACCAGGAACAATCTTTCAGAATTTAGAAAAGTTCCACAGAAAGCCAGTAATAGTACTTGAAAATATAAGGAAACAGCCTATATACTTCAGGGATGTTTTTGATACAGCAATATGATTTTTGTTGATATGTAGCTCTCAATTTAATTAGCTTAAAAGTTTTGCAAAGTAATTTTTGTGTGTTTTAACAATATTTTAAAATATTTAACTTATATAAAATATTTTTTATTTCATATTTATCTTATAAACATATTTGTTTAATTTTAACATCAAATTTGTCTGTATTTTATTTTTTTAAATGTCACTCTATTTAAATTTCTTCTTACAAAATATAGTTTGATGTTAAAAATAAACTTGTTTTTAAGGTAAATATATGTTGTTTCATTTTAAATTTGTATAATGTTTTCTTTTTTAAGTTAAATATTTTGAAAAATCATGAAATGTATTAAAAATTAGTTTACGGGTTCAGAGATTATATCTATGTCTTAAGATGGGAATTATAAACAAATTTTGGGCCAAACACAGAAAAAAAAGTAGATAAACTCCGAAAAATGTACGCAACCTGTTTAACTTGCTAAAATATGCACAAATTTAGCTTCAGTCTTAATATAATAATTTCACAAAGATTGCAGGTAGAAACATTAATTAATTTTATAAAAATATTGTGCACAATCTAAACAAAGTACGTTTTTAACATTTTGAGATAGACCACTTTAAAATATCTTTTTAATCACTACTACTTACAGTGAGAACAACAGATATATTTTTTTAGCCATAACTCGTGTAAATATCGGGATTTTTTAATACAGGTTATCTTAAAATGTTCCAACAATGTTGTTCTTTCGTGGGGTTTTTTTTCGAAAAAGTTAATGTTCTGAAGATTAAAATTTAATTCCTTTTAAAAAGCAGGCATACTTCAAATATACAAACATAGTAATATTTTTCATATATGAGTAAATGTACATTTTAAAATACTACTAAAGTATAAATAATTATAATCCTTGCAATAAATAATATTAAAATATTATAATCCTTGCAATATAGGTTTAACTTTTTTTTAAAGATTGTCGTGTGATATTTAATAGGACAGAAAATGTATTTATACACTTACATTCTGTTGCTCTCAATGTATGCATCAAATTCTAAAAGTAATAATAATATTAATAATAATTATTACTATTATTTTACACTCCCGTTTATGGATTTTATTTGGTACAAAAAGTTACATAAACAACTTTAAAAGTCAGAAGCATGAAAAAAAATACTTTTAAACAGTTTGTAGTGTTTACTAATTTTAGATTGTAGAAATTAAAAACTTGTAGCTTAAAGGAAAAAAACCCAGAATTGTGAATTTTTTTCCATCAATTATTGAATAAAAATATTTTTAATTCAATTAAATTACGTATATACCTTTTTTTTGTTATCCAACTGTTCTTCTGGGAAATCGTAAGAAGATTATAATCCAAGAATCAAGAACAATTAATTAAATAAAGCTAAAACGCGACCGGTTGACAATGAAGGAAATATATAAAACACCTCGCAAAGCCAACCCAGTTACCATGTGACTAATTATTGCATGAAATTGGGTTAAAATTATATTTTAAAATATTTTTGCTAGCGAAAAGAACGTACGTCTACCGGCTTGTAGTTGAAAGAATAAAATGGCAGGTTTTTGAACGTGTACAGTATGGCAGCTGATTTATTCATTCTTTGTCTTCCGCAGATGAGTAGATTACAGCCTCACTTCCGTACAGTTTCAGCAAAGTTTTCATTTCTTTAGAAATCTCAAAAAGTACGTCTTTCAATAATATATTTTTTAACTCACGGCAGCTGTAAGCTTTGGTGTAAGGGCGCGAAGATGGCGGAGCGCGAAAGCTAATAACAGAGACGTTGCCACGCAAAAAAAGCTTAATCCCTAAATTCAGGAAACTATATGCAAAAGAAACTTGTTTTTCTCAGGAACCCGATAGAAACCTATGAAAACACGAAACGTTCCTGGAAATAATTAGTAACATTACAGAATTTTCTTACAGTGTACTAATAATTATATGACTTACTAATAATTACTATTAAAAAAACGAATATGGATAGTTTCCCACTTTTAAAGGGATTTTGCCCAATTTAAAAGGGATCGTAAATTAAATGGCAACAAGCACACGATATCATAAAAAAATATTTTGAACGTAACAGAGTTATTCTGTACGTTTGTCTGAACATGCAAACATTTAATGACAGTAGTGTACACAATAATTAACGTAAGAACAGTAAATCCAACCAAATCTAAGCTATGCCCCCTGTTTTCTTATATAACTAGATGCTAAGTCGGTCTGTAGAGATTACATCTACTAAAACTCTATTCGATATTTAATGACGTTATCCACATTGTCAAAAAAGGTTTAAGATGTTGTCGATCAAAAATCCGACCAAGATTGGAAAATGCGAAAAATACTAATTAATATTCAGTGATAACGATGCAATGTCGAATAGTCATATATCTAAATGGACGGGGATCATAGTCTATTAGGCATGTAAAAACCTCCAATTTCTTTCTTGTCACCTTCTGAAATAATGGGCATTGAAACTGCAGGAAAAAATAAATATGAAAGTTGATGTTCTTCACCAAGTCTCTTTATTTATATGAAATTCTCAAATATGTACATTTTTAACATTAAAACACATTTCATTTCTTACTTGAAATCTAAGATACTTTAATGTTTTACGTATGCTATAATAAATATTAAATCGCTAAATCAAGTATGAGACAAGCAATACACTGGAAAGTCTTGTAATCGTTTTGAAAATCGAAAAAAAAAAAATGTCGGATTTCCATGTTTCAGACACTGAAGATTCCCGAAAAACATATTTTTGAAAAGAAAATTCCGTCCGTCTGTGTGTGAGTGTGTCTGTAAAAGCTCTATCTCCCGAACAAATTGAGATAGAGCCTTGGAATTTGGTATTTACTTAGTATGTAATAATAGGAATAAGATTATTGAATTTCAGTAACCTTGATTATACGGAACTATTTTTTTTCGGACTCTCGAAATATTCGTTCTGATAAAAGGTATATAAAAAACTTTGAAATTGTTTATTTTAAGGAGTGAATATAAACGACAATAAAAAACATAAATTTTGCATAAAAATGAAGTCGATCGGATAATAAGTTGCCGAGATATTTGTAATCCTATTTTCTACACTCTTCGATTTTTCATGACCCTCTATTTCATTCAAATTTCAATTCAAAGATATATTTTAATTGTAAATGATACGTCTATCCAACGAAATAAACTTTTAGTTAATATGATTATCAGTTTTGGAGTTATAAGGATGTTTCTTTTACGTAATTCAGTAATAGAGCATTTAAAGTTTATGACGTCATCAAGCCACGATTTTATTCGAATTGCAATGCATTTTATAAACAGTTGACACTTGTTTTATTTTCATATTTTATACTATGCATATCCATGATGGGTAAATAGTACGGTGGACCCCAACGACTAGTTTCTTATTGCGAATGCTTTTAATAATTTTTCAAACAGATTTAAAAAATACATCGAAGTATTAAAACAGTTAAATTTATTACATCTTTAAACAGATGTTACAAGAAATTTTTTATCAGACATTTATTATTTTACAATCACGTGAAATAGGGAACTTTTTTGTTTTAAAAGCTTTTCGTATTTGCTTTTAAAATGGAACACAGAGCCCAAATATTTACTTTTAAGTTTACTTACACCAAGAATTGAGAAAACAGACCGTCTTTCAAGATAGATAAATTGATTTTTATTTGTTTAAATCTCGTATCATGAATTTTTATGAAATTGAAACGTAGTTGAAATTTAGATAAATTAATTTTACTGGAAAAGAAAGAATGTCTGCAATAAATATGACATCAACAATTTCAAGAAATAAATATTTTAAAATAAGCCATTGTATTTTAATAAAAAATAGATACACCCCCGTTTCAAATCAACCGAAAGTATCTTAAACATAATTACTACAAACGAATCCATATGACAAATTAGGTTATTTTTGTATAAAAGTGCATTAATTAGCAATCCTAAAAAGTAAACAAAAACTTCTAATTCTGCCATATCACCACACCAATATACCACATAAAAAATGTTAGTGATTCCAGTGGTTGAGAATGTCTAGTATAAAGAATGGCTCTGATGAAAAATTAAAAAGAAGTATCCAGATGTACTCCGAGCTAATGTCGGGATGTTCACAACAAGAACCCAAAATATAGGGTGATTACAAATGAATATCCCAACTTTGAAGGGCTTTATTAACAAAAGTATAGAAAATACACGCATGTGACGACTGTGAAATTACTAATAACAAAAATTATAAAGGTTCAATGTGACCACCAGCAGAAAAACGAACGAAGGAGAATTCGTCTCAAATGGTTTTCAGCATGTCAGGTGTTACAGTTGCACTTTTTACAGTACTGCAGTTATCCTCGTTTTCAGTTCAGCAGTGTCAGATGGTAGAGGCGGAAA
This sequence comes from Maratus michaelseni, assembly GCA_963931845.1. Lineage (NCBI taxonomy): Eukaryota > Metazoa > Arthropoda > Arachnida > Araneae > Salticidae > Maratus > Maratus michaelseni. The sequence continues at coordinate 9,025,404 of OZ007586.1, forward strand.
AAACACTTCATATTTTATGTATCCCGAAAGAAAAAAAACTCGCAGAGTTATGTCCGGGCTTCGCGTGGGTCACTTATGAAGAGCAGCGTTGAAATTTCTTCTGCGACCAATCCACCGTTGCGGCAGTGGATCGTTCAAAAACTCTCGTACAGAAAGTTGCCAATGGGGTGGTGCACCATCCTGTTGGATGAACTCGAAACGGAATATGCCGGTTCACTTTCAACCCACCGCTCGTTGCGCCATCTCTCGCCAAAAAAACGTACCTTTTACATTTAAGAAACTTCATAACTTCTCACTCACTTCGATGTGTGAAATGGAACACTACCTTTTATTGTTCAGAAGATATAGCCCTTCAAAATTTAAATATTCATTTTTAATCACCCTGTACTTAAATCAAAGCTCATGCGTTCCTAAAATTTTCTACTTTGTTACCACCTGTATAATTAAAAAAAAATAATTTTACCATTGTTTTTCTCTTTGAGAGGGCACTGGTGTAAAAAAGCATGTATGAAAAAATCCATATCATCAAAATGCTGAACAGACATTGCCTAAATTACAAAAAAATGAGAAGATTTAAAGAAGATGGTAAAGTTGCAAAATTTCCGAAAAGTTTATGATTCGTGTTCTCGTAATAAGCGAAGTAATTTTCGTCAAACAGGAATAATACTCTTGTTCACATGAAACAAATAGGATCCTCCTAACTTAAATAATAACAAGTTGGAAAATTGTACGTCAAACGTGACAAATTAGTTGTTTTCGTCATTAATTAGTTTTATAAATATCCGGATCTTGGTGCAAAATTTGTTGCACTCTTATGAAAAAATGCATGAATGCAAACTTTATTTTATGTGCAGATTTCCATATTATACATATTAGTTTTATTTTATGAAATTAAGTTTCAATACACTTTTACAAACAATTAATTACAATTATGTTACATTAAAATTATACTATGCGCAAATATCCAATGCAAGACAATGTGAGAAAATCATCGTTATTCTTTCAGTGAAATGAATTATATCGTCTGTTATTATGATCTACAAAAAATAACTTTTCAAAAGTAAAAAAAAAAAAAAAAAAACGAAAGTTGTGGCTAAAAAATGGTGTGATATCAAATTTCCAAGCTTTTATTATAGTAGTTATTTAACTTTTTTCCATTAAATAAGTTATCACATATATAAGTCGAGTGCTACGTATATGTTAATAGAAATCGTTTTCTCCTGTACTAAATACATCCTAACGTGTTTCTGAAAATTCAATTTTTTTCAAATTATGCATGATGGGCTTAGCGGCCATCTTTCCATATTATACACAAAATTCTAAGCACCCCTATCCGTAGTTAAAATCTGAAGTTCAAAATTGTAACTTAAGCAAATATTTTAAGCGTTTCGTTTATGGACTTGTATGTTCTGAAAATTGTGTCTTAAAATAATGATGACTTATCTTAAGGATTCATCTTATGAAGTAATTAATCATTTCAAAGTAGTAAAAATCAATTTATCAAAATATCAGTCTTCCTCAATTTATCTGTTCGTAGTTAAAATCTGAAGTTCGACGTGGTAATAAACATATTACATTGCAAACATATTACGCTTTTACTTTAAAAATTTGGGTGCTTAGAAATATGGAAAGATCAAGCCCATCATGCATAATTTGAAAAAAAATTGAATTTTCAGAAACGCGTTAGGATGTATTTAGTACAGGAGAAAACGATTTCTATTAACATATACGTAGCACTCGACTTATATATATGATAACTTATTTAATGGAAAAAAGTTAAATAAGTACTATAATAAAAGCTTGGAAATTTGATATCACACCATTTTTTAGCCACAACTTTCGTTTTTTTTTTTAAGCTCGACTGTTTTTTACTTTTGAAAAGTTATTTTTTGTAGATATCATTTCTTTTTTTAAAAATAGATTATACATAATATAAATAATCTACTCTATGAAATTAACATGAGAATGTTATGTAAAATTACATTTTACTTTCAGTTATTGTTTAAAGGGTTAACTTGAAATACCAGTAGATTTTTCAATTAAACTAATTACACCCTTAAAAAAAACATACTAAATGTGGCTTGTTGTAATACTTGTTATCCTTCGTTAAAAAATATCACTGACCATGAGATGAGTAAAAATGGAATATGTACATAGCGCGTCAGATCTGCTTTTGAAATCAAACGTGATATCATGCTCTTTAATTATTAGTATTAAATACCACTGATTGGCGAATCTTTATAAAACGTAGTTAATGGTGAAAAGTAGCAAAATATCTTAGCAATTTCTTAGATTTACATTATTTTATTCAATTAAACACTGTACTCTTACAATAAATTTAAATGGAAACTTAACTTCTAAAACAAAAACAATTTAACAACTGGATTCCATTAATTTATAGAAAAATGACGTCAAAGGATCTCAGCCAGCGAACGAAATGCTTGTCCTTTACCGTGCTTTTATAGAAATAAATTAATCATATTCAATTCCATCTCCGCGGCCAGATGAATCTCTGGCCGCGGGGTGAGAGATGGCAGGCAAGCGGTCATGGCTTAGGAGTTTTTAATTCGTTTTTACCTTTTGAGTTGGCACTGAAGATGGAGCTTAAGGGCTTTGAAACAGCTGTTTGCCATTAGAAATGATTTTAATTTGTGCTAATTTACCGTTGCACATTTATTTTTAATATATACGTTAGTTTAGCATTTTGATCATACTCATATATTGAAACACAAACTGAGAAAAATGAATTTAAAGATTGGGACACTTGATCCTATAAAGACTTTTTACTGCATCCGCTTCATTTACTGAAATGGATGTGTAAAAAACCTTTTTCACACATTTATAATCACCGAATCTTTACGTAACTTCGTAGAATATACCAAGGTTGTCTAAATACATTTTAAACCTTTCGGCACTAACGGGACTTAAAAGTACCGGTCAATTTAAATTGATTTCATTTTGTCTTAACAATTATTTTTGTTGCTATATGTAAGTAGCACTAAAACATGATTTCTGTAAAAGCTGGAGAGCAAAGCATTTATCATACATTTGGATGGTCACAAAAAAAATCGGTTACATAATAGTCTAAGGAAAAACTAACTGCAGAGTATTTTAAATTGTGCTGCGCTATTTCAAACATGATGAAATTGATAGATATTCTTGATGTATACTACAGTGCGTTAAGAAATTATAAGACACTTTGATTTTGAAAATTATGAAGTAAATAAAGGTTTAAACACATAAGATATCAAAATACAACATATTTATTAAAATTAGTTTGCAATAATTTTGAATAATGCAATAAATAAGTATGTTAACAAAAATATAAGCAATGATTGAAAAATACATTGTTAACAAATTATAAATCCACTTGTCTAAAAACAAAAATAATATGTAAATCAATACGATATTGGTCCTCCATTTTCCTTATAACCTCAAACACTCTGTTTTTCTTAGAAGTGACCAGGTGATTAAGTACAGATTCAGAAATATTGCGCCATTCTTTCACTATGACTACTTCTAGTTCATTGGCAGATAAAAACAGTTTATTATTAGCATAAACTTTTCGACTTAATACGCTCCAGAGATTTTCCATAGGGTTCAAGTCTGTACTTCGACTTACCCATGACAAAACATGATTTTTTTCTTTTTTAAAAAATTGCTGGGTGAATTTAGACACATGGCAAGAATCATTGTCCTGCTGAAACAGCCAGTTAGCACCGCCTAAAAAAGGTCCAAACGGTATCAAATGATTATATAACATAGCCTGATATTGCGCAGACTTCATATGTCCCGAAATTCTGGTTAAATTGCATAATCCATCATGACTAAATGCTCCCCAAACCTTTACTGATCCTCCTCCCATTTGTCGATTAAATTATTGTGTCGGTTCCTTCCTCAAATTGGACCAATAGTGTTTATAACCATCCGGACCGTCAAGATTAATTTGTTTTCATCTGAAAATATCACTTGTTTCCCTTTCTTGTCCCATGAGATGATATTTTTAGCCTATTTCAGTCTTTTTCCTTTATGATGTTTCATTAACTTCGGTTTTTTCAAAGTTTCATACATTTTGCATTACTATTTTAGACTCTTCCAAATTGTTACGTGTGAGGTTCTTTTGCTGAAACGGTTCGAAATTTCCCGAGTTGAAAGACCGTTTTGAGTTGATAATCGAAATATTTGTCTATCATCCCGTGCTGTCAAAATCCCTTTTTTCTAGATCGTTTAATTTTATATAAATCCTTTTTTCTAATTATTTCATTGTGAATGGCAGTTTTAGAAGGCTTCATTAATCGAGCTATTTCTCGTTCAGATTTTCCAGCAGCCTTATAAAATCAAATTTTTCTTACTTCGGTCGCAGACAACTCTTTACCCTGCGGCATCTTTAAATATATCGTAAATAACACTATCTAAACATGCACCTTTGCTTCTCGGGAATATTTTCACGATATACAAATGGTGACGTTTTATAATGATTCTGATGTGACGAATAATATGCTAATTTCCTCAGATGGTCTTATAATTTCTTAACAGTCACCTTAGTTTAGCATTTGGATCATACTCATATTTAAAAAATTAGAAGATTTTAATAAAATGTAACTTAAATTTTAATGTAGCAATTATAACAGAAAACGTTCTACGATCAATTTTATACTAGTATTAAAAAATGCTCTGAAGAGCACCAAAAAAGGTTAATATGTTTAAGTATGAAAAAGGGTTGGACAAGTGCTTCTAATTGAGCATGAGAAAGGAAAGGGGTTCCTTCTTGGCTGCAGCTCACTGTCAATGCCAACTTTTGAAAAAATCATATTCGCGCTTTTTCATATAAAAGAAATTTGCGGTACTGTAGTAAAACTTTCCAACTTGCTTTATATGTCAACTGCACTGTTCTAGTGTTGTACTGGGCGTGCGTCTGCAATGCAACTTTGTACTGTGCACTGTGTACCATTATTGCTCTACAGACTATACTACACTGTACACTCCTATTATACTTTTGAGCCTCAGTGCACATCCGCACTGTTATTTTGTACTTCCGTATTAAAGGTATATGCGCCTAATGTTCGTTTATAACTTACATATGCATTGCTGTACTGCATATTGCATTGTGGAGCCACAGCCACTTGCATATAATTTCAATCAATGAATGCATTATACTGTAATGCGTGCATATGTGAAATTGTTCCTGTTCAGAATGCTGCAACACTCTGCACTGCAATACAAATCAATTTTCTGCGCAGTTCTACACTGCAGGCATGCTTGGTAGCACTGCATGAGTGTGATACGCTGCAAGAACTAAGGTTTTTGGCACTATGTCGCCTTATATTTATTTCTAATCACGCTGCGTCTTTACTGGCTACGTCTTTAAACTATACATTTTTATCGTAACTGTGAATGATTTCATTTATATGGAAAAAGCGCGAATATGATTTTTTCAAAAGTTGGCATTGACAGTGAGCTGCAGCCAAGAAGGAACCCCTTTCCTTTCTCATGCTCAATTAGAAGCCCTTGTCCAACCCTTTTTCATACTTAAACATATTAACCTTTTTTGGTGCTCTTCAGAGCATTTTTTAATACTAGTCATTTAAATTTTTTGATAAAAGCTAAAGTTTTTTTAATATCTTGAAAAGCAAAAATTTTTGCTATTGTCAAAATTTTATTGTTACATTGTTTTTACAACACTCGCCAAATCGTTGACTCTTCATCGCCAAAGTAGCATTTTTTCATATCTACCTGCTCTCTCAAATGTCAGGGGACCGTCACATCAATAATTAAATGGTGGTTTTCCATAGCTATTACCTCATAAATAAACTGGCGAGGCTAACGAAAAAGAAAGGCTACCGCGGTGCTTTGCGCGTATCTTTTTTTACAGACCGTGAGTCACGTGATGGTCAAATGCACCAATGCAGGTGTACGAAAGGAGCATCACGTCACTCTAGCGGTCTGTAAAAAAAGATAAGTGGAATGCACTGCGGTAGCCTGTCTTTTTCGTTAGCCTCGGAAACTGGATTCTATAATTTTCTCGGTCGTATCCATGGACTGTTTCTGCTGCACTGAAGTCGCCTGCTATAGGCTGAGTTGTTCTTTCAGTGGTATATTTCCTTGCTACTCTTCTTAGTCCTTCTTAAAATCGCTGAATGGGACCGAATATTAGATACTGATAATTATACTAACGATCAGTTCAGTGATGATGCTATAAAAATTGAGTTTTGATTTTGCATCGTTATTTAAAAAAGTTATGCCGCGATATTTTTTTATGTATATAACACAATGTATATAATTCCTTGTTAGCTCGCTGTATTCAAATTCGTACCAAAAGTTGAATGTACCAACACCACCAAACAATTGTTTCACTTTGTTTAAAGGCAGTTCCTGAAATCAAAATTGGGCCTTTACGGGTGCTAGCTGCAATAAATCCCCAAACAAAATAATGTTTTTGCCACCAAAACAGTAATATTGCTTGTGTTTACAACATTCGCCATATCGTTACCTGATCATCGCTAAAGTACATTCGAAACCATACTGCACTCATCGATAATTGCTAAATCCAATGATTTCCATTGTTGCTTAAATAATTTCAAATCGTCAGAATCAAGCTTAAATTATTCTGCTTCATTCGTATGTTGGACGGGCAAATTGTAAAACGTGTGAATTGTACTTCTTCCAATGCTGAAGGCAGCAATTCTCGTTGGTGCTAGTACTGCAGCAGCATCGTTATTGTGATTACTCATTAAACGAACTTTTTGACTAAGTAATTAAATTAGAAAGCTTTTTCCCCTACCAACAACTACGTGTACAATCAGATTTATGGGTGGAATAGACGGGTCTTTCTTTTGTTATTCTATGTGCTTTATAACTGATTAGAATATTTTCCTTTGATCAGCATTCATTTTTTTTTTGTTCAATTTATCTTCATTAATAACAATTTCCTGGTGAGTTTCAGTGTTATCAGAATCTGCGGCTATCATATCAACGTCTTCATTTGGTTCTTCGATATTTTAAAGCTGGTTGTGCAAATCACTTTCTTGTTGCAACTTTTCAGCCAAGTCGATTGAAACTTTTAATCGTTGTTTTGTTTCGCGACATTCTTCCATCGCTGAAAGTTTTTTCACATTGTGCTCAAAGGATTCACGGTAGAGTTTAAATTCTCCCAATAGGTCTTCTTCGTTTCGCCAAGTCTTGAACAACATCAGCAAAGAATGATGATAGTACAACTCAATTCCAGCGTCCGTTTTCGTGTTATGACAGGGCGTTTTCAAAACAACTGGTTTCAAACGTTTTCTGAACCAAAACTGAGGTTCTTTTTTAATTCGTAATATTCTACAGACTTTGGTTTATTTCGTTCGTATTAGTACCTAGTGGCCAATTCGTATAAATACATGTTTTCCAATTTGTTCGGGTAATAATAATCAATAAAATTCCGACAGCAAATTTCAGTAGATCGTTCATCCTCTTTTGCCAATAAAACCAAATCATAGTGACTTTCAGTTTTCTTCGTCGGTCTTTTTTCATGCTGGTATTTAAGTATTGCACAGCATCCAATGAATAGAAATATTTATGGCCAAGAATTTTGTCTACGGCTTCGTAACTTCCAGTTTCTCGACAAATCATGTTTTATCAGGCAAAAGCGCGTTATCTGCCACAAATAATTTAGTTTTCGTCAATAGACTTCCAAATGTCTTCACTACGATTTATTTCCGATTTGGTTTTATAACGCGTAATGTAACGATTTAACACCAAACTGGGTGTCAATATTGGCGGGTCACATGAACAAAATCGCGGAATTATAATCATTAATCCAAGTTTGTTTTTCTGACCGTTTCAAATCATATAACTTTGTAACATGGTGTCCACCTTTTCGAGATAAAATGCAGTCTTTAACAGAATTTAAAGTTCAATGTTTCACCAAACCATACATGAAAATTATGTGCAATAATATGCAGCCTGATTATGGCGCATTATTCATGACCGTTTAGATATAATAAATGATAGATTTTCTAATATTCCGTAATCGAGTCTACAGACAATGTTAGCGAGAAACAAAAAAATGAGGTACTTTTCGGCTAGCCGGGAGTCAGTGAAATATATATATATGTATGCATATATATGTGTGTATATATATATATACTTCACTGGCAGCTGGTTAACCGAAAAGTACCAAAAGATATTATAGCAACGATATGGATACAGTGTAAATGTGGATATGATTGAAGAATTTTCACAAGATCGCAACAACCACATCAAACATTTATCGCCCACTAAATCTACCGGCACAGGATTTTTCCCTTTATTGTATAACAATTATTTGTTTTCTTATTTTAAGTATATATTTGTGTTTTAATTTTAATAAAGTAGTGCTTAAAAATCTGTAATTTTCAAATGTTATATTTTTCAAATGCTCACTTTCGTTTCAACATTTTTTTTTCAATTGTTTTGGTTTACGGGAATTTCATTTTGCGCTTACTATTACGCTTGGCGACAATGGTTTTGTATAACGGAAAAGTACCGAAAAATGTTTACATTCAATAAATAACAAATCAAAATGTTTGGCACGGTCTGTATGACAACACGATTTGTAGACAACATCTGCTCGGTCAGGGTTGAAGTAATTGGCCCATTAGCAAACATTTTGGCATGGTGTTGGTATAACGGAAAAGTACCAAAATAAAAGATACAGCCCAAGCTGTATAGGAACGACTTAATAACGACGACATTGAAAATTGGGTACTTCTCTATCATCCCGTCGACCACTTTTCATAACAAAATACTATCGCCAACTCAAAGATTAAACGCCAAAAATGCAGACCCATTTACTTGATGTCAGAAGCATTATACATGTTTGTTATATCATCAAGTGGTTTTTAATTCGACATTTGCGTGTATTATTCATTATGTTTTACTGACTTATTAGTTATTTCATTAATTAAAATAAAAATTGTGTCCGTAAATTCTTATATTTTATTTATTTATTTATTTTGATATTCCAATGGCAACGTTCTCCCTTTTATTTGGCGTTACAGTTTGGCAATAGATTTTTGTTATGAAAAGTGGTCGACGGGATAATAGTACGGAAAATTGTTTGCCGCATATTTTACGTGAATTACGCGAAATTATGAAACACAATTCTTTTACATAAGCATATAAAATGCTTGGTGAGTTTGAACGTAAATAACAGGAGCCTGTTAGGCGATAAAATTTTCCAATATATATATTTTCTGACTGTCGATGAATAGTATATGAGTATTATTTCAAATTTAATGTGAAAACTGTTTACTGTTTCACGATTACTGTTTTAAAACGGGCATTTACGCTAGTATGAAAATAAAAACAAATAAGCATGTTTGTCACGTGATTTATTTAATTTGAATGAATTCTGTTACATACATAATAATAATATTATTTAAATTTTCGTGCGAACGCGCGCGTTTGCTATGATAAAGAAAGAAAAGAAAAGCCAATTTTCAACCGGAGCTTTACAACATAAATTCGATTTCCTCAGCGACCCTCAAACATACAAAGATAAAAAAAAACCTATTCTAAGTTTTACCAAGAAGAAAAAAATAAAACAAAAACGAAGTTAATCCTTCCAGGTAAACGTTAGCTAGACTTTGTTGAACTTTGCGTCTTCATTTTTTCGTTCGAAGATAAATAAAAAACTACAATGAGCTACAATAATATTTTGAATGCTGTCTTTTTATTTGTCTCGTCGAGTTCTATCTATCAACAAAAAAAATACTGTCGTATGTCAACTGGTTCGCCAGATATTTCAGAAAAACGTTTGCATTTTCTATTTCTTAAACATATTATAGCAAACGCTACCGCGTTTACTATGATACATACGCAAAAAATTTGCATATTGTGTCTTCTTCTTCAGAAGTGCACCAATTCGTTAGTGGTCTTATAATTTCTTAACGCACGGTAATGACAGTATGTGTCTGTACCTACTTTATTATCACTTCATTTATGTTTCAGCAGTTAGTAATAAAACAAAACTTTTTATTAAAACTCTTTTCAGCGTTGGTTCCGTTATGTTCATTTTTAGGTGCGTTCGTAATTATATAAATACGTAGCACCTATAGTCGTTGTTTGGTCTATCCGCATATAACAGAACAAAAGCTACCCAACCGAATGGTTTGAAATTTAATATATAGATAGCCCAGTCAAATTGTAGTTTGAGGTGGAAAATTCTGGTGTAATTGTTTTTAGTGGCTTATTTTATGTTTTTTGGGGTGCTGAATACGAATCTGAAGTTTTCCAACAAAATTTCGTTCGGCAAATTTGTTTTTTTTTTAAAAAACCCGTAAAAACACGGACTTTTTTCGTTTTTTTCAAAATAACTCCAAAATTGTGCATTGTGCGTGAAAGTCGGCAATGTATGAGTTAAAGAGAATAAAATTTCCTACATTTTATGTATTGAAAGTTTTTTTCTATGATCAATGGTTTAGCCATGAGAGTGCCTCAAAAATGGGTATTAAAAACAAAAACTGTAAAAAAAACGGGAATTACGGCATTGTATGTCGATGTAACATGGAAACAAACCATTTAACGCAAATATTAACAATCAGTGATACTAAAGATTATATTATTGACTATATTTTATGCATTTAAGGTAGGGGAAAAGTGTGGATCTGGCACCAGTGGAAGTTTTGAGCAGTGGAGGTTCTCCACCTCCTCTCAAGAGTCAAAAGTGCTCCTCCTCCGGAGAACTCGTACTCTAAGAGAATATAAAATTTTGAAAAAGGGGGTAAAATTTGGTACAGGAGATAAAACTATCTAAAATTGTCGAAAAACAGTAATTTTTGGAAAATAGCAATAAACACTTTAAAAAATCCATTGAACAAATACATAAATATAATAATGAATCCTCTTCAGACACACAAACAATATTTCTAATTCAAAACTTAACATTTAAATATGTGTATGTTTGTTTTTCCTCCCCCCCCCCCTGCATTCTAGAAATTTCTGAAATGGCAGTTTCCTTGCAGGCAAATATGCAACAGATGTTCGCCATTTTAAAAAGATATTTACTGAAATATAGATTTTTTTTAAAACCAATATGCTTTTAAAAGAACTGTTTATAATGCTGTCCAAAAAAGGAAATATTAAAGTGCTGATAAGCTCAAGATGAACGCAAATTAAATATGGGCTTCGGCGGGAGTGTGAAATGGCAGATGCTGATGCAATTACTGATGCTGGCAATCATTTTTTGACTTATTATCTGACAAGGAAACCACGTCATTAAACAAATTGCGGTATCTATGCTACCTTAAGTCTGCATATAAGCCATCAACCCATTTGGCGTCCCTACCTCCTACGGAGGCTGCAGCTAAACAACATTCTTTAAGGGTGTATTTTCAAGTTCAGCAATGGCTTGGGAATGAAAAAAATCCTGAACAATGGGGTTGGAAAAGCACCAAAGATGGTCTAGAGCCAATAACCACGCTAGAGCCACCAGCACCTCAAGCCGTTCTAAAACTCATTTCTTGCAAATGCAAGAAGACATGCCGTAAAAACTGTGGATGTAAAAAAGCAGGCCTCAGCTGCTCTAATATGTGTCTAAACTGCGAGAGCCGTTGTAATAACATGCCTAATATTGAAATAGAAGAAAACGAGGATGACCCGGAATACCCTGAAGTACTTGAAGGTAATTATACATAAATCATTCCATTTCACATTTATTTTTTCATTCATTTTTAATTTGGTGTGGTCAAAATATATATCCCAATACACTGTGCATAACTATTTAGTTTTTAGACAATTAAAACACTGTCATTAATTATTTTTTAAAACCCTGATACGTGTATAATAGCTTTTTTGCTCCCTGATTTGGGGTCCAAAAGTGACCGATTCCTGAAATGAGCTGTAAAAGAGGGCTGATATTAAAAAGAGGTAAAAATAATGTTATGATAAAATGCTGTATGAATCTTAACGTAGTTATAATTAATTCCACCGTTTAAAAAAATATTATACACACCAGTTCTTCTCCGGAGCATAAGTTTCGATCCTCGGGACAAAAACGGCTTTTCGCGCCAGTATGCGTAAATAGCTATTATATAATTAATTTCTTTTTTATAGGTGTAGAAGACCTAGAGGCATACCCTCAGGAAACATGAAACCATTGGCCAAGAGGACTCGGTTTGACTGACAAGTTCCTTTCAATGTCCATAATAATTATTAATTAATATTGTATAAATACATAACTACCTATTTTACTATATTATTTAACATTAAACAGTTTACATACTAATCAATCGTGAATCATTTATCATTTTTGTACCTATATAACCTAACATCAACGTTTTACATATCTGCACACATGTATAATGATGCATATAAGTTATATGCCTTTAATAAGGAGGTGGATGACTACTTCGTGCATTCGTCATTGCTTTTTTCATAATTAGTCAAGGTCCAAGAAAATTACTTGCACATAAATTGTAGAGAATTTTATCTATTTTTTTAAAGCATAGTATAATGTATACAGTGAAATGTTTATTTTTAGGTCTTATGAACAGAAAGGCTGTAAAAAAAATGTGTTTTTTGCTATTTTCCGAAAAATACTGTTTTTCGACGATTTTGCCTAGTTTTACTTCCTTTACGTAATTTTACCTCTTTTTAGAAAATTTTATCACCTCTTAGAGTAAGAACTCCCCGGAGGAGGAGCAACTTTGACTCATGAAAGTAGCTGGAGCTGCTCCACTGCTCCCAACTTCCACTGGTGCTGGAACCGCACTTTCCCTCTACTTTAAATGCATAAAATATAGTCAATCATATAATCTTTAATATAAATGATGGTTAATATTTGCGTTAAATGGTTTGTTTCCATGTTACATCGACATACAGTGCCGTAATTCCCGTTTTTTTACAGTTTTCGTTTTTAATACCCATTTTTGCGGGACTCTCACGGCTAAACCATTGATCATAGAAAAAATCTTTCAATGCATAAAATGTAGGAAATTTTATTCTCTTTAACTCATATACTGCCGACTTTCACGCAAAATGCACAATTTTGGAGTTATTTTGAAAAAAATGAAAAAAGTCCGTGTTTTTACAGTTTTTTTGTAAAAAAAACAAATTTGCCGAACGAAATTTTGTTGGAAAACTTCAGATTCGTATTTAGCACCCCAAAAAACATAAAATAAGCCACTAAAAACAATTACACCAGAATTTTCCACTTCAAGCACTTTTTGAGCACAATTTGACTGGACTAAGAATCGTTGCAGAATTTTGTTGATTCATTTTAAATTTTATGAAAATCAAATCAAAAGATAGTAATAAAAGATTTCTTCATTCTATTAAATCCTATCATACATAATCTATATAATAAAAGCGCAAATCATGTGACTCAGGAAAACAAATACGGGCTGACCATGTTTTTTTCATATGCCAGGCGGCCATTGTAATATAATATTAGCGTAACAACGCAAAATTTACATTTTTAGAAAGATTGCTCACAAAAATTGTTTGCTTGAGGGATGAGTTACATTAAAAAATGTATACATTCTGAGAACACTTCAGTTGAAATTAGGTTGACAGCCCAAAATCTCAATCCATTAAAGTCAATAAACACGAGATTCGTTCATCATGAGTCTTAGAAATATTAAACCATGAATGTAATCTTGGTAATCTTGAAAGTCAATTGGCAAATTGGTAATCTTGAAAGTCAAATTTTCAGCCAAATTTCGGTTAAGACGCCAATAATTCGCCAAATATCGCCAAATTTGGAGAAATTTGGCGACCTTTGCAACTTTGTTTACTGCTAGCTGTTCAAGAACTTATAGTCCAGTCATTTGGTAGAAAATAAAGGAAAGTTTTGGTGTAGTTTTGATATTTGGTTCCTTTATGTTTTTTGGGTTGCTAAACATGAATCTGAGGTTTTCCAACAAATTGTTTTCCGGGAAACACGTTTTTCTTTTTACAAAAAAGTGTAAAAAAACGGACTTTTCTCAGTTTTTTCAAAATATCTTCAACACTATGCATTTTGTGTGAAAGTTGTCAGTATACGAATTAAAAAAAATAAAATTTCCTATACTTTGTGTACTGAATGTTTTTTTCTCTGATCAATGGTTTAGCCGTGAGAGTGCAGCCAAAATGGGCGTTAAAAAAACTGTAAAAAAAAGGGGAATTACGACACAGGACGTCGATGTAACATGGAAACTAACCATTTTACGCAAACGTTAACCATTAATGATACTAACGATTATATGATCGACTATATGTTATGCATTTGAGGTAGAGGAAGAGTGCGGTTCCGGCGCCAGAGGAAGGTGGGAGCAGTGGAGCAGCTGCGCCTTCTCTAATGAGTCGAGGGGTGCTTTTCCTCCGGAGAGCTCGTACTCTAAGAGGAGATAAAATTGGGAGGAAGTAACAGACAAAAAAAAGTGTAAAAAAACGGGAATTACGGCCCTGTACTTCGATGTAACAGTAAAATTTTCTTTTTTAAGCAAACGTGGACTATTAATGATAATAAAAACTATGTGATTGACTACATTTTACAATGAAGTTGCCTGATAATAAATACGATGACTCATTATGAATCATTATTTAGTAGACGACGAGTTGGTTCTTATTAATCCCACGAAGTTTGGTTGCAAAGCATTCGGATGAAGACCTTGAGAAGTTTTTGACATGCGATCTAGGTCCTTGTTCGTTATCCCTATTCGACAATGGCTTAAGTAAAGGAACCAAATCTACTCTCTACAAGGCATTCAAACCAAACAAGCGGTTCTGCGGCAAGATTCAATTCGTCATTGATGATGGTTTTTTATTGCATGGGGTTGGTTCGCCTAAGAATCAGTCTTTTTCAACAATCTGCGACAAATATGTTTAGTACGTACAATCAAAATATCAACCGCAGGCAATATTTAAATTTGATGGCTACACTGATGACTTACAAGGTGATACAAAAACTGCTGAGCGTATGAGACTGGCAAGGAAACATTCTTCAACTGGCATATTGTTTCACGGTACAATGATACCTACCATTTCCAAAGAAAAGTTTCTTGCTAACCTAAAAAAGGAAGGTCGGTTAATACCTATGATGATTGACAAGTTCTCATCAGCAGATATTACATACAAGCAAGCAAAAGAAGACGCAGACACCGTAATTGTAAATACTGCTTTGTCCTTGGCTCTATCAAATGAGACGGTGATTATAGTTGGGGAGGATGTAGACCTCTTGGTCATTTTGATAGATCTCGGCATGGCTGAAAATATTTTCTTTTTAAAACATGGGAAGGACACCGTTTCTCCAGCGACACTTTCTCGAACTAATGCTGCGTATGAGTTCAACGGTTGTGGAAAATATCCTCTTCATACATGCTACGAGCGGGTGCGATACAACGTCAGCACCGTTTATGCAAGGAAAAACGAAGTTCCTCAAACTCTTGTGAATTATCCAGATGTTTCTGACTTAGTTTAAGTATTCAAAGACTCGAACGCTACTCAGGAGATGATTTCAGCTGCTGGAGAACGTTTCTTTGCCTCGCTGTACGGCTATAGTGGGATGAATGTGCCTTTGCTGAACCACCTAAGGTGTATTGAAGTCAGCCTTTAAATACAATTATAATATTGCTGCTTTACCACCATCTGTAACTGCAGCACGACAGCACTCTTTAAGAGTATATCACCAGGGACAAATTGGCTGGGAGTTGAAAAAAAAGCTGAAGAGTTGGAATGGAAGAAGACAAATATTGACGTTGAACCTGTATTTACTGTACTACCCCTTGCCCCCACCCCTGTTTTGTTGAAGCTTGTATCCTGTAAAAAAAACTGCCAACGAAATTGTGGGTGCAAGAAAGTAGGTCATTGTTCTTCCAACATATACGTCATATGCGAAGGGAACTGAAACAACATCTCAGTGGTGAATGAAGACGAGGAAGACGATACCTTGAAACCGAGCTGGAGATGGATTTACCACCCATTGAATCCGTGGAACCATTGGAAGCGGAACAAGCCATGCCACAAGGCATGAAATATTTACCATTAAGAAAACATTTATTCTATAATATTGGTAGTAAATAAAAAACCCCACTAATTCCATACATCTATTTTCTATGCTGTAGATGTCAATGAACAGTACAGGCCTTCAAATAAAAGAATGCAGAAATAAGATTTTTGCTTTTTTTACTAGTGTACATAATTAAATAATGATTCATAATGAGTCGTCGTATTTATTATCAGGCAACTTCATTGTAAAATGTAATCACGTAGTTTTTAGTATCATTAATAGTCTATGTTTGATTAAAAAAGATAATTTTCCTGTTAGATCGACGTACAGGGCCATAATTCCCGTTTTTTACAGTTTTTTGACTTTTACCCCCTCCCAATTTTATTTCCTCTTAGAGTATGAGCCCTCCGGAGTAGGAGCACCCACGATTCGTTAGAGGAGACGGGGCTGCTGCACTGCCGTTGCCATCGAGACACTCAAGGCCAAGTGACAAGAATGTGACGTCATCGCTAATAGACCGACTTCTCACCTCATCACTTTGGTAGCGAGAGAGAATGTCGCTTTCTCTAAAAGCAAACTTTCAAACAATACTTTTACACGAAACTTGATTGTCTTATATATGCATATATACTCTATTCTTACTGAATATAAAATAGCAATTCAAAATATTTTTATTATAAATCTGAATGGATATATAAAATAATTAAAATGATAGCAGTTTTGTTAAATATTAAAAAAAAGGGGAAAAACAGAAACCTGTTAGTATCCTATTAAGACAATAGATATATTGAAAAAATGTTACCTATTTAATTTAGCTGTGAAAATAAAATGCAACTTTTTTCAGAAAAAAAAATGAATGAAAAATGTAGATTAACATACCTACTTTTGAAGAAAATTTATTTATTATAATATAGATACTTTGTTCCACACATTATTATTAAAAGTGAAAAGCTTTCTTTATTCAGATATCTTGGAAATAGCACCATATCATTATTTTTAAGCAATATTTTTCAATAAAATATTACTAGCTACTCATAATACATTTTCCAACCAATGACCAGAAATACATATATCATATAGCACTAAGTAATCTCTTGTTTAATAAAATATTAAAAGGAAGTGATATCATCATGTCAAAATCTTTCATGTTATAATTTTATAAAATCTGCTTCATACTGGAGACTGCAAACTTCAATAATTTTGTAATTTGAGCTCGACTTTCGGATTCGAAGAGTTCTTGGACGGGCACACTATAATGGCATCCAGACATATAACTATATTTTCCAAATCTTTCAAACACATTTCAAAATATGCACAGGGTTTACATAAATATAGTTCACTATTTTTATTGCCTCCAGTTTCTGGATCAATCCGTTTCAATATCAGATGGATGAAATTGGAGTTCTCAACCTTTAAAAGAGAAAACACAGTTTCAGAAAATAAGTTATATAAAAAATGCTTTAACATGTGCACATTAATCAAGGGTCGATCCAGGCAAAAATTGGGGCCTATTTAGGGTCCATTCACAAAAATCTATTTAATAAAATGAACCCATTCACAAAAATCAATTTAAGAAAATGAGCCCGTTCACAAAAATCAATTTGTTAAAATGGAACCCTTGACAAAATTCTTTAAAGTAAAACACGCCCTTCACAAAATTCCTTTTAATAAAATAGACCCTTTCACAAAATTATATTCCATAAAAACTTACTATTTATTTATTTATTATTTTGTGACTTTTAAAATGTATAATTTGTAAACAAACAAGTTCACCAGAAAGGAAAACTTCAGTAAAATGATTTTAAAAAGTTTTTGTTAATAAATGCATGGTTAAAATTTGAGTAATTGTATTTCAACTTTCATTACAGAATGTTATTTTTCACAAAAATATAATAAATTTCATAAAAATAACCTTTACTTTTCACAAAACGGGCCCCAAGAAAAAAAAAAAAACCTGCATCGACCACTGTTAATTTTATAATACGAAAGGTTGTACTCAAAGGATACGAATTTTTTCTACAACTAAAAATACTGTTCCCTGCAGGGCATATAAAAAGTATAAGGGTATAAAGATAATTTGTTTTAAAATCAAATTAATTAGATTTTTAAAATTATTAATAATAATATTATTATTATTTTACCTCTCAATTGTTATTTTACAGTTTCTTATTTAAATTAAAATTTTAAAGTGCAATTAATACATATTTTTTAGTATTATTATGACATCTTACAAATTATTTGTTGCCTTTAAAGGAAAAAAAAATAATTTAATGATCTATTAACTTTTTCGCACAACTATTTAAATATTTTCTCAAAAAAGAAACACTGATAAGTATAATTAATATTAAGAAGAAAAATAAATCTTGCAAAATACATAGATTGAGGCACATTTTCCACCTCATAAATTTAATAAAATATTATGCTTTTTCTCAACACAATAAAAATAAAAATTAAATTTAGATAGAATTCTTAAGAATTCTATGCTAACCCAATCTAAATTAATTATTTGCAAAATCTTTCAAAAGCCTCGTCTATATATTTTTGTTTAGCAAAGTGTGCTGCATAAATATTACTATAACCTTAAATTTTGTCACATGAATACACCTCTAATGAAATTAAAGAAAATGTTTCATTAATATACTTTTAAACTTAAAAACTAGTGAGTAACTTACACATCATATTTAAACATTTATGATATATTTAGGTATTATATATTCTTTTCAATGTAATTTTTTACATTTAATCATAAATTATATTTTAAAATAATTTAAAATATCTATTAATCCATATTTTAGATAATAAAGGTTTCAAAAAGTGAGTCCCCCCACCCCCCACACACACCCTTTTTTGTACTCTGTACATATTTATAGAAAGAGTAAAAGAAATTAGGATGAAAAAACAAATTCATTTCTAACAGATTAATGTATACTTATTTTATGCAAAATGATGAATAAAATATCTAAAATATGCCTTTGAGAATAGATAAAAACAGGGTTACAGGTTACAGGGTAATTGAATTGAATGAATGTAGATATAATACATTCATTCAATTACACACATAATATACGCACATAATACATATAATACATAATTGGGTACATAAACAAAAATAGATATGGATGTACAGCAATTTAACAACACTATCCTCATTAATAGCGTTCAATATTGATAAAAGTTGAGACAATCTTATATATTACGGTACCCATAATCAGAATAGTTTTCAAATGTTCCCCAGGAAAATTACATTGCCCAAAAGCTATCTGTAAGAAATTTCATATCCTATCATAATATAAGCATAAATAATTAGGAAGCATTTCATGGAATAAAGAAAAGAACACAATATGTATATTGAGTTGAATTAATCTTGTTTCATTTATTAACTACCTACACTAAAAATTTTGAAAAACATTTTGCATTAACTAATTGCATCATGCTTAGAATTTTACAAACTAAGTGTTTTTCAAATAAAATATAATCCCAATAAGAACATCATTTGAAAGTTTGATGCTAGTACTAAAGTAAGACGGTAAGGAATTTTTAATTTTATAGATTGAAAACGAAAACAAATATTACAACGACTACATAAAAAATAATATTTAAATACTGAACTTATCTTTTATGAATTTAATATCTTTGGACACTTTCGTGGTATTTTCTTCGGATATTTTCATTTGCTAGTCCACAATGCATTCGAACATGAATTCCATTAACACAATTGCTGTTACAAGAAGCTAAAATTACAACCTGTCTGTGCGGTATGAATGCATGCCGAAATTTCACAATAATGCATGTGCTGTTCTCATTACTGTATAGTTATACGATTTAACTTAAAGGCGATAAAGAACAATTCTATTATTTTAAAAATAAATGAATGCTCGTTTGAAATGGCGGCCACCGAATGAGACGAGTGATCGGGTCGGTGGACTGACAGTGACGTCACGCGAAAATTTTCAAAGCGTCATTTGGCCTTGACTGTCTCGATGGCAACGGCACTGCTCCCACCTTCCTCTGGCGCCGAATCCGCACTTTTCCTCAACCTCAAATGCATAAAATATAGTCAATCATACAGAGTGAATCTAAACTCTTGGGCAAAACTTTAAGGGGAGATAGTACACATCAAGACAAACAATATTAAATAGGAAACTAAGGGTCCCAAACGTCTTCCGAAGGAGATAGGCGCCATTAAAGTTTAGGGTCCAAAATTCCAAATAATTATAAAAAACGGAAAAATTGGTCGATTCGTTTGCGGTTTTCGCTAAAACTATTATTTATGTCAGTATTTTCTTAAAAATAAATTTTAAGGAAAGAGTTTAAAAAATGTCGATAGAGGGCGCTTTAGACTTTGGAGTAACGAACAACTATTTTTTACCGTTATTTTTTGTATCTGATTAAATGCTTTCAAAAGCTTAGACTTTAACTTAAATTTTGAGCTCAAAATCTGAATCGTTGGGAGTGGTTAAGTAGCGCAAACTGAACTGTGTTCAGGAGTTGAAATTTGAACCCCCCCCCCCCTGAACACAGTTCAGTTATTCCCGATCTTGGTGTCGTAGACCAGGCAGAAACTACTACCCCCTACACGTAAAATAAACGATAGAGGGATGATAAAATTAAATTAAAAATTTATTTTAAAAATAAATTTTAAAGATAAAGTTCAAAATTGCCGATAGAGGGCGTTTAGACTTTGGAGTAATGAACAACTCTTTTTTACCGTCGACTCCGACTCCGACCTGGTTGCGAGGATTGCCGTCGTAGCAGGCGATATCCGGGAGATGCCCGGGGTATTCCCTAATGTTCGCAACTCCCTCCGCCAGCTGCGTGAGGCCTGCATCGTTGCTGGTGGGCACTCTTTCGAGCAGTTTTTGTGATTCCTCAGGAACATCATGCGTGTACCATTTTTTACGTGTCAACCTTTATTCATATTCGCACTACATGCATACATCAAATTGTTTCTTCTTATTTTGCGCGGAGAAATTGCTCATGTCTGTTATGAATAAATTTTCTTTTAATTTTGTCATTACTCTATCGTTTAAATTACGTGTAGGGGGTAGTAGTTTCTGCCTGGATTAATTTTAACACAATTATTCAAATTGGTAAAGAAATCATATGAGTTGTAATTTTCGAACTGCACGAAAAATGTCCGGGCCAGGATTCGAACCTGCAATCTCTTGGCTGAAGCTGCCATGCTTTACCAACTGAGCTATCCCGGTTGAATCTGGATAAATTAAGCCCTCCAGATTCAACCGGGATAGCTCAGTTGGTAGAGCATGGCAGCTTCACTGAACTGTGTTCAGTAGTGGAAGGGGGGGGGGAGGGAGGTGTTTCAAATTTTAACTCCTGAACGCAGTTCAGTTTGCGCTATTTAATCACTCCCAATGATTCAGATTTTGAGCTCAAAATTTAAGTTTAAGTCTAAGCTTTTGAAAGCATTTAATGAGTTACAAAAAATAACGGTAAAAAATAGTTTTTCGTTACTCCAAAGTCTATCGGCATTTTTTGAACATTATCAACATTTTGAACATTATCATTTTGAACAAGAATAGTTTTAGCGAAAACCGCGAACAAATCGACCAATATTTCCGTTTTTTATAATCATTTGAAATTTTGGACCCTTAACTTTAATGGCGCCTATCTCCTTCGGAAGACGTTTGGGATCCTTAGTTTCCTATTTAATATTGTTTGTCTTGATGTGTACTATCATTCCTTAAAATTTTGCCCAAGAGTTTAGATTCACCCTGTATAATCGTTAGTATCACTAAGGGTTAACGTTTGCGTAAAATGGTTAGTTTCCATGTTACATCGACGTACAATGTCGTAATTCCCGTTTTTTTTGTTACATTTTTTTGTTTTAACACCCATTTTGGCGTTACTCTCACGGCTAAACCATTGATCAGAGAAAAATACTTCCAGTACATAAAATGTAGGGAATTTTATATTCTTTAACTCATATGTTGACGACTTTCACAGAAAATGTACAAGTTTGGAGTTATTTGGCAAAAACTGTGAAAAGTCCGTTTTTTCTTTTTTTTTTTAAACACCTTTTTTTGTAAAAGAACGTGTTTTTCGGAAAAAAAAAATTGTTGAAAAACCTCAGATTCGTGTTCAGCGACCCAAAAAATATAAAGGAACCAAATATCAAAACTACACCAAAACTCTCCTTTATTTGCCCTTTTTTATCGCCTGGACTATTAATAACTTCACTCCCTTGGAAATCCATTGACTCGTAGTAACCCCAAAATGACCTACTAATCGTATTTTCTAGAACATTTTACCCAGCCCAATGGTCTTCTCGTATCCCAAAATGTTAGGCTACAAAATGTTGTCAAAATTGTTAAAGCCATTTTTCACATAAAATTAGCTTGACCCATAGTGACCCAAAAATGACCCGCTAATCGAATTTTCCCGAACATGTGACATACCCCAATGGTCTTCTCAATCCCGAAAACGGTAAGACTCAAAATTTAGTAAAAATCGTTAGATCCGTTCTTTTTGCATATACATACACACAAAATTTGTTTGTATTCTAATATATGATAGTACAAAAAGATACGAATTATCATTTAGTACTTAGCATAGAACCAAAAGAGTGACAAAATGGAAATCAAACCCATGCTCTACCATCAACTTTCCATCTTGTGCTGAAAAGTCGCTGCTGTGCTAATACATAGGACTTTAAAGATGCTAGACTGGATGTCGTCAAGATAGCTACAAATGGTAGAGCATTGGTGCGTAATAAAAAAGGTTCGATCCTCTGTCTAGACATTTTTTCACTCTGTTGATTACACGCTGAGTAGTAAGTATCCTTTGTGTTATAGAAATCAATGATACATTACTAATTTCCAGGTTAACTATTTTTACTTCTGTAACAATCGTTATTTTGTTCGTTCTATCTGCATTTTTATTCAACTTTCAATGTCTATCTGAATATTGACAGTTCACTAATACATACACAGAGAGAGACATACACACAAAATTTGCTTGTATTCTAATATATGATAGTACAAAAAGATACGAATTATCATTTAGTACTTAGCATAGAACCAAAAGAGTGACAAAATGGAAATCAAACCCATGCTCTACCATCAACTTTCCATCTTGTGCTGAAAAGTCGCTGCTGTGCTAATACATAGGACTTTAAAGATGCTAGACTGGATGTCGTCAAGATAGCTACAAATGGTAGAGCATTGGTGCGTAATAAAAAAGGTTCGATCCTCTGTCTAGACATTTTTTCACTCTGTTGATTACACGCTGAGTAGTAAGTATCCTTTGTGTTATAGAAATCAATGATACATTACTAATTTCCAGGTTAACTATTTTTACTTCTGTAACAATCGTTATTTTGTTCGTTCTATCTGCATTTTTATTCAACTTTCAATGTCTATCTGAATATTGACAGTTCACTAATACATACACAGAGAGAGACATACACACAAAATTTCTTGTATTCTAATATATGATAGTACAAAAAGATACGAATTATCATTTAGTACTTAGCATAGAACCAAAAGAGTGACAAAATGGAAATCAAACCCATGCTCTACCATCAACTTTCCATCTTGTGTTGAAAAGTCGCTGCTGTGCTAATACATAGGACTTTAAAGATGCTAGACTGGATGTCGTCAAGATAGCTACAAATGGTAGAGCATTGGTGCGTAATAAAAAAGGTTCGATCCTCTGTCTAGACATTTTTTCACTCTGTTGATTACACGCTGAGTAGTAAGTATCATTTGTGTTATAGAAATCAATGATACATTACTAATTTCCAGGTTAACTATTTTTACTTCTGTAACAATCGTTATTTTGTTCGTTCTATCTGCATTTTTATTCAACTTTCAATGTCTATCTGAATATTAACAGTTCACTAATACATACACAGAGAGAGACATACACACAAAATTTGCTTGTATTCTAATATATGATAGTACAAAAAGATACGAATTATCATTTAGTACTTAGCATAGAACCAAAAGAGTGACAAAATGGAAATCAAACCCATGCTCTACCATCAACTTTCCATCTTGTGCTGAAAAGTCGCTGCTGTGCTAATACATAGGACTTTAAAGATGCTAGACTGGATGTCGTCAAGATAGCTACAAATGGTAGAGCATTGGTGCGTAATAAAAAAGGTTCGATCCTCTGTCTAGACATTTTTTCACTCTGTTGATTACACGCTGAGTAGTAAGTATCCTTTGTGTTATAGAAATCAATGATACATTACTAATTTCCAGGTTAACTATTTTTACTTCTGTAACAATCGTTATTTTGTTCGTTCTATCTGCATTTTTATTCAACTTTCAATGTCTATCTGAATATTGACAGTTCACTAATACATACACAGAGAGAGACATACACACAAAATTTGCTTGTATTCTAATATATGATAGTACAAAAAGATACGAATTATCATTTAGTACTTAGCATAGAACCAAAAGAGTGACAAAATGGAAATCAAACCCATGCTCTACCATCAACTTTCCATCTTGTGCTGAAAAGTCGCTGCTGTGCTAATACATAGGACTTTAAAGATGCTAGACTGGATGTCGTCAAGATAGCTACAAATGGTAGAGCATTGGTGCGTAATAAAAAAGGTTCGATCCTCTGTCTAGACATTTTTTCACTCTGTTGATTACACGCTGAGTAGTAAGTATCCTTTGTGTTATAGAAATCAATGATACATTACTAATTTCCAGGTTAACTATTTTTACTTCTGTAACAATCGTTATTTTGTTCGTTCTATCTGCATTTTTATTCAACTTTCAATGTCTATCTGAATATTGACAGTTCACTAATACATACACAGAGAGAGACATACACACAAAATTTCTTGTATTCTAATATATGATAGTACAAAAAGATACGAATTATCATTTAGTACTTAGCATAGAACCAAAAGAGTGACAAAATGGAAATCAAACCCATGCTCTACCATCAACTTTCCATCTTGTGTTGAAAAGTCGCTGCTGTGCTAATACATAGGACTTTAAAGATGCTAGACTGGATGTCGTCAAGATAGCTACAAATGGTAGAGCATTGGTGCGTAATAAAAAAGGTTCGATCCTCTGTCTAGACATTTTTTCACTCTGTTGATTACACGCTGAGTAGTAAGTATCATTTGTGTTATAGAAATCAATGATACATTACTAATTTCCAGGTTAACTATTTTTACTTCTGTAACAATCGTTATTTTGTTCGTTCTATCTGCATTTTTATTCAACTTTCAATGTCTATCTGAATATTAACAGTTCACTAATACATACACAGAGAGAGACATACACACAAAATTTGCTTGTATTCTAATATATGATAGTACAAAAAGATACGAATTATCATTTAGTACTTAGCATAGAACCAAAAGAGTGACAAAATGGAAATCAAACCCATGCTCTACCATCAACTTTCCATCTTGTGCTGAAAAGTCGCTGCTGTGCTAATACATAGGACTTTAAAGATGCTAGACTGGATGTCGTCAAGATAGCTACAAATGGTAGAGCATTGGTGCGTAATAAAAAAGGTTCGATCCTCTGTCTAGACATTTTTTCACTCTGTTGATTATACGCTGAGTAGTAACTATCCTTTGTTTTATAGAAATCAATGATACATTACTAATTTCCAGGTTAACTATTTTTATTTCTGTAACAATCGTTATTTTGTTCGTTCTATCTGCATTTTTATTCAACTTTCAATGTCTATCTGAATATTAACAGTTCACTAATACATACACAGAGAGAGACATACACACAAAATTTGCTTGTATTCTAATATATGATAGTACAAAAAGATACGAATTATCATTTAGTACTTAGCATAGAACCAAAAAAGTGACAAAATGGAAATCAAACCCATGCTCTACCATCAACTTTCCATCTTGTGCTGAAAAGTCGCTGCTGTGCTAATACATAGGACTTTAAAGATGCTAGACTGGATGTCGTCAAGATAGCTACAAATGGTAAAGCATTGGTGCGTAATAAAAAAGGTTCGATCCTCTGTCTAGACATTTTTTCACTCTGGTGATTACACGCTGAGTAGTAAGTATCCTTTGTGTTATAGAAATCAATGATACATTACACTGTTAAAAATTTGCAGCAAACTGTCCAGTCATTTGACCGTTTTTATAAAAAAATGGTTACATAACCGTAATTTAACTCTATTCTGACCATAATATGGGCAATAATATGGTCAGAATAGAGTTAAATTACAGTTATGTAACCATTTTCTATAAAAACAGTCAAATGACTGGACAGTTTGCTGCAAATTTTTAACAGTGTACTAATTTCCAGGTTAACTATTTTTACTTCTGCAACAATCGTTATTTTGTTCGTTCTATCTGCATTTTTATTCAACTTTCAATGTCTATCTGAATATTAACAGTTCACTAATACATACACAGAGAGAGACATACACACAAAATTTGCTTGTATTCTAATATATGATAGTACAAAAAGATACGAATTATCATTTAGTACTTAGCATAGAACCAAAAGAGTGACAAAATGGAAATCAAACCCATGCTCTACCATCAACTTTCCATCTTGTGCTGAAAAGTCGCTGCTGTGCTAATACATAGGACTTTAAAGATGCTAGACTGGATGTCGTCAAGATAGCTACAAATGGTAGAGCATTGGTGCGTAATAAAAAAGGTTCGATCCTCTGTCTAGACATTTTTTCACTCTGTTGATTACACGCTGAGTAGTAAGTATCCTTTGTGTTATAGAAATCAATGATACATTACTAATTTCCAGGTTAACTATTTTTACTTCTGTAACAATCGTTATTTTGTTCGTTCTATCTGCATTTTTATTCAACTTTCAATGTCTATCTGAATATTAACAGTTCACTAATACATACACAGAGAGAGACATACACACAAAATTTGCTTGTATTCTAATATATGATAGTACAAAAAGATACGAATTATCATTTAGTACTTAGCATAGAACCAAAAGTGTGACAAAATGGAAATCAAACCCATGCTCTACCATCAACTTTCCATCTTGTGCTGAAAAGTCGCTGCTGTGCTAATACATAGGACTTTAAAGATGCTAGACTGGATGTCGTCAAGATAGCTACAAATGGTAGAGCATTGGTGCGTAATAAAAAAGGTTCGATCCTCTGTCTAGACATTTTTTCACTCTGTTGATTACACGCTGAGTAGTAAGTATCCTTTGTGTTATAGAAATCAATGATACATTACTAATTTCCAGGTTAACTATTTTTACTTCTGTAACAATCGTTATTTTGTTCGTTCTATCTGCATTTTTATTCAACTTTCAATGTCTATCTGAATATTAACAGTTCACTAATACATACACAGAGAGAGACATACACACAAAATTTGCTTGTATTCTAATATATGATAGTACAAAAAGATACGAATTATCATTTAGTACTTAGCATAGAACCAAAAGTGTGACAAAATGGAAATCAAACCCATGCTCTACCATCAACTTTCCATCTTGTGCTGAAAAGTCGCTGCTGTGCTAATACATA
The DNA here is from genome assembly GCA_963931845.1 of Maratus michaelseni. Taxonomy (NCBI): domain Eukaryota; kingdom Metazoa; phylum Arthropoda; class Arachnida; order Araneae; family Salticidae; genus Maratus; species Maratus michaelseni. The sequence continues at coordinate 9,052,837 of OZ007586.1, forward strand.
GGACTTTAAAGATGCTAGACTGGATGTCGTCAAGATAGCTACAAATGGTAGAGCATTGGTGCGTAATAAAAAAGGTTCGATCCTCTGTCTAGACATTTTTTCACTCTGTTGATTACACGCTGAGTAGTAAGTATCCTTTGTGTTATAGAAATCAATGATACATTACTAATTTCCAGGTTAACTATTTTTACTTCTGTAACAATCGTTATTTTGTTCGTTCTATCTGCATTTTTATTCAACTTTCAATGTCTATCTGAATATTAACAGTTCACTAATACATACACAGAGAGAGACATACACACAAAATTTGCTTGTATTCTAATATATGATAGTACAAAAAGATACGAATTATCATTTAGTACTTAGCATAGAACCAAAAGTGTGACAAAATGGAAATCAAACCCATGCTCTACCATCAACTTTCCATCTTGTGCTGAAAAGTCGCTGCTGTGCTAATACATAGGACTTTAAAGATGCTAGACTGGATGTCGTCAAGATAGCTACAAATGGTAGAGCATTGGTGCGTAATAAAAAAGGTTCGATCCTCTGTCTAGACATTTTTTCACTCTGTTGATTACACGCTGAGTAGTAAGTATCCTTTGTGTTATAGAAATCAATGATACATTACTAATTTCCAGGTTAACTATTTTTACTTCTGTAACAATCGTTATTTTGTTCGTTCTATCTGCATTTTTATTCAACTTTCAATGTCTATCTGAATATTGACAGTTCACTAATACATACACAGAGAGAGACATACACACAAAATTTCTTGTATTCTAATATATGATAGTACAAAAAGATACGAATTATCATTTAGTACTTAGCATAGAACCAAAAGAGTGACAAAATGGAAATCAAACCCATGCTCTACCATCAACTTTCCATCTTGTGTTGAAAAGTCGCTGCTGTGCTAATACATAGGACTTTAAAGATGCTAGACTGGATGTCGTCAAGATAGCTACAAATGGTAGAGCATTGGTGCGTAATAAAAAAGGTTCGATCCTCTGTCTAGACATTTTTTCACTCTGTTGATTACACGCTGAGTAGTAAGTATCCTTTGTGTTATGGAAATCAATGATACATTACTAATTTCCAGGTTAACTATTTTTACTTCTGTAACAATCGTTATTTTGTTCGTTCTATCTGCATTTTTATTCAACTTTCAATGTCTATCTGAATATTAACAGTTCACTAATACATTTTAGCTCATACTGATAGTCGTTTTAAGTGAATCAGCAAGAATTTATATTTATGGTAACTGCAGATTGAAAACGAAGATCAAATACATAAATTAGGGGTTAGTATGTTGTAACAAAATTAAATTTGTAAGGGCTTTATGAAAAACAAAACTGTAGCACAAGCATAGAAAATCTTAAGAAAGAATCTATGTTACAGACAGGTCTATTCTGCGTCTCTTAAAAGAGATTGGGTAGGTTTTTCAATCGGGGGGAGGGGATTTAATGGCACAAGAGTTCCTTTAGGGACATGCAGGGCCATAGGGGAGAGGGGTTGAATTAGAATAAAATAAAGCTTCCCTACATTTACTCAGAATACATTTAAAGAAAATACGAAGAATTTTCTTTAAAAAATAGACATGATTTATGAACCATTTTTTAAAGATTAATTTAAAATACGGTTTGCGGCATAACAGTAGAAACCTTTTAAAATAAATTTTGCTTCCCTTATTCCTGTGTATTAGGATCAATTATTATTGTAAAATGTTATTAACATAATTACATTAAAACAAAAGAAACCGCATTAAGTTATGAAAGGTTGTCGAAACAACTTTATTCAATAAATAGAATGCGTATATTACTTCCTTTTGTTAACTCAGTTATGCACTTTTCTCACATATACTTATTCTGAAGCATCTCTATAGATTATTGTGCTTTTTATCTGAGCAAATGATGAAGGACAAAATAATCATGTAGCATTAGAGCTTTCCATTAAAGCGTCTATATCCCTTTCATATGATTGACAGTGTTCCATCATTTATCTTCTTTCAGTAAAATTGACTTAGTTTCTGACAAATTCATTTTCTTCAATGAGATTACTTAACGAAGAAAAGATTTTTTTTTCTTGCATGCTACTTACATGTATTCTTCGAATAGCAATTTCTTTTGTTATACACTTCAAAAAGAAACGTAATTTACTTTATTGTCAACGAAAATGAACCTACACTGTTAAGATTGAAGCAATCCCTATTTTTCTTTTCGCATTTTATAAGTATACAATTTTAATATTTCTCAATAATTTATTTTTCTTATGTCGTGCAAAAAGATTGTGAAATAGGGTTCTAATTTCGATTAAATTAGATATAATGGTAATATGCTAAATTTATAAGAGTCATCGACTTAAGGTAATTCTAAATTATCCATTTTTTATTCATTGTTTTAAATCTGACATATTAACAGGGAGCAAAATAATCGTATTAGTTATATTTCAGTAAATAGCATATTAATTAAATTCCAGTAAACCTTATATTTTGTTATTTGAATAGCTAATTTTATTACTTTTTTTAAGCTAAAATTAATTTTTCCCAAAATTAAAAAACGTTTTGGATCGGAAAGGTTTAATTTTCTCTTCTGTTTTCATTCCAAAAAGTCCGTTATGCTAGAAACAATAATTCATTCCATAGATAAAGTTGTAATATGGAATTCAATTCCATATTATTTCATATTTCATATCATATTCATATTCCATTTCATATTCCATATTAATTAAATTATATTATTACCTTTTAGCTGTTCAAACTTATCGTCTATTCTGGTTTGTAATAGAATGCGAGAATACATTTTATGAATATTTGCATTTAACAAATAGGGCGCACATGACAATAATTATTAATTTTAATTATATTTTAAGAGGCATGAAATTTGTTTTCTTGCCAGAAGAAACAATACGGTAGTTTTATTTATTCGCTATTGTATCTATTCATATAAAGACATAAAGAGACGTAACTATAATGGAAGAGAAAGAAATTCTATATTAATAATAGGCAGTAAAATGCACGTTTTCAATTCTGACTTTCACAGAAAAAATTCATAATAATTGAATATACTAATTAAGTTTTCATTCAACTATTTCTTTCATTGTTATTTCACATATTTGTTTCATATTATCATGTTAGTTTTAATTTTTAACAATATTTATAAAGAAATGAAATCTGTTTTCGTACCTAAAGAAGCGCAATTTTCCTTTATTCGATATGATATTTATTTATATAGAGATATAAATCGACATCAGTATAAATAACAAAAAATGATTTCCTAAAATTCTAGGATAAAATCGTCGCACGTTTAAAAGCTTCATTTCACGTAAAACGGTCACTGAAAAAAATTATTATTACAGACAAAGTTCTATGTCTACAACTACAGATACTATTTCGTAAGAAATGTGTAGCCTACTTTTGAACGTCTGTCAAAAAACCGGTTGCTATTTTTATCGCTTATATATCGCTTCTAAATATCGCATAATTTTAATTTTTGCATTATCGAATAGGAAAAAATAATGTACCTACAAATGAACTTTATTTTAAAATATCAGCTGAACTTAGTGAATTTTTATGAGATTTAAAATAATTTTCAAACATTTTTTCTTAATTTATCTGAAAAAGAAACCTTTGTTTTCTACAATAATCTAAATTAATTAGTGGCATAGTTACCACAACCAGTAATTGATAGCGCAGAAAAAAAATAGCAGATTAGCAAAAAGATGCGCACTTTAGCTACAAACTAAAACTAATCGTTGAGGGCCACCGTAATACTTACCCATCATGAATATGCTTAATATAAAATATGAAAATAAAACACGTGTAAACTACACTGCTCAAAACAATTAAAGGATATTTGAAGTTTTATATAAAATAAAGATATAAACGAAATTTTTTTTTGCCGAAAATAGAAGAAGAGAATCACAAATGCAAATTTTTCTGGTTTTCAAACTGTGGAGTATGCAAATTTTGAGTTCGACGTCAAAAACGTCCCTTCAGCGGCAGCGAATGAAATTTGACTTTCAACTGGATAAAAGAGAATGAAGACAAGGATGATCGGCATTCAGTGATTGCTTTGTTTCGATGAGTACGATGTCTCAGCGAAGTCATTTGACAGATTCATAAGCTTGGAGAATTGTTGGTAGGTTAGAAGGGGGCCAAACTCAAGCCGAAGTAGCGCAAGCCATTGGAGTGTCACAAAGTGTCATTTCCAGGATCTGGAACCGTTTTTTGGAGAGTGGATGTGCAGGCCGAAGACCAGAGCAAGGTCGTAGACGGGCAACAACGCCCAATGAAGATCGGTATTTAGCGTTAACAGCTCGGAGACACCGAAACATGAACGCTACTCTTCTGCAACAACACCTTCGCTCGGCTACAGGCACCACGATTTCAACTCAGACTGTCCGAAACCGGCTCCATGCTGTAGGTCTGTATGTTCGCCGACCGATGGTATGTGTTAGATTAACATCAAGGCATCGTCGCGACCGCAGGGAGTGGGCAACCGAGCATGTCAACTGGAGGAGAAATGAATGGAGCAATATTCTGTTTTCTGACGAGTCCCGTTTTTCTGTGCATCCGGATAATAGGCGTATTTTCATCTGGAGGGACCGTGGCAGTAGGAATAATCCTGCGTTCGTGCACGAAAGTGTCAGATTTGGCGGTGGATGAGTGTTGGTGTATGGTGGCATCTCCATTGACGGGCGCACTGACCTCTACATCATTCGAGATGGAGCTCTGACTGGTCGCCGATATAGGGATGAGATCCTCAGACCTATTGTAGTCCCTTACGCTGCAGCAATCGGAGATAACTTCATTTTAATGGACGATAACTGCAGGCCACATCGTGCAAACCTGGTGGAGGATTTCCTTTTCGAGGAAGGAATCGTTCGAATGGAATGGCCAGCGTGTTCTCCAGACATGAATCCAATCGAGCACGTTTGGGACGCTCTAGGAAGACGAGTTTCTGGCCGCCAACAACCCCCACAAACTCTTCAAGAACTGGAAAGAGCTCTTCTGGAAGAGTGGGGCAGAATACCCCAACTCGTCATTAATAGCCTCATTGAGTCCATGCCTCAAAGGTGTTCAACGTTGCTGGCCGCCCGTGAAAACCATACCCCCTACTGAAAATGATTTTCTTTGAAGAAAACACCTTTTCTTATTCTTTTTTTCTCATATGCACAAATTGTGTTTTTTTCCTTTTGTACACAAATGCGCAATAAAATGCATTTTTTTCTGCCAAACATGTGTAATTTATTCTCATATAACCTACTATGTCTGTCGACCATGTATCAATCAGTTAAAAAGTTTCCCAGATACAAAATCCACCTAAAACTGCAATATCCTTTAATTGTTTTGAGCAATGTATTTATAAAATGCATCGCAATTCGAATAAACTCGTGATAAACTTTAAATGCTTTATGACTGAATTGCGTAAACGAAACATCCTTAGAACTCGGAAATTGATAATCCTATTAACTAACGGTTTACTGCGTTGGATTAAGCGTCTCATTTCCAATTAAAATATACCCTCGAATTGAAATTTGAATGAAATACAGTATCATGAAAAATCGAAGGCTGTGGAAAATGGGATTACAAATATCTCGGCGACTCATTATCTGATCGACTTCATTCTTTATGCAAAATTTATGTTTTTTTAATTGTCTTTTATGTTCACTCCTTAAAATAAACAATTTCAAAAAATTTTATATACCTTTTATCTACGACTATTTCGAGAGTCCGAAAAAAAGAGTTCCGGATAATCGAGGTTACTTAAATTCAATAAGCTTTTTCTCATTATTACATACTAAGTACATACCAAATTTCCAGTCTCTATCTCAATTTGTTCTGGAGATAGAGCGTTTACAGACACACAGACACACCCACAGAGGGACGGTAATTTTTTTTCTAAAAATATGTTTTTCGGAATGTCCAGTGTCTGAAACGTGTAAATCCGTATTTTTTTTTTCGATTTTCAAAACGATTACAAGACTTACCCTATACTACGTATGATGGGTAAGTAATATGTCAAAGAAAAAACAGATTTTCAATTTATGTTAACATAAAATTCAATAATATCAATAATATGAAGTTATGTTAAATCGGTTGAAAGATACGTTTCATTAGAATATCCTCAGAATTGCATATTAAATTTAAATTTAAATTTCTTAATTTCAAACAAACGATTATTTTACAAATATTTCTTCATTCCTTTTATTACTTACCCATCATACGTAGTATAGGGTAAGTCTTGTAATCGTTTTGAAAATCGAAAAAAAAATTGACGGATTTACACGTTTCAGACACTGGAGATTTCGAAAAACATATTTTTAGAAAAAAAAATGCCGTCCGTCTGTCCTTGTCTGTAAACGTTCTATCTCCCAAACAAATTAAGATAAAGACTTGAAATTGGGTATGTACTTAGTATGTCATAATGGGAAGAAGCTTATTGAATTTCAGTAACCTCGATTATCCAGAACTACTTTTTTCGGACTCTCCAAACATTCGTTCTGATAAAAGGTACATTAAAATTTTCGAAATTGTTTCTTTTAACCCTTAATTGCATAGTGATGTAAATTTCCATCACTGTTTATTTAACTTTTAATAAATACATCAACTTCTTCGCCACCACTATATTTATATAGAAATATTAATCCAGTAAATTTCCCGTGAACTATGTTGCTGAACAAAGTTAAAAATCTATCTTAAAATTTCTGGTGTCTAATATTTAATATATGTATAAAAAACACAATTGTAAAAGAAAAACTCATGCAAAGAAGGGTTAAGGAGTGAATATAAAAGATAATAAAAAAAACATAAATTTTGCACAAAGAATGAAGTCGATCGAATTTTTAGTTGCCGACATATTTGTCCACACTCTTCGATTTTTCATGACCCTGTATATCATTCCAATTTCAATTCAAAGATATATTTGAATTGAAAATGAACGAAATAAATACTTAGTTAATAGGATTATCATTTTTGAAGTTAGAAGGATGCTTCTTTTACGCATTTCACTAACAGAGCATTTAAAGTTTAGGACGTCATCACGAATTACAACGCATTTAATAAATAGCTTACACATGTTTTATTTTCAGATTTTATATTATGCATATCAATGATGGGTAAGTATTAGTTTCCTATTTTTCTAAGCAATCTAAGTTGTAAGGGAACATGTTTTGTTAATTACACAGGGTCATTTAATATCTTCCTTCTTAAGCAAGGCGGTGCATTTCCTTCAGCTCAACAATATTCGAGATAAAATCGGATAGTTAAACATCAAGGTCCAAAATGAAGGCTGAAATTTGAAGACACTAAATCCCTTCATTGAACCGAAAATTGAATGGAATAGAATATCAGTACAAGGGGGGAAATGATGGGATAAGAAAATGCAGGATTTTTTCTCTTTTAAACAAATAATTCTACATTTGCTCGTGTATTGATACATGCTAAGTGTGCCGTTTTTGACGGAAAGAAAGACATACAGGGAGCCAAAAGAAATAGCCAATACAATTATTTAAGTATATTCTCCATGGTATTTATTTCATTTCATTCATTAATTAAAATTTGTGTACAAATTTCACTTTAAAAACCAAAAACTTGGCAATTATGGGTCTTTTATATTTGAAGCATATTCACGGCATTTAATTTATCAAATGAGAAATGGAAGCTATTTTAATTATCTTATTAATTCGAAAAAAATATCAGTACAAAAAAATCAATACAGATCAATGCCAATCAAAACAAAATAATATTATCATTAATAAAACATCGAAATCAACTGTACTGATGATGAGTTATTGTTTAAATAAATTTATTACCATCATTTCATGCGCAAAATATAAAATTTTTCTCTCAATTTTTAAAATAGAAAATTTTTATTTAAATTTTTAAATAGAAGTTTTTGTTTTTACATTCTTCCGAAATAATTGATTTACAGAAAATAAAATGAAACGGGAAACATGGTTTTACAAAATGCTTATATGTCCGCGTATTCGTGTGCGCGTGCTCTTTGTATCATCGAAAACTGTATGAAGTTATGCATCGAAACGTATATATATTAAGCGTTCAGAGATATGGCAGAGGTGTCCGCGAAGTCACGTCAATGAAGGTCGTACGCCACGTAGCGGAAGGGGGATGAACTAGTGGAGGTTAAACATACAGCTTCTGATCAAAATATGGAAATATTAGTTATAATGTTTGAAAGTTTGTGGTAAATGTTAAAATAAATATGTGTAATAAAATTTTAGTATCCATCTATCAAAATACGTGAGTTTCTTCAAGACACCAAAGTTACCACACTTTATAAATAATTTTCACCCCGTTTGTTGAAAGTAACGATGAAATATTTTATATCGTCTGCAATTAAGAAAAAATTGAAATATCGTTTGCAATTAAATTATTTTACGCTGTAGTTGTTGAAAATAAATTATAATTTTTTTCGTGAATGGCAATAGAACTGTTTGAATGAAATATCGTTTGGTTTGACGCGTGGAATAAAGTTTTAAAATTAAAATCAAATGAATAAATAAGTTAAATGAAATAATATTTAGGGAAGTACTTCTGACACCGGTTTCATTACTTCTTAGAAGCATGGAATTTTACTTCTTGTGTGTAAAGATGGAATTTTGTAATCGAATTTTCACTCAATTTCTGAGCTGCTAAATTTATAAAAATTACACATGTGTTTTTCCGGTAACAATGCATTTTAATATGTTTAGAGAGCAAAATATTTTTAACACTTTCCAACCTAGTTGAAAAGTGTTTATGACTTCGGTTTGTCTGGCCGGATGGCCGTCTGCCGTCTGTCCGTGCTCTAACTCCCGTATATATGCTCGGATTGCCCTGCAATTTTTATATGTTATTGTCGTTATCTATAGCATGTTCCCTATTTCAACTGAAGTGTGTAGAACTTATAGTTTTTTTACAGGGACACTCAAAAGAATTCCGTTACATTACGGTCTATGGAGAAAAATCATTTGCGATTTATTTTAATGATGTTACACAAGTTCAAACACACTGTAATTGATATATATCATGAAGGTGCATTACAAGAAGCTTAATATGGGATAGGGTGTGCATAGCACTTATAGTTACTTTACAGGGACAGTCAAAAAATTCCGTTACATTACGTCTATGGAGAAAAATCGTTTGCGGTTTAATTAAATAATGTTTCACTATTTTAAACGCATTGAAATTTATATATATCACTAAGGTACATTACAAGAGGCTTACTACAGAATATTGAGTGCATAGCAGTCATCGTTCATTTACAGGGACACACAAAAGAATTATCTACTGTCTGTTAAAAATAATTCCTCGAAGTGCGTTTTAAGTTGCTGCACGCGATTTTAAATTTAACTCACTTTTTGTCTATTACTTGGTGTGTATAAATTCTGTAGATCCTATACAGGGCAGCACAAAAGTTCGCGAACACATTTCCGTTTATTGACAGAAACTCCAGAAGGAGAATTTTAAACTGTGCTACGCGTTTCCTAACTAAACTAAAATTTAGCATCCTATGTATAGTATATATACAAATCTATAGATCCTATACAGGGCTGAATAAAAGTATTAGGATATTTTTCCGAATATTGTATATGTTGGAAATTCCTGAAATTACGTTTTTAAATATGTAATGCGTTTTCCAAATTGTAGATGTTATCTTTCAGCTTATTAAACGGTAATGATTTGTAAAATTATTTTGGAAGCGTTGGAAAGTGTTACATAATCTATGCTTGAGGCATGATTTTTCGTTCTTGTTTCAATATAGGAGCATTGGCAAGATAGAAAATTATATACGTCTAAATCTTTCATCTGCGCATTTTCCTGAGTATATATTGGGATTCTTTACTCACTCACGGAAGATGTATCTTGTTTACCAGATTTATTGCAAAATATTTTTGATACAGTTTGTTTTCATAAACATAATTATATTTAAAAAGCATTCACTATATATTTTTTGTTTCGGGAAAAAAGACAATAGTACTTACATATTATTATCTGGACTACTGAAACTAAAATGATATTGTGAATGTTTTTAAATGTGCATATTTTATCGAAACAAACTGTATCAAAAATATTGGCAATAAATCTGGTAATCAAGATAAGTCTTCTATGAGTGAGTAAAGATTCACGATATATGCTGAAGAGAATGAGCTGATGGTAGATTTTGTCATACCTAATGGCGTCATCCTAAAAGCGCGCGCATTGGCATTATGCACCCCATCCACAAGTTAGCGCCGTTGTTTCAATTTTGCGCCCCTATCCTAGTATTAAGTTGGAACGCTTAATATGTATACGTTTTGTTATGGATAGAATTGAACCAAATTTCCTTTATATGTTTTTGGTTTTGGCCAGCAGATCTCAGTTGAAATGGTGATATTCCGCCGAAAAGGAGGCGCTGTGATAGCGATTTTTGCTCAATTTTTACTATTGTATCATCGAGAAGTGTATGAAGTTACTCATAGAATTGAACCAAATTTTACATACAAGATGGCCATAATTAAACTGACGGTACTCAGAGTGTTCTGTAGCGCGATCTAATTGCGAGAATGGCGCCAAATTTTGAAGGAAGATTAAACAAGACGGGGGACGAAGGATTCCGCGAAAAAAAAAGTTCCAAAAGTCACCGCCAGGGGAATATGTGGCGCTGTGTATTCGAAAATAGAAGTTTCAAGAAATGAATAATCAATACTGAAATAAAATTACCGTTTATTTAACGAATTTAGCAATTTAATCCAAGTTCAAAATGGTAACAGTTTATTAAAAGCTAAAAATTTACATAAACACTGCTAAAGTTTCTTTATCTGCAATTTCACTTACAGAGCCCCAAAGAAAGCAACAGCAGAATAAGAAGTTCTTTATTCAAATTTCACGTTACATCTTTTGGCCCAGTGCCAGCTTGTTCGGCTTTAAAAGGTAATGTGCTACTGTTAGAAGCAATTTCATTGAAAGTTATCTTTCATAATGTCTCCTTCTTTAGTCAAGCGAGCTCTACTAGTCAAATTCTTTTACCTCAACCAGTGCAATGCGCCAGCCGCTCCTCGTGCTTTTAGAAAGCACAAAAGAATGCGTAAAAGTGTCAGTTAATGGTTTAAAAGAAAGGGTTGACAGGTTCTCTAAATGTTCAGTCAGACAGATCACAAAAACCCGTATGACTGGATACAATCGGAGAAAGCACCAGACAATATTGCTACCACTTCCAGCGCTCGTGGATCTGGATATCCCTTATTGTACGGTATGGAAAATCCTACGAAAAATTATCCACTTCTATCCGTACAAGATCAGCCATGATAAGCGATTGACTTTTGCTCTCACTTTTCTTGCCAAAATGGAGTTGGATGATACTTGGCCCTAGAAAATCTTATGGGGAGACGAGGCCCACTTTTACCTGAATGGAACTGTAAATACTCAGAAATGCCGAATTTGGGATAACAAGTCACCAAGAACATTCAAGGAAATTCCTTTGCATTCACCAAAGATAACTGTTTGCAGTGGTTTCACAGCAGATATGATCATAGGTCCATTCTTCTATGAGAACATTACTCCGACAGGACCTGTAACTTGTTCTGTTACCGGAGACAAATATTGCCAAATGCTAAACAACTTTGTTATTCCGGCACTTCAGCAAAGACAGTGCCTGGAGAAAATCATTTTCATGCAAGATGGAGCCCCTCCACATATTGCTTTGCGGGTACAGCAGCTGCTACGACAGAAATTCACAACAGAAAGAGTCATTATCCGCTGTTTTCCAACTGCATGGCCACCTCGGTCCTCTGATCTTACACCCTGCGACTTTTTGCTATGGTTAAAGTCCAAGGTCTATCACGGAGGTGTCCACGACCTGGCTACGTTGAAGGATAACATATCGCGAACTGTACGGGAGATTCCTGCAGACTTGTTATTCTCTGCTGTTGTAAATGCTGTGCACAGAATGCAATACATGGTCCAAAAAAATGGCGGCCACATCGAACCTGAGTTGGATGTGCTAAATAAACGTTAATTTTATTTCAGTATTGATTCTTTTTTGAAACTCTCTTTTTCGAATACACAGCGCCAAATATTCCCCTGGCGGTGACTTTTGTAACTAATTTTTTTTTCGCGGAATCCTTCGTCCCCCGTCTTATTTAATCTTCCTACAAAATTTGGCACCATTCTCGCAATTAGATCACGTTACAGAACACTCTGTCAGTTTTATTGCGGCCACCTTGTATATGTTTCTGACTGTGGCCTGCAGATGATAGCGATTTTTGTGTTATTAGCTCGATTTTTTGAAGTTGTGTTATACATCGGCTACTCGTGGAGCGAAAGATGGTTCACATGCAAGTAACCCGGCGATTTGCAAGCAGCTGACGTACAACAGAATGACAAAAAATATATGTTTTATTGGCGCTGTGATAGCGAATTTTTGCGTATTAACATATATTAGATAGAAGAAAAGCTTTGAATTGGCATATCCGACTAGTTTTTGTTTTGAAGTCTTTTATGTTTTAAACCACAAAAAATAACAATTTGAACTCAATAAATAGAATTAAAAATACACCTTGTAGGGAGAAGCTACATGTAATACACTATAATTAAAATGATGACCGGTCACTTGCGATTTTAGACGTTTCGTTAAATATCTGGAAATATACATGAGGAATTATCCTGAAAATGATGAGGGGTTGTATGAAAAGAGAGGGGTTGTATCAAATATAGAATGAGAGACACTTCATTCTTAATATGTCAACTTTCATAAGCTAGTATATTTGGATACAACCCCTCATCTTTTTGCTTCCTTTTGGGAACAGCGAAATTCGAGCTTATTCTATCGACGATTACTGTCAGAATTTTCAAGCTATGTTTTTGAGAATTTCATAAAACTTGGTCTGTACATGTAGCTAATATATTATGCACAGTATATTTTGATTGAATTCGCGCATGCGCAGCGAAACAATATTTAGTAAACCTGCTCATTTTTCATACAATTTTTATTATTTTTTAATTCTAATTGCAGGGTATTGTGTACAATTTTGTTTGTCATGTTTTCTGAAAGTAACTTGTTTTTATATTAAAAACTCTGCAAATTATAAGCAAAAAACTTGGTAAAATTTGGGACTGTTTTTATAAAAACCTGAATTTCTCTTCGAGTATACATGCTATCTTCATAAAAATGAACTCAAATTATTATAATAAGCCACTTAATCATAATCTACAGTTTGAATGCTTTTGCAATATTAGTTTTTACAGGGTTATCCAAAATATATTCGTTTTTCTTCAATTTGTTGACGGCCCCTTATGGGGCTTCGGGAAAAAATCTTCTCGGAAATATATGACGTTTATCATGTTGTTTACACTCCTGAAGTTTCAGGATAATTCCTCATGTATCTTTCCAGATATTTAACAAAACGTCTAAAATCACAAGTGACCGGTCATCATTGGAAATATAGTGTAGAATTAGATCTCAGATTCAAATCGGGAAAAACTAAGAATGGTTATCAAAAATTAAAACCTGCTACTGGGAGGGTTTTTTGTATGTGTACAGTCGTGAAAAAAGCGATATACCCCCTGTACTTATTCTGCCGCAAACAATCATATAAAAAACGTGACTGGCACCAATCGTAGACGAAATAACGTCTACTAAAAAATTCTACACTTAACGACCACTTAAAAAATTCTACACTCTTTTGCTTAATAGGTCGTCTACATATATGTATTGTTACTATTTTCAAAATTTTTTAATACTAACATCCAACATTTACACCTTATTTCGATTTCTTCCTAAATTGTACTTTTGGATACCAAAAGGGGGATAAATTCTGTCAAAACCTTTAGGAATCATGCAGATTTAAAATTTGGAACTTTTAAATTCATTTTTAACCCCTTAAGCATCATATTCAATTTAGTGATAGTATGCTGAATACCAGCTATGTTATATTTTGTCAAAAATACAAAAAAATAGAAAATTTATACCGGAAATTCTAAAAGAATAATTTTAATTTATACAATCACGAAAACTCTGTCATTATATAAAATACAATTTACTACTATAACTATCTGGTATGAATTCAAAATTTTGAATTTAAGAAAAGGCCAAACTGGCAACGTACGCACGTACGTCCTGGCATTTCAGATAGAGGTGTTCATGACGTACGCAGGTTCGTCGTGGTGCTTAAGGTGTTAATCGTTGAAAAACAGATTGCAATGCGCATAGCTCAAAAACTTTTTGGCGCAATGAGCTATCATTTTGTATTAACATATTTGAACCTTCTAGAAATTTATTTCTCTTATGACAGTACATTTATTTCAGTGAAACAAAATTCGAGATAAAATTGGATAGACACCTTCTCAAATTTCAAGGTACAAAATGCAGCTTCAATTTTCTTAGAAACGACAATCAATACATTTAACAGAAAATTGAATACACTGAATTTCAGCACAAATGAGAAAATCACGTGATAAGAAAATACAGGATTTATTTTTCTTTCAAACGATTAATTCTTTATTAATTCAGAATTTCTTTAATTCAGAATTTTGCAAACTTTTCCATTTCACGGCACACCAGTGCATCGCGGCACAGCGGTTAAAAAGCTTTGAGTTAGACATTTCTCGGGCATTGTATCTTGTTTATATTTGAAGCATGTGTGGGACATTTTATTTATCAATAATAATGAAATATTAGATCAGGTTTTGACCACGTCCTTGTCTAGTAGTTAGGGCGCAGGCTACTAGAAAAAAGATATCGCAACTCAGACGTGTGGATGTTTGTAGTGGATCGAATTCCATTTAATCGAAGGTCCCAATCTGTTTAGCCCTCGTGTGCAAAAATATTATCATAGAACCCTCAAACAACCTACTAAACAAATTTTATTATTTGTTGGCTTTAGTTTTATCTATATGAAAAAAAAAATCCAAAGGAAACGTCAATAAGATTTCGATTTCAGATGTACTGAAAGAAAGCTTTATTACTTCAAAAACGTAAGTTACTTACCGTAACAAAGTATTTCTTATTTCATTGTTTAATTAAAAATTTTGAAACTTTCTAACAGATTACGTGATTATGGCATTTTCATGTATACAAGGATTTAATTCATTTAATTCATCTTTCTCGATTTGCGTTTTTTACAGTGGTGAAAGGAGTTAGGAATTGATAGATGGTTCTAGACCGATTGAATGGGAAATCACCAGATTTTTTAAATCCCTTTTAAATTTCTTTCATGTCACTTAAGAAATTTCAGAGCTTCAATCATATAAAAGTATTGAATAATACAGTGCTAATATGTCTTCATTCTTTGCTTAAGTATACGCAGCTTTTAATACGCCATATGTTTGATTATAATTTTTAAAGACGTATTTTTCTATTTCTATCATTATAAACACATATTTACGTAACCACAAGAAGAAAAACACCAGAGCATAATCATGTGAAAATTGCTGCTTTATTAATTCAATAAAGCATAATTAATGACAATTTCTGCTTTAAAATATCATTTTAATACAATATACGAAAACACCACCTACACTTACTTCAATAAATTTCCAAAAAGTCTCTCCGCATTTTGACAGATCCAATACGTCACTAAAATATCTCTAAAAAAATCAATCACTAAAATACGTAGAATATTCTAGAGCAACTAACAATTTAAAAACGTGTCGCCCTGTCCACCTTTCACTTCAGGTAGATGAAAACAGACGTTCGATGTCTTGACGTTGATATAGCTACTTGATCTTTAAAGTTAAAAAAGCGAAACCGACATCCCTGTTTCGGGAATGATCGCCACATTTAGGGAGTTATAGGGGCGCTTAAAGATGAACGATCCATATTGTAATAAAATATTCTTTTAAAGCAAACGTTTTAAATGCAGTGAAATGTTTCGTGTTTTTTTCCTGAAGTTCAGCTGTTTCGTTACATAGCATTTAGATATGATTCTTGGGTTAAGAGATTAATTACGATTGGAAAGATTTTTGTTTAAAATATAAAATCATTTAACACTGAAATTTAGGTAACTTTAAGGGTGTATTTACGGGCTCATGCAACGACGGGTTGGTCAACAAGTTCTTAAATAAAATAATATTGAATATTAAATTAAATTAAATACTATTATATTATTATATTATGTAATATTAAATTATATAACTTTAAATTATAATATTCTTAAATATCACAATAACTATAATATCAAGACAATATTGGTTATATTGGGATCCATTATTGAGGCAATATTGCGTTCGTAACAAAATAGTTCTAATGAAATACAAATGATAGTAAATAATTCTTTTTCCAATTAAAATGTTTGAAATGAAATGCCAGTATTACAGAAGTATTAGCTTTACATTTGAAACGTCACCAATTTAAAGGCGAAATACTTCAATATTGGAGCAATACTAACAAAAAAACATCCCAATTTTTGGCCAATATTTTATACCATTAATTTTAATGTCAGCCAACATTTAGTCAGTGCAAACAATAATGGTCCAATATTGTTTTGCTACTAAGGATCACGCGATAGCTTACAGCTTTACATGCTCATAGTTTATTCAGTCACTCATTAAATCACTGCCCTTATCAGTCATGTTATAATTGATCCAATAGCGATACCTGATTGCTCAATATCCACAAGTATTTGGATGGAAGAGGTCGGTGTCACAAGCATAAAACGTGATGGTTCGATGTTTCAGAGAATATTTATGATCTTTGGCCAAAAAAAGCATGTTTTTTTCATGAGCTTGAATAGAGATACCAACTCAGAAGACCTAAGCTTTGGCTCCCTGTGCACCGTGTCGTTACATCTAATTGCATTATTGTGGTAAATCCAGTTCACTCAAAGCAAATCAACTTGTACGTTAGTCACTTACTTCATCGGATTTTTATTCGAAATACAGAAATTTCCAACTAAACATTTTATTTTTTGTCACTTGAATGTCATAGCCATTTTCAAATACTTCAAAAATAAGTTGTTTCTTGCAAAAACTTAAACAAATAAAGCTCAAACGTTATTAATTATAATCAACATATTTAGAATATAAAAATTTTCCCTAATATTTACATTTGTTACTTCGTAAAGTTCCTTTAAACCCTCTTAATCTTCTGCATTGCTTCAATTTTATCCCTATAAAATTATGTGTCAAATATTTGAACTCTTATGAATAATCAGAAACAAAAAAAAATATATTTCAAGCAAATTAATTCTGTGCCGGAAGGCGTTAGCTCGATAATTTGATTCAAAATTTCTTTTACGTTCAGAATTTTGAATAATTGAGGCTATTCATTCTGTATTCCCTTTTCATTTATATTAACATTCACGTTATTGAAGTTTATAAAAAAATTCCATAAAAGATGAATAGATATTTATTATATAACAAAAGCTTCAATTACAAAATAAAGTTCCGTTAGGCGTTTAGTATATTTCTATTTAGTTTAGTGATAATTTTGTTGAGAAGTGGAAGAAGAAAAATAACTATTCTCACTGGTATTTGTTTTGGAAAGGGAGACAACTTTAACTAGTTTCTATTACAGTATTAAATTTCTGAGTAAATATAGAAAATTTGTTTTGTTTACAGATTATAAGAATTTAAAGGCCTACGATTATTTAATTTACATTTTCTAAAGTAGTTGATTATATGAGATTAACACTTTTCCTTATTAAAGTACACATTTCAAATAGGAATAAGACACACGGTTATGGGATAGGTAACTTAATTAAAAGATACGATAGATTTAGAATGTAAACGTTTGGTAAAATTAAAATGTTTACATAAACTATGTATTTGTTGTAATATCATGTTGTACTATCAAAATGTTTCAGAAATATGTACATCATTGACTGCTAAATACCAAACTAATATATCCTGAAAATTTTGTGCTTGTATTCAAAAGTTTTTACAAGATAAAATCATAGAAATGTGAGTAACGTGATCACAAGAAAAGCAGAACTGATACGATAAAATGGTTAACCGATGAAGATTCACAAGAACTAGCAAATTATTCGTCGAGTGATTGAGAAATTGATATCGATGGGTCAGATAAATGTAAACTGTATACAAAGGAAATTTAGAACAGTGAAATTGAAGTTGTCGATGATGATGATGACGAAATTATAAGTTTGGCTGAAAAAGCAAAAAGACTGAGAATTTTAAGTGATGCTGTTACATGTATTCATTATACAAGCGAAGACGTTCTGCTTATTGATCTCATAATAAAGATTAAAAAAAAATGTTTTATCTAAATACAAAAGACCACGTTGTCAAGAGCAGATTATCGATCCATGTAATTTAATGTTTGAGTTTCCATGCATGTGATTTATTAGAGGTGCTTCTTGTTGGTGTGTGTGAAAATGCATCAAAACCCAGTTTTTACTTATAATATAATATTTTGTTAGTTAATATATAGAGTTAATAATTTTGTTTACGCTATAATAGTTTTATACTATTTATTTTTACATTATTAGATCCAAGACGGACTATGATACTGATAAAACTAATCATTACGATTTTTAAGGGAGTCCGGGACACAAAAATATTTTATTGTATTAAAAAGTTCTCTGTTTTTTCCCGCTTAAATCATGTTTCTATATTAAATAGAACATACTATATTATTTTTTTGTTTTCATAATCTAGCTTTCAAGTAGTGGTTGTCATGGACGAGAATTGTAGTAAACTACAATTCTCGTCTTTAAATTATTATAAATCCAGAACCATTAAAGATAAATGGTTTAAACTTCGAACATGTGTTTCTCAATTACTTTATTTTATTTTTGATTCAGGAAATTTGGAAAAAAATATTTATTTTTGAAAATATGATTTTTAAAAAATAAGTTACATCATTTTGTTTTTAATATTTACTTTAAATAATTTTAATTTTTTGAAAAATTATTATTTAAAAAATGCTGAATCACAATTAAAACTTATATATTTCTGTTTAATTAAATGAAATTTTTTTTTTAATTTGACGAATAATAATTTCGAGTTATAATGATTTTAAATTTCCCTACTTTTTTATTTTTATGATTTTGAAGTTTTATGATTTGATTTTGTTTACAAATTATATGGTTAACCATCACAAAAAAAAACTGAAAATTCTAATTCAATAAATAATTTTTTTTTAAATGTGTCCCGGAACTCCTTAATTCATGTGCAATTTATGTTATCTATATTACTATATTTTTTCTTGGATTTCTCATAGTACTTATTAAAATAATTTAGAGTTGAAATTTAAAAATGTACAATAGATGTTATAATTTCAATTCCTCTACAGTTGCAAAGTGACCAAAAAGTTGTTTTATTGAATTTTTTTAACATAGAAAAACTAATACTTTATTTACTTTAAGTATACAATCAATTTTATGAGGATTTTTATACGTGATTAAAAAAAGGAAACATCTAACAATGAAGACAATAATTCAGGGTATAGATTTTTAATTTTTGAGTGCAGCATTGAACATTCTCCTTTTTAGGGTTTCGTTCATCTCACGAAACCCTATTGCTCCCGCTCCGTTGTCTGTCTGTCACAGAGCCATTCTCGAAAACTGTGTAACTTACAGAGTTGAAACTTTGTGTATAAATCAGAATATCAGCTGTGAAGAGCTGAAAATATAAAAAATTGAAAAATTCGTATTATTTTAATAAATAGAAATAAAAAACCAAAATTCTAACAGCCTTTTCTTATTAAATTTGAACATTTTTCCTTATAGCAGATGCCAAAAATTAAAAATCCATGGTAAAATTCTATCGACAATAATTAATTTTCTATCAGACGATTTTCACGTGAAAAATAAAAATAAAATAAAAAGTTTCACCAATTGAAAAAATAAAGATTAATATAAAATAAAAATGATTGACGTCATAGTGGTAATAAAACAGAAAGATTTCTCAATAATACAAGGAGTATGAGTATGTGTGCATGTACACAAAGCAGATTAATTACACGTCATTAGAGTATTAAAAAGAAAATCTGACGTCATATCGCAAGTTTAACGGATTTTTCAAATGTTTCAGTATAATACAAAGCGAGTATGAATATGAGTAATAGAGAATAGTAAATATATGAGTTTCAGGAACGTATTGAATCATGATAAAAACCCGATTATGGAAATATTAGCATATTTTAACATTTTGAAGGTGTACAACATGTTTAATTTTGAAATTATTTTTTTTTAAATATCGCATTTAGTCCACATGACAGATATTATTATGACAGAATATAATAGTGGGCTTCACCCGCTATCGGGCCGGTTCAGATATTCGAAAAACCGAGAAAAATAGACAGTTTTTTTTTTTTTTTTTTTAGAAAATGAAATTTATTTGGATTTTTTAAAGAAAGGATAAAGTGTTTTGAAAGGAATATTAAACGAAACCCTTTGTGCGAACTTGGATCACACTTACCCACTTGTTTTTATTTTAGTTGTCAAAATATTTTTAAAATATATGCTTAATTTTATTTGAAGTGTTAAAATCTTACTCAATTTCTCTAAGATTTTAACACATCAAATTATAAATGAAATATATATTTTAGAAATAATTTGCCAACTAAGACAGAAAGACCTTCTTAAGAACTTCTTTAAGAACAGTACACAGAAAACATAAGTTAAAATTATTAATTTCCAAAGGAGATATTTTATAAATACGAATGCATCACATGGCCAATGGTTTAATATAAGTAAAGGGAACATGAAAGGATCAGGGTCCATAAGGCGTGTTCTTGGCCCATGAAATAAGACTAAAATTTGATTTTGATATACCGACTTAAATATTTCACTTTTTAATATTAGAAGATTTATCCTGTACGATTTAGACAATAGTTTTTGCATTTTGTTCGGATTTATATGATTTACACAAGCTCAAAGTTCAAATTATTCGTACTTTTTGATGAAAAATACGCAATTTCTCCTAATTTTACCTCAATTATTTATAGGAGCGCAATCGTGCAACACTTTCTTTTTTACATATATCATAAAATACATCAAAATGTACAATATACACTGGCCTCCGAAAGTTAAGGTACAACATGTTTTTCGAAGCTCACCAGACAAAAAATGGCAGTCAGATTAAACTTAATAGTTTATATGAATGACAATAATAAGCTTTAAAAAAACTTACACAAAAATTACAGCTACCACTTTTATTTTATAGAAAAGAATAGGTATTTGTGAATGAGATAAAAATATAGGAGAAGACGCACTACTGTGTCGCAACTCATTGCAGACCACTTTGCAGCATCAGGGAGAAGAATCTCCGCTACTACGGTGCAAAGACGTCTTCACAATGCAGGTCTCTATGCAAGGCGACCAGTTGTGTGTGTCCCCCTCAACAGACGACAGAGAAGTGCCCACTTATGTTGGGCAAGAGAACATGTTTCCTGGACCAGACAACAGTGGGCTTCTGTACTCTTCACAGACGAGTCCAGATTCACACTGGAGAGCGATTTAGGACGTCTTCTGATCTGGACAGAACAATGCACTCGATACCATCAATCAAACACTGTCGAAACACACAGGTACAGAAACGGTGGAATCATGGTTTGGGCAGGGATCTCACTCGGAGGCCACACTGACCTGCATGTGTTCCATGGAGGAAATGTGACTGGTGCGAGATATCGGGATGAGATCCTTAATTCATATGTGCGCCCATATGCCGGTGCGATTGGCAATGGTTTCATTCTAATGGATGATAATGTGAGACCACACCGAGCTGTGGTTGTTGAGGATTATCTTGAGGATCAGGAGAGAAAGGAATGGCCAGCTCACTCTCCAGACTTGAATCCGTTAGAACATCTTTGGGACTATCTTGAAAGACAGGTTGCAGCTTTAAGTCCTCCTCCAAAGTCATTAAATGAGCTGGAACAAGGCTTACACCAAGTCTGGTAAGCGTTACCTATTTCGGTGTCCGACAATTTAATTGAGAGCATAGAAAGTCGATGCAGCCAATGCATTCAAGTACGGGGTGGACATATTCTGTATTAGAGCCAGTTTTTTAATGTTTCTGTCACATTTTACTGCATAATACTGCGATGCACTGATTTCTCCAAGAATGGAATTTTCCACCATGAGTGCTTTTTTGTTGTAATTTCATTTATACGTTTAACTTAAGTAAATTTCTATGTCGCATTTAAAAAAATAAGAGTTTAGCGCAGATTTTCTCCAAATTTGTTGTTTCTATATTCATTCATTTGCAAATTAGACGCAAAAAACCGGTTGTACCTTAACTTTTGGAGATCAGTGTATATAAAAATAAAAGTGTTGCAAAGCTGCGCTCATAGTAAAATATTAAAAATAGGGAGTTAATTAACGGCATTCCTTCACGTCACTATGAGACTTTAGGATGAAGCAACGTGTTTAAACTTGCTAAACTGAAGGTAACTATTTCTAATGTGAAGGAATGCAGTTATTAGCAGTAGTTACGTTCATTTTAGCACGTTTAAACACGTTGCTGCATCCTAAAATATTTAGTGACGTAAAGGAATGCCGTTACTTAACACCCTATTTTTAATATTTTACTAAGAGCGCAGCTTTGCAACACTTTTATTTTTACATATAGTGTACATTTTGATGTATTTTATAATATAGCTAAAGAAGAAAGTGTTGCACGACTGCGCTCATATAAATAATTGAGGTAAAATTAGGAGAAATTGCGTATTTTTTTTTTTTTTTTTAACTACGAATTATTTTAACTTTGAGCTTGTGTAGGTCATATAAATCTTAACAAAATGCAAAAACTATTGTTGAAATCGTACATGATAAATCTTCTAATATTAAAAAGTGAAATAATTAAGTCAGTATAACAAAATCGAATTTTTCTCTTATTTCATGGGCCAAAAACACGGCTTATCGAACCTGATCCTTTTACTGATGAAGAGCCTTAAGCTGCATTGTATAGCTTTACCGTCGTTTCCGTCTCCCAAGACTCTACACTCTAAAAAAAAATCCGTGAAAATACAAGAGATTTTCAATTACATTTTACGGAGAAGTTTCATTTTTCCAAAACAACAGTACAATTTCCGTAAATGACAATAGTTCAGTAAAGCAGATTTCAAATCCGTAAATATGCAGAAAGTTTTCCGTAAATTTAATGGATTTTCCGTATTTCTTTCAAAACAGTACAATGTCAGTATTTTTTCCAAAACAGTGCCATTTCCGTAAATGACGTTCAGAGGTTTGCGTACAGAAGTCGTCTTGTTTGAAATGCGAATTAAGATGGTTGTATTTACTAGAGTTCTTCTAGGATCCAGGTCTGAACCAATCCTACCTGTGGGCCTATTTTCTGTTATTAGACTCGGGCCAATCCTGGAACTCATTCTAACAGGGGTTGTGTCTGGTTGGTAATTTTTTGTGCAAATAATAGTGATATTTTTATTTTTTAGTGAAATCTTTAGAAATTTATTTTATTTTCATAAATTACAGAAAAATATTTTTTTAAATCTACTTTTTTTATCTTTATAATGCTTCAAATTGTGTATGTTATCACTGACTTTTTAAAATTTAATTTTAATTTTATTAACGCGAGGCAATGTTTGGTTAGTAAAGGTTTCATAAAATAATATCTTTGCAAATTATCGGTATGTATATTGTATTGAACAAAACTGATTTGTCTTATAAATTTGTAAATTAAACTAAAATTTATTATTTTATAAATTATAGTTTTACAATGTTTATATTTTTTTCTTTAAATTTATAAAAGTAATTAATCATTTTTTCTTTACTTTCCTAAAAATGAAGTTTATGATTTTATAATGTTTATAATTTATTTATTTAATTTATAATTTTGTAAAGTTTATAATTTATTTCGCTAGTTTATAATTTTTATAAATTAAACTAAATTAATTTAAACTAAATTATTAAGTCCAAATTTAAACTTACCTATCTTAAAGTCATTAATTTCAAAATTTTCTCTAAAAATCTATTTTTTCGTTTTGATATTTTAAAAATCATTCAGTTTAACAGAACCGTACACAAAAGCTCGCAGCAAAGCTTAAATATAATAATTTGATTTATTATAAAAATTTTTATTCACATAAGTTTTTAAAATAAGAGATAAAAAAATTTTTTACTTTAATAGCATGTAATAAATACGTCTGCTTAATATAATTATTGTTTTTATTGGTATTGATAAATAAATCAACAGACAAATTATTTTAAAAAGTATATGTACTATTGCAAAAAGAAGCACTCATTACTGTTAATACAATGTTTTGCGCATATAATACATAAAAAGTTTAAATTTATCTGTTATAAAGCATCAAATAATAAAGCAAAATATAGCAAATTATGAACAATTCTGATCTACCCCGATATACGATATGTGTGGTAAACCGAAGTTAAATCCATGTATCAAACTCGATTTAGTGGGATCCGATTTAACGCTAACGCCGCGAGCCGATTTTAAATAGTTCTGACCTGTTCATTCACTAGCAAAATTCAAGTGCTTTAAAATTGGAGAAAATTTGTCATTTTACTATAAATCTATTACATCTATAATCAATTATTTCCCAATAGATTTTTTTTTTAAATATACAGGGTGATTATAAAAAAACTGTGATATTATAAGTCCTTAACTATCACACCGTTCACAGAAACTGACTGAAATTTTGGTTTTAAGTATTTTGAGGTATGCGCTCAAGAATCGTATGAAAAACAACAGTTAAACTCTAACAGTTACGTTACAGTGACAAAATTTTGAAAATTTCTAATGGCAACACACATTTTTTTTATTGGAATGTGATCTTTATAGTGAAAAGCCATAAAAAGCGTTGGCACGAAAATTGCCGGTGCTAGACAGACTAAGAAGAAAAGTGAAAACAACGAATAAGGACAGAGAACCAACAGAAAACAAAACATTTTATTGTGTTTCATACATTTTACATTTCACACACGACGACACTTTACATGCGGCAGATGGTGGATAGCACTAAGCAATAAAATGTTTTACTATCTGTTGCTTCTCCGTCCTTTATTGGTTGTTTTCACTTTTCTTCTTAGTCTGCCTAGCGCCGGCCATTTTCGTGCTACAGGTACCGTTCTAACGCTTTTTATGGTTTTTCACTATGAAGATCACATTCCAATAAAAAAAAGCAGGTGTTGCCATTTGAAATTGTCGAAATTTTGTCACTGTAACCGTAACTGTTAAAATTTAATTGTTGTTTTCACATGATTCTTGAGCGCATACCTCAGAATTTCATTCAGTTTCTGTGAACGGTATGACAGTTAGGGGCTCATATATCGGGATAGTATTTTTATATATATATTGAAAATAACTATAAAACTTATTTAAAAACGGCAGTCCTGACTGTGTAAGACGCTCTAAACTAACAAATGGCAGAATGTAAGAAAAAAGAAATCAAACTTATTGAAAAATGTAGTATGTTTATTTATTTCATAGCGCATATAGGAAGTTTTGTAAATGTTCATATGCTTTCTAACTACAGAAGTAATTTCTATTTTCAAACTCGATGGGAAATATATTTCTACTGCTGATCATTTGATATCTCCTTTTTCAGCTTCATGTTCCTTTTATATGCTGTTTTATGAAAGTTCGTAAAAGTTGATTCTCAGTTGAATTGCTATTTTAAAAACTTTTTCTATGAATCGAAAGGATTTCTTTCATTCTTTCTGTTATTTCGAATAGAGTTCAAATGAGAAATCGACATTACGCTATTTTTGAAATTGTACGTATCTTCCAAAAGTAATTTTTTCTTCTTAGTCTCTCTAGCACCGGCAATTTTCGTGTTACAGGTACCGTTCCAACGCTTTTTATGGTTTTTCACTATGAAGATCACATTCCAATAAAAAAACAGGTGTTGCCATTTGAAATTTTCAAAATTTTGTCACTGTAACCGTAATTGTTAGAGTTTAACTGTTGTTTTTCATACGATTCTTGAGCGCACACCTCAAAATATTTAAAACCAAAATTTCAGTCATTTTCTGTGAACGGTGGGATAGTTACGGACTCATATATCGGGATAGTTTTTTTATAATCACCCTGTACTTAAATCTCTATTTTTGCACCATTTTATAAAATATTTTTAACCCTTAAAGAAAACAGGGAAATGCTACTTGACTTCTTAATATATAAATAAGAATACCTGAAAATGTTGTGCATGTGTCAGAGATTATTAAGTTTGAATTTAAGAAAAACATAGTAATATATATATATATTTATTTATTTCTATGCTTTATATAATATATAGATGATATATAATTATAGTTATCCTTATTTTTATCATGAATCTACTCGGTTAAATATATATCCAAAGTATGCGGCTAAATATCCAAAGTATATCGGCTAAATATTCAAAATATTCAGTCAAATATTCAAAGTTAAATCTGGCTGCAGATATTCAGACGAAGTATCCAGCTAACTGGCATTTAGCTTACGGCTAACCGAATATTCGTTGCATCCCAAATTATATGGCATAAAGGCAACAAAAAGTACGATAAATCTGAAAGTGCGATATATCTTAAAGTAAAAAAGCTGGAAATAAAAAGTATCATATATTTCTCGAAAATATTGTTTATATGCATATTACAGCATTTTAAAGCAAAATTTACAATAGCGAATAACATTTATTGTGATCAAATAAAGCTATTAAAAATGTGAGATTACTGTACAGATCTTTTTTTTCAGAGGGTGAGGGGGGGGGGTCATGGAAAAAAGGACTATATCTAAATTAACAAAGCAATGGTAAAGTACTGCATAACGATATTTATTTTTCAAAGATAAAATGTGAGGATGCTACTGTCAAAATCCATATAACTATAAGGTGATATATTTAAGGAAAATCTAATGTTAAACATTTTCGACGAAGAAAACTATTATTATTATATTATTATTATTATTTTAGTACCTTTTGATGCTTTGTTATTCAGAATATCGTTTTAAGAATATTATGACTAATATGCAAAACAGTGAATTAAAAAAATCTGATTTTTTCTGAATGGTCGCCCCCTTACCCTCTCTTTTGATATTCAATATAAAATTTTTAAGTTTTCACTTTATTTAAAAATTTAACGAAAATTTTAGTTGTGAGACCTAAATGAATAAGTGAGACCCTTTGAAAAATAGCCTTAATATGTATCGCGAAAAATTCACTGCTGTACTTTAGGGATAGCCACTTGTCAATAGGACATCAACACTGATGTCCAGAAATTAAGGCCTGGTGACCCATTTCAGACCGTTCGGAGAATATCTATTGAAACTCCTCAATGCATGCCCGAAATGAGGATGGAAAAAACATGTTTGATTTCATGTTTTTTCAGTGAAGATTTTGTCGCGAGGACAATTAGTGTGTGTGTGTGGGGGGGGGGCAATAATAATTTGAATAATAAAATATTTTCGATCACCCAAGTAACACAAAATGCTAAAAATGGTCTGTCACTGTAGCAAATGACTATGAAGGTCCTGTTCAACATTTGTGTGCATTTGTATAAGCATAGAACGTATATTCATGAAGATGTTAACGTTTCTGTGAAAATTTCAAAAGTTTTTTATAGCATGCAGAGATTTCTAAATACTTGACAAAAAATCGTAGAAATAGCATACTGCAATTAAAATATTAATATGTTGAATATTTTATGAGTTATGGGTATTTGTATGAAATACATTTTAACTGCGCATGCGCGAACTAAAGCAAAGATTTTTTTTTGTCATGATTTGATAGTCAATACGATAGGGCAAATTATATAAAAAGAAAAGTGAAATATAATGAAAACTGAAAAAGTTACAGCAATAATTGTTAAATTCAGGAGGAAATCCCATGGGATTAAATGGGATTTCCTCCTCAATTTATGGGATTTCCTCCTCAGTTCAAAAACTTCACCTGAAACAAATTAAAAAAAATATAGTAATTTGATTTTTCAGAATTAATTTTCAGCTTCCGGCCTTACAAGCAAAGCAACAAATTAAGAGTTTACTGCTTTACATAATTCATAAACTTAGTTTTTCATCTATCTAGAAGGATAAATTAACAACTTAATTAATGAAGAAGTTAAATATAAAAATAAAATAGTACATAATAATGTAGTTATTCTTCGGATTCTAGAATAAGGAACATTTATTATATAATTATAATTTTCTCTTTTGCAAATTACATAAAATTTATATTTACTGTATTTTTTTGCTAAAAGATTCTTCATCTCCAAAACACACGCACTTGAGTGGAATTTCTATCATTAGTTACACTAATTTTATTTAAAATCTAAACAATGATGAATATTTCATAATATTTATTTTTTCAATATGTAAAAATATACCATTTTCAACATTTAGTTATACTATCATAAATAAATAAGTCCTCTCATTTCAACATCTCATTCTCATAAATACACAAACTAAATCATAATCTTGATAATATATAGATAAAACATTTTAGCTTATTTTAAAATGAATCATATGAAATCAAATATATTTTATATGCATCTTAATAAATATAAAAGATATAAATTACAATTTATAAGCTATATAAAATTTATTAATATATCTGTAATTTATAATTTATAGGATATTGAATCAAATACATGTCTTTATATTAAAAAAAAAAGCTACTTATACACTTACATAAAACTACATAACTTAACTACACCTTTTTTATTGGTCATTTAACGCCATTTTGTAAATTTAAAAGGTAATGTGAGATTTAAAAAATCATTTGGATAAAAAAATAAAAGAATTAATAATGGTTAAATTATAATTATTGTATTGAAAATAAATATAGTTTTAATTCATACTCTCAGATACAGATTAATGATTCTTTGAAAACAATGCCTTTATGTAAAATATTACTAAATAGATAAAAATGTAGCTTTGAGAAAAATGACTTAATTAAAATAACATAGAATTAGCCTGTTTCCTCTTCTCGCCTTCTAATTTAAAATTTCTTGACTTTTTACAAATTGACGGAATCTCCCAAGCAGATAAAAAAATAAGTAATACATATTTTAATATGTTTTCTCACATTTTATATACATGATTTTAAATAACATTAAGAATTATGCACATATAATTATCTAAGCAAAATAGTCTTTGTAACAAATTCTTTAAATGATTATTTTGAATATTAGTTTTAATTAGTATGCGAATAATAATAATAATAATAAAGGTGCAGCCTTCAAAGAAGCCAGAATTTATTAGTTATAACTGAGCTAAAAAACATTTTTGTAAAACTTTATCGCTATGCTTGATTTCTCAATTAATTCATATTTAAAATAAAGTAGAAGCTACCCTTTACTCACAAAATATTTTATAGAGAAAATATGAATTCTATGAGCTAAATCTAAAAGTGTAAAAAACACAAAAGCGCTTTCAATTCGACTGAATTTTTTTGTAATGGATTTTAAAGATTTCAAAGACCCAAAAGTTTAGAAGACTATCTTCTCTAATTAGAGCATTTTATGGCACTGGTTCAGAATTAAATTAAATTTCGGGAGTCATTGAATTGTAAAGGACAGACATTGATTAGGCACAATAAACAACTCCATTTAACTTTTATTTTCCAGCTCACAGAGCTTTAAAAAATAATTAGAATGCTAACACATTTTAACGAAATTCTAAGATACACATATGCATTTGATGATTTCAATAGCTTATAGTAATTAAATATGTAAGAACAGGAACAATAATAAAGAAAGAAAACCCTTCTTATACATGGCTCTAATTGTTTCTGTTTTATAGAATTTAAATGTGTCTTTAGCTCTAAATTGGAGATTTTTTATAATTTGAAATAAATTATCCCTTTTAAGAAATAAAATAATTATGCTTAATAATAATTAATGATCCAAAATAATACATTTTAGAAGCTCATAATTTATGTAACTACCAGATTTTTTAAAATTTGTTCATTATTAAGTATTAAATTTATTATGATTTGATTTAAACTTTTGTAAAATTTAAAAAGTTAATAAACGGAGCATTCAGTAAAATAGGAAACATATCAACATGCAAATTGATATCATAGATAAATGAAGAAGAAAAAAATTACTTCCGTTAAAAAAATGAATTACCATACATTTCTTATTTATATACTAATGTATATGGCAACCATATTATTCTATTTTTTTATTCGTATACTATCAAATTCATTTGAAATATTGATTTATATGAAACCAGGTTAGTTTTTTGAGTTTGGTAATTTAAAAAGTAACGTAACTACCAAATGTATTAGTAGCGTAGTGTGTAATTACAGGAAAATCGAAATGTAAATAATTTACGAATATATTGCTTTATAAGAGAAACTCACATATTTATGAAGCAATCTTGGCAAAACTTAGGATCATCGGGAAAATATTACGTTTCTTTAGCTTAAAAATCTCCTTTCTGTCTCAAATGTTCAAAATTTTCAGCCATCGACTGATCTCCCCCTGAGCTCCGTAATAGAACGGAACTCTAACCCCCTAATCTGTTGCGGTCCGACCATGAATACAATTCCATACAACTGCGGAGGAAAAATTATGGACGAAGGTGCCACAATTTTTACTAAATTATATATATATTTTAAAGCACTACAGATTATTTTAAATTTCATCAGAAATATAAATTTAATTATATACTAGATGACCCGCCCGGCGTTGCTCGGGCCCGTGATAATAAAATTAAACAAATCTAAAGTTTGTATGATTTTATATCTTTAACCCGATTTTGTAAAAAAAATATTTATTTAAAAGTGCTTTGCACGGCGACTGAAAATCCTTTATTTCCACTTTCCGCCGATACGGGCGTGTTCTGATAAAAACGAACCTCCGACACGTGCTCCCACTGCCTGCAACACCGTATAGTAGGCATGCAGCGCACGCGCTTCAAACTCTTTAGTTCCACCTTTCGCCGCCAATGAGCGCAGCCTGTTCCAAAAACCATCTTCCGAGCGAAACTCCAAATCGTGTCCTCGCTGCCTCCGACACCGTATAGCAAGCGTGCGCTCAAAATCCTTTAGTTCCGCTTTTCACCGCCAGGGGACGCAATTTGTTCCATATGAACATCCAACACGGGTACCCGTTGTATGAAGTGAGTTGAATGAACCAATGCTCGTCGAAATCAGGCCCATAGAACTCTAGAAAATAATGCGGCCCCTGGCGGTGGAAGATCCTCTGTACCAAGTCGAATCATCCAAAGGCCGTTGTGATCGGCACAATTAGATAAAGAAACTTGTAGAATTGCCCGCTAGAGGGCACTTGGTCAAGTGTTCAACAACAATTCATTTACTTTGATTGTTGGTATATACGGGTTGTGTACTTTTATTAGGAGCATAAATTTAATTTTTACGAAAATCGTTATTTGAAATTTCCTGTATTCTCTATACATAACATTTATAAAATGCTACGTTAGAAGCTAAAAATGTTAAATTTCTTAAATGGAATTTGTTTAGCGCAAATCAGAGCAAGGCGTATACCTCCTCCCTCCCCATACCCGCAAATATAACGAATAATTTGTTCAAGAAAACAACCTTCACCTACATTAACGCGATCATTAAAAAAAGAATAAAATTTTTCTGATAATTAGAACATAACGAAGACGCTACTCTAAAATAGCCGGCAGATGACACCTCTTCCCATCCTCAATTTCAAATCTATATCTTAATTAGTTATTTCAATTTTTGTTCATTAGTAAAAATTGGCAATTATTTCCTTTTATTTTCGCAAACTAAATGGAGGGATCGGCCAGAGAAACAAACCTCTTTGTAGTTCAGTTTTTAATGCAAGCAGACCCCTGTATGAAACTTTCTCAGATTTTTTTTCACTGACACCGGCAGATTTTTGGCAGTTTTTTGCATAAATTAAGAAAAATTACCGGCCGAATTTTTCAAAAATCACATAGTCGGATGCAGAAATTTTATTTTTACATATTCTCAGAAATTTTCAAATAGATATCTTAATTAGTTTCCTTAAAATTCGCTAATTAGTAAAATAATTAGCGAAATAAATTGGCAATAAATAAATTGGCAATTATTTCCTTTTATTTTCGCAAACTAAATGGAGGGATCGGCCAGAGAAACAGACCTCTTTGTAGTTCAGTTTTTAATGAAAGCAGATCCCTGTCTGAAACTTTCTCAGATTTTTTTTCACTGACACCGGCTGATTTTTGGCAGTTTTTTGCATAAATTAAGAAAAATTACCGGCCGAATTTTTCAAAAATCACATAGTTGGATGCAGGAATTTTATTTTTACATATTCTCAGAAATTTTCAAATAGATATCTTAATTAGTTTCCTTAAAATTCGCT
This sequence comes from Maratus michaelseni, assembly GCA_963931845.1. Taxonomy (NCBI): domain Eukaryota; kingdom Metazoa; phylum Arthropoda; class Arachnida; order Araneae; family Salticidae; genus Maratus; species Maratus michaelseni. The sequence continues at coordinate 9,085,009 of OZ007586.1, forward strand.
AATTAGTAAAATAATTTGGAATTCGTTCATTTCCGCTTGCAAATTCAGAACAGCAGTTCCTTTCTTTAGATTTAAAAGATGGCATTTTCGATACGATGTTTAATGAGATTATAATTAATATGTTGGGTAATTATCAAAATATTAAAATTCTGAGACTCAGGTGCAGATGCCCAAACCTTGGACTATCCACACCTAAATTTTCAGACTTCTAGGTGGGCTAGATTTTGCTAGCCATCGCCAACAGACACACACACAGAGCGAAACTCTATTTTATTAGTATAGATAAATAAAAATTAATATAAGCTTAACAAGAACCAAAATGAAATTTGATAAGTATTGCTGATAAAAATATGAAAAAGGTGTAGAAATAAGCAAAAATGATACAAAGTATGCGGAAAAGTTTTTAAAAATGCCGTTAGTATGAAGATAAGTTTTGACTTCGGTATTTACGTGCATTCAAAGGGTGATGTGACCGCAGCAGAAAGCTGACCGGTAAGTAAACGTTTCGTGCTATTATGGAGCTCAACGACTTCTCCTGATATCGTCCATTTTTAAAATGGCGGCGGAAACAATCCAGGAATTCGGTTTTATGATTAATCACCAGAAACGCCAACGCCTAAGCCAAACCACGGATTCAAAATTTAATGCATAACCTAAACCTCCAAAACCTGTGCCGAGAAGAACTTGTAGAGCTTGGGAAACAGTAAAGCCATAATGCAAAGTAAATGCAGATTTAAACGTAAGATAGCTGTGTGTTTGTAATATAGCTGCATATTCCGTCTAGATCATGTCACTTCTGAATTTTTGCTTCATCGTAAAAACATTGCTATAATATTCAACTATCATTTACAGGGAGGATAACGTAGCAAAATTCAGTTTCTTATGAATAAATCAAACAGAATAATGCGACATCCAGGACTACCAAATGGTCACTTTTTAAATCCTACTATTATCTAAGAAAAATTTTTGGGGTTAGTTTTTACAATAATTGCATTAGAAACAACCTTCAGGTTATGTTTTTACAAAAATTGGCAAGAAAAATCTAAAAATAAAATGTTTCTTAGAAAATATTTTCAATTAAAAAGCGGATCATACGGGCTCTGCATTTTATATATCCTGTTGACTACGACACATTCAGATAGTGATTACTCTATACATACTAGGATTTACAATGTGTATGTGTCACATATTTTTAGATATGACTCGAATATTTAGTAAAATACCTATGTTTAATCATTTTGTAGTACGATATGTCGATCGTGGATAAAGAAATTTCAGAAAATATAATTCGAAATTTTCTTTGAAAAATGTATAATTAAGTAAACTTTAAGGACGTAAAATATTATAAATCGATAAAATAACATATTGATACAAATAAGAAAAAAAAAGAAAATTTTAATGCAGATTTTTATATTAAAGATGTTGCTTATAATCAATGTGTTTTATACTTAAATGTTAATCGAAATTGTTACGACATTTTACGAAAATATTTACGCAAGGAAAAAGAAGATTTTAAGAAAATATACGCTGAAAGAGAAACACGGAAAAAGCTTGTATATAATCATTAATTAAATTTTCACAAGGATGAAAATGCAAAGTGATAATGATTTTTTAAGAGGATTATTTAATCCCTTGGAAAAAAAAAAAACAAAAAACATAAGTTTTAAAAGACATCTATTTAATAAACGATATTTTCGCATTTTTCCAATAATAAATGCTATTGGATATCAAGCTGAAAGTTTTAAATTATAAAAAATAAGGTTTAGCTATTTGAAAATTGTTACTCTTTATAAATATTCATTACATGCACTTCAATAACAAATAGATCGTCAAAAAAAATTGTGTTCACTCAATAAACTTCGTTAGAAAATTTATGTAAAATATAAAGAACATTGTATAATTTATAAATTCTATCCAATTTCGAAAATGCAATCTTATTTTAAAGACTTTTGTTTGCAAGTGTTTTAAATACTAAACATTTTTGAAAAGCGAATAAAACTTAAATTTCGCTCAACCAAATAGATAACTAGTTAAACATTATTATTCATAAATATATGTTTCTTTAATTACTTGCTTCACATATTAAGTCCTTTGAATGTACATTGTTCTTTTAATTTATAATATCTAAATCTATAATTATCGCGAGTGTAACTGCGGATAAAATTATTATTTCTTTTTTAAATGCAAAATATTTTAAACTTTCACCCCTCCAGAAAATTTAGAAATATAATCATTCAATTCGTTCTGAATACAGCATGATATAACGCAGAATCCATGTTTACTGGCTTTTATTCTATAAGCAAGATCTGTTTCTTCGCCATTATTGTTTTCTCCTAGAAAAAAAAAAGGTTCAAAGCTTTTCAAATTGAGTTTCGATAATCTTATCAAGACGGCTGCTGTTTTAGTGATGAGTTCACTAATTTGATAAAATAGATCGTTATAGGGTTATATGAGCAATATCATCGTTCGTTATTGGGTTTGTCAGAAAGTGTATTTTCAAGGAAAAGGGGTATTTGACGTACATAAGTGGATTTGGCAATTTACTACACTTTCATTTAATCTTTTAGCCTACATCACACATCACAAAATAGGGATATATCGAAAATTAATTATAATTATTAATAAATTAATTTTTTAGAACACCTATTCTCCGTGTTTTCACTACTTTAAAGAAGATATTTTCATACTGACTCGTGTGTAATGCGCTGTTGAACCCCAAAAATTTGAGTTCTAAAATGTGGAGTACACATTTTATGTGGAATATTTCTATAGCCATGTGAAACGAACTTTTACTAAGTCACCAAACGTCTACGAATATAGAAATAGTACGTAATAGAAATAAAATAATTGCACTTTTTGGATCCGTATTATGTGCAAATGTACGGAAACGATAAATATTTTGAAAGAAAGTTTCGGATTAGATGAAAATACGTACTTCATTTCACGCTATTTTAACAAGCGGTGAATATGTACATGAGTGAATACGCTAATTTAGGTTTGGGAGAAAAATTCCCATTTATTGTATTTCTTGCCTTTAAAATAGGGTGGTGCGTATTATAACCCCAAAAGATGCAATTTTCTAATTTTTCTAATCTAAAACAAGGTGCTTATTATATTCGAGTAAATACGGTATAGAAACATATTTGCAATCTTTGAAAGAAATTCATCAAGAGTAGAAAAATGCACTTCATTATTTTAACCCAATCTTCTGATTGGTAAAGAAATCATACGAGTTCAAACTGAATGAAAAAGTGTCCAGGCTGCTATTTCAACCCAGGACTTTGGCTTAAGCTGCAACGCTCTATTAACTAAGCAATCCTGGACAAATCCGGTGGACACAATTCAAAAAACATTTTTAAATGGCATATGATCAGTTAATTCAAAAGCTTAATAGAATAAATCGTAAGTAAAGGAACTCAAAGAAACATTAAATACGTAATTAGCGTTGGCAGCTTAAGTAAAGGCCCTGAGTTCAAATCCTGGACACTTTTTCACCCAGGTGAAAGAATTACAACTAGTAGAAAATAATTAATTGATATATTAGCAAATAGTAAAATCACTAAAGAATATTAATTTGATCTTATTTTTCATTTGAAAAAAGACATAAATACATTACAGCCGTATACCAATAAATCTGATAGTTTTTAACAAAACTGTTTCCCATTATGGCGTGAATAAATTTAACTAATCATTGTGTAGTTGGAGAAAAGAAAGAGAGAGGGGGATAACACTCCATAATTTTTAATCGACGCATTTCTGCGGATAGACGCCACAAATGCCGTTCGATACAGATTTGAGGGGTTTTTATACTAAACATTATCAATATTAATAAAATAAAGTTTTGCTCTGTGTGGAGCGGGAGAGGTGGCGACGGCTAACAAAATCTACCGCGCAGAAAATTTGGATGAGGGTAGTCCAAGGTCCTGATACACTTAAGGCTAGCTCAATTTTTTCATTTTTTGAGAATTATCCGAGATATTAATCAAAAACTCATTGAAAATGGATTCTGTTTTCTGAATATCGACAAACGCGCATGCACATGTTCAGTCTGCGCTTTCCTTTGTGAGTAGTAGGGAAGAACTAAATGCCCATCGGCCGAACCGTGTGGGATACGGAAAAGAGGAAGCCTATTTTTATAAATTTCGTACATTTACGTCTTAAACGCACAATTAGTTTGAAAAAAATTGTTATTACCCCTTTGAAAAAAAATCGAAAAGGATACTTTTCGCTGTTGACTTTTACTCCCTTTCTGTGAGTGCTCGATTTCATAGGTACAGTTCGCGCCTCCCAGAAACGAACTTTATTCAACGCTAAAAGAAACTAAACGTTGCTATGTCGATATAATCTTTTTAAACCATCATTTACCTCACATATCAAAATTTTAGCGAACAGAAGTATTTTTAAAAAAATACTATCTGCGAAATTTTGATAAAAACGCCAAAATGTAGGCTGTTTCGGCTCGGCTTTACTTTTCTCGCGATTTTTTTTCACGGAATTTTCAAGAGTACATAGACATATTTATAGAGTGTACAGACATATTTATAAACGATTAAAATTTCAGAGAGTTTGGACGATAAGAACTATTTTTATTTGCTTTGTTAAAGGACCCAACGCGAAAATAAACAAACACAAAAAGAATGCGAGAAGAAAACATACTTCATTTATAATTAGCTATCCATATTTTTTCACGAAACTTTTACAAAGGCTGCAAAACCGTTATATTTATAACCGATAAAATTTTCACAGAGTTTAGACAAGAACTATTTTTTTAACTATGAAACGGCCCAACGGGATAAAACAAGAAACTGTTTTCTTACGAGCACTTTTACCACTAAATATCAATATTTTCTCACTAATTATAAATTTAAAAATATAAATTCATACAAAATTAGGTTAAAGATATAAAATCATACAAATTTGTTGTTTCTTTAAAATTATTATCAGGGGCCCGGGCAACGCCAGTCGACTGTCTATATGTAAAAATAGTTACAAACGCTACTGAAATACTCAGCTACTGAACTATTTTTTTAAAATATGCATTTGTAGAAATGGCATCAATTGAAAGTCAAATTTAAATATTCAACCAAATTTTTAAAAAAAATTACGCACGAGAGCGATATATCTATATTTCGAAAATATCTTATGTATTTCAGTAGAAAAATAGGTAACAATTAACTTTGAAAAAGATTAAGTTGATCAATTGAAAATTGGCGGAGCAAGAGTTTCCCCCGATTTTCAAAATAACGCTTAAAGTTTTCGTTTCTGTTTAATCACTGTGACGTGCTTTACTTCTGTAGCTCCAAAACTGCTTTTCATTTTCGATATCTAATTTCATAAAGTCATAAAATCGGATTTTTGTCTGTATAAAAAATTGGAAGTTTTAAACCAGTCAATGTGGTGTGAGATCCCTTAGAAAAACACTTTCGTCCAATTTTATAGAAATTATTTTGCTGTTTCTAGTTTGGAAGAAACACAAAAGAATAATTTATGGCTCAAAGAACCTATTTGATAGAATTTGGCATACAATTATTTAAATTGTTATCTCTTTTTTATATATATAAACTTATTTAGGTGTTAGCTACCTTTTCCTACGGTACATCGTATCAAACATATATTTGAATTAGAAAGGTTAAAATGATAAAAGAAAAAGAAGGTAGAGTACTTTGTTCAATAATAACATGTGAATTTAAAAACCACTACGATCGTTTTAGTTTGAAAAATAGTCTGTTTCTTCTTCAGGCGAAAAAAAGTGCAGCTAGAACGCAACCCACGTAATGAAGCAAAAATATATTTGGCGAAAAAAAGGATGGTATATGCAATATGAAGGAAGGAAAAATTGCAATAGGAGAGAAGAAAAAACCGGCGGGTGCTTGGAAATGGATAAAATACGGGTTAAAAGTATAAAAAAGAAGTGTGAAAAGGATAGAAAATAAAGAACAATATAAATAAAAATATTTTTAAAACACGTAAACAAAACATTAATTAACAGTTTTAGGAAATAGCACAGTCAAATGCAGTAATAAATTCCCAGACAACACCAAATCTAATATTTGGACTTAATGCAGTAAACAAAACTAAGTGCAATACTGAATAGTTACAAACAGTTACAAATGAACTACTGTTTCTTTCACATTCTATGCAGCTGACCTAGTTAAAACAGTACAAGTCCTGTTTTTTTAACCTATTAAATATCACTACTTTAAAATAGCATATTTTATTTAAAAGTCAAATATTAATTATCAAAATTATTCGTACATATCCTGAAAATATATGTTCTGCCAAAAGAAACAAATGAGTTAAATATATAATTCGTAATTGATTTTATTTTTTTGTGCATGTGTAAATATTTTTTAGTTATGTAAAAACAATAAAGAAAAAAAATTTAGTCAATTTCATGTAAAATATTTTAAAGGAATGTAAAATAATAAAAGTAAATGCCAAATCTATTTTAGTTCCTTTTGTTATTTTTTACATTTAATATAATTTAATAACTGAAACTAAACAGAAAATCACAATTTAAATTAATTATACTTCTTTATATTATTTTTTTGTGATTTATGAGCTGTTCATCAACCATCTGATCAATTATAAACTTGCCGAGTTTCATTTTCTACTGCTGAAATCTTTTCAGACTACCGTTTTAATCTATTTTGAAGACACGAGCGATTTTAATAATTAAAAGCGACTTTACTTTAACTATTTTATAGTTTCGTCCGATATCTTTAGAAAGCTAATTTCATAAAGTATTAGAAATCTTGTTTGTTCAGCTTTTAGTGATGTATATAAAATTAAGAGTTTTATAGAGAAATACTCATCCTTACAAAAACAAATTTATTATGCATTTAATGAATTAAAATATCGAGTACCTTGCATAAATAGATATAGGAAATAAATTTTCCCCTTAGCGATACAGGCAGAAGCCTACTTAAGCTTAGAAAATATTTAGAGTTTAATACTCAATAATAACAAGCAGAATCAAATACGTTTCTTTCTGTTAAGTTGAAAAAAAAAACAGAATTTAAGGCGAATGTTTAATTTCTTCATATTCTTCGTCACAGTTTTAATTTTTATAAGACTAAAATGATTTTTTGCTTATATTTTTCTTTTTACTTCGATTTATTCCTTTCATAAATTCTAAAATTCTTATTTATGATATTTTAAGAATGCTTATTATATCTGATGCTTGGAAGCTCATTTCCTAACATTATCCTCGGTTGATCGAGTTTTTCTATTGTTTTGACAAAAAACAACAATTTAATAATAAATGCTGGCAGAAAGAAATGTACGAAGGGGGCAAAAGTTTGGTACCTGCGGTGCACATCCTAGCCCGCGTCTTTAAAATGTAGAATATTAACATGAAGTAACTAAACTGAACTTCTCAGAACGCATCGTGAAAGACAATATTTAAACATAACAACTAAAAAGCAATACAAAAATTTACAATTAAGAAATATGAAATATTCAAATTTAAGTTTCAACAGCATTTTTCAAAACAAAGAACTCGCATGTTTTTGTTTTAAATGTTCGATAACTCTGCCCTCTCCTTCAAGACTTTTGTCAAAACTCAAAATAGAATCTAATGTATCTATCTCTGTTTAGACTAAATGACTAGTGAGTTGTGAAAAAGGTTAAGAATAGCCTGTGCAAGTTTAATTTCGGATAATTATGAAAACATCTTGTGACTGCTGAAATGCGGGATAAAAGGCAAAATACACAGAAAGTTTGCGTATCTTATTCAAAATAAGATCGAAAGCGTAATTTGAAAAAAATGTGTAAAAAAAGCAATGTCGAGAAATGTAGGAAAAGGGAAGGGTCAGCATAGGGTGCAGTAAAGTTTTAAGTAAGTTTTCAAATGAATATTTGTACGTTCCTTATCACGTGTTCAATGCATGTTTGAGATAAAGAATTTTATAAATATATAGTAAACATTTTCATATGTTTATTCATACGTTCAATATGTTTATATGTATTACATACTTATTTTTGTCATGATGAATAGTGACTGTTTTTTAATCTACAACTTGTTTTTAATTATTCAAAAACACATATGTTATTAAAATGGGCTATGTTTTTACTGCCCACCATTTGGCGTAATTTAACGGGAGTAGTTGAACATCAGTTTATTTTTGTGACAACCTTTTATTGTTATCCAAATAAATTCAATTTAATCTATATTGTTGCCAGTAGAAAGTTGTTGTAGTTGCCAGTCCTTTATACATAAGAGAGTGAAGCATACAGGATACATATATCTGAACTTTTTCGACCAGACTATGGCAACTCACAATTTAGAACTTGGCAATACTTATCTGTTCGATCACACGAATGAGACATTTCAACATACATTAGCTGGAAGTTAATGACAGATTCATCAACTTTTCTCCTAAATCCTTCCACCATGACATTTTATCAATTATTATGTCCCCACTCACTTTCATAGACCATTTAGAGATAGACAGCGCAGCGATGAGATTGGAAATTTCTTTGCTATATTAGCAGCTATGAAACTCCAATCGTCTTTCTCAACTGCATGTTATTTAATTATACCAAAGATCTAAAGCGATAAAACCATGCAAGTTTGACATCCTCTCAACCAATCAATCATCTTCAATTTATCTCGGAACAACGTTAATGTTGTACATAAGACACACGCCCACATTCCCTGCCTACTTCTAAATAGTACAATATTACTTATTTAGTTAGGACAATCTAATTGTCAGATTCCCTTACATTTGACACGCAGTAGACAATTATGTATTAAATTTTTTTACGTGCCCCTGTAAAAAAAACTATAATCGAGACGATGACTATTTTTGACCATAAAACTTTCCAGGTGTATTAAAATTGTAGTGTAAAAAATTACTTTGAAATCTGTTCAATGGTTATTGAAAAAATCGCGGACATATGAAAATTCATACATACACATACGTAATGGCCAAAAATAGAAATTTCTTTTTTGAAGTAGCTTAAAAACACGATCTACTTGAGTATTTCATTTCTATATGTTTTCGAGATGTTTACCAGAATATGTTTACCAGAACCTTATATGCTTTCCTTGCAACTTTCTTTTTGATTGAGCTACATTTAATTATTTCGAGAAAAAAGATTTTTAACTTCCGAACATTTGTTAGTAACAGCTAGATAGATGATTTCGTCTTTTCATGTTTCTAACCTGTGTTTGGCGCAGTTTGCTCTTTTAAGGGCCTGCGCCAGTACATGCTTCTTCAACCAACCAACCAATAAAGCGAGAATACTTTTTGAAGTACTCGATACATTCTTATTTAGAACAAAAATCAAAGAATTAATAAGCATTATTAGCATAATACATAAATAACATAATGTAAAGAGACAAAATTAAACTTTTGTGCATTACATTTCCTCAAAACTAGCTGTCACATAGAAAATAAAATCATGGTTAATCGATCACGTAATGTTCATGTCAAGAGAATTATAATTACATTATCAAAATATTATTCGTGTATCACAATAGTAACACTTAAAGTGTGAATACATGTGTCAACCCCGCCAGCCGAGGTAATTCAAGCTTTGAATGAATTTTGCGATAGATGTTAAAGTATATTTTCGAAAACAAAACTTTTTAATTTTCATAAAAACAACAGTGGAATTAGTAGTTTTAAATGATTTAAAAATTTGTATTAAGAAAAATATCAAACATTGGAGCAACATCTTGCGCATAACAGAGATTTAAAATTATGTACTCCAATGTCATAATTAAGCATTTATGCGTAAGACATTAATAGCATTTGCCATTTTACGGAGTTGACAAATCTATACAAATAAAAGAAAGTTTCGCTCTGTGTGTGTGTCTGTTGGCGATGGCTAGCAAAATCTAGCCCACCTAGAAGTCTGGAAATTTAGGTGTGGATAGTCCAAGGTCTGGCCATGTGCACCTGAGCCTCATAATTTTAATATTTTGATAATTAGCCTAGATATTAATTAGGTTCTCATTAACAATCGCTTCTAAAATGTCATCTTTTAAAACAAAATGGCGAAAGAAACGAACTGGCGCGTTGGATTTGCGAGCGGAAATGAACAAATTCGAAATTATTTTACTAATTAGCGAATTTTAAGAAAACTAATTGAGATATCAATTTGAAAACTTCTGAGCATATGTAAAAAAATATTCTGCATCTGACCATGTAATTTTTGAAAAATTCGGTCGGTATTTTTTTTTATTTATGCAAAAAACTGCCAAAAATCTGCCGGCGCCATTGAAAACGATCCCAGAAATCTTTCAGACAGGGATCTGCTTTCATTAAAAACTGAACTACAAAGAGATCTGTTTCTCTGGCCGATCCCTCACATTTAGTTTGCGAAAATGAAAGGAAATAATAGCCAAATTTTACTAATAAACAAAAATTTAGGTAACTAATTAAGATATAGATTTGAAATTGAGGTCGGGAAGGGGGTGTCATCTGCCGGCTATTTTAGCGTAGCGTCTTCGTTATGTTCTAATTATCAGAAAAATGTAATTTTTTTTAATGATCGCGTTAATGTAGGTGACGGTGGTTCTCTTGAACAAATTATTTATTATATTTACGGGTTTGGGGAAGGAGGGGGGTTAAAGCTTTTTTCTGAGATTGTAATTATCTCGGGCCCGGGCAACGCCGGGCGGGTTAACTAGTAGAAAATAAAATCCATGTAGCCGTTTATAGTTTGCTCAATGTTCAAATGAAGATATTTATAATTTCATTAGTAAAATCGTATTATGTATCAGAATATAAAAACTGAAAGCCGGGGTGATTTAAACCGTGTTAAATGTTTGGAGTACGAAAATAAATATATATCAAGAAAATAGAAATGACCAGTGCTTATTTCGAAAATATTAATGACAATCGGACAAAACTGTCGCAAAGGTAGAATATTTACTAATGTTTGTCTACGTGATTATTTTTAAACGATGAAGCGCCGTTTCGGCATTTTTTTAGAATTCTTTGCTCATTTTAAATTATTTTAAAAGCTTGAAATTTGCGAAGCCCAATTTTCAGTCAACTTGTATAAAAAAAGTAATACATTTCAGATAAACGTTCTACATAGACCAATAGGGAGACATAGTTCTGATATGTATGCTACATCACCAATTCGTCAAAAACTTAGCTTAGAGGGATTCACGTTGAAGCATGTTATTACTATCAATCTCTGTGGAAAAAACAAACAAACTTATGCTGTTTAAAACTCTATTTCTATTTGTGTGATAGAAAAAGATGTAAGTGATCCCCCAGATTATTATCCACGTATTTAGACGAAATAAGGATGCTTTGGATAAGTTTCATAACATTGCCAAGAAAAAATTATTTCGGGCCGTCACTGAGACGACATGACATTACTATTTTAAACCACGCATGCCATATCTATGGTTGCATGAACCTAGCGCCATATTTTTAATTTTCCATCAACGTGGAAGGCTAAGATTATGGAGAACATGTAGTCTGAATGGAGAGTGGCCACGCCATGATACTTTCTTCTAACTAACAATTGTACCCACAAGAAATTCTTTGCGTCCTACAACATGTGACATGCATTGAAAAGTAGTCCTCGCAAGCGTGTTCGGCTTTTGAAGACCTCTCGGTGTAGCGAGATCTTCACAGTCTTCCTATTATCTGCATGAATCCCTCTCATTAGGATTGGTAGTCACATGAGCTCTGTATCTGGCACCATACGGCTCGCAACCAACGAAAAAGACAGGCCGTGGCGTTCCACTGATCTCTGATACTTTGATCACCTGCAATTCGATAATTGGCGGAAACCAGCCTATCTTGATTACATGATATCGAATAGTGTGGAAGTATCGCTGTCTGCTTCTTTCGTTGACTGCTATGTGTATGGACAGTTTGGTGGTCACCTGAGTTCAATTTTGGTGCCACTCTCACTGGCTTGATATGATACGGCTGAATCTTGCAAGAAAGTTTAGTCAAGCGTGCCCGTCCTTTGATACTGTGATATTATCGTGCTCTTTTTGAAGTTGAGTGACCCATGCAACAAGCATCTATTATTTGTCTTCTATCAAAAGCGTCTAAATTGTGAGTATTACATAACATTTAACAGCTGTTTAGAGAGGCAACAAGTGATAGAAGTTGCAGTTTATATAAATCCAGCATACATCATACGGCAGCGGACGCACATGCATAGGAATGGGGTAGAAGCACCACGGTTTAGACTTTTCATAGCACTCTATCTCGAAGTCCATTTCACTTCACAGTCTATCATAAACAAGATTCTTCTAATCGGGGTCGCTACATAAGTAGGGGTGATTCCTTTAATACGGTACTTAGTATAAGAAGAAATCCTTATTTTTCCAGAAAGCTATTAACATTTTTATTTAAAAGTCATAGATATATTTTTTTTTAATAGAGCTGGCAATTTATTTATGCTTTATGATTTATGTTTTATCTTCTGCTTCAATACTGCTTTTCAAAAATGTGTGCGATAAGAAATTGCGCCACATGTATACTTTTTTTTATCGAAATTTATTCTTAAAGTAGTAACGTTTTATGTCTGGAATTCTACGTTCTTTGTGATCTTTTTAGTATATCTCGCAGGAAAGTAAAGCAATGTCTTTATTCCTTTATTTAGAATGGGTGCTATGATAAAATATTTTTACCGAAAGTAATTTTGCTGTCGGTTGGATTTTTTTAATAGCTTAAAAGTGATGTATTCTTATTTTATCGAAACATTAAAAATTTATTTCGTTTCCGAAGTAATTCTTATTTAATAATTCAAGTGATGAAATTTTGATTTTAAAAAAATGCATTCATTCGTTTTTCACTCCAGTTCGCATAGAAGCAAAAATTTGTAAATTTCTTAAATTAATTAAAATAATTAATAACGTTCCAGTATTCTAAAGTTCTGTAATCATGCATTTTTTAAGCTTTACACATATTTAATACTTATTTTCCATAGTTTGATTTGAAAACATTCGTCTTTTGAAATTTCGCTTTTTGTTTATTTTTTTAATCTGTTTTTGTTATAGATTCTTTAAATATATTAATTATTTAAATATGAATACTCTTCACTTCTCAATATAGTTGAAACAAAATGATATAAATCAACTTGCTGCGAAATGAGTTTTTTTAAAGGTATTCTTGAAGGTGTACAACAAAATTACATAGGTTTATTTATCCGAGGCCACTCTAAACTTTCGTTTCTTTCAAAAAGACCATTAGTTAACAATACCAAGTTGTATTCCAAAAGACAAAAAACGGAACAAAACGATGATAAATAGGACTATGTGTCATAATGAACAGGTGTCAATGATTACTAATTTTAAATACCATTATTTTCTAACAGTAATCATCCCATTATTTAGTCATATTATTCGTCGATTTAATAAGATTAATATTACTGTTCGGAAATAGTGGTATTCAAAATACGTAATATCATCTCATTCACCTAAAATTAATACTTAACCCCTAATGACTCGCGCTGGTGTATATTATACTCCACTAGATGTTACAAATTTAAATATCCATGTTATAAAGGAGTATTTTTGAAAAGCTATTGTCGCATTTGCCTTTGTTAAGTGCTCTTTATAATGTTGAAATACATGCTAATTCTATTTAACTTATAATTAAACATAAACTATCTATTTAATTGTATAATTAATTTGTGTACAAAGCTATGCTTTTATACATTTTCTATGCTTTTATACATTTCATATAACTAAATCAGTTATAGTTAATATTTTTATTAGTCGTTTTTGACAAATAATGTGCAGGCTATTTGATTTATCTTCTCTCTAAATATCTTAATGAAGACTAATCATGCATCTCATCTTTTTCCATATTCCTTTATAAAGCCACAATTAATAAATTTATGAATAGATAATAATAGAAAGGGCACTTGCTAAAAATCGAAAAATGTTATTGTGTTTCAAAAGATTTCTCCTGTTACAAAATGCGATAATTGTTACTTTCTTCTCAAAAATCATCTCCAGTTTATCAAATTTAAACGTCCTTTTCCTTAATTATTTTAAATGTGTGTAAATGAATAAGTTAAGGAAAAGCAGTTGGGAGGGAAAAAGTATGTAACATGAAATAAATGTATTTATTTTACACGTGACCATTAGTATTTGTCTCCTTTTTTTTCAAAAGTTCGATTTGTTTTCTTAAAGAAAAAAATATGCTTCAACATCTATTATAAAAAGCTTTAATAAAAGAAAAAATAAAATTTTAAGGAATCCTAAAAATTAACAACAACGAAAACAAATTTATATCTTTGCTTAATTCCCTCGCGGATTTTGTAGGACATGATTTTGGTTTAAATTATTAAACAGCTGTGAGTGTTTATTTAATATTTATATCCATAGAATTTAATATGAAGAAAATTATTTCGAGTTAATGTTTCACATTAAAAATTCTATTCACAAAAAAATGAAATAAAATGTAGAAATTTCACGGTTAAATAAGATATCGCCTCAACTATGTCAAACTATTCAATGTTGAAATATCTATTTCGCTTGTTTGTTTGTTGCCAAGAAACAGCTTTAATCTAGAATTTAAAATAATTTTTCTTATTTGTCAATTTGATTTAAAAGCATTCTGATAAGGCTTCACGTTCTAGAAGTACTTTTAATCACAAAAGAATGCTTGAACAATATTGTTTGTATACGATACAATTTGAAAGATTGAAAATACAGGTATTAAATAGTGTCCCAACATAGAGTTGTTTGCATTTATCCAATATTTGTGTATTATTGGTAGGAAATATTTCATTATTACGATTCTAATATGTCGAATGTCAGGCCGTTATTTCTACAATACTGACGTTTTTAATGAAAAGCCTATACGTCCAACATTTTTAAATTTTATTGCAAATATTTTCAATGTAAAAGCAATATTTGATAAGTATTGGTATTTAATTAGAAGCACTTCCAATAAATGCAATATTGGTGGCATACTAGGCCCCAATATAGCCAATATTCATTTTCTATTCATTGTAAACAAACATATATTAGCGAATCTATTAAACGATCTTTTACATATTGGACAGAAATTTATTTTATTCTTAAAGTGTCTGCAATATGCCCTCGAAATTGTTTTTGTATTCCGCATAATATTTAAATCGTGAAAATCAGTTTAACAGGCCGGTGTCACGACTCCCAAAAGGCTAATCAAAACATTAAACACATTTTTCTGGAAACACGTTTGTTTGAATCGGTGTACGTTCTCATGATTAAACTGTTCCAACTACCGACGTCTTGTTTTTGGAAATTCTTCTAAACATTTTTATTTGGAAAACAAAATTTTTTTTAAATAATATTTTTTAAATTTTGATTTTTTAAAGAAAAAAGGAAAAACTATAATTTTTCGAAAATGATATATTAGTGCCAAATATTAACCTCAAATTTCAATAGCCGCTATTTTCTGAAATTTTGATTTATCTTATAAATTTGAGGTTTGGCGCCCAACTAGTCTATACTAATATTATAAAAAAGATTTTTTCATTTGTTTGTCTGTTTGTAGGGGATAATATCTGAAAGTACTGAGCCGATTTCAAAAGTAAAGGGGGCAAAAATATAGCGACAAGTCTTTGAGAGCACTAGAGTGCGTAGGAACAAAAAAGTTCTAAAATTGCGATTTTTGTGATACTGCCAACTTGAAACTGCAGGCTTGAAACTTGAAATTTTGCATGGTGTTACTTAAAAGATGTAAAAGCTTATTAAGAATGGTTTAAATAATTCAAAATTTCAAAGGGTAAAATGAGTGGCTAATGTTCGAAATTACGATTTATTTGGAAGTGTTAGAGCTATAAACGTGAAATTTGACAAGTCTTCTATTTTTAAGACACAGAACAGTTTCTAATCAATTTTCAATATATAAAAAGTACGGAGAGGAAAAAAACGTTCTAAAATTAAGATTTCTCAGATACTTTTGGGGCTAGGTACTTGAAATTTTGAATGTGGCATCAATCACGATTTCTGAAAAATCTTGAAATTTGACATAGCTATAATTTTTAAGAGGAAAATGCTCGAACAGAACTGTTTCTAAATAATTCGAAATTTGAAAAAGTGACTTTTAATATGTAAATTCTCGTCAAGAATGGTTTCTAAAGAAAATCTATATGTAAAAATGTGCAATGAGCAGAAAACTTACTGAAAACGTTCTAAATTACGATTTACGAAGAATTCTTAGGGCTATAATTAGAAATTTGACATGGCTATAATTCTTTAACGTAAATGCTTGCGCAGAACATTTATAAAATATTGGAATTTTAAAAGGTACCGGAGCGAAAAAAGTTCTAAAATTTCAATTTCTGTGATACTGTTGCGGCTAGAAACTTAACAAATATGGCATAGTAGCATAGCTTAATAATGTAAATGTTCGTTAAGAACGGTTTCTAAAATATTTGAAGTTTTAAAGGGTCAAATAATCGAAAAACGTTGAAAAAACATTTTAAATTACGATTTATTTGGAATTGTTCATGCTAAAAACTTGAAAATTTACATGGCTATTATTTTTGAGACGTAAATTCTTACACAGAATATTTTCTAACGAATTCGAAATCTAAAAGTGTACAGGACAAAAAGTTCTAAAATTACAATTTATGTAAAACTGTTAGAAACTTGCAATTTGGCATTGCAGTTACACTTAAGATGTAAATGCTGCTCTCTAATAACGGTCACTAAAGCATTCGAATTTTTTTTAAAATGACATTAGTGGAAAATGTTCTTAAAATGTTCTAAATGGCGATTTATTTGGAATTCTTGAAGTCATGAACTTGAAATTGGACATGGCTATAATATTTAAGACGTAAATGTTCGCACAGAAGAGGATTTAAACGTTTCAAAACTTAATAGGGTACAGGAGCATGAAGCGATCTAAAATTGCTATTTCTGTGATATTATTGGCGACATAGCATTGTCAAATAAAAGTCTTAGACGTCACTGTTGCTGCTTTCAAGACGTAAGTGCTCACATCGAACACTTTATAAAAACTCAACATTTAAAAGGGTGAAATGAGCGGAAAATAAACTAAAATCACAATTACTTTTGAACAAAAAAAATTATTTCAGGATAACACTGCTAATAGTCTCTGCATAAAACTGGGCTACTTTCAGCTCTGTGAAAGAGCGATAAACGTTCAAAAATTACGATTTCTTTAAATATATGTTGAAGCCTTTAACGATCTGACTGATTGCTAAGAGTGGTTCTAAAAACATTGAAATTTAAAAGTTCAAAATTAACAGTAAATGTTGTATAAACGTTCTAAATGACGATTTTTTTGGAAATGCTAGTCCTAGAAACGTGAAATTCGACATGACAGATACCGTTAAGAGGCACATTCTCGCTCAAAACAGTTATTAAAATTTTGAAATTTAAAAAGTTTGAATGAGCAGGAAATGTTCTAAAACCGATTACTTTGGAACTACTGAACTGATTTAATACTTTTCTCAGGGATAATAATTATCGCAGTTTCTGCTTAAAAATAGGCTCTTTGATATAGACTAATTTATCATTTTCTCTTTACAAACTATTTTTATGGAGGTGCAAAATTGAAAAACGTTTTAAAATTTGGATTTCTTTGATTCGGTTTACGTTAAAATCGTGAAATTTTATATCGTGATTACTTTTAAAACGTAAATGCTCACTGAGAACTTTTGTTAAAAAAATCGGGATTTAAAAGAATTTTGAAATTCGAAAACGTTCTATAATCATGAAACTATCAAGAGTAGGAATTTTTAATTTGACATGATCCCCCCCTCCCCCTTCCCCCTCAAAAAAAAAGAAAAGTTTTTTTTTTATTATTATTCGAATTTCAAATGGGTGGAATGGAGATAAAACGTTCTACAGTTATATTTTCACTATAATTTATCTGATAGAAACTTTAAATTTGACATAGTGATAACTTTGAACACGTAGATGCGCAAAAACAATGTGTTGTTTAATTTAAATTTTAAAAACATTGAAATTGAAGCAAATCAAATATTTGACATGCCAATGTTATATACAACTTATCTAAGCAATAAGATAAAATCCAAGTACCAGTAACTGCTTTAATGAGTAACAAGAACGAAAAATCATGCTTCAAGCATAGATTATGTAACACTTTCCAACGCTTCCAAAATAATTTTACAAATCATACCGTTTAATAAGCTACAATATAACATCTAAGTAAACAATTTGGAAAACGCATAACCTATTTAAAAACATAATTTCAGGAATTTCCAACATATACAATATTCGGATATACAATATTCAACCCTGTATAGGATCTATAGATTTGTATATATACTACATAGGATGCTCAATTTTAGTTCAGTTAGGAAACGCGTAGCACAGTTTAAAATTCTCCGTCTGGAGTTTCTGTCAATATACGGAAATGTGTCCGCGAACTTTTGTGCTTCCCTGTATAGCATCTACAGAATTTATACACCCCATGTAATAGACAAAAAGCGAGTTAAAATTAAAATCGCGTTCAGTAACTTAAAACGCACTTCCACGAATTATCGTTAACAGAAAGTAGAGAATTCTTTTTTGTGTCCCTGTAAATGAACGATGACTGCTATACACACACTATTCTGTTGTAAGTCTCTTGTAATGCACCTTAATGATCTATATAAATTTCAATGCGTTTAAAATAGTGAAACATTATTTAAATAAACCACAGACGATTTTTCTCCATAGACGTAATGTAACGGAATTCTTTTGATTGTCCCTGTAAAGTAACTCTAAGTGCTATGCACACCCTATTCCATATTAAGCTTCTTCTAATGCACCTTAGTGATATATATAAATTTCAATGCGTATAAAATAGTGAAACATTATTTAAATAAACTGCAAATGATTTTTCCCCATAGACCGCAATGTAACGGAATTCTTTTGAGTGTCCCTGTAAAAAAACTATAAATGCTACACACTTTCGTTGAAATAGGGAACGTACTATAGATAACGACAATAACATATAAAAATTGCAGAGCAATCCGAGCATATTTACGGGAGTTAGAACACGGACAGACGGCCATACGGCAGACGGCAGACGGCAGACGGCAGACGGCCATACGGCAGACGGCCATCCGGCCAGACAAACCGAAGTCATAAACACTTTTCAACTAGGTTGGAAAGTGTTAAAAATGACAGTAATAAGGAAATATGATTGCGAAGTAGGGAAAGAAAATTTCATATTTAGCTTTTCGCCGTACTAAATGACGCCCGCATAGCATGCACAGTCACAGTGACGTCATTGTGACGTCAATGTGAGTCACGTACGTCACGTCACATCTGTGACCAAAATGCCACCACTTTGTAACGTCACACTGTGACCAAAATGTGAACGTCTTGGAGATCTAAAGAAAACTTAAAATAAACTTTAGAACATCTTATAACATAAAGAAAATTACTTTTTGACAGCTTTAAAAATTGTTGTGACGTTGCAATGACGTCACTGCAAGTCACATAAGTCACGTAAAACCTATGACCAAAATGCCAACACTCTGTGACTTCACGGTGTGATCGGAGAGTGAATTTGGAAAATTTTTTTTTTATAAAATATAGATTTGAATTATGTCATGTACCTAAATCATTAATAAAAATATTGTCACACACTATTTAAATATATTGAGTATTTCCAAAATAAAATAATAAATAAATATCTGTCTACATATATGAGGCAGATATTTTTTTACAATTTTCATTACCATTATCATGAAATTTAACAAAATATACTATATAATACACAGGTAAAAATCCTTAAATAGAAATTTAGTTATTTATCGAGTTATAAGCAATTCGTGTCACGTGACGACCAGTTTTTCTCCTGTCTTTCACTGTCACGTCGGATATTCAAATCAAAACGCCGACTTTGACATTCTTTTCTGAAAGATCTTCTGCTTTTAACAAAAAATGGAAAAGGTTTTTCAATAACATAGTTTCTGAACAAAACACGAGCCAATTTCGTGTATTTCCGAGCAAAAATGAATGAAAAACATGTTATAAAGTATATGTCATTCCTATAGCAATTTATCCAAAACTGGCCAGTGCTTAGTAAGATGTCACCTCTATTAAATATATTGCTCTTTTCGATAGAGTGTAAAAAATGAAAAATTTGTACTTAGGAAATTTGATTGCAATTTAAATTTATATCGAAATTACTTTATAAAGCCTATTAAATCAATTATTATTTAAAATTTATCTGTACTTTTGACGTCTAAAGCAAATGCAATGGATTAAAAAATATATAAAAATGTAAATTTTCACTGCTTATTTCTAAGAATACAAAACTCTCTCATATAAAAAAAGAATATTATAGCATCATTAGAAGTTCATTTTTCAGCCATATAAATTGTAAAGGTTTTGAAATGTCTTTATTTAAATTATTTTCTTCCTATATCATTTGCGGTAAAGTTGGAAACATCTGCTAGCTGTTATTTTGTTGTGTTTAAACAATACTGCGCGCGCATATTGAAGGCAGACGGTTTTTTTCTCATTCGAAGTTAGGATAGGATTAGCGTGTGTTGCGTTGTTTTCAGTTTGTAGATTTATACTGTGTAAGTAAATTAACGTTTTAAAGTGAACAATCTCCATTTTAAAGTAAACCATCCATTTTAACATCTCCCTGTGTCTAGCCGGGTGCGTTCATAAGGCCTGGGTGATATTTGATTTCTCAGATCTATGAACACACCTCTTCTGCTGGAATAATTTGAAAATTATTGTAGTGGATGTACAGTCTAATTTTTCAATGAAAGGGAAGCAGATAAGGAGCATTGATGTAACACCTTTACCTATAGATCAGAAGGTAACTTTTAATGTCTTCGCAGTTTTGTTAATAGTGCATGTTTAGTACTAGTACATTTAATATTGCATTATTTAAAAGTTAAGATGTTTAAATTTTCTTTTAAAAAATCACTTGTATTAAATTTTATCTTCAATGTTTTAAATTTTTTTATATTGACTATTTGGAAAAAAGCTTAAAGTATTTACTAACAATATGTATTCTAAATGTAAAGTGTTATGTAAAAGGAGGAATTCATTTAATGTTTTGCGTTTCTTAGTTCAATTTTCATAGTTATTCATTATAATTAAAAACATTGCAATTTTTAAAACTATTAATATTTGATTTGCAATTTAATAATTTCGTTGCTAGTGTAGGTTTCCAGAAACAATTTTCCGGTATATTTGAAAAAAAAAATGTGACATTTTAATGCATTGAATAATTTATTTGTCGAGATATGTCAATGTTAGATGCACAAACATAATAAATATTGATGAAACAATAAAATAACTGTTTAGTTAAGGTAATTTTTCCAGCTGTGTTATCGAATGTTTTTACTGTAAAAATTGATATTTAAGTTCTGCATTTAGTATTCTATCAAAAACTATAAATAAAATAATTTGTAAAGAAACAAAATATATAATTTTTTTTGGCATTTATGATCTTAAGTTCTATATTTCATTTACAACGAAAACTGTTTTACTGCTTGATACAATGTTTATTATTTAATAATATCGCACAATAGGTATATCTATTATTTAAATTGATTCCTAATATAAATTTTTCAGAATGCTTATTTGAAAATGTATACTTATATTTTCTTTAAAGTTGTTCTCAAATCCAAAATAGCTAATTTCTGGCATATTTCTGAATTCATTTTTATTCGGAAATACATGAAATTGGCAGGTGTTCTTATTCAGAAAAGGGTAGATGTGCCAGTAATGGACCGCCTTCCAGTAATGGGACACCTTCAATGTTTTTGGTTTATAAAAAAATAACCAATAAAAATTCAGCTTTATTTATTTCATTAATATGCTATCTTTAAATTCTAGTTTTAAATGCAATCATAATATCAATTATGTATTACTTTTTGTGAGGTGTCCATTACTGGAATTTAGGGTGTTTTGATTTATTTCTGTTATTTACAATTAAATTTAGATTCACATGGGGAAATGTGACTATGAGCATGGTTAAATATTGTTGGTAGAGTAATATAATATTAAAAAATGTTGAATACAACAATTATAACTATTAATTAAAAAATAATTATTAAAGAAATTCCTTAAAGGTGTCCATTACTGGCACATCTACCCTATATATAATCGAATGGCGTTATCCATTTTTTGGTAACGGCAGATGATGTTTCAGAAAACACTATCAAAGTCGGTGTTTTGAACCAAATTTCCGACGCGCAACGTCAGAAACGGGTAAAACGTGACCGACATTGATCTTAAGTATTACATTTATCTAAAAATGGAAAACGCTATTCATTCCAAATAGCTTTAATAATCAGGCATGCAAGTGCCATGCGTTTAAAAGTTTGTTCATAAATGTGTCAGAAAGTTTCGTGTTAACCGGTTTCTCAATCAGATGCAAAGTTTTAATTTGAATACGAGTTGCATCAATAAAAGTGAGTGCCGATCCAATCCTTATCATCGATCTTATCAGTATTTGGTGAAATCTTGTTATTCGAATCTATGCGAAATCATTTATCAGGTTCGGTCGGGTTGTGGGCTTACAGATTTTTTGTTGTTGTTGTTGTTGTGTTAGGGTAAGAATACGGGTTGAATCAAAATATAGTTTCAGTCAACCATCATTCATGTTCAAGTTGACATTCAATCATGCTCAAGAAGTATATAACCGGATTCGTGTATGACTCTAGATCCGAGCCGACATCAGAAATTGTATTGTAACACAATGTCTGATAAAATCTCGTTACTCGGTCGTATGCAAGATTCTATTCCAAACAAGACTTACAGTAAAAACATTATACCCGACTCGGGTCAGATCGGGTTCACGAAAATCAAGTCACACGACAACTAATCCAAATCTATTCTGTAGCCAAACAAATCTAAAAAGATCGATCCGAAGTTTCTGGATTGGATTCGGGTAAAATCTGGTCACCCGACCCGGTGCAGTGTCGTCACAAACGTCACAAACTTGAACCATAAAAAAATTTTGATCCG
The DNA here is from genome assembly GCA_963931845.1 of Maratus michaelseni. Lineage (NCBI taxonomy): Eukaryota > Metazoa > Arthropoda > Arachnida > Araneae > Salticidae > Maratus > Maratus michaelseni. The sequence continues at coordinate 9,107,918 of OZ007586.1, forward strand.
ACCAATCCGTATAGGTTTCGGGTAAAATCTGGTCACCCTATCCGATGCAGATTCGTCACATTTTTCACATTTAAGTCGCACGGTGACTTCACAAAGTAGTCACATTGTGAGGTCACAGAAAGCCTTGAAAACGGCCATAACGACCTCGCATTTACGTCACAATGACTTCACATCGACGTCACGACGACAGTCACAAAGTCACAGTGTGACTTCACAGTGACGTCGCCGTGACGTCACCATGCCTTACGGGCGGTTAATTATAACAAACCAATGTTTTCAAACAGTATTTAGCGGTAATTACGGTATTTTAGCTGATTTCATATTTAACCTTGAGTCGCACAAAATGACGGTGAAATATAATAAACCAATGTTTTTCAAGATTATCTAACGGTATTTTAGCTCATAAACAGAGTTCACAAGTAGACTGTATTGTACCTTTTGATTTGAAGAGGGTAGCTTCAATGAAGAATATCTCATTAATTCTATTATCATGTTGAACTAATGCAGTACAAGAATGCAATTTCATCAAAATGTGACCTTATTAAAATTATATAAATTATCCGTAACAGTATAATTTCTCCTAAGGGTAGGCACAAATAATATAATTTAGCATATTTCAAAAACCATGCATGCATAAATTTAAATATTTTACGAATCCCTGTAACTTTTTTTGCTTCAGATGATTATTAAGAGCGCAATCATTTACGCCGATTTTCTGTGCATGCAGTGCGTAGGTAATTTGGGATCGAATGAAATATCAACATTTTTATATGACAATATTCCCACCTATAGATAAAAGTACAATAAAATCGATGTAAAAGAAGATTCTTTTCAAAATCCTTTATTTTAACTGCAATAACAAAAATATTCCGAATATGCCCTAAACATCAATCTCTATAAAGAGAACGTCATCTTCAGAATCATGGCCGGCGGCGCCTAACTCCGTCTTTGTTACCATGGTGCCGGAGGTACGAAATATAATATGTCCCTGTCAAGGTGGACTGTCTAACGCGGTAACTGTATTTAGATTCCAAGCAGGCTTGGGACTCTTTTTATGGACTCTGAAGGAATAAAGGATTGAGTTAATCTTGACCAAATACTGAGGCGAACCTGGGACCTGCAACGTATTAGCGGGAGGTGCCGGGCTTCGATGATAGATAATAACTTTATTTTATTAATGTGGCCACAAAGAAGGTCTGGGATCACACGCAATTTTCATGATAAAGAGAATTGTAAAAATATTGCTTTGTTTTAGAGAGTTTTGGCATGTTAAAAAATTATTCTTATATTATATATTTTTATCAGTGATGATGAGTGATGTTTTCTCGCTTTGTAATTTTTAATAAGATATTCTCTTTCACAGCCTTTTGCATATCATATTTAAATATATGAAATTATTTATTTAAACAAACATTCCAGATACACATATTTTCCGTCCTCCGCAAACAATATATATTTCTTCTTCATTAACACATTCGGGATCGCATGTTTCTTAGCTGCGTTCGTGATTTTATAAATACGTAAGTCGTCGTCTGGTCAGTCCATCTGTCCGTATATAACAGCGCAAAAACTACCCAAACCGAAATTTAATATATAGAATCGTTGCACAATTTTGTCGAGTCATTTCAAATTTTATGAAAATTGAATCAAAACTTTAAAAGATATTAATAAAAATGTTCTTCATTCTATTAAATCCTGTCATACGTAATCTATATAATAAAAGCATTTGACTGGACCAACAACAGGTCCGGGATGGCCGTTTTGCTTTTTCATATGCCAGGCGGCCATTTTTATTCAAAATTAATTTTTCGGATAAAATTGCATAAAAGTTATATTTTTAGAAAGGTCATTCCAAATAAATTAATGTTTGAGAGATGACTTACGTTCAATTATGTATATTCTGCAATAACTTCAGTTGAAATTAGGTTGGAGGTTCAAATTATCGATCCATGGAAGTAAACAAAAAAGATATTCATTCGTCGTGAACGTTTAAAATATTAAACCATGTACACAAACCTTGCCGATGTAGCCTGGCGTTTGTCGTAGGATCATTGCAGGAATCGCCATAGCGACGTAGGCCAATCATATGATAGACATGCTATACGTACACCAATCAAATCGACCATACTCATGTGTATAGTAGAAGCCATAAAGAACAAATAGGTGTAAGGTACAAGTAAATTGACAAACAATGACTTCAGCTGCCCTTTCCTTATAAGCCAATCAAAGTTTAGCGAAATTCTGTTATGTTAGATGCAGACGACAGAATTCATTTCACTGAAATAATAACGATGATTTTTTTACATTGTCTTATATTCGATATTTGAGCACAGTATAATTTTAATGTCACACAATTGTAACTAATTGTTTGTATTTATTGCACCAAGATTTGAATATTCATAAAACTAGTTATAGTCATTTGTCACGTACAATTTCCAACTTGTTTGTTTTTAACAGCAATCCCGATTTTTGTTGTATGTTGCATTATTGACAAACAAATATTCATGTTGATATTACAAATGAATATATATAATAATGATGCTGTTTCTAATCGATGTATTTATGTGCATGGCACATTAATTATATGAATACGAATGGTGTGAATATTTTTTAGTAATAATATAACCTGTAAAATAGCCCGTACTCAGGGTTAATTAAATGACGTGAATTCTCTTCAGCAGTTACGAACGTGCTACTTTAATTATTAGCAGATGTCTTGAGTTTGACACATCAGAATTCCCTTCTTATTTTACTCCTAATGATGACGCATCTTCAAACATCATATTTTTCTTAAAAACGAAAAATACACGCATAAAATCTGAAAAGAAGAATACATCTCTGTTATTAACGTCTCGTGATGTTTCAGATGTAAGATTATCCTCAGAATAAATCTAATAAAAATTGTTAATCATCATAATTCTAAGATAACCTTTCCATATTTGAATTGCGATAATTGATCAAAAGGCAATATATCCTAATTTTGAAAGTATTTTTTGAAAATTCCAACTGATATTTCTTTTAACACGTTCACTACCGGGTTAAAATGAACGGAATTTTATTTTATTGAGAAATTCTGAATTCATACCAGAAAAATAATAATAGCAATGTTTGCTTTATTTAATGACAGACATTTCGTGATTACATAAAATAAAACATTTTTTTAAAATTTCCGGTATGAATTCGTAATTTTGGATTCAAAATGGAATGCCAAATGAGTGACCAAGCGACCCCACGTATGCGTCCGCGGTAGCGAACGTGTGGTTTCTTCAGATGCTTAATTGTTTGAAGTTTTACAGAATTTGGCTGTATTAAACATGTGAAAAATGGGAAGTTATTTTTACAAAGAATGCTCACAAAGCGTAAAACCGACAGTGTGAAAAATGTCCAGGCCAGGGATCGAACCCGGATACTTTGGAATAAAGCTCCAACGTCCTACCATTGAGCTACAAGGACGATATCCAGTCTGGCATCTCTCACTCTAATATGTCGGAAGCACAAGATCTCTTACAAGCACATAAGACGAAACTAATCTCAGCATAGGAGAACACATATTTTCAATTAATTTTTCTATTCATTTACACCATTATTGAATATTAAACATGTGAAGTGAAAACAAGATCATGCGTCAAGCATAGATTATCTAGCACTTTCCAACGCTTCCAAAATCATACCGTTTAATAAGCTGAAAGATAACATCGAAGTAAACAATTTGGAAAACGCATAACATATTTAAAAACATAATTTCAGGAATTTCCAACATATACAATAGTCGGAAAAATATCCGAATACTTTTATTCAGCCCTATATAGGATCTATAGATTTGTATATATACTACATAGGATGCTAAATTTTAGTTCAGTTAGGAAACGCGTAGCACAGTTTAAAATTCTCCTCCTGGAGTTTCTGCCAATAAACGGAAATGTGTTCGCAAACTTTTGTGCTTCCCTGTATAGGATCTACAGAATTTATACACACCACGTAATAGACAAAAAGTGAGTTAAATTTAAAATCGCGTTCAGTAACTTAAAACGCACTTCCAGGAATTATTGTTAACCATAAGACAGTAGAGAATTCTTTTGTGCGTCCCTGTAAATGAACGATGACTGCTATACACACACTATTCTGTAGTAAGCCTCTTGTCATGCACCTTAGTGATATATATAAATTTCAATGCGTTTAAAATAGTGAAACATTATTTAAATAAACCGCAGACGATTTTTCTCTATAGACGTAATGTAACGGAATTCTTTTGACTGTCCCTGTTATTATGAATAATAATTTGAGAATACTGTAAAACTGGGTAAGACGACAGATATAAATGACTTTGAACAAGGGATGATCGTCGTTGCAAGAAGAGCTGGTGCCAGTATCTCTGAAACTACGACTTTTTAGGATTTTCTCGTCCAACAGTATCTCGGGTATTTAGAGTGTGGCAGTTGAGAAAAAAAACTTCAAGCGATAAGCACCATTCTGGTCGGAAAAGGCTGCTGAACGAGAGAGGGGAAAGGCGAGTAGCACGCATAATCTGCAGCAATAAAAGGGCAACAACATGACAAATTACAGCTGAAATCAATGCTGGTGCATCCAAAGCATATTCCGATGCTGGTTTCAAACTCCTGTCGCGCTCCTCGACCTAACCGGTTGGAGGGTTTTCTTCGAACCTTGCTGTAAATACGGGTTAGGATCCCTTAGAAGAAACCCCACGGAAGGCACTCCCCTAGGGCCTATATCACTCGAGTAGATAATAGGCCGTCATAAATCAACCAACCAACAGAAGCATATTCCAACGCACAAGACGGACTTTGCAAAGAATGGGCTTTAACAGCAAGAGACCATCAAGAGTGCGTTTGGTGTCACAGAAAAATTGAAAAAGACGCCTGTTGTGGGCAAAGAAATAACGAAATTGGTCACTTGAGTGCTGAAAAAAGTCACCTGGTCCGATGAATCTCGTTTCCTGCTCCATCATGCAGATGGCAGGATCAGAATATGGCGCCAGAGCAGCAGAAATTCATGGACCCCTCCTGTCAAATGACAATTCTTCATTTTGGTGGTGGTAGAATTATGGTGTGGGGAATGTTTTCCTGGAGTACACTTGGTCCCTTGATATATGTGAACACAACTCTGAATAGCACAGCTTACCTCAACATCGCTGCCAATCACATGCACTCGTTTATAGCTATATTGTTCCCTTATGGAGATGGCCACTTTCAGCAGGACAATGCACCTTGCCACCGTGCTCGATCAATCTTAAATTGGTTTGAGGAGTCCAGCTCAGTCCCCTGACCTCAATCCTATTGAGCATTTATAGTTGAAAGAGCGCTTCAAAGCTTGGAAACGCCTCCATCCAATCTGACCCAACTTACAGCTGCCATTATGTCAGCATGGGACATCATTTCTCTGCTACGGTATCAGCAATTTGTTGAGTCCATGCCATGAAAAATATCGGCTGTGATCAGAGCTAAAGGTGGACCAACTCGTTATTACAGGCGTGTCTCGAATGTTTTGGCCACTCAGTGTAAAATTTTAAATTAAATATATAAAGTACAAGTTAAATAAAAATATATTATACTCTAATAGTTGTATCATATTTTATAAATTTTACTTACACATTGAAATTGATGATAAAGTAGGTATAAGACATTTTTTAATATTAGACGTTCATTTTTATAAAATTAATTTACGTAAATAGGACTGCCATTTATAAATGAAGGGAGTATTTCAATGTAATCGAGGTTTTAGTACTTCACATAATTTATTCATAAAGAGTATAAATGTAAGAAAAGTAATTTTTTCTTCTATAGCTAAGTAATTTGAAATTTTTTTTATAGGTTTACATATTTTATTTCCTTTAATTGTATGATTTAAATTATTTTACACATTTCTGCATTTTGTGGATCATGCAAAGTAATTTTACATTATCAAAAATGGAAGCAGAAAATCTTTCAAAATTAACAAAATACATTTTCTGATTTAAAATGAATTTTGGTTAGTGGTTGAAAATAAATATTAAGAAGTTATAAATAAAAGTTCATAAAATATATCTTAATATAAATAAGATAAAATTGGGAAGAGATTATATAATCGATAATGCACCGTAAAATGGGATTAGTCAGACAATTTTTGTACATTTTTTACCAAACTATACGCTATAAAACATTATTTATGTTAAGAGGCTACTTCACTCTCACCAAATCATCCACTCGCTAATGTTTATACTACGGGAAATTTATTTTTAAATATCTCGTTTGCATTTCAATATTTTTAAATGATTTTTTTGCATTGTATAGCTCAGGCCGATCTCTATAAAGTTTTTTTTTTTTTACTTTTTCGATTTTGTTTGCAGGTTTTTTTTTTTTATTAAGATACTTTTCCATTTTCGTAACCGATTCCTAAAAGTGAAAGTATCTTCATAAATAACCTTCCAACAAAATCGAAAGAGTCAAAAATGGCCTTTGTATAGAGACCATGCTCAGCCGTCCAATACAAAAAAAATTTAAAACTATTGACGACAATAAAAATACGTTTTATTTCTCTTTTTACAATTTTTATCCACAAAAACGCAGTAATTTATTTATTTTGATCTTTAGAGAGACTTAGTTAAAAATTACAAAAAAAAAAAAAAAATCTCGGAAACTAATTAAATTTTCTTTTAATTCTGAGACCCATCCTCGGATCCATGCGAAAAACTGGTGTTGATTACATCTCGATGCATTCCACTTATGTTCAAAATTCAGGGAATTTGCAGATTTGGTCGATTATCTCCAGAACTACTGGACAGATTTTAATGAAATTAGGTATGCATATAGGTTGATATAATACAAAAACAAAACACTGTCATAGTTATAATAGATATCTAGAAATCTGCACTCGCGACTACCCTGCTTCCAGTCTCCCCACGATTCGCCAAATCATTCGATCATCTGAACGTTGGTGGTTACACATTATTACTGTTTGCTGTTGAATTTCACCGAATGTTGTAAAAAACACCAAGATATTAGGCGAGGTGTGCGAACGAACGAAACGTGGAAATTGCGACGCGCGCTTATAAAGCCTCCACTTAGAGCTCCTGTACTATTCTTATAAGAGCCTTTCCTCTACTCGCTTCACCCATACACATGTGTACGTTTACGTAATCGACATTAAAGATTTGAACTTTGTTTTGAAACATTAATTTTACCTTTCGTTCAGTACTTTTAATAAAATTCGATAAAATAAGCAAATTCTCTTAAATTTGAACATGAATTTAGGAGAATTTGTCTCGAAATACAAACAAACAGTCAGATTTAATAGAATAGATGCTCGACAAACTAATTCCGTATCGATCTACAGGAAAGCATTTTTGGTGCTCATTTCTTTAGCAAGAATAACCTCCGCTTAGTCCATTTCAACAAACTTTCTTTAGTATTTCGGGTGACATAAACGTTCATTTAATGAATATAAACGCTATTTAAAACGTGGTACAAGGACTCCACTCTGTAGATATTCCTGCAGTATAAAATCGCTTCAACATTCATCTTTTAGTCCAAATGAATAAACCTAATGTACTTTTTATAGCTAAGAATAATTTACACGGTCGTCTTTGTAAAATTGCATTTGTTTTCTTGCTCGATCATTAAAATAAAAGCTTTTAGAAAAGATATTGCAGCAGCATACTCCATGGCTGCCCAACATGGGAACCGCGGAATACCACACTTTTATTAAAGTAAGTTTCACTGACATAATTGCAGAAATCTGAGATTAAATAAGGCGATATCAGTATCGATGACAAAGACGATACTGATGCGATAGGCAAAGTCAGTATCTCTTCGAAATTAATAGTATTCCACGGGAGACAAGTTGGACAGACCTGCTCTACTTACCTTTGATATATACTCTGGTCGTAAATGAACATTATATTTGATGTATTCATTTTTCAAACTCGGTGTTTAAAGTTTACGATTCTTCTGTACCCTCTGAAAGAGGTACACATTTCTAGAAATTCCTTGCATCGAATGAACATTCAAGTCTTTGGGTTGTTTCCATATGGAAATTCTGCCCAAAAATTAACAGTGAAATGAAAAATGATTTAAGATTAAGAGTCTACACGAGTCAGCATTAAATTTCGCAAGCCAATATTAAACCAATGTAGACTATATTTGCAAATTTCTCGTTTGCTTCGAATTTTTTAAAATAATTATTTTTGCATAGAATATGTCGGATAAAGTCACACTGCATCTGCAGAACGCTGCATAACGTCCAATCGTTTTGCATAATTCATAGGTTTTTTGTTTAACAGCATAACTAATATCATAATTATCCTCAGATTCAGATGGATATGATTTATAAATCTGTTCTTCAGTTAGATAATGTAATACAACACACTCTGGTAAATTTTTGTACATCCTATAAAGTTTAAATAAATAAAATTTGTTGCCGATAACAATTAAATTAAATATTCATATTTTTAACATGCACACAACTTCCGATTTAAATAGCAAATAACAAACCAGTATAATATTTATCTTGACTTGACTTGGTCTGAATTTGGTATATGAATTTTAATATCAGCATAGCATCGAATTACTGAAGTAATGAAGAGTACTGAAGAGTACTGGATTAAATCTTGTACCATCACTGAAAGTAGGTTTGTGTAGCATTATTTATATCCTATTCCTTTAACCCCAAATTAAATTTTATTTATACGGGAAAAAGTCATAAATGCAATCTGTTTGAAGACTTATTGGAAAAAATAATGCAAATGCTTTTTAGAATAGGGGAACTGGGGGATTAAAGGGACAAGGGATGGATGGGACATTCTCAATATTTCAGGCAATAAACATTTTTTTAGTTGCTTCCTATCGTCATAGATGACACTATCATAGTGTGCTTCAGAACCAAAAGCGAGACCACATGGCTGTTTTCAATTTCCTTCAAAGTTGCATTTCCTGAAAACTCTGCTGAAAAGTAATTTTTTTTTTATATTTGAAGTTGTTTACATATTTTATGCATTATAAACAATTATGATATGTTATAGTTATTTATTTCAAGGCTCAATATTGGTAATTAAAATGAATGAATATTAACCATTGTGACAAAACACTTTCTGAGTCAAATGGCTGACAATTGAATATATGCATCATGGGGATGATTGGGACATTTCAAATGGGGATGAATGGGACTGCTTCATTCCTCCCTAGGGGATACTGAATTTTTTTTATTAACTAAATAATATTATTTAATTTGATAAATTAATAATTTGTGTTAGTTATTCTTTTAACATTTCCTCCTCATTGTATCCACCATCGTCTTCAGCCATTGAATGTTTCTGTTTATGGGCCTTTAAAGGCAAAACTGAGATCAGTCCAAGATGATTGGCAGACAAAGAATCTTAGAGAGCATGTTACAATTTATAACCTCTCAGCTTTTGCCAAGGAGGCTTTTTGTCAGCTTTTAGTACAAGTAACATAAACCTAACCAGTGGTTTTAGGAAAACTGCCATTTCCTTTTTAACAGCAATACATTCATTGAAACTGATTTTATACCAGCTTATGCGGCTGTCAGACCACATTTAGAACATTTTAGATAAACCACATTTATTGTGTTACTGATATTTGCACATCCGTGCAACTCTGTAATTCATTCAAATTTCAGTTAAAATATATAATATAAATTACAGTTTTTTATTGCATAATTAACTGTGTTTTCACTTCTTAGATTACTAACACTGATATATAACAGCCATATGTGATCAAATATTACAAACTAGCCACTCTTCGCCCGTCTAGCCGGTCGCTTCCGAGTGGGGTCCAGATACATAGTGCAGCTCTTCGCTTGGGGCCCAGAAAGTACATTTTACATGCAACCAAAAAAAAAATTACATAAATTAAAAGTATACGAAAATAACTAATAAGAATATAAAAAAGGCATTTAAATAAAGATTTCGCAACATAAATATTTTTTATGAGCCCCTTGACAAAGTATTGCTGGACCCTACCTCTGATTATCTAGGAGTGGGGCCCAAGTAGTACTTTGTATCTGGGCTCCACTCGGAAGCGACCGGCTGGTATATAATAAAAAATCAGCAATAGTTCTCTTTAATGTCTAATCTTCGGCAATCGGGTGCACAGCCGATGTTGCCCACAAACTCGCTAGCTCTAAAATCGCTGAAATACATGATTAACTACTTTTTTTGTAGATTTGTAAAGCGCAGTTTCACATTCGTACTTAAAACTGCTGCTGAGATATGGCACAATTACCTAAAACGTTTGACACACAGTGTGACCCCCTTGATGGATTATTATCTAAAATTGCTGAAATACATATTTAACTATTTTTTAGTACATTTTTTAACCTAAATTTCACTGTCCTACCTATTACTGAGATATGGCAAAATGACATAAAAAATTCGACCCCATTTAACCCCCTTTAGTGGCTGAATTTCTAAAATCGCGGAAATACATGTTTAACTATTTTTCAGTAGATTTGTTATCCTGAATCTATGATTTCAAGCTCTTAACTGAAAATGCTGCTGAGATAGGGTAAACATTCGAATTGACCTAAAATTTTCGACCCCCATTTAGCCACCTTAATGGGTAAATTTCTAAAATCGCTGAAATATGTGTTTAATTATTTTTATAGCAGATTTGTTATCCTGCATTTCACGCTCTTATGCAAAACTACTGATGAGATATGGTGAAAAGGTGAAATCCTCGAAAATTATCGACCCCCTCCCATTTAACCTCCTTAAAAGTCGAATTTCTAAAATCACCTGAAATGCATCTTTAACTACTCTTTAGTAGATTTTTTATCCTGAATTTCCTCCTAACATATTTATGCTCCTAACTATAACTTCTACTGAAATATGGCAAAATGTCGTAAAATATTCGACCCCCATTTAACCCCCTTAGAGTCTGAATTTCTAAAATCGCTGAAATACGTGTTTTAACTATTTTCTTAGTAGATTTGTTATCCTGCGTTTCATGATTCTACCTGTAATTTCTACTGAGATATAGCAAAATTACTTAAAATATTTGACCTGCTATTTAACCCCTTTTTGTTGCTTCATTTCTAAAATTGCTGAAATACACGTTTATCTATATTTTTTGATTTATTATCCCGAATTCCGAGCTCCTAACTAAAAATGCTGCTGAGATATGGCGAACAGGCAAAATGACCTAAAACTGTCAACTGTTAACTGTAAAACTGTTAACCCCATTAATGGATGAATTTCTAAAATCGCTGAAATATGTGTTTAATTATTCTTTTAGTAGATTTGTTATCCTGAATTTCACGTTCCTACCTAAAACTGCAGCTGAGATATGGCAAAAACGCGAAATGACTAAAAACTTTCGACCCTCCATTTAACCCTCTTAGTGGTTGGATTTTTAAAATCACTGAGATATGTGTTTAACTAACTTTTGATACATTTGTTATCCTGAATTTCCTGCTTTTAACTAAAACTGTTGTTGAGATATGGCGAAAAGGCAAAATTACTTAAAACTTTAGACCCCCATTTAACCCCTTAGTGATTGAATTTCTAAAATCGCTGAAATATGTGTTTAATTATTTTTTTAGTAGATTTGTTATCTTAAATTTCACGCTCTTACCTAAACCTGCTGACGAGATATGGTGAAAATGTGAAATCACCGAACATTTTCGACCCCCTATTTAACCCACTTAGTGGTTGAATTTCTAAAATCGCCTGAAATTCCTGCGAGTAGTTTGTTTAACTATTCTTTAGTAGAATTGTTATCCCAAATTCCACGCTCCTACTTAAAACTTCTGCCGAGATATTCCGAAAAGACGAAATTATCTAAAACTTTCGACCCCCCATTTAAACCCTTTAGGGTGTAAATTTTCAAAAATCCATTCTTAGTGGTCGCCTACATTGTGTAAAGAACATGTCTTTCAAATTTTATTGTTTTAGGACAAACGGTTGAGGCTCGGCGTTGATTATGAGAAAATCAAGTTACTCTTTTATAAGTATAGATACAATTACATATAAGTTTATAATTATAAATTTTAATTTGGTATCATTGAATACAGAGAGAAAAATATTTGTGTCCCATCCATCCCTGCTGTGGGGATGATTGGGACAGAGAGGAACTCTTTTTAAATTTCATAATAGATTTCTGTATAATAATAATCTTGAATAAATATTGTGCATAAGTTGTAGACAAACACCTAATGTATGAATTGCGATATATAATATTAGTAATAACTGAAATAAAATATTTAATATAAATATTTTTGTGAAAATGTCCCATTCATCCCCTATCTCCCCTATACTTTCACAGCCATTAAAGATGCAATTGCATATTTATTAACTAATAAACATTATTATTTGTAGTTAGTGATCTTAGAACATAGAAAACACTGAATAGTTACTTGCAGCATTAAAAGTAAACTGTATCTTTCTACTTTCTAAAAATTTCATTGTAGTTTTATTCTAAGGATACTTCCTATTTCGGAAAAAATATTGGTTGGTTGTTTCCAGAATCATTCCGAAACCAAAATAAAGAGTAGAAATATACAACATTAGACATCGACCTGAGATATCCTATGCAAAGAGATTCATTTAAAAACATTGAAATCCTAACGATAAATGTGCAAAGAACATTTTCAATAATTTAGCATTAGCTTGCGGGTGTCGTCGCAAGACTATTAATTACAAATTATTCAGCTTTGTCCTAATCATTGAAAAAGTATAAAAAATATTTAATTCGAAACCTGTAAAAAATATTTTCTAATGAATAATGTTTTTTTAAATGCTTGAAAGTATTATTAATGAATAAAAAGGATGTGAATTATCACTAAAGAATGTCCAGACCGGGAATCAAACCCTTATACCCCGGATCCTTTTACCATTTAAGCTTAAATGGTAATACACTTGGTGCGCTATACCAAGGTATCCGGGTTCGATCCCCGGTCTGGATATTTTTTTTCACTCTGATGGTTGTACGCTGCGTGTCGTAAATTGATAATTCACATCCTTTGTACCAATTAATTCCCAGTGTAATTTAATTAGATATAGATGTATTATTAACATTTTCTCCATGCAATAAATAGCTATTTTGGAACATCAAAGATAATATACTATCTTCTGAAACATAAAAGCAAATTTGCATTTCTTGTAAGAATGCAAAGCAGTAATATATATTTTCCTATTCTTTTCTATCTTAATAAAAACTAATTAAATTGTTATTCAAACCAGACAAATTAATGAAGCACAAAAACATAAACCACGCAAGAAGGTAACCTTTTAATTATCTTTATTTCAAAACAAAAAGTCGAAATTTGATTACATCTTTAATTAATCAATTAATAAAGTTTCATTTAATATTTAGAACTTTCTTAATGCAATCAGATATTTTGGAAGCAGCCAGATTTAATTGAATAAATCTTTTCATAAAAAAAGGTTTACTTTTCTTATAAACCTCCTTAGTTTGAAATGGAATTTCTGGATCTCTTTTTATTCATAAGTTAACTTTTATTTGAAAACAAATGCATAAAAAATATATCAAATGAAATCCCATTTTTTGAATAGAAATAATGGCTTACTTTCTGAAGCGAATTCTAATTCCGTGTTTATGAATTCGGTTTGTCTGTCTGTCTGCGTCTATGTCTGCCGCTTGTCTATCAGCCATATGTCTGTCTGTCCGTGTTCTAACTCGCGCAAATATACTCGGATTGTCATGCAATTGATATATATTAGTGAGGTTTACTATAGTATGTAGCGATTATAGTTCATTTACAGGGACACTCCAAAGACTTCCGTTACATTAGTCATAGGGGAAAAATCGTTTGCAAGGAATTTTAATGACGTTACAATATTTCAAACATATTTAAATTGATGTACATTACTGAGGTGAACTATTGCTTAGGCTGACTATAGAATACGGTAGGCCTAGGGTACATCGTTCATTTGAAGTGACAAACAAAAGAATTCTGTTAGAGTACTGACTAAGAACAATGACTGCTGGAAGTGCGTTTTAAGTTGTGATACGTTTTTAAATTGAATATATAATTTTCTGTATATAAATTCAATCGAATATATATAGGGAATCCCAAAAGATCTCCAGTACATTTTATTGACGGAAATTGCTGATGGGGAATTACATGTAAACACATGACACATATAAACACTTGCTGTGCGTATACTAATATCCCCTTATGAATATCTTAACTGAACTAAATTTTAGCATAATATGTAGTATATATGCTAATTTATATAGGGCTGCACAAAAGGATTTGGATATTTTTCTGATTATTTATTGTAATTCCTGAAATTGGGTTTTCAAATCTTTTAGTTAGACATCATTTAGTGCACATTGCAATATTCTAAGAATTCCTTTTTGTTCTTGGGTAACAATTTGTAACAATTTTTCTACTTGAAGCCAGACATTCATGTTTTTTCCCTGTCTTATATTAATTACAGACAAAATTACCTAGAAATGCTTTAGATACAGAAAAGCCATATCTTTCACAGGGTTTTGAATACGAATAATTCTCTTCGGAAAGTGCAGAAATTTAGCATTCCATCCATTTTTTAAAACCACCATTTTGCATGTAACCAAAAATGTCAGTTGCCAGACGAGAATTTATACTTTTAAAAACATATTAGCTGTGAAAAATATTTTTCCATGCAGACGATTTTTTTTTACACCAAAAACAAACTCGTCTAAAAAATGCGCGTACATCCTCTGTATTTGTACGCCTAATTCATATTTCAAGAAAATATCATATTGCATAATATTTGATATATTGTTTCTTTCCAACCCTATTTAATGCTCTGTTCATAACCAAATATAATATATGCATATCTTTACAACTAAGCTTATAAAAAATCTTTAATAAGTTTGAATAATGTAAAAATTACTTAATTTTCTGGTACAACGAAATTCATTTTAAAATATTTATTATAAAGTATCGGGTGTGAAGGATGTCCATATATTTTTTTAGAAATAAAATAATTGAAAAAATTTAGTGCATATAGAAAAAGGATTGCGAATGCAATGAATATATGCAAGTATTGTTTATCGTGTAAGAGCTTTCATAGGTTTATTTCGAGTTGGTATCGCTGTTGAAACGGTCTTTAGTCGTTCTAGTGAAATAGAATTTACGATGATCTTCTATATAAATTGAAATATATTATAATTTTTTTGAATATATTATCTAAAACATGCAATTTATCTAGTTGTTTGAAAGCTTGCATTCGGCAATATAAACGTTAAAATAGCCAAAATCATAATAGGTATTAAATGTGTCTCGTAGCATGATTATTACAATCGCAGATTCCCTTTGATTGAGAAATACCCGACCTGTTTCAGAACTAGAAAAATATTATTCCGTTTAAGCTTCGAATGATAGGAAGGTAACAGATGAATTTTTGAATGGGAATCACATGCTGTCAGTGAAAAAAAAATCGATTATCTACTCCTGAATGAAATGAAACAACTAGAACAGCAAGAATTAAAGTATTATAATAGAAAATTATCAAACGTAATATTTAAAATGAAAACGTAATATTTAAAATATATGAAATTTACGAAGCTACGGAAATAAGTAAATTAACATCCCATGCCTCATAACATGTTTTGATTGCATTATATACAGATATAACGTGATTTGTTTTTATTAGCGTTCCATAATAAACTTATGGAACGCTAATAAAAACAAATAGAACTATTTTTTTCAGTATGTTATTCCGTGATATTATGTCTTTTGACTGTAGTTCATTTTACAATGAATCCATTTTTCATTTCAAAGAAGTAAACATATTTTGAAAACGTTAAATTATTTATTTGAGATTGCAGAAATTCATGGTTTCGATTATTTGTAATGTAATTGAGATATTTCTTTGAGAATTTACAGCAGGATTTTCCGCATTTTGTCATTTTAAATGCATAAACCATATCTTCATTTATCGATCTATTTTGTTAAAAATATGTTATTTCAGAAACTCAAATAGGCATTTTTCTCACTTTCCTTAAATATAATTTCTGAATGAATAAGGTGTCAATGCACAGAGAAATAAGCTTTCGAACAGAAATTCTTTAACGTTGAATTCAAAATTCGTAAAACTAACCATAATTTCCATCTCGTGCAGGAAGTTAACGATAAAAATTTTGACAGCGTTTCTTCTCCGTAAATGAATGAAATTTATCAGCTTTGCGTCTAAGTTTCATCGGTCAAATATTGTATACTTAAAATTGAGTTTAAAATTTTCATACAAATCTGAACATTAGTGAGATAAAATTCAAAAATACAAAAAATATTTAAAAGGCTTTAAAAATGTAAAACGTAGAAATAGATTAAAATTGCCTCGTTTCACTTAGTCTAAGTCTTGAAATATCTAAGTAAAATAAATGAGCATTAAAAATGTAGAAGTTAATGCATATTAGTAAAACACAAACATTTTACATTATTAAAAAAATAGTGGACCCTTGCGAGGCTTTCACAGTGCAATCTTTAAAAATTTTTGTTGATACTTTTTCATTAATTTTTAATTAAAAGCAATTTTTTATCAAGCAGCGTGTTTTAAAGAAATTTGAGCGCACTATGTTAATAAACTGTTGCAAAACTTGTCGTATGATACCTCATTCGTCGTTGTGCGTTTTGTATAAGCATACAAAGTTTAAAGTTGAGATGGAAAATAAAATATATATCATGCGGGACTTTGCACTTTTGTCTAATATCGTTAGCAATATCTAATATATTTTAGTTTCAGGTTTAAACTTTTAAAGAAACAATGAGGATACAAATATTTGCAAACAACATAAGTCAATCCAGAATATCATATCATTTATTCCATCAAAAAATGATCGAATATAGCGAAAGCCGGTTTAAAAACCTTTCGAATGGTACCTGCGTTTTGTAAATGCATAAAAAAGGGGATGTTGACAACAGAAATAATATATATGATTTTTAATATAAGTGAAATTTCAAACAAACAAAGTATTTTAACGAAAATTCAGTATGCAATATCAGATGTAGGCAATGA
Source organism: Maratus michaelseni (assembly GCA_963931845.1). Classification (NCBI taxonomy): domain Eukaryota; kingdom Metazoa; phylum Arthropoda; class Arachnida; order Araneae; family Salticidae; genus Maratus; species Maratus michaelseni. Next base: position 9,124,899 of record OZ007586.1, read on the forward strand.
TACCTCATTCATCGTTATATTATCTGCGAAAAAGAGATGTTAACAACAGAAATGAGCCCATTTAAGAGACTTCTTAATTCCTCCTCTATCGCAAAATCCCATGGGAAAAATTGTACCTAATTCCTCATTACTTAATAGAATTATCGAAAAAAGTTTTTAGCATCAGAAAGTAGACGTCCGACACCGACGTAGTAAAAATTGTCTGCTTAAATTATAAGGTTTTTTTTTAGAGATGATAGCATTTGAAAATTTTCCATTAATTAAAATTAACCGGGTTTTATAAATTAATTAAAATTTAAAGAGAATCCATGGTGAAAGGCGTATTTCGATAATTATATTAGGTAATGAGTCAAGATCTAATGAAATCTTCACATAGGTTAACATGGGATTTCGCAATCGGCGAGAAGAAAAACTGTATTTGCGAAGCGTCCCCTTACGAGCCCACACAAGTCAACTTGCGAAGACACTCGCAAGCTACACTGTTAAAAATCCCTAGCAAACTGTCCAGTCATTCAAGCGTTTTCGTAAATAACGTTACTTGACCTTATTCTGAAGCGTTCTTATTGTTCAGGATCGATTAAAAATACGGTTAAGTACCCGCTATCTATAAAAGTGGTCGAATGTCTGGATAGTTTCCTGTAAATTCTCAACAGTGTAATGTTAAACCAATGGCAGCATTCTTTTCAAATTTCCCGTGTCCTTCTAAAGCTATTGGTTTGACATTAGCTTACGAGTGCATTCGCGTCACTAGTTTTAGATTCTTAAATGCTAAAAACAAGGCTTTTCTCAACGCCTAATGATTTCTTATGGGGTAAAAATATGTTTAGGTTGTTATTTATAACAAATTTTGTGGAACTATCACTTATACCCATATTCCTATGTATAAATTTCTTGGTTAAGATATCCCCTGTGTACGTAACTCAATTTTTCAAAAAGAGTTACTGACACCACTCTGTCTTTAAACACCTCATTTAATGTTCAAACATCTCCTTGAAAGAACAAATTTCCGCAATGTTTATTTTTAAAACAAACATCGCCCATATCAAACTTTGTTGATTATGTCCGTTCTAAAGTCTTCAAGACACGTTCAAATAAAGATTCTATTCGTATAAGATTTTTGCTCAGTGTATTTCATTTATGTCAAATAAAACAGTAATATCAGAATACCGAGAAATTGCTAGATTTTTCTGATCAAAGTTAGTGATTGTAAAACTATAAGACTTTTAGTTTATGATATTCCGTCCATAAATATTGGTACACTGTAGTCGGAAAAGGATTATTTCTACTATTATTTTTACAACTCTTTGCTCAGCCGATCACTATTAGGATATGCATCCATTTATAATAGACGGGAGGAGACACTCTTAACATTACGAATTAATAAAAGGTATTGCATGTAAATTTCATTTCATGTTAATATAGTATTAACTAAAAGATAAATGCCAAACAAATACTTACTTTCCAAAAATTACATTAAATATGCTTGTCTAAATGAAATGGTACTTTTATGTACCGTCAGTATTAAACATTTAGAAAAATATACAACCTTTGGAAATGAATTAAAGCATTTAGAAAATTATTACTTTTATTTTTATACGTATATGATGTTCTTTATAAAATTTCTTTATTGTTCTTTATAAATGTTTTTTATAAAAAAGAACATTTTTAACAAAATCTATCTTTGATGATATTAAAAAAAAAACATATTTTTTTCGTTTACACGCAGAAAAACATAACATGTGCTACAATTCGAATGAGGTTTTGATTGTATTTTGCTAAGTGCGCAAAGTTTCCAGCGGCGTCAATTCAATACAAATGTTGGGCAATGACATTCTCTATTTTGCAGGCGAATGTCTTTGGAAAGAGAAAAGTCTCTTTCAAAAACTTGGAAACAGAAAAATTATTTTGCTTTTGAAGGCACTGCACCTGAAGAGGCTTTTCGTTTATAGTATGCCTTGGACATGACGAGCAAATCTGGTGTGACACAACATTTATACTCAAGCAGATACATAGATTCTTCATTAGCACATTCACACAATGCTAACAGAACTGATGGTACTTATAAGTACCAACCAAAAATTGATTAGTTAAATAAATTATAAGTAGTACTTAAATGCTAAATCATAGTCTAAAATCATAACAAATATGGAAAAAAAATATTCACATAACTTCAGTATTTTTGCGTGGATTTGAAATAATTTCAAGCCAGCAGATCACACTAATTGACTCAAATGCATGGACAGACGTTGAAATAAATATTTAAAAAGACGAGTGTAGTGTCTGCTGCCATCTAGTGAGGTTAAATGTAATTTAAAGGATTGATACTTAAAGATATTTTCAGTATTGTACGAATAGACTCGTATGCCTTCTAGAGAACTGCAAAGTAACTGTTAGTTTGACGTACTGTCGGTATATAAAGGGTTAAAACAAGTTTGTTTTTTCTATATGTAGGCCACCATTTCTCATTTTTTTTTCCATCTGTGGACACATTTATACTATGAATGCTGTGAGGAATAACTTTGATACCAATTTGATACTCTTTTGCTGCTCTAATATTTTCATCTAAATAGTGTTTAATAGGCAATCTATTTTAAAATTCTTTTCTTTTTGTGTTTTGGATATCCAAGAGGAACAAAAGGGCAGGTTTTGAGGAGGCGTAGTCGTCCGCGGACCACAGTTTGTGTCAAAATGTTCAGTATGGAGTGTTCGTCGTCAACACATTGCAAGTGTGGATGTTGCTTCGTTCGGAAGTTACAATTAAAAGTACTAGTTTTTGGTTAATAAATGTACTCATCTAGTATTGTTACAGATAATAAAACTTCAAACTAATTGTATATGATATTTCAGTTGAAATATCATAGACTGCATTATTTATTCAATTTATACCAAGGATTTAACTCTAACAAAGCTGAAGGAAGAAGTGCGTAACCATTTTTTTCATCAAATCGACGCAGTGCACAGTGAGACGTGGAAAGCTGGTACACAATTAATTTGTGTCTAAATTAGTAATATTACAATTTTATTTACTCTATAATAAATAATATGCTTTGTATGTTACGTTAATATCCTTTTATATCTTTGATATACATACGGAACAATTAGATATAGTTCATAGATAGGGAAAATTTTTTCACGTCACATTACATGGTAGCTACAAACTCCATTCACTTGATTTATCTGTTTTTTAGACCTTTAAAGCATTTTAAAATACAACCGGTGGTACATGGATACTCAGACATTCAGGCCTATACATGTCATATGCCAGATTTCTGATTGTGTCGGTGAAACACATAAAAACTCAGCGCTGTCTTACTGGTACACAGTAAGAAGAATGATATTAGTTTTTAAAGTGATTTTTTTCCTGTTTGTATTCATGTTTATTTGTAAATTTAATATACAAGACGTACCCAATAAGTATAATTATATATTCAGTGACTAGAGTTTCTTTAATCGTTATATCGAGCTCTTAATTAACGTTTTGTTCAAACGTGTCTTCTTTTACACGACTGTCCCTTGAACATCAAAACAATAACAATAATTTAATATGGAGGAAGCATCATCACCATATCATATTAAGTATCGGCGAAAAAGTGACGGAAGTCGAGAAAGATCCTAACTTATTTTTCGCCAGACTAACACCCACTCTCATCTTAATTACCATCAAATAAAACGTCAAATACGATACACATTCATGATTTTCATTAAATAAATCAATATTATGAGAGTAGATTATAAATTCAAAGCACTGAAATGCACTATTCTTAATTAACGATTAAAAAAATCAAATGATTCTTAAATTAAATAAATATTACAAAAATATTAATAAAATTCATCAGAAATATTTTTTCAGATGCATGCTACATTTTAAATGAATTGAGTGATTATATAAAAATTATTAACTAAACGTAAGAGGCGATTATAAAACTTATAATGCGTACTATGACTTAATTTCTGTTAAAATAAATATATTACTTTGAATTCATATATTTTAATATAAAAATTCATTAGTGTTAGTGGAATGTTAAAAATAATGATAAACAAAAAATTGACATGAGCATTAAATTATTACCAGAAATATATAAAACAAATAAAAACTGTAAATTAACAAATCCCTATAAGTCTAAAAACATGTATTTATTCGTACAAACGTCACAAAATATTGATATAACTTTTATTCTATTTGAAATTATTCATAACGTAACACTATGAGCATTGTTTCAAAATGGTGACATTAGAATTTTGCAATTTCAACTTTTCTCCTTTTTAACACTTTCCAACATAGTTGAAACGTGTTTATGAATTCGGTTTGTCTGTCTGTCTGTCCGTGCTCTAACTCGCGTAAATATATATGTATAGTCATGCAATGGATATGTGTTATTGAGGTTTACTATGGCATATTCGGTATTGAATATGAAGCGTGTAGCACTTAAATTTGTTTTACAGGGACACTCAAAAGAATTCCGTTGCATTACGGTCTATGAAGAAAAATCGTTTGCGGTTTATTTTAAGAATGTTTAAATTTTTCAAACAAATTGAAATTTATCTATGTGACTAAGGTGCATTACAAGAGGCTTACTATAGAATATTTACAGTATAGTATTTATAGTTCATTTACAGGGACACACTAAAGAATTTGGTACTGTCTGTTAACAATAATTCTTGGAAGTGCTTTTTCAGTTGCTCAACGCGTTTTTAAATTTAACTCATTTTTTTCTATTACTTGGTGTGTATATATTCTATAAATCCTATACAGGGCAGCACAAAAGTTCTGGAGTACATTTACGATTATTGAGGGAAATTCCAAAAGGGAAATTTTAAACTGTGCTAATCGTTTTCTATCTGAACTAAAATTTAGCTATGTAACATTTATACAAATCTATAGATCCTATACAGGGATGCACAAAAGAATTCGGATATTTTTCCGGATATTGTTAATAATTCCTGAAATTTGGTTTTTAAATATGTTATGCGTTTTCCAAATTGTTTACTTAGATATTATCTTTCACCTTATTAAACGGTAATGATTCGTAAAATTATTTTGGAAGAGTTGGAAAGTGTTACATAATCTATGCTTGACGCATGATTTTTCGTTCTTGTTATTCTATGACTTAACTAATAAAGATTTTGCTTTCGTTTGAAAAGTTTTATGTATCTTTTTCTGAAATACAATTAGTCACATTCCATTTGATATAATTGAGTTTATATGACTAAATTGACTTAATGGATTGAATGTCAAATTAAAAATAAAAAATTATTTAAAAGGTATAAATACATTGAAACCTGTTGTTACTTGGAAAATATAAATGGTTAAAATTTAATTTTATTCAAGGTAAAATGCCATATCACCCTTTTAAATAATTTGATATTTTATGACTTTTTAGATCCATTTTAACAATCCACATTTGTTTACCAGATCTTTCAGATTTCAATATAAAAAAGTCTTTTTTAGTATTTTTCTACTGTTTGCATACTACTTATAATGCAATTTACTATTTTATTGTATCCTCTCTCAGAGAACCATGACAATTTAATCTTTCAATTTATATAGTAATACTGAACTCATTCAACTCTATTCTTTTTCCTTTCGAAGTTACCGGAGTTGGATTTTTATCTAGTCAAAGAAACAATGTGCAAAGTTTCATTGTTCAAAAATCTATCGTAACTTCTATGAAAGCTTTGCTGATGAATGCAGGAATTTAGAAAAGTCTTGTTGAGGTTAATCAACTATGTTACAATAATGTCATAAACAGTGTAAATCGCAGCATATTCAACTAAATGAGTAATGAGAATTTAGGGAAACGAATTTTTAAAAAACGAACGTTATGTAACAATAAAAATGTTTAAGAAAATAAATATTAGTTTAACATTTTTACAAGGGAATATTGAGTTAAAGAGTAAAGGAAAATTTCATTCATATAAAAAATAGCAATTGTAACAGAAAGTTAGCTTAATATTTTTAAAAAGTTTCAATCGTGAAAATAGGTAATGACCAGAAAATCATGAAAATGGCTTTCACCATTTTTCACTCTGTAGTAATTCACATAAACTTGAAAAGTGATTTGTATGTATAAAAATCTGTAGATTTACTTAAAATAATTCACGTTATAAGCAGAATTTAAGATATTATCTACAGTAATAATTTTTTTTTGCTGCTTTTATAAGTGCGTGTGTGTAAGTAAGTGCGTGTGTTCCTGTTTGATTGTGGGCGATAGCTGGCGAATCTATTGTACATAGAGGTCTGCATATTTTGTTCCAAATAGACAAAGGCAGATTAAGACATACCTAAGTCTCATATTTTGTTTTTTTTGTATTTGATTTTTTGTTATTTTATATTGAACAAAATTTAATATTTTAGCCCAGTATAGTAAATGGTTTCCTCATTTCAATAAAGTTTATTCGGAAATTGTACAGCGCAATTTAAGTTCCTATTTCACCAATAATAAAAGTTTTTTATCAATCAATATCCATTTGATATCTTATCCATCCAATCTTACATTGCATACCCCTGTATGGAGCACACGTTCTGGAATCGATTAAAAAAATTACTAAAATATGAAATAGTTTTTTAAATTAATTATTAAAGAAAGTAAGACAATATTTTTTTCCTGAAACACAGAGAAATTGCAATGCGAAAAATGTTCCAGCGTTGGTTTTCCTAAGTAACCCTTTTATCGCCAAAAAAAAACGTTGTTATGACAATGCAAGTGACATCGTCAGGAGCATTTCTCCGGCTCATAAAAAGAGGCTCGTTTGGAAAAACCGATCAGAGTAGCGAGATATACTTAAAGTAATTCCGGGACACGGTAAAATAATTGTAGGTATATTTAAGGTTATTTTCCCGGACCAGGTAAATGTCGGATGGGTTTACTAGAAATCATTACAAGAATTACATTTGCTGTTATTTTAAATTTTGAAAGTTAAGACTGCTTTTTTCAGTCATGTACTTGATGAATTAAAAGGCTGGTGTAGAAAAAAATTACAAATTTTGTTGTATTCGACTACTACATAAGATGAATAAATATCTAAAGTACTCAAATACCAATGTACGAATTCATACATTGCATAGCTTTTATTTTATGAAGCGTTTAACAGATATGCAAAAATATTGCCTAACGTCCAAAGAGAACTTTCATGAAAATCATGAAAATAAATCGTAAAAATCGTATATTAAATTTTTCTCCCATTTTAATGATTGATATTTGAAGTTGGCCGGAAAAAGGTTAAGATTTTTTTTTTTATTTGATAAAAATTTTAGAGTTTGAAAGAAATTGCAACGCAACAATGTAATAGGTACGTTCTCTTACACTCTTTTAGCATAGTCTACATTTAAAATTGTCCCGATTGTTACGGTAAAGTTGAAGTTTTCTTTCCTCAACAATATCCATGTGAAAAAAGATCGCTGCAAATTCATTAGGTCTGGAATATCTCATAAATTTCAGAACATAGGTTCCATATGTTAGTTTTCTGTGAAAGGAGATGGGTATTTAAGCATTGATTTTTATCTCCTTCCCTTCCCGATAAGACAAAAAAAATTCTAAGAAGTTTTGATTGTTGTAATATAACTTAGGATCTGTTCTTGATGTTTGTTTTGCGAATGTTTAAACAATTCACAGTCTCATTTTTATGAGTACGCCACTGTTAAAAATTTGCATCAAAATATCCAGTCATTCGACCTTTGTTATAGAGAACGGTTACATAACCGTAATTTAACTCTATTCTGATCTTAATAGGGTCCATCATAGGGTCCTATATGCTTCATAGTATGGCCAAGTAACCGTTAAAATGACTGGACAGTTTGCTGCAGATTTTAACAATTTAGAATATGCAGGCTATCCCAAAAATATTTAAACGTGCTTCCGATTTTTTCCTCTTGAATATACCTATTCAATGTAAGTTGCAAAAGTGCAAATAAGATAAAATTTCAGATTGTGTTGGTGATTATGTTATTCTGCCATTCATTTTCAAAAGGTTGCACTTTTTAAATTTTTCTAGGGTCCCTGGATCTTATAAATTCTATTTCGAAACATTTTCTCCCTACTGTGACAAAAATTCCATTCTTTTATGACAAGAAAGCTCATTAGAGCACTAAAAAATCGCTTTTAAAAGATCCAAAACTTTAAAGCATCCTAACTCGGTGAGTTTTAGTAGTGGAAGGATGTCATAGCATGGAATAAATGTTTCTACGTGTAACTTATATCGTATAAAAATGTAATAAATGTAACCTTTTCAAAATAAATGATAGATCTTTTTCATCTACATAATCTTATTTCTTACCTTATATTGAACACTTTTGCAATCTATACTGCTTATCTATGAACAACAGAAAAAAATGAAAGCACGTTTCAATATTTTGGGACACCCTCCATGATAGTTTCGTTAAAAACTTGGCGCATGTGTACGAAAAATGACGATGATGCAAAGAAAAAGTGCTCGTACTCATACCTGACGATGTAGACTGGTTAAATAAATATATCATAGAGTAGAAGAAACATCGATTTATATAGCATATTTTAATGTGCTTAATTTAGCTAAATTTCATTTTTTTTATATGAAACGTTCGGAAGATAAAAAAGCTACCTTTTTGTCATGAGCGCTTCATTTCGAAAAAAAGAATCAAATTGACATAATTGAAATACATTCAAATTTGCTGAATAAACCTGTGTTTCTGCTATTGAATAACACATTTAAACAATCTTCAAACAAAAATCAATGAAAGAGATATTAAATATACATCCTAAACAATATAAAAATAAAACTTAGAAATTATATTTCTTTTACCTTATCGGCCAGAAAATCCATTCTTATCAACTCACTAGAGCTTTACAGCACTAAAATATTGCCCGTACGTTTTCAGTGCTGGAATGATCCAAAACTTTACAAAATGAAAACTTACTAACCGATCATCAAACTTTAAACTTACTAACTCATTTCCTTTAGTTATGCTAACGCTTGTCATTAGTGAAGACTATAATGAGAATTTCAATAGATTTTGAGTGCCACTATTTCCGATTAGAAACTGTCGCTTTATTTAATGGTAGAATTTGGCGATTAAATAAGACAAGCATTTCTATTTGGATAATGGTGTGCTCAAAAATTAGACGGCTTGGCAGCTATGAAATAGGAACAATTAACAAATAAAATTTTTAGAAAATGTGTGTTAACCGGAACTACTGCAATACAAAGGCAAAAATCATTTTTAAAATTAAATATTTTGTATCTTGCATGAAATGGTGATAATAATTCAACAAGTAACTGATTCCCAGAAAAACATTTAGAATATAGCTCAAATATAACTTGAAAGTTATTAGATGCACAGTCCCCCAAAGAAAGATAACACCCCATACATTTAAATCGCCAAATTACCGTAGAAAAAAAAAGAAAATAGCAATTCGAATTCATTTGATTTGTGTTAAAAATAGGCTTAGGGGGTCTTTTTCATGCTGGAAGGATGTCAGAGTTTGAAATTTTCAATACAAACACCTCATTTCGGAACATTTGATCTTAGGATACCCAATGGAAAATCACTGGGAGAAATAATTTTGCAATTTTGCCGATTTAAAATTTTGAACTCTTAATCTTAAAATCATTTTTAATAGTTGCAAAACAAAATTGAATGGGGTATAACTCAAAAACTACTTGGTGGAATGAGTTCTAATGATGGATTCACTTATTTTAAGCTTCTAAAAATCGATTTCTGTTCAATTTTTAATAGGTTTATGATACATACTTTTACGAATATTAATTTCAAACTACATAAAGTATGAAAATAATATTAAAAATATGTATTGTAACCTATAAAACTTTTTATCATAAATAAATTAATATCTAGAAGTTTCAAATGTGCAAATCGAAAATTACAGATTATTCCGCAAGTAGTTTTTTAAGAAGGCTTAAAATACTGCATTTTACAATTATTAAAATTTAATTTAACATTAGAAGTTCAAAATTTTAAATCGACGAAATTTTTAAAATACTTCCCAAAATGTCTTCCCGTTTTGTATCCCAAGGTAAAATTTAAAAAAAAATCAAGCTTGATGTCAAAAAGAGATGTTTGTATTTCAAATTTTTAAGTTTAATACAATTTCAGTCCTCAGCGCCCATTTTTTAATATAATTTGAAAAAAAGATATAAATTCCAGGCTTCATCAACGACAATTTGTCGATTAAACTGTATGAGATGTTTTATTTTTTATTTCTTTTCGTAGACTGCACAATATGTTAAAAAGGTCGTCAACATCTATCTAGCCATGACTGTAAAATAGTGCGCCCAATCTGCTAAATAACGTTTACAATAAAACAAATTTTAAAATGAGCATTCCCTATGTTCTGGAAACAGCAGAAGGGATTTTTTATCATAACAGTCGTTCTAACTCAAAAATTTAAAAGCATTTCTGATTAAATTAAAAGATTTTAATAAGATTGAATAATACACTTTTTGATTTTTTTTATGCGTTCAACGTATACACTGAACCCATAAAAAATCAAAATTAAAGGAATATATAAAAATATAAAATGATGATTAAAAGTAAATTCCTATAAATGTAAAGAATATTTTGCTTTCAAAATTTATAGCAAGAATTTGTATTTATTTTGTTAACCGTCTGCGGATTAATTTGTATTATTAAATACAATATCCTAAACTTTCTGGTTATAAATTTATAAATTTGGAAAGATGAAGCGTTTAAACTAACAAAAAATGGCATTAATAATTGCTTTATTTTATTAAGGTACTTGCCTCTTTTGTAACGTAGAGTAGTAATTTTTTATTACTTCCTATAATTATATTTTATTTTTATAATTAAAATTACTTCTTTATAAGCGTTTCGACTTATACCTTATAATTACCTCTCTAGATAGGATTACTTTATAAATAAAATTATGTTTTTTGCGATAAATTTCCCTAGACGTTTTTTGCTTGAAGATTAGATAAAAATTATTCGCAGTACATAAATGCTCTTGAAGGTGTTAAAAGATTTTTTACTCCAGTTTTAAGGGGGATTTCTTAAGATAATGATGCAATTTCGAGGTATAATAAAGCAAGTCTTTAAAATTTCTTTACAATAAATTCTAATGTTAATTTTTTCTATTGTATGTTTTGCTTCTAGAAAATAATATAAATATGGTTAAATAAATTATGAACAGGTGATAGATATATAAAGTTAATCGATAAACATTAAGTAGAATGTAAACGTTTCATTAGAGAAACGAGTTAAAATTACCATTATTTAAATACGCTTGTACAGTGCTATAGACAGTACTCATGTACAGGGCCCCCAGCCCGAAAAAAACTACTGCTTTGATAACCAAATTATCCCATAAACAGTCAAAACATACCATTAACCTGGGAATTATTTTCTTTAAATTTCTCATATGAAAAATAAATTTGAGACTCATCTCCCTAAGCTTTAAATAAAAGAAAAATGCTCGTTATCTAAGAAGAATGTTTACTGAGATATAATATAACCTTGTCCAAACTAACCATCAAAGCGTTCCTTTATCTTCATGATCCTTAAAAAACTAATATATTTCTGAGATTTAAAGAAGCATTTCTAAAATAATAGTTTATTTTGCTATCCGCAATTTTTGGAAACTTCACGAAGTGATTTTAGAATATATTAAACAGTTTTTCAATCTAGTATCAACACAAAATTTCAGTTTTCAAACGCTATGAATTATAAAGTAAATTTTTTCACCTATTTAACATAATTTATACAGGCAAGAGTAGCAAAATAATGTTCATTTTACGCTTTCAATTTGCGCGTATGTCTGTTGAACATGAAAATATGTTCTTGATGTATGTAAAGATAGCATTCGAAAAATCAATAATGGGACTGATACACTGCAAAACCTACTTCCTAACGAACACGGTAGATATTTACGGGTTAAAAGACGACAAAAAGTATTACAAAAATTACGGGTAGCAACAGTGACTTTTGTTTCAGAAATTCGTTTTTAAATCTCTGATATCTACTGGTTTCTCAGAAGAAATGAATGTTTTTGGGAATCGCGGGTAACTCGGAAGAGGTTACGTTTTATTTTTTTTAATTTTAGTGCAAGATCACGAGATTTTTCCGGAAAAATCTTAAGTATAATACTTCAACCATTGGTGTATCATGGTTGAGATTTTTTGAATAGTATCATAGTTGAAAATTTACCTAGTTGAATATGCTTTCCTCTGTTCATTATGACCTAATTACATGGTATACAGGAGTTTCCGTGTTATTTCAGAATCATCATGTAAAATGCTATAGTTATAGCTCGAATGAATGAAATTAGCGCTGCAGTTCAACAAATAAGAGTAAAATATGCCAGCCAGGATATTGTCGGGATAGCTCAGTAGGGAGAGTGCAAACCAAAGTACCCCGGTTCAAGTCCTGGTCCCGGCACATTTTCGCTATCTTCTAAACTATGATACTCCAACCATTGGATGAAAGTAATACTTTCAAAACCACGATGGTTGTTTGGTTGCTGGTGCTATGGTTATATTTTGCACAGATGGCCTAAACAGATCGAGACTATCGTCTAACATGGAATTCGAGCCACTACAAAAATCCATACTTGATTAATTTTAACACTATTATTCTGATTTTTAAATAAATCACACTAGTGTGAATAATTAAACAAGTATAATTACTTACCCAAGGTTTCTTAGAGTTCCGTTACCTGCGATTTATTTTCTTGAGCTGATTCAGACATCAGACAACATGTCTTAATCAATAAAGTGAACTGTGAGTCTGCCATATTTGTCCAGGATAGCTCAGTTGGCAGAGTATTGGCAGCTTTAGCCAAAAGAAGTTTGAATGCCGAACTGGACACTTTTTCACCCAATTGGGAAGTTACAACTCGTACAAACATCCATTTCTGAGTCGAGATTTAAAAAACACAAATAAATATTTTTTCATTAATTAATTTCAAACCTTTTCATAGATAAATGAAAAGTTTCAGCTTAGTTATGCATAAAAAGCATCAACAGTGTAATTTGGTAAGGCATGCAGAAATTGAAAAAAATTATTCCTTTATAGGGTGGTCCTGAAGGTAACGTTTGAAATAACGTCTAATAGATGCTGCAAGGAATGAGCAAGATAAATCACTCGTGGTTTACGTGTTCTTCACAGTAGGCAAATTCTAACGCATGCTTGAACAAACAATATTACAGCTAATGCGACAAGGAAAAGTCATTGTAGTTTGAATCCTCTATTTGAGGAAACTTCTCATATGGCATGCAATATTATCGCATGGTTGATAAAATGTAGGCCAAAACAGAACGCGATGATATTGCATGTCATATTAGATATTTTCTCAGATAAATACTTGAAACTATAGTGATATTAGACCTTTTTGTAGGGGAGAGTTTAGGGCAGGGTACAGGTTTTGTCCCCTACTGCATATATTTACATGCGTAGTGGTTGCAGCATGCAAGTTTCAATGCAAAACAGAAGAAAAAAGACGCAAAACCCTAAATGATTGTCATGGATAATTCTGCAATCGTAATTTAAGGACAATGGTGTAAAATGAAAATTGCTTTACAGAATAATTTATTAAAATTTCATTTAGCATTAGTGCTAACAAAAGAAATTTCCAAATGAATATAAAATAATTTTAAACTTCAATATATACTCAAGTAAAATATGAATGAAAAGCTGAAAAAGTATATATTTTTTTTATTCATAAAGAGTATGATCATTGTGTATGGAAAAAGCAATATTTCATGTCTACTATGTACTACCTTTGTTTTGCACGTTAATTGAAAGAAGTTGGAAAAATCTTTGGGTTACAAATAAATGACTGAAAAGTTACAAATAAATGACTGACTGATTTTAATGTTATGCACAGTAAACAATCGTCCAATAAATAAAAGTTAGTCACTTTTCACAAATTTTAAATTGATTACTTCTAGTTTAATTATTTCATCGATAATCAGAAATTACCTAAGTAGCAAAACTGTTTTGATATTGTTTTTAATAGCGATACTGGCAATATTGGCGTGAAGTATTTCTCCAACATTGGGGTGATTAAATATTGGCAGGAAATATTTTGCATTTCATTGCCAATATTTCTAATGTAATGCCAATATTTCTATAATATTGGGTCTTAATATTTATTTGCTATTAAGATAAATCTGTGTTTATTTATCAGATTTACAATCATTCAAACGTCATGAAACTATATAAATTTTTAGTAGCCATAAATCACTTAAAAAATTTGTAAACAATTCTCTGCTACGTTATTTTTTTTAGTATAATCAATCAACTAACTTATTTCATTTGACACTTGAGAGAGGGGAAAAAGGGTCAAAGAATAAGAAAGATTTATCTCTCTCTCTATATATATATATACACGGTGTCCGAAAAGTCTGGAAACGGTTGAATAACTCGAGAAATATACATCGGATTGAAAAACGGAAAATATGTGATCAATATTTTTGAAAAATCTATTTTGGGATATAAAATTTGACCCCCACCAACTCTATCCCATGAGGGGAACTTTGAAATCTTATATGATAATCCCCCCCTTTTTTATTGCAGATTCGGATTCTACGAAAAAAAATACGTAACTTTTGAATTAAAAAAAAATTAGGAAAATCGTAGATGGAGCTGTAATCGAGCAAAATACTGTGGGAATCGTTTCCATTAAAAAGTCTGGAAACGGTCGAATAACTGGAGAATTATACATCGGATGAAAAACGGAAAAATTCGTGTTCAATATTTTAGAAAAATGGCAACTTTGATATCCGTAAATAGATTTTTTGAGTTACTCGACCGTTTCCAGACTTTTCGGACACCCTGTATATATAATATAAATATACTGCAATGAAACTTTTGCTATAATATTTAATACGAAACATTAAAGAGGGTGTATTTTTAATAACGCTGATAATGTTTTAAAGAAACCTTAAATACTGTATAATGAAACTATTCATTGCTATACCTTCTAAAAAAATCCGTGAAAATACAAGAGATTTTCCGTAAAATTTTACGGAGAAGTTTCATTTTTTCAAAATTTCAGTACAATTTCCGTAAATGACATTACTTACGTTAAAGAGATTTCAAATCCGTAAACATGCAGAAAGTTTTCCGTAATTTCCGTAATTCCGATTTTTTCCGTATTTTTTTTCAAAACTGTACAATGTCCGTATTTCTTCCAAAACAGTGCAATTTTCGTAAATGACGTTTAAAGGTTGAGTACAGAAAAGGTTGAGTATAGAAAAGTTTGAGTACTTTGAAATGCTAATTAAGATTAAAATAAAAAATAAAAAATAATATATAATAAAATAAAATATAAAATAAAACCCATCAAAAGCATCTTTCTGAAGGTGAAAAGCTAGTTCATGGTAAAGACTATATAAGTCTCTCGAAATGAAAAAAATTAACTTGAATTTTAGTCTAATAAATCTACGTAAACGTGATAACTAATACTTTAACTTATGCTGTGGAAAGACAACGCCAAAAAAATGGATTTTAGTAACAAGGAATTGAGGTATAATCTTCATATATTTACATGTTTGCAAAAAATTAATGCTGATAATTTCACGATCTAGTTTTAGCCTTTGTGATTTGGTTTTATGTTTTAATATTACGGTAGATTTCATTTTAACAAGTATACGTTATAAAAGTAATCAAAAAGTTGAGTTGTGATTAAACATACTCTTTGAATCTCTATTCATCTTGTACTACAAATACTAATTAAAAACAACATTGATTTAATCCCAATAAAAAAACAGGAAATTGTAAATAATGGAAATTGGCCAAAAGAACTTGTACATATTATTAAGATTAATAAAATGGCTGTCACTCCACAAATAATAGGACGTGTTAAGGGTCATAAGGACGGAAACCCTCGTCGACCAATTGTAACTAAATGTATAGGACCTACATAAATCTAGAAAAGGCGTATGATATCTTATTAAAAACTATTCTCCCTCAATCTGATTTTGTAATTTCATCGACAACGGATTTTATAGAGAGAGTAAAACTTTTTCAAATTACTGATAACAACATTTTTGTTAGTTTAGATCTTTGCTCCCGTCAGTAGACATGAATGATGTAGGTTTTCTCGTTGAAAAAGCTATTAATAGTAATGATTCATTTAACAAGAAACACACTTATTTCAGGATTGAAACTTATCAAAAATAATAATGTTTTTAAGTTTCACAATATTTATTCTAAACTAGCTGTTACCCGTGACTTCGTTCACGTAACATTAAAAGAAGAATAAATGCATTAATTAAGCAAAATATTTCACTCCCGATAATTGAAAACGTAATTAACTAACTCTTTAGTCTTTATCACATTTCATAGGAGAAAATACGGTATTTCTTTGTCATAGGGGCCGTAACATAACTCAGTTTTTAAAAAGTGAAATTTTGTGCCAAATAATCGTGAAAATGAAACTGCAGCCAACGGAAAAAGGACGGCCAAATAAAAACAAATGTCAATTTTACCTGACAAACCATTTTACTTTTAACGTCTTCGGGAAACGTTTTAACAGCCATCCTTAAAAAAAATCATTGAAAATAGTATATGCTTTTTATTTAAATTCAATTCTTGTGAATAAGGAGCAATAATTCGACACCTAAATGCAAGGAGCTTAAATTTGCCTCCTTGGTTTAATAGATAGCTGAAACAAATCTCTTGATTTCTGACATTATGTTGACAGACGATTTTTGTTCTGCAAAATAAATTGATTCATAAAGTTTGAATATCTGAAAATATTTTTTTATTTTTCGGAAATTTTACTGTAATCAAGATTTTTTTTCTTACCAGTTGGTCAAATTGAAAATAAAATCAAAATTCAAATTGAAAATAAATTCTTTTTCCAGTTTTAATGAGAAAAAGGCGTAAAAAATATATTAATCCGTTTTTTTTTATCCGTTGATTTCTCCTTTTTTTATCCACGAAAATGGAGTAATTTAACTGCCGTTTTTAGAGAAATTTCGTTAAAACTTACAAAAAAAAAAAAAAAAAAAAAAAATTAATATCTCGGAATCTTATTTAAAATTTTAATTTCTGAGAGTTTATATAATATCCTCAGATCAATGATAACCGGTGTTAAGTAAATCGCGTTGCATTCCATAATCTAAGAGGAGTAGTTGCGAAATTCAAACAGACAGTCAGATTTTAATATAATAGACTCGTGTTAATCTTTCTTTTCCTAATAATTTTACTGATTCTTGTATTATTAATGTATGAAATTGATTCACGCTTCACAGACATTTAAAACATATTTGAAAATTCCCGTTTTATTTCAAATATGACGTCACTTATTCCCAGAGAAATCGCTTTTTAATGATATAATTCTTGTTCATTTTCTTTTCCTGACAATCATGACTAAAATTTTAGCAGAAAACTCCCATCTGGATATAACTGATATTCAAGCTTATTATTAATCAGCATCGATAAAAAATATTACAGTTTTTCATCTTAA
Organism: Maratus michaelseni; assembly: GCA_963931845.1. Classification (NCBI taxonomy): domain Eukaryota; kingdom Metazoa; phylum Arthropoda; class Arachnida; order Araneae; family Salticidae; genus Maratus; species Maratus michaelseni. The sequence goes on from OZ007586.1 coordinate 9,142,322, forward strand.
ATTTGACATCCATTTTTTATCTACTTTTATTATACACTGATATTCATGCTTCTTGCATTATTACGAATATTTGAAAATACATGTTTTATTTAAGATGTCATATTTGTGCAAGCCAAGGAGAATCCTTTTCATAGTTTCATGGTCCAAGCGAAATCTTTTATTAATAATATAATATAATCATTGTTTATTTTTCATTCTAATTATAACGCAGTTTGTGACAGAAAATATCTTTTCAACTTAACCGATATTCATACTTCATGTATAATAACAAATACTCCATATTTTTGTCTCAAATATCACGGAAATTGATATTCTTTTTAATTCCTTTGAATTTTTATTTTTCACGCGAAAATCGTTCAATTGAAAAATAATTGTTGAGCAAAAAATATTTTTCCGTGTTTTTATTTATTGGCAACGATCAAAGCCCTAGCAACAATAAAGTAAAATGATTAAATTTTATGGAAAAATGTTTAGTGATTCGCAATTAAAATAATGAAATTTTGAATTATTAAGAAAAATATTTGAATAAAATTAACAAAAAGCAGCCTATGTTCATTTGAGGGTTATAATCAACCTACATGCAAAGATACAGGATCATTAAATGCTCTAACATTTGCGCACAATGGGATTTATAATATTATTAGGACAAATTGAGGAGAGCTCTCCATATTTCGGGTTTATGTGCAGAGATTAAATTGAGTTATGATGGTTATTCAAAAATCTGCGTATTGGTGGGGATTTTATTGTATGGGAGCATGGATTAGATTTATTAAAGGACATTGTAGTTACGATTCATAAAATTGCTACGAAAATACAATTTACCCTGGATACATAAATGGAAAATCGTTTGACATTTCTTGACGTACTGCTAATAAAAAACAACAATTTAACAATAGATCGAACAGTTTATAGAAAAAATATATGTTCAAATAATACAATATACAAAGAGATGCTTCATCACCTTTAAATTATAAATTAGCTGCATATCGATTTTACATCCGAAGAGTACTTTCAGTATGTACTGATATTTATATTAATGATGAACTTGACAAAATTTAAATTATAGCAAAAGGAGAATGGTTTTCCTGAGAGGTTAATCAATAAATAATTTTATCAATATAAATATCAGAATACGAATAAGAAAGATTTTGCAGAAACGCCTAATAAATTTTACAAATTTAAGTATATCCCTGAACATTTTGAGAAATTGAAATATAATTAAAAAAATATAATATAAATGTGATAACATCCCCTCCTGTAAAATTGAAAACGTTACTACATAAAAAGATCGATCCTGAGCCGATGGAAGAATCGTCAGGAATCTATAGAATTCCAGTCACTATGGAAATAAGTGAAAAACGTAAAAGACTATATAGGTATGACTTTAATGATGAAATTTTTAAAAAAAGTTTAAAAAAGCATATTTCTGATATAAATTCAATAGAACTAAAACAGCACTTTCAAGATTAAAACAAGAAGAATCAGTCATAAAACATTTTGATCAAGCTAAAATAATTAAGCATACATCAACCTTTTATGGAGCAATTATCAATGAAGCCATAGAAATTTTAACTAAAAATGATAAAACATGCAATGATTCATTATCCTACAATATTCCCAAATTATGGTATAGACTCTTAGACAAAATCTGATTATCACATTTCCTCCCACCCCTGTTAGTTTGTTTTAATGCTTTGTTCCATTCTCCAGCAGTGATGTTCTTACTGGTTTTTCGCAATTTGTGTACTTACGTTTATTTTGTAATCGTGATGATGAGCAAAGGTTTGCTCGAAAGCGCTCGGTTGTCTATGTAAAATACAGTTTTGTATATGGAGTCAAAACACCTTCAGTAAAACATTTTATGAAATGATATGTGTATGTTTTTAGAACATTTATGTTGTTTTTTAATTAGTATTTGTTGCACAAGGGGAATAAAGATTCAAAGAGTATGTTTTATCATAACTCAAGTTTTTTGATTTCGACATGCAAGTTTGAAAATGCAAAATGCAAAAACTATAAGTTTAGGTTAAAAACTTATTAATAGCAATTTTCTTTTCTGTTAAGAAATTATGATTTTATAGCTATTTATGTTTAGAATAAAAACACATAGATATAAAAACGATAAAACAAAAAGTGAGAAAACAATGTAGTTTATAACATATTCTTTAAAATCTTCGCAGAATGATATTCGCGCTGTTAGAAATTAAGAAATCACAAGGAAAAATTAAAAAAACATTTCGAGCATATTCTGATGCAAAGTACCTTTTAACCAACTTAACTTAATTATTATTTTATGATCAACATCAAATGAAAATCTATCTTTTCTTTGACAGAGTTTACTTTAAAGACAAATTGCGAATCTGCTTTTGTCTTACCCTTTTGCTCTGGGCAATCAATTATCAATTGTGTTAACTCTGCACTAGTTACTTTATATTATTGTAACAAACAAATGTTCCTTGTTGTAGTAGATTTTTAAAAAAAATGAATGCTTGAAATTTTTTTTTTATTTTAATACAAAAATAACCCAATTTAGCTACAATTATCAAACAAATTTCATTCTAAAGTACAATTTTTTCCGATTCGAGATGTAAAAATCATGCGATTTTTAGAAATTGTGTATGAGCACTAAAAATAGCAATGGATTTTTTGAAAAGTGTACAAAAGTGGCCAACACATTTTTGACGACGACAAAAAGAACTGTAGTGAAAGAAAATATCAATTAATTGAAAAAATATGAAAAGTTTCATGTTTGAAACAAGTATGATGAAATTTATAATTTACCTTGCTTAGCAATACATTGTAACAACCTCAGCAATACATTGTAAAAAATAAGACCATTATTTGAAAATTTGATTGCTGAAGAAGGAGAAATTTAAACACAACGTCGGAAGAGTAAGAATGATCAATCTTATTCTCATGGCGACTTGTTTTTCCTTATAAAGAGATAAGGTTTTAAGCACTTCTAATACTCTGAAGGTTTAAATTTTCATATCAGAACTCTAACTTTAGAAATGTTCCAATAACTAAGAAAATGAAAATATTTATTGTGATAGACAAAAATATATATATATATTTGGAAGAGAAATTTACGATTGCAACTCGTTTTAATAGCCACACAACTAATGGACATAAGTATCGCATAATTAAACATAACTTCTTTGAGTGGATAGAAGTTGCTTAAACAGTATATATGACCCATTGTTTTTAGAAAAAAGAGGCAGTTTTTCCACTAAAATTTAGTATTTCTAATAAAAATATTCATGAGATAATTCTGTTCGTTTGTTTTATTGTTCAATTTCTAAATATCATAAAATATCTCCGATTACCTATTTTAAATATAGAATATTCTAGATTCTATAAGAAAAATAAGTGTCACAATCAAGACCACAATTTAACAATCTTAAAGATTATAAAGCTTTTTGAATCATTATACACAACTTAAGATAATTTTGTTAAATTCAAGCCTGGTTGAAAATTATTTTTTCGAATTCAAAACTTGAAAATTCGTTATTATGTCACGTTCATATACATATATACGAGGGTTATCTTTAAAGTAAGTACCGTTTTGAAATAAAAAAGAAACAAGTACAATTTTCTTACCAATTTTATTTTTATATGGAAGCATGTAACTTAATCTATTTTTCTACATAATTTCTGCCAATATTAAGCACTTATCGTATCGTACAACCAGTTTTTGAATACCCTCTTTATAGAAGTCTGCCGCCTGATTTGACGCACCACTGCAACACCGTGGTTTTGAAACCCGAGGAAATTCATCCAATAATGACGAAATTGGAAAGAGTGTGTCCTATTTCACTCGTTCGTCAACTTTCTGCACCAAATCTCCAGTAATGACTGAAGCTCGCCCACTTCGTTCCTCATCATGAACATTTGTGTGGCAATCTTAAAAGCACTAACCCATCTCAGTACCGTTCCATCGGTCGTAATATGAAGGGGAACTTCTGAGATATATCAGTTTGAAAGTTAGAGCAAATATTTAAATCAAGATATATAACAAAGTTTTTTTGCCAATGTCTTAGTAACATTTGAGATATTTCGAATAACAATATGGCATTACTTGAATTATATTACTATTACGTCTTTTGTAAATTAGCTATCTTCATTGGGGGCATAAACGTCTGGGGCAAAAACGAAACCTGGGATATATGCTGCCACCAAGTGGCATTAGAAACGAATAATATATAGAATATTATAATTTATAATATTAAGCAGCAGACTACAGTGTCAGGTTTATTTCATCAAAAATGTGGCTTGGCACTTTCTTGCCCCAAACTCCTCATATGGTGTCTGTAAACTTCACTAATCTGACGATGAAATTCAGCCGCTTTCACGTCTTTAGCCCTAAGAAAATAAATCACCAATCGTATTTCACAAAGCGACGGGATTCTCAATCAGCGGCGGTGGAGCCATTTCAAATACACAAAAAAAATGTTAACACGGTCGAATGTTTCCGTAAAGTCGCCTGTGGCTTGCCAACAGATGTAGGTGAACAGCGTGCACGCGCGGAGTGTCGAACGCAGCGCCGCCAAGATGGAATTTCAAACATAACCATCGTATATATATATATATATAGTACATATACATATATGGTATAACGCCGCCCGGTGTATAACGCACACATAAAATTTCAGACTATTTTCTACTTTTACGTATATTTTTGACGTATTATGCACACCTCCTTTTTACGTAGGAGCTTTGATGAGATATGTGTCATGGATAGTATAGCAAGAAGCAGAAATAATGAAAAAAATGAGGGAAATAACTAAGAAAGGACGTGTGATACTGCTAAGTCCAACTGTGATCCTGAATTCTCTCAAAGCGTTTGAAATCACTTCATATTTCCTTAATTGTTATTCTCACATTTTTTTACTCAGCAAATAATACGCACCTATAATTTTTTACCAATTTTCTTGAATCCGTAGTGCGCGTTATAGATTGGAATATACGGCATATTTAAAAAAATTAAAAAACAATTAGTATGTAAGAATATAATTTGACGTTTTAGCAGAATAATTTCTCAGAACTATACAAACTGTACTGTATGTAAAACTATTACTTGATATTAATTTAATTTAAATAACTTCATTAAAGATATCCCAATTACCTTTCAATAATGTTAAAATGATAATTCATCTATAGCACTTGAAATGAAATATATTATAAAATAATCCAGCAAAAATTTCAAAAATGTATTTGACATTAAACGTGTAACGCATTGTAAATTCATTTCGGTATATTTTAAAAGCTAAATTAATTTACATGCAGTATAGATTCGTTTAATTACAATTTATAAAATGTAATTGCGATGAACTTTTAATGCATAACAAATCAATTAAATTAGATTTTGGAATGCACAGTTTTGAAAAGTAATCTTATAGTCTAATCTATTGAATTGTGACGAGCTGTAATTTTAGGACGAACTATGATTTAATGGTTTTCTGCAATTTTATTTCTTAGTGAATATTACTTTCTAAATATATCTGTAATTTAGTGGCAACATATTATATAATTTGATTGATAGTACATTTTAAACCGAAAATTGAAAGAATAATTTTAGATGAAATTTACAAAATTTATGTAAATTAGAAACATTAATTCTTAAATATATATATATATATCAATGAAAGTTATTGAGTAAATTTTATTCAAAAAGTTTGATATCTTTCTATAGTTATTTGGATCCCTAAAAGGCATTTAAATTATTTATTCTTATGAAAGGAAAATTTTCAAGTATATTCTCATTATTAAGATAGAAATTTCTTTTTTAAATAACCTTTAGCTTTGAAAAGTTTATTACTTCTCGCATTATTGACCTATTTCATTTAAGGGAGATTTGATAACGTGAAAAGTAACTGATTTCTTTTGTGGACTGAAGATCCACTTGGTTGAGTCGTGAGATTTAGTTAAGGAAACTTTATTGATTTGGGTGTTTATATGCGGCAACAAAACGTTGTTATATTGAAATGTTTATTTCCTAAAAAAAGTCTTTCTTCAGTTACATCCAATTGTAAAAATCCTGGCTAAAAAGTAAAATAAGTTATCAGTTTATCTTCAGTTACAGTGAGTATATTTGAATAGATTCCTTTTTAATCCATATATATCTTGTTGGACAATCGACTCTTTAACCCGGCTACTGCTTTCTTATCACTTGTGTAAGTGTTCGAAGTGGAAGATAAAATGCCACTTATTTACATGTACGTAAAATATTTGTTAAGTGATCATCCACCACTGTCATCAGGTGTTTATCATTTTCATAGCTATTACTTTCTTCTATCTATATGCGGCAACAAAACGTTGTTATATTGAAATGTTTATTTCCTAAAAAAAGTCTTTCTTCAGTTACATCCAATTGTAAAAATCCTGGCTAAAAAGTAAAATAAGTATCAGTTTATCTTCAGTTACAGTGAGTATATTTGAATAGATTCCTTTTTAATCCATATATATCTTGTTGGACAATCGACTCTTTAACCCGGCTACTGCTTTCTTATCACTTGTGTAAGTGTTCGACGTGGAAGATAAAATGCCACTTATTTACATGTACGTAAAATATTTGTTAAGTGATCATCCACCACTGTCATCAGGTGTTTATCATTTTCATAGCTATTACTTTCTTCTATCTATATGCGGCAACAAAACGTTGTTATATTGAAATGTTTATTTCCTAAAAAAAAAGTCTTTCTTCAGTTACATCCAATTGTAAAAATCCTGGCTAAAAAGTAAAATAAGTTATCAGTTTATCTTCAGTTACAGTGAGTATATTTGAATATATTCCTTTTTAATCCATATATATCTTGTTGGACAATCGACTCTTTAACCCTGCTACTGCTTTCTTATCACTTGTGTAAGTGTTCGACGTGGAAGATAAAATGCCACTTATTTACATGTACGTAAAATATTTGTTAAGTGATCATCCACCTCTGTCATCAGGTGTTTATCATTTTCATAGCTATTACTTTCTTCTATCTATAACAGAAGAAAGTATTGGAATCGAAAATTTTTTTGACGTTCGGTTTTCGACGGATGTACACGTTTTAGGGGTCAGAGATCCCTAAAAACAAGTTTTTACAAAATGTCTGTCTCTTCGTGTGTCCGTTTGTCTGTCTGTCCGCATTTATCATCGAAAAGTGTATGACGTTATATTTAGAATGAAACCAAATTGTATTTATATGTATTTCGCTATGGCCAGGAGGTCCCAGTTGAATTTGGAGATATTCCGCCGGAAGGGAGCGTTGTGATAGCCATTTAAAGATTTCAAATTCAGAAAGATGTATAAAAAAATAGAAATCCTAAAGTTTTTTCCGTTAAATGTTGGGCTTTGATCCAAGGATTCCGGAGAAATTTTTCTTTTGCCTCTATCTTCAAAAATGGCTGAGATATTTCAGGGTGGCTGATATTTTAAAACAAGACAGCAGGATTCCTCCATAAAGGTGTTTAATTTGTGAGTTTTAATGAATGTGGTTTCTGGCAGATTTTCTTTCATTGTTGTAACCATCGTTTCAACTCCTATAGGCTTAACACTATATATTCATATTCGCCAGCCTCAAATTATCGCCAAATTTGGCGATAAAAATAGGTTACCATAAATGAAGCTAACTTGGCTATAGCTGACTAATTCGGCAAAATTCTTTTTTCAAATTCAATATTGACGAGAACTGGGAATGAATCTTCTGCAATCGGGTTCCACGCATTTTAGCTTCGTATTTTCCAGTAAAATTAGCTGCTATATTAAAAAATAGGGAAGGGGGCTGTCTTTTCCTCGAAGGACCTTTTGTAGTTGTGTTGTACATCGGCTACTCGAGTAACGATGGGTGTTTCGCATTCAGGTAACCCGACGATTCGCAAGCAGTACAACGGAAGTTACGTACAACAGAATGTCGAAAAATACTGATTTTATTGGTGATGTGATAGCGAATTTTGAAGCATGAATATGTATGAGATAGAAAAAAGTTTTGGGATTGGCACATCCGACTAGTTTTAATTGTAAATAAATAAACTTCGGATCCACAGTGTTTTTAAAAACATTATACAATGTGCACTTATTTATATAAGGATTCAATATTAAATTACTAATGCAGTTTCTGTTGTTTTCGGACAATATAAACTATAATTTTTGTTCATGCTAGAGAAAGAAAGAAAATATTTATTTTTAACATTATTTTCTTTAATATTTTTACTACTAGTGTAACATCTTATTAGTGTCGAAACTCTTATTCTCTCATCTGAGCACGGTGTCACAAATATGCAACCATTTATCACTTTATCATAATTGGGATTAAATTTGTTAAATTATAAATAAGGAAAATCAATATAGGATATTTTTTGTCTAATTAAGCCATTTTTCAGTTTTCAGATACGATTGAACTGTTTAATTTAAAACAGTTAGTTAATTATTTTAGTCCGTTTTTACAAATTATGTAATAGAACATATTAATTTGAATATCTTTGCACAAAATATAGATATTGAGCACAAATTTATAACGCACGCGCCTTAAAAGAAATCGTTATTTTCTAGTGTGAAAAGTTATTTATTTTCTCTTAATTTGAATATTCTGATTACATTTTATAAATATTAATGCGAATTCTTATCCTAGTAAACGAACAAAACATCTAGGCTCTCATGACCGAATTTTTCCCGTTACATCCTAGCAGCCGAGCGATAGTATTAAACAACTTTAAGTCATTCATCAAATAAAGAGCAGTAGTTCAGTTAAAGGTATGTTTTTAATCTGTGTAAAATTATGTTTGGTTAATTAAAAGCTCAATTTTGAAAATGTAAAGGCGTATGAATAGAAAAAACTTTAAAGATTTTTTTCATGGCCATTTCGTTACATGAATATCTAAGAAATAAATGGCGGAGTTGACGTCCGGTGTTGCTTGGTATCCTAATAATATTATAAATCTGATTGTGTGCAAATGTTAGGCTGAAGCCAGCGTCAAAATGAAGCATTTAATTATCCTGTATCTTTGCATATAAGTTGATTATAACCCTCAAATGAACATAGAATGGTTTTTGTTTATTTTATTTCAATATTTTTCTTAATAATTCAAAATTTCGTTATTTTCATAGAGAATAAATGGACATTTTTTCGTATATTTTAAAATGGTTGGTTGGTTTGATTGGTTTGGCCCAAAGGGCCCGGTTTTGCAGCTTTTTTTTAAATGGTTAAATTTATTTTACCATTGCTAATATTTTATCGTTGCACAATATAAAATAAAACCCCTGAGTAATAATTTTTAATCAACAATTTATTTTCAAGTGAAAAATTTCCACGTGAAAAATGAAAAGGAAATGAATTATTTAAGAATTAAACAGAATATGAAATGATGTCATATTAGACACAAAACGTGCGTTTTCAAATATTTGATAATAATACAAAGTGCATAAATACGAGTAAGTATGGAAAGCAAGCGAATATGATGTCATATATCTAAAGTAATAAAAGAAAGTTTCGCTCTGTGTGTCTGTGTGTCTGTGTGTCTGTGTGTGTGTCTGTTGGCGATGGCTAGGAAAATCTGGCCCACCTAGAAGGCTGGAAATTTAGATTTAGGTAGTTCAAACCCTCTCCTGTTGCAACATTACTTCAGAATTTTAATATTTTAATTACTTTCTGAAATATTAATTAAAATGCACAAGGAACAATCATTAAAAATACGCTTTTATTCTCTTGGGTTGGTTGCATCGATTCTTCACAGAAGTAATTAAATAAACCAGAGTAGCGATGCATAAATAAGGATTTCTAACTAAATAGTGTGAACATGAATTGAAGTTATCAACGTAGAGGAGCCATGCGATTGTCGCGCCACCTGTGCATGACAAATTACACATACGTCCCACTGATTGAAATATTTTGCAGGCATATTTTTCTTCATGACAATTAGTCGGGTTTAAGTTTTTTTTTATTTATTATTATTTTTATTTTTTACTTGACATTTATTATTATGATGGAGATTAAAACTTTATTTAACAGATTGTTTTTTATATTTGCGGGAATGAAAAGGAGGAAGGGTCTAATTACATTTAAGCTTCAAGGTGTATTTCTAGAAAGCAGTTACCAGAATTTCCGAATAATAGTGTCAGCCAAATTTCAAATTAAATTCCTAACTTAACCAAATGAATCAATCATTAAAGATGTATTGTGATCCTCCTAATTAGTTATTTGCTGAAGGCCACTTGAACAAACCCCCACCCCCCACCCCTCCCGGCCAACCCTCAAGGTTTTTTCTCTAACTCTGCTCCGTTTCCATATCTCAGCAACTATCTTTCCGATTTCAACGCAAGTGATTTCAAACATTGTAATTAACTTAATAGTCACCCTTTATAACATTAAACTAAATTTATGAGTAGCGGTTACCACTATTTACGAATAACAGTTTAAGCCAAATTTGTAATTAAATTCAAAGCGTAAGGAAACGAACGAATTTTGAAAGATGCATAGTGGTCCTCCTAATTAGTTATTTGCTGAAGGCCACTTGAACAACCCCCCCCCCCTCCCGGCCCGTTCTTCAAGGTTTTTTTTCTCTAACTATGCTCCGTTTCTATATCTCAGCAACTATTTTTCCGATTTCAACGCAAGTGGTTCCAAAAATTATAATTAACTTAATAGTCATTCTTTATAACATTAAACTAAATTTATGAGTAGCGGTTACCACTATTTCCGAATAATAGATTAAGCCAAATTTGTAATTACGTTCCTAGCTTAAGCAAACGAACGAATTTTGAAAGATGCATAGTGGTCCTTCTAATTAGTCACTTGCCGAAGGATACTTGAACAACCCCTCCCCCCCCCGGCCCGTCCTTTAAGGTTTTTTCTCTAACTCTGCTCCGTTTCCATATCTCAGCAACTATCTTCCGATTTCAACACAAGTGATTCCAAACATTATAATGAACTTAATTGTCACTCTTCATAACATTAAGCTAAAATTATGAGTAGCGGTTACCACTATTTACGAAAAATAGTTTAAGCCAAATTTGCAATTAAGTTCAAAGCTTAAGCAAACGAACGATTTTTGAAAGATGCATAGTGGTCCTCCTAATTAGTCATTTACTGAAGGACACTTGAACAACCCCTCCCCCCCCGGCAGTCCTTTCAAGGTTTTTTTCTCTAACTATGCTCCGTTTTCATATCTCAGCAACTATTTTTCCGATTTCAACACAAGTAATTCCAAACATTATAATTAACTTAAATGTCACTCTTTATAACATTAAACTAAATTTATGAGTAGCGGTTACCACTATTTCCGAATAATTGGGTAAGCCAAATTTGTAATTAAGTTCCTAGCTTAAGCAAACGAACGAATTTCGAAAGATGCATAGTGCTCCTCTTAATTAGTCATTTGCTGAAGGGTACTTGAACAACCCTCCGCCCCCCCACCCCGGCCCCTCATTCAAGGTTTTTCTCTAACTATGCCCCGTTTCTATATATCAGCAACTATTTTTCCGATTTCCAATAGTGATTCCAAACATTATATTTAACTTAATAGTCACCCTTTATAACAATAAATTAAATTTATGAGTAGCGGTTACCACTATTTACAAATAAGAGTTTAAGCCAACTTTGTAATTAAGTTCCTAGCTTAACAAAACGAACGAATATTTATGCATGCATAGTGGGCCTCCTAATTAGTCATTTTCTGAAGGACACTCGAATATCTCCTCCCTTCGGCACCACACTCAAGGTTATTTTCTCTAACTGTGCCTTATTGCAATAACTGGGCTAATAATGTTCCAATCTTCTCGAAACCAGCTCAATTTTGTAGTGCGCCTACTATTCAGTAACGTAGGCAGCGGGGACCTGTCTCAGAAGTTCGTTCGGAAACCGGTTTGTTTAGAACAGAATGCTCCCCTGGCGGTGGTAGGGAGAAATAAAAGATTTTCTAGAGCGTACGAGCATGCCGGGTATACGGTTCCGAAGCTATCGTAGACCGTGGCCAGAGTTCCGTTTTTTAAGAGATTTAGGTTTATTACAAGGGCTCGGGCAACGCCGGGCGGGTCAGCTAGTAGAAAAATAAAACAGATTTGTTTTGATGTTGAAATAAAATGATCTTGGGTTATCAAATTATTTGTGATTAATTTTTCTTTTTTTTTCTTTTTCTTTTTGACATGAAAGGAATTATTTTAAATGTACGTAATATATGTATTTTAAATGTATGTGTTGTAAATTAAAGTTCTGTGTTTTAAATGAAATGAGTGAAAGATTTATATTTTTAATGAATTCAATACGAATGATGGGATAGGTTGGCAATTTATCGTCTGCACACGGCTAACATAAAGATACCATGTTTTTAATTTAAATTTTAAAATGTAAAAAAAAAATATAAAAAAGATATATATATATATATATTGGATGGCAAAATTATCCGTATCGAAAATCAGAAAATCTTAATAAAAATAACTATATTTTTTAAAAGAAAGTTGCTTTTCTCATAAAAGCTATAGATTTAATATGATTTTTCTTCTATCATTTTCCCACAATCGAAACACATTTGTAAATCGTCGTTTCGAACCGGAATTTAATTTTACATTTCTTTTAGTTTTAAAATAGGAAAATCTTTGTTGTCGTTTTTAAATATAGCTTTTTTTTTTAAAGTTGTTTCATAATAGATGTTTGTAAAGTGTGCCATTGTCGTAGGATAAGAAAAATTGCATAGATTTTAAAGCAATGTCTAAGTAAAATTACAATATTTTTTAAACTTAAAAAACAATGTTATCGAAAAGAAAATCGATTTTACCAACAAATTCGCGTAATGCAAAAGCAAAGAAGAAATCAAAAAGTAATGAATCTTTTCTTCCAGCCGAATTGTGTAAACTTGAACAAGCCGATCGTGCAATTCATAACATTATAAACGTGAAAGCGCGTTCTATATAGTTGAATTTTTTTTTACATATAGGTAGAAAATTTCCGAGAATAACAAGGTTAGGGGTCTGTAATTCAGTCCATAGTCAATTTGCTTTTTTTTTTATCAAGTGAAATTTGGCGCAAAATTAAATACATTGTTGTAACCAGATTTGTTTTTTGCGTGGTAAACACTTAATAGTATTTTAGATGATCATTTCCCCGCTCACCTTTGATGCCAACTATGACTGTAAAACATATTAAAAACTATTAGCCGATAATTTTCTATTTTTCTTATTGCTTCATGATGGTTCATACTTTAAACCTGAATCGGTCATGCCATTGTCGTTCAATTTTTATTCCTAATCCTAACCCTAATCGTATCCTATCCTAATCCTGATAATAACTTTAAAGAATATTCTTTGACACGAATATGTAAATTAAATCAATATCCATAAATGGAATGAATGGAAAATAGAATAAATAGAAATGGCAAAATAAAATAACAAGAAAGTACATTTATTCGACACCTAACCCTTGAGAAAGCGTAAAAAATTTCAAGCGCATGAAATAAATTAAAATAATCCTATATATACTAACAAAAATATGTAAATTTAGATAATCAGATTTGTGTCGTCGGTATTTATTTGCTAATAGTGTTCTTGACGCGATAGAGAAAATATCGAGGTTAAATTGGACAGAATTTAAAGTACTTTCTAGCAACCTTTACAGTTTAGAATCGCATCAGATTGTTATATCTTTGTGAAATATCTATCAATGTATAAAATCCACAAGCAGTTTGTTCACTATTTACACCACTTAGCGTGAAACACTTAATTTAATATATACATAAACAAGATAATGTAGTAAGAAATATATAACATATGTCTATGCAAATAAACAATAGAATAATGCCCATTTAGCAATGCACACATATACAAATTTCACACCAAATACCACCTAAAATGCACTGTTGTATAGAAGAATTCTGCCAGTGTTGTTTTTCGTTTTATGAAAAGGAATTCCTCGATTTTCACGATTTTACTGGGTCCTCCTTTTTTCATTAGTTGCAGTTTCATTTTCGCGATTGTATATATTATTTGGCATGAAATTTCACTTTTTTAAGACAGGGTTATGTCAAGGCCCCTATGGCAAAGAAATACCGTATGGTCTCCTATAAAATGTGATAAAGCTTTGGTTAATTATATATGTTGTTAATTATCAAGTGAAATGTTTTGCTAAATTAATGCATTTATTCTTTTTTAATGTTACGTGAACGAAGTCACGGGTAACAACTACTTGGTTTCATAAGGTGAAAATAAAAATGCATCTGTGCATATTCTTGCATATGAAGAAAAATATATATAGAAACAAAATAAAAACTTTGGAACAACTATGGAATGCTAGCTTCGTTTTTAGGGTTCTTTACCTAGATAAAATAATTCATAAGTATTAAAAATAATAAAAGGTTCATTGATAATATGGAAAATGGTAATTATTTATGCGAAAAATATCATATTATGACACTTGAGTAGAAACCTTTCTCGATTTTACTCGGATAAAATTTTCCAATCAACGCCACCATTTCAATTTTAAACGTTAATTTCTCAATATTATAAAACAATGAAAATAAACAATCTCTCATCAGTTAAAACAAGAACGAAAAATCATGCGTCAAGCATAGATTATGTAACACTTTCCAACGCTTCCAAAATAATTTTACGAATCATACTCTTTAATAAGCTAAAAGATAACATCTAAGTAATCCGAATACTTTTATTCAGCCCTGTATAGGATCTATAGATTTGTATATATACTACATAGGATGCTAAATTTTAGTTCAGTTAGGAAACACGTAGCACAGTTTAAAATTCTCCGTCTGGAGTTAAATAATACGGAAATGTGTTCCCGAACTTTTGTGCTTCCCTGTATAGGATCTACAGAATTTATACACACCACGTAATATACAAAAAGCGATTTAAAATTAAAATCGCGTTCAGTAACTTAAAACGTACTTCCAGGAATTATTGTTAACATACAGTAGAGAATTCTTTTGTGTGCCCCTGTAAATGAACGATGACTGCTATACACACAATATTCTGTAGTAAGTTTTTTGTAATGAACCTTATATAAATTTCAATGCGTTTAAAATAGGGAAACATTATTTAAATAAACCGCAGACGATTTTTCTCCATAGACGTAATGTGACGGAATTCTTTTGACTCTCCCTGTAAAGTAAGTATAAGTGCTATGCACAGCCTATTCCATATTAAGCTTCTTCTAATGCACCTTAGTGATATATATAAATTTCAATGCGTTTAAAATAGTGAAACATTATTTAAATAAACCGCAAATGATTTTTCCCCATAGACCGCAATGTGACGGAATTCTTTTTAGTGTCCCTGTAAAAAAACTATAAGTGCTACACACTTCCGTTGAAATAGGGAACATGCTATAGATAACGATTATAACATATAAAAATTGCAGGGCAATCCGAGCATATTTACGGGAGTTAGAGCACGGACAGACGGACAGACGGCAGACGGCCATACAAACCGAAGTCATAAACACTTTTCAACTAGGTTGGAAAGTGTTAAAAAGAATTGGTAAAGTCTATTATAAAACATTTTCGAAACATTTTCTAACAATAAAGGTATCTTTAAACGTGACAAACATCATTTTACTGTTTTTAACTTATCCTTATCTGCATTATTAACTTAATTAGAGCCTAAACCTAGAACCGAATTTTAGGAATTCTTTTTTTCGAAACGATGGATTCTGTGTTTGCGTAACTGTTACTCTGAAACCGTTTAACCCGTTAGTGTCTAGCATTCTAAAAATACCCATATTTTTACACTGAGTATTATTTTGTGTTGACAATTACTTTTCGTATTATGCGCACGTAGTAAAGATAGTATACGTCTATATATTTACTATTAGAACTTCATTAAAATTCTTTTAATGATAAAACAAAAGTTTTTTAGCATATTTAATAAACTTTCAAATCAAGTACTGTCCCTTCTAAGTAACTTATTTCTGTTTTGGAAACAACAGCATTTCTGAGAATTATCACAGATGAAATATATATTGTTTTGGAAGAGCAAACCGCTGCTCTATAAGAACCACATTTAAAATTACATATTTTTAATAAGCATAGTTCAATAAATAAATTTTGATAACTGTACATTTTTTGCGCCTCAAGAAAAACATTTTTGCCATATAAACTAAAATGGTTTCATATGATAACAAAATCTGCAGCTTTCTGTGCTGAAAGTAGATTTTGAATTAGGCAGGTTATGAGACGACGAATGCAATTTATTTCGCGAATATTCTAGAAACACAACGTAAAGATTTCAATACTTATGATATATAGTCAAGAAAGTAGCGTATTGAAATTAATAAATCACAAATACAGTTGAACGAAACTTTGCTGGTAAACAGTACCACATGCATCTAGAACTAACTGGCTCTCTTCGCCGGACATATTTTTTAGCCTCTCTTAATGAATGCGACAACTGAATGTTAGCTGAGTATGGCTTCTGACTTCCAGAACATTCTCTATATTCCCTTTAATTTCGATCCTGGGGCTTCCGGGTCTCTAAATTTTCAAACAAATATTTGGCGACTAAAATGGTCGTCAAGTCACCAAGAAAGTTGCGAAATCCGCGCTAAGTTCATAATAATATATAATAGCACAGTATATGAGCATTACCCTCCATTAATGAATATAATCAATTCTGTTATTTAGATTTTTATTGCTGGGTTATTCTTATATTGTCGTCAGAGGAAATTCGTATAAAATTTTCATAAATGGGAACTTTTAAATTGAAAAATACGCAAGCGCTTCAAATGATTTTTGCAGCATATTTTCACACAAACTGCTCAGCATAAAGCTAGATTCAGTCTATTTCTTGTATTTGACACTATACGCGCTATTTTAAACCTTTTAAAATACCAATTATTAAAACTTAAATTGACAGTATATTTTCCATTTACGACTGAATAAAAAGAAACTATTCTTTGAAAGGTAATTAAAAAGTGATCTCAACGAATTACTGTTTTTTTTTTCTTTTCAAATATATTTTGTCAAAATATATAAACACTTAATAATTCAGGTAGCTCAGTTATTTCAAGCTTGCGTCGTAATTGCTGAAACATTGTGAGGTCCATAAAATATTACCGTGAAATTCATTTTTAGAAAGTTCCGTTCCACTTTTAAATTTTCAACTAATTTTATTTATTTTTTATCAATTATTCAATGAAAGTACTCCAATTTATTAATGAGAATATACACTGTAAATAAAATTCCTGAAAAAAAAACGGAAATTGTACTGGCAATCGAGACGCCAGTACTATTTCCGTATTTTAACGGAAAAAAATCCATAAATTCCAGGAAATTTTCCGTGAATTCTGAAATATCCGTTTTAAATTTCCGTTTTATAATAGATATCTTCGGTATTTTTTAGAAATGTTTATGTCGTAAAAATAAAATTGATAAGACCAAAAAAGAAAAAAAATTTACTTCGCGAAGACAAGCTTATAAGGGACAGATACATTTCTGCTTATTTTTTTCATTCCTGAGTGAGTTTATAGAAATTAACCAACCCTTGCTACGAGCGGAATCGAACCCGTAATCTCCCGTCTACTAAACTGACGACCTAGACCACTGCACTATGACTGGTCGCGGCTGTTTCTCAAATGCTGCTACTTAATGTAATCGCTTTTTATGATGCAAAAACTTCAGATTCCATCTGTAGATGGATTTTTCCAATGTTTTTAATATTTTCTTTTCATAATTTTCAATAATTTGCTGTATTATTTGGTGACTTATAACAGATAAATTTTAATTTATTATGTATTATATGCATAAAACACTGTATTAAGAGTAATAATTGCTTCTTTTTGCAACAGTACCATCCAGTGTTGAATTCAGACATTTTTCTCCGGGAGGGATTTCTGTGGCTCCGGGAGGAGGGAAATTATACAGTTCCGGGGGGGGATTGCACTGTTTAACCATTAAAAGTATAAAATCTCAAATCTTCCGGGGAAGGGGGTCATTTCAATGTTCCGGGAGATAATGTCCCCTCCAGGCCACCCCCTGAATTCAACACTGGTACCAACATTTTCTTTTTTCGAACATATACTTTTTTTAAATTATTTGCCTGCTTATCTATTTATTAATTCCAATAAAAACCACAAATATCTTAATCAGACTTGTTTATCACATGCTATAAAAATATTTTTTTTTAATCTCTTATTTAAAAAAACTTATGTAAATAAACAATTTTATAATAAACTAAATTATTATATTTCAGCTATACTGAGAGCTTTTGCGTACGGTCCTGTTTAACTGAATATCTTTTAAAATATTTAAAAAAAAATAGATAAAAATAATAAATTAATGACTAGGGGATAGGTACATTTAAATATGGACCGTGTACGAAATGATAGGTAAGTTTAAATATGGACTAACTGATTTAATTTAATTTAAATTATTTTAATTTATAAAAATGTAAACTAACGAAATAAATTTTAAAAAAACTTGATTTTTATAAAAGTAAAGAAAAAATATTAACTAATTTTATAAATTTAAGGAAAAAAATGTAAACTTTGTAAAATTGTAATTTATAAAATAATACATTTTAGCGTAATTCATAATTTTTTAAGCCAAATCAGTTTAGTTTAATACCTATTTGTATAGCTATAATTTGCAGAGCTATTTTGTTATGAAACCTTTAAATAACACAATATTGCCTCACATTAAAAAAGATAAATTAAAAAAAAATAGTGAAAAAAATCATAACTTTGAAGTACTATCAAGAAAAAAATAAGTAGATTAAAAAAATATTTTTTTTCTGTAATTTATAAAAATAAAATTAATTTATAAATATTTCATTAAAAATATAAATATTACTATTATTTTCACAATAAATTGAATTGGCCTCGGTTAGAATGAGCCAGCGGGTCGAGCCGGGCCAGGCCTGTCCTAGTATATATTACAAGTATATCGTGATGTACAAGAAAGACAAAGAAGAGTCACCATAAAAAGAAAACTAAACAACTTAATTTTATCGCAAAAGCCGTTTAGCGCTTCGAAAAAACAAGTTCCATGCACAAATTTCTTCGATTGGATTCCGAACGAATACGAACACCGTATATATCTCTTGGACTTAAATATATGTTTGAAAATCAAGTAAATGTGAAATTAGTTATTGCTAATTGTGAAAATATTGTTAATTCAGCACCATGTTATTTAAGGGATGAAATACGAATTAATATTTATTATAATTTAAGGAAATTCATGAATAATAGGAAATTAAGTAATATAAAACGTATTAAGAGGGTTAAAGACAAAAATGAAATTAGCAAAACACTTCGTAAAAATAATGATATAATTATATTGCAAAAGTACAAATCAAATAAACTTGCTACAATCAATAGAGAGGATTACAAACAGAAAAAGAAGATTGGTATAAATGATTTAAAAGTAAAGGTTTTGAAGAAAGACCCAATTGAGTTGATCACAAGAAAAACACTGGAAATTGTAAGTAATGGAAGTTGGCCAAAAGAACTTGTACATATGATTAAGATTAATAAAACAGCTGTCACTCCATAAATAATAGAACGTGTTAAAGATCATAAGGACGGAAACCATCTTCGGCCAATTGTAACTAAATGTATAGGACCTACATACAATCTAGAAAAGGCGCATGTTGTCTTATTAAAAACTATTCTCCCTCAAACTGATTTTGTAATTTCATCGACAACGGATTTTATAGAGAGAGTAAAAGTTTTTCAAATTACTGATAACAGCATTTTTGCTAGTTTAGATGTGGTATCTTTGAACCCGTCAGTAGACATGAATGATGTAGCTTCGTTCTATTAATAGTAATGATTCATTTGACAAGAAACACACTTATTTCAGGATTTAATCTTATCAAAAAGCAAAATGTTTTTAAGTTTGACAATATTTATCATAAACAAATTGAACCCATTTCGCATTTATAAATTGAGACCCATAGAGAATATGGTTATGAATGATTTTATTCTAAAACCTGCATATTGGTGTAGGTTTGCAGATCATTTTTTAATGTATGGGTGCAGATTTATTAAAATACTTTGTGGTTCGGATTAATCAAATTGATACAAAAATACATTTAACCTGAATACAGAAAAGGAAAATCGTTTGCCATTTCTTGACGTACAGCTAATATAAAACAGCAATTCGAACTTTTTTTAGAAAAAATATACGTTCAAATAATACAATATCCAAAGATGCTTCATCACCTTTAAATTATAAATTAGCTGCATATCGATATTACAACCGTAGAGCATTTTCAGTATGTACTGATATTTATATTAAGCACTTGTGCTCCTGTAACGTTGAATTCCCACCGGAATTTGGGAAAGAATTTAGTTCAAAATAAGAATAAGCAATTTTTCAACTTTTTCTCGTCAAAGTTAAAAAAGTAAAATTTAATTAAAAGTTTCTGGTTTGAATCGGATTAAAATTAGGCGACCCTAAAAAAGGGTTAAGGATGAACTTGACAAAATTAAAATTATAGCAAAGGATAACGGTTTTCCTGAGAAGTTAATCAATAAATTAATTTATCAATATAAATATCAGAATAAAAATAAGCATGAATATGCAGAAAAGCCTACTAAATGTTATAAATTGGAGTATAGCCCTGAACTTTTTCAGAAATTGAAATAGAATTTAATGAGACATGATACAAATTTGATAGCATCCCCTCATGTAAAATTTAAAACGTTATTACATAAAAAGATTGATCCTGTACCGATGGAAGAATTGCCAGGAGTCTTTAGAATTCAAGTCACTATGGTAAGAAATGAAAAACGTAAGAAATGTTATAAAGTTAAAGACTGTATAGGTATGAGCTTAAGAAAGTTTAAAACTCGTTTAAAAGATCCTATTTCTGATATAAAATTCAATAGAACTAACACAGAACTTTCAAGATTAAAGCAAGAAGAATCAGTCAAAATACATTTTGATCAAGCTAAGATAATTAAGCATACATCAACCTTTTATGGAGAAATTATCAATGAATCCATAGAAATTTTAACTAAAAGAAAATAAAACATGATTCATTATCCTACAATATTTCCAAATTATGGTATAGACTCTTATTAATAGTTCAAGAAAAAATATGATTATCACATCCCTCACATTTCACCCCCCCCCCCCTGTTGGTTTGTTTCAATGGTTTGTTCCATTCTCCAGCAGTGAAGGATGTTCTTACTGGTTTTTCGCCATTTGTGTACTTACGTTTATTTTGTAATCGTGATGATGAGCAAGGGTTTGCTCGAAAGCGCTCGGTTGTCTATGTAAAATACAGTTTCTTATATGGAGTCAAAACACCTTCAGTAAAATATTTTATGAAATGTGTTTTTAGGGCATTTATGTAGTTTTTAATTAGTATTTGTCAAAATCCTATTTTCATTCTTATAAACAGTCATTCTCTCGTGTATGTGCTTATGAAGATGCTTTTGCGTTTTTGTCTGACTTTGTTTGAGCTGATATATTCCAAAAGTTAACATTCGAATAATTAAACAAACATTAGTTTTACGATAGATACATTTTCACAAAATTTGTTTTTTCCAAAATTTACTCGACCTGTCAAATTTTATAGGCCGTATGCTCTGATAAGTAAAAGTTATTTGTGAAAAATTAAATAGACATAGAACTCCCGAAAATATTTGTTTTATTTCGCACTAGCAGGCTACTCACGCTTCGCTGGTGTACTTTTTCAAAGGAACCTCAAATGATTAAAACATCTTTTAGTTCCACCTTCCACCACCAGGAGCCTCACTCTCTTCCAATCAAAGCTCTTTCCGAACGAACCTCTGGATGGGGTCCTCTCTGCCTACGGCAACGTATACCAGGCGTGCTGCATACGCGTCGCAAAATGTTTTAGTTCCACCTTCCACCAACAGGGGGCGCATTCTATTCTAAACGAACCTCCGGCACGGGTCCTCGATGCATACGGCACCGAAAAGCAGGCGTGCTGCGCAAGTACTGCAAAAATATTTTTGTTCAACCTTCCACCGTCAGACTTATCTATATACCTTTAACATTAACGCGATATTTAAATTACGACCATACTCCCTGCTTTCAAAATTCAACCAATGAATTTTAACAAATATAGGTAACTTTTGAAACAGAAACAAAATGGCGTGTTTTTCGGTTTGAGTTCGAACTTTATTTTCATTCCTTTTCAGAAAGTAGCTAGTGTGAATGATCCCGGAAACGGAATTTAATAAAAGACGAAACCGACCCCTCCTCTGTGTTAGTTTTTTGCAAAATTAAGAAAAATGACCTGCCGACTTTTACAAAAAATGGATTTTCGGATGCAGAAAATTTTTCTTATGTTTGGTTGGTTTTAATCATTACCTCAAATACTTTTATTAATAATCGCAAATTAGTAAAAATTAGCAAATTCCATTGTCTGCGATTTCATATCGCAAGCATATGTTTTATTTTTTTCGCCATTTTGAGATTAAAACATTGTATTTTTGGGAGATTTTATTTGAGTTTATAAATGATATTTCGCGTAATTATGAACCGAGTTTTACGAAATTTGAAACAACTGATAGAGAACAAGATTTACTATATTGGGATAACAAATTTAAGCCGTACACTCTAAAAAAAAATCCGTGAAAATACAAGAGATTTTCCGTTAAATTTTACGGAGAAGTTTCATTTTTCCAAAACAACAGTACAATTTCCGTAAATGACATTAGTTCCGTAAAGAAGATTTCAAATCCGTAAATATGCAGAAAGTTTTCCTTAAATTTAATGGATTTTTCCGTATTTCTTACAAAACTGTACAATGTTCGTATTTCTTTCAAAACAGTGCCATTTCCGTAAATGTTCAGAGGTTTGCGTACAGAAATCGCCTTGTTTGAATGCGAATTAAGGTTGTTGTATTTACTAGAGTTCTTCTAGGATCCAGGTCTGAACCAGTACTACCCGTGGGCCTATTTTTTTGTCATTAGACTCGGGCCAATCCTGGAACTCATTCTAACCGGGGTTGTGTCTGGGCGGTAATTTTTTGTGAAAATAATAGTGATATTTTTATTTTTTAGTGAAAGCTTTAGAATTTTATTTTACTTTCATAAATTACAGAAAAATATTTTTTTTAAACTCCCTTTTTTTTTCTCTCTATATTGCTTTAAATTGTGAATTTTTTCACAGACGTTTTAAAATTTTATTTTAACTTTATTAACGTGAGGCAATATTAGGTTATTAAAGGTTTCATAAAATATTATCTTTGCAAATTATCGATATGTATATTGTATTGAACAAAACTGATTTGTCTTATAAATTTGTGAATTAAACTAAAATTTATTATTTTATAAATTATAATTTTTTACAATATGAAGTTTATGATTTTATAAAGTTTATATTTTATTTCGTTAGTTTATAATTTTATAAATGAAACTAAATTAATAAGTCCAAATTTAAACTTACCTATCCCAAGGTCATTAATTTCAAAATTTTCTCTAAAAATCTATTTGTTTATTTTAATATTTTTAAGGTTTCATAAAATAATATCTTTGCAAATTATCGGTATGTGGATATTAAACTAAACTGATTTGTGTTATATTCTTGTGAATTAAACTAAAATTTATTATTTTATAAATTATAATTTTTTTACAAAGTTTATATTTTTTTCTTTAAATTTATAAAAGTAATTAATATTTTTTTTCTTTAAATTTATAAAAGTAATTAATATTTTTTTCTTTAAATTTATAAAAGAAATTAAGATTTTTTCCTTTACTTTCATAAAAATTAAGTTTATGATTTTACAAAGTTTATAATTTATTTCGTTAGTTTATAATTTTATAAATAAAACTAAATTAATAAGTCCAAATTTAAACTTACCTATTCCAAGGTCATTAATTTCAAAATTTTCTCTAAAAATCTATTTTTTTATTTCAATATTTTTAAGGTTTCATAAAATGATATCTTTGCAAATTATCGGTATGTGGGTATTAAACTAAACTGATTTGTGTTATATTCTTCTGAATTAAAGTAAAATTTATTATTTTATAAATTATAATTTTACAAAATTCATAATTTTCTCCTTAAATGTATAAAAAATAATTAATAACTTTTTGTTTACTTTATAAAATTATAAACTTCATTTTTATAAAAGTTTATAATTTATTTTGTTATTTTATAATTTTTATAAATTAAACTAAATTAATTTAAACTAAATTATTAAGTCTAAATTTAAACTTACCTATCCAAAAGTTATTAATTTCAAAATTTTCTCAAAAAATCTATTTTTTCGTTTTGATATTTTAAAAATTATTCATTTTAATAGAACCATACACAAAAGCTCGCAGCAAAGCTTAAATATAATAATTTAATTTATTATAAATTTGTTTATTCACATAAGTTTTTAAACTAAGAGATAAAGAAAATTTACTTTAATAGCATGTAATAAATACGTCTGCTTAAAAAAATTATTGTTTTTACTGAAATTGATAAATAAATCAATACACAAATTATTTTAAAAAGTATATGTACCAAAAAGAAACAATCATTACTGTTATTACAATATTTTACGCATATAATACATAAAAAATTTAAATTTATTTGTTATAAAGCATCAAATAATAAAAATCAAAATATAAAACAATTTTGAAAAGAAAATATTAAAAACATTGGATCTCTGAAAATATCCATCTAACTACGAGAACTTCAAGTTATTGCAACATTAAAATTATCTCATATAAGTAGCAACATTTGAGTTAATGACGTGTCCAACAGTAGTGTAGAGGTCTCGCGCGCTCGTTTAGTAAACGTAGGGTCTTGTGTTCGATACTCATCGAGGGAAGTGGTGGTTGTTTGTTAAAAATTCGCTCAGAAATGAAAGAAAAAAAAGAATGAAGCGTATCTATCTCTTATAAGATGTTCCTTGAGACATACGTTTTTTTTTTTTTTGGTCCTATAAAATTTATTTTAACGACATAAAAATTTCTAAAAAATACGGAAGATATCTGTTTTAAAACGGAAATTTAAAAACGGATATTTCAGAAATCACGGAAAATTTCCTGGAATTTACGGAATTTTTTTTCCGTTAAAATACGGAAATAGTACTGGCGTCTCGATTGCCAGTACAATTTCCGTTATTTTCAGGAAATTTTGTAACTTTTGAAACAGAAACAAAATGGCGTGTTTTTCGGTTTGAGTTCGAACTTTATTTTCATTCCTTTTCAGAAAGTAGCTAGTGTGAATGATCCCGGAAACGGAATTTAATAAAAGACGAAACCGACCCCTCCTCTGGGTCAGTTTTTTGCAAAATTAAGAAAAATGACCTGCCGACTTTTACAAAAAATGGATTTTCGGATGCAGAAAATTTTTCTTATGTTTGGTTGGTTTTAATCATTACCTCAAATACTTTTATTAATAATCGCAAATTAGTAAAAATTAGCAAATTCCATTGTCTGCGATTTCATATCGCAAGCATATGTTTTATTTTTTTCGCCATTTTGAGATTAAAACATTGTATTTTTGGGAGATTTTATTTGAGTTTATAAATAATATTTCGCGTAATTATGAACCGAGTTTTACGAAATTTGAAACAACTGATAGAGAACAAGATTTACTATATTGGGATAACAAATTTAAGCCGTATTCTTTTTATTAATGTAGAAAAATCGCCTTGTAATATAAAAAAAAACGTTAAAAATAGCACAAAGAATTAAAAAAAAATCCAAATTCTAAAATTCCATAATTGGGATTCGAGGTGCATTAATTTAGACATTGAGGAACCTAATTTTAAAATTTTCTATCTCTGCGTGCAGCGGTCTCTTCAGAACACATCACACATACAGAGACAGACAGACAGACAGATAGAGAAATTTCTTTCATTATTATTATGAAGGACTCTATGAGCCGAAATAATTGACCGTTATTCAAAAGCGCAAATATTTCGATGAAAAATAAGATAAATGTGTTTTGGTTTCAAGGTGTCCTTTTAACGAAACTTATCGCTAAAACTTCGAGAAATCGTTAAAATATACAAAAAGGAGACAAAACCCGTAGAATTTGAAAACCTATTCTTACAACTTACTATTGATTTTCAGACTAAAAATTTATACAGATTTGAAGATTATATGTTCATCTATAAAAAACAACAACATTTAGTGGTTATAAACAAAAAATATGTATATTTTTTAAGTCAACGGGTGAAAATATACAGCTTATCATCCCTTGTTTAAATTTTCTAAAACTAAAACGTATGCGTTTCAAATTCGTTTTTAATATCCGAAAGAGCAATTGCTTGATATAGACTTTCATAAAATTCGCAATGATAAATTTCGCTAGAAAATCTTTTGATTTAGGAATTCTTAAATTTATTTGGAAGTCTTGAATAGAATTTTACGATAAATTTCTTTTGTCGACACAAAACCCGAAATCTAACAAAAGTGATCCACAATTTAATCACTCATTAAAAAATAGTCTATAATCATATCTCCATTATCAATTTATTTTTTATGTAACGACACTTTCATATTGAAATATATAGTTTTTCATCTAAAACAATATTCTGAAGCTCCTTTTGAAAAGCCATTTCAAATATATAAAAAATCAAATAAAATTGATATCGGAGTTAACCCAAATTCGACCCCAAGATAAAGAATGAACCCGAAATGAACCAGAACCCGAAATAATGAGTCAACACGAACCGAACCCAACCCGGAACGAAAAAAATTTGCCCCAACGCAACTTGACCTGAACCGAGGGTAGGGTCGGGAGCGCGTAAAATTTTAACCCGACCCTATGAAGGACTCTACCCTGTAGTGAGAAAAAGTACATGGACTAATATGGTAAAAACAACTCACATCAGAATTTTTGTTAAGTTGCTTAAACGAAAATGCTTTCGCTCATTGACCCCTTCCTCACACAGGATTTTGAAAAATTATTTCACAAATCTCTTCTGCATATTTCTGATAACCTGACACTGAATAATAATACGTACAACAACGTACAATACAACGCAAATTTTGGTGATGGGTGCAATGCCCCGTTTCATACAATTCGAAAAGTTGCTCAGTATTAAAAAGCATTCAAAAAAGAGTTTTCAAGTCCTATTTAGCACTTTTTGACACTCAGATTTTTAAATTGTATAATATTTCAATAATTTAAAAATGCCTTGTTGTCAAATTTATTTTTTAATTATCTTATCGATACATAAATGCGTGATCCAAGCTATTTTAACATCATCTTAATCTTAATCTTAATAATATTATAAGTCCGATTGTGTGCAAATGTTAGGCTGAAGCCAGCGTCAAAATGGAGAATTTAATTACCCTGTATCTTTGCATATAGGTTAATTATAACCCGGGAATGAACGTAGACTGGTTTTTGTTTATTTTATCCAAATATTTTTCCTAATAATTCAAAATTTCATTATTTTCATAGAGAATAAATGGACATTTTTTCCTTATAAAAATTTAAAATGGTTAAATTTACTTGACCGTTGCTAACATTTTATCGTTGCCAACACTAAATCAGAAACCGGGATAATAATTTTTACTCAACAGTTTAGTTTCAATTGAAAACTTTTCACGTGAAAAATGAAAATGAAATAAAAAAAATTTAAGAATTAAAAAGAAGATTAAATAACATTACTAGAAATAAAATGTACTTTTTTTTTAGATTTTGATAATAATACGAGGTTTCATTTTTTTTTTTCAATTCAAAAGAATAATTTCAGGTCAAAATTAATTTTCTTAATAATTAAAAATTTTATAATTTTCATAGAGAATCAATGAATATTTTTTCTGTAAAATTTAATTAAACATTTTACATTGCTAAGCATTATCGTTGCCAATAAATACAAAACACGGAATAATAATTTTTCCTCAACAATTATTTTTCAATTGAACGATTTCTACGTATAAAATAAAAATTTCAAAGAATTTCAAAAGAAGATGAATTTCCATGATATTTGAAACGGAAATATGGAGCATTTGTTATTATACATGCAGTATGAATATCTGTTAGGTTGAGAAGACATTTTCTTTCAAAGACTGTGTTATAATTAGAAGGAAAAATGAACAATAATTATTTTATTAAGAAAAGATTTCGCTTGGACCATGGAACTATGAAAAGGATCGTCCTTGGCTTGGACAAATATTACGTCATAAATAAAACATGTATTTTCGAATATTCGTAATAATACAGGGAGCATCAATATCAGTATATAATGAAAGTAGATGAATAATGGACGTCATATTTAAGATGAAAACCTGAAATATTTTTTTATCGATACTGATTAATAATAAAGCTTGACTATCATTTACATACAAATGTGAGCTTTCTGCTAAAATTTACATCCTGATTGCCTGGAAAAGAAATCTAACAAGAATTATGTCATTAAAAAGGGATTTCTCTGGGGGGAAAAGTGACGTCATATTTGAAACAAAACGGGAATTTTCCAATATGTTTTAAAAGGAGTGTGAATCAATCCCGTACATTAATAATACAAGGATCAGTAAGTATAGAAAGTAGACGAGTTTCGATTTTTTTTTATCTATACTGATTATTAAGCATGAGTATTCGTTATATACAGATGAGAGTTTTCTGCTAAAAATCACATCACAGTTTTAAGAAAAGGAAAATGAACACGACTCTATTACATTAAAATTTGACCATGTGTTTGTATTTTGCAACTACTCCTAGACAATCGAACGCTATGCGATTTAATTAACATCGGTAATCATTGATCCGAGTATGTCACACAAACTGTCAGAATTGAACAAGTAGAATTGAATTTAAAGAAAAAGCATGTACTATTTCCAATTAATTATTATTGAAGGTTGACTGTTGAATATTGGTAAAAGTGAAATTGTTTATCAGGTAAAATTGACATTTGTTTTTACCCAATTCGTCTATTTCCACGATTTTATTAGGGCCTCCTTTTTGCATTGGTTGCAATTTCATTTTCGCAATTATTTGGCACAAAATTTCACTTTTTTAAGACTGAGTTATGTCAAGGTCCCTATAACAAAAATATTGTAATGTCTCCTATGAAATGTGATAAAGAGTTAGTTAATTAGTAACGTTTTTAACTATCGGGAGTGAAATATTTTGCTTAATTAATGTATTTATTCTTCTTTTTATGTTGCGTGAACGAAGTCAAGGGTAACAGCTAGTTTATTCATAAATATCAACATTTATAAATTACTATCTAAAATAAACCTTCAAATATAACTGAATCAAAAAATGCCTAAGAATGTGAATTATATTCTGGAATGTCTCCTTTTTTTACGCAATTGTTTTCTTAAAAATACTTCTCTTTTTATTCTATAATCTTCTCTTTGTCGAAATCAAAATGACTCTTAGATTCTTCAATACAAAAATAAATAAATAACGAGCAAAAGAAATAACAACGGATGGAATTAGTCTTCAAATAAGCTGATATCTTGTGAATCTTTTTTTTTCCATAAAAGATTCAGAATACTTTATTTGACGTTCGAAGTTCACCTGATATAAGAGACATAAAATAAATATAAACGATTTTTTTTCATTTAAATTATAAAAATCCTATAAATTTTCTATCCAAGCAGTTTAATGCATGAAAGATAATTTAATACTTATTTGAAAAATAAATTGTAATATGTTTTACTTGCACGGGAAATACATTTAAAATCATCACTCTATTAAGTTTCATATGACAATGAGAAAAATCTTCATTTATTATTATTTTTTAATACAGCATTTGCAAATATTAATCGAACTTTCTTTTAAATCAAACTTTGAAATTATTTTTTGCTCTAATTATGAAACATATTTTATATACATTACATTTTATTTTTTTACATTTCATCTAATGTCAATAATGACAAAAATAGACTTAGAATAGAATATAATAGACAAAAATAGAATGACAAAAATGTCTGCAAAGGGATTTTTCTGAAATATGGGGACAGAAAGTGAAATTATAATCGTAAAATGATTTGAGAATTAATAATTAAAATTAGCTTTTATCTCGTGTGCCAACGAAAATTTTTAAGCACATATTTAATACTCTCTAGTATATATATTTTCAGCAAAATAATGCATAAGCAAAAAATATCTGTTGACACATTTAAAATTCCATAAATATTTTACAAATATAACAAAGGATATGAATTGTCACTTACTACACAGCGTATAAACAAACAGGGTGAAAAAAATGTCCAGACCGGGGATCGAACCCGGAACCTTTGGCATTACCAACCCATGCTCTAGCATTTGGAGTTATCCGGTCTAGAATTTTCTCACTATTATGTAAGTGAACCATCAGCACACATCTTCAGTGGCATGCATGAGACGAATTAAACCCAGCATCGGTAAATATATATAGAATTAAATTTTCCAGCACAGTTGAAAATACGCTGGAGATTACTTATATAACAAAGGATATGGATTGTCACTTACTACTAAGCTATCTCTTACTACTCACCAAACAGAGTGAAAAAATGTCCAGACCGGGGATCGAACCCGGAACCTTTGTCATTACCAACCCATGCTCTAGCATTTGGAGTTATCTGGTCTAGAATTTTCTCACTGTTATGTAAGTCAACAATCCGCACACATCTTCAGTGGCACGCATGAGACGAATTAAATCCAGCATCGGTGAATATCTATGCGAATTAAATTTTCCAGCACAGTTGAAAATACGCTGGAGATTACTTATATAACAAAGGATATGAATTATCACTTACTACTCACCAAACAGAGTGGAAAAATGTTCAGACCGGGGATCGAACCCGGAACCTTTGGCAATTACGCACCAATGCTCTACATTGCCGGGTTCGATCCCCAGTCTGAACGTTTTTTCACTTTGTTTGGTTATACGCCGAGTAGTAAGTGATAATTCATATCCTTTGTTATATAAGTAATCTCCGGCATATTTGCAGCTGGAAAATTTAATTAGCATATATATATTTTACGAAATACCACTAATAACTTTGAAAAGAAAATTGAGAAACCAATTATAATTAATAAAAATGTTAGCATTTATAATTTCTTCAGATGTTTATCAGTGAACCAATGTAAAGAACAGGGAATTTTCAAAATAAACTACACTTAATTGAAACTTAAAAACACACTATTCATTCCATAGCTATCAACCTCAAAACAATAATTCATGCACTAATCTTCGGCAAGCACTGGTGTGCTAAAGATGACCATAGGTTAGGGTTTCTTTAAAAAAAAAATCACAATTTTTTGCATGTTTTTTGCTCATAGCATGAAGGGATTTCAACCAAATATAACGCCACTTTCGGGAAATTTGAAAAGTACAATAAAAACAAAATTATACAATTTGATTATAGATATATCTAGTAATACATTAAAATGAAAATTTGTCTGTCTGTCTGTCTTAATTTCTTTTCAAATCCACAGTTTAAAAGCGTGAATCGTGAAATTTTACTTACAGGCGTTTTAAAATACAGCCGAGGCAACTAAAGTAATCCGAAATCGAAATAAATTATAGTTAATTTTTAATTCATAAAAAGCCACCAATCGATCAGCAATTTCCTGTCATATTTAAACATTTTTCGTTATAACAGCTGCCAATAATTTAAAATCCCGAATAAAATCTTATCGCACCAATTAATTTTCTACTGAAGGATGTCCACGTTAAAAAGTTAAAAATGAAAATGAAATAATAAGTTTCAAGAATTAAAAAGAAGGTGAATAAGACATCCTATTCGAAGTATAGTGGACATTTTCAAAGATTTATCAATAATGCAAGGAGCATAAATATTATTATGTACAGAAAGCAGTTGAATAGGATGTCAGCAGGTGAATATATATAACGTCTTATGAGTTTGAGGACTTATTGAAACATAAAAACCCGATTATGGAAATATTGGCTTAATTTAACATTTTGAGGTTCTCTGAATTTGTTTTCACCATTTTTAAATCTATTCCACATATATACGCGTGTGTGCGTGCGTGTATATTAGAATTTCTACAAAGATTTATGTCAACATTTTAATGTGAACATAAACTTTAAAACAAATAAAAATTCACCCTTTCTTTAGATTTTTAGGATTTTTTTTTTTTACCCGAAACACAAATTTAAAATATTTATAAAAATTTATAGTATTAAAATTTCGTAACACGCTTTTATGACGGAGAGGAATTATTTTTATTTAGAAAATTTGGTTCAATAATAAATATGAATTTCAAATCAAAGAAATTAATAAGGAAAATAATTAAAACTTAATATTTAAAGGGCAGAAAATGTGCCGTCTTCTAAATATATTTTTAACTCGTTCGCTAAAAATATGTTTCTTTGAAATTTAATAATATTCTCAACTAATTAATTGGAAATTTTGACATTTTGATGCAATGAAAAATTCTTTAAAAAATAGGTTTTTACCTTAATTAAACCGTTTTTAATGAAATAATTAATCATTTGTTCTATTCGTGAAATCTTTTATTTTAAACCATATATATATATTTAATATCGCCTAAATGAAAATTTATTTTTTAAAAATGCGTTTTTTTCAGTCTGGATGTTTAATATAATTTTTCATTTGTTGACATTTAAGAAATATTTTTTACCATGTTGTTGGCAGAAATTCTTTAAATTTTTATAAAAATCTCGTTTGATATTTCTCTTCACAAGAAGCGTTGTAAAGAATTGTAGCTTCATTAAAATTTAATTGACAAAACAATTGGTTAAGAAAAATAACGCTTACATTGTGCTCTAGAACCGTCCATGTATTTCTTTATCATCTTTATTAAGTTTTCTTATCTACACTCATGTCCAAAATTAAGGCCACAAACATAAAATCTGTGAAAACTGCTGAACTATTCACTGTGTTGCCACGAAATTTAGCACAGAGGTATATTAAAATGGGAGAAAGAATATAGCAACATAACAATATGGAAAATATTTTAATTGTGAATTAAGAAACAGGGTATATCAAAAAGTGTTAAATCATGAATCAGAGATAAAGCATTTATCCCGGGAAAAGTCTGTCTAACATGGAGTGTGACCACCGTGAACTGCTTTACAAGCCTCATAACGAGCTCTCGTAATGTTTATGAGGGTGCCAATGAATGTTTGTGGCAACAAAGCCCATTCTTCCAAAAGCGTAGCTTTTAACTCCTGGCTTGTCCTGGGAGGGAGTTTACGCTGTGGAATCAATTCCAAACAAGTGGTACTGTCACCAGGAAGGCCAGACAAGGCCGCCACAGAGCAACGACACCTGCACAGGATCGCTACTTGGCATTAAGCGCACGACGACATAGGCTTTCAACGGCTCCTCAGCTTGCAAGGTTGCACCTTAGCTTGCACCTCAGCTTGCACCTTACTGCTGCGTTTGGAATAAGAATTTCCAGGCAAACAGTAAACCGACGTCTAGCAGAGAGGACCCTTTACACCAGGCGTCTAGCCGTGTGTGTCCCTTTCATTGCATCCAACCGGAGAACACGGTTGTTGTGGAGTTTAATACATCACTTTTGGACACAACTAGAATGGGAGCGTGTACTTTTCAGTGATGAGTCGAGATTCACCACACAGAATGATTCTCGTCGAATCTTCATCTGGAGAGACCGTGAAGCTCGCTATAATACCTCCTACGTAAAAGAAATCGATAGATTTGGTGGTAAATGAATCCTTGTCTGTGGCGGCATAATGTTGGGCAGTCGTACACCACTGCATGTCTTCGATGCGGGTACTGTCAATGCACATCGCTGTAGGGATGAGGTCCTTGAAGCAAATGTGATGTTGTTCCGGGTTGCTGTAGGCCCAGAGTTCATGTTTATGGACGATAATGCTAAGCCACACAGAGCTCACATTGTTGAGGATTTTCTTGAAGAAGAGGATATTCGCCATATGAATTGGCCCTCGAGGTCTCAGGACCTGAATCCTATTGAACATGTTTGGGATGGTCTAAGAAGAGCCATTGCACAGCGTAACCCCCCTCCCAGGAGCCGCCAGGAGTTAAAAGCCGCACTTTTGGAAGAATGGGCTTTGTTGCCACAAACATTTATTGACACCCTCATAAACAGTACGAGAGCTCGTTTTGAGGCTTGTATAGCAGTGTACGGTGGTCACACTCCATATTAGACAGACTTTTCCCGAGATAAAAGTTTTATCTCCGATTCATGATTTAACACATTTTGATATACCCTATTTCTTAATCCATAATTAAAATCTTTTCCATATTGTTATGTTGCTATATTCTTTCTCCCATTGTAATATACCTCTGTGTCAAATTTCGTGGCAACACAATGAATAGTTCATCAATTTTCACAGATTTTATGTTTGTGACCTTAATTTTGGACATGAGTGTATTTCAGTTTCAAGTGGAACCAGGTGGTTTTAAGTGGAAGTTTATCCACCTTCATGTATATACCAACTGTTAGAATTCACTTCAATGCAATCTTAGCCAAAAATCCTACATAATCCAGTTTTTTATCTTAAAACTTTCTAGCCGTTTGAATAATATCACAAATATTAAGCAAACGTATTACGGATTCATTATACAGATCATTTTATTTCATTTACAGTTAACACTTTTTTAAAACTGTTTCTGACTTCAGTTTGTTGGTCTGCTGTCTATCTACCGTCTAATGGTGCTATCACACGTACTCTCATATCATAGTCAATATTAGATATTTCATCCGAAACACTTTTTTCAAGAGGAAAACGCTCGAAATCGTCCCGTTTGATAGATTGCCTCTCGTAATTTCTTAAAGATCTAACTTACAGTAGTTTGTATCCTCTACGAGAGGTATCAGCTCGAAATCTACCAATCAAAGCTCTCTAAAATTCCAAGATGGCCACCGTCAGTAAGTCAACATCTTATGTTTAGCGTGGTAGCAAATATTGAAACCATAAATACAGAAGAATTAAGAAAAAAGCAAACCTTTAGTAACACAGGGACCAATTATATACGTAAAGAACTTTAATAAATGTGCAGTTATTTTGAAATTAAAGAATTACATATGCGTCGATTGTCTCTTCGGAGTTCGTTATTTACATTCCCGATAAGAACTTTATTTACTAATTTAAAGTTATATATTGCGATTATTTTATTTCAATTCCTTATATTATTTGCTATATGTTATAATTGTACTGTCGTAGTCACTTATTTACTTCTCAAACTGTACTAGTTTCTGCAGCTATTTTCCTCAACTACTTTCTGCAGCTATATTTGGCGTTATTTCGTACTTGTTGGCAAATTATGTGGCCAAAGATAAAAATGCTAGCAAACACGCATAAAGGTATTTTATTGCAATACAAATTATTGCCTCTTTTTAGCATGCAGCGTTCAGAATCTAAATTTTGTAGTGGAGGGGGGGTGGGGGACAGAAAATTTTCTTATACTTTTAGAAAAATAAAATTTAATAAATGAAAATTTAATCTAGCAGCTATTTATAGTTAATTATATTTTACCTTTTAATAATTTTCTTTTAAAACAATCTTGATAATCTTTTTTTAAAGATATACAACTATTATACAGACATACATATTTATACATGGTTTATTAGTGGGAAATTGCAAGTTCAGAATCAGCCGGAGTGGCTCAGTGGCTATTGCGATAGCCCGGAACGCTGTGGACCCCGGTTCGATTCCCGGCTCTGGCTAATTTTTCACTTCATGTTGGATTATTGTATTTAATGTATGTGGGTGAGAATGTCCTTTTCAGTCTGTTTTTCCTTTTTAATTATTGAATTTCAACCACCCTAAAATTTTCTCTTCCCCCTCCTAGCGGTGTATAAATTTTAAACCTTTATATGTTTTTCAATTTGTTAAGCAAATTGTGCCCTTTTTTTACTTTGTATTAATAATAAATAACGCATAACCCCCCCCCCCCCTCCAGTTAAAATATTTTGCTCCCTTCAAAAAAAAATTTAATTAAAATTGATATATTTTTGAAAACAAAAATGAATTGTAACGTAAAACTTTCCTAACAGAAGTAGATTTCTAGAATTTTCAAATATGCAAACCCAAAATTAAACCTCATTCCGCCAAATAGTTTTTAAGTTATGCTTAAAAAGCACTTGTCTTGTAATCTGTTTTGCGACGATCGAACATTTATTTAACATTAGGAGGTACAAACATAAAACCTGCGTAATTTCTAAACTACTTTAACGAGTGACTTTCAGTTTGATACACGAAGGTAAAATTTACCGAAAAATATGATGTCGAAATTAGGGTTTAGTACTAAAAATTTTAGAGTATGTTACAATTGCTATACGTAACTTCATCCTTCCCCCCAGCAAAATTTATGTACAGCATTATTATTAGATGTTATTACTAATCCATTGTAACTTGTGACATTTTTATACAGTGATTTGCGGCAGAGTTAGTAGAGGGTATAACCCCCCCACACACACGGACTGTTCACAATATATATAATAATTAGGATTGTGTTTTTGAAACGAAAAATATCAAAAACCCATTTAAACTTTCGAAAAATGATTAAAATCATCAAAACCAAGAAAGAAAAAACTGCAAAAGAGTGGGAACTATATCTAAATTCTATTACGTATTTCATTTTTATATTACATTCAATATGTAACATGAATTACATTTAAAATATGTAAAATATATTAACTAAAAATTTCATAATAGTGATTTTGGCAAAATAACTAAAACTTAATTTAAAATCTTTCTTTGCGTTACAGATTTCGGTTTAGTGATAAAGTGTGATTCCAATACATGTGACAAAAAACTAGTTTTAATATACTATTTTTTTCTAAATCACTTAATACTAATAGTTGAGAATTCTTAATATTTACAGGTAATGAAATAAGTAAAGTGAAGATATGGACTCTATAATTTAGATTTTTAATGTTATATTAGCGAGAGTATTGTTTTTATAATCTTGGAATTTTAAGTAAAATGATCACAATATTATATATATAGAACAGACACGAAAAGAAACTGCAATATGTAAAATGTTAGTACGCGATAATATTTCCTGTTTATCAATCGAACTCTACACTATAGTCTGTTCAGGGAAAGGAGATAACGAAAGTAAACAAAAGGGTTGCAGAAAAATCGCCAAGGAGCCACACATTTGGCACAAATCCCTAGGTTGGCGAATTTTATTTTTTATTTCGATTTGTTAATTTTTAAACATTTATTTTGATAATTATAAGAAAACAACACAAGTTGCTAACTGACTTACATCGAGATTTTAAACAAAATTGTAAAAGTTTAAGACTTCAAAATATAAATTATTCTCTATTTATTTTAAACAGCGTTGAATTCAGAAATATTTTTTCCCGGTGGGATTTCTGTGCCTCCAGGTGAGACATTATATAGTTTCGGGGGGGGGGGATTATACTTTTTGACCGTTAAAAGTATAAAATCTGAAATATTCCGGGAGGGGACATTTTAATGCCCCGAACGGAATTTCCTCCCGGGGCAAACCTTCTGAATTCAACATTGTTATAAACCATCATCAGGATTTAATTTTGTTAAATACAAAATAGTACAAAACTATTTATATCTTACATTATTGAAGCCCACTTACCTCATAAATCATTCAGAAGATGAAGTTGAAGTATCGGAACTATTAGAATCTAGATTGATTACCATGGAATCTACTATATTATCTATAGCATTATCTAAATCCCACATTTGTTTTTCCACTGTATTTGTTACATGTTGAATGCATCTTTTCCATTTTTCAGTGCCAATTTTGCTGATACTTTGAGAGAATATATCTTTTACATGAGGCATTTTGAATGTTTTGTTTTCTTTCGCAACGAAGTTCTTTATTTGTGCACAAATCAGTTCAATAGGATTAAGCTCGCAATGATAGGGGGGTAATCGTAGACAGTTTTATTTTGTGCTTTGCCATTTCATCGACAGCGTACTTGTCATATTTATTTTTATTTTGCTTCACTAACTGCAACAGTTCCGCCTTTAACATTCCGTCCTCAAAAGGGATATTTTTTGTTAAAAGCCAATCAGCAATTTTTTGTTTTCTCCACGAAGTATTCGGTATTTTTTCTGATTTTCGGGAATGATAAGGAGCATTGTCCATTACTATCACACAGTTATCTTCCAGTCGAAATAAGATATCACCAAACCACTTTTCAAAACGTTCTGAATTCATGTCTTCGTGATAATCTTTATTTTTATTTGATTCGAATAAGTCAAGCCCTCCATCCACGAAACCAGAATCGCTACCAATATGGGTAATTATCATCTGTTTTCCTTTTCCGGAAGGAGATTTTAATCCGGAAGAAAGACCAGACAAAAATGCTTGTTTTGATGGTTTTACTGAGGTATCTTTCCAAACTTTACTAACTGTATGGCCTGCATTCAGCCAAGTTTCATCCATATAATATATTTTGCGCCCTTCTTCTCTGAAAGATTTGATTTGCCTTAAATATTTTCTTCTCCACACAATTATTTCGTTTTTATCAATGAGAGTACTGTCTCGTCCTCTCCTTGAATATCTAAAGTTTAATTCTTTCAGGAGATGATAAAATGTTGTCCTTTTAAAGGTTGGCAAATCAGGGTAATCATTTACAACTTCCAAAACTTTATTTATAGTGGGCAATTCATTCCTCAAAAAGAACTCGTGGATTTTTCTCCTAATAGCATTCCTATCAAAATCATCTATATTTTCTAAAACACGTTTACGTAATTTTATTTTCTTCGGCGAGTTTAACATACCACATTTTTTATACTCTCTTAACACTCTAAAAACAGAAGCTTTACCTACGCCTGTTACACGAGCAGCATTATCTCCTATATGAGAAATCGGAAGTTCAGGATTCGATTCAAGTTCCGTTTTATATGCATTTAAAATCATATCTTCCTCCACTTTACTCAAAGCTTTTCTTTTTACTGTCTTCTTAGGCGGGCTCAAAGAAGAATTTTCACACTCCATTTGGGTATATAAAATACCAAATCAATCGAAAAAAATCGTCAATTTTAAAAGTGAAACACAAGAAACAAACAGCCGTTTGTGAAAAAAGCAGAGGCTCAAACAATTGGCGCTTCTGGCACAGCGCCAGGTTTAAGCATCGCCAATCCGCACGCGCATTTGTTTACTTTCGTTATCTCGTTTCAGCGAACGGAGTATAAATATTAAAACACTTGCTGCAATTACTCGCCAAATGTTACGCCCTCTCCTTACATTAGCAGATAACTTTCAGTAGGGAAAATAACCCTAGTTGCAGCGTGAAAGTGTAGCTCCAAGCAAGCGAGAGGCAATAGCATATACTTCATATCGTATGGTCGTCCGTGTTTACAGTGCTCTAACTCTCGTAAATGTACTCGGATTGCCATTTAAATTATACGTTATTCAGTTTTAATATGGCATGTTACCGATATAAAATGTAGTGTGTTGCATTTTTAGTTTGTTTACAAGGATGCTCAAAAACGCCTTTTACATTCTGAACTATGGTGAACTATTTTAATAATGTTATACTATTTCAATCCTATTTAAATTTATATACATTACTGAGGTGTACTACATGATACTTACCGTACATGATGACGTGCATAACAATTAATGTTCATTTACAGGGAAAGACAAAACATTTCGGTTATAGTTACTGTCTACAGATGAGTTCAGATTTTTCTTGGAGCCAGAGTCAAAACTTATAGTCATTAGATCCCGAGATTGATACCGAAAATACACTGTAGAAAACTGTTAATAACATTCAAAAATTGTTTCAAGATTAATTTTATTAGTTTAAAATATCTTCGTACATCGAAATAACTATTAACTTAAATATTTCTGCATAACGTGTCATGGTTTTTATGTCCGTCCCCGAAAATCTTTTTAAAATTGCAAATTTGTTTAATAAAGTTCCCGAACGTGGCTCTAGCACTGGTAAGGGATTAATAGTTTAGCTTTAAGTCATGCTTCTTCTCAGACTTTCGGAATCAATAAGTTGACGACATTCGCATATCACAAAGATAGTCAACTTTTAAGAAGA
The DNA here is from genome assembly GCA_963931845.1 of Maratus michaelseni. Classification (NCBI taxonomy): domain Eukaryota; kingdom Metazoa; phylum Arthropoda; class Arachnida; order Araneae; family Salticidae; genus Maratus; species Maratus michaelseni. The sequence continues at coordinate 9,182,138 of OZ007586.1, forward strand.
TAATACACCAACGAAGTATGATTAATAAAAAAAAAACCACTACTATAACTTTGAATTCAAGATAATTAAAACCCATTAAAAATTTTAGAAAGCACAGAAATATTATGAGGGTTTACTAGTTTCTTCTCAATCACAAACTGAACCAAACTTCGATTAATGAAAAATTATTTGAATTTCATCCGATGTGAAAAAAAAAATTATTTATTTTATTTAATCAAAAATAACAAACGCTTTACTGCACCTTAAACTAAGTCTGGGTCTAAATTTGCTTAATCTTTTCTTAACAGGAGCTCTTACATAATCTTTTTTATATACATACTAAGGATCTCTGCCCCATACGAGCTACGCTCACAAACTCAAAAAACACCCTATATGGATCAACTCTAAAATGATTACGGAAGATTGAATTATAATTAAGCGACCCGTGTCGATCTGCTGTAATCGGGTTTCCATTCATTTTTCTTTCACTGAGGGATTTTTAGGCCGAAACAACTGCTGCCGAAAGAACTAACTGTTTTCATGATTGATTAAATAAGATCAATTAAACATTTGAAAATCAACTTGTGTAAAATGGATATATAAACAATGTCGCTGCATCGGGGAATTTTATAATGATGCTATAAAAAATTGGATACTTATCTGTTATCCCGCTGACCACTATCCAAAAAAGAAAAAAACTGTTGCCAAAATATAGGATTTAACGCCGAAAGTGCGTTACTGTGGCGTCACATTCAATTGACATCAGATGCGTTCACGTGTTTGTGATGTCATCGAGAGATTTCTATTCGACATTTATGTATTTTGAATAATATTTTACCCATCTATTAGTTATTTCATTAATTAAAATAATAATAACGACCTTAAACTGAGTGTCATGTTAAAAAAACATGTCATGTAGAGAAAAAGCGTTAAAAAACTGTTTCTATGCATAGTTACGCACAACAGTTCCGTTTCAACTGACGTCATAAACACTTCAGCCGAGGGGGATAATTAAGAAAAATATTGTAAATACATAAATAGTTAAGATTACTTTTTTTTTCTCTTTTCATTAACGTATTATAAATTTGATTGTTTAAAGTTACTGATAGGGGACACTTTAGTGAGTGGGGATTTAGATTCCAATGGGAACATTTTTCCATTGGTTTTTTGGGCATTAGATTTTGGCGAATAAATTGGCGATATTTTTTTATTTACTGGAAAGTTGTCAAAGGTATAATGGAAAAGTACCGAAAATTGTTTTCAGTAAGACGTTTTAAATGCATCGTTTGCAATATGACGTAATTTTCAAAGTTTTCTTCCTATTATTATACGTAAAAATATTTAATTGAAAGGAAATATTGTTTACGTTGTTTTAAAATTTGCAATAATAGATAAAATATTTTGTCGAAATAAATTAATCTCTCATGTAAATATATTTTTATATTGAAACTGTTTGGAAATATTGTTATTTGAGCATTTTAAATATGACGTAAGTTTCCCCATTTAATGCTTTGAACGCGTAATAATTTAATTTATTTCACTTTTTAATATTCACGCGCAAGTATGTTTTTTTATTACGTAATTTTCTACAATTACTGATTTTAACACGTGATCATATAATTAATTTTAAAGTTTTATTTCTGTTTTTGATAGTCATGTGTAAATACATTTTTGTATTGAAAAGGCATGATGTAAACAAATTGGCAACAACATTGGTTTTACAAATTGGCAACAATTCAAATAATGACTTTTTGAAATATGAAATAAATCTTCATGAAAATAATGAAAATTGGAATAAAAAATTGAAATATAACCTCAAAAATTGCACTCTGCTCACCGCAAGATTGTCAACTATATCCTTTTAAATTATGGTTAAATTCCTGTGCATAGTTTTCGTTCCTATAAAACTTTTTAAAGAGAACTATTTTGACCAACTTTAATACTAAATATCGCTTAAAATAATTCTTCGATTTAAAAACTGTCTACTTCAGCGTGTTTATCGAACACTTTTTTTTTTTATAAAACTACCAATTTTCATATTTTTATATGCATTAGTTTTCTGGATATTAGTCCAGAAAGACTTCATACAATGCACAAAATCTTCATTGGCAGCGGCTACTGTGGCGATGTTTTTTTTTTTTTTTTTTTTTTTTAAATATAGAGAGATAATTGATAAGACGAATTAGAAGTCTAACAGTGATTTTAATACTAGCTTTTAAAAGTGATTGTCAATTTTAAAAATATACATCAACAAATCTTAATTCTTACAGAAGACAAAAAACACTTCATGTGCCATAAGTAAATTTTGAAATATAAATAAATTGAGTTTTCCTCTTAATATTAGTAGGATGTAAGAGGAAATTTTTTGTCTAAAATTCTGACATCTGTCTTTATTTTATAATAAATTAATTGTAATACATGATACTTTGATATTTGAAGAATTTACTCAACTAGTTGATCTCGTGCAGAGCATCTGCGCTCTAGTGTCTACTCTTTGAAATATATGCAAATTAGAATACACGAATTTCAGCATTATATGTATATAAATACTATGCATAAAAACCTCTCCACGTAGGAGTGGCTGCTTTGAAATAAAAAAAATATATGTATACAATCATAAGATATGGAAAACACTTTGGAAATATGAAAACCTTTGCATGAACACAATAGTTACTGGAAAAACAAAGTGAATACATATTGTATTTGAAAATATCTGTACCATTAACAGTTATGAAAATATTTTCATCCTTTTTTTTATTTTAAGCATCGAAACGTCTTTATGTACACAATTGTAAATTTCAGAGCTCGGAGATACTACACTAATGAAAGTATCTGACTCTTGAAAAACCCACATATAACTGATAATGCCTAAAACTGGGTTTGACAAATCTAAGCAATTATTTTTAAATGTTTGACCAGGGATTTTATTTATAGTCAGTGAAAAAGCTAACTGGATAGGAAATTGTATACACTTATACGTAAAAGGCTATACTGTCTGGTGGAATAAGTTCACTTTTCCAGTAATAGTGCATGGCAAAATTCGCACACCTCAGTCAAGCTTCCACAGCTATGGTCCGGGATGTTCACATAAAATTGTGAATTCGCACAGTTTCGCCCTCTCTGGATCAATCTTATGTTGCCGTTAATCGGGACGTTTTGTAGCTCGCCTAAGCCTATCGGTTTCATTTCGAATGTATATTCTGTCAATCATTTCATTCAAATTTTCAGCGGTAAGCGTGCCATTTCAAAAGCCTGACCAGAACAAAACTACATCTACCCATTTCAAAAGCCTGATGAGAACAAAATTACATCGACATACATTCCCGTGAGAAGGAGGATCCCAAAACATATCTCTTTTCAAAATGACACAGTATGGTGCTGCCTTCTTTATTACATTAGATTAGCAGTAGTCTAATGAATTTGCAACACATAGAGTCTAACAGGTTATGAATATTGGCATTCCTATTTCTGTAGTCAGTCTTAAACGTCCATCTATATTAGGTATTATTGATCTAGTCCTGGTCTTCGGTATGTATTTCCAGTATGATTCCTAGGTACCTCTATAAGAAGGTGGCCACATAAACGAAATAAAATTTGATGAATGGAGACGATTTTGGACAAAAACGAATCTGCTATTATTGCCAAGCTAAAGTTTGTTTTCTTGTCTCACTCGTCTAATTTCATTCAGGTAAGTATCGACATGTTCTAGAATGTGGGTTGCCATAGCTTTGACAAAAAATTCAGTCTGAGCATGCGCCCTGCAACTCTCTGATATAGGCACCCTTACGATTCCATATCCTGTAAATTATACATTGTAACACTCCTATGCCTTGGCAAATACGACTTGTGTTTGGCCTACTTGTAAGCGTCCAATATTTCCCCCGACTTCAAATTCGGGTAAATGCCTCCGTTCAGTCACTGAAAAAATAGTCGAGCTTTTCTTTTCACCTTTTACTTTAATAACGCGACTATATATTTCATTCGCCGCCGCTAACGAGAGATTTTCGCGCCTCAAAAAGGCATATTACCACATTTGATAATCTGGAGCAATTGATTTTTATCTCTCTCATTCCATTTTCTTAAAAATTTTTTAAATAATACCCTTTTTTCAGAAAACTTATAATATCTTTAATTTATTGATAAAGTAAAAAAAAGGAAATTTTCAAAATATGTACAGGGTTTGTACGAGGTCCTGGAATTTTCAAGGAAATTAGCAGTATAACTCGACTTATGTAATCGCGCGTTTATATAAGGTGAGTTTTTCTATAAGAAAATAAGGGTAATTTCCCGTAAAATCCAGGACCCCGCACGAACCCTGTATATATGGTAAAATAAGGAAGCGTGTCTTACTTATTTATTTATATCTCTACTCTTTTGGTTCAGGACAAGTACAAAAAATAGGAGTGATAGATAATGAATGTATAGCTATAGCTAAAAGGGTTTGTACCTGTCTTTAACCAAGAGGATAGTGTATAAAAATAAATAAAACACGCGTTTCCAATTTCTCCCCATTTACCCTATTTTTTAAAAACAAATCTATGTTTGCTATGGCATTTGAATGAGAATGCACCTGTCGTTTTCTTAAAGCAGCAACCGAAAACGAGTAAAAATATTCACGTAATAATCCAGTGAAATATTTCTATTCAATGCATGGCAGAAGTACCAACATTCATTTATAGTGTAATATTACACAGAATTTCATATTGGTATTATGTGACACACCCTGCTCTTCTGTATCGAATGAGTTTACAATTGTATTTTTTCGCTAAATGGTACTTGTAGATCCTAATAACCTAACAATTTTTCAGGGGCATTGTCATGGTTATTATACAGTATCCAATTCTGATTACGATTAGGCACAACTGTATATCAATAATATTTTGAACCAATTGTGAAAGGTTAAATTTATTAGATGATTTTCACACGAAGACTGGAGTTAAAATCAATAAGTTTGGCATAATGGGGAATAATTCAAGATATTTCCAACTCATAGGATGTTTGTGACAATAGACGGCACCCATTTAACATAATAGAACCTATACTTGAAACATTCATTATTGAAATTGTTTTTTTTTCTTTTCTTATTATAGGAAATATTTTTTTTTTCAAAGCAATAGCACTTAGACAAACATCTATACACTATTATATGCCACCAAAACAATTGAAGAATAAACGGAACAACAAATGAAACAAGGGTGACACATAGAGACTTTAGAGAAAACAAAAAGTCAACTGTAAACAGAGAATACAATGAATTAGGCTGATGCTCTGAGGTCCTCATTAGTTCCCTGGCCTCCCAATATCTGCCAAATATACTATTACTTGATAGTGCGGGGCACAGTGGTGAATGCTGTGCATTCAAGATTACATCCTCTCCACAAATAGGGCAATTTGGACTTTCAAGAATACCAAATCTGAAAAGGTAACTAGGTAGACAATCGTGTCCCGTGGCAAGTCTAAATAAGGCAACACTTGTTCTTCTAGGTGCTGCAGGGGCATGAGATATTGCATTTTTCCATTCTTTATTTTCGATTTCACTTAGTTTTCTCGTTTCATATTGAGAGTCCATTTTTCTCTTTATAATTCTTGATATTGAATTGAAAGGTATTTCATTGCTTGGTGTTTGTATTATTTTAGTTCCTTTTTTGGCTAGTTGGTCAGCCGTTTCATTCCCGTATATTCCACAATGGGCCGGGATCTATTGTAGTTCCACTTCCTTTCCACTCTCTTTTAGTTGCTTAAAATTTTTCCTGCAGTCCTCAATTCTTCTTGAGTCGGGAATCTTAAAGGAAGTTATTGCTTGAATAGCAGAGATTGAATCCGATAAAATAACTGCTTTTTTGAAATCATTATCTAGTATAATTAGCTGTTGTGTGGCAATACAGATAGCCTGCACCTCTCCATCGAACGGTGTTGTGTTTGTTCCCAAGGATGCATAAAATGCGAAGAGTTCCGAGTAGATTCCAGCACCCGCATTCTCTTCCAAAGAGAGTCTGGAGCCGTCCGTATAAACGTGGAGCCATTCTTTTATGGGGTACCTAGTATAAATAGTTTCCATTGCATATGCATGTAACTCTTTATCCCCAGCATCCTTTTTCCTAATTGGATACAGCAAATCGGTATTACCTCGTATACAAGGTAACTCTGTCGGGTTCAACATTGGAAGCAGCTTTTCAGGATTACTAGGAATTTCTAGTGCAAGGCGATACTCAGTCACTTTCTGCATGAATCCCTGCTGAGTTTTTAACTTTCTTAATTGTTCAGTATTATATTCTCTCCAGTAATTATTTGAAGGCAGTCTAATAAGTTTCTCAAATAAAATTAGTGCCTTTTCTATGAAAATCTCCTCAATAGGCTTATTATCCGTCAAACACAGCATTGCCTGGATCGGTGTGGTTTTAATCGCACCGGTTATCAGTCTTAAAGCTTGATTCTGAACTCTTTCGAGTTTTTCGATATAAAGCCCTGAGCATGTTATCAGTGGCTCACAGCAATACGTTATCAAAGGCTTAATATACATATTATACGTAGTATTAAGGGTGTCTCTACAGCAGCCCCACATCACTCCTGCTAATCTTTTGAGAATTGAAAATCTCTTAATGGCCTTTTCTGAAATATTTGCAATATGGTGTTTCCATGATAGCCTTTTATCAAATGTTACTCCTAGGTATGTACTGGCATTAGTTTCCCTAATAGGTATGCCCATATACTTTATGGTCATTTCCGTTTCTTGATGGCTTAGTGTAAAAGTTTGGTATTCAGTTTTCTCAATGTTTACTTGCATTTCATTTAAATTACACCAATCGGCCAGTACCATCATTGCATTGTTCATTCTGCTAATCAATTCATCTCTTTTTCTATGTTTTCCGGATGTCCAGATAACTAAATCATCTGCATACATCGCACAATTAATTCCTGCGATTCTTTTTAGCTCTTGAGGAAGATCGTTAATGTAAACATTAAAAAGCGATGTACTAGGAAATATAAGTACATTCATTTATGCTTTACATACGAATAGAATAAAAATCTTAACACGTTAAAAATACTAAATGTATATAAATTTAGTGTAAAAAAACCCATTTTCTCTTTAGTGAATAGGGAATAATTTAAACTGTTCTTTCATTATTTACACTGTGATAATTAAAAAATCTCCAAAGAAATCTTACGTAGATAAATATGCGAACTCCTCGTTAATAGCATTTCTATGCAGTTTAGATTGTCTTCTTAAATTACACATGCTATTTTTTTTTATAGAAATAAAATATTTGAAGTGAGAATAAAATTATTTTTATTGTTGTGTATCTAAAGAATAAACAAGAACAACTTGCAAATAATTTTCTTCGGGTGAATTTATAAAAGTCCTTTATTTGCTTTAAGAAATAAAAGCCTCATTTATGTGTCATTTAACACATATTTTCTAATGCTTTTTGAGATAACGTTGTAAAAAAACAAGTATTTGTAAATGTGTTTTACAAATGAGCAACCATTAAGAGGTGATTTGTGAAGAGGACTATTTCTGTAGTGAAGCAATAACACGGTAATCACTTTATTTAATTTTTACAGAACATGTCTGTTTGAGCTTTATTTGTTAAAAAAAGTTAAACCTCTTCTCAAGCTGAAGATCGTTAAAAAAGTGTTATGGTTATTTAATTTTAAATCACTTTTGTTTAATGCTTCTATGGTCAGAAATTAAAATAGTTCATTTTTCAAAAAATAAAAATTAAGACATTCTGAAAAACGTTTTTGTTTGAGACAAAATAGTAAAGTGGAATAGGTTTTGCTGGTATGCGTAAGAAATTACCAAAAAAATACATGTTTGGTCCAAGATTTATTTCTTTTTCTTACGGTGTTTTCGTTGTTTTAATATAATTTAAGATTTGTATTGACTGACTCTTTGGTTAAATCGTAGTTATTTTTATATGTTTTATTTTATTATCCAATATTAACTTACAAAAAACTGCCATTGCGTTATGAGCAATTCCTATGGAAGAAATTAACATAGTTTAAATATATTAAAATAGATAATCTAAAAACAGAACATCATTTTTGTAATGACCGTATTACAATTACATATTATATTAGTATACCGGATAATCAGGCATTAGTATTTATCGTGAAGAGCAATACTAGTAGAGATTTATCTTTTCTTATTATTTTTATTTTTAAGAAACACATTATTTCCTTTAAAAAAATTATTTTTTTTTTTCAATTCTTTGTCAGTAAAAACATATAGGGTGAAACCCCCAGTTATGAGCACACCTAACCAGTAATTGACACTTAAGCAAAAGTCTAACACAAATAAGATTTTTTTTTGTTATTACAAAGTAATGTGATCTAGTGGTAAACGAGACACTTATTTTTATTTTGGAATCACCACTAGAGGGAAAAGAACATATTTAATGAGGAAGAAACTTTTGAGAATACAAAAAATTCTAAAATTAAGGAAGTGTTTTTCTAATCTATTTGTAATGCAACCATCCTAAACTTTTTTCTTAAAGTTATACTTGTAAAAATTAGTTTAAAGATGCATATAATATATTACGGCCATGATTTAGGGCTTAAAGTTATTTAATTTAGCCTAATGGGGGTGGCAGTTATTGGTTCCTAGAATTTCATTTCACCAGTCTCTGACAAAGGTATTAGTGATTGGTTAAATTAAAAGAAAGTTGAAATCTATTATTTGAACTGTTTCAAAATGCATAATAATAAATTAAATTTATCTTGTAGTAAACACCATTAAAATTTATGTTGTTTTACCAGTGCCTGACACCAGATGTCAGTTACTGGTTCCTAAATGTCAGTTATTGGATATCTGCATTAATAATAATACAGTACTGAAGATTACTATTATATAGTCTTACTATATACTCTGCCTTACTAATAATGCAGTACTGCTTACTAAATCCCACTTTTTGTAATAAATATTAATGTACTTTGTGTTAATTTAAAAACTAAAGTTTTTTAAAGCATTTTAATCTTTTAAAATAAAGTTTCAGTCACTGGTTCACTTTGTGTCAGTTAATGGGGTTTCAAAATAGGAATGGTGTGAGTTATTGGAGTTTTTAACCCTATTTATGAATCAAATTAAATTTTAATAATAAAATGTATAATTTTTCAAACTTTTCTCAACAATAATTGTTTAATATATCTGTACTATCCTTTCAAAAACAGAGGTAAGTAAAAAATAAATTGACGTTTTTGTACTAGTGATTTGAACAAGAAAGAATTCTTAAAGTGTCAGTTAGTGGGAGTTTCTCCCTATTATCATTGAAAACATATTTATTTTGTTCTTTGTGAAAACACTGTTTTATTCTTTGAATATTTTTACTGAAAATATAAAAGAATACTAGTATTGCTCTTCACAAATAATACTAATACCTGATGATCTGGTATACTAATAAAATATGGAATTATATTAAAATATGCTAAATAAACCAAGGCTTCTAATTTTATATCAATCATTTAGACAATCTTCAACTAAAACTCAATGCGAAAGGTGATAAATATACTAAATTATATTAAAATAATTTAGAGATAGGAAAAAATGGTTAAATTTTGTCAATAAGTTTAAACGTTTTGCCAACAACTAGGTAATATGTTAAGACAACGTATTAATTTTGTATAGTTTTTTTTTCTCTTTTAAGTCAATTTTGAGGGGCAGGGGATTTTCTTGTACTTGAATTGCTTTGTTTGTCTTTTGAGTAATGTTTTGCATTTTCTATCTTTTTTGAATCATTAAAAATTTAAAAGGATTCCAGATTCGAATTCAAAAACAAAATTTAAATTTGCCGGTAACTAGAAAACAAACTTCTGATAATTTAATTATCTAATTATTGCTTTTTTATAGCTTCTAACAGTATTTTAATTAGCCAGAGGTAATAAATGATCAAACTAGGAGTTGGGTCCGTGTCTCCCTCCCCCCCCCCCCGCAAAATTATTTGGAATTTTATGCTTTTAATAGTCTAGAAAAACAATTAATTTCTCGTGCCCCAGAATTCCATAATATCCTGGCGGTGGGCACTCCAAAAACCCCTTCCGGAGAACACTGGTGGTAATAACGGAATTGCAGAAAAACTCTTTACAGAAGCAAATAAAATTTTCATATTCTAAATTCTAAATTTTCTTTTGCTTATATCCCCCCACATCCTATGTCCTTCGCTCGCTCAACAGCAAAGTTTCTATAGCAACTAACAGTATTTTAATTAGCCAGAGGTAATAAATGATCAAACTAAGAGTTGGGTCCGTGTCTCCCTTCCCCCCCCCCCCCCCGCAAAATTATTTGGAGTTTTATGCTTTTAATAGTCTAGAAAAAAAATTAATTCCTCGTGCCCCAGAATTCCATAATATCCTGGCGGTGGGCACTCCAAAAACCCCTTCCGGAGAACACTGGTGGTAATAACGGAATTGCAGAAAAACTCTTTACAGAAGCAAATAAAATTTTCATATTCTAAATTCTAAATTTTCTTTTGCTTATATCCCCCCACATCCTATGTCCTTCGCTCGCTCAACAGCAAAGTTTCTATAGATTCTAACAGTATTTTAATTAGCCAGTGGTAATAAATGATCAAACTAGGTGTTGGTCCGTGTCTCTCCTCCCCCCCCCCCGCAAAATTATTTGGAGTTTTATGCTTTTAATAGTCTAGAAAAACAATTAATTCCTCGTTCCCCAGAATTCCATAATATCCTGGCGGTGGGCACTCCAAAAACCCCTTCCGGAGAACACTGGTGGTAATAACGGAATTGCAGAAAAACTCTTTACAGAAGCAAATAAAATTTTCATATTCTAAATTCTAAATTTTCTTTTGCTTATATCCCCCCACATCCTATGTCCTTCGCTCGCTCAACAGTAATGTTTCTATAGCTTCTAACAGTATTTTAATTAGCCAGAGGTAATAAATGATCAAACTAAGAGTTGGGTCCGTGTCTCCCTTCCCCCCCCCCCCCCCGCAAAATTATTTGGAGTTTTATGCTTTTAATAGTCTAGAAAAACAATTAATTCCTCGTGCCCCAGAATTCCATAATATCCTGGCGGTGGGCACTCCAAAAACCCCTTCCGGAGAACACTGGTGGTAATAACGGAATTGCAGAAAAACTCTTTACAGAAGCAAATAAAATTTTCATATTCTAAATTCTAAATTTTATTTTGCTTATATCCCCCCACATCCTATGTCCTTCGCTCGCTCAACAGCAAAGTTTCTATAGCAACTAACAGTATTTTAATTAGCCAGAGGTAATAAATGATCAAACTAAGAGTTGGGTCCGTGTCTCCCTTCCCCCCCCCCCCCCGCAAAATTATTTGGAATTTTATGCTTTTAATAGTCTAGAAAAACAATTAATTCCTCGTGCCCCAGAATTCCATAATATCCTGGCGGTGGGCACTCCAAAAACCCCTTCCGGAGAACACTGGTGGTAATAACGGAATTGCAGAAAAACTCTTTACAGAAGCAAATAAAATTTTCATATTCTAAATTCTAAATTTTCTTTTGCTTATATCCCCCCACATCCTATGTCCTTCGCTCGCTCAACAGTAACGTTTCTATAGCTTCTAACAGTATTTTAATTAGCCAGAGGTAATAAATGATCAAACTAAGAGTTGGGTCCGTGTCTCCCTTCCCCCCCCCCCCCCCCGCAAAATTATTTGGAGTTTTATGCTTTTAATAGTCTAGAAAAACAATTTATTCCTCGTGCCCCAGAATTCCATAATATCCTGGCGGTGGGCACTCCAAAAACCCCTTCCGGAGAACACTGTTGGTAATAACGGAATTGCATAAAAACTCTTTACAGAAGAAAATAAAATTTTCATATTCTAAATTCTAAATTTTCTTTTGCTTATATCCCCCCACATCCTATGTCCTTCGCTCGCTCAACAGCAAAGTTTCTATAGCAACTAACAGTATTTTAATTAGCCAGAGGTAATAAATGATCAAACTAAGAGTTGTGTCCGTGTCTCCCTTCCCCCCCCCCGCAAAATTATTTGGAATTTTATGCTTTTAATAGTCTAGAAAAACAATTAATTCCTCGTGCCCCAGAATTCCATAATATCCTGGCGGTGGGCACTCCAAAAACCCCTTCCGGAGAACACTGGTGGTAATAACGGAATTGCAGAAAAACTCTTTACAGAAGCAAATAAAATTTTCATATTCTAAATTCTAAATTTTCTTTTGCTTATATCCCCCCACATCCTATGTCCTTCGCTCGCTCAACAGTAACGTTTCTATAGCTTCTAACAGTATTTTAATTACCCAGAGGTAATAAATGATCAAACTAGGAGTTGGGTCCGTGTCTCCCTTCCCCCCCCCCCCGCAAAATTATTTGGAGTTTTATGCTTTTAATAGTCTAGAAAAACAATTAATTCCTCGTGCCCCAGAATTCCATAATATCCTGGCGGTGGGCACTCCAAAAACCCCTTCCGGAGAACACTGGTGGTAATAACGGAATTGCAGAAAAACTCTTTACAGAAGCAAATAAAATTTTCATATTCTAAATTCTAAATTTTCTTTTGCTTATATCCCCCCACATCCTATGTCCTTCGCTCGCTCAACAGCAAAGTTTCTATAGCTTCTAACAGTATTTTAATTAGCCAGTGGTAATAAATGATCAAACTAGGTGTTGGTCCGTGTCTCTCCTCCCCCCCCGCAAAATTATTTGGAGTTTTATGCTTTTAATAGTCTAGAAAAACAATTAATTCCTCGTGCCCCAGAATTCCATAATATCCTGGCGGTGGGCACTCCAAAAACCCCTTCCGGAGAACACTGGTGGTAATAACGGAATTGCAGAAAAACTCTTTACAGAAGCAAATAAAATTTTCATATTCTAAATTCTAAATTTTCTTTTGCTTATATCCCCCCACATCCTATGTCCTTCGCTCGCTCAACAGCAAAGTTTCTATAGCAACTAACAGTATTTTAATTAGCCAGAGGTAATAAATGATCAAACTAAGAGTTGGGTCCGTGTCTCCCTTCCCCCCCCCCCCCCGCAAAATTATTTGGAATTTTATGCTTTTAATAGTCTAGAAAAACAATTAATTCCTCGTGCCCCAGAATTCCATAATATCCTGGCGGTGGGCACTCCAAAAACCCCTTCCGGAGAACACTGGTGGTAATAACGGAATTGCAGAAAAACTCTTTACAGAAGCAAATAAAATTTTCATATTCTAAATTCTAAATTTTCTTTTGCTTATATCCCCCCACATCCTATGTCCTTCGCTCGCTCAACAGTAACGTTTCTATAGCTTCTAACAGTATTTTAATTAGCCAGAGGTAATAAATGATCAAACTAAGAGTTGGGTCCGTGTCTCCCTTCCCCCCCCCCGCAAAATTATTTGGAGTTTTATGCTTTTAATAGTCTAGAAAAACAATTAATTCCTCGTGCCCCAGAATTCCATAATATCCTGGCGGTGGGCACTCCAAAAACCCCTTCCGGAGAACACTGGTGGTAATAACGGAATTGCAGAAAAACTCTTTACAGAAGCAAATAAAATTTTCATATTCTAAATTCTAAATTTTCTTTTGCTTATATCCACCCACATCCTATGTCCTTCGCTCGCTCAACAGTAACGTTTCTATAGCTTCTAACAGTATTTTAATTAGCCAGAGGTAATAAATGATCAAACTAAGAGTTGGGTCCGTGTCTCCCTTCCCCCCCCCCCGCAAAATTATTTGGAGTTTTATGCTTTTAATAGTCTAGAAAAACAATTAATTCCTCGTGCCCCAGAATTCCATAATATCCTGGCGGTGGGCACTCCAAAAACCCCTTCCGGAGAACACTGGTGGTAATAACGGAATTGCATAAAAACTCTTTACAGAAGCAAATAAAATTTTCATATTCTAAATTCTAAATTTTATTTTGCTTATATCCCCCCACATCCTATGTCCTTCGCTCGCTCAACAGCAAAGTTTCTATAGCAACTAACAGTATTTTAATTAGCCAGAGGTAATAAATGATCAAACTAAGAGTTGGGTCCGTGTCTCCCTTCCCCCCCCCCCCGCAAAATTATTTGGAGTTTTATGCTTTTAATAGTCTAGAAAAACAATTAATTCCTCGTGCCCCAGAATTCCATAATACCCTGGCGGTGGGCACTCCAAAAACCCCTTCCGGAGAACACTGGTGGTAATAATGGAATTGCAGAAAAACTCTTTACAGAAGCAAATAAAATTTTCATATTCTAAATTCTAAATTTTCTTTTGCTTATATCCCCCCACATCCTATGTCCTTCGCTCGTTCAACAACAAAGTTTCTATAGCTTCTAACAGTATTTTAATTAGCCAGTGGTAATAAATGATCAAACTAGGAGTTGGTCCGTGTCTCCCCTCCCCCCTCCCTGCAAAATTATTTGGAACTTTTTTTATACTTGGAACCCGATTATAGATGATTCAATCCCGGTTTTCGTTAATACTGAATTTGAATACGAATTTCAACATGAGAGTTACAACTTTTCTAATTTATAATTTTTATACACCTTTTTGAATTTTTTTAAAAATTAAAAAAACTTAACTTGCCGTCATTTTGAAACAAGATGGCGCATGATGGCAAAGTAAGTAACATACACAACTAACATATAAAAATATTTATATAAGGAAAAACGACAAAAAAATCCTCTCGTTTATCATTATCATTCAAATTCTTTATTATTTAAAATGTCACCAGTTCAAGGTATTACTTCGTTTGTAAAGCTGGTCGTAACCTTTTTAAGGTGAAAATTCATATTATTAAACTAAATTTAGTTTTAACCAATTCCTTTGGCTAGAGTATTTTTATCGCTGGCTGGAGATATGATTAACTTTAAATTTTAAACGAAAAGCTTACTAACAGAATGCTTTCAATAACATTATGAAATGCAAAATTATAATTTATTAAAAATGATTAAACATTCAATAACTAAATTTTTTAGAAAGTTTTAAGTTAGAGGCAATAACTTATTAAATAAAATATTCTAATTTGGAAAAAGGATGAATGAGCAGTTTAAAAAATCGTCGTTTTCATTTCTAACATTTGTATTTACAGTAAAAACTACCATTAGAGGAAGTTTTTCAATACATTTTTTTATATTAATTATAATTGCGTTAAAATTAACTGTTCGCACAAATAATGGGATGCGTTTTTACATTTATTTTTTTAAAGTAAAATATAATAGCAGAAAAAAATGTTTTCTAACTATCATTTTCTAAAACAGCAGTAATGACAAAAATTAAAAACTTGAATTAAATAAAAATACATCCGTCAAGAAAAAAAAAAGTCCTTCTGGCTTGAACCGGGAGGAAAAGGTAGCTTTCATAGTCATGTTTTTAAAATTTCAACTCATTTAACTCAAACACCCGAAGGTGAAATACTTGGAACCCGATTATAGATGATTCGATCCCGGTTTTCGTTAATACTGAATTTGAATACGAATTTCAGCATGAGAGTTACAACTTTTCTATTTTATAATTTTTCATACACCTTTTTGAATTTTTAAAAAAATTTAAAAAATTTAACTTGCCGTCACTTTGAAACAAGATGGAGCATGAAGCTGCCCAACGAACTCGGTCGAGACTTGGTATGTTCTGTACACATGATCAGTCACATTTATATCGGTTCATACATACGAGGTGTAACAAATATCAGATTGTTTCAAAATCTCAGCCACCCTAGAATTTCACACTGCCATCTCTCAGCCATTTTTTAAGATACAGCCAAAACAAAAAATGTTCCGGAATCCTTGTATCACGATCTAACACTTAACACAGACAATTTTTTTCAATTTATATTTTTTTTGTACACCTTTTTAAATTTTTAAAAATTTTAAAAATTTTAATTGGCCGCCATTTTGAAACAAGATGGCGGATGAAGCTGGCCAATGAACTCGGTTGAGACCTTGGTAAGTCCTATACACATACTCAGTCATATCCGTATCGGTTCATAAATAAGAGAGTTACAGCATGACATACGTCAGATATATATATATATATATTTATATATATATCAACATTTGAACGGAGGGTGGTTTAGGGATCTGGGGGTCATGATCGGTGAAAATATACCATCATTTTTTGGAATTGCATTTATATCGGTTCATAAATACGAGAGTTATAGTGTAACAAATTTCCTCCGAACGACTGCAATAGGTAGCTTTTTGTAATGAAAGCTACATAATTAGCATCCAACTCTATGAGTATATAGTAATTATAAGAATTTAAAAATTAAAATTAAAAGAAACGATTGCCCGCCAAAGAAGATACACAGGCAGGATACTTATACCAAACTGTAACGCAAATATATGTAGCCAAAAGTGTCTCTCATTCCCGCCAACCTTCAACGCGATAGAAATTGACATCCATCCTCCAAACATCGCATATACTTTCATAAAGGAATTATTTTTCATTTATATTTAAAAGAACCTTGCCGATTCGAAATATTTAACGCAATCATACATCATGCACCACACTCACATAATCAAAATAAAACTACACAATGTAAGTTATATCACTGTGAGAGAGTTAAAAATAACATTTTCTTTGCACTGAACCAGAATCGATGCAATATTAACTAGTGGTTGGGGGCCACCGTAATACTTACCCATCATGGATATGCATAATATAAAATATGAAATAAAATTATAATGATATTAACTAACAGTTTACTGCGTCGGATTAAGCGTCTCATTTCCAATTAAAATATATCTTTGAATTGAAATTTGAATGAAATACAGGGTGATGAAAAATCTAAGAGTGTGGTAAATAGGATTCCAAATATCTCGGCAACTCATTATCCGATGACTTCATTCTGCATGCAAAATTTACGTTTTTTTTTTTTTTTTTTTTTTTTTTTATTGTCTTTTATATTCACTCTTTAAAATAAATAATTTCGATTTTTTTTATCCCTTTTAACAGAACGAATATTTCGAGAGCCCCCCAAAAAAATAGTTCCGGATATTCGAGGTTACTGAAATTTAGTAGGCTTCTTATCATTATTACATACTAAGTACATACCAAACTTCAAGTCTCTATCTCAATTTGTTTGGGAGATAGAGCGTTTACAGACACACACACAGACAGGCGGACGGCATTTATTTTTTCTAAAAATATGTTTTTCGGAATCTCCAGTGTCTGAAACGTGTAAATCCGTCAATTTTTTTTTTTAAACGATCACAAGTTTTTCCCTATACTATGTATGATGGGTAAGTAAAATCAAAAATAACGATTATTTGAACCAAACAACAGCCTAAGTGTTCGGATCTGAGAAGATGGAGAGAGCAGTAAAATATTTCTGCAATCCTTACGCGTTACCACTGAAATTCTTTATTATTCAAAATGTCAGCCGTTCAACTATTACTTCGTCTGTAATTGATTTCGTAACTTTTTGAAGGTAAATGTTACTATCATTCACTTTTTCTTGTAAAATTGGGGGACAGTTGAAAGCACAGCTAGCCTTTCATTGGCTTGAAAGGGTGGAATTTTAATTGTGTCTAAGCTGTTGTTTGCGATTCATTTTCACTTCGATACTTCTTTGAACATACAAAATAGGACATATTTCCTCCGAACGTACTTTTTTGCTTTTTATATAGATTTATTAAGTTAGAAAATAAAATTTTATTACAATTTAAATATACGTTTCTAAATTACTATTTTTTATTTATAATCCTTCTATATTAAAAAAAAGTTTTCTGGAACTGAGCCAAAAACGAAATGGACCAATCAAATTCTGCGTAGATATTCCGGGTTAGTCTCATCGCTTTTTTATTAGGGACTCTTTTGAGGAGCGATTACTTTTTTTCTAGCCATCCTACGGATTCGAAAATCATACCACCAGACGCGAAATATAACAAGCTTTCAGAAATTCAAAAAATTATCACGGTCGGACAATAAAAACTCAAAAAATCCTTAAAAATCGAGTAAAAAATCTTTTATTGAAAAAGTCATTTTTTATATTGTTGCCAAAAAAGCGCAAATGATTATATTTTATCTCAAATAAAAAATGTATTTGCGCGAGACTATTAAAAACAATAATGAAAGTTTAAAATAATAATTAAATGATCACGTGTTGAAAGCAGGAAATAAAGAAAATTACGTCATAAAAATTGTGTTTACACATGAATTCTTCTAATACCTCGAAACGTATCTCATTGGTCAGAGCTTTCTGACTTTTCTTAGGGGGAATTAACATGAAAGTAGAGAATTTAGATAGGATGGACGCTATTAGAGGGGTTACCAAGAGGAAGAGACCCGAGTCTGTCGCCAATTTTAGCGCCAACTTGGCGATATATCGCCAAATTTGGCTGCGAAAAGTGGTGCCAACTTGACGCTATTTCCAATATTTCGCCAAATTTCCATAGACTCCTATTGAAATCCAATAGCGTTTACTCGCTTACAAAAAATCACCAAATTAAGATATTGCAATGCAACAAAAATTAATATTAGCTTATGAATAGAGCTTAATTGAACTATTTACATTATTTTTAAGCACAAATACTAGATATTTACAATATTCGTAACACTATATATACAATTGTTTCTTGTTAATTATCCTGTCGACCAAATTACTGTCGCCAAATTAATATATATTAAACGAGCAAGAGATTTTCCCGATTATTCATATATATTAAACGAGCAAGAGATTTTCCTGATTATGAATGATATAGTAAACGACGTGGAAGATTTTCACGAAAATTGTCCCCTGTACTAAATCGAGCACGAAAAAAAGATCTAGCTAGGTTCCGAATACAAGAAAGTTCATTTTTACAGGGTAAAACAAACTCAGCCCTGAAAATGTTTTTTGTTATAAATGGAAAAATACTCAAACGATTTGCACGAAACGTGTTGCCTATACTAATTCGAGCACGAGAAATCAATCTAGCTAGGTTTCGAATTCGGGAAAGGTCATTTTGATCTATTAAAAGGAACTCAGCACTAAGAATGCTGCTATATATCGAAAACGGCACTAACGATTTTCACAAAAATTAATGACTACACTAATTCGAGCACAAGAAATCGATCTAGCTAATTCGCTAGTCACTAATTCGAGAAAACTCGTTTTCTGTGTTTAAAACTCGACGTGGTATAAAAAACAAGTCTTGAAAAAAAAATCTAAAAGTATAGAAAGTTCTTTGTCCAGATCAACTTTAGCTATCCAGTGCCAAAAAAAGTGGGTGCTTTTCGAACCAAAATGTACCAAAAAAAGAAATAAATGAAAAAAATATTCATAAATATTGAAATGCAAACGAGATATTAAAACAAATATATCCCACAAGACTAAAGTAAGCCAGCGAGTATTTTTGTGTGAGTGTAGTATCCTCTTTAACTAACAATTGTGTTTTTAAACGGCCTCGACAAAATTTTAAAAGCGGTAAAAGAATTGAAAAAATTTAGTGATGCATAGTTACATAGATTAGATCAGTTTCTACTGACGTCACAAACATTCACCTGTCGAGAGGGATAATTATGAAAAATATTGTAAATAAATAAATATCCAATATTATTTTTTTTCTGTTTTCCTTAATACATTTTAAAATTTATTTTAATAAAATATTGATAGTTGACACTTGAGTGAATGCAGCTTTTCCGATTTTTTTTTTTAACTTCCAATGCCAACATTCACCTATTTGTTTATTTGGCGTTAGAGTCTGGGTCTGGCGATTACTTTGGCGATAGTTTATTTTATGGAAAATGGTTGACGGGATAATGCGGAAATACCAAATATAGTTTTTTAAAAACACTCTTTTTTAGGCAACCAATGGCCATCTTGAAAATACCGCGGAATTTTTTTAACCGCAATTCATATTTTTTACGTAAAATATCTATTAAAATGCATTAATTTGGCCTGGGCAAAGACCTCTATTATGAAAAATTCACTTCTTTTTTATACATTTGCCAGGAAGCTCAAAATAATGAATTTATTTGAAATATATACTTTTTGCTCTGTTTATTTCTCAACAAAAGAGAATCAGAAAGAAACATTATTTAAATTATCTTTTTACTCTTTTAAATTTATTTGTCATCGTGTAATCGTAAATTTATTGATATTTAATTATCAATTGATGAAAGCGTATTCTGTATGTTACATTTTTTTTAACAATTTATTTTTTACTTTTAACCTTTTGCTTACGGTGGGATTACCGTAGTCCCAAGAAAAAGACTGTTGAAAAATACGGGGTTGGGATTATCGTCATCCCGAAAATTTCCACCCCTCAAAGATGGAGTGCAGGAAATCCTTAATAGCGTTTGGCTCAACGGGGGTCTCATTGGGTATTGGAGAAGGGAAATTCTATAGGGAATATATTAGTTATCATAGGGAAATACAGGGAAAACTTATGCAGCAAAGAAAGTAAACATTGTTCAAGCGCACGATTTGAAGCTGTTTCTACCTCACTTCCTCCAAATTAGTGGAAGATAATTTTTGTTTGTGATATTAATATGAAGAGAATAGATTATTTTCAGTAAATTGTTTTATTATTTTAGTATCGCTGATTTTGATTAAGTTTTTCTTCTTAGAATGTTAAGTATTGCGGGTTTTTTTTTATTTCGACAATAGTACACTAGATATCTTAAAATAATATACGTAACTTTATTTATTGAACTCAACAAAAATGAAATTATTATATATATTACTATCTAACAAAAATACAGTTAATTTTGTAAAATTTTTATGTATAATTTTTTTTTTGTAAAATTAATTACTTTTACACAGTAGAAAATAGTTAGTTTTATGCTCACACACAACTTAATAATCATGTTTTATATTCTTTGCATGGAATTGAACTTTGTCTGTTTCAGAATGATATTAATAAGTAATGAAATTCTAACGATATTTACAATTAATTTACTCCGCAATCATCTGATAAAAAAAAAAGTAATTGAAGTTATGCAAAAAATAATACAAGTTACATTAATTGTTCTTTATATATTTTTTAAACATATGATTATAAACAAATATAAATGTCGTACAAATGTAAGTCCTAAGCATTTTTCTGCTATGTTCAAAGAGGCAATAGCTGTTCCAAAATCGTTTCGGAAAACAATTGTTATTGCCGTACTTTTTTCCCGGAAACTTCTGAAGCTAATTCAATACTTTATTTTATTTTTATTTTGTATTATACTTAGGTATTATACTTATTATATAATTAGTATTATGTTTATTAAACTTTGTATTATACTTATATATAAATAAGGATTGTCTCTCAAAATTCATTCATTTTCAACAAAGTTAATTAACGCTGTTCTCAAATACAAAGGGCCTACTATCAGATACATTTTTAAATTCATTTTTGTTCAGAAACGCATGAAACAGGCAGATGTTGTTATTCAGAAACTTTGCAATCGAAACACGTTTTCCATTTTTTGGTAAAGGCAGAAGATCTTTTATAAAACCCTGTCAAAGTCCGCGTTTTGAACCGAATTCCTGATTCTTCATCGCACGAAAGGAGAAAAACCTGTTGTCACGTGACACGAATAGCTTATAACACGACAACTAATTTATTTATCAAAAATTTGAAAACTCATTTCGATTCCAAATTGCTTCAACAGTCAGGCCTGCAAATTTTATGATTTTGCGTTTAAAAATGCGTCAGAAAGTTTTGTGTTGTTCAGCAGAACATTTGAAAACCACATTCAAAATAAAGTAGAATGATTAGTTTGTGAAATCGTACACCTATTGCACTTTTTAATTTCATTTATTGCCGAATGACCATTTACTGTTTAATAAACGTCAAAAATATGAAAAGGAATTTCTTTTAAATCGTTTCAGTAATTCTCGAGAAAAATGAACTTTACTCCCAGCTATTTTCTATATGATTTCTCTAGTGTTATTGCTTTCTTTAGTATTATTATTCTAAGGTTGTTTGGGGGGGGGGGGGGCATTAAAATTAGAGAGACTCAAAATCAAAAAAGCACATTTCATAAATTAGCAAAGCATAATTTAATTTCAACACAGCGGTTTTAAATTCCACGTACGGGAAATATAGTATTGATTAGTTAGAAAATACACAGCACACACGTAAAATGTACATGTTTAGTTTTTTTTTTAATCCTTAAAAGTTATATATATATATATATATATATATATATATATATATATGCATGTGTGTGTGTGTATTAACATTTAGTTTAGAGGAGGCCCCACTAGTGGCTGAGAGGTCCTGCTCTCAAAGCTGGTAGACGGGAGGTCCTGGGTTCAAACCCCTGTCACGCTCGTCGACCTAACCGTTCGGAGTTTTCGTGGTTTTCTTCGAACATTGCTGTAAATACGGGTTATGATCCCTTAGAAAGACCCCCACTGATGCCATTTTCCCCCTAGGGCCTATATCCCTTGTGTAAATAATCGGCCGTCATAAATCAACTAACCAACCGACCATCAGTTTAGAGAAGCTAGGTATTTTTTAGTTATATTCTCTCATTTTTTGCACATTGAAAAAAAATGCTTATTTAAGGAAATTATTTTTATTAAACTTATTTAATTTTTAAATGTATCTGAATGCTTGGAACTATTATTACATGAAGTATTTTTGTATTAGCATACAATTTTTTTTCTTATTTTACTTATAACATTGGCTTAATATTTTTATTCAGATTTCTACTACTATTTCTGTATAGTAATATTCGACTAATTTAAGTACAACATAAATTATAATACAATTTGGAAATAGCGGTTTATTTTTTAATTTAAAAAGTAAATGCCCAACTGTTAACACCAAACCCGTTGCATATAACTTTATTCTTCTTTACTGTTTATACCGATTTCTATGTATTTATTTCTACCTTTATCTTCTAATTTTCTTTAGTTATTTTTTTTTAGTTGTAATCTAAATTGTAACGGGAAAAAAAAACTTTTTTTTTTAAATAAATTATTTTTGTATTACTTATTTAATTTTTAAGTGTATCTGAAAGTTTACAGCTATTTTTAAATAGTATTGTGCCTAGTTTGTGTTATAAAATGAGTATGTAAATGTTTTGCTTATCACATTAGTTTAATTGTTTTTATTCAGATTTCTGTCACTACTTCCAAATTTTCGCTAATTTAAGTACAAAATAAATTATAAAACACTGGAAGTGAAAGTTTATTTCTGAATGAAAAAAGTTAATGCCTTACTGGGAACACTTAATTCAGTTGGATAAAACTTTATTTTTTCTTACTGTTCTTTGTTGCGATACCCATATATTTATTTTTACATTTTTCTTATCATGGAATTTATTTTTTCTTATAATCTGAATCATGATAAAAAGAAAATAAATGTTTATTTAAGGAAATTATTTTTCATTTGCTTATTTAATTTTTTAAAGTATCTGAAAGTTTAAAGCTATTTTTAAATAAAGTATTTTTATATTAGCATAAAAAATTCTTCTTTTTTTTTTTTGCTTGTAACATAACATTTTCTTTTATATTCTCCTTTTCAAAATATAAACCACTATTTAAACGTTCATTGTAAGTGTTTTTCTGCTTATTTTTAAGAGACATCACTCAATTATTTCAAAACCTAATCACTTGAATTTAATGACTTCACAGAAAAAGTGCAATTTTCATGTCCGTATAACATTTAAACCTTATTTATAACGATAAGCTATTACTTTTAACAGATGAAACGGTTTCCTTTAGGGAAAAGTAAATTCCGAAATTTCTCACGATTGAAAGTCGTTAGCGGACGCGCCTAATGATTCCAGATGTTCTACCGTCACCTGGGGTGTGATGCTTCTGAAGAAAGGGGGATGAAACGGTCAAGTTTTTCCCGTAATCGGAGGATATTTAAAGTATTCATTTCCCGTAAGCTACAGGTTAACTCTTTAAAATATGGACTTTTGCCATTTCACAGCGCTTTGGCCTATTTTGGCGAGCATTTTACTGTCACATAATTAAATCCGTTGTTTTTCAACTTCCATACAATTGCACGAGTTACAGAGATATTTGGCGATTTATCACCTGTGACCGCCTAATTGAAAAAGAACAACCAATTTCAAGTGAATGTATCATATATATTATTTCTCCTGTCAACATCCCTTTTTTTCTGAAAATACGAAACGCAGAACGACGAATGAGATAGCATATGAAAGGATTTTGAAAACGCTTCTGACATAGCACATTAACATTTCGTCAAAACATGTTTTCGATTAAAAATTGCTGATAATTAAAAATTAAATCGGCATTGTTTCCCTAAATGAAATGAAAGGTTTTCCTCAAAACATTGTTGCCAAAAAAAATAAAATACCACATTATATGATGCTCAGCAATTATTATAAAAAAACACCGCACGGGTTTATTTTATATTTATGATTAAAAAGCGAAATTTAAATTGAAATGTTTATATTTATATTTCTATGTCCCATGTTTTTCCCGAAGCGGATGACGTCATCCTCTAATGCAGTTAAAATACGATTGTTATTATTTTTTTTTTCGCGCGTGCCTTTAGCAATCTTGGATCAGTTTTTACTCTAACTTTGATGGATTAGATGATATTCTGGATTGACTAACAACTAAATGTTGTTTACAGATATTTTTATCCTTGCTTTATCTTTAGAAGTTTAAACCTGCATCTAATAACTATTACATATTGATAAAAAATGGTACTTCTCTTTTATCCCGTCGACCACTTTTCATAACAAAAAACTATCGCCAAATAAACGGGAGAACGTTGCCATTGGAATAACAAAATAAATAAATAAAATATAAGAATTTAAGGACACAATTGTTATTTTAATTAATGAAATAACTAATAAACCAGTAAAACATAATGAAAAACACACGCAAATGTCGAATTAAAAACCACTTGATGATTTAACAAACACGTATAATGCTTCTGACATCAAGTAAATGGGACGGCATTTTTGGCGTTTAATCTTACAATTTGGCGATAGTTTTTTGTTATGAAAAGTGGTCGACAGCATAATAGAGAAGTACCTAAAAAATATTAGATTTCAGTGCGAAATCCTCACACGGGCCCTCTGGTTAATTTATAATTAAGTTGTAAAAATATTAAAATGTTGTATTGACATCGGCAAAACACTTTTCAACATAATTTATATAATTCTTGCCTATCAGGAATTGTGTTAAAAATCGATTGGAAAATTCCATGAATAAAAAAAAGTAATTGAAATAAGCTAGCAAAAAAATAAAATAAAATAAAATAAAAAAATACCTGTTGAAAAAAATTACCGAGCGAGGATTGGTCTACTAGGTACTTGTAAGATTAAATGCCAATAATGGTTGATCGAAAATGTCACATTCACTTGACAACACGTGTTTACGTCATCAAGTTATTTTTATTTCGACGTTTTATTTATATTTTTATTAATGTTATACTAATTTATTTGTTTTTTCGTTATTTAAAATAAAAATTATGTCAATTTGTATAATTTGGTGAGTGAGCAGGAAAAAAAAAAGAAAATTACGTGATAAAAATCGGGTTTACACATGAATATTAAAAATTAAAAAGATGAATTAAATGAAAAAGCATTATAACCAGTTACATGAAAAAGCATTATAACCAGATTACAGAAGAAAGTCGCCGTTCGTGATATCGTCATCATCATCTTTTTAAAACAGGATACATTACCAGGTTTTAAGAGGTTGTGAAATCAGAACGGGGGTTGGTGAGCGTAGCGAGCAGGGGGCAGAGCCCCCTAGTCTATAAAGCAATAATATTTTCAATTATCCTAATACGTTAGATAACGCCCTTCTTTCATACAAACAAAAGGGATTTATAAACAAGAACGAAAAATCATGCGTCAAGCATAGATTATGAAACACTTATCAACACAGCCAGAATAACGTAACGAAACTTGACCGTTGAATAAGGTGAAAGACAATATGTAAGTAAACAGTTTAGAAAACTTACAACACATTGCAAAATACAGTTTTCGAAATTACCTTCCAGTGTCTAAAGAGTAGTCGAATTATTTTGTGCAGCCCTGTATAGGATCAATAGATGTGGATATATAGTATGATAAAATTTAGCTCAGTTAGAATATTCACATTTAGCAATTTTCGCCAATCGAAGGAAATACACTCGAAATATTTTGTGCAGCCCTGAATATTATCTGAAGACTTTTGTACACACCAATTATTAAGCTAAAAGGCAACTTAAAACTCACTTGCAGCAATTAACAAACGTAAACGACAATGTATCTTTTTCTTTGCATAGTCCTGTGTATGAATTTATTTATATTCCACAAACTTCTATTTTCTACTAAATATAGTGCAGCAGGAAAATGCGTAAACACAATTAAAAGCTACTCTTAAGCAATTCACTCCCATAGTCTGTAATACTTACGAATTCCCTTGTGCAGCCCTGTATATAATCAACCTAGTTTATATATTGGTTAAACTTAAATCGCAAACCAAAGTTGAAAATGCACTTATCACACATAGGCTGTAAATATCGCACATGTACTGTAACCAATATCTTTTGTACATCCCTGTAAATAAACGCGATGCACGCAAGAGAACAATTTATAGTGCACTTCAGTAATGCATATAATTTTCATTATGTTTGAAATAGTGAAATATCACTAAATTGCACAGCAAACGATTTTTCTCCATAAAACGATGTATATCAGAATTCTTTTGTTTGACCTTGTAAATGAATAATGAATGCTTTGCACCCCATATTCTACAAAAAGCATGTTTTAATGCCCTTCATAATTATATATCAATTTCATTATGTTTAAAATGACGTAGCGTCATCAAAATGCACTTGAAACGACGATTTTCGTATTTAACGGAACATTGTTGTAATTTAACGGAATACTTTTGACTCTCCCTGTAAAAAACTATAAGTGCTACACACTTCAGTTGAAATAGGGAACATGCTATAGTAAACGGCAATAACCTACAAAAATTTCAGGGCAATCCGAGCATATTTACGGCCGTAAAAGCATCGACAGACGGCCAGACGGCAGACAAACCGAAGTCATAAACACTTTTCAACGAGGTTGGAAAGTGTTAAAAAGGGAAATATTGATCCTATCGACTGTACTTCCCACCTTTTTGAAAATATTAAAATGGTTTCATTTTTCGCGTATAGATATTATTATAGATTCTTGTTGAAAATCTTCACACACACAAAAAAAAAATAACAAACTACATGGAATCGGTTATTCTGAGAAAACGTCGAGAATTCAAGCTGAATTTTGCTGTTGTTTCATTTCAAGAGATAATGCCACGTTCAGGGGGGGGGGGTGTTTTGGGAAATTTTTAGTATAGCCTTATTTTCAAGGAATACTTTTTTTTAGGGGGGGGGGATGGGGTAATTGATAATAAAAATGACATATTTTATTATTAATTGTTCTTTTTCTTTTCATAAAAGTAATAAAGGTATTTTAAAGAAATTTGCAACAGATTTACCTTCATTTGTGCGAAATTTAATCCTATCATGGATATTGGTAGAAATTCCAACACCCGCATATAAACAGTGCTACAGTATATTTAAGAACGTAGTTTATATTATATACAGTGTCACTGACCGAAAGACTGTGTATTTGTAGCACTTTTTGTCATGTCACAGCATTTCGTGAAAAGCAAGATGTGCGTTGAAAATTTTCTTTAAAAATTCTCATCATTGCCAGAATGTAAGAACCTGAATGCAGGAGCAATTTGTCATGCAATATTGGCCAAGATATTGCCAATAAAATTATTACTGGTCCCATATCATTTTGAAACTAGCGATTAGTCTTTTATTTGGCTACTTGTTTTAACCACTAAACTAGAAAAAAATCTATAGATTATCATGAAACTTTTTTTTTAACAACAATTTTCATGCACTTATAAAATTAAAACGTCAAATAAAAAAGAGTATGAATTACGTTTCTTCTATTTTTCTGCGAAAAATTCTAAACTAAGCGAGTTTCTTGTTAAATCAGCTTCATTCAAAATGCCATGAAATATGTATTTCCCGTGTAAAAACTTCTTTCTAAGTAAGCATAATTGAGTGGAAATAAAGATATTGCCCTTTTCCGTATTTGGAAACTATTCTTCTTATTTTAGAAGTTTATTTATTTATGATAAAGACCATCTTTCGATGTTTGCTTTCACCGAGATCAAGGAAATGCCCCAGAAGCGCAAGTCTTTACTTAGTATCAATATTTGATTCTAAAAGCAAAGACAAATGAAACAGGATACGAAATGAGTACTTTCGCCTCCAGCTCACAATGCGCTTTAACTTGCCTACGGTGGGTAAAGAAAATAACTACGTGACTTCAACGATTTGCAAAAAATTTTAACTTTTCCCTTATGACAGAATTGTTTTTCAATAAGCATTGATATATTTTTTTTAATTTTTGTAATACATAAACGGTAATATAATATACGATAAACCTATTTATACTGATTATATTAATGATATTGATATTTATTTACCCAACAAACCTTTTATGACCTACATTTCGCTCTAGGTAAAGTAAATAACTACTATTTAAAAATAGAAATTAATTAACTATCATTTTAATTATTAAAAAATTACTATTAATTATATATTTTTTATTTGTTGGAAAAATAAACCCGTAATTTGTCTAGCCTTCATTAAAGGAAAAAAATAGTTCTACGTGACTTCAGTACTAGGAGAGTACTAGTACTCCAGTAATAGGTTCCTACCATCTGTAATGCATAAATGATAATATATTATGTACAATAAATCTATCTACATTTATTATGTTTATAAATTATAATTATTTATCAATCTATTTAAAAATAGATATTAATTATAATAATAAATAATTATAATACTAATTTTTTATTCTCTAGTATTAAATTTATAAATCATTATACGTGTAATTTACCTATCCTACTTTTAGACGAAATTTTATATTTAGATGTAATGTCATAGACCGAGGTTTGTATAAAATTTGTAGAAAATCGGCCTAAAGGTTCGGCCTAAATCGCTTTAATAGCGATTTTAGGTGCGATTTTTCTGTTGTATCATCGGAAAGTGGAAGAAGTTAGGAGTAACAATTGAATTAAAATTCATATATCGTTTTTGACTATCGACGTCAGGAAAATGGGGATATTTCTCCATTTATTGCGTTGTGATAACGATTTTTGTGTAAAAATACATAATTATAATAAAATATTAAACAGATTACACTAATAAAACATAAATATACTATACACTAGTACATAAATATATAAAAGTAATAATATAGGCAATATTTTAATAAAACTAGTCGGATGTGCCAATTTTCTTCTATCTCACATTTGTTAATACTTCAAAAATATGTTAATACTTCAAGATTTTGTCAATAAATGTTTTAAAAGCATGGGGGGGGAGGATAAAAAAGTCTAATCATAGGGTAAAATATCAAAAAACGTAAAAAATTGCGCATACTACAAAGTTAAACCTAGATTGAACAATTCGGTGATTCAGTATGATTTTTTTTAACAGACACCTACCCCGTTCCGAAAATCGTACAAAATTCGTTATCAGACCAATCGTTATCACCTTCAGACCAATTTTCTCCAAACTTGTATACAAACCCCGGCCTCTTACATTCTATCATAAATATTCATCGAAAAATATTTATAAATGCTGCACTTAAACTGTAAAAAATCGAGAAAATCGTACAAAAAATGCTATCACAGCACCGCTTTCTGTGGGAATATCCATCTGGGACATGACATCCGTAGTCACAAATATATGCGTTTGGTTCAATTCTATCCATAACTTCATACACTTTTCGATGATACAATTTTTTAAAACCTATGTGTGTGATAGGGAATTTCATAATGAGGACTAATCAACGGGTAATATAATAAAAAACGGGATATTTTTTAATTATTACAAATATGCAAATTAAACCTAGATTGCACAATTCAGTGATTCAGTAAATGATTTTGTTTCAAGAGCTATCGCCCCCGTCCCGAAAATC
Source organism: Maratus michaelseni (assembly GCA_963931845.1). Lineage (NCBI taxonomy): Eukaryota > Metazoa > Arthropoda > Arachnida > Araneae > Salticidae > Maratus > Maratus michaelseni. The sequence goes on from OZ007586.1 coordinate 9,211,936, forward strand.
AAACAAAATTTGCTATCACCGTGCCATCCTCAAGCCAATTTTCTCCAAAATTATATACAGACCTCTGCCTAATTATACTACATTGCACCTAAATATAAAATTTCGTCGAAAAATATTCATACATTCTTCACTTAAACTGCAGACTAGTCGGATGTGCCAATCCCAAAATTTTCTTCTATCTCATACATCTTAATACTTCAAAAAGCGTTATTTATTTAATTGTGAATTTTAGAAGCAAATAAATGAGTCGATAACAGAGTGTTATTTATTTTTTTGTATACACAATTCAATTGGAATGAAAAACGCTGACTATTTATCACCATGATTCGCCTTACCTAAAAAAAGACCCCGAAAGTTTAGACTACAAAGTTTAAACTTGACATTGTGGCAAGCACGCTTCGAAAGTAGGTCGCACAGATGCAACGCCGGCTTTGTCCATGCCACGGTTTTCTAGATAGAATTTTCATTAATATCTCGGCTAATTACTGACCAAAATTATCGAAAATCATTATCAATAATCTTTGGATTGTTAATAATGATAATGTATGCGTCCATAATGATTGCAATGACCTCGTCGATAGGACCTCGAGCGCTCGCAAAGTAAAGTTTGTGTGTAACAGAAAAAAGTGATTTACTCAAAAACTATTTGATTTAGGATAATCGCTATAGTTTTCCTGGAAGGTTTAAATAAACTCCTGCTACCCCTAATTTTTTCATAATTTTAGCTTCACTATATTCGGAAAAGGAAGGGGGGGACATTTTCGGCGATATCTTAGTACCTAAAATTAAAACAAATATATTTTTGTGTTTGGTGTTACGAGGTCAGTCAAACGATACCCCACACGGTATATATATATATATATATATATATATATATAATTTTAAGTAATTTAATTAGACTCCTGGATTTTTCCTAAAAGTATATGTGAAAGGCTAAAATTCTATAAATACTAGGTTCATCCAGAAAATAAGTTTCCCACATCGCAAAAAGATGGCGCTGCAAAAAAAAACATGAAACAAAAAGGCGTTGGATGTAGACTGTGGATGTGGATATCGTATGCCGCAGTTTTAACTTCCCGATCGCTTACATTAACGCCGTTGTTGTGCGCGAAAATATCGGATCTCATTTCTTCTCCCGCCGACTGCGAGGTGAGTTTCCATGATGAAGTTTTTGAACGTATAGCGGCGTGGGATGCTCAATGCTGGTGTTGTGTTGATCTATGTGTTGGACAATGCTTGTCCGCGCACGGCGAATTCCACAAAAAAAAACTGCTGTAGAAGTTTCCCTGGGAGTTGTTTGATCATTCACTCTATAGTCCCGATCTTGCTCTTAGCGACTTCCACCTGTTCTTGCACCTGAAAAAATTCTTGTCCGGTCATCACTTTCCTCCCAAACAAAGATAAAATGAAAACTGCGACAAGCTGGCTCCATTCCCAATGACACTGGATTACAAACTGACAAGTAATACCCAGCTAAAAAATGTTTGCACTTTTTTTGCAAAAAAGTATGAATAGTACACAATTTGTGCACAAAGGTGAATATTTTTTAATATATCAAAAAGTATACGCTTTGTGTGCAAATGATATGCACTTTTTATGCATACAAAAAAGTGCATATTTTTTATTTTCAAAAACTGTGCACATTTTTTGCATAAAATAACAGCATATTCCGTGTTCGCAAAAAGTGTGCATTTTTTATGCACAAAAATCTTTTTTTTTACGGATGTCAAAATTTATATATTCCAAGTTTTGATTGTTTCTATGCATAATGCTGCCAATTAAAAGTCTGTAAATATTTTCAAAAGTGCATGTATTTCCTTTGACAGTATAATATTACATAAGAGGCTCATTTCCACGTCAAAGACTATGTACCCCCCTTCCACCAATATCTTTTGAATTTTGAATCCATCCTAGAAGGGTGTGTGTGGGGGGGGGAAATATTTCTATATTCTTATTTTCTGTTGTTCTATGACCTGAAATTTGAATGTGATAATATAAGATTACATTTTTTTTCCCACATTATTTAATAATAATTAACAATCAAATGTACACGTTCTTAAAATTTAAATTAAGACAAAATTTAAAATATGTTTATTTTTCATAGTTCACGTCACATCCTAGGTCCAACCAGGAGAGGGGGTGTAACCCCCATTGAGTCGGACGTATATACACATATGTATACGTATATATACATATGTATACGGGCTGTTTAAAAGCCCCTGCTTGTTAACTAGGAGAAGACCCTTTAAATGCCTCAGAGGAGGACTTAAAGGAATCGACTGGGAGCAGGGACTTGATGTCCAATCCGCACCTTCCATCGGTGCAGCCTGTTAGTACCCTTGCCTAGTGCATGGGGAACGAACGCGGATGGGCTTCCTCCAACCCGCTTGGCCAGCGTGGAGGAATTTGGCCACCTCCCCCCTTATTTTACCATGAATTCACAAAACAAATCACGGCCCTCAATTCCCGGCAGTCTGCATGTTCCTGATTACGGCAGCGATCAGAAAGACATGAAGACAGAGGGTGCTAAGAATCACCGGGCTCGGCATGGCTGCCATAAGTTGATGACCTTGGCTACGTATAATGGACGATCCTTATCTTCTGAAGGTCGTTTACTGGAACTTGAAGAAGAATTAGAAAGAATCAACTGGGACATCCTAGGATTATGCGAAATAAGAAGAAAAGGTGAAGAGAAGATTGATCTTGCTAGTGGACATGTATTATACTACAGAGGTACAGAAGATGGCAAAGCAAGTGGTGTAGGATTTCTGATTCATAAAAGGTGGAAGAATCACATCGTAGAATATGATAGTGCATCAGATAGAGTTGCAAGGTTAGTTATACAAGTGTCAAAAAGATACAAGCTGCAAATTACCCAAGTTTATGCACCAACAATTAGCTATACTGATGAAGAAATTGAGGATTTCTATGAAGAAGTAGCTTCAATGCATCAAAAAGGAAAATGCTACATAAAATTAATAATGGGAGACTGGAATGCTAGAATTGGGGAAAAAAAGAAAGGTGAGTTCTCAGTAGGAAATCATGGATATGGGGTGCGTAAGGAAAGAGGAAACAGATTGATTGAATTTGCAGAATGTGAACAGATGTATATCATGAATTCATTTTTCAAGAAAAAGCCACAAAGAAAATGGACATGGCGTAGTGCCAATGGCTCAACAAGTGAAATCGACTACATCTTGACAAACAAAAAGCATCTTATTCAGCGTTCTCAATAACTTCAATACAGGAAGCGATCACAGGTTAGTTAGATGCAAACTGCTTTTAAATACTAAAGTGGAAAGAATGAAGCTTTTGCAATGCTCAAAGAAATCAGTCGATATTATAAATCTCCAGAAACATAAAGAAGAATTTAATTTAGAACTTAAAAATCGCTTTCAAGTACTTCAATCAATCTTAGAAGAAGAACAAGATGTTACAGTAGTGAACGAGAAAATAACAAATACTCTACAAGAAATTGCAAGGACGATAGCTGTTGAAGCACAAGTAAAGCAAACAAAGAAAATAACAGAAGAAACAAGAAGACTGATGAAGAAACGCAGAGAATTTAAAATGAAGAAAAACTATACTAAATCAAGAGTTGAATATGCAGAATTATGTAAAACGGTAAGAAAATGTGTTACAGAAGATATCAGAAAATTTAACTGTGATCTTGTCAAAAAAGTTCTAGAAGATAACAAAAGTTTAAAATCAGCTAAGCGCAAACTGTGTGTTGGAAGAAAAGGTATTTTTGCACTGAAGAGAGCAGATGGAACAATCACCAAAATCAATAATGAAATAGTACACATTGTCGAAAAATTCTATAACGATCTATATAAATGTGAAGATCAAAGGGAAATCAACCTACGTGATCCACTAGTAAACATAACAGAAACTGAAGAGATAATCCCAGTGATGACAGATGAAGTTGTACAAGCCATTAGAGGCATGAAAAAAGGTAAATGCCCTGGCGAAGATGGAATTACAATTGACCTTATCAAAGAAGCAGGAGAAGAATTTGCAAAAATGCTAGCCTTACTGTTTTCCAAATGTCTCGAGAAATCAGATGTACCAGAAGATTGGAATAATGCTGTGATGGTGTTACTTTATAAGAAAGGAGAAAAGGAAAACATTAAAAACTACCGTCCAAACAGCTTACTGTCAGTGATTTATAAAATTTTCACCAAGTTTTAACGACAAGACTTGAATCAGCTCTGGACTCAGCTCAACCTAGAGAACAAGCAGGATTTCGAAGTGGATTTAGCACAATGGATCATATTCAAACAGTAAGGGAAGTTATAGGAAAACATAAAGAATATAATTTACCTTTCTGTCTTGCCTTTATTGATTATGAAAAAGCATTTGATTCGGTCTACACATCTGCAGTAATTACTTCTCTGGAGGACATTGGTATAGACAAACCTTATATCAATATCATAAAGAAGATCTACAAGAAAGCAACAGCCACCATCCGTTTGGACAAAGGAAAAACGAAGATCAAGCTTGGAAGAGGAGTAAGACAAGGAGACACCATTTCGCCTAATCTTTTTACTGCTGTCTTAGAGAGTATTTTCAAGAAGCTGGATTGGGAAAACAAAGGGATTAGAATAAATGGGGAATATTTAAGCCATCTCCGGTTTGCTGATGACATTTTAATTTTCAGTAATAGCCCTGAAGAATTGCAAAATATGCTAAAAGATTTGGCAGAAGCTAGCATTAATGTGGGATTAAAAATAAATTTGGAAAAGACTAAGGTAATGTTCAATTCATTTGCATCAAAAAAGAAAATCGTCTACAACAACACTGAGATTAAAGATGTTGAAAGTTATGTGTACCTTGGACAAGAAATATCTTCAGACAACAGTATCATGAATGAAATCAATAGAAGAATAAGAAATGGATGGAGTGCTTTTGGGAAGAACAATATTATTCTGAAAAGTAACATGCCTCTTTGTTTGAAAAGAAAGGTGTTTAACCAATGTGTTTTGCCTGCACTAACTTATGGAGCAGAAACTTGGACACTAACAAAACGGATGGTACAAAGATTACAAACAACACAGCGAAGTATGGAAAGATGTATGCTAGGAATAACCAGAAGAGACCGAAAGAGAATAACGTGGATAAGAAGTCAGACGAAAGTTTTTGACATTATCGAGAGAATTAAACGGCTAAAATGGAAATGGGCTGGGCACATTGCAAGAAGACAAGACAATAGATGGAGCACAAACACCCTACAGTGGTATCCCAGAGATGTAAAACGACCAAGAAGACGACCTCAAGTAAGATGGAGTGACGAAATCAGAAAAGTGGCCGGTGTTAATGGAAAAATCTGGGGGAGACCTACATCCAGCAGTGGATTGAAAACGGTTGATGATGATGATGATGATGATGATGACATATGTATACGTGTATATACATACGTATACGTATATATACATATGTATACGTATATATACATATGTATACGTATATACACATATGTATGTATATTATATAGATTTTATTATAAAGAAAAATATGGCTTTGAGACACGTTTTTTACGGTACAATTTTTAAAAAAATACAAATCATATTCAAATTTTCGATAAAATTTCAAAGTTTTTTAAAAAACTACAAAATTTATATTTGGACTATCTCAAAATTTTCTTTTCGGTAGATTAAAAAATATATATATATATGATTTTTTTTTTTTAATTTAATTTAAAATTTTTAAGATTTAAAATTTTATTATTTTTTAATTCTAAAAAGCATATATATTTATTATAATTTTATAGTCGTAAAATTGGATAACTAGCCGAATTTGGCTAAGTTTACTACTAATAATTTGGACTACTAATAAAGTGGACTACTAATTTTGATATATTAAGTGTTTCGAACAGTGGAGCAGCATTGAGGAGCTTCCTACTTGCTGTCAACTATGCTCAGTCTATTGATGAGATGTCTTATTATAAAACTGTACTTTAAAACGCTATAGAAGAAAAGAATTATTTAACATTTAACAATTTTAAAAACTTAAACTTAATATTTAAATTATTAAGTAAAGAAGTAAAGTTAGGATTAAAATAGAAATGGGTGAATAGAAAGATTAAAAAAAGTGATAAGAGGGTTGACCAAAAGTATAGCTGTAGTTACTGGAACTACTAAAAAAGTTTAATAAAGATAGAAGTTAAAAATTACTGTTAGCACTAGTTCAGTAATAATTCACCATGGCAGGAAGGAAAAGCTAACAAGAAGATGTCAAGAAAAGGCACAAAACAGGGCAATACATTTTTTTTTCTATGTAGCATAATTCCTAGGTCTTTTTTCTTTTTTTAAAGTACATAATTCCTATAAATAGAGAGTTGGGAAAGTTAAGATAGACAGACAGAGGTGAACTCAATGTTCACTGGGGATAGCAATAGAATATTTCGGTCTTTTTTGATGTTGGGGTTTCTGTTTTCGAGAGTATAAGCAAATTCTGTCGGCGACGAGGCGTAATGACTAATGAAGAAGTTACTTTCAATTTCAAATCAAGATCGACCGTCATGTTCACAGAAAAGAGGTGTTATTCAATTTTATGTTGTAATTTTCTATAATAAACATTGTAAGTATTGTATGATAAACGTTTATTTAAATAAAACCTTAGTTATTAAGCATTAGGCTCATACAGCGCATACTACGGCTATTTGAAAAAAAACAGTTTTCTCTTCGTTTTAGAAAAACGTAGAGTTATGAAAATGGGTATTGTTTGAGTTTTGTGATAATATCCGATATGTTTTTTTTCCTTCAAATGACTCATTTTAAAACTATGAGAATCTTTTAATCTAATATTTTTCTATGTGTAAATGTTCATATACCCCAAATATTTATAGTGCTTCCATTTTTTTAACAGCGGTTTTTATCGCATGACTGATGGTTTGTCTATGAGCTCGCCCCTGAGCCCAATCGTCAGTGATTTTTATATGCATTATTTCAAGTCAAACTTTTTCAATAGGTTAAATTTCCCATTTTACACCTGCTATGTAGATGACTGCTTCGCATTACTGGATTCTAGTAATATAGATATCCCTCATATTCTTTATGTTATGAACTCTGCAGATGAACACATACAGTTTACATCTGATCTTGAAAATAACAACATTTCCTTAATGTTATGGTTTACCACGAAAATGACTCATTCCAAACCACTGTTTATCGTAAACCATTCGCAGTTTCTTTACCCCCACATCGTCTTTCATCTCACCCCCTAATCAAAAATTGGCTGCTTTTAACACCTATGTTCATCGCGCCTTAAAAAATTGTTCATTTGGGAGTTTATTCAAAGCAGAATTAGACCGCATTAAATCAATTGCCAATGACCGAGGTTATCCTGTTGAAATCGTGGATTCAATTCATAATAAAGTAATTAAACGTACACATTCCAACGTTAACGATGTTTGCAATGAAAATTTAACTATACTTCCATATTGTCTGAAAATAAGCCACAAATGTCTAGAATTTTGAAAAGATTCGATTTTAAAGTAATTTTTGCACCATTTAAAAAAATCAAATTTACATGTCTCAAACAACCAATTGGCAGATTTTCACATTGGGGAATTTATAAGATATGTAGCTAGCGTGATAGAATGTACATAGATCAAACTAAGCGACCCCGTAAGGTCTACTTGGGGGAACATAAAAACTATGTTAAAAATTGTGATACTAAACGCTCTGCGATTCCTAACCATTGTTGGTCTAGCAATCACAGTTTTAATTTTTCAGAAGGTTCAATAATTCAGAAGGGCCCATCGATTTACGACCTTGATTTTTGGGAAGCTTATCATATATGGAAGAATTCAGGCAACTTAGTTAATGATATGTCCAGTACACCAATTTTTTCAAATGCCTGGCTACTTTTCATTTAATTCATTCTCTGTACTTCTCCCCGCCCCCCCTTTTTTATCCTCCGTATTTAAACTCGTCCAGTCTGGCCGAGCGCTTCTATTGGTCTCCTACGTCACATGTGACTCCTGACTCCTGTTTTTTTAAAACTCATCACCATTCTAACTTGGTCGCGTGCGGGGACACAGACATACTTATATGGCTTAAACTTTTTAATCAGTTTTTAATCTTTTTAAATTTGGCACTCATGATGGGACTTTAGATGCTCCGAAACAGCTGTTTGCTCTTTTATATATTTTTATTTGTGATATTTTTACGTTGATCATTTATTTTAATCAACTAACCAGTTTGTTGTTTCTAAATAGTTTCCTTGGAGTTTGGAAAAGAAATTTCTTCATGTGTACCACAAGAACTTTGCAGTTTTTCTAATATCATTTTTGTTTAGTACTTTACTGACAGTTTTTTTAGTACTGTAGTTGACTGTACGCTAGTTTGGCAGGGTGCCATATCCGGTGGCCTTTACTACCCTTTTTGGTTCTTTTCCTTTTAAGTCGCAGAAAAAATAATCGTGAAATCCATCAGTCGTAGGAAAAAAAAATCGTGAATTTCGTCAATCGGTCGACAGAAAAAAAATCACAAAATTCGTCACACGGTCGCAGAAAAAAATGTCTAAATTCTTTTATTGGTTGCGAGAAAAAAATCACGAAATTCGTCAATCAGTGGCAAGTAAAAAACAAAATTAGTCAGTCAGTCGCGAAGAAGTATCGCGGAAATTTTCAGTTAGAAGTGAGGAAAAAATAGTGAATTTCATCAATTTTTCATCAGAGGAGACTATGAAATTTTCCAATCAGTCGCGAAAAATAACAGGAAATTTGGCGGTCAGTTGCGGGAAAAATCGCTAAATTTGTTGATCGGTCGTGGAAAAATATCACTAAATTCGGCAGTCGGTCGTAGGAAAAAATTGCAGAAAATTTCAGTCGGACGCAGGTAAAAAATCGTGAATTTTGTCAATCTGTCGCAAAAAGTAACTTTGAACTTCGCCAGTTGCGCACTGAAAATCTCGCGAATTCATCGATCGGTCGCGGGAAAATATCGTTAAATTTGCCAGTCGGTGGCGTGAAGATATCGTTCTCCTTTTTTTCTCATGTATTCAAGATACAAAATAACGTGAAAATGTAATTTTTTTCCTGAGTTCGTGATAACCAAAATAATGATAAAATAGTGAAATTCCCAGCATCTTTCTGCTTCGATTTTCGGATCTACAGGACTCAAAATAAATCTGAAATTGTAAAATTAATAATGCGGATAAATGTAAAATTTTTACTTTTTCTTTCAAATCTGCGGAATTTGTCGTTTTTTTTTTCTTCATTTGATTTCCATATTTGGATTTTTTTTCTGTAGAACCCGAAAATGTAAAATTAATAATGCAAAAAATTTAAACTTTCGGGCTTTTGAATCCTTTTGAAGCCATGGGAACCAAATTAATTCCGAAAAAGTAAAATTTTCAATTTTATTTTGCAGGTCTGTGTGATCCAAAATTGTACATTTTTGGCCTATTGTATTTTTACATAATTTGGATTGCTTCATTGCTACCGTTTATGGAATTCCTTATTAATTACTCCTTATTAATCGTTGCAACACAGATTGTAAACTCGTTAATTTTTAAATCATAACTCAAAATCTACTTCGCGAAATTAGCTGTACTTTTGTATTAGGATATTTGAAGCTTCTGGAAATAGATTTCTGTTAAAAATTTTATAGGTTATTAATTTATTTTAAATATATTTCAAAATATGTATATTTTCAAATTCATTTAAAAGAAAATATGAATTGTGACCTATATATTTTCTTAACATAAATCGTTTTCTATAAGTTTTAAATATACAACTCCTTAATTAGGTAGATTTTGAAAACTATCCGCATTCCGATCTGTTTTACAACGATTAAAAACGAATTTAAACATTAGGAGTTTAAAACTTTAAACCCGTAAGGGATCCAAACGGGAAGTCATTCTGCCAATGATGTACAAGAAAAACGAAATATGCTGTCAAAATTTGGTGTTCGTATTAGACATTTCGGAGTTTGTTACGATTTAAGTATGAAGACGACTTCCTAAGCTTCTTTATTTAACACTAGCAGATCCGCCCGGCGTTGCCCGGTCCCGTCAAAAAATACTACGAAATGCGAAATCACTCTAAAAGTCGTTGCACGAAACCCTTCCTCTGGTAACTCTTTGTCATTCGGAAATTAAATAGAGAGATATGGACCCGAAGTGGAAATAAATTTAATACCACCTCCTCAAATGTCTAAATCATTTCATTCAAAACGTGTCAGTTTTTGGTAAAAAAAATTTTTAAGTTACCTACAGATTTTCACAAAATTTGTATTTTCGGAATCAGAAGCATAAACTGTGAGTTTCGATTCAAATAATCCAATACTTTTCTTAATACTCGAGGATGAGTGAAAATGAAACTTTTTCGTTGTCTGGGATTATCAAATAGGTAACTTTCTTTTCCGGTTTCAATAAAAATAGCCATTTTTGGCGCACGCACAGGAATTTTTTTTAGTTCCACTGCCAGGGGATGCATTTTGTTCTAAACAAGTTATCCGACGCGTGTTCCTGCTGCCTACGATACCATGTATAGAAGACGGGCTAGGCACGCGCAGCAAAATCTTTCAGTTCCAGTTTTTACCACCAGGTGGAGCATTCTGTTCTAAATAAACCTATATACGAACTAAACTCCGGCACTCGTTCCTACTTCTTACGGCATCGTGTAGAAGACGTGACGTGCACGCGCAAGAAATCTGTTAGTTCCACTTTCCACCGCCAGGGAGTATCAAATATATGTCATAAATAATTAGCTATATCTTAATTAGTTCATGTTAAGTTGAATGAACCGATTCCCGTTGAAATCGAACCCATAGAACTCGAGAAAATAAATCACTCCCCTGGATATTAATATTAAAAAATGGTGGTAACCAAAGACCAAAAACGATACCGAAGTTCATTTAGTACCTGGGAGGCCTCGGAAGAATGTCAGAAAAGATTTCGTTTGAATCGGACCAAGATTAAATGCAAAATATTTTAGTTACATTTTCCACCGCCAGGGGGTGCACTCAGATCTAAAGAAACCTCTTTCCGAACGAAATTCTGGCACGAGTCCCCGCTGCTTATGACAAAGTATAGAAAGCGTTCTGTGCACGCGCAGAAAATATTTTAGTTCCACTTTCCACCGCCAGGGGGCGACAAATCTATGTCTTAATAAGTTATCTATATCTTAATTAGTTCATGTTGAGTTGAATGAATCAATTGTCGTTGAAATCGGGCCCTTTGTTTGAATCGGACAAATTTTAAATGCATAATTGTTTAGTTCCACTTCCCACCGCTAGGGGTTGAACTCAGTTCTAAATTAAACTCTTTCTGATCGAAACTCCGGCACGTGTCCCTGCTGCCTACGACACCGTATAGCAGACGTGCTGCGCAAGCGCTGCAAAATCTTTTAGTTTCATTTTCTACCGCCAGGTGGCGCCAAATCTGTATCATAATTAGTTATCTATATCTTAATTATTTCGTGTTAAGTTGAATGAACTAATTCTCATTAAAAGTGGGCCCATTGAACCCGAGAAAATACCCCTGCCGGGTCATTAATTTTCAGTAATAGTGCTAACCAAGGACTGAAAAAATTATACCGAAGTTTATCTAGTACCTGGGGACCTGAGAAAAGGTTTCGTTTGAATCGGACTAATAATTAATTAGTTCTAATTTTGAGGCAGGGGGGGGGGGAGGAGGGAGTTTCGATCAGAGCATTAACTCGATATTTAAACTACAACCAAACATTCACTTCCCCCCCCCCCTCCCCACAGAATTAAACCAACGACGTTAAAAAATTAGGAATTATCATTAACTTTTAAAACAGAAACAAAATTACCTTTTTTTATACATACAAAAATAGTAAGTTATTGTTGTTAATTTCTGAAATCAAATACATAAATGACGTATACATGAAAAAGCTGTAAAAATCGCATAAAACGAATCGCAAAAATTCACAACTCGCGGTTCGAATTGCCAGCATCTGACGACCTTTTCATCTGCCAATCACAAATGCCCAGTTGACTTCCACATGTGCCTACAATTCTATCAGCCACCAATCCAACTGCTCTCCAATGGCGTTTGACTTGTAGTGGGCGATTTGTGACGTCATTTGAAATAATAAAAACGCTGCAAAACATGAAAAAATAATGTTAAAAAATGAAATTAAAAGGAAAAAATCTAATAAAAAAATCGGGATAATAAATAATCCACCCTTCTCTTTTCAAATTAAGATTTTTTATCTGTAAAGAATTATCTACTTTCTCCAAGCTAAAAAGAGAAAAAAAATGACGATTCTGATCGTATCTGAAGGCTGATGTGGAAGCGCAACCACCGAACCAATCAAGCATTCTGGCAAAATTTCTTAGTGTCGAAGAAAAAAAATCGCCAAACATTCAATAATCGCTGTACGAATTTCGCATAAACTTTATTGAAAAGAGGATAAAATTTACTATATTGGGCTATAAGATAGGAACCGGATTCCTGTTATTAATGTAGAAAAATCGCAGCGAAACGTCAAAAGACACTAAAATTCGCATATTTAAAATCACGATTTTTTATCTGTAAAGAATTATCAACTTTCTCCAAGCTAAAAAGAGAAAAAAACTAGTCGTTGGGGGCCACCGTAATACTTACCCATCATGGATATGCATAATGTGAAATATTGAAATAAAAATGTGTAAACTACTTATAAAATGCATTGCAATTCAAATAAAATCGTGGCTTGATGACGTCACAAACTTTAAAGGCTCGATTACTGAATTGCTTGAAAGAGGTTTTTCCTTATAACTCCAAAAATAATAATCCTATTAACTAGCGGTTTATTGCATCTGATTAAGCGTCAAATTTCCAATTAAAATATATCTTTGAAGTGAAATTTGGATGAAATACAGGGTCAAGAAAAATCGAAGAGTGTGGAAAATAGGATTCCAAATATCTCGGCAACTAATTATCCGATCGACTTCATGCTTTATTCAAAATTTATGTTTTTTTATTGTCTTTTATATTCATTTCTTAAAATAAACAATTTCGAAAATTTTTATATACCTTTCATCAGAACGAATATTTCGAGAGTCCGAAAAAAATTGTTCCGGTTAATCGAGGTTATTGAAATGAAATAGGCTTCTTTCCATTATTACATACTAAGTACATACCAAATTGCAAGTCTCTATCTCAATTTTTTCGGGAGATAGAGCGTTTACAGACACACAGACACACACACAGACACACACACAGACACACACACAGACACACAGACGGACGGCAAAATTTTTTTTCTAAAAATATGTTTTTCGGAATCTCCAGTGTCTGAAACGTGTAAATCCGTCAAAAATTTTTTTTCGATTTTCAAAACGATTACAAGACTTACCCTATACTACGTATGATGGGTAAGTAATAACGATTCTGATCGTATCTGAGGCTTAAATGGAAGCGCAACCACCGAACCAATCAAGCATTCTGGCAAAATTTCTTAGTGTCGAAGGAAAAAAATTGCCAAAAATTCAAAAATCGCTGTACGAATTTCGCATAAACTTTATTGAACAGAGGATAAAATTTACTATATTGGGCTAAAAGATTGGAACCGGATTCTCCTTATTAATGTGAAAAAATCGCATCAAAACGTGAAAAAACACTAAAAATCGCATAAAAAGTTTAATTAAAAGAAATCTATTCCAAAATTCTAAAATCTGGTTTCAAGGTGCAAAACTACATGCATAAAGGTACCTTCCCACAAAATTTTGTAGCTCTGCGTGCAGCGGTCTCTTTAGAACACAGCGGACAAACACACACACAAACTTGCTTCTTTATTATAGTTGGAGATAAATGGAAAAAAGACATAATTTCCAGCGTTATGAGTACTTATGAGTGGCTATTTCTGTTTACTTCCAGAATACATTGGTGAATAAACTGTATGGGATGTTCCCTTTTTATTTGGTCGATCGTACACATAAAATTAAATCAACCTTCTCCTTCAAAACTATATTTTCATACTTTCACCAATACACTTTAAAAAATAGTTTATTACAGAGATTAAAAATTTCTAGCAATTTTTAACAGTTATTAAAGGATAATCTAACGACAGAGAGTGAGCTCCAATATATTGCTGTGGTGTCATTATTACTTATATTCTTAAAGATGTTTTTATCTCCATCTAATTTAAAAGACACGTTTGTTATTTAATGTAAAGGAAGAGTTATTATTGTCCTCTTTCATTTTTCATGTCTGGTATCTTGCAGTGTCATTATTTAAAATTTTAATGTCGAAGTACCTGTAGTGTTGAGACAAATTACCTGGTCAATTTTGTAACCGAATAATTTGCGAAATATTAAATGTAAAGTATTAGTTCAATGGCATATTACTTTTCTTTGTATAATAAAAATGGAAATACACTTTTTAACACTTTCGCTACGAAACTGCGTAAGACGCCCGGCCAAGGAAACTACTGCCATACCGCCCGAGTGCCTGCGTAAAAGTTGTTCGATTTTCTCTCCCTCGGAAATATACAACTATTTCCGCAGAGTGATTGACCAAGAGATTATTGCAATAAACGGGTGGAGAGTACTTTAATCAGGGGTGATTGTGTTCTGGTATTTTATATACCACTAAATTTATATAGCAAGCTTTGTCTTCTTTAATCGATCAATTCTGCGATGACATATTAAGAATATTGCTATATAAATTTAGTGGTGTACAAAATACCGGAACACAATCACCCCTGCTTTAATACAACACCATTGTGCAGGATTAGCCTTTTTTTACTAGTGATCTTAGAAGGGATACAATTCCATTTTCGAAGATATCTACCATCTTATTGTGCTTCTGACAAGTAGGCAGGCAGAAGACAGGGAAATAAAAATCTCGCAGCAATATTTCAGCGTTCGATCGTATTTTGAATGCTATTGCGTTTATAGACATTAGTATTTAATGGGTTAACTCAGAGCTGAAATCTCAGCTTACATTGTTCGAAAAATTGTTATTTTATAGACACCGCGATCACTCTAATATTAGATATCTGTGTATGAGGTTACTACTCAGGTTTACATTCCGCCGCTTCGGAAATTCACTCCCGAATGGAAATCACGAATTAGTACTGTACTTGGTTTGATCGACATGCTCACAAAGAGAAGGAAAGACCTTATTTAAAAATCGGTAATTTTGACAGTAACGAAGGCACCTACATCAGAAATTTGTCAATATTGTAAACTTTGTGAGTTTCACTATTTTATAATCATGTGTGACGTCATGTTTGTCTGTATAACTGTGCGTAACACGTAATTCTTTTTGCCAAACTAATTTTTGTCCACCCTGTATATCACTTCGTTCTCTATATTAGTCAATATATCTAAAATGTTATTTTTTAAATGAATAATGTATTTTAAAAATCAGATGCGATTAATAGAAAGTCTGCATAGTACGTCTAAATAACCAAATGCAAAAGTCTAAATACCCTAAGAAAAGTGTATTCCTTTCGAATGCTATGACGTTCTATGGAAGACATTTTGATGATATTTATGAACGTTATGTGCATTTGATGGCCGTTAAAATCGTTGCACTTATAAATACGTCTCAAGCCAAACTAAAAATTTTTTGAAAATACTCTACATTGTATGAACTTTAGCAGATTACATGTATCGCCTGTAAAGTTGATAATTCCATCTCTTTTTTCTATTTGTTTGCATAAACTATTTCTTGTCAACATCGATACACGAATATCAGATAAGAAATTTTAATCTATTTATGCTAATACACGTAAGAATGTTAATTTTCATTCTATTTTCTCGTCAGTTTGTAACTTTTTTTCAACTATTAAATGAATGTTCTATTTTTATATTAACGTTATTATGAGTTTAACTTGTAAATGTTTAAAAAAGTTGATTTTTCGAAAACATTTTTTCAAAGGGCAATATTTTCTTTCCACTTAAAAACACACACAAAAGATATCCCTCCTATAATTATGCGAGTTATGATTAAAAATGTTTCGGGTGTTCTCTATGATTATTTCTTATGATTATTGTTCTCTCAGTGATTAAAATGGTACATTAAATGATATTGTCTAGAAACAATGTTCTCTCTTTTTTTTAATTGGTGTCAGATATATCTCGGCAACGGAAAGTTTATATATTTCGCTAATCCTTAAATGATATTTTTTAATTTATTTTTATTTATTCGTTTTTTTTAAACAAAGCAAACCACTCAGGTTAAAACATCGAGAGAAAGCATGTCCAAATGGCACATTTCTTTTACTCAAAATCAATGACAATTCAAAACATGTGTTTTAATGCAAAAACCTACACATTTCTACCTCGTTCCTAGACGTCAAATAACTGAAAATGGTTAATTTTCACACCAAAAGACTCCCATGTTCCTTAATCTTTGTGTAGTAATAGCACATATTTTCGTTATATTTAAATAAATAAATAAATATATATATAATTATTCATACTAATATATATATATATATATATATATATATATATATATATATATATATATATATATATATATATATATATATATATATATCTGTTATATATTTTAAAAAACCCATTTATAAACTTAATTAGTTTTCGTAACAATACGATACAAGACTCCATTTATAATTAGTTTTCGTAACAGGTCATTAAAATAGCTATAAATGTAAATTTCTACGATCGAATTATGGATTTATTTATGTGTCTTTTATAAGTACACTCGTCAATTTGTAGAGAAAGTTATTTGTAATCAAATGCTTTATCTTTATTGACATAATTTATAGGGGAAATTATATCCGAATAACAATGTTAATACTGTGGAAAATACCGCTGTAAAATTTAGTTTTATTCTATATTTGTTTATTAAAAATACTATCAGACTATTAGGTTTTATTTTGATGATTCAAGTTTTTAATTAGGTTTTATGTGGTTTTGGTATAAGTATGGAATATAAGAAAATGATTTTTAAAATCAGACGAATTAGAATCCTTTCATAAGAAAATATATGTAGTGTACTAATTTATTGCCACTATTAAATGAAAAATTCATATCTCTTTTCAATAAAAATTCAAACATGGAAAACATTGTAGTTAAATATTGGTTAAAGTAATTAAAAATCATTAAAAATCATGTGTATTTGCATCTTATCTATAAAATGTGTAAATATAGAAAAGATCCTAATAAAATAATGGTGAAATTAATAAGAAGTCATTATTATAATTTAAGATGATTGATTGAATATTAAAAAAAAAAAAAAAAAAGATTTGTTTAAGAAAGTTGTTTCAGCCGGTTGACTTCCTCCCATACTTGTCACAGATGTAACTGTTCATTTTCAGAGTTAAGTGCGAAAGGCTTAAAAAGAAGTGGCAATTGAAATTGGAATCAATGCTACTGCTGTAAAAATGCAGCACAGCAACCGGAAAACAAAGAAAAGTTTTTAGGAACTTCAACCTATCCTGTGATTTTTCAACTCAAAATTTGAGCGAGACAATTATTTACGTTGACGGACACTTGCGGCTATAGCCGTCAAAGCGAAGTTCACTATGTGGCATGACGGCTATAGCAGCACAAATGTGCATTTACCGGCGTACAAGTAGAAGCCCAGTGTCAATTTTCGAAATTCACTTGTTCCTACTGTCCGTCAATGTGTTAAAAAATGTTTTTTCTTTATATGTGGTTATGATGAACTCTATATGAACTTCTTTACTTTAATATTCTGGTTTTATTTGACTTTACAAAACGGTAGGTTGACAGCTATGTTTTAAGATTGTTTCAAGGAAGAATTTTAAAACGAAAGGGACACCCCTAGTAACAAAATTGTATTGTCTAACATTGTTTTTATTGTCTATTTTTTGGCTGTATCTTGACCGATGCTGGCAATGTTGACGTAAAATATTGACTCAATTTTGGAGCGTTTACAATTTGCAAATATTGCATAGAATTATTTCGCCGTTTGTATTCGCAAATATTTTTAATATAAAACCAATATTTTACAAATATTCTTATTTCTTTGGAAGTATTACCGATGAATGCAATATCATAGCATTACTAGGCCTCAATATACCAGATATTAGTTTTCTACTAGAGACCAGTTTTTGTGAAAGAAAACCTTTGAAAACCCAATAGAGTGATTCCATTGAAACAGAAAATTTAGATTAGGAGTTCAACTCTCCCTTGAGGCGATTACGTAGCATACTATCTACAGGTTTAAGTTCACCCAATATAGAAACTGGGGACGTTTCTCTATTTCCATTTCTTGATCATTTCTAAAAATATTCTTTTATAAGGATGCTCGATTTTTAATGAAATCTTAAAATATGTTATGTTAGTATAGCACGTGCATCCTATTATAGTCAATAACGGATATTTCCACATAAACAGGTTTTTGAAAGAGAAAAACATTGTGTGACCCGTGGTTTACTTCTTATCATTTCGCCAATGACGCACGTATCACTTTTTGCATCTCCTAGTGACATCAGCTAGAATTCCACCCATCAGAACGCTCTAAAATCTTGTTCTAGAGTTTTATACTACATTTTAAAACCCCTTTTGGCGATTCCTCGCCAAATGTCCCTCTCATTGTGAAGATTTGCGGATTCCGTTTAGTCTTGAAAATAACAGTACTTGCCACTCGAAACAAGTAAGGGTCAGTATCGTGTGACAGAATGTTGCACAATTAACTTTTTATTAGAGACTATGAGAGTTGAAAACGGTTTCTTTCCTAATCGTCCATATTTCATTCGATGCTATCCAAAAATTTCGATAACACTGTACAAATTAAAAGAATCATATTACTCTGAACATCCTATAAAACCAAATTTAACAGAGTTCGAAAATATATTTCAATGATTTGAACGTCATTATCTAAACAAAACATAGCTTGAATAAATTCCATGTAGTTTGTTACGCGCTTACTGAAACTAACTCAATCTCATTTATAGGAAACATAATTAATAACCGTCCATCTTATACGTTTACAACATTTCTAAAACACGTACTTTCAGTATCCAATATGTCAAACATTTTTGCAATCTATCTTCATCTAACGGTACCTAAAACTTGACAAATATATCGAAGTAAAAAAATAAGTTGACACAAGATAATGGAAAATTTAGACATGTAAATTAAAACAACATTTCGTTATTACCTAATGGCAAGATAAAAAATGGATTTTTTGATAACTTTATTTTCATGTAATGTAAACAGACATATTCAAGCTTTAACAATAAATCATGAATTTTCTACTCAGCAAATAATTTGATAAATGACTAAAATGCGCAGCATTTTTTCTCGTAACATAGGGGATTCTAGAACGGCTTTAGGAAATTTAAAATAAAGAAAGTCACGGAGAATAAAATTGTGTTGTGTGGGTAAATAATCCAGAGCAAATGATTGAACAATAAAGTGGCTTTTCAGATTATTTTCTCATTTGGTATGAAAAAGAAAAATATTTAGCAGCAACAATTTGCTAATTCTTCATGCATTATTGAAGTTAAAATTGATTACTAGTATGGAAATTATAGCCATAATTCTAAATTAAGGTTAATGTCGTATGGTAATAATAATGGAATAGATAGACACTCCTTAATGGAATATATTTAATTCCTTAATGGATTATATACCAAAGTTATAGTTTACGAAATTGCTTTATTTTATTTTATTTATTATTCATTCTCCCCTAAAATTAAATATTTTGTTAAAAGCTTACATAAACACTTTCATTACAGCGGTGTAAAATTAACTATATTCTAAAAGTTAAGTTAAAATTTTGGCATGTCGTCAAATTTACGAAGGTTTCGTAACGACATCATTAAGAAAAGAAAAGTGATCTGGGGTGAAGATATTAAAAATTGTAATTATTTTCTGAAATATAATTAAAATTATATATTATGAGATAAAACAAACATTACAGCTTATCATCAGCTTTTCTACTAAATGAATTTCATTGAAATGAAATGCGTAATATGAAGGTGAAAATTATTCGGTGAAGAAAGGGTTACTCAAGTTCGAACATGAATGACATGCTTTATTTTAAATTTAAAATTGAATGCAGACGTAATATTACGGTTAATGTTTGTAATCAGATCTGCAGGCAAATGACGTATATTGGAGTATCTGAAACAATGTATACAATTCTGTATATTGTGTATAAAATAAAACCGCCAAATTCAAACCCGAGTAAATGTTTTAAACACATTCCCCATCTACCCTTATTTAATACTGGATGCAGAGTTCAATGCATGAAAGGAACTTTTTTGTGTATATCATACATGATTTGTTAAGAAAATAGTCCAAATTTTCACATCAATGTTCTTCATCTGACTTCATCATCAGCATTTTTACATTCGATAAAATCAGTCAGAAATTCTTTCAAGCTTATTTTTTATCCTTGTTTATTTTCCCCCGAAGCAAATTGTCTCCTCGTTTTTTTCGAGTGCGCTAAATAGAGATGGTACACGATTATGGGGATTGTTGAATTAACGAATAACGCTTGTATTCGAATTCACATAATCCCAGTAATGATATTTTAACTATTATGAGAAAATAAAATCGAAATTAAACATTCAGATATATGTAGTATCTATTCAGGCATCTATTTTGTGTCCCTTTTTTCCGAAGCAGAAAGAGCTTTACCTATTTCATTGATATTTCGTTTATATAATATTATTTCACTAAATTATACGCTTCACAGGCTGATAGCTTCAGCCACGTAAATATTAATTCCGTAATTATGTGGACCAAAAGGGAGCATTTCAGCTGAAACTCTTAATTTTAATTTCAGAGGGTGGAGGAGTCGAGATAAGAGATAAACAACTGTAACTATGAGCTCGGGACATTGACTAATCATTCGCAGTTTATAAGCGCAACCAGACTTAATATATTTTAGAATTCATAAGTCAATCAATTGTCAAAATTTTCATTTATTACAATACAAATTCTAACTATATGCCAAATTTCAACTTTCAATGATACGTCAATTTGTATAGTTACTGTATTACTGTATTACTGGGGGGGGGGGGTGGCTCGAAAGCCAAAGCACCGCGATTGTACTGTCCCCAAAAGATGAAAGAGGAAAAATCATCCCCACTTAGTCCCTAAACAGGCCAGTAGCTGACATAAAATTCAGCAGACATTTGATAGAGATATCCTGAATTTCCCATGGCTCAATCAGATGTCGACCCAGGTGTTCGAAACGATAGGCAGCATATGCTTCACAGCTACAAAGGACATGTGAAGCAGTCTCTTCCTCGTACTTACAACCCCTACAAAGAGGATCACTGACCACCTTCATAATGCAAAGGTGTCTATTAAGTCTACAGTGCCCTGTTAACCATTCCACCATATTTCGTAGACTATTCCTTCTGAGCCCAATGAGTTCCTGTGCCCTTTTACTAGGGCAGCTACTGTTGAGCTCTTTCGCTTGCCTCTGTCCACTTGAGTCAAGCCATTCTTGATACTGCTGCTCTCTTAGAATTTTAAAAACAGTAGTTCTGATGCAGTCCTTAGAAATGCCAATAGCTGGTTCTGGTCCAACAAAGGGAGTAACCGACCCTTTCCTTGCTAGACTATCAGCAAGCTCATTACCTGGGATACCAGTATGACCTGGCACCCAATGTATAGTAACATTGTTGCCATTTCTGGCAAGCCTGTTCAAAGAGCAGTAACACTTCCAAACAATCCTGGAAGTAATTTTATGTTTCTCCAGGGCAAGTAATGCTGCCTGACTATCAGAGTAAATATTGATAGACAGGCCTCTATACTTCCTTTCAATGCAGATATACCTACACATAAGTATTGCATAGACCTCTGCTTGAAAGACAGTGGTATAGCTGCCTAGTGGGTAAAAGAGAGAGGTACCATCAGCTGGGCAGCAAACCCCAGCTCCTGTTCCAGCATTTATCTTAGAACCATCAGTGAACCAGGTCATACTTGTCTCAAGTTCCATCACAGAAATATTCTTCCAGTCAGCTCTAGAAGGAAGACTAATTCTGAATGACTTGTCAAATACATGTTTTAAAGGCATACCACCACTCTTCATGATAAAAACTGGGTGCTTGCTGATTTTACAATTAAGCCTACCCCAAGTAAGATATCTCGAGTAACTTTGCCATTGCCCATGTAAAATGAGCCTATGTGAGCAGATCAATGCTTCTGCCTCAATATTCATATGCAGTGGGTACATACCCAACAGCAGTTCCATAGCAGATGTAGGCGTTGTCCTAAGTACACCTGTCATGGTCATGCAGATCATTCTCTGCAGTTTTGCTAATTCAGACTTGGCAATGTCAGTCATAGTTCTTGACCACCAAGCTATACTGCCATAATTGATCATAGGACAGATCACCATATTGTATATCCACCAGATCAACTTTGGACTAAGTCCCCATGTTTTGCCAATGGCGTTTCTGCATGACCAGAAAACTTTTTTGGCCTTATTGATGCAATAACCCATGTGTCTCTTCCAACACAGTCTCTCATCGAAGTAGACACCAAGATACTTCACTTCCTTTGAGCAACTTAAAGTGTGCCCATAGAACACTACCTCATTAAATTTAAGTGATCTTTTCCTAGTGAAGGCAACGAGAGTCGTCTTTTCTGGATTAACAGAAAGACCAACCTCCTTGCACCACCGCTCTACCTGCTTAAGGATATTATTAAGGATGTCCGAAATAATATTTTCGAATTTACCCCTAATGATGATGACAATGTCATCAGCATACCCAATACAGTATGCACCAAGTAGATGTAACTCCACAAGGAGTCCATCCACCACCAGACACCAGAGCACAGGAGAGAGAACGCCACCCTGTGGGCAACCCTTCTTTGCCTTAACCTGAATTGTATCCCCCAACAACTCAGCATGGACAGACCTATCCCTGAGCAGGCATTTGATCCAATTCAGAGTCACCTCATCCGCACCTCTATTAGTCAATGCCCTGAGGATGGAATCCATAGATACCTTATCAAAAGCACCCTCAATGTCAAGAAAAACTGCAAAAGCAGTGTCATTTGCCTTAATACTTTTCTCAAGCACGAATGAAAGATTATAAAGAGCAGTGTCTGACTGCGCCGGTCTGATAGGCATGCTGGGAGCAAGATAGCGGAATTACACTCAAAATGCGCTCCCTAATGTGCCTATCCATCAACTTTTCCAATTTCTTAAGCATGAATGATGTAAGACTGATTGGTCGAAAGGATTTTGCTTCAAAATATGTGTCTTTCCCAGGTTTAGGGATAAAGATCACCTTAGTGTGTCTCCATGGATTTGGTATGTATCCAAAAGCAAGACACGCCCTATAAATTTGACTAAGCACTGGGACTAAGATCATCTTCCCTTTTTGTAACAAAACAGGTATGATTTTGTCCATACCAGGAGTCTTGTATGGGTCGAACGAATAGATCGCCCACAAGATCCTATCGTGAGTGACGATAACTCCAGCAAGATTCCAGCACTCCCTACTGCCATTGAAGGCAGTAGGTGTACCCTGAGCTACATCTGGGTCATCACTAGTAGAATCAGGAAAGTGAATCCTCATCATTTCTGAGAGAATCTGTTTTCCTGTCTCAGCATTTGGCAATTTAATAGCATTGAGATTGGTATTTTTATCTCTAGCCATAATTCTCATAAGTTTAGAACTAGTTGAGACATCCTTAATACCATCACAGAAGTTTTTCCAAGAATCATACTTAGACTTTCTGATGGCTTTATTATATGCGGTGAGTGCAATCTTGTATTGCTGCCAATCACCATCCTTCTTGGCTTTATTAAAAGCCCTGCGGGTAACTCTCCTGAGTGTACTAAGCTCAGAAGACCACCAAGGCACAGGTCTTGGGGAGCTAGCAGCAGGAGGATGACAACTATTATAAAAAGACTGGAGAATGGCCTGTTGCACTGAGTCAACAGCCAACTCCACGTCTGAAGAATTGTTAAAATGTAACTTACCCCTTAAAACCAAGATCCTTTCTTCAAGCTCCTGCCGGTAAGAATGCCAGTTTGTTTTCCTGGCATTCCTTCTCATCATTGCTGGTCCTGTTGTCCCTGCAATGTTAAACATGATTAGTTGGTGATCTGATAGTGAAATAATATCTGACACCTTCCAATCACTAATGATGTCAAAGCAGTTTCTGCTGCAAAATGTGACATCAAGAACCTCCCTCCTATTTTTAGTAATAAAGGTTGGTTCATTCCCCCTATTATGAATATATAGGTTATAAGCCAAAATATATTCCAGAAGGTCATCTCCCCGTTTGTTGCAGTCTGTACTGCCCCAGACAGTATGATGTGCATTTGTATCACACCCGAACACTAAGTTGTGCCCCTTCCGAGAACAGTAGCCCATGAGAGCTTTTGCCTCACTAGAAAGAGGGTCCTGTTTCTCAAATGGAAGATAAGAAGATGAGACAATGATATTTTCAGGCCCATTCTCACAATTAAAATCCACCTTGACGGTGACACAGTCACCACTCAGGTAGTTCACCATATTAATTACATTTAGCCTAGGGCTGACATAAATACAAGCTCTTGGCCTGAAACAGGTTCTATCATAATAAAGCCTATCCTTTCTACACCCTAGACCAAGAATGTTGCCATTTCCTGTCCAGGGCTCCTGAATAAGTGCAACATCAACCTTCCCTTCAGAGATCATCTTTCCTAAAATGGCAGATGAGCCCCTACTATGATGGAGGTTGATTTGAGTTACCTTTAGATGGGTTACCTGGTTCATTTTTACCAGCAACAATTTCGTCTTCCTCAGGGATACTTGTATCCTCTGAGCCCTCAGCCAACAAGTAGTCCACCTCATCTAAGAGCATGGAGGGGGAGACCTGTTGGACATATACATTTCCAAGTCTAGTATTAATATCATAAATACTGCTTGTTTCACTTACATGAGAGGAAGTTTCTGTAGCTGGAGCTTCAGACTCTTTCCCTCTCATCTTCTTTGTATTTGGATCATTCAAGATTTTGAATGATCCTTTGTCGAGGCCTGTGTTTACTTTAAAGTCGGCTCTCTTGATGGCTTCAGATGCAGCAATATCAACCTCGAAGATCCAACGAATAGACTGGGGCTCTGCAACATGGTCCAGAACACGCCAGTCACCTGTCTTCAACTCCGGGTTGTATCTGTTGATCCTTTTCAACAGCTCATTGTGATATTTGGTGTAAATATCCCTTGTTTTAAAAGCCACTTTGACCGGCTTCGGCATCTCACTCATGGCAAGTACCCTGAGAGGAATACCCTCAAAGACGGTAGCATTGCCATGATAAGTAGACCTAATCCAGTCCTCAGTGGCATCTCCTTCATAGCTGAAGATTAAGGCTCCAGTAATGAGCCTGGAGTCAGTTATAAGAGGTAGAGGTCTATCATCAGGAGTCAAATCAATACATCTGATGACATCCTTCAGGATAATATCCACCTCTTCTTGTGTCAGCCTGGTCGCTGGGAAATCTTCCTTAACCACGGCTAACTTCCTAAGTGCTGCTACAGCGGCAAAAGACCTCTGGGTATCTTCCCTAGGCCTCTTTGCTGTTGCCGACATTTGTGGTGAAGAATAATGTCACCTTCCTTTTGTTCCGATTTTCCCCAGATCCCTTCGGTTGAGCATCAGCAGTGTTGGTTTCCACCTCCTCCCGCTTTTGCTTCTTCCGTCGGTTTCTTCTTTGGGTCTTAGTGAGTAGTTTCGGCCCTCCTGCAGTGGTTCCAGAGTGTTCCCCACCTAGATGGGTTCCGCCTCCGTTCCCACCAGCAGTCATGCCGATTTCCTCTTTTTGTTTTACTGCACTCTTTTCCAAAGAATCGAGCACAGTCTTTGATTGGGTTTCACTAGAAGTGACCCCCAATCCTTGTTCTTCACTTTTCCGACTGTCACAACTATCGCCAACTCGAGAAAGCATTATATCCTGATCAGCCATAGTTGTAACCATAAGAAAAATTAATAGATCCACGGAAAACTTCCAGTTCCCCACTACCCCCACATAGGTAGTGGTTCCCCACTCTTTCCTATCGTGTACAGAGTAACCTCCGGAGTGATTCGGGAACTGGAGATTCGGTTGCCACTCATAGCGTGTACCAGGTACACAGTCTCCAGCTAACCAGAGAGGATTTCCCACTATGAGCTGACCCCCGCCCCCCCAGCCTAACGCGACCGAGAACTCACCTCTGGGACCGTTTTCTAAAAAACGTTCCTTAAAAACGAAATTATGGTAGCACGCTACTCCTCTTCCCCACACTGCATTCAAACTGGAGAACACTCCCACACCCAACTGGATGCCACTAGGCAGAGCCCGAAAAGCTGGTACCGGTTCCCCATAAGTCCAAATGCCGAATGGGGAAGATCGGTGTTGATACTTCCATAACCAGAGAATAACAAACTGAAGAGAGAGAATTAAAAAGAGTGAAACAAAGAATAAAGGATAGACAACTAAAATGAGAAGAAGAAAGAAAAGAAGAAAGATCGCTCAGGAATCCGGGGTCACGAAACCCGTGAATACATAAAGAAGGTTTCCCCCTGGGGATATTTGTATAGTTTAAAAGAATCCAGAGAAAATGATTGGTCTAATAAATTGGACATTTTAAGAAAATTGCAACACATTTACCTTGCTTCATATGAAATTTAAAACATAACGGAAAGTACTTGGAAATCTGAGTAGTTCTGCCAGTGATACCGTTTGAATATCAACCACATTAAAATTTACACATACACCAGTATATAGTATCTGATTACCGATTTTGTGAAAAGTGATTGAGAAATAAAATCAAAGATTATTAAAATTTTGTATCTCAGAACTTATAAAAGACAAATGTATGATATTTACGTTGCTATCTAATAATAAGGATTTTATTAAATACTAGTCAATTTGCAAATCAAAATCTATACTATCGTCCGACATACAAGGCAATCTATAATATTAGCTAAATTAACTTTCGAATTTTAAAAGTCAGCTAATAAGCATTTGTTTGATTTTAATTTTACCTTCGTTTACATACAAAACAATCACTATGTAGAAAATTTTAAACTTAGAAGTCTAATGAAACTGGTACGTAAAATTAATTTATCCTCTCTAAAGTTTGATTACGGAATTTCGGATCGATCAATGAATATAGAATTAAATGATGTTCGTAATTGTATGCCTCGTTCCCTGTAGAGGAAAAATATATGAAATTTCGGATGCTATGGAATATTTAGGGAAATCTTATTAAATTCTTAAAATTTCAGCTCAAAATAATGCACATCGTCTAATTGTCAGTGAATAAATGCTAAAATAAATAAAAAAAGAAATTCAAACTCTATCTCTGTGTATCGCTACACCAAAATATTTCTTATCAAGATATAAATTATGTTTTAAGTTAAAGGGTCATATACCTTTGAAATGGTCAAATTTTCGATTTTTTTATTACTTTATATGAAAATATAATCCTTTAGGATCATTTTAAAACAAACACCATAAAAAAATTCGCATTAGAAGCGAAGTTATGGGGAAAATAGTAAGAGCTCTTTTCATGAAACCACATCATTTAAAGGTCCAGACAGTTTGTTTACATTTTTGACTCAGCAGGCGCCGGCCGCAGCTCATAAGATTCCAGGATTTCTACTACGAGATTTATTTACTCTGTGGTTTTTTATTTTTCATTTCCTCTCTAGGAAAACGAGTAGAAAATAGTAACTTCTACTTCTACTTCACTTAGCTAGTTGTTTATCTTTTGAATCGAGCATGCACGTTGTTTTCGTGAGCTTATTGTGAAAGAAGACCTTTTCCGTCGCTATTATTTTGGTGGATGAGAATTACTTTAGCTTGTAAATTATTTTTTTGTCATTTTTAATCTTCAAATAATATAATGAGTGAAGTAGGAGATAAAAGAAAACTTAAAAGAGCGTCTGGATCCCGCCCTAAGAAAAGAAAGTTTACCGGCAATGTGCACATCAGAGAGCAGGATAAAAGTGAAAATAATTCAAGCAATAAAAGTGCTTCATATAGAAAACTTTCTATGAGTAAAGTTGATGAAATCAATTCTGAGTTTCAAGGATACAGAATAATAGATATTAATCACATGTTTTCCATGCTACAAAACTTTTTATGCTGTAAATCTTGCCATGGTGAAGTTCAACTAAAAGAAGAAATTGAATGGGGATTATCATAAAAAATTTCCATCTTATGTGTAAAGTGTAAAGAATTGATCTCATTTAAAAACTCTAAGAAGATAGGACCATCAAATAAGATATCAGAAATTAACTACAGATATCTTTATGCCATCAGATCAATAGGAATGGGATATGCTGCAATGAAACTATTTTGTGGCATCGTGGATCTGCCTGAACCTGTTTCCAAAACATCATATAATGAAGCAATAAAGCAGCTACAGAAATGTGCCATTACAGTTTCAGAAAAATCAATGAAGTTGCATTGACCAGTTCCCCGGCTATCAATATCAGTGGTGATGGCACTTGGAAAACACGGGGTCATACATCACGCATAGTTGTGTGCACAGTCATTGGCGACAAATCAGGAAAAGTCATTGACATGGAAGTTCTTTCCTCATACTGCAAGTCATGTGATTCATGGAAAAACAGAAAAGGGACACATAAATACAACATGTGGGAAAAAATCATGAGAAAGAATGCCTTATCAATCACCATGGCTCTGCGGGAAAAATAGAACTTACCGGCATGGTTCGCATATTTCAACGCTCGTAAACTACAAGAAATGTAAAATACACTGGGTATATAGGCGATGGTGATGCCAAAACTTTTCACGCCATAACAGAGGCCAATCCATATGGCTTGGATGTAGAAGTATCCAAAATTGAATGTGTGGGCCACATTCAAAAGAGAATGGGAACACGGTTGCGGAAACTGAAACAAAACAAAGTAAAATGCAGCGATGGTAAGCCGGTTGAAGGGAGAGGACGACTTACAAATGAAGCCATTGATAAACTAAACGTTTATTATGGAAATGCTATTCGAGAGCATAAAAACGACCTCTCTAAAATGCGCAAAGCAGTGTGGGCAATATATTTCCATACCCGTTCCACAGATTCCGAGCCTCTACATTATTTTTGCCCTACTGGAAACGAGTCCTGGTGTCGCTATAATAGAGCGGTTGCTTCTGGCACTATCAATCAGTTTGTACACAAGAATACACTACCTACAAGTGTTATGGATGTCATTAAACCCATTTTTAATGATTTATCGCATCCGAAACTTCTGTCTAGATGCCTGGGAGGTTAGACCCTAAACAACAACGAGTCCATAAACTCTCTCATATGGAAATTATGTCCCAAAACAAAAGGATCTGGCAGGAGAATAGTTGAAATTGCAGCAAATGAAGCAGTCATTTTGTTTAATGATGGAATTGAATAAAAAGATTAACAGCTCTTACATAACATACAAATATTGAAAATGATGAACTATTATCGCTTTTGTGTAAGATTTTTTTTAATTATGTGCAATTATTTACAAACATGTTGTAAGAGAAAACTGTATTTTTGTATCGATGCATGCGGTTGTATTGCGCGCTTGATTTTTCTGAAACGGTTGGCTAAAATTTAAAAAAAAATTAATATCTCTTACATAACATACAAATTTTGATAATGACGAACTATTATCACTTTTATGCAAGAATTTTTTTAATTATGAACAATTATTTACAGAAATATTGTAAGAGAAAACTGTATTTTTGTATCGATGCATGCAGCTGTATTACGCGCATGATTTTTCTGAAACGGTTGGCTAAAATTAAAAAAAAAAAGATTAACAGCTCTTACATAACATACAAATGTTGAAAATGATGAACTATTATCGCTTTTGTGCAAGGATTTTTTTAATTATGTGCAATTATTTACAAACATGTTGTAAGAGAAAACTGTATTTTTGTATCGATGCATGCGGTTGTATTGCGCGCGTGATTTTTGTGAAACGATTGGCTAAAATTTAAAAAAAAATTAATATCTCTTACATAACATACAAATGTTATACTGACGAACTATTATCACTTTTATGCAAGAATTTTTTTAATTATGAACAATTATTTACAAAAATATTGTAAGAGAAAACTGTATTTTTGTATCGATGCATGCAGCTGTATTACGCGCATGATTTTTCTGAAACGGTTGGCTAAAATTAAAAAAAAAATTAACAGCTCTTACATAACATACAAATGTTGAAAATGACGAATTATTATTACTTTTATGTAAAGGATTTTTTTTAATTATGAATAATTATTCACAAAAGTGTTGTAACAGTAATTTTTTTTTTTTGTAGCAAAGTGCATTTTTCATGTTTTAGGGTACAGTATTTACTACTTTTTTATAATATAACTTATTAAATTTATATATTAACTTTATATTTATATGTAATTAGGTCAGTAAATAATTACATAAATGCTCATAATTTTGAAAGATATTTTGTATAATATGTTTTAAAAAGTAATTTTATCTTTCAATGCGATTTTCTCAAAATGTTATTTTTTCAACTTGCGAGCATGATTACTTCAGAACGGCTGGATAGAATTTGATAAAAAATTGACGGCTGGTACATAACATACAAATGCTTAAAATGACAAACTATTATTTCTTTTGTGTAAGATTTGTTTTGTAATTATGACTGTTTATAAAAAAAAGTGCTATTTTTTTTTTTTTTTTTAACAAAAACAAAATTTAAAGTGACTACAGTTCGTCATTTTAATTATAAACTATTTTCCTCTGTACATAAAGTGATTTCAGGTCATTATAGTGTTTTGTATGTATGTTATGCTCCGAGCAAGACTATAGATGACTTTTGATCAAGAAAAAAAGAGCTATAACAATTTCCTTAATATTATATTTTGTTGAAGACATAAAATTATTCTGATGTCTATAAGAGATATAGGAAGATTATTTAAATATGTCTTTAAAATTAGAAGTTTCTATACCCAATACATTTTAAGATATTGCGATCAATACTGGACACACATTTTGCTTGTATTTTTATCGATCAAAGGTACCTTACTCCTTAATAAAGAATAAATAATAGTTGAAGTCGGGGAGGTGCAAAAAATCAATAATAGAACGCATAGGAATTCACGGTCTAATTTTAAAATTGAACTAATGAATTGTTTATTTTGGATTTTTCCTTTGTTTTACATAAAAAAATTCTCGCTATTTACCAAATTTAAATTTCATTATAATGCTAGAATTAGATTACAGATTTTGATTACATACCGATGTGTGTACCAATTTGGATGGCGAATGATGCTAAAATCTGCGATTTTTTCTATTCTATATCTCTATGCGCAAGATAAATGTGCGAAATATAGTACGCTGAGGTATGTTTATCTTCTTCCTCCACCGCAAAATTTTAGGCGCAAAATCTCTGTTATCATGAAAGTTGCAAGGTGATCAATATGGTTCGAAACTCTGCAACCAATTGGGGAACTTTCGAATTTTAAAAGCGAACTAACAAACAAATTGTACTTTTCCCTTCGGTTACACACAAAGCTCTATTGATTTACTCAATTTCCAATTACTATATGTCATAGAAATTTTCTTTGAGTAGTTTATAATCAAGCTGTAGAAGGGAATATTTCTTAAATTTTGTATCTCCAAATCTAAAGAAAATAATTTTTATATCAACAGAATTTCAACTCAAAGTCTGAATGCGTTACCTAATTAATTTAAGTTGTGATGACAGGCTTTGATTTTTTTCTAATGTGTTTCCGCTATTTTTTTAAAACCTATAAATGATAGCAGTATGCACCCAGAGAAAAGTTTTGTTGAATCAACAAAAATATGTTTGGCACAACAAAACTTTCCGTTTAAATATGGGTCAATGGAAAATTTGTTTGAATCAACAAAGAAAATATTGTTGATTTTTTTTACAATTCCAACAAAAAGTTTTGTATCGTCAGCAAAAAAATGTTCTGTTAATTCAAGTAAAAGTGTTTCAATTTTACTGGAATTAACAAAATTATTTTGTTGAAAGTTTTCTCAAAATAAATATAATTATCTGTTACTTTAAGAGTTTTTTTCAGTTTCGGCAACAAAAAGTTTTGTTTAAAGAACAATTGTTTTGTGTAATTTTAAGAATTTTGTTTTGTTTTAACAACAAAAGGTTTTTGTTACATAAACAATTATAATATTTATTTTAAAATTATTTTTTGTATTAGCACCAATCTAAACTTAACTACTTTTTTAATTTATTTCCAGCAGTGAATTACGCCTCTAATCCTTGAATAACAACAAGTGAATTTTTATCCTGCTTTTTTTCAAGCGTAAATCTACAGTTTGAACAATGTCCCCAGCTGGGAATCGAAACCGGGTCCTTAGAATAACGATTTGAGACTCTAACCACTAATCCAGAATGAACGATATCCTAGATCGAAATTTCTCACTCTTATATATGTCGGACCGGCAGCGAACGCAGCACAAGATGAAAATGTCATCATGAGCACAGCGCCCCCTTAAGACATAAAAGTAGGGGAAGCCCGACGTTACTCTGGGCCCCCCCCCCCTCTACCAATTGCTTTGTTATTTACTTAATCCATTTTTGCCAAAAACTAATCAGCACCAATTTAAATCAGGAAGTAACTGAATATAAAGTTTAATTAAGTTCCGTGCATTAGTTCTTGAAATAGAGTGCCCTCAAAATTTTTGTCACATACAGACAGACAGAGTCATAGATAGTCATTTTCTGAAAACAGTCAAATCGTATTCAGGACCTTCTAAAATCCATCGAAAACCAGAAGTTGAAAATTTTCATGATTCCAATACTTTCTTCTTGTAAAGATACAAGAAAGTAATAAATGGGATAGGGAGATTTTTAAAACTACCTTGGTCCGTCCCAATGAAAAAAGTTTTAATTATCCGAAAATTATGTTAATCCTTTAATTATACAGCTATATAAGTCAAATAAACCAAGTTACGTGTGAGAGTTATGGCTACTAAACAACAATTTAAATTTTGTAAAAACAACAAAATTTTGCTGGAATTATAAATTACAAAATTATGGTAAAATTAAAAAAACAGATTTTGATAATTCAAGTAAAATTGATGACATTTTGTTAAAATTTTGTAAGAGTATCAACAATATTTTTTTGTCAATGCAACAAAACCAACTTTTTACTTCAACTAAAAAATTTTCTTAAAAAACCAAAATGTACTCAACAAAACATGTTTTGTTGTTTTAATCAATTTCTTTTTCTGGGTGTGTATTTTAAGATGCCGAGTAGCAAAAGGCAATCCTATTTCTTCCCTAAATTTCCATTATCTTTTGAGATATGGGGTCGAGGGGTCAGATATGGCTCGAAGAGGCACGTGCCAATATTTAGTCATTAAAAAAGATTGGACAATATAGATAGTAATTTTATTTTATGAAATTAAGTTTCAATACACTTTTACGAACAATTAATTACAATTATGTTACATTAAAAGTATTCTATGCGCAAATATCCAATAGAAGACAATGTAAAAAAATCATCGTTATTATTTTACTGAAAAAATTAATTATATCGTCTGTTATTATGATATGATTAATTTCCCTAATAAAATAAGTACATTTTAAGTTGGCAACATTTTATGTTTTGTTGACATTTACTGAAAATTTCAATCAGAAACTTAAGCCTAGCTTTGAAAATTTCAGAACTTTAAATCCATATTTAGATTTTTTCATTTAATATCTATTTCTCCGGAAACATCTTTAAAAAAACTGTCGGCAGATTGCTATAATTAAACTATTTTAGTATACAAATTCGGTTTTTAAATTCAGTAATACGGAAATAATATGAGTATCTTAAATAGGACCTAATCACCATGGCAACCTAGAATCATGGGATATCATCGAACTAATTACGTATAATGGGATTTAATAGAATGAAGAAAACTTTTATTAATATATTTTATATATTTATTAATATATTTTTCTCTATTATAATCTCTTTTATTAATATATTTTTATAAGTTTCATAAATATAAGTTTTTATTTTATAAATATAATTATAAAATATAATATAGATTATAAATTATATATAGATAAATTATAATAGATTATAATTATAAATATAAAATATAATATAGAAATTTTAATTAAATTCCTTCGTTATAAGTTTTGATTCGATTTTTATAAAATTTGAAGTGACTCGACAAAATTCTGCAACGATTCTATATATTAAGTTTCAAACCATTCGGTTGTGTAGTTTTTGCGCTCTTATATGTGGACAGACGGACGAACTAGACGACGACTATAGGTGCTACGTATTTATAGAATTACTAAAAGGTAATAGTATAAACTCTTAGTTTACGGCTGCGTTCGCTTAGAATTTTCCTTAAAATATATTTATTTTTGTTATATTTACGAACAATAAATATGTTTGGATTGGAACGTGTCACTCAGTATATTTCAGCGAATAAATGGATTACAACTCTGATTTTCTATAAAAAAAAAAATGTTTCCTCTAATAGTTTGTCTATTCTTTTTATAATCATCATGTATAGTTTACGGCACGCAATATGAACTTGGCCTGTGTAATGCCATGGAGTATGGCAACTAAAATTACACATTGACATACTCATGTGTATGTCGTAGGCTAATTGAGAAATCCGGCTGCTTGCAAAAGACGGTCTAATTGTAGAATCTTCTAGCATTTTCTAATAAAACTAATATTATTCACACTCATATTTCAGACTCGTATATTTCAATAATATTTTACAAACAGTCTATGCCACTTTATGCTAATTGGATAATGACCAAATCTTTGCGAATGATACTCATATTTTTCAGGATCACTGTAATGAACCTATGCAGTTTTAGGCTAATTTGAAAATGACAAAAGTTTATTCATTATTTTAGTGCAAAGAAATTCATTTCTACTATGGAAGTAGTTATATTTCAGAGTATTTCCATATATCAAACTCATTTCCACTATTTGAGTATTTAATTTTTAAATTTGCTTTATTTTCTACAAATTTAGGTCATTGATTTAATATGTATTATTTATTTATTTAAAAAAAACCATAATTTTTTTTTATAACTAATTTTTGAGATACTCTCGAAAGCAACAACATTAATATTTCTGGGAATGCAGTTAAGGCTGTTCTCAAACTCAAAATCGATGCTTGGATCATGGAAAAGGCACAGGCATCCAAATCATAGCAACTCAACTAAGAAAAGTGATTAGAAAATTAAAAATCGAAAGCTAAATATATATGCCTCATTAACGGATTTCATCTGCGCACGGGGAGAGACAAAATACACACTTAAAATAGATAAATAAATAATTTCACCAGTCTCAGACACTCAGGCGAAATTCACGCTTATATTTTTATTTTTGTGCGCCATACACTTAAAATATATATAAAGCAGTCACTAATCCCAGACCTTTAGGAGCACTAATCATATATAAAATCAGGCAGTTTCTTATATATTTCTTCTTCTTCTTTTCTTTCAGCAAGCCATCGTCTCTACGTAAAGCTGGAATAACATTAAAAATCCGTCTCATCTGCAGATCTTATTGAAACGCAACGTTTCCTATATATATTTTTTATAATTATTTTAATTCAGCAACTCATATTCGTTGTTAGTTCGTTCGTACTCAGTTTCGTGTTTAGATATAATTAAAGTATACAGACAACTCAACTGGTTCGTTCCAACAGTGTTTCAGTTTTGAAATGATCGCCTCACACAACTGACATTTTACAGCCGATATAGAATTGCTGCTTTCGTTCCATTAAAATGCTATCCGATACAAAAAAAACTTGGAAACGTGAAAATGCTCACAAAATTAACCCCTTAACCACCCAATTTAGTGATAGTATGCTGAACACCAGATATGTTAAATTTCGGCAAAAGTAGTTTATGTCGTTATTCTTAATTACATGTGAATTATTTAATTACATGTAATGTAAGGAGATGGAATAAAGGTTTATTTGTATTATACAGACATAAATAATGTTTGAAGTCTCAATCTTCATCGCTTGATTCAATCAGTATCGTCTATGTCATCATCAAAATTAGGAACATAATCACTCACTGTGTCTGACATAATTATTCTATAAAATCACTATCTATAAGAGACACAAAACTGAATGTGAAACGGTACAATTTACGAATGACAGCTAAACAGAACAACCAACCTATAAACAAATGAACGACGAAGAAAGAAAGAAAGCAGTGACTAATGAGTCACTGCAAAAACTAATGAGTTTTTTTGGACACGTAACGGGTGTGAAAACAACCATTGCTATAAAGCCCATACAAAACCAATCCTAATAGTAATTAGCGACACAAAAAACAGAACATTGCAGTCTGGACTTAAAATGAGGATGTACGCACATACATCTTGGTATTTCAAATAGAAGCATTCATGACGTGCAGGTACGTCGTGGTGCTTAAGGGGTTAACAATAATGAATAAGGCGGATTTTAGCAATATTTTGGGGCAAGTATGATTGGCAAGGTTGGCGAGAAAAATATTTTGTTCAAAATTTCGTCCACTGTAATTTATTCAGTAAATTCCGCAGCAAAACTGGGCACCTAGAAATGAAATTCCTGAAATGTTATGGAGACACCAAATTTTGATGGTGTGTAGTGCTGAATATAGACAAAGTTCCTCGCTCATTTGAATTTTATGGTCCAGTTCAGATTGATTCTTTGAACAGCTTTGTAATTTCATGCAAGGATATGTGATTGGTGGCTTATATAAAACCTTTAAGAGGTTCCATATCGATGTTTTTGTAAATTAACTGATGAAAGATAATCGAAGTTGTTTGTGTTTTTAGTTGAGTTGAATAATAGGTTACGATATGTTAATTAAGATTTTAAGTTTGCTTTTAGAGTTAATTTACTTTTCAGTTCTTGTGTTGTATTATTATAACAAATGTCCTAGTATTCTTCTGCTTTTTATAAAATGTTATATAATTGATACCAAACATGTAATATTTTCCTCTCTTGCATTAAATTGTCTATTATGTACCCCATTTGATGTTTATAATACAATCGAATACTGACTGGCTATTGCCATTTATAATCATTTTATTTTCTATTCATATAATATAGAAATATACTGTCTAATAATTAACCCTTGCATTTCTAAGAATTACCCCAATTGACGGGGTAATTATTAGACACATTTTTAGTTCTTTATTTTCCTTTATCTAAAAAAAACATTTAATGACTATACTGAGAACAGAGCTTATATAATATTAAAATAAAATCTCAACTATATACAAAAAGAAACCTCTTTTATAACAATAGTTTACTTTTTATATAAAAATTACCCCGGTTTTTGCTATTGGTTTCTAAAATCGTAAACTACTTATGGTATTTATTTTTCATGCTATTTCACAGTCATAGGTTATCATATAGGATAATCTGGTAGTCCGATATGCCTGATACATATGGCATATAATTTTCTATTAAACATAACATTAAATTCATCGCTATTTTCTATAAATAATTCTACAGAAGCCCTGCAACAAACGATCTGAAAACAATTATACTTTTACGTATGTTTACAAAATATGATTAAATTGTGAATGTAGCAATCTGCATAAAACCTTTACAGGAACCTTTACAGGAGAAGCTCAAAACCTTTACAGGATGTCGAGAGTGTTATTTTGGGTTTTCGTCATACATTAAGAGTTTAAATAATTAATAATTTAACATTTGGTCAGTAGACAGTAAATTTTCCAATTTCCCCCTTTTTAAAGAATAATATATTCGAAAATTCGTTTGACATTTTTTTCTTTATTTTTTTCTTATTATAAAATGTAAGTTAATTCCAGAATTTTTCTAAAAAAATATATCTGCATTTTTTTTTTCAATAATGCAATTCCTTCTTTTAACTATTTTTTTCATATAGAAGTCTTTTATTTAATTTTTTACGAAGGTTTCAAGTTTCTCTGATTTTTTTCTAGTAACTTTTGGTCTTGGTATGTTCATTTGACACACTTTTTTAAATTAAATACACTTTTTATATTGTTAAATAATTTTTTATTCAATACAAAAGTTAAAAAAAGTAATAAGTAATGTTTTCTGAGTGAACATTCAATGTATCAAAACCTTTCTTTTATTTTCACAAAAGATGACAGACTACTATTACGTACTATTTAAAGAGAACTTTAGATTTTTTTTATCTGACGTAAAGTTTAACATTTTATTTTGTTGGTTCTTTTTGTGAATGTACGTCTGGTGAGTTAAATTTAATTAACTGCAAAGAATATTACTAACGATATGTTTGTGCAAATTCATAGTGATTTCTAAAAAAAAACATTAACAAAGATATTATTCCCTAATTCAATTTTAATTAAGATACATATTTTAAATAAACAACGTCCCACGATTAAACATCAGTTTCAGTATACATTAACATATATGACTTGAGATTTTATTTAACAGTTATAAAAACAATGAAAGTTGAAGAACGAATTCCCCAAACTCTTATTTAGTATTATGGATCCCAGTTACGTCCTAGAAAATATTTTTAAAGGCGTGTCACGTTTAACTATTTTTAGTCAATTTTAAGTATAATAGATATTCTTATAATATCTTGATTTAATAATACACACTTTTTATATCATTTGACGTAAATAAGTTCAATTGTATAATTGAAGTCTAACAAAATAAGCAAATAGTTTTTATCTTAATCTAAGTTTTTTTTTTCGCAACAAGATACGAAACAATTGAAACAGACGGAAAATTCAATATCTAAGGAACGAAAATAGAGATAATATATAGGGAAAAAGATCTATGGATAATTCAGTTCCAAAAGGGGTTAAAGGGGCTTTTATAATGCAGCTTTAGAAATAAATACCTTAAACTATTATAAGACACAAATGACTAATAAATGTAGTTCAACAAATTGAATTGTTACGTGATTGTTTTACGTGATTAACTGAATTGGTTTTTCTGATTAAACTATGTTTAAGAGATACAATTTCGATTTGTATTAACAAAGTATTAATCCTAAAATCTTATTAGTAAACACACTGCAAAAAGAGGTGTCTTAAATTCGGACACATGTGTGACTGAATGTGAAATTTCAGACATCTATGATGCCTGAATTTAAGACACATAAGTGTCTTACCATGAACAGGGGATAAAAAAAACTTTAAAAAATGTCTGAAAAATGCTGATATGTCTGAAATTAAGACATTAGAAATGCAGACACTTAAGTGTTTGAATTTAATATAATTAAGTAATATACGCAGTGACTTGTGATACAATCGCGTGCTACTGTATATGCCATCAACATCAGAAAATATGTTCGAGCAGATGAATATTGTTTAAAATGCTTTTTCAACCACTAAATTTTGATTAGACTCAGGGCTGCCATAATATCGCGCGGAGTCCAACGACTGCAATATTCGACTAATAAAAATACTCTTTAAAATTTGTTTATATCATAGAATCATTTTTAACATAGAGAATAAAGTGTGTGAAAAAAGCATGCAATTTCTTTCACCTGTAATGTGTATAATTAGTTTTAATTTCTAAAAATTTTCTCTACTGTAGAATATTTTAAATATTTATTTTTAGCGTTGAAGGTTATTTTCATGATACTCATATCTATACAATTTTATCAACTTTGGCTGTAAGAAATTAATTTAATTTAATTTTTTTTCGCTAAAAACATTTAAAGATAAATTGATATTATTTTACAAAGGGTAACGTTATTTCGAATTGTATAGAGAGGCTCAGGGCCCTCTGAATCTATCTGAAATATCTGAGGCTATACCAAGGAAATACCTCTAACAAGATTCAAGTGGCGCGTGGTCCTGGGCAGCCGCCCCGTTTGTAGGATGGTTGCGACGACACTGACTAGATCGTAGATTGAGTGTTAAAATTGCGCATTAAGGTGTAAATGACCTGCTCAATAGCGCGAAACTTTCTGGCACATTTTTAAACGCAAAGCCATAAAATTGGTAGATCTGACTATTGAAGCGATTTGGAATTGAAATGAGTTTTCCATTTTTTTATAAATAAATTACTTATCTAATTATAAGCGATTCGTGTCACGTGAAGACACGATTTTCCTCTTTCTCGCTCTGGTGTCGGGAATTCGGTTCAAAGCGCCGACTTTGACAGTATTTTCTGAAATATCTATTGCCTTTATTAAAAAATGGAAAACTCATTTCGATGACACAGCTTCTGAATAAGAACACCTGCCAATTTCATGTGTTTCCGAACAAAAATTAATTCAAAATTGTGTCAGAAAGTAGCTCTTTTGGACATGAGAATAGACTTTTAAAAAAATTAAGTGATTTTTTGGTGAAGCAAATAATAATATTTTGATTAATTTGAAAGAAGTGTGGGCCGAAAAAAACTTTTTTTTTTTGTTTGTTTCGCTATATCGCGGAAAACTTACCTCTAGGGTAGCTTAGTATAATGCGAAAATAAAATAAATAAATTGTTACGTTTGGCCGTAGCGCATCGGCGCTAAAATTTGAGAAAATATAAGATTTTTATCATTTTCAAGCGGGAGTGCGAGATTTTTTTTGTTTTGTTTTTTGATTCGCTATACCAAGGAAAACTTACTTCTAGGGTAGCTTAGTATAATGCAAAAATAAAATAAATAAATTGCTACGTTTGGCAGTAGCGCATCGGCCCTAAAATTTGAGATAATATAAGATTTTTATCATTTTCAAGGGGGAGTGCGAGAACTTTTTTGTTTTGTTTTTGGATTTGCTATACCAAGGAAAATGAGCCTCTTGGGTAGCTTAGTAAAATGCAAAAACAAAATAAATAGATTTTCGCGTCTTGCGGTAGCGCATCATCCCTAAATTTCGAAAACATAATACACGATTTTTAATTTTTTCTAATAAATGGAAATAAATGAAATAACTTCTATAACAAGTAGATAAAGACATATTTTAGTAGAACAAAGTATAGAAATGATACATAAATGAAGCAAAAATAGTTCATTTTACAATTTATTAGTAGAGTATTAAGTTTAAAAGAAACAATTAAAACAAATTGACAAATATCCATTGAAACCAAAAATCACTTTTCTTGATTGTGTAAATATTCACTTTGTAATGAAATATGGTACTTTACTTGTCCTTACTTTCTTTTGATAAAATTGAATTAAGTGTGAACTAAGATTACCTTGAAAAACTAGGCATTGACGATATTGAAATAAGTATAGTTCTTATAAAACCATCTCTGGAATTGGAGCCGATGACTTTGTATGACGCCACAGTTCTCCACCTTGAGTAGCAAAGTGTGCCAGGCTCACGAACAGTTAATTCTTCGGGACAGCTGCCTGAATTTATATCACAACATATGTTCAGCAGGTACAGCTTATCTTTGCATAAACTTTGCTTGTCCATTTCTGGAATCTCATACTCAACATTTTCAAAATTTACTACTGAGAGTTTCTCACATTTACTGAGCTGTGAGCCAATCGCACAACGAAATGATTGTGACCCAGTCGTTTCAAACAAAGTTTGAAACGACTTTGTTTCAAACTTATGTCGGAATGGCAATTCATTGAAATGTAAGAGGCACACACTCCACTGTAGCGGTCGTTTAACTAGTTCTTCAATTTTGCGAATAACACGGTTTTCCACTTTATATTAGTAACGGTGCCATCACATCTAATCACGTTCAGTTCATGAAGTGAAAATCCAGCCCCAGTCAAATAAGAAAGAATGCTACTGGAAATATTTTGAGCAGAACTTGAAGAGAGTAAAACATTACCAACGCACACAGGTCAGCAGTACATGCTGGACATAAGTTCTGTTATAAAATCAGGTAGCTGTTTTCAAGATTTATCTGTTCGTGAGCCTGGCACACTTTACCACACAAGGTGGTTAACAACGACGACAAGAGTTCTCCGATTGTATTTAGGTATTGAAAACACAACAGACGAGAGCAAGATCTTAGTTTCTTTTATCTTAAAGTCTTATATACCTCTATGGTTTCATATAAAAAATAAAATACTTCACAAAGAGACCAGAACATGTATTTGAAGTTATAAAATCTTCAAGATTCCTGGCCGAAAACTTGTTGAAAGTCATTGAACCAGTAACTGAGAGAAACATATTTTTTGCCCGTCCAGAAAACTTACTTTTGAGTATGATACACTGTTAAAAATTTGCAGAAAATTGTCCGGTCATTTGACTGTTTTTGTAGAAAACGGTTACATAACCGTAATTTAACTATATGCTGACTATATTATTGCTCATTTTATGGTCATAATATAGTTAAATTACGGTTATGTAACCATTTTCTATAAAAACGGTCAAATGACTGGACAGTTTGCTGCAAATTTTTAACAGTGTACTAGATAAAAGGAATCATATAATAGAGTTAGGTTTCAGAAAAATTATAATGGCTAAAAGCTTAACTTCTAAAAAAAGTTAATCAGGAGATTTCAACTACCGAAAATCAATTTCCTAACTACAGACAATATTGAAATGATTCACTGAACACTACTGCACTTTCACCACCACATTTGCTGCGAAGAATCAAATTTTAGGGCCGATGTACTACCGCCAAACGTAACAATTTAATTCTTTTATTTTTGCATTATACTAAGCTAATCTAGAGGCAAGTTTTCCGTGGTTTAGCGAATCAAAAAACAAAACAAAAAAATTATCGCGCTCCCCCTTGAAAATGATAAAAATCTTATATTTTCTCAAATTTTAGGGCCGATGCGCTACCGCCAAACGTAACAATTTATTTATTTTATTTCTGCATTATACTAAGCTACCATAGAGGCAAGTTTTCCGCGATATAGCGAATCAAAAAACAAAACAAAAAAATTCTCGCACCCCCCTCCCCTTAAAAATGATAAAAATCTTATATTTTCTCAAATTTTAGGGCCGATGCGCTACCGCCAAACGTAACAATTGATTTATTTTATTTTTGCATTATACTAAGCTACCCTAAAGGCAAGCTTTCCGCGGTATAGCGAATCAAAAAATATAAAAAATGTTTTTCCGGCCCACCCTAATATATATTAAACCCATTTTTACTATAATTATTACTTTTCGTTAAACAGGACGTTTTTTTATTTCACTGCTATTTCCCATCCCATTAAGAAAAATTACTTTTTGGATAAGATACTCAGTGTTTTGTTAGTTACTAAATAGAAAGAAATAAAAATCTAGCGTCAAGCATAGATTATGAAACACTTTCACTCATTTCAAGAGTTCTACTATGATACTTGTATCACATGAGTATGGTACTTGTATCACAAGGGTACTACTATGGTCGTTTAAAAAGATGAAACCAGATTTCAGCAACTACCGTTTATAACTGAAAAGGTATTCGAATTATTTTGTCCATACCTGTATATGATCTATTTTAGAGCTGCATATACACTAAATACTAAACCGTTCAAATTAATCGTGACAATCTTTTTTCTAAATCAGAATTGCAATGCGGTTGCCAGTCAATTCCTTAAGAACCTACGCTAGTCATCCAAGGAAACTCGAACGCTAATTTTAAGTTCTTGACAGATGTCTTACTCGCATTTTAATATTTTTAAATGATTTGTTTTGCATAGGATAGCTGAGGCCGATCTCTAACGTTGTTAGTTTTAAACTTTTTTTTGGTTACAGTTTTTTATAAGCAAATATTTTCAATTTTGGAACCGGTTCTGAAAGTGAAAGTACCCTTATATAAAATAACTGGAACCAAAATCGAAAAAGTAAAAACTAACAACGTTGGAGATTGACCTCAGCTATCCTATGCAAAAAAAGCATTTAAAAATATTAAAATGAGAGCGAGAAATCGCGCTAGAACCTTCCCATAGACTTACCATTAGCTTGAGCGTGTTTTCGCATGACTGATGTAGGTTCTTAAGAGCCTACGCTAGTCACGCGAAGAAACGCGCAAGCTAATGTTATGTCTATGGGAAGGTTCTTGCACGATTTCTCGCTCGCATTTTAATATTCTTAAATGATTTTTTGGAACATGATAGCTGAGGTCGATCTGCAACGTTGCTAGTTTTTACTTTTTTGATTTTGGTTACAGTTTTTTTTATAAGCGGACATTTTCAATTTTGGCTGAAAGTGAAAGTACCCTTATATAAAAAAACTGGAACCAAAATCGAAAAAGAAAAACTAACAACGTTAGAGATTGACCTCAGCTATCCTATGCAAAAAAAATGATTTAAAAATTTTAAAATACGAGCGAG
The DNA here is from genome assembly GCA_963931845.1 of Maratus michaelseni. Taxonomy (NCBI): domain Eukaryota; kingdom Metazoa; phylum Arthropoda; class Arachnida; order Araneae; family Salticidae; genus Maratus; species Maratus michaelseni. The sequence continues at coordinate 9,255,966 of OZ007586.1, forward strand.
AAATCGCCCAAGAACCTTCCCATAGACTTAACATTAGCTTGCGCGTTTTTTCGCATGACTCATGTAGGCTCTTAAACCGTCCTAAACACCTTTTTTCTCTGCTTGAGCTGGTGTGACTTTTGGAACTTAACAATAAGAATGTGGTTTGACTAATTTTAGACTGCAAATAGTCACTTCAACTTCCGTTGTGAGCTTCTATGTGTTAGAGGTGGATGTTAGTTTTGCTCTCTTTGAGATGTTTGTGTCGTTTTCGTGTATTTAAAAAATATTTTAAAAAAAGCGTGCAAAAATAATTGCTCAGAAGGTTCACTATTATCTGACAGTGAGAAACTTTACAGTTGGTGTGGACAAATTCAGTGTGTCAATAAATCTTATGAGATATAAATCATCGTCTCCCAAATGGATGAAAATGTGGAATAAAACGGAAAAAATTAATCAGAAATAGTAAAATGAATCTTACAAAAACATGTCCACACCTTCAAAGTTATTTAATAGCTAGTTGTTTGGATGTTAGCGATTCAACTGTACGCCATAGGCTTCTTGAAGCTATACAAATCTATATATAATATACAATATTGCACAAAATAATTCGAATAATGTTCGGACTGTAGACGTTAATTTCTGAAAATGTGTTTTCAAATGTGTTACGCGTTTTCCAAATTATTCACTTAGAAAACATATTTCACCATATTACACGGTGAATTTTATTACATTATTCCTAATGTGTTGGAAAGTGTTTGATAATCTATGCTTCGCGGATTATTTTTCTTTGAAGTTTATAGTTATTATCCATTCTTTGTTCTATACTGTAGTTTATGCTACATGTATCATGAAGTTTTTTTTTCAAAGAAGGTGGTGCGCATATTACAGTAATTATAGCGAAAAATAGAAAATAATCTTAAAGAAAATCGTCTTAAATTGTAGGTGCGCGTTATACGGAACCTTTTTGGCATACTAATATTGGTCAACATAATGTCATCAATGGACAAGATATGTCAATACAAACTTTAATAGCTTCATATCGTTTTCCTATGAAAGTAGCTAAATAACTTTAGCGTCATTGACAATAAATGTTACTTACTTGGTTAGTGGCAGTTAAATTTTAGTAAAATATTTTTTAAAAGTATTTTAGCGTTTTTATTGAAAATATTTAGTTGAAGAAGATTGCTGATTTGTGCGTTTTTAAAGTATACCTCTGTTACTTGTTTCTACTAATTTCACCAATAACATTTTAACATTTTTTAGGAATTTTATACATATATTATTCATTCAATTAGGTAGGGGAGAGTAAGGTAAAATTGAATAGGTGTGTCAAAGCGCGTACCCCTGCAAAGCGCGTCCCCTAGCAGGGACCATAAGTTAAAGAAATTCACTTCAAAAGTTTTCATTTTTCGCCGTATTTTCTGTTCTTCAAATAGATAGATCGATTTAAATAAGTAAACCATTGTTTTCTATAGCTTTTACACGATATTTAGTTTAAAGTAGTCCAACTATCCAGGAGAACGACCCTGTTGATTTTAGTGGTATGTTGATCTAAAACCGGGTACCTACGATTTTGCAATCAATTCTCTCTTCACTCAACAGACGGTGAAGGGTGAAGAAAATGTTCAGTTTGCAAAGTGTAAGCACATGACGAGTGCAGCAGATACGAGATGTAAATGCTGAAAAAGCCATTACATGGCAACATTAAAGATTGCTTGAAAACCTGAAAAAATGTTATTGACCATAAAAAATTTATATATTTTTTAATGTTTGATTCAAATAGTATTACAATAAATCTTTTTGCTACTGGAAGTGTAAAAAATTAAATTTTTATTAGTACCTGGTTTTACTCTACCACCAAAATTCGGAGCTGTTTCAGATGGTCTTAGAAAGCGACATTTTCCAAGTACAGAAGAATTGTCCTGTGGCAACAGGTGTGGTTTTGCAATAGCCCAGATGTCCCAAAATACTTTTTGGGTGTTTTCCGACTTTTCAGCCTTTCTAGACATTTGTCAACAAAGTAAAACCGTTAGATATCCGGTTTTATTCTACTTTCCTCTAAATATTTTCGCTGAAAATTTCTTTATATGTAAATTAAATGTTATGATATAAAACAATATATCAAAAAGTTTTTTGAATTAATGTTACAAACCATTCTTGAATCTTCAGTTACAATACAGTTCTGTGCCAAAATGTCCAAATTAATACAGATATTCAGAAGCAGGAGGTATGTATTTTTCATTTCAGTTGTTAACCGTGAATATGCAGATTGTCGTGTTACGTTAATTTTAAAGTTAAACTGAACTAGAAAAGGTCACGAACTTTAAATATCCTCCGTTTTTCATTTAAAAAATAGGCATTTTGTGTTGAGATACATAAAGCCTATTTTGAGATATTTATTTCAAGTTTCGTATTCTACCGCAAATAAGCATGGCAGTATGAAACGGAACATTGTGAACTTTTATCCTTCATATCATGTCCACTCTCAACGGTGGCCAATGATTAATTCCTAAACCGTTGCAAAAATGTTTTAAATGAGATAACGAAGTACTTTAAAAGCGATTTGGGTCAATAAAAATATTTTTTAACAAGTTACGAAATTTAATTTTTTATACGGTCCCCGGGTCCTATAAGTGATATTTAGTAAAAAATTCCTATTACACTAACAAGTAAGACAAAAAAACACTCCCATTCATCTAACACTAAAATTGACCGAGTTATGAAACTTCGAATTACATGACTTATACCAGTTTTCTGCATCTGAACACAGATCAGTTGAGCCATGCTTCGAGGCATCGTACACAAACTGCTTAAAGTATTTAAAGAATTTATTTCGTGTGTATCTGTATTTTAACTGAATGTAGTCACATCTTACAAGTATTACGATAGTGTTAATTTTTATTAATTAAGTTTCAGATTTGTTTAAATAAGTGTATTTTAGCATACGTTTTATTTTGTACAGAAATGACGATTTTTGTTTCATGATTTCTTTTAACAAAATTTGTGCTTTTTTAAAGTTTTTATTTCATTTGCAACGTCCGTTTGTATGTATTTCCAGTTCATAATTTGTAGACGAATTTTAATTCACTTCCAAACATCCGATCGAGGCTAAATTATGCATACGTACTTATGTAAATTCAATGACAATGTAATACTATTATTATGTTAGGTGCGTACCATTACCACTTATGTTACAGGAACCCCAAAAAACTGTGGATTCATTACTGTCGGCCTACAATCAGAATTTTTCAACTAAAATCAGTAAAAATTATGCACAATAGCATTTTTCCAAAAGGAAGTGCGTTGCATTTATATTTCTTTTGCATGGCCGCTCAAAAGAAGTCAAATATATTACGGTGTATGAGCAGATATTGCTAAAAATACTTTTTTTTTGCCTTTTTAAAATTTAACTTTTCAGTTCTTCAAAGCAAATATAAAAACTTGTTTTAAAAAATATTTTAGAGAACAAAATAAAAATGCAATTTCTACTTGCTAAACAATAAATGAAGAATAAATTGAGTGGAAAATTTCGCTATTGGACAAAGAAAATGACGTAAACAACTTTATTTGCATTAACACATTTGTTGTGCCAAAACATTTGCGCATTCAAAACATGCACATACAAATAATTTGTAAAAGTTAAAATACCTAAAATATGGTAATAATATTTTGAATGTTTTTGTTTAAAAAATATAATCCAAATACTATACGAATTTTTTTCATTGGATTACAAATATTTTCCACTCTCAATTTATTCCAAACACTTTGTACCTTGGCTGTGTGCCAACAAGTCTGCGCTTTAATCAATTTGCTGTAATTTGTTACATTTTGACGTTCTAAAAGAATATGTTTACCAACAATCAGTACTTTTAAATGGTATTACAGTAATAGAGCAATCGGAATAGGCGAGAGTATGTTATGAAATTTCCTGATAAAAACCAACCACATCCGAACACTATAGCTAAAATTGTTAAGCATTTAAGAGAAACCGGTAGCGTTCAGCTTTATCCTCGATTAAGTCGGTTCACTGGTTCAACAGTACCTCCGGAGGATGTTCTAGGGCTCATACACTTGCTCATACTGAATGTAGTGTACGAGATATTACCCGAGAGTGTGGATATTCAAAAAGTCAATTATGGAAAATTTTAAACACGTATTCATATCGACCAATACTAGGACAAGAATTAGCATCAGGAGACAAATATCGTTTTGATTTTTGTAATTTTATTTTAAACAAACAAGATGAACGTCCATTCTTTCTGAATGGAATTATGTGCACTGATGAATGTCGATTTATAAGACAGGGGATTGTAAATACTCAAAACATTCACTTCCCTGGAAAACCCACACATTATTTGTCCAAACAAGTACGTTGGTCCATATATGTTTGGTGTGGTATTTGGAAGACATCCTGAATTGGGTCATTCATCTTCGATGACACTTAAACATTAGAAATATAGGATGATATTTTATCTGGACCAGTATACGAAGAGTACGTTTCATTACAAGGTACAAATGGGATTTCAGCATGATGGAGCGCCAGCACAAAGGTTACTGAAGCCGCGTACTGTCTTAACCAGTGCTTTTGGAAATAATATTATAGGATATGGAGGTCTTATTGAATGCCTCCCCCCCCCCCAAGATTGCCAGATTTGAATCCTTTAGATTTCTTTCTTTGGGATTTTCTAAAAAATAAAGTATATGAAAGAGAATCCACTATTCGAGCAGAATTGTGTAATCGTATTTCTATGGCATGCAGATCTGTAACACCTACAATGTTGCTTAAAGTACAAGAAGGCTTTATTTCACGTGTACATTTCTGCATTGCAGCCAAAGGAAGTCACTTCGGACAAGTTTTATGATAACTTTAATTTTTATTAATTAAGTTTTACATTAGATAATCTAATAGAGTTTTAAAATATGTATCATTTTGTAAAGAATTGAGACTGTTGCTTTTCATCATTTCATTTAACAAAAATTATGTTATTTTTTCACTTATATTTTTCATACAAGTTGTACATTTTTACTTACCCATCATACGTAGTATAGGGTAAGTCTTGTAATCGTTTTGAAAATCGAAAAATTTTTTTGACGGATTTATACGTTTCAGACACTGGAGATTCCAAAAAACATATTTTTAGAAAAAAAAATTTGCCGTCCGTCTGTGTGTCTGTGTGTGTGTCTGTGTGTGTGTCTGTGTGTCTGTAAACGCTCTATCTCCCGAACAAATTGAGATAGAGACTTGCAATTTGGTATGTACTTAGTATGTAATAATGGGAAGAAGCCTATTTCATTTCAATAACCTCGATTAACCGGAACATTTTTTTTCGGACTCTCGAAATATTCGTTCTGATGAAAGGTATATAAAAATTTTCGAAATTGTTTCTTTAAGTAGTAAATATAAAAAACAATAAAAAAACATAAATTTTGCATAAAACATGAAGTCGATCGGATAATGAGTTGCCGAGATATTTGTAATCCTATTTTCCACACTCTTCGATTTTTCATGACCCTGTATTTCATCCAAATTTCACTTCAAAGATATATTTTAATTGGAAATTTGACGCTTAATCAGATGCAATAAACCGCTAGTTAATAGGAGTATTATTTTTGGAGTTATAAGGAAAAAACCTCTTTCAAGCAATTCAGTAATCGAGCCTTTTTATGACGTCATCAAGCCACGATTTTATTTGAATTGCAATGCATTTTATAAGTAGTTTACACATTATTATTTTAATATTTTACATTATACATATACATGATGGGTAAGTATTACGGTGGCCCCCAACGACTAGTTCTTGAATGTGTCAGAATGAAAATAAATTTCAAATTTATATTGTAATGTAAATTTTACTCTCAACTATTATTTTTCTTTTCATATGTGAGGAATATTTATAGTTCACAGTAAATTTGTGAATGACCCCTATTTCGCAGCAAAAAAGATGCTTCAGTTTTAATTGTAGAAGAATGGGAATTTTTTTGCCTTACTTTTTAATGTAAAAGAAAATTATTATTAACTATCACTTATAGAACCGGGGGACCATACAAAAAATTAAATTTCGTAACATTTTAAGAAATGTTTTTATTGACCCAAATCGCTTTTAAAATACTTCTTTACCTCATTTAAAACATTTTTGCAATTGGAACTATATGTCTATGACTAACGGTTTAGTAATTAGCCATTGGCAACCGTTGAGAGTTGACATATTGAGGCTGCATATTCTCGAATACAAATTTATTTAAAAAATGAATCCCTGCATCATTACAAGAAATAAAAGTAAAAACAATTTTTTATAAACATTCTTTTATAAGAAATCCATATTTATCTTAAAAACCACGCCTAATTTCAGGACTGTAATTTATTTTGTTCAAAACAATTCCGTTACAATACGCTTTGATTTACGCTTGATAAAATGCGTGCGTTAGTAATACTATTTCAAACTATACATCATTATGGCTATGTTTCTGTTTTAAGAAATGTCAACAGGAAAAAATAGCATTATTATTTAAATTCAGGATCTCTAAAATTCTTCTCAACGTATAATCATAATTTAAGTATGATTATACTATTAAATGATAAAAGTGTATTTACAAAAATATATTACTCTATTATTTTATATATATATATATATTCCACTTTTTAGTGTTTAAAATATTTTGTTGTTGGAATTTCAAAGCCAACAGGTATATTGACTTTGAAATTCCAACGAGGTTGAGGGCGGTTTGGAGCATAACTAATCCCATTGGTTTTGTTTTACTGGTAAACATTTGCAACCATAAAGAATATTTGGAAGTTGATCACCTGCAGCTGACTATCTGAAAAATACCTGAAAATTACCTTATTAATTTATAACTAAGTTCTAAAAATGTTAAAATCTTGTATCCTTATTAGAAACCCAAGAATTTCTATATTTCTAACAAACCAAGAAATGAATGAAAAATCGATTCCAAAATTTCATCTACACTACAAACAGCAAGTTAAAATAAATACAAGTAAGAAAAATCGTGCGTCAAGCATATATTATGAAACACTTTCCAACACATTCAGAATTCTTAACAAAATTTCACGTTTTAATAAATGAAAGATGAAGGCTAAGTAAACGACGATGCATTTGTAAACCCAATTTCAGGAACTACCATAAATAATCGGAAAATTATCTGATTTTTTTTTGCGATATTATTTATCGTATCTACATAGTATGCTGAAATTTAATTGAGTTGAAATTTTCCCTCAAGCAATTTCCGTCAATAAACGGAAATATACTCGATATGTTTTATGCAGCATTGTTAAATTTCAAAACATTTTTTGAAATTTCTTTAGTTAAATTTCAAAACATTTTTTGAAATTTCTTTAGTTAAATTTCAAAACACGTACCACAACGGAAAACACACTTTCAGCATCTATTGTTCATAGACCGAAATTTCTGTAATCGAAATTTTTGTGCGTTTCTGTAAATGAAGACTGAATACTATTCACGGCATAAGCATCTTGTACGGCACCTCAGTGATATAAATTTGAATAAATTTGAAAGGGTGTAACAGCAATCAAATACACGCAAACTATTTTACTCAATAGACCGTAATCTAAGGGAAGTATTTTGAGTATCCACGTAAAGGAACTATACATACTACACACTTCATTTTCAATACCAATCATGCCATAGTAAAGCTAAATAACATATATGAACTGCATGGCAATCTGCTTCTATTTACGCGAGTTAGAGCATGAACCGACAGACGGCAGACAGACACACAAACCGAATTCATAAACATGTTACAGTGTTGTCATCAACCGTGTTGGAAAGTGTTAAAAATTATTTTTTATGTGTGTATAAACTGACTTTACGTTAAATGATTGTGATTTGAATTTCAGTGATTTTTGCAAAACGAAATCGATGTTTGAATTTTTTCACGTTTAGTTAAAGCTTTCAGGACTTAACTATCGGCCAGAAGAAATTCCTTCGTTTAAGAAGTATCCCAGCAAACACGAGATTTTTGGCCACCTGTTGTAAACGTTGTGGCCAAAAAAGTTTGCGGCAATTTGTATCCAGCCATTAATGTATTTTAACTGAAGCGCCCGCACACCGGATGTCTATCGCCAAATCGTTAACGGGCAAATGGCGGGGAAACTTAATGCAATTTCAGTGCCCAATAGCGAATGAAAGTACGTTTGCGGCCAAGATATACAAATCTATCATTGTTTAAAAGTCAGTGGCCCAGTATAATCTTCTCGACATTTTTATTATAAGAAATAAAAAGTATCTTTACTTCACATTTTATAAGATGATTTTCGTTATTTTAAACCTGGATTTATGTGAAACGATAAAATATGCTGCATTTAAATATTTTATGCAATAAAAAATACACAAAAAGTACCCTTCTTTAATTTAAAGAGTTTTTATCGAAAAAAAAAATCATAAAAACTGTTAATGTTTTTGCTTTTAAAGTATGCATTAATATCTTTAAATGAATATTTTTTGTGAGCACCTAGAATGAAAATGAATATTGCAATCTTTAGACATACATATTATATAAACATATTAAAAAAATTAATGATAAATGGGAATTTATTTCAATTTCAATTTCAATGAAAAAATATTTGTCAAAAGAAATAAATGCCAGTTTACCAAAAAGCAGTTACTGTTAAACGAAAAAAAAAAAAAAAAAGAAAAAAAAAAAAAAAAAAAAAATTCTTTTTTTTCTTGGAGGGGGGGGGGCGGTGATTTTATATTATCTGTATATTATCTATAAATCAGTTCCAAAAAATAAGTTATTTTCATTTTTTGAAACACTCCAAAATTTAGATTTAAAAGAAAAAAAAAAATCTTAACTAGCTTAAATAAGCAATAATACCAAATACCGATCCCCCCCTCCCACTCCTTTCACACGGCAAGCCGGGAGTAATGCAGGGAAAGATGAAACAAGATTTCCCTTTTCCAACACATTTTTTTTCCCAGTGGGGATTTTTGTAAATATATTTTTAAATGTTTTCCGCTTTGTAATAATCAGCATTGAAAAATTTCCACTTTTAAAATTATTTAATGTTGTATGAGAAATTTTGAAGATAAAAAAAAAAACCTTGAAAAAATAAATCTATTGAAATATAGCTTTTTTTCTGCGGTCTCGTAGGGATTTTTATGTCTTTTTGGCAGCGTCATCGCACATCGCAGCGTTGTTTACATTTCCCTTTCCTGCATCGTGGCGTCGTCTATGTCTAAGTCTCGTCATTCACTGGTTTTTGGATATTTAGATTTACTAATTAGGTAAGATTATTTTTCTATATTATTCCAAGAGTTAGTTAAAAATTAGTTTTCATCATTCTCAGGGACAGATTTAAGTTCAAGATAAAGAAAGCTGAGAAAAAGCATCAGCAATTGTGTAAAATTAACTGCATTGCTTAGCTTATTATGCGACTTAATTCTACAGAAGTGAATAAAAAAAAAAGTTCTTTACTGATCTTACATCTGCCCTGAATATGCTATTAATAAGTTGATTGTAATTATATATATATATCAGAGTAAAATGTGTAAGTAATGAACAATCTCGGAAGTTTTTGGTTTATAAAAAAATTAACCAATAAAAATTCAGCTTTTATTTTTTTCATAATTCTCCGTTGCCTGTTTTATAATTTGCTTTATTGCTGACAATCTTAAACCAGTCAGGAAGCGGAAAGTAATATTTTACAGCTCCAGTGTCTTTCAGTGAAATTATACTTCATATGTTAAGATCTGGTTTTAATTAACTAATATATATATATATTCTGTATTTTCTGATGATACTGGCATATTTTTATTTTGATAGTAATAGAAAACTTCGAATTTTATGTACTAATTAATGACCATTTGCAAAATTTCACTTTATTTTTAAGATTTTAATAAAGTAGGTAATTTCTTTTTAATTCATTAACGTGATTTTTAATTAGTCATGGCAATAGTGCCCAAAATGTTTTGGTTTAGCCGAAAAGCTAAGTAATCTGATTTAATTTTTAAATTCCACTTATCAGAGTGTAATAGGAACACAACTTGGTACTTTTCTGTTATACCAACACATGCCAAAATATACGCTAATCTGCCATTTATTTCTACCCTAACCGTGTAAAGAATTTTTTATTGCAAACTGTACCAAACATTCTGATTGGACTATTTATTGAACGTGAATCTTTTATTATTATTATTTAATCGTAACCTCATAAAACATCTTAACTTGCTACTTTTCAAATAGAAAATATTTATTAAATTATAACTTGCATTTATTATTGACACTGAAATGAATTTTACCATTAAGCTGTTACTTGATGATGTAGAAGCGGCAATAAAATTGTTTTAGGACTTTAGATACATAAAAAAAAAAGTTTTTATCAAAAAAACTCATAAACATCTTCATTCAAAAAATGAAATGTTTACAGCAATCCTAAGAGACATTTACAATTTCAAGCCTGTAGTTTAAATAGAGTTTTATTTTATTACCTTATGTAATATTTATTTGTTCTTTTATTTTAAGTGCATATTTTGTATTGCAATTTTCAAACGTTTTATTTTTAAGTGCTTAAATTCGTGCCAACAATGTTATTTTTGTTTTCAAATGATTCGTTTCATGTGAATTTCCTTTTGTGCCGATTATTATGCTTAGCGACAATGGTGTTGGTATAGCAGAAAAGGACCCAAACTTTTTATAAACAGTTGCTTTTAATATATTTTCATGTTGTAAATATTTTTTTAATAACAAACCAGATTAATTTTTAATGGGTTTTTTTTCCTAATGAAAGCACATAATTTGTTTGGGTACATTTCGGTTAGCCGGGCGCCAGTGATATATATACATGTATTATATATACACATATCTATGTATATACACATATGTCTGCATATACATATATATACATACATATATTTATATACATATATGTATGTATATACATATATAGGTATATACATTATGTATTTATATATGTTGATATATATCACTGGCGCCCGGCTAACCGAAATGTACCTTTTTTTGTTTCAAAGTATTGCATCGTCCCTTACCCCTCATGCAAAAACAAATTTGTCTTTAAGGACGTCTTCCTTTTTAAAACTTGTTTTAAGCCTTTTTTTAACCTCATCTCCCCCGAGTCTGAAATTTTCTTTCTGTGTTTGTGACAACATACTCTCAAAGCATGCAATTTCTTTCTTGGAATCCAAAATAGTTGCACACTGTTATACTATACTGTTACATTTTTTTTTTTTTTTTTTTTTTTTTTTTTACACCCATCCAAAATATTAAGAGGAGAGAGCCTGTCTGATATTACACTTTTAATTTTATGTTAAATAAAACATTGGGTACTTTTCGGTTAGCCAGGTGCCAATGATGTGTACAAGTACATACATGTATATATATTACTGGTGTCCAGCTAACCGAAAAGTACCAAACATTGTATCAATTATCTTCCTTAATTACTTTCCTGGAACTATAATTTATCTCCATCTTTTATATTATGTTCTGCAGTGTTTTTCTTTTTCAGTACCATAATTTCAGTAAAAAGCGCTATAGTGCATATGCGTGTAAAAATTTAAAACAGTCTAAGTGCACAGCACTTCTGCTGGTGTGGCTGATTCAGTAATTTTTTTTTCTTTTCCTCCCCATAACAATATTTAGATAAGATGCCATTTTATTTAATGCAAATTATGTGTGTGTGCATGTTGAAATAAGTTTTGATTTAAAAGAAGAAGAAAATGATTCACTGACATCAGTTATATACATTAATCAGTTGTACTTTTTCTTTTTAATTTTCTAGTTGAATATGATAAATGCTTAATATTGCAACCTATTACAATTTATTTTCATATTTTTCAGGAGACTGTGGTGGCGCAGTTCAGAGATGGCAGCAGAGATGACTGTGCAGCATAAACTCGTTTGGCATTCAAGCAAAGGTAAGTTGTCAATTTACTCAGTTTGTAACGCAGGGCTTTTATCTTAGGGCCCATTTTGAAAAAAGTAAAAGTTATTTGTGTGAAATTTATTCTTTTTTTTTTTTTTTGTGAAAGATAACATTTTGTAATGAATATGAAATTTAGTTACTCAAATTTGAACCAAACGTTTATTGATAACTTCTTTAAGTCCTTCTGTTAAAGTTTTCCTTTCAATTTGTTTGCAAATTACACATTTTGAAACATAAAATAAAAATTAACAATGAAGAGTATGTTTTTATGGATTGTTTATAAAATAGTCAATTCAGAAAATTCCAGATTTTAAAAGTATTGCTACCCCACATGCAAAAACAAATTTGTCTTTAAAGACTTCTTCCTTTTTAAAACTCAATTTTTTTAAAGTTGCCTGTGTTATTTAAAAAAAAAAAATGGGAAGAGATCCTGTTTATTAAAAGGTATATTGTGAAGGGACCTGCTTTACTAGGAAGAATTTTGGGATGGTCCCCTAAATAGGCTCCAAATTTTGTCTGTATTGATCAATTTACATTAGTAAATTTAATTTCACACATTCATAAAATAGAAGTGCACTCTTGTATTTTAGCTGCATACAGTTGGTAAACATTAAAGCTCTTTACAAAGCTTTCCAACCTTTGCACTTTAAGTGTAAAATTTACACTTTTTAACCTTTTTTTACAGCTAGAATGTACTTATTTTTTACTCTTAAAAGTTATAGAAAAAAAAAAGCTATTAAAATATTTTTCGGCAGAATCCTCGAATAAGCGAGGGTCCCCGATTTGGCGATTTTTTTGACGCACGCCAAGGAACGACGCGCGCCAACCGAGAAATCGGCAACCTCCGAATTCTACCCAATCAGAACACGAGCTTTTCGGCAGACGACTTATTACTTACACACATCGTCAAGCAAATTCTTTCACAAAGTACACTGTGAACGTAGCATTGATTTTATTTCGTTTTAAGAATATTTACAAAGTTTTTTACCGCCACATTTTTCGATTTTTACATACTTTTACCAATATTTTCCTTCAGATATTTCAATTTTTACAAACTTTTACCGATATTTTCCTTCAGATATTTCAATTTTTATAAACTTTTATCGATTTTTTCGTTCCGATTTTTTCCATTTTTACAAATTTTTAGCTATTTTTCCTGCCGGATGTTTCCGTTTAAAAAACTATTTAGCTATTTTTCACTCTGTATTGTTTCATTTTTAGCAATTTTTCTATCCAAATTTTTCAATTTTTACAAATTTTGAACTGTTTATTCCTCCGGATATTTTTATTCTTACAAATTTTTTCCTCCGGATTTTTCCATAAAAAAAAGTTCTACCCTATTTTTTCCTCCGGATTTTTCAATTTTAACCTACTTTTTTCATTTGGATTTTTCGTTTTTACAAGTTTTTAGCTATTTTTCATCTATTTTTCATTTTTACAAATTTTTAGCTATTTTTTCCTCTACATTTTTACAAATTTTAGCTACGTTTTTATTTTATTTCTTTTGTTTTCATTTTTATAAATATTTAGCTATGTTTTTACTTTTTTTTTTCATTTTTATAAATATTTAGCTATGTTTTTACTTTTTTTTTCATTTTTATAAATTTTTAGCTATGTTTTTCCTTTGTTTTTTTTGCATTTTTTGAAATTTTTAGCTACTTTTTCCTCTGGATTTTTCCGCTTTTAAAAATTTTTTAGCTACTTTTTCTACCGAATTTTTCAATTTTTAAAAATTTTTAGCTACTTTTTCCTCCGAATTTTTCAATTTAAATAATTTTTAGCTACTTTTTCCTCCGGATTTTTCAATTAAAAAAAAATTTTAGCTACTTTTTCCTCCGGATTTTTCAATTAAAAAAAATTTTTAGCAATTTTTTCTCCAAATTTCTCAATTTTTTTAAAAAAAATATCTATTTTTTTCATTTGGATTTTTTATTTTTACAAATTTTTAGCTATTTTTTCTTCCGGATTTTACCATTTTTACAAATTTTTAGCCATTTTTTTCCTCCAGATTTTTCCATATTTTTAATTTTCTTTCTTCTGTATTTTTCATTTGTATAAATTTTTAACTATTCTTTCCTCATCATATTTCCATTTTTACAAATTGTTAGCTACTTTTCCTCCAGATTTTACAATTTTCACACATTTTTAGCTATTTTTGCCACCATATTTTCCCACAATTTTAGCTATTTTTGCCACCATATTTTCCGAATTTCCAATTTTTTTGCTATGTTTTCCTCCAATTTTTCCATTTTAAACTATTTTTCCCACCGGATTTTTCCTTTTTTTTTATGAATTTTTAACTATTTTCCCTCCAGATTTCTCCATTTAAAAAAATTTTTAGTTATCTATTCCCTCTAGCTTTTTCAATTTACAAATTTTTAGCTATTTTTTCCTCCGGATACTTCATTTTTACAAATTTTCGGCTATTTTTTTCCTCCGGATATTTCCATTTTTACATACTTTTATCAAATTTTTTCTATTTTTACATATTTATAGCTTTTTTCTTCCATCTGTATCCATTTTTACAAATTATCTTTTTTTTTCTATGAATTTTTTTGAAATATTTATCAAGTTTAATAATTTATTACCTTTAACAATTAAAAAATTTCTAGTAAAATAAGGCTTAAACTTGAAAATTGTCACAAAACGGAATAAAATCAACGTTTACTTCATGAAAGAAATTCTCATAAAAACTCTATAAATAGTCAATTCTCTGCATCACACCACACACGTTATAATTGAGGAAAATTTCGATATTCTTCATTTTTCTAATACATGCAAGACGCGGTTGACTATGCTTCGCGTACATTAACCGAAAAAAAACATCACTGGACGCATGAAACTCGCTGTACAGCATTCTCTAGAATGCACGAAATTCATTTAAGCCGAGGTCAGTAACTTGTGTATGTACGCTTCGCGTACATTAACCGAAAAAAAACATCACTGGACGCATGAAACTCGCTGTACAGCATTCTCTAGAATGCACGAAATTCATTTAAGCCGAGGTCAGTAACTTGTGTATGTACGTTTCGCGTACATTAACCGAAAAAAAACATCACTGAACGCATGAAACTCGCCGTACAGCAATCTCTAGAATGCACGAAATTCATTCAAGCCGCGGTCAGTAACTTGTGTATGTACGCTTCGCATACATTAACCGAAAAAAAACATCACTGGACGCATGAAACTCGCCGTACAGCAATCTGTAGAATGCACGAAATTCATTCAAGCCACGGTCAGTAACTTGTGTATGTACGCTTGGCGTACATTAACCGAAAAAAAACATCACTGGACGCATGAAACTCACTGTACAGCATTCTCTAGAATGCACGAAATTCATTCAAGCCGCGGTCAGTAACTTGTGTATGTACGCTTGCCGTACATTAACCGAAAAAAAAACATCACTGGACGCATGAAACTCGCTGTACAGCAATCTGTAGAATGCACGAAATTCATTCCTGCCGCGGTCAGTAACTTGTGTATGTACGCTTCGCGTACATTAACTGAAAAAAAACATCACTGGACGCATGAAACTCGCTGTACAGCAATCTGTAGAATGCACGAAATTCATTCAAGCCGCGGTCAATAACTTGTATATGTACGTTTCGCGTACATTAACCGAAAAAAAACATCACTGGACGCATGAAACTCGCTGTACAGCAATCTGTAGAATGCACGAAATTCATTCCAGCCGCGGTCAGTAACTTGTGTATGTACGCTTCGCTTGGCGTACGTACGCTTGGTACGTACGCTTCGCGTACATTAACCGAAATTTTTTTTTTCCCCCAACAATCCATTGACTAATTTTAAGATTTTTTACCACGATTGGCTGATAAATTTGGCGATATCTTTTAAATGGCCAAAAAATCATTTTGTAAACTTTTTCATATTAAAATTTAGTTAAATTGTAATATTTTAACAAAACTGTATTCAAAAAGTTATCATAAAAAAATCTTCGTCTATTACATATTGCATAGGAATTGTTCATTTTTATTAAAATTATTTTATTCAAAATTGTTATTTTACAGTTTGTTAAAACAGTTTAGCAGAGTTTCATGAAATGTAAACATCTTGTACAATGGGTCCTTCAAATTACTCAAAATTTTGATGCTTCAGCTCATGTGCTTAGAAAATGTTTGCTTTAAATGTTTTAATATTTGTTTCAAGAGTGATGATTCAGTTTTGTGATTATTGTGACACCTCTGGAAATATAATGCATCTAATCTGGACTTACATTTAATAAAAATTAAATTAATTTAAATTTTTGAAATGTAAAATTTAATAGAAAAAGATTGAGTATTTTTTAAAGTTTTGCAGAAATGTGTCAAATAATTTTTGTTAACAGGGTTTTTGATTTTCATGAACTTTGACAATACTTAAGATTACACAGATTTATGCTAAATAATTTTTTTAAATTTATGCTATGTATGTAGAAGAGGAAGGGAGAAGGTGATAAAATTATTTAATCTTCTGACCTCTAAATTAAGGATTTTTTTTAAATATGTTGTCATATAAATTAATTTGGATTTTGATTATATGTATTAGAGATGCAACGATTATTCGGCCCATTCGGCCTACATGCCGAATATTCGGCTTCGGCCGAATATCAAGTCCATTATTCGTCCAAGGCCGAATAATGGATGAAATGTAATGTAAATGTGTAGAAAAATGTGAAAAATGTAAATGTAAGAAATGTTTTTATATTTGCGCAGAAAATGCTTTTAATTTGACACTTTATATTCATCATGCATAATAAAAATTTTATTTGAAATTTAACTAACACTTTCCTCCCCTTAACTTTCATACCCTGAATAGGTTTTACCTATCTACCCATTTTTGTATAAGAGGGTATTATCATGTTAAAACTTTTATATGCTATATCAATAAGTACAAATAGTATCTGTAATAAGCTAAGGTAATCTGTTAAATTTAATCTATTCAAAATTGTCCTAATAGAGCCATACATGCAAATTCTAAATTTTTAAAGCATAATGGTAAGTTTAATATTTATCCCTTGTTACATAAAAAAAAAATTGTTTTCAATGATATTTTAATTATACCCATAAAGAACATAAATATGTACGATAGATTAGATATAGATGTATTGCATGTATAACATAGATATTTAAGTCGTATATGCTGCAATACTTAGGGTTTTTTTGGGGGGGAGTAAAATACGCTTAAAAGTTAAATATAATTTAAGTGATTTTAAAGTGTGTTATGTTACTAATATTAAATAATGAAAGAAATGTAAATATACTAAATTCTTTTAATTATTATATATGTATGTTTTACATATTTTCAAGAACATCATTGTAATGTCTAAATTTATATTTACCTTAAAAAACAAAGTTAAATGTTTTTAATAAATGTAGATTACAATGCAGAAATAATAATAATTCAGCATTATCAGGTTATAGTCTATTTCTTTCTTTTTTTTTTCATAAATGATATCTGCGTCTGAAAATAATCACTCACTATATATGGTACTTCCAGGTGCAGAAAGGTATTTTTTGGCTAATTATGAAAGGTTAGGAAAGTTTTCTGAATTTTTTGCCCACCACTCCAAAGAACACTGTTGTCTTTCTAGAAGTGACTGGGAAAGAAAATTAAATTTCTTTTACTTCTTCACATTGAGGGGGATTTACTATAGCAGCTTCACTCTGTGACTGGCTTGCAATTTCATTAAAGCATGCACACAAAGAATTTGAAATTTGAGTTTGAGAAACTGGAATGGTTATGTTGGAAGGAAATATTTTGTGCAGATTCTGTTACTGGTTTTATACTAGCCTTTCTTAGTCTTTCACTTTAAATCTGGGGTCCAAAACAGTTGCAAGGAAATAGTGTTCCTTGTCTTGAATTGATCCAAAATGCTTCTCCAAATTTTGTAGAACGGTGTCTTTCATGGTGCCTACAGCAAAAAAATCTCCAGATTTAGATAAATATAATTTTAATGTTATAGCTATCGGGATAGGGATGACTTCAGAAATTAATGTTCTTGATGAGGCAATTTGTTTTGTTATTACTTCAAATGGTTTCAATGGTTCAAATTACTTCAATAGATTGAGCAATTTTTCTAAAATAGTCCACCGGTTCGTTGTCAGATTATTTATTTCGACAAATTTAGTTGTATGTAGAGAAAGTGCATTTTTTTTGTTCCAGTAATCTATCTAGCATATAATAGGAACTATTCCAGTGTGTTGCCACACTTTGAACTAATTTCTTATTAGGAATTTTCAACTCATTAATTTGTATATAAGTTAATCTTGAACATGCTAATGGCGAATTATTAAAATGTGTAACAATTTTTTCACCTCAATTTTTGTTCTTGCCATTTATGTGCATTTCATTTGTTTTTCACTGTTTAATTTATATTTTCTTTCATCTGAAACTTAAAATTTATGTTGTCTACTACTTTTAAAATGTAACAGCAAAAACATACATATCTATTAAAATGTAACATTACAGTACCTAAGATACTACATATTCATTATTGTGATATTTATATCTATTTTGCTTTTCCTTACAGATATTTCCTTCCTCTGAATCTGAAAACATTAATTATACACTTCTTAATAGTGCTGTCTACTGACATAGCAAAAATAAAAAAATTAAATTAAATAAATAAATACATGGCTCTTTTGATAATTGTGAGCTGATTTCTTTTCACCATTTTAGAAGATATTCCTTTCTATCAGTGATTTTTTCTTAGGATAGTAAGATTTCTTATTTTCTTTCATCAGAAAGTTGAAATTTATGTTTTCTAGTATCTTTAAAATTTTGTCATTATTTTAAAATGTAACAACATACATACATAATTATCTATTAAAATGTAACTAGACAGTAACCAATAAGGAACTTTTGCTAAGGATTTTTTTGGGGGGCCGAATTATATTACTAAGGCAATTTTTAGGCCGAACATGGCCGAATATTTTTTCAAAATAAAATAATGCTTTAAAAAATTAAAAATTTGCACATAAATAGTTTTTAAAAAGAAAATAATACATTTTAATTGTGAAATATACAAGAATTGTGCATATAGTGCATACTATATTTTGTTTTTAGACAAAAATGAGTTCATTATTCGGCGGCCGAATAAGCCGAATATTCGGCTATAACTTGGCCGAATAATCGGTATTCGGTTATTCGGCCAAACCATTATTCGTTGCATCACTAATATGTATAATTTTTAACAAATTAAAAATAAAGCAGATTCTTTGGAGAAAGGGACCTTCTTTAATACTTTCTTTGACCCTTTTTTCTTAAGAAACTTTAAAAAATGATATTTAAATTCAAGGTATTTTTAAAACATTCTTATGTTTTGCCCAAAATATTTTGCAAATGTAAGATTCTGGAGAGGAGCTGAAGGTTCAAATCCATGTTTTTAAATTTTCCTTTAAATCAAATATCAAGTAATAAAAATGGTGATTTTTTTTTTCATTGCTAACTAAGCGTAAAACTGACAGTGTGAAATATGTTCGAGCCTGGAAGCTTGGTTACGCTTAGTTAGCAATGTAAAAATTCACATGTTTGTTATTCAATAATTTCGAGTTAATTTCGCTGCTGAAAATAAATTAAAATTACTCAAATATCAAGTTTTTAGAATAAAATAACTGTGGCAATATTTGTATTGGAGTAATTAGTGTTTCCCCTAGACGTTTTCGAGAGGGCGCAGCACCCTGCCCATTTTTTTATAGTTGTAAATGCGCCCTGCCCATTTTTATATAGCTGGAAATGTGCCCTGATTATTGTGGATTCGCAAGAATTTGCTTTCGCGAATTTCACCAAAATTTAGCGGGAAAATATCACAAAAATCATCTATCGGTCATGAGAAAATATCGCAAGATTCGTCTATTGGTCACAGTAAAATATCACAAAATTTGTCACTTGATCGCAAGAAAAATTACAAAATTCAAAAATCTCAAAATTCGGCAGTTTGTTGTAGGAAAAAAATTGGGAAATTTGCTTATTTGTCTCAAAACCTCCCTCCCTGCACAATTCGGCAATTGGTATCAGGAAAATATTCTGAAATTCATCAGTCAGCTGCGGGAAAAATCATGAAACTATTCAGTCAGTCATGGGAAAAAATAGCGAAATTCTTCCAAGATCGCATGAGAAAAATTGCTAAATTTGTCAATCGATTGCGGCTAAAAATAGAGAAATTTATATATCTGTCATGGGCAGGGCATTCGGGGCACGGGCCCAGGGTCCCCGATTTTCAGGAGTCCCCAAATGCTACTAAAAATTTTTGAATTATTGGCCAAAACAGTTTTAACTGTTAAAAAAACAAAATTAAAATGGAAAAATCTGTTTGTCAGAGATTGTCTATGATGTGTCAAAGCAGGGTTGGCAAGTTTCTTCCAAAGTGGAAAAAACCGGCCTGAAGAAATAGGTTTCTTCCAAGTGGAAAAAATGGAAGAAACTGTTTTTCTTTAAGAATTTACCATATAAGTTACAACTTTGTAAAATACAATAAAAATAAATGTATTTTCTAATAGATAACCTTACATAAATTTAATTAGACTTATAAAAATTTAATTATGTATGATAAATTGATAATTACACCAGTTTTTTAGCCAAGATCACACACCTGTCTAAAGCTTTCCAATCATTGTGTACCTGAATAAAATAAATGGGACTTTTCTAACACCATGCCAAAATGTATGCTAATGTGCTATTTATTTCAACCCTGAACGTGTAAATATTTTTATTGCAAACCGTGCCAAACATTGTGATTTGCTATTTATTGAACATGACACTTTTTAATTATTATTATTACTTAATTTACTCTGTAACCTCGCAAAACATCTTAATTTGCTATTTTTCAAATAGAAAATATTTAATATTAAGTAGTAACTTATATTTATTGTTGACACTAATGTGGATTTTACCATTAGGCATTTACCAGATGATGAGGACGCTGCAATAAAATTGTTTCAGGACTTTGGATACAAAAAAAAAGTATGAACGTCTTCATTCAAAAAGTGAAATGCTTACTGCAATGCTAAGAGACATTTACAATGCTATGCCTGTAGTTTAAATTGAGTTAATTTTATTAATTTATCATATAATATTTATTTGTTCTTTTATTTTAAGTCTATATTCGTGTCGATTTAATAAAATAGTTCGTGAAAGTCTGTAATTTTCAAATGTTATAT
This sequence comes from Maratus michaelseni, assembly GCA_963931845.1. NCBI lineage: Eukaryota > Metazoa > Arthropoda > Arachnida > Araneae > Salticidae > Maratus > Maratus michaelseni. The sequence goes on from OZ007586.1 coordinate 9,277,023, forward strand.
TTTTAAATGCTCAATTTTGTGCCAACATTTTTTTTTTTTTTTTTCCAATTGAATCCTTTCACATGAATTTCATTTTGTGCCAATTATTGCACTTGGTGACGACAATGGTGTTGGTATAATGGAAATGTACCAAATAAATTTATCCAAAATACACAAAATCAATTAAATGTAATTCAATTCAAAAGAGGCACATTTTTTTTAATATATATAATTTAAACTTCTGTAATCAGTAGTAAATAGTATGTGGATCATTTACCTATTGTAGAATGAAACTCTTTTAAATAAAAGACAGTGCTTTGAATTTACGCCCATTTTATTAAGGAAACTAATATACAGTAATTACTGTATTGAAGGATTTCATTAAAATCTCCATTTTCCTTACTACAGTGCAACATTGTATAACAAAACAGAAGTAATTTAGCTTTAAGATGCTGCAATCAATTTCTCAACTTAGAATGGATGAATGCAAAAGATGAAAAAAATTCTTATCCCTGTAGAGTTTATTTTCAGAACATTTATCTTTTAAATCAGCATGCTAGTATACATAATTACAAATTTGTTTGTTTTAAGTTTTGCACTATAGTTTTTAAAATATTGCATTTTTATATGATAAATAAGGAATTGGTAGGTTTTTTTTTTAACAGAAATTATATAAACAATAAAAAAATATCCCCTACCTCTAAAGTTGTAAAAAACATAACCTGTAAATACCTGCTGAACCTGAAGTTTGTTATTAAAAAATAACTTATTTTTCCATAAATAATATTTTTAATATTAATTAATTTCCAATTTAAATTTCATATAATTAGGTTTTGAATTTAATTCTTTTATATAGTTAATATATTTTAATTTTGAGCATCTGTTTTGTTTTCTGTTTGCCGGATAACTATCGGCAAGGCGTGAGATAATTGTAAGCTTAGAATATTCTTTTTCAAGATGAGTTTCGGTTAAGAGCCAGGTAGGTTATATTAGAAGAATAGAAATAGAGCATGGGGATGCTCGTGAATAACATGGAATTTTAGGTTGGGCTAAGAAGATAAAAGGCTGGCTCAGCTGCTGATTTTAAGTGGCGAGTGCACGTGTGAACGATAATGGGGAACCCAGGTGTAAAGTTAGTTACGTCAAGAAGAGAGGTTACAATTGTATAGATAGAAGTAAGTTTAATAAAAGAAAGTCGGGAATAGTAAATGTCATACTTGACAGCGTTAGATAAAATTATGAGTGCAAGAACGCCCCCCCCCAGACCACCTAAGAGTAAAAAAACGTGAGAATTTTCGGCGGGAAAAGGGTGAGATGACCCCGTAGTAGGTGGGATTTATTAAATGAAGAGATATCCAATAATTTTGTTTGGAGGCAGGTTTTCAGACAATGAGAAGTTTCTAGCCATTTGAGTGAATGGAAAGGGATGATAAGAAAATGAGAAGGTGGCCAGGATTGGGATAGAAAAAACGGGGAGAATATTTTGGGGGAGGAGACAGAAAAATAAGATAGGGGAGCAGAAAGAGGAGAGGGAATACGGAGGCAAGGAGTTGACGAGAGAAAGAGGTTAGTGATGATCAGAGGAAAGTGATGGGTTTTTTTTAAGTGTTGGAGAGGATAGAATAGCCGATTGAAAATTAGTCGAATTGTGAGTGATAGTGCCGGCTGAACTGTTAGAAAGGACCGATTTTAGGATGATCAGCATACTGTTCCAGTTGACCGCAGGTATGATTTATTTACGAAGTATTCCGAATTGTTCTCATTCAAAAATTTAATGTAGATTTTAACGTAAGCGGGAATACGACTGATTCTTACCTTGAAAGAATAAACACGCAAAATGTCTTACGCGATTTCGGGTGCGTTAAAAGGAAAAATTCTTTACCAGTTATTGAATTGAGAATTGCGGGTAATTTAATAAAATGCCTGGTAGACAGCGGTTCCAGTGCGTCACTTCTAACAGAAAGAATATTTAATCTGATTAAGGTAGATGACAGAGTCAAGCAGTTAAAAATCGATGCAAGAATTGTATCAGTTACAGGGGAAGATATGAACATTACCACTGCGGCGATTTTACCTATTCAAATTGGTACCAGACAATTTCAGCAGAAGTTTTATATAGTGAAAAATGAATTATCGAATTATTATAGTGCAATTGTAGGATATGATTTTTTAAAGTTGGGAAAATTTAGTGTTTGTTTTGATACAAATAAACTGAAATCAAAACACGCCGTTATCTCTATAAAGGATGCTTTGCACGATAGCGTTGGAGCGATCGAAACAAATTATGCATATTTACCAAAGAATGTTATTTTGGCGCCTCGAGAACGTAAAGACATAAACCTTTCTTTAGATAAAACTATACACACGGGTACTGCAGTGAAATTTTTTTTCCAAATTGAAAAACCAACATATTAAAGTTATGAATAATGTATGCACGATAGAAAATGAACGATTTATAAGACTACATGTTTCTAATTGTTCAGACGAAACTATCCATATAAATAAAAACACTAAATTTGGCACAGTTAGCAGTAGTTTTGATAATAGAAACACTGAGAAGTTAAAGCAATTAAGACGATCAGAATTACAGCCCTCTGACTTTAAACTTGAGCATTTAGACACTGTAACAAGAAATAAATTGCTAGATGTTTTATTTGAATTCGCAGACGTGTTTAGTAAAAGAGTGTATACGATAGGCAGAACAGAGGCGATACTACCGAAAATAAAAGTAGACGTTGAGAAATTACCGTCTAGCCGACCGTATCGGGTACCGGAAGCTTTACGACACGAAGTTGATCGTCAGATTCAAGAATTATTAGACGCTGACATTATAGAGCGTTCAGATTCGCATATTAGCTCGCCGCTAATTCTCATTAAAAAGAAAAACCCTACGAACGACCCAACAAAACAAAAGTGGCGTATGGTAGTTGATTATCGGAAAGTAAATGCGCACATTAAGTATCCGAGACATCGACTACCGATAATTCAACATTTATTGGAAAGATTAAGAGGAAATAAATTTTTCACAACATTAGATCTAAGTAATAGCTTTTGGCAAATTCCTTTGAGACCAGGTGACAGAGAAATTACTACATTTAGTTCAGAAAATGGCAATTTTCAATATAAGGTATTGGCTCAGGGCTTAATTAATAGTCCTGAGGAGTTTGCGAAATTAGCTGATCAAATATTAGCGCCCCTTTCAGAGTTACGAATATCAAATTATATTGACGATTTTGCGTTCGGATCGCAAAGCATTGAAGAGATGCTTTCAAAATTACGACAATTATTAGAAAGATTTCGCCAGTTTGGCATCACTGTAAACCCAGAAAAATGTTCATTTTTTCTGCCAGAAATTAATTTTCTAGGTCACAAATTAAATTCAGAAGGAATTCGACCTATTGATGAAAATATTGTAAAAATCCGAGATTTCCCGATCCCTAATACTGTTAAAAAGATCCGTAGGTTTGTGGGACTAGTATCATACTACAGAAAATGTATTAAAGACTTTTCTAAACTGTCAGCCCCCCTTACCGACCTCACTCGTAAGAATACGAGATTTCGATGGACAACGGACGCTCAGATTTCTTTTGAGAAACTTAAAGAGCATCTCTCCAACCCACCCATACTTATACACCCCGATTTTCAAAGAGATTTCATTCTTTCGGCGGACGCAAGTGATTTTTCTATCGGCGGAATGCTCGGTCAAGAAGACGTAAATGGTGTTATATTACCTATCGCATTCTATTCGAAAAAGCTTAACAATACTCAAAAGAAATACACGATTCAAGAAAAGGAGTTAATGGCGGTTATATGTGGCTTATCTACGTTTAAACATTACCTTTACGGACGACATTTTTTCATTAACTGCGATAATAAAGCGATTACTCAAATGTCGAAACTTGAATCGCCAGGAAATCGACTTACGCGATGGTTTACTATTTTAGCTGAGTATAACTATGAATTTAGGCATATTTCCTCTTCGGAAAATGTGGTCGCAGACATTTTGTCAAGAGATTTCTTTCCAAATTCCGAAAAAAAAGATAAGAGAAACCTTGCACCTCAAAGAGTCAATGTATTACATAAATTCGAACCAGATAATTCTTTAAACTTTCATAATCCCAGTTTAGGCGTAGGTCTTATGAATTTCGGAAATTCGTGTTATATGAATGTTGTTTTACAGACACTTATTTCATTACAAGCATTAAAACAATATCTCTCATGTGACATGTCACACTGTACTAATCCGAATTTTTGCATGATATGTTTGTTAAAGAAACATTTCCTTTCTTTAAGTACGACCACAGGAAAAACTATGCGACCAACAGACGTTTATAATCACTTAGAACAAATAGGCACAGATTTTCAAAAATTTATGCAAGCAGATGCTCACGAATTTTTATGTCAAGTACTACACAAAATTGAGCTAGCTACTCCATTTCACAAAATTTACTGTAATTCTATCCCCGCTAATGATATATCTCCCTCGATTCATTCAATTTTCCAAGGGATACTTCAAAGCCAAATCCAATGTTTAAACTGTAATAAGCGAAGTTTTGCATTCGATTCCTTTACAGACTTATCTTTATCATTAACACAAGCTACAAATACGTTAGAAGACGCTTTACAACAGTTCACGACATTTGAGCAACTTTCTGAAAACTATAAATGTTATAATTGTAAAAATTATGTTAAAGCTTTAAAGAAAATCTCTATTTCAAAAATTCCTGAAGTAATCACCTTTCAAATAAAAAGATTTGAATATTCAAATTCTCACGAAAACAAAAATTCTAAAATCATCTCATATCCTTTAGACTTAGACTTAAGTTCATATGTCGTTAATTCAATGGTTAATGAAGTATTATATTATAATTTGAAAGCGGTAATCGTACATAAAGGTCCCTTTAGTGATAATGGACATTACTATTGTTATATTAGAGATGCACAAAATAATTGGATGTTAATGGACGATTCTGAAGTTAGGTTGGTAACACCGCAAACTGTCATTAATGATGAAGCTTATATATTATTGTATGCTAAAACAGCGGCTCATGATCAAACGTCGCACTTAAATCAGTTAAAATTAAACGCTATTCAAATCGATGTCCCTACTATTAATGATATTAAGACCGAACAACGCAACGACGACAAACTACTACAAATTATTACTGAATTAGAGAACAGCCCTAGGCAAATCTCACAAAAATTTCCCAATTATCTTTTACGAAACGGATTATTATTGCATACAGCATCTATTCCTAGCGTACGAAAATCTAAGATGGTCGAGCAAATAGTTGTTCCAAAAAAATATCAAGCCCATATACTTAACATTTCACACTTAACTCATTATGGTGTAATGAAAACTTACAATACTGCTCGTCAAAAATATTATTGGAATAATCTTTATTCTGACACCAAGAATTTCGTCGAATCATGTCAGACCTGTATTTCGTTTAAGTCACCACATAAGATTGCCCCAGTCCCCATACAGGCCCATTACCTTCCATCAAAAGTAAATCAATTCATATCCGGTGATTTTATAGGCCCGTTTAATAAAACATCAAGGAATAACAGATATATTCTTACTTTTGTAGATCATTTCTCCAAATATATTAAACTTTACCCGTTGCCTAATACTACAGCATTTTATGTGGCTGAATGTCTAATAGATTACATTGGTACTTTTGGCGTCCCAGATAAATATTTAACGGACCGAGCTAGTTGTTTTACGGCAGAAGTTCTTCAAAAATTATGTAAGCGATTCGGCGTAACGAAATTAGCAACGACCCCGCAATTACCAAGGTCAAATGGTTCCGCTGAAGTAATTAACAAAAATATAAAGAAATCGCTTGCCATTTTTGCAGAAGAAACGTTAAATTGGGACGAATTTACCTCATATTACGCTCTAATTTACAACAACACGCATCACACTTCTATAAATGAAAAGCCCTCTTTTGTCCAGTTCGGGTTTGAACCAAAAATGCCTACGGATATTATAAATGAGCCGACATCAGTGGAACATGTTTCTCATCAAGATTATGTGAAAAAAAGAGCTTTGCAATTGCAGTATGTTAACCGAAAAATAAAAGAGAGTATAGCACGTGCAGCTGAAAAATCACGCGATTATCAACATACTTTCGCTAAGAATAGGGATTTTGTTCCAGGTCAACGTGTTTTTCTTCATACTAGAGATTGTGACAGATATAAACTAACTACAAAAAAGCGTTTTAATGTTGGTCCATACGAAATTAAACAGCGACATAATGCGGTTAACTATACTATTTTTGACCCATTCAAATTACACACAAAAGGCGTTAAAGTGCACGCCGAAAGACTTATTCCTTGTCCCGACCGGAGAAGACACTTAAATCTTCACCCCCCTATTAAGGCTACAGACTCCCCGGGAAACACCCACAGGCAGTGTATCTCACCTGCGAGACCACACGCGGTTTTCGATGACAATGAAAATTTAGACTTATTATGGCCTTCAAGTTTTCAGGGTAACGGTAGCAGCCAAAACTCTCCTGTTATTATCACCGTTCCCCCTACAGTTGACAATTCATTCAGCGACACTGAAATGTCTCACACGGCTATTACCCCTCCAGACATAAGTCCTCCTGCCACCCCATCATGTCAAGATTCAGAAATTATTGCGTCGCAAACGAACGCACCTGAAAGTGATAGTTCTCAGGACACTATTGTATACTCCCCACCCACACACATAAATGGGGGGCAGAGTCACATTTATGACTTGCGGCCTATTGAACCACGTTATTTAGCTGATCGTTTTTTGGACTGGGCGTACAGGGTTACAGAATAGGATTTAAAGAAAAAAAAAAGGAAAAAAGGAAAAAAAAAAAATATATTTTATTATTTGGGATGGAAGATCCACTTGTTTAGTCATAGTATAAAAGATATTGATGTGATGTGATGTTTTATCATTTATACTTTATTATTGTGCATATTTAATTAATTTTTTTTGTAGCTAATGATAATTTATAGGATTTGTAGTGACATTTAGTTGAACTGATAACTAGTAGTATGAGGATTAATATTTTATAGTACCGTAAACAAATGTCTAGTGTATTTAGTTTGTATTATGAAATTACTATTTTAGCTTATGTATATAAATATTCCATTTGCGCTAAAATACATATTATTTACCTTTATAGTTCGTGTAAAAGTTTTGACAAGTGTTTGAATTATATTTTTTAGACATATTTTGTTGAAATTACTATTTTAGCTTATGTATATAAATATTCCATTGGCGCTAAAATACATGTTATTTACCTTTATAGTTCGTTTACAAGTTTTAGAATTAATTTTCTTTATTACCATTTATATTTGTTGAAATCTCTAATATTAAATTTATAGATAGTTAAGTTTTTGATAGGGTTTTAAAAATTCATAACTTTTTCTCTCCTCTCTTTTACATTTCAGCACTGACTTTCAACTTTAGCATTATCTATAAATTTGCTACATTATTTTTTACACTTTCTCTCTAAGTAGATTTTATAATTATACATTTTCTGCATAATATAAGTAATTTTGTCAGTTGTTAATTTAAAAATGTGGGCTAAATTGATCTCAAATTTGGGTTTTTTCGCTACATTCTGGCCAGGGTTGTGGAAATAACAATTTAGAGCGATATTTACCCATGTACATTTTATTTCCTCCCCTTTTTTTTTTGTTTTTTTTATGTATAATTCTTTTCAAAATTTGCTTTTTCAATTTCATTAATAGAAAAAATTTTATATGCATTTTTTTTTTGGTTCCACATTATAACATTTATCGACAACTTAGTGGATTATCAGTAGTATTTCTGCTGTTTTATTAGTTGCTTCTTACGGAAAAGAACACGTCACTGTTGAGTTTCTCATATTAAATGGAAAAAAAAAGAGAGAGAAAGAAAGAAAGAAAATTAATATTACACAAATAAATAAATTTAAATTAAAAAAAAAAAAAAAAAAAAAAAAAAAAAAAAAATTAAAAGAATGAAAACGAATTCACATTTATATTATTAATGTTATTATTTTGTGAGATTCGAAACTTTAATATGTTATTAGCACATTTGTCTTTATTAATATAAATTAACTTTTAAATTTTTTCGGAATACTGTGTAAACTAAATCATTTCCTTGCAGTTTTGCTACTTCACTTCGCCAAGGAGGTGTGTTCACGCCAAAGGCATCTTCACGGTGAAATATGCACAAATATGAGAAATTGCTCCCATATATCCAAAAGCCTTTGGAGAACTTTAGAGTTGCCTCAGGACTCTTGTTATTTTCACTCCTGCAAGACATGTATTGTCATTAAACGAACATTTGTTTTGTCGGGAAATGAACTACTTCATCCTTCTCATTTTCTGGTACGTGCAGACCCCATTCGAAACGACAGTGCATCTACTACATATGAGTGTTTAACGAACATCATGCAACAATGTGCGTGTACTTCAAATAACTGTAATGGTGATTCTCATTTTTGCGGACATAATACATGTTTTCCTAATAGCACATGCTTTTGTTTTTCTACATTTAAACGAGTGGACCTAATCGCCGTGATGCCGGACTCAACGATTACCAATCCAAAATTAATTAATTTGGATGTGTGCTTCTACGACTCCAAGATTAATACTGTTCACAGTGTACGCAGAAAACTCTTAGAAGGCGAAACGGCGTCTTTTACACAGAACAATCTGACTTTTTCCTTTCTGGACCCGTTGCTACATTTTCCAGACTCAGGACGCGTCATTCTTAGGAGTTCTGATTTCGAACACGTGTTAACCATACCGTCTGACAATATAATTCATATCCCATTCGAACTATTAGCTTATAAAACTGATTTAGAAATCACTTACCTCCACAAAAGTGGAAAAGTTGTATTTGGTACGGTACATGTCAATGGAAAATCGTTGTGCCAAATCAGACACTGTTTCCTATGTAAGGAAATCTTATCACATTTTCAATGTTATCCTGCCATATTTCGCTATTCTCTTTATTTTATTATTTCAGTGTCATTTATTTTATTACTTTTGTGTGTTAAAATGATTTTTAAAAGTATGCAATTTTTATTTTTATCTGTACTTATGTGTTTATATGCAGTCCTTCGTGTCTTTAAATTCATCGCTCGGTGTTCATTGTTATTAGGTGCTTTTATCGGACACTCAATACGGGACATTTTACGTTCCTGCTATGTAAAACTGGAACAAAATGAGTACCGGAGAGGTAACATTCCCGTTCTGCCGGTGGTGATACTAGCATGTATTTGTCTTTTCTCCCCCACTACGGCAGACTGCAACATGAACACAATCATACAGTCTGACCTCAAGTCATGTACGACAATGAATGACGGTTCCCGTAACTGTAAAATCTTCACGACCGCAGAGATTTCGCTACCGTCATTGTTAGCGGAAAACTGTTTGTGGTTTTCTGACGCGAATGAAAACCATCTCTTCTCTTTAAAAATAAAACTAGAAGAAGTGCTTTGTACATTTAATAAAGAACGTCTTTACTTTACGTTTCCTGTGAGGGCTAAGCAAATTAGCCAGATCTCATGCATCTATAATAAATTTTGTGGGCAAGGCCAGCATTGTGTTTCGAAAACAATCAATGAAAATGGTCTGAAATTCGAAGCTGAAACTGCAGAGAGCCGTGAATTTCCGGGGTTTTCCGATTGTCTAGCTGGAGAAAATGGTTCAGGATGCTTTATTTTAACGCGGCCAAGTTGCAATTTTTATAGAGTCTGGTACGAGCCAAATTTGTTGCAGTGTTTCGAAGTCTCGAATATTGTAGGACACTCTTGTAAATATAAAATTCTAATCACTCACGTAGAAAATAACACAATTTCGAGACTTATTACTTCTGATACCGCTATCACGGACTCTGGTATAAGAATTACAGTGTTAGGCGCATACAATCAGCCTGTTTTACATTTCACTGATAAATTGATTCAAAGAGTGGGTAACCCCGAGGAGGCTTACTTAGCCCCAGCCTCAGAACGAAATTCTCCACAAGCACATATGGTTGGCGCTATCCAAGCGAACACTTCCTTTACAAAGAATTTTATATTCTCACCTGACCTCACAAAGTGCGATTTTTTCGAAGACAGATTACGATGTATTACGGCGCCTGACAATATAGAACGCCTGAGAGCTACACAGGAAACAGCGTTACCACTCCAAAGACACATACATTTCTTTAGAATCAACAATGAGAAACTCCAGTCTACACAGCTTTTATCATCAGCAGTACGAGTTCAGCTGCATTTTTCTAATTTTAAAATAGCAGTGCAAACTACTACTATTTGCCCGCAATTAAGCGAAGCTAATCTGATAATTAGTGGCTGTTATAATTGTAAGATTTTGGCTCGTTTAACTTTCACCGCGCATTCATCATGTCAAGTTGGAATGGTCACCGTACAACTACAGCATATATTAATACATACTAAGGCCATATTTTTTCAATTAGAAGACTCACAACATGTTGTAAAATTTCAGGCGGAAAAGAAGTGTGATACGGACAAATTATGCCTTAAATCAAATACTATCTCACAATGTCGCACCTTTAAATATTGCTTAGACGAACCGTCGGTAGAATTATTAAAACTAGACACAAATTACACAGCTTCAATTAGTGCTACTACAACAACCCAAGTATGGGATTGGCTGCAAATTCCAAATTTGGGCAGCACATTTTTCTTTTTAAAATTGGTAGGCGCTGCATTATTCATTATTTGTATTATAATTACAACACTCGCGACTGTCATTACTTGTTGTTGCAAATCACGTTAAAAGTTATTGTTAGCTAGTCACAAGACATATAAAAAAAAAAAAAAAAAAAAAAAAAATTCTCTTTTAGTATTTCAATTTTACATAACTTTATGCTGTCTGGTATTTTATTGCGTTGGTATATCCTATGTCTTATGGCTAGTAGTTTTATCATGTTTGTATTGTATTTAGTGTTTATTGTGCATTTTTCCTAGTTTTATGTTATATTTATGTTGTTGGGATGCCTAGTTATTTCAGAATAGGGAGTTTAGGATTTTTTCTTTTTTTTTCTTGTTTTTTTTCTTTTATTTAGCCTTTTCTAATATTGCCGGATAACTATCGGCAAGGCGTGAGATAATTGTAAGCTTAGAATATTCTTTCTCAAGATGAGTTTCGGTTAAGAGCCAGGTAGGTTATATTAGAAGAATAGAAATAGAGCATGGGGATGCTCGTGAATAACATGGAATTTTAGGTTGGGCTAAGAAGATAAAAGGCTGGCTCAGCTGCTGATTTTAAGTGGCGAGTGCACGTGTGAACGATAATGGGGAACCCAGGTGTAAAGTTAGTTACGTCAAGAAGAGAGGTTACAATTGTATAGATAGAAGTAAGTTTAATAAAAGAAAGTCGGGAATAGTAAATGTCATACTTGACAGCGTTAGATAAAATTATGAGTGCAAGAACGCCCCCCCCCCAGACCACCTAAGAGTAAAAAAACGTGAGAATTTTCGGCGGGAAAAGGGTGAGATGACCCCGTAGTAGGTGGGATTTATTAAATGAAGAGATATCCAATAATTTTGTTTGGAGGCAGGTTTTCAGACAATGAGAAGTTTCTAGCCATTTGAGTGAATGGAAAGGGATGATAAGAAAATGAGAAGGTGGCCAGGATTGGGATAGAAAAAACGGGGAGAATATTTTGGGGGAGGAGACAGAGAAATAAGATAGGGGAGCAGAAAGAGGAGAGGGAATACGGAGGCAAGGAGTTGACGAGAGAAAGAGGTTAGTGATGATCAGAGGAAAGTGATGGGTTTTTTTTTAAGTGTTGGAGAGGATAGAATAGCCGATTGAAAATTAGTCGAATTGTGAGTGATAGTGCCGGCTGAACTGTTAGAAAGGACCGATTTTAGGATGATCAGCGTACTGTTCCAGTTGACCGCAGGTATGATTTATTTACTAAGTATTCCGAATTGTTCTCATTCAAAAATTTAATGTAGATTTTAACGTAAGCTTGTATAGGGCTTCGTAGGCATCCTAACTAATGTGTTTAGATTAAGTGTATTTATTTGTTTATTTAGAATCAAGTCTAGTTCAGCTTATATTCAAATTATGAGTATAATCTTTAATTGTATTGTAACCTATTTGTGAAAGTTCTAATAAACTGTTTAGTTCTAATTTAATGTTTAATTATTTACCAATACAGAGAAGGCGGGAGGTGATGGTCTGCGTACGATTCTGGGTAACTACCACTATTTACTCACGATGCCACGCAACTTCCATTGTAGTTTTTTAATACTATTCAAATATTTAATTAATAAGAGAAGTAATCAATTAATCAATGGAAGTAATCTAATTAAAATTCAATCGAATCAATTAAAGCAAAGTAAGGATAACGTACCGCAGAGCCATCCCAGCATGTTGGTTTCTTCCAGTTTTTTCCATTTCTTCCAGTTTCTTCCGGAAGAAACCCAACCCTGTGTCAAAGTAACTTCATTTTTTCTTTATTGTCTTTTAACCCTTTGAGGCGTGGTGGGATATATTATATCCCACCTAATTTAAATTTTACTTTTTTAACTTTGACGGGGAAAAGTTGAAAAATTGCTTTTCCTTATTTTGAACTAAATTACAGTGAGAATTGAAATGCTATCGTTTTATGATAGCTTGGAGGTACACAATGTATTTTCCTACTTTACAAAGCCATTTTGAAGGAAATGTTATGTGAAAAAATAAGGTACACAATGTATTTTCCTACTTTACAAAGCCATTTTGAAGGAAATGTTATGTGAAAAAATAAAGTGAAGAAAATAAAGAACTGCTGGTTTCTAGCAATACAAATTCTAGAAACATTTACAAAGTGAGCAATTCGACTTTTATGAAATGAACAGAAAGAGCACCCATACATCATATGTAAAGAATATGAATTTATATATTTGAAGTTATTCAAAAGAATTTATAGAAAGCCTGTTTTTATTTTGTTTTAGTGATTAACACAGAGATAAAGTATTTAATATATACAGACCCCCCCCCCCCCCTGCTCTTAACACATAAAAATAGAAACAATATTATTGTTAACATGGTTGCAAAAAGAAATGAGAGAATATGATATAACATAAAATTGCCACCATGAAATGCAGTTTCGCACCTAGAAAAAAAAAAAGGAATTAGGCGTTATTTGACAACGCTGCCCTTTCATGAGTTTTTGTTAAAAGCAAATATAGGTATACTGCAATAAAATAGTTTCATTTTGTACAAATAACTTGAACTACAAAGCTTTTTGTAAATAGTTTTTTTAAATTATAATTTCTGTTCCGATTATATTTATAAATGGCTAATTAATAAGTGGTGTTTTTAAAGTAAGGCATTTTAATTTTGTTTTGTAAAATTTATTTTTTGTTTTTCAGAAGAAGAAGAATAAAAATCTGGAAAGAAAAAAGTTCTCTGTGAAGATGACTGTAGATTTTCAGCTCTTGTTTATAAACTTAAATTAAGAAACATCAGAAATTTAATTGTAACAGGATTAAATTTTCTTGTAAAATATTTCTGATAAATTTTGAGCATCTTGTAAATACATAAATAAATGTTTTTTGGTTGGTTTGTTTTACATTTGTTGTGAAAAATAAAATTTATATGAAAAAAAAAAAAGCATTCAGTTCTAGTGTTTTTAAATATATATATTTATTTATGCAAGTGATGTTGTTAAAAAGGATGTACTATATATTTTCCCCTTCTTTCTCATTCTGAGAACATTCCCCCTTCTTTTTACAGGTTAAGATATAATTGAATAAAAGTGCTTTATGTAGGCTATATTTTAAAAACTGATAAACTGTTTTTGTTGGTTGATTATAAATTAGCATTGCTTGGAGATCAGGTATTAAAAATAATTTGCTGTATAAAAACTTTTGAAAATTTTAATAAAAATTTCATCATAATCTCATTAGAAGTTGAGATTAAAATTTTAATGTACATAATATTGTATGAATCAGTTTGAAATTTTGTTAGTCAAAAAGTCACATACCTCCTGCTGGAAGGAAAAATATTTTAAAGATTTCTTTATTGGTAATATATTAAAAATATATATATATATATATTCAGTACTCATTACTTGCTAATTTTTAAAAAGTAAAAACAATGATATATTATTATTTATGAGTAATGTTTAGTCCATTTAAAAAAAAAAAAAAAAAAGATTTAGTGTATGAATGGTGAACCTGCCGTGTTCTAGAAGATCAACTGCCACTACTATTTTGAAAAAATATTAAACTTATTTAATAAGAGAAATTTTAAGAAACTTATTTAATAAGAGAAATTTTAAGATTACATAAGAAGGAAAATAGTGACAATTGGCTTTCTGTCAATTAGTAATATTTTGTAAATATATATACATTGAAATTTTGTTCTATGATGTGTATAAAGGGGGGAAGAGTCCTTAACAGACTAAAACATTACTTTATAGGAATACTGCTACATTTTTCTGATATTATATGCCAAAGAGATGAAGATAGTGAAATGACATTTTTTGAACGGACCTAATTTACATATATATATAGTTACATCATTAAAAAAAATTCTTAAATTTCAATGATCAGTAATGTCAACATTTTACCAATTTTATAAAATAGAGTTCCTGCGTTTTTGTTTTATTTTCAAGCTGGATAATTGGAAGAAACATCCAGGTAAGAAATTGTATTATAAAAGCACCAGTGGACCCATGCGAAGATTTCACACTGCAGTCTAATACTTTTTAGCAATATCTAATACTCTTTAGATGCAGGTTTAAACTTGTAAAGGAAAATTAAGGACTGAAACTATCTTCAAACAACATTAGTCGAGCCAGAATATCATCTCGTTTATTCCATCACAGTTACAGTAAAAACTGATTGAGCATAGCAAAGACAAAAAAATATATATATCTATAGTTAATTAACTGCTTTAGAGATGACATCATCTGTTTCGGAAAAAAACATGGGACAAAGAAAAATAAATTGAGCATTTCAATTTTGCTTTTTAGTCATAAATATAAAATAAACCCGTGCAGCAACTATGTCCCACTTTATCTTTTTTGTAGTATTTATTTTTATAATCATTTTAAGCATTATATAATGTGGTATTTTATTTTTGTGGCTACACTAATTTGAGGAAAGCCTTTCATTTCTTTTATGAAGACAATGCAGATTTAATTTTTAATTTACAGCAATTTTTAATCAAAAAATATGTTTTATCGAGATGTGAGTGCACTATGTCAGAATCTGGTTCAAAATCCTTTCTTATGGCATCTCGTTCATTGTTGTGCATTTCATATTTTCTGAGAAAAGGGGATGTTGATAACAGAAATAATATATACTAGTGGGCCTGTGTGAAGATTTCACACTGCAGCCTAATATTTTTTAGCAATATCTAATATTTTTTAGATGCATGTTTAAACTTCTAAAAAAAAATAAAGCCGGAATATAATCCAATTTATTCTTTCATACTTTACAGTAAAAACTGACTGAAAATATCAAGAGCTATATATATATATATATATAAATTGTATTTTAACTACATTAGAGGGTAACATAATGTTTTGAAAAAAAAAATGATAAAAAAAAATAAATTGAGCGTTTGAATTTAAATTTTGCTTTTTTATCATAAATATAAAATAAACCCATGCAGCAACCATGTCCACTTTATCTTTATTGAACATTTTTTTTATAATCATTGTTGTGGAATTTAATTTTTGTGGCAACAGTAATTTGAGGAAAAACTTTCATTTTATTTCTGAAAACAATGCCTATTTAATTTATTACTTGCAATTTTAACCAAAATACATGTTTTAAAGAAATGTGAGTGTACTATGTCAGAAGTCGCTTGAAAATCCTTTCATATGGTATCTCATTTAACATTATACATTTTTTATTTGCTTCGAAAAAGGGATGTTGAATATAATCATTAGATAACAATTTTCAATGGAAATTCTGGCTGGACAATCCACCTGGTGAATTAGCTTGAAGAAACATAAATTGAAACTACTTAAAAATTTACTCCTTTGAATAGAATGTTTAAACCTATAATTTAATTAAAAATTGAAGAAAATTAGTTTTTTTTTTCGTATTCTCACCATCATTGGTAATTTAACGCTCAATATATATTTTACACCTTGTGTTACACCTTATTTTACAACTTTTTTTTTATTAATTACAATTATGGCTTTTGCAACTTTTTCAGAATAACATTAAAAAATAAATCATAACCATATGGCCTTTTATTCCGATCTAATGAGATGAGTGGATACGGCCAATTTTTGCCTCCATTGGGACACTTTTTTAAAAAAAAATTATTATTATTGCTTCCAGATTGAAAGTATTCTATACAAGATCTGAAGCACTTTCGATTTTATTGTATTTTGACCTTTTTAATATGGGGTGCTTATAACACCATTGCAGTTTTTAACTGAAAAATATTATAATAAAGTGAAACATGTTTGCATAAAAGTCAGGTTGGTGTTATGAGCTCTTGTTAAGAAAAATATTCCAATAGATTATTATTATTTTTTTTTTTTTCAAATTTTGAATAAAATATTTAGAGTTTTCAGACAAAAATTATGGACCAGTAAATTTAGATTCTAAAGTTTAAAATAACTTAAAAAAAGAAAAAAAATTGTCCCTGCCAAAGGAGTAAAAATGGAGATTTGCTCAACTTTACTTTTTTGAGGACCATAAAAAGTATAATTCTGGCCAGCTTCCATTCATGATATCTAATAGTGGCATGAATATGGCTAGCTTTGGGCTATCATTCATTAATGATGCCCATTGATGGCGACAAAGTGGCTAGCTTTCGGCATGCATTCATTAATGATTACCATTGATGGCAACAAAGTGGCTAGATTTCGGCTTGCATTCATTAATGATGGCAACGAAGTGGCTAGCTTTCGGCTTGCATACATTAATGATGCCCATTCATGGCAACAAAGTGGCTAGCTTTCGGCATGCATTCATTAATGATTACCATTGATGGCAACAAAGTGGCTAGCTTTCGGCTTGCATTCATTAATGATGGCAACGAAATGGCTAGCTTTCGGCTTGCATACATTAATGATGCCCATTCATGGCAACAAAGTGGCTAGCTTTCGGCATGCATTCATTAATGATTACCATTGATGGCAACAAAGTGGCTAGCTTTCGGCTTGCATTCATTAATGATGGCAACGAAGTGGCTAGCTTTCGGCTTGCATACATTAATGATGCCCATTCATGGCAACAAAGTGGCTAGCTTTCGGCATGCATTCATTAATGAATAGCATTGATGGTATGTGGATGGCTGGCTTAAGGCTAGTTTACATTTATGATGACCAATAAATTAACATTTATGGCCAGCTTTGGGGTAGCTTTTATTCTTAACAAACGCAGGTGGCATGGCTGTGGCGATCTTCTGGCTAGATTTTATTCACGATGATCGTTAATGGCCAAACTGTGGCTAGTTTTCATTAATAATTGCCACTTAAAGTATAACTGTGGCCAGTTTTAGGCTATCCGTCAATTATGATTAACCACTTGTGGCACAATTATGGGCATCTTAATGTAGTTATGGCCAATTCTGTTGCGGCCACATTGTGGCCGGCGTGACAGTTTTTTTAAGTTGCCGTTACGGCAAACGATTGCGGCCCCTCATCTACTAGTTTGGGCCAAGGCTAACGTAGCCATCAGTGGCCCGCAAGTTCTGTGTTAGTTGGGATTGATCTTAAAAGCTACCAAGCGCGGCTTTTTCCTACAGTTACCGATAACCTGTGCTTTGTGGTAGTATATTACATTCTATCGCAAAGGCACTTACGCTTGGAAGATTTTAAGGTAGGTTTGTGTCGTTTAAGAAGGAATGACTATTCGTCGATATTTAAAAGAACCGTCGTTAAAGGGTTAAAATTGTACAGTATATACCTCCAGAAAATTACGAAAATGTATTTATCATTCATTACGATTTCGACATTTTTCCTCAAAGCATTCAAAATTTCATGAAACATTATGGAAAACCATTTATACATGCTTGAGATTAAAATAAAATTGACCCAATAAATAGTTTATGCAAGAAAGCTAATCCATGAATCCATGCATAGATTTAAGTGGGGTGTTCTGTATTCTATGTGTATTCTGTGTTCTATATCATTCCTGAACAAATTATCCATACCCATCCGAACGTTTAAAAAGGTAAGTACGTGAAGGAACTCGCTCTGAATATATTTCATCTTCATAAACCATGCAATCAACTGACATTATAATCTGAGTACCTTTGCTTATGAAATTCCATTTGACCTATTTGTGTTCCCTGGCACATTGACAGAGGAGTGATATATACAAAGGGCGTTCCATTAAAACTGAGAGTAAAATCATAAAAAATCAAGAAATATATTTACAGCAAAAAATGCATCATTATTTTTCAAAATATCTTCCCTCAGATGATAGGCAACGGTCCCATCGTTCAACCCACTTTTCAAAACAATCAGAGAATCCTTTTTTCTGGAAGCTGCTTCAAAAAACCCTGCATTGCTGAAATAACTTCAGAATCTGTATTAAATTTTCTGCCACGGATCTTCTCCTTCAACGTCGGAAACAGCCAGAAATCGCATGGTGAGAGATCTGGACGGTAAGGGGTGTGCGGCATGATTTTAATATTGCACTTACTAAGATATTGCTGAACAGAAGAAGCGATATTCGGGCGAGCATTATCGTGATGTAATGCCCAATTCCCTACTAGTTCATGACGCTTTCTCGATATGTGTTGTCGTCAAAATTTCGAAACTGAAACATAATATTCATCATTCACAGTAGTTTTTGGAGGCACAGCATGCTGATAGGTTACACGTTTATGATCAAAGAATATAATCATAATGACCTTTTCAACAGATTTGGTTTGTTGTACTTTTTTTGGAGGCGAAGAACCATTGTTTCCATACACTTGCTGCGGACTTGGTAAGGGGATCAAAATGATGCACCCAAGTTCCATCACCTGCTATTACTGTGTTTAGGAAATTCGGATCATTATGAATCATCTGTTTCCACTCGCAACATTGGTGAATCTTGTTTGCATTTGTTCTTTAGTAAGGTGATGAGGGGCACATCTGGAACAAACATGGCCTGTACATTTTTGCGTCGAATGCGAAATATTGACGTCTCGAAATGTCATTTGATGCCGCTATATCCTCACATGTCATTCACCGATTTTCTTGCAGGATTGCCAACACAGTGTTAACATTTCGACCATACACAATACTTTCTGGTCGGCCAGGCTTAGGAGCCAGTTCTGCAGACAAACGTTCTTTTTTAAATCACCATGACATCTAAAAATCATAAACTCCTCACCAAAACATTTGTCTTTGTCAGCTTGTTTCATTAACTTAACTGTTTCTGGAGCTGTTTTGCCCAAACAATAGCAAAATTTTATGGAACAACGCACTTCGTTTCTTAACTCTGAATCACTCACCTCCATTTCCGTAGGGCAAATAAAAACAGTTCTCTAAACAAACACGAAACTATGAAAATAAAATCGTCTGCTTCGTTTAGAATATTTAGAAACGCACTGTTAACAATTTGAAAAAATCGCCTGATAATTTATTTTTTAGTTTCGCGGTGTTGCCACTACGCAAAAAAATAACTCACAGTTTTTATGGAATGCCCTTTGTATGTAAGACCCATCATTTTCTGATAAGTTTTGTAAGAGTAATTCTCTAGCAGAAAATTGTCGTACCACATACGGCTCGGATTGATCCCATGCACAGATAGATTAAGAAACCTCTCTCTATAGAGTATGTATGGGATCCTATGTGACCACTTAGAAAACGTGAGTAAATTTCCCATTAGAAATTATCAATCATGTGAGAGATATGAAACGGCTTCTATTAAAATTACAACCCTGGTCTACAAGTTCATCATAAGGTGTGGTGGTCCATTAAACTTTTATAGTTCGCACGTTGTTTTAAAATTTGAATTTGGTCAAAATTTTTTACAATATCTTTAGAAGCGCCAGAAATGCAATATTTGATGTTTTGTGTTATAATTCAAAGGGAATAAATTTCTTAAATACACCATAAAAATAAGTTAACTGACGCGTTTAGAAAGAAATTCTTTTTGCATAAACCGCAGTAGCAAGTCATCCTTCTGCTCGCGCAGCGGTAGGACGTACTATCTGTACTACGAACAGATCAATTGTAGCATTGTGTAGGGAGATGTAAACCTTCTTTTTGGGAGAGGAAAAAATGGTGTTGTTTATGCTCCAACAGAATATCTAGACCATACCGGTCCCGAGCGGAATGGCAGATTGAGAAGAATGCTTGGATACACAAAATAACAAATAAAACTCGTTAACCCTTCAGAGAGCAATTGTGGAAAACATAATGTATAGTGGGGAGCTATTATCCCAAAAAATGTTAAACGCATTAATGTTCGGTGCAGCATTTGCAAAGTCAGCCTGTTTTTACGAGGATACGTTAATGCAGGACGAACTTTTACACAACTTGTCGTTGCCTGAACTGTGGAACGTACGTACAAAGGTACCTGATTGAAACATTCGGGTAATTGCCACTCTGGTACAATCATTGGCTATGATGGTTGCATAGAGTACCGTTCACTTTCATTGGGCCTGAACACGTTGGTGTTTTTCCTGTGAGACAGCCTCTCAGATGAAGTGTATGACATCTCTTCGACCACAACAACGTTGCAAGACTTTTGGCGCCGTATCATCTGTGTATCATGTGTGACTGATGCTTCTGCAACCTGGCATGGTGCATAAAGTGATAGTCTTTACAGACTCTAAAATCAGAACACAGGAATGAAAAATCAGTGAAAAATAAAGAAATTACAGTAGTTTTTATCATTTTTTGAATGCAAAGGTGCATTTTCTGCATCGTTTTTCACTAGTGGAAGCATTCTGTCATTCTCTGATTAGAGATTCAAATGCGTATTTTAGCTGACGCAGAGCAAATTGAACAAGGCGGTAAATGTATATAGTGACAACTGGTTGCTTCTATTTGATTCGTTTCAGTCGTAACAGTTTTGCAGTAGAACGTTGCACGCTTACTGTTACAAGTCTTCATAAGCACAAAAGTCCTTTCGAACTAAATCGATGAACTTTCTAATTCCCATTTTTCCTGTATATGGTATATTTTATAGATTGGCACGAAACTCCAGGAATGAGCTGCTAGAAGGCACATTAAGCTATGCCATTGAAAAACGCATAGCGGCTACACTATGCCAAGCCACTATTTTTTTTTTTTTTATATGTCGTTGATCCAAAGTGAAAAAGGTGCGAGAGAAATTCATTGGATGCCCTCTATTAGGTGCATAAAGATTGTATATGTATCACAGTGAGAAGAAGAGAAAATTGAAAAAAAAAAAGAAAATGAATGGCTTCTGCAAAAAAAGAATCAAAGTCAAATGATGTCAAAGTTTAATTTTCACTTATTGAAAAGTAGACTCAAAACTATTTCAAGTGATAATTAAATTAAAAAACAACGCTGAATGGGAACATAGTTAAACTTGTAATAATGCAACTTGTTTATAGAATTACCCAAAAGAATTCTATGATATAAACAACATTCAACTAAACCTCAACTTTTAAGTGTAACTTCGGATTGGAAGCAAGGTTTCTTAAAATTCCCATGAATTATGTCTTACTAATAATGCGTAATACAGTGTTTAAACATTGCATTTTTAACAGCTCTGATACACAAAATGACGAACAGGTTTTAGTCTGCTAGAAAGTTTTGCACTTTCATTTTTAATAACTTTAAAATACACTATTTTATGTATTTATCTCTTCTAACATGGAAAACTTACTAAATTGTTGAACATATTTTTCTTGAAATAATATTTTAAAATCAAACAGTCATAAAAATATCATGTAAAAATATAAGATTCAGTGCCAAAATTAATTTTGGACATTTATATAGAGTTTTATTAAATAGCTTTAGATTTCTAATAAAAATGGTAATTTATGTAAAATCCTCGATTTAATACTATAATAACAATATTTTACTATATATTTTACAATTCTTGTCCGAAACTTTGCTTTCTGTTATTAAAATATTACTATTTTCGAAAATATTTATACGCTAAAATTCCCTTCATATTGTGAAAATAAGGATAGAAAAGAATAAAAATAATTTTATATTTGAAAATAGCTACAAAAACATTTACAGAGTTCTTTGTAACTGTTTTCAAGATGAAATAATGGAGATTACTTTATTTCTTCTCCCGAGATACACGGAAGAGTTATTAACTTAGCCATGTTATATAATAATGATTATAAACAACACGACTTTCTCTACCCCCTTAAAAATAAAAAAAGGTAAGTTTAATAAAAATAATCTGACAAATCGCAGGCTATCAGTTTTTTAACATGATTAAAACAAACAATGTGGCTTCCTTGCTATTATATTTGACGACAAGATTCAAAGTAATAATGTATAATACCTTTTTGATTGATCTGCCTTTGGAAGGAGATGAAAAATAAAACATTTCCTTACGCAGAAAATAAAATGAATAAATAAAATATGATGATGAGTTAGGGAAGACAAATGCATATCTTCAACAGCACTGCCACCATAAAATGAATTGATATAAAAAAAAATACGTAATGTTTTTTTCCCTTCCAATTTTTACAATTTTACTTTGTGCGAAACAAAGCAAAATCTCCAAAATCTTTTTTTTTTTTTTTACAAACATTTTTCAGGCAATGTTTAATATTATTAATGGGAGTTTCACTAATATTCTAGTAGTATTCCATGCTACTCGTAGAAGTATAATTTAAACTGAAATTTATGTCAGCAAATTAAAAACAGTGGTTTTAATTATGTTAGGATATAACACAAACTGTATGCAATATTGAAAGAAATAAGAAAAAATATGAAAATTGTATGAAATGTTTGTTATAAAATTATTTATATTGTTTCACGATATTTTGACCTAGCTTGTAATTTATTAAGTACAAAGTACGTTTAAAAAATATCTATTAAATTTAAAAAATAAGTAAATGCAAATTATTCTACATTATTCTTAAATTCTGTGCTACCTAAATTTACAAATAAAATAAGAAGCTAAGAAACCAAAATATCATGTTGGGACTTAAAATAGTTTCTTAATTTCTTCAAAAAGCTATGGAGGCTGGAGTTATTTATAGTCATGAAATTAGCTTTATTGTATTTTTCAGAATTTATAGTTCAATTTTCCATTCTGCCTTCATTTCTTCATCTCTTACCGTAATTTCTAGCGTATAGTCCGCGGCTCAAACAAACATGTTTAGACCAAAAATTGTATTTAATAAAATTTTACCTATACGAACGCGATATTTATTCGATTTTAATTATTAAATAAAATTAGTGAGTGTAAATGAAAGCATGAGTGTCATCAAACACTTAATAAGTGTAGGTGCACTATTCAGTTAAATCAGATTAGACGATCCTATTGCAGCAATTCATGTCATTTCTATCTTAGACTAAAGAAAGTATCGTAGCATGATCATTTTTCACTGCTTCCATCTCGCCTCATAGAAATAAAGCTGACCAAGCATTTCACGAAGTCTGTCGGTAATATTCAATGTTTAAACTCTTTGTATTCCCGGTTTTAAATGAACCTAAATAAATCAAATAAATATATGTATTAACATATGGACAATATTAGAAAACTTTTATCGGATGTTCGTGAAACAGTTTAAGGTGGAACCTATATAAGGAGTATGTCAATAGTTCTATGTGCAATGTCAAACATAGGCGAGTATTGTACAATCTATGTTGTATATGAAATTCAAGGTACAATTCTTACACTCGTATGTGTAGCACTTTCATTATGGAATCAGTTGAAACATTAAACCAAGATAATAATAAATTAACATACACATCTCAGAAAATGAAATGATTTATACAGACATCGCTGGATGTTACTATAGTGCAGTTGATTGTTAAACAAGTACAATGAAATGATTAAACATTATTAAGTGCATTTAACAAGTATTATTTACATTATTAGATTATTACATTATTACATTACATTTAAGTGCATTAGAAGTGTACTTAAAAATAATTCTCGAGAAGAAAAACATTCTAATAAAACTAATAAACTGTTAAATGTATCTATAAATTAATATACCCCTTGTATGTATGTGTTAATATAAAATGGCCAATAGAACCAATTTGCATTAAAATATTTAAAACATTCCAGTCAATTTCACTTTCTGCGACACATTTTCTTTATTGTACTTACCATTAAATTACTCAATTACCCCGATTGTGTGAATCTAACTTCATTTCCGTTTAAAACAGGCCAAAACACTAAAGAAGCAGACAAATGTATCAAAACAAATCTTCATGTCTGTTATTTTTCAGACCAGGGTAAAACATACGGAGTGTTTCCAGAAAATTTATACATAATCTAAATCATTTTAACGTTACGAATTATTAAGGGTTACATATATCTCGCTTGAGAGTGTGGAACAATCTTGGAGTATAACTTTTCAAATGTTGGTGCATTAAAATACAACGGGAACCTACAACGCAATCTTACCTCGCAGTCTTACCTCGCCTGAAACTTGCGGAACACATTTTCCATTCTCTCATCATTTGCAGGATTTGTTTATGACCGCGGTCTTCCCTAACGTTGCTTGTTAACATTTGGAACAGTTCTATCTACCACAAACTTATCTCTAATTCTAGCGATTGTAAATCACGTAAGGGGATCTGCTTTTAAACTCTCTCTTAATCTATTTCTGCACGTCAGATATGTTTTCGAACTCCCAGTAACATTTTAGGGTAAATTTTCTGCCAAAGTAATATTGCGCTGTGTATGAGTCTTCATTTCTCTCAGAGAAAAAGCATTCCACAATAGAGTGAAAATAACTGAACTCGAAAGAGTAGGAAATTAAGGATTCTCTAAGCGAGAAACCAAAAGAACAACTCTCGCAATAAAGTCTGCATAACTAATATGACATCAACATCGATAGAGACAAAACCCAAAAAAGAAATCGCCGCTATGTGCTTATTAATCATCAGTTTAGTGTACCATGGAAAGTTAACCGTGTAATCGAGTGTGCTGCTATATATATATATATATATATATATATATATATATATATATAAAGAGGGAAAAAAGTTGTGAAACACAGTTCGACATCTAATGCAGCGGTGGCCCAGTTGGCAGAGCATCTCAAGACTTGCCGCCAGCTATAAATACGCCACGTGCGTTAATGGCGCACGGTGCATGTAAAATCCATCGTGGGTGCAAAGTCTTCCAAGTTCCCTATGAATTATACCTCTGAAGTTGCCTCGTTAGGCAAAAGTCTCGTCACCTGAACAAGGTTCTAAATTACGAGACCAACTAGCATAGCGATGGCCGTGAAATTAAACAAGCAGAATCACTTTAAGTAACCTACCAACATAGAACCAAGCAAAATAAAACAGAACTGCTATTAAGACGGCATAAATGCTAGTCCAGCAAACTGCCGCCATGTGGCGATTACCCGATTTCGCCCCACTTCCAGGCACTCAAACCCATAAAACTGGGTCATAGAGCGGTAGGTAGGGGCCTGGTCAACGCTTAGGAAGAAAAAAAAGGTAAATTTCCGTCGCTGAAAGTTTAGCTATTATTTAAAATTACTTAAACGTTAAAGGAAACGAATAACATGTCAGTTATTCACGAATAACTTGTGAATATATTTTTTTAAACACCCCTATTAGTATTACAAAAATAGCTGTAGCTGAGTTATTTTATAGATTTCTTAGCGGATTATTTATTCTTCCACTCTAAAAAAAGCTGGCACTCCTATCAAACTGAATTTTTTTTTATGTTCAAATTCAAGCAGAACGTAATTATATAGGATATATTATACCACCATAAACAGATGTTTCTTTTGCGTGAAAATATATTAAATTCCTTTGAGCGTTAATAAAGACATTTGAAATAATAATGAAATATGAATTGTAATAAAAAAAATGTGCTTATATTGTAATAAATTTTATCCTGACTGACTTGAGTACGATGTGTTTGTTATTCTGTAAAAAATATAAAACTCAACGTTTTAAAATAATAAATAGTTTTTAACGAATAAAGGTATAAAATAAATTAGGAATAAATCTGAATCTCCTCTTAAATTTACAATTTTTAAATAGAAAACAATGTTGTTTTATTTTTGTATTGAAAAATCATATTCTTTAATACAATGAGTGCAGATGCGTTATTCATCAACGCATTAAACTAAAATCATTATATCATTTGGCATAGTTTCGTGTTTTCGCCAATTGATTTTTCCTTTGTTAAAAAAAGTGAATTGTATTTTCTTCACGGATGTAGTTCTCGTTATCAATGCCCCATTCAACAGATAAATCTCTTTGAATCCTTCCCTCTTCGAAAGTATGTAAGAGTCTTTTTATCATTGCTCTGGCGTCTTGAACTTCATTTCTGAAGATTGAACTTCCGAGTGATGACTCCACCCGTTGAGAAGCACATCAGATTTGAAATTGAAATACTGTTTTCTTTATTAGTTTCTTTCTTTCTTTCTTTCTTTCTTTTTTTTTTTTTTTTTTTTTTTTTTTTTTTTGAAAAAAATATGCTTTTTCCATTTTCGAAATAATCTCGCATTTTCTCGAATATTTTCAAGGGTGGAAAAGTTCTCAGGTGAAGAGTTTTCCAGAGGTAAGAAAAAGCTAAATTTTAAACGGCTTTGAAAGTTTTATTTCTTTTTAGAAATTTATTATACTGAGCTTCGGCGTGGTACAGTGTTTTTATTTATTCTATTACTCGAGCTATAAAATAAAGTACACTGCGCATCGTATAAATTGGATGCGTCCAAACCTATTTTTTTAATATATTTCTAAAATGTTTGAAAACTTATAAAAGAGTAATACAAATTATTGTCAAAAACGCTATTTTTAAACTTTGAGCTCTGTCATGAATGAAAAGAAAATAGTTGGAATTTTTGTCTACCTATAAAAGCATTATTTTTTATTTTACACCGGAATAAAACTGCGTAAAATATAGACCTTTTTATTTTATTTTATTAAAAAAACCCTTTTAATTATCTTCTTCCAATCAAAACAGTATGTCATTTAAAACTTATGATTAACGCGTAGGCTCTGATTAAATGAGGCATAACTATTAAGAGATGTTCAATTTCAATTACGTTCATAAAATCCTTTAACCATTTCGGCATATAATTATTTCTCAGAGAATAAAAACATAAGAGACCATGTGGAGGGTTTTTCCAGTTTTTTATAAATATATTATATCGGCCTTTTTGAAATTGCAGAGCACATTTTTCAGATCTATAGAAAAGTTTTTATTATAAACATTATTATTTAATTTTCGATTCTTTATCGAATTTGCAAACAAACTTGTTTATGTTAAACATATAGTATATATTATATTATGCTCTCCTCAAAACGATTAACACTATCCCGCGTTTTTCTGAAAATACGGTATAAACTAATTTTTTTTTTTACTTTTGACTATCATGTTGAATGAAATTTGGCTTTCAGATTATTAAAAGATAACGGTTAAAAAATGATCGATATGCGTTGATTGCTTATAATGGTGAGGACGACGTCTGAACACAGTCATTTAGCGGAATCAGAAATTTGGAGATCTATTGGCTGATTAGAAGCGGGCCAAACACAAATCATAGTTGCGAAGCGACGATATTATCACAAGGTTTCCTTTTCGTGATCTAGAATCACTTTTTGGATATTATAATACATTAAAATGTCAAGTCAATAGGAGGAGACAGGATTGGAGTTCTCATAGAGTACGTCCGTATAAGCAAAAAAATTCTATATCGATAAGGAGAACTAATAAAATCTTTACAAATCACTTTTCATTAAAAATGTGGAATTTCATATTAATTAAATTACTAATTTGTGAATATCTTATGCGCATTTTTAGATTTGTTTATTGTCAAATAAAAAAAAAATGACGTGAAATATCATAAAGATAGCATTCTAAATAATTTTGGAAATGAGAAGAAAAATTTGTAATTGATAAATATTTACTATTCAAATGCATAAAAAGGATTTTATCTGTAAAATATTTAAGTTATTAGTTTGACATAACCTAAAACTCTGCACTCTTTTTTTCATATTCTTAACTATGCATGTAAAGATACACTATAGGATGCAATTTTGTGTTTTCTACGGTTTGATGACTCATTAAAAGTTTAGTACATGCCAGATTAATACCATAAAGCTATGAATCAACGTAAAATATTTACAAATGAAATGCAATACCTTTTTCGAAGAATGGTTTTCATTGTAAGAACATACATAACGAGAAAGGGAGAAACAAAGAACAAAATACAAAGAATGAATCATACTGAACTATAAACAAGAACGAAAAATCACGCGTCAAGCATAGATTATGAAACACTTCTCAACAGAGCCAGAAAACTGTAACGAAACTTCACCGTTAAATAAGGTGAAAGATGTTATGTAAGTAAACAGTTTAGAAAACATAACACATTGATAAATGCAGTTTTCGAAATTACCTGCCAGCGTCAAAAAAGTAGTCGAATTATTTTGTACAGCCCTGTATATGACCAATAGATGTGGATATATAGTATGATAAAATTTAGTTCAGTCAGAACATTCACATTTAGAAATTTCCGCCAATCGATGGAAATGCATTCGAAATCTTTTGTACAGCCCTGTATATTATTTGAAGTCTTTTGTACACACCACCTATTAAGCTAAAAGACAACTTAAAACTCACTTGCAGCAATTACCAAACGTAAACGACAATGTATATTTTTTTCGTAGCCCTGTATATGAATTTATATATATTCCACAAACTTCTATTAGTCTACTAAATATAGTTCAGCAGGAAAATGCGTAAACACAATTAATAAAAGAAAACTGCCCAGTTAAACTGACGGCAATGAACTCACAGGCTATTCGCACTAACTGTAAATTATATTCTTATTTCAAATAACTTTAAATAAGCCCTCGAAAAATGAAGAAATCGACAATATATTAAGAGGGGGGAACCATCCCCCGTTTCTCCTTTTATAATTAACCAATGAACCCATAAAACTAATCAGAGAAGCGCCTTACCACAATGAACCTATATACAAAATTTGAAAAAATCGGATAATTCTGCATGAAAAATCCATTTATCTAAATTAAGGAGGGGGGGGGTTAGCCCCCCGTCCCCCCTTTATACTTAACCAAAGAACCCCCAAAACTAATCAGAGAAGCGCCTTATCACAATGAACATATATATAAAATTTGAAGAAAATCGGATAATTCTGCTTAAAAAACCCATTTATCTATATCAAGGGGGGTTAGTCCCCCCCCCCGTCCCCCCTTTATACTTAACCAAAGAACCCCCAAAACTAATCAGAGAAGCGCCTTATCACAATGAACATATATATAAAATTTGAAGAAAATCCGATAATTCTGCTTAAAAAACACATTTATCTATATCAAGGGGGGTTAGTCCCCCCCCGTTCCCCCCTTTATACTTTACCAGTGAACCCCCAAAACTAATCAGGGAAGTGCCTTACCACAATGAGCCTATATACAAAATTTGGAGTAAATTGGATAATTCTGCATGAAAAACCCATTTATCAAAATTAAGGGGGGGGGGGTAGCCCCCGTTTTCCTCCTTTACACTTCACCAATGAACCCCCAAAACTAATCAGGGAAGCCCCTTACCACAATGAGCCCATATAGAAAGTTTGAAGAAAATCGGATAGTTAACCAATCGGATAGTTAACCTAACCGGATAGTTAACCCTTTATAGTTAACCAATCAATCCCCAAAACTAATCAGGGAAGCGCCTTATCACAAGGAACCTATAAACTAAAGTGGAAGAAAATCGGATAGCTGTGCATGAAAAATTCATTTATCGAAATTAAGGGGGAGGATTCCCCCTCCCCGTTAGTCCCTTTATACTTAACCTATGAACCCCCAAAACTAATCAGGAAAGAACCTTATCACAATGAACCTATATACAAAATTTGAAGAAAATTGGACAATTCTGCATGAAAAAACCATTTATCTTAATTAAGGGGGGTTAGCCCCCCCGTTCCCCCCTTTATAGTTAAACAATCAATCCCCAAAACTAATCAGGGAAGCGCCTTATCACAAGGAACCTATAAACAAAATTGGAAGCAAAACGGTTATTTCTGTCAAGAGTTATCGCGTTACGTACGTACATACGTACATACATACATACATACATACATACAGAACGGGCGGGCACATAAGCTCTCAGGCTTTGATAGCCTGTGAGCTAAAATTTACCCTTAAGCAATTAACTCCCATAGTCTGTACTACTTACGAATTTCCTTGTGTAGTCTTGTATATGGTCAACCGAGTTTATAAACACACACCTACTATGAAAAAAAAAGTTAAAAATGCAAACCAAATTTGAAAACGCAAATATCAACATAAACTGTAAATATAGCGCATGTACTGTAAACAATATATTTTGTGTGTCCCTGTAAATAAACGCAATGCACACAAGAAAACAATTTACAGTGTACCTCAGTAATGCATATAATTTTCATTATGTTTGAAATAGTGAAATATCACTAAATTACACAGCAGACGATTTTTCCCCATATAACGATGTGTAAAAGAAGTCTTTTGTTTGACCCTGTAAATGATTTGCACCCCATATTCTACAAAAAGCCTGTTTTAATGCGATTCATATTTATATATCAATTTCATTATGTTTTAAATGACGTAGCGTCATCAAAATTCGTTTGAACCGATTATTCCCCATTGACTGTAATGTAACTGAATACTTTTGACTGTCCCTGTAAAAAAAACTATAAGTGCTACACACTTCTGTTCAAATAGGGAACATGCTATAGTAAACGACAATAACATACAAAAATTTCAGGACAATCGAAACATATTTACGGGAGTTAGAGTACGGACAGACGAACAGACGGCAGACGGACAGACGGACAGTCGTCAGGCGGTAGACAAACCGAAGTCATAAACTCTTTTCAACTAGGTTGGAAAGTGTTAAAAACGCTGAAACGTTTTCTAATAAGGAAAAATTATGACGTCACTTCTTTGTATCCCGAAGCTAGCAAAAGAAAGGCTACCGCGGTGCTTTACGCGTATCTTTTTTTACAGACCGCCAGAGTCATGTGATGCTCGAATGCACCAATGCAGATGTACGAAAAGAGCATCACGTCATTCTAGCGGTCTGTAAAAAAAGATAAGGGGAATGCAATGTTAAGACTTTTTCGTTAGCCTCGTTTGTATCCCTCGGTTCTGGAAATCCTTCTTTGAAATTCAGATTTTTCAAAGAATCTTTAAGAGAAGGTACAAACCCACACTGTAAAAAATGACCAATGTTTCTTATTTTATGAAAATATGGTATAACCACGAACGAAAATATAATATAATCTTCTGAGTTATCCGAAATTTCAAATAGCATGTTACACTGTCTTTTGAATCCCCAGAAACGAATACATTTTCAAAATTTAAAGAACAATTTATAAAAACAAATTATTTTTAGCTGCCCGAATTTTTCAGAAACGTTTCCGAAGGGATTTTATAGTGTATTAATTAGTGTCCTCAGCCTGGAATACCTGTTTTTCGAATGTTATCCATTCTGAAGTATACATTTTCATGCTCAAAAAAAAATGTTTCACAGACAAACATGCAAAATTAAGAGCGTTAACAATAACATTAAAATTAAGATTATTTCTTTACTCTTTCATGTATAAATTAACTTATGCGGCTGAAAATGTGTACTTGAGAATGGATAACATTCGAAAAACAGGTATTCCAGCCTGAGGACACTAATTAATACACTATAAAAACCCTTCGGAAACGTTTCTGAAAAATTCGGGCAGCTAAAAATAATTTGTTTTTATGAATTATTCTTTAAATTTTGAAAATGTATTCGTTTCTGGGGATTCAAAAGACAATGTAACATGCTATTTGAAATTTCGGATAACTCAGAAGATTATATTATATTTTCGTTCGTGGTTATAGCATATTTTCATAAAATGACAAGAACGAAAAATCATGCGTCAAGCATAGATTATGTAACACT
Source organism: Maratus michaelseni (assembly GCA_963931845.1). Taxonomy (NCBI): domain Eukaryota; kingdom Metazoa; phylum Arthropoda; class Arachnida; order Araneae; family Salticidae; genus Maratus; species Maratus michaelseni. Next base: position 9,309,002 of record OZ007586.1, read on the forward strand.
TTCCAACGCTTCCAAAATAATTTTACGAATCATACTCTTTAATAAGCTAAAAGATAACATCTAAGTAATCCGAATACTTTTATTTAGCCCTGTATAGGATCTATAGATTTGTATATATACTACATAGGATGCTAAATTTTAGATCAGTTAGGAAACACGTAGCACAGTTTAAAATTCTCCGACTGGAGTTAAATAATACGGAAATGTGTTCCCGAACTTTTGTGCTTTCCTGTATAGGATCTACAGAATTTATACACACCACGTAATATACAAAAAGCGATTTAAAATTAAAATCGCGTTCAGTAACTTATAACGCACTTCCAGGAATTATTGTTAACATACAGTAGAGAATTCTTTTGTGTGTCCCTGTAAATGAACGATGACTGCTATACACACAATATTCTGTAGTAAGTCTCTTGTAATGAACCTTATATAAATTTCAATGCGTTTAAAATAGGGAAACATTATTTAAATAAACCGCAGACGATTTTTCTCCATAGACGTAATGTAACGGAATTCTTTTGACTGTCCCTGTAAAGTAAGTATAAGTGCTATGCAAACCCTATTCCATATTAAGCTTCTTCTAATGCACCTTAGTGATATATATAAATTTCAATGCGTTTAAAATAGTGAAACATTATTTAAATAAACCGCAAATGATTTTTCCCCATAGACCGCAATGTAACGGAATTCTTTTGAGTGTCCCTGTAAAAAAACTATAAGTGCTACACACTTTCGTTGAAATAGGGAACATGCTATAGATAACGATTATAACATATAAAAATTGCAGGGCAATCCGAGCATATTTACGGGAGTTAGAGCACGGCCAGACGGCAGACGGCCAGATGGCCAGACAAACCGAAGTCATAAACACTTTTCAACTAGGTTGGAAAGTGTTAATAAACACTTTTCAACTAGGTTGGAAAGTGTTAAAAAACATTGGTCATTTTTTACAGTGCACTGGGCTATCTCCAAATATATTCTGTAGATAACGTAAAGGTTTCCGGAATCAAGAGTAAGAACAAAGTTCCAACAGAATTTCGTAACTTTTGTGCAATTAAGTGTACACGTGACATTAAAAGAGATCTAAATCCTAGTCTAAATAAGCGATTTAGAAAATCATTGTGGTGATTTTCTTAGGTCAGCATAATTATCATTCGTGTTGGATATTTTCTCTTAGCTCTACTATCAGTATGATTTGATTAAGAATTTTTGAAAGAATTTTCTAGCAATTTTATTTCAACGACTTAGCATAGATTAAGTAACCCTACCTATTCTGCTAGGTACCATGATTTTAATAGAGAAATTTAGAAGGAAATATGTATTGAAGATATTACTCATGTTACGATATAACTTTGATAAAAACCCAATACCATAATAAGAATTTTATAACTTAATAGTAGAAAGACTACTGATGAGAAATACAATATGCTCGGCTTATAATAATGCTCGGCCTTCATAAAATCAATCATTAAAGCAAGCCTAGCCTTTCATTTTATAATGAATGCATCTCTTCAGTTCGAAAAAATAACAACGGTAAAAAATGATAAATAATGTTGATTATCTTTCAAATAAGTGTTCTTGGGTAAAAATAATGTTATTTGACCCTATCTTTAAATTTTAATACGTAAAATTTTAGCATGAATATTTAGCTAAATTTCAATCAAGAAATTTATTTGCATGTTGTTTTTGTTACTAAGCGAAATATAATTATCTTTACATCCATATCATTTAATGATTCAATCCAGTGTGGAAGGTACCGAACTGATTGCTCATACATGAAATCACGGGTATAACCCGTTTATAAACATCTAATTTTTTTTCAGCGTCAGTAAATAAAATCTGAATTATTTGGGTAACTTAAGTGCTTATTCAAGTTGCATAACTGGCAGGAAATGTGAAACTTAATTCGCCAATTAACTGTATATATATGTCCCAGTGTATAAGAATTAATTTTCATTCCTTGTTTATTAAATATGCGAGTGAAACCTATGTTTTGAATTTGAAATGAAGGCAAACAGCCGGTTTAAGATATCTCCATCGTGATTTGCAGACACATTGGATTTTGTATCCGAAATCACACTCGTTAATCTGAAAGCAGATAGGTTAATTGAATTATTTTCTATTGCGATGAAGCTATTACTTAGACACGTGTTATTATTAAGTTAGTGCCCTAGAAAGCACGGCTTTTGGAACTCTTAATCATCGAGTTCGTTATGTAATAGAATAACTTAAACGAAATACATTAAATTCATTAATGCCATTCCTTCGTAAATTCCCAATAGGAGAATTCTGAGCAGCGTCTATTTTAGCGAAAGATTTTCTTTTCTTCATGAACATAAATCATGTTTGCGCAAATGCATTCATATATATTTAGTGTAACTGGATTTAGAAGAGTTCGGATTTTTGATTGCTTTCCCTATTAAAGAAAAGAAGCCTACAAAGACGTAAATATTTATTCGGAGTTGTAATAATACTTTAATTTTTGTTCATAAATTTTCTTTTTTATCATTTCACTTTCATGTCATTTTCACTTTATTAGGTCATTATTTTTGGTGTGTGAGTCAAGCAAACAAAATTTTTGATTAAGGTGACAACCAGAACTAGGAACTAGTAAAACCTAATTTTAAAAAGTAAATGTTTTCTTCGTAATTTATGTCCTATTACTTAGCTTTTAAATATGATAATCATGCGCAATATCTTACCCTGGCTAAAGTTTATTAAGTGCTCCAGTAGTCAGCCACAATTATATAAATTTTTGATTAAGGTGACAACCAGAACTAGGCACTAGTAAATCCTAATTTTAAAAAGTAAATGTTTTCTTCGTAATTTATGTCCTATTACTTAGCTTTTAAATATGATAATCATGCGCAATATCTTACCATGGCTAAAGTTTATTAAGTGCTCCAGTAGTCAGCCACCCCCTAGTAGTCAGCCACAATTATATAAATTTTTTTATTTCAAATGAAATATTACAATTTCCCGAATATCAGAACCCTTTTACTAATCATAGGCTAACAGCAAAGAATTGTGAGTGTTTGTTTTGTATTAGTTATCAGTCATTTTTTTCCAAATACTGGTGTTTTTGAATTAGAAAATATTACTATATGTGAATGCAACTCCAATAGTACGGCAATACTACTATAATAAGCTAAATCTGCTATCATTGCGTCGAAACATACTGCTGCAATAATTCTTTGCTGCAAAAGATCCTATTTTAGCCAAATGATTAGACGACGCAACATTAGCTAGCTTTACTGACCACTTGCCAAATACTTACTAAATTAAAATTGAAATATTTTTGAGTTTTATTTTCTCATACTAAAAAAAAAATAAAAAAGCCAGTAGGTTCATCTAATAAAGAAACAATGCCCTTGTCCCAATGACTGCGCTTATCATCAAGCTTGGGGAAAGGTGCTCTGATAGTTTAAGTTCGGAAGAGATATACCCCTTAACTCAGGAGCACAAGAGCAGGGCATGACATACCCTGGTGCGCATGCCTTTTACGTTTGTCACCACTATTTTACAAAAAGTAATCTTCGACGTCTTATCACAGAATTTGTAACATTTGTCTACGATTAAATGAAATGACAATAACTTTTTGGAAGTATTCATTGCAAAATAAAAACTTCACGTTTCCTGTCATACCCTGCGCGTAAGTGAGAGAAGTGAGAGAACTTCTCTTCAGCAAATTCAAAATCAGATCTTACTAAAATGTCTTTTTCTTCCTCTACAACTTTATCATACCCAACTTTCTGCTTATTCACTTTTTGGCTAAGAGAAAAGAATTAACTGATTGTCTCTAGTCACGTACACGTCTCATCTCAGATGAATTACGTCTCCCACTTCCATTGTTAAAAGTCCAGATTCATAAATCAGGGCAGATCGCCATTTTCTCCAAATGTCTTTATCACAGACTTACCGATGCCATTATGCTATGTACGCGTTCTTTGTCATAGCGACGTGAAAAAATGCATTTTCCAAGGTGAAGATATGTTATAGCTAGAGATATACTTTCTCTAGTGTTTAGTGTATTTCCTTATTAGGTTGGTTGCAATATGCTACACTATTAATTAAACCCTTTATACATATACATTAACAAGTATTCAAACCACAACCAGAAACCACTTTCAAGATGAAAGGTATTGGTCCCAAAATAAAACAAAAATAATTCATTTAATAATAATAAATGATATGCTCGCAGTACGGCATGTACTATTGATACGATACGATTGTACTACGATAAAGTCATGATGTACACAACATATGATACGGAGATGAAGGGATTAAATGACATCTGGCGAAGAACCATTGTCGCATCTATCATCTCTGCAACCAGGATGACATGGATTTCCATTTCTAAACTAGAACAACATTTGCAAAAATATCCTTCATTTCGACTTTTATGATCTATACTCCTGGTACTTGGCTATGTTTTCAGACCGTGGAAACTGCACGTGGAGACATTACGTAGTGCATTGGGTAACGCAAAACCAAGTAGCAGGGCAAGAAAAATTTGCAACCAAAGTTTATATGTAACTCGTAGTTCATGAGTAAACGAGTGCTTATTTTTTAAAAATTTCACTACCAAATTTTATAATTGTAGGTCAAATTAGAGACACTGAAGTCAGCTTTACTTAGGTAACGTCTAGCTTCAGCAGAATTGTTCGCATGCTTCAGAATTCATTCTGCATATGTCCCGATGGCGGGCACAGTGAGCCCACTTAAATTTATTTCCTTAATAAAATAAACTATAACTTAACAACTTGCATAAGTTTTATTAAAGTAAGTTCATTAACGTAAGAAAGTTTTAGTAAAATAACTTTGATTAGTGCATATGATCTACAATGCCACACGTACGTAGTCTGTTTCGATCTTAAACAGGTTATTGGATATAAAAAATTACATTTCAGGGCTTTTAATAAAGTATTTTTTATATGTAAAATACCATTTATTTTATATATAAAAGACTAAATCGAGGATGCTTGAGGACTGACTGTTCTCGTAGGGGTTTTAGAAATAAGGAAGCGAATCCCGCAGTACGGCGGAAATGCTATGTGGCGTTGTAAGCAGTCTTATCACGCAGCATACACCCACCTTACTATGGCTAGAAACCACTATTATAATTATAGCTGTCGCAATTCTAAAGTTAATAGAGAGACAGGACTTCAGTGGTCGCTCTCTATATCTGAACAGAAATTGAAAACTGTTTTTGGATAGCAACAGTGCATGTAGTTCTGTAGTTCTGCTACATGCTGTATGTGACAGAGAATGGAATTTTACTTGTTGCTGCAGAGTTGCCAAGTCTCCGGCTTTTTGCACACCAGTAATTGTTTAGCGAAAAATGTTGTTCTTTCAAATCACAAAATTCTACAATTAAATTAAACAACATTTTATGTACTAAAATACTGTTATCCAAAAATCTGGAAACTTGACAGATTTGTTGATGTATGGAGAAAGTTTTCTGAATATAAATCAGGGCTCAGGGACCGTAAGAAAATTTCAATTATATATATTTTATAAACATAACTATGTAAATGGATTTTATATGATGAAATATGGAACATTTTTGCATTGGAACTATACTTCTAAAACTGACTGTTTAGAAATTTGCTATTGCTCATGCATAAGAAGAGAAACTCTGTATATTTTTACCCTTTGTATCCATTTCACATAAATATATCTTACATTAACACAATTTATATAAACAAATAACAGTATTTTCATTCCCTTAAATATTTTCTTTAATTTCGAATTTCAAGATTGATAAGTTTTTTTCTTTGTACAGGATATTTACCTATTTTATACAATTGAGAAAACATAATTATTTTTCTCAATGTAACAATGAATAAAATAAAATGTTGTAAAATTCGATTGGAAAACTACTATTTTTATAGAAAAACATTTTTCATCCATTCACATTACCTAGCCCCCATCGTTTGTATACATATATGTGTGTTTAACTGTCATTCGCAAGAGAACATGAATAATTAGGCGGCGTGAATAAATTTGTTTATTCTGCGTAGAGTAAGGTGAAGTATTACATGCAATATTAGGGACGCATTTCAGATATTCTCTCCAATCGCGAAATCCCATGTTAATTGAAACACAGTATTATTCAGTACCACACAGTATTACTGATGAAAATTCGGTTTTCACTATCTGATAGAAGGCGTTTGATGACGCGAAAACTTTACTTCGTTATATTTTTAGTATTTTGAAAAGAGATCCATTTGAAATTTTATTGCAACAAAGTTTATCGTGTCTATAAAAATACGAACGATAATTTGCTGGTGTTAAAGTACAAATTTTTATAGTAATGCAATTATCAGCAATTATACATTTTCCTCATAGGTTAACCCTACGATATGTGACTTTTTTAATTAATGACAAAAAAATGGGATTCTTCTCATTTTCTTCTGTTCCCATCGCAAACGTCGCGCGTCGTTCAAAATTTATGAAAAATATATAATGTGCTACAATATGCAAATATGCAGAATTTTACTTGTATTATAGGAAAACGTTTTGGTTGCTAGAAATAACATATTTAATAATTGTATGCATGTTTTACTATTAAAAATAAATATCCTGAGTAATTTTAACTTGTTAACTTCACATTCCTATATACACTAATTATGATAAATCGTTTTTCACAAAATAATTATAAGTTTTGTTTAGACACAATGAAACATGTCATTTTAAGCATTTCATCATTGTACAACCTATACAAGATATTATCATACATTGCTTCTTTGTTTTGCCATGTTCAAAACACTGTGTTAAGCCTAACAACATTTGTGTGTATATGTGTATAGGTGAGATTTTGAAACTTGCTTTTGCCTGTCGTTTAAGCTGTGATTCGATTGTCTTTGTGTGGTTGAAAATCTTCATTTCGAAACGAGAACAGAGTCTGTCACTCAATTGTACTCTGATTTCAAATGATTTCATAGGTTCCTTCATCTTTAACCACACGTTTGTACAGTATACAGGTATTTATAGTTCTAGGTTTTAAAAGACGATAAAATAAACGAAAGCACTGGGTTATTTTTAACTCATTGTAATTCTGTAGCTTCAAAGTAGGCTGTATAAATCATCCACGGCCAAGGTGTATCACATATATTTTGTTATTAAACGGAGGTGGGGGACAATATGGCAGAGTATTTTCATAATTCAAAATGTAAGAAGCGTTGCCTAGTTACGTATGGGTAATATCGGATTTCGGTAACTGCGAAGGGGAATTTATTTCACCAAGTTATATCCTTAACGACATTATTAGACATGAAACTAAGGATTTTGATTTTGAAAATGCAAGAGCCTATTTAATACTTGGAAATTTTTCCAGAGAAAATCTCACGCCTTGCAATCATAATATTCAAATTTTGATTGCTTAATAGGCGTATAGCCAACATAGTGAAAAAGTACCCAAGCCGGGACTCGAACCGGGTCATCAGTATAGCTCACTGACGTTCTACCAACTTAACCACTTGGGAACGATACTCAGCCTGGAACTTTTTCACCATAACATGTTGGCAAGGATACAAAAGCAGCACAAGATGAAATATTTTCCGTGAGCCGCCAACCCTGGGCCAAACACGAAATCACTATGAATTTATTCAATTGTCGATGCCGGATTTTCTTTGATTTCGTGTTATAAATCAATAGCAATGTTATTTGGTTCAAATCTTATGGAAAATAGATATCCGATTTTCAAATTAAACAACATCACAATTGATATTGTTGATTCATTCAGATACCTGGGCTTCAATCTTGATAGTAAATTCACATGGCTTATTCATTTGGACACTGTGAGGACAAATCTAAGAAACTTTGTACTTAATATAGCAAAGACAGGTTATAGAGATAGAGGTATTCGTCATGAGATTTTGAAGACTTGGTATTTGACCGTAATGGAAAAGCAAATTGCATATGGTCACGAAATTTGGTATGATGATTTGAAATACCATGCGCTGCGTAAGCTTAGCTCCTGTCAAAGAGTGGGTTTGAGGACAATAATAAAGTCTTATAGGAATGTCTCAACGGAGGCACTGTGTGTTTTAGCGGGAGTCCCTCCAATTGGTATCAAACTGAAGTATGATGCATTGCAATACAATGTTTTAAAAGGGAAGTCTGCAATACAAATGTGGGGGAAAGAGCTTCGCGGCAAAGATTTTATGACTAACATTAAGCAGTATGAATATCCAAATTATAATATGATAAAGAATTTAGTTTTTATGAACCCATTGCGCGACAGTGCACCTTTTTTAGTTAATCCAATTATTTTTACAGGCGGTTCTAAAATGGCCAACGGTACCTCTGCAGCTTTTACTGTATACCACCAAGGAAATTATATATTTGATTATAAAGTCAGTTTATCAAAATGGAACTCAAATTATCAGGCTGAATTGGAGGCAATTAAGCAGGCAATAAAGTGGTTTGTACAATTAAATTTTAAATCAGTGAAAATTTTTTCAGACAGTCAATCTTCGGTCCTAGTTCTCCAGCAGATTTTTCCTGCAAATATCATACTTAGAGATATATTTGATCTATTATATCAAAATCCAGATAAGGTGGTGAACATTGGCTGGATTAAGGCACACATCGATATATCGGGAAATGAGAGAGCAGATGAATTAGCCAAAAGTGTGATCATTAATGGTCAGGCGGATATACACATAGAATTGCCGGTACCTATCTCGGCCATAAAGTTGTATTGTAGGAGGGAAGTGTTAAAGACCTGGTAGTTGGAATGGCAATCTTCTACAGTTGGTCGAGACACGTACAACATAATTAAGGAGGTAAAAACAGATTATTTGGGCAGCTCATAGGTGGCACAATACTTTTTCACTGGACATGGCAGTTTTCCTCACTTTCTATATAAGATTGGAAAGAGAGAAAACGATCTTTGTGAATGCGGCAGTAGAGGAGACGTGGTAAATTATATTTATGGCAGATGTAATTTAATGATGCATCATTTCAAATTCAATTCAAGCTTGACTGTTAGACAGAATTTATTCAAAACTTTGAGTAATCCCGCTAATTATAAAAAACTGGCTGACAATTGCAATATTTTAAATGATCTTTATTCGTTTATCAAATATCGCTTTTAAATTGATAATTTTCTTTTACTGCTCAAGAAAACTTCACATTTATTTATTGACGTACATATATTGGAGTTAAATTGGTATGACTACTTATGAACTTTTTCAAAATAGAATATGAACTTTTATAGACTATGGACGGTTATGAACTTTTTCAATATAGTCTGTCTTATATAATGATGAGCACAGTTGCAGAAGACACCTATTATTTTCATAATATTTAGACTTGTGTAACCATACTGATCTTAAAATTTTGTTTCATTTATTGTTTTGTTTGTAGTTAATTTTTATTTAGTTTTTAGCATAAGGAGGTTGTGTGGTACCTTGCTATTTTGTTATGTTAGGATTAGTTTATATATTTTAGTTTAGTAGAATGAATCAACTGGATTCATTGGCGATGTCACCATTTTTGCTTTTGAGTTTGATTATTGTTTTAAATAACGCTCGTTGACTTAGCCTGCTCCTGTGGCTGGGTGGATTTGGATGGTAGATGGGAATTTCCGCCTGGTGGTATGCACATCAGCCTTACTGCTGGGCTCCAGTTTGGATGCCCCCCCCCCCAAGTGGTTAAGTTGGTAGAACGTCAGTGCGCTATACTGATGACCCGGGTTCGAGTCCCGGCTTGGGTACCTTTTTGCTATGTTGGCTATACGCCTATTAAGCACTTAAATTTTGAATATTATGAATGAAAGGAGTGAGATTTTTTCTGGAAAATTTTCCAAGTATTAAATAGGAATTTATTCAATTGTCGATGCTGGATTTTCTTTGATTTCGTGTTTTCCCCAGGGTTGGCGGCTCACGAAAAATATTCCATCTTGTACTGCGTTTGTAGCCTTGCCAACATGTTATGGTGAAAAATTTCCAGGCTGAGTATCGTTCCCAAGTGGTTAAGTTGGTAGAACGTCACTGCGCTATACTGATGACCCGGGTTCGAGTCCCGGCTTGGGTACTTTTTCACTATGTTGGCTATACGCCTATTAAGCAATCAAAATTTGAATATTATGATTGCAAGGCGTGAGATTTTTTCTGGAGAAATTTCCAAGTATTAAATATAAATTTATTCAATTGTCGATGCTAGATTTTCTTTGATTTCGTGTTTGCCCTCTGGTTGGCGGCTCAGGAAAAATATTCTATCTTGTGCTGCGTTTGTAGCCTTGCCAACATGTTATGGTGAAAAAGTTCCACGCTGAGTATCGTTCCCAAGTGTTTTTTTTTTTTTACTTGTATTTCTTGAGTTATTGTAGTTTTTGTATTTCGATGGCTCCAAGGTAGGCATTTCAGCGCTCGTTGTTTTCATCCATTTTGTGTAGGAGTTAAGATGAGTTGTATTTTGCTGCTGTTTGGTAATTTGTGGATTTAGTTTTCGTGTTGCGTAAAGAGCTAGCGATCTGTGCGGTCACTCAGTTTTTGGTGTGCTTGTGTATTGGAGGAGTTCAAGTTATTGGTGTTTGTTTCCTGGGTTGCTAGGCAACAGTTATTGTTTGTTTATTTTGATTTTTGTAATTCATAGTAATTGAAGATTTGTCTTTGAGTATTTACGGCTGTTTTGTATTGTTATTGGTTGCCAAGTTGATTAGATTGCCTTTGTGATATTTTGATTTCTGGGCAGGTTGTGTTTGGATTTTGATAAATTTTGTGATTTTGGTCTGTTATACTATCATTTCCGGTGCTTCATTTCCGGTCATAGCTGAGGCATATGATTGATTATTCATAGCGTTGCTGGTTTTGTTTCTTGTGAAATTGGATTACTTCAGGTGGTTCCAACCATAGGTTGGTCCACATATATGCTGAAAGTTAGTTCCGTGTGTGAAGGCCCCTTGGCGGTTTGCTGATTTATTTGATTTTTATTGTATATATTTGGTCTTATATTTTGGCTAAGGTGTTTTTGGAGTTTGGATTAAATGTATTTCTGGTTTAGGTCTTGGTTAGGCTTATTTCAATATGGACGATCCGGATAGCTGGTTTGACGAATTTAAGGATTCTGAATTTTTGCCGATGATACAGACTTTGAGTTCGAAGTTGTATTCATTTCTGGAGTATAAGAGAAGTAAACAGGATAAGATAAGTGGTCCAACTGCATTAACGGCTAAACGTGTTTTGGATCATATTGTGATGAAAGCCATTGTTGTCTTCAAAATTATTGTGCAGATGGAAACAAAAATTGAAGCTTAAGCGAATACAGTAAGAGATTAGAGGATATAGCGGGAAGAATAAGTAGACAATCGGTGAGCTTTGCTGATGAACTGCATAGGCCTATAGTAACTGAATCAAAAAGTAAAAGAGATGATCACGCGATTATTATTACAATGAATAAGGAGGACGAGGATGTGGATTTGATCAAGAGTGAAATTAAGACTCTTTGCCGATCAGACGTTAGTATTCCTATTCCTGGAGATGTAATTGTCACAAAGAATAAACAGGTTATATTAAAGATGGGAAATAGAAGGGATACAGAGAAAATGAGAGAAAAGGTGATTCAGGCTGAGTCAATAAAGAATAAAATCAAGATTTCGATTCCACAGAGAAAAAGAGAGAGAGTACTAATATTGAGTGTAGATTCGGCAGTGGATGAAGAAATGGTAAAGGGCTCAGTACAGAAGCTACTGGATGATTCTGTCAGTAATGAAAATATGACTAGGGAAATCTCCAGGAAATTGAGGGATCCTGACTTAGATGGTGCGGCAAAAGAGGCATTGGAAACTTTATATGATGAAATTAGTCCTGACTTCACCATAGTTAAGAGGATAAAGACAAGAAATGAGAAATTTAACTGGTTACTTGATGTCGATGCGAATAGTAAACAATGGTTACTTGACAGAAAGAAAATATGTATAGACTTCGAGAGACACAGGGTGGTGGAATTTGTTTCCATCACTCGGTGCTTCCGTTGTCAAGAATTTGGCCATTATGCTAGTGGTTGTAAGGGAACTCAACATTGTGTCAAGTGTGCTGGTGAACATGACATAAAAGACTGTAAAGAAACACATGTTAAATGTTACAATTGCTATTTTGAATCGGCATCGGGTGCGTGTGATCACAGGGCAGATAGTCCTGATTGTCAGGTTTATCAGCAGGTGAGATTAAAGGCTATTCCTAAACGGAGCTAAGGGCTCCGTAGGTAATTTGGACATCTTTTTGGGTCTTAAGTTTTTGCAAGTTAATTTGAATCATTGTCGAGCTGCCAATGATGCATTGGGGATCTATGTATTGGAGAAAGGAATTGATGTGGTTTTGGTCCAGGATCCTTATGTCTTTAATAAAGTTTCTTTGAGTGTTCCATCACACTGGCCTTCCTTTTATTCTTTTAATTATAATGCTGCTATTTATGTAACTAACAAGGATTATACTTGTATACAGTGCCTTACTCTGAATAATAGTGTGTTTATCTCTTTAAACATGAGTGATAGAATTATATATATTGGTTCACAATATTCAGCCCCGTCGGGAAACTTGGAAGAAGACATGGCGGATTGTTCTGGTTTATTTCCAGATTTTGATAATATAGTAATAGGTGGGGACTTTAATGTTCCATTACGATCACATGGTTATTCACGTGAAAATGACAGAACAGAAACTCTATTAGATTACATTATGCAGAATAATTTGTGTATTTTGAATAACTTAGAGGCATCACATTCTTTTAATCAAGGTGATTTACATGGACGTCCGGACTTAACGTTGAGTGGTTATGAAATTTGTAACTATGTTGACAGTTGGAAAGTTGATGCTGACACGTTTTCCTACAGTGATCACCGATATATAACATTTGTTTTAAACTGTGCTCCAGTAATTATGGATAAGAAAAGATATAAAAATAAAAATAAATCATTTGTTGAATTTAACAATATAATTGAAGGAATTAAGAGGAATTGGTTGAGCTCTTTGCTGAATGTAAATGACGTGACAACACTAGATGATTGGATGGAACAATTTCAGGTTTTGATTACTGATGTAATGGACAATTGTTTTACAAAAGGTGTATTATCTTACAAACCTACTATTACATGGTACACTAAAGATCTGAAAATATACAGGAATAGAGTAAGTGCTTTGTATAAAAGAAGTACTAAAAATTTGGATAATCAGAGCTATAGAAATGTTTATATTGAAGAAAGGAATAAATATAAAAAGATGGTAAAGAATGCTGAAAAAACAGCATGGCTTGACTATTGTAAGAGAACAAATGAAAATTATGGTAATTTATATAGATTTACATCAAACAAGAAATTGAAACATACAGATTTAATTTTTACGTATTTGGAAAATTCGGCTCCTTTTTCTTCGTATGATGAAGTTGCCTCAGAATTAATGCGTGAACATTTTAATATAAATGATACTCCGAATAACATCTTTTCGTACTCTTCAGATAAATCTTTTTCTGCCGATGGGGATTGTTCATCTGTGACTACGAGGGAATTAAAATTTGTGGTTGCCCAGCAAGGACTTTCGAAGGCTCCGGGCTCAGATAAAATAGATGCCTTGGTGGTTAGAAACTTATGCAAGAAGTTTCGTGAAATTATAAAAGCGATCCTAAACAAGTGCTTGATCTTTGGACATTTTCCACGAATTTGGAAATCGGGAATTGTAATCTTCTTCCGAAAAAGGAATAAAGACCCTAGTTCTGCTAGGGGATATCGTCCTATTACTCTGTTATCGATATTGGGTAAACTTTTAGAAAGAGTAATTACAACAAGAGTTATGATAAAGCTGGAAAAAGATAATTACCTTGACGTTGATCAACATGGATTCCGTGAAGGAAGGAGCACATTGTCTGCTATGTCTTATTTTAGAGGCATGGTTAGAAACGTTTTATCTAACTTCAAATATTGTGCAGTTGCGTCACTGGATATCCAGAGTGCATTTGATAGTACAGACTGGTTTATTCTGGCGGAGATCATTGATTCTACTCCAATTCCAAGCTATTTAAAATCAATCCTAAAAAAATACCTTTCTGAAAGAAAAATAGGTTTTCAATATTCAGATGGCATCAGATGGTTTCTGTTACACAAGGGTTGTTCGCAGGGCTCTTGCATTGGCCCACTGTTGTGGTTGTTAATTGCGGACGCTTTAATTAAATTTTATAAGGCTGAATATGCACTCATAGTCTCCTACGCAGATGATTTCCTTATAGTAAACGGTTCTGATACAAGAAGAGAATTGGAGACAGTTATGAACAAATCTTTGAACAGGTTTGTGATTGGATGTCAAAACTTTCACTTAAATCTTAGTATTGATAAATCAATAGCAATGTTATTTGGTTCAAATCTTATGGAAAATAGACATCCGATTTTCAAATTAAACAACATCACAATTGATATTGTTGATTCATTCAGATACCTGGGCTTCAATCTTGATAGTAAATTCACATGGCTTGTTCATTTGGACACTGTGAGGTCAAATCTAAGAAACTTTGTACTTAATATAGCAAAGACAGGTTATAGAGATAAAGGTATTCGTCATGAGATTTTGAAGACTTGGTATTTGACAGTAATGGAAAAGCAAATAGCATATGGTCACGAAATTTGGTATGATGATTTGAAAAACCATGCGCTGCGTAAGCTCAGCTCCTGTCAAAGAGTGGGTTTGAGGACAATTATAAAGTCTTATAGGAATGTCTCAACGGAGGCACTGTGTATTTTAGCGGGAGTCCCTCCAATTGGTATCAAACTGAAGTATGATGCATTGCAATACAATGTTTTAAAAGGGATGTCTGCAATACAAATGTGGGGGAAAGAGCTCCGCGGCAAATATTTTATGACTAACATTAAGCAGTATGAATATCCAAATTATAATATGATAAAGAATTTAGTTTTTATGAACCCATTGCGCGACAGTCCACCTTTTTCAGTTAACCCAATTATTTTTCAGACGGTTCTAAAATGGCCAACGGTACCTCTGCAGCTTTTACTGTAAACCAAGGAAATTATATATTTGATTATAAAGTCAGTTTATCAAAATGGAACTCAATTTATCAGGCTGAATTGGAGGCAATTAAGCAAGCAATAAAGTGGTTTGTACAATTAAATTTTAAATCAGTGAAAATATTTTCAGACAGTCAATCTTCGGTCCTAGTTCTCCAGCAAATTTTTCCTGCAAATATCATACTTAGAGATATATTTGATCTATTATATCAAAATCCAGATAAGGTGGTGAACATTGGCTGGATTAAGGCACACATCGGTATATCGGGAAATGAGAGAGCAGATGAATTAGCCAAAAGTGTGATCATTAATGGTCAGGCGGATATACACATAGAATTGCCGGTACCTGTCTCGGCCATAAAGTTGTATTGTAGGAGAGAAGTGTTAAAGACCTGGCAGTTGGAATGGCAATTTTCTACAGTTGGTCGAGACACGTACAACATAATTAAGGAGGTAAAAACAGATTATTTGTGCAGCTCACAGGTGGCACAATACTTTTTCACTGGACATGGCAGTTTTCCTCACTTCCTATATAAGATTGGAAAGAGAGAAAACGATCTTTGTGAATGCGGCAGTAGAGGAGACGTGGTACATTATATTTATGGCAGGTGTAATTTAATGATACATCATTTTCAAATTCAATTCAGGCTTGACTCTTAGACAGAATTTATTCAAAACTTTGAATAATCCCGCTAATTATAAAAAACTGGCTGACAATTACAATATTTTAAATGATCTTTATTCTTTTATCAGATATCGCTTTTAAATTGATAATTTTCTTTTACTGCTAAAGAAAACTTCACATTTATTTATTGACGTACATATATTGGAGTTAAATTGGTATGACTACTAATGAGCTTTTTCAAAATAGACTATGAACTGTTATAGACTATGAACTGTTATGAACTTTTTCAAATTATACTATGAACTTTTATAGACTATGAACTTTTATGAACTTTTTCAATATAGTCTGTCTTATATAATGATGAGCACAGTTGCAGTAGACACCTATTATTTTCATAATATTTAGACTTGTGTAACCATACTGGTCTTAAAATTTTGTTTCATTTATTGTTTTGTTTGTAGTTAATTTTTATTTAGTTTTTAGCATAAGGAGGTTGTGTGTTACCTTGCTATTTTTTTATGTTAGGATTAGTTTATATTTTTTAGTTTAGTAGTATGAATCAACTGGATTCATTGGCGATGTCGCCATTTTTGCTTTTGAGTTTGATTATTGTTTTAATTAACGCTCGTTGACTTAGTCTGCTCCTGTGGCTGGGTGGATTTGGATGGTAGTTGGGAATTTCCGCCTGGTGGTACGCCCATCAGCCTTACGGTTGGGCTCCAGGTTGGGTGCCCCCCCCCCAACTGGTTAAGTTGGTAGAACGTCACTGCGCTATACTGATGACCCGGGTTCGAGTCCCGGATTGGGTACCTTTTCGCTATGTTGGCTATACGCCTATTAAGCACTTAAAATTTGAATATTATGAATGAAAGGCGTGAGATTTTTTCTGGAAAAATTTCCAAGTATTAAATATGAATTTATTCAATTGTCGATGCTGGATTTTCTTTGATTTCATCTTTGCCCCAGGGTTGGCGGCTCACGGAAAATATTCCATCTTGTGCTGCATTTGTAGCCTTGCCAACATGTTATGGTGAAAAAGTTCCAGGCTGAGTATCGTTTCCAAGTGGTTAAGTTGGTAGAACGTCAGTGCGCTATACTGATGACCCGGGTTCGAGTCCCGGCTTGGGTACTTTTTCACTATGTTGGCTAAACGCCTATTAAGCAATTAAAATTTGAATATTATGCAAGAGCCTGATAAACTAGTGTACTAAAATCAGAGACTCTTTTATAATGGAGAACAAAAGGAGATCGAATTTCTTTATCCTGAGCAATAAAAAAATTAATGAATCCAAAATTTACGAATTTTTACTTACTTATACTTTTAACAACACTGTCTTTACCACTGAAAACTTTTCGAATGATTGCTCAATTGTGAATACATCCAACAGGAAAATGTCAATTTACCAAAGCAAAATGTTCCAGGAAGCATTATGCGTTCATCACTTCATTTTGAAAGTATTATCAAATTTCCTGAAATTATTAGGCAATAGGTGTTTTATAAGGTATTTTGAATTCAAAACATAAAATGCAATTAAAAAGGCTTCATCACGTCACATTTTCTAGTTATAAAACGTTAGAGATATAAATTATGAAATTAATATTCGAAAAAGTTATGCATGCGTGGTGCAGGAAAACTTACTCCATTTTCATATCCGACGTCGATAAAAGCTTAACATTATATTATTGTGTTTTTTTTTGTTTCGAAAATTATTTTTCAATCTGTAGACCAGTATAATTAGGAGTCATTCTTTATTTGATTATTACTGTTTGTATTGAAATCTCACAAATTGGTGAAGTTTCTTTTATGATATATTTCATAGCTTTGCCACAATTGATCAATGGAATCCTATTGCGATAGAATTTATCAGAATTTCACATGTTTTAAAAAAATTACATTTAAGAAATAACTATAGTATCATTTTTTATGTTTTGAAACATTTTCATCTACATATAAATCAAAAAATATTTCGGCATCAAGGTGGTATTTTTAATGCTTCCTTTTGATACACCTGGGTTAAGTGTTTTAAATATCATCAATATTCAATAGGAATTTTTCTTAATCTGCTTTTATAGCCAAAAAAATTAAAAATAAATGTTTCTTTAAAACACTCATATATATATATGTGTGTGCCACGACTGCAATTTTTCTTCTACAACATATTTATTTCAGATTTTTATTGAAAATATTTAAGGATATTGAAAAATGAAATGATATTTCATCGGTTTCTTTTATATCACCTTATCATGTATAACATTTATATTATAATAGGATATTGTTCATAAACCTAAATGTTCAAAATAATGTAAATCTTAATTAGAGCAGTTTTAAAGGGTATTACGGGGTTCAAAGCACATACTTTAAATCCATATTTCCTCGCTGTTAATAAACGAAACTATGCATTATGAGTATAGTGTATATTTATTGAATTTAGATCATAATAACTATCTGTGTTAAAGAGTTGAAAACAAACAGTAATGTTTAATGAGAAATGCGATATAGTAGTATTGACGTATGATTACGCAAAATAGCTTGAGTGTAACGGAAAATTCTGCTTTATCAGCATATTTTTTACTCTCTGGCACATTTAGAACCTACATTTGTATATTATTTAGAAAAATTAATGTTCTTAAAGTGTATATTTATTGAATTTAGATCATAATAACTATCTGTGTTAAAGAGTTGAAAACAAACTGTAATGTTTAATGAGAAAAGCGATATAGTAGTATTCACGTATGATTACGCAAAATATCTTAAGTTTAACGAACAATTCTGCTTTATCAGCATATTTCTTACTCTCTGGCACATTTAGAACCTAAATTTGTATATTATTTAGTAAAATTAATGTTTTTTCTCAATTTGTTTCCAAAACCATTTAGAGTTTGTCCATGTATAAAATTTTGTTGTTAAAACGGTGAATAAAAGTTAAGTTGTCTTTAAACAGAGATATTATCTACAGTAATCCTATTATCTACAGTAATAAGTTTCCTGCAAAAATACTAAGTAATTTGAAAAGATATAATGCCCGAAATGAAACAATAAAAAGCAAATTTTTATATAAGTAATTTTTAAATTTTTAATCACTTTCGACATCTCTTTCTGATACATTTTTAATCATGAATACAGAGGATATTTGCACATTTTTAGATGACTTTCATGGTACTTAAAACACAAATTGCAAAATTGTTCTGTTGGTAACCTTTATTCTTAACTATATTTCTAATCGTATCTTCAAAGACATTAATACTTTTAGTAGTTTTGGAAGATGTATTTTGGCCCATTCCTCTTGAACAGGTTTCCAAAGTCCATGAAGTGTTGTCGGTCGACGTGTGAATAGCGGGCTTTTAAAAGGCCAAAACTGTAAAAATCCATGGGTGATATATCAGGAGATTTAGCAAGTATATCAGTGAAGGGTAAGCCCTTATACCCGTTTCTCGTTCCATTTTGTTTCCGGTAAATTGTCAGTGGATTGTGATGCGTCGCTGCTTGTTTTATCTTGATGCTGTTGAACAGATTGATGTCACTGGGGGCAAAGAGATAGTTCATGTTTAAAGATTGGAAGTAAAATACGTTTCTGATAGTATGTGGAGTTGATATTCACATTTTTCTCCATTCTGTTTATTTTTAATTTTCCGTTATATGCAAAAATAGCAAAAATCCTAATTCCTATGCTAAATCTTTCTTTAGATACATTGAACCATGTTTTAAGATTTTTTTTAATAACCCATAAATTGTTTTTTTTTTTGTTATTTAAACATAATTTTCATTCATATTTTTTGTTGTTGTTGTTATTTGTAATTTACTAGCAAGCTACGCCCGCTACGCTGGTCAATTTCTCTTCACGCACCTTTAATCAAGTTAAATATTGACTTTGAATTTGAACTTTTATTTTAAAACCCTATGGATCTTTACTTGGAATGTCCTTCTGCATGTCTGAAAACGACACGAACGCTATTGCGTTATTACATTTTTAATGTGTCAGACAAATTTGGGCTGTTAAGGACAAATTAGGCCAATTCTCTGTATACTTTATTATGGAATAGGTCAGCCTTAAAAAAAATGAATAATTGTGTTAAATTATGGTGTCTATGGGGTTTAAACTATGGTGTCTATGGGGAAAAATCATTTCCGTTGGATTCAAATTGGATTTGAATGAAGTTACAATTTACAGTACTTCAAATATAATGAAATTGATATGCCTCACTGAGGTGGACAAAAATATGGTACTCGTCGAGAATTAAATAAAAATCATGCACTCGCGACATCATAATTCACTTTTATATTTTAACAGAATAATAAGGCTACTATAATTTGTGAATCGTGTTATAGTCAGTATATATACGTCAGGACACAATACCGTTATCATTATCTTTTTATGCGTGAAGATTTTGCTATATGCTACTCCATTGTAAAATTTGGTAATTTTTAAAATTCAATATTTGAAAAACGGCATAATCATTAGATTTGAAATTTATATCAAGAAAAATACAGTTCTTTACCATTCTAACGCAGTTTGTCTAACAATTTTCTGACAAATACTTTTCGAGCTATTAATTTTTTCAGTAACTTCAAATGTTTCATTTTCCGAGATTAATCTGTGGCAACGATTAGCGAAAATCCCAGTCGTCAGCAAATACGAATAATTTCTCCGGAAAATGTAGAAATATAGGCTTCCATTCATCGGTTCTTTAAAAGCGCCATTTTACATCTAAACAAAAAATCTCAGTTGCCAGATGAGAATTTATACTTTCAAAAATATATTAGTTGTGAAAAATTGTTTCTCTATGCTGACGATTTTTTACATCAAAACAAACTCGTCTAAATAATGTGCAAACATCCTCTGTAGCGTAATTTTAGGAATTTTTTATGGGCTTTTTTATAATTGCTCAGAAAATATTCCTCTTTCTTTGATTAATTTTTGAATAATTGCATTTTTTGAAGATTTAACGGTATTTTGAAACACCTATTAAATCTTACATTATTTTCAAAGCATTTCCAAAGTTTATGCCACAATGCTATTATACCACATTTTATTTTAATATGTATTATATGCATTAAAAGTTCGTTTTACATCACCACATTTTATAAGTTCTATATACAAATCAGTAAGTTTTCATCCAGTTAAGGTTTCTAAAAAACAAATTATTTGGTAGTCACACATTTAAAACGCTCAAACCCTAATCTAATAAGATCATTTTCGGAATATTTTGATAAAAATATATTCCTAATTCATATCCATGTTTAATGTAACACTGTTAATTTGATTTGACATTTTTCAAAACATCCAAATCTCAAAATTTAAAGCACAAAATGAGATATAAATCACGCGAAGCCATTTTTTCTTTTTGTTGCATTTGGGATAGCAACAACCGACAGAAATGTTATTTTTTATTCAATTAATTATTCAGACGCTAATTAAGGGAAGGAAATACAATAAATGAGTTTTTGAAACTAAATACAAATTAATCGTAAAATCTATTAATCTTTCGGAAACAACATTTATTGTGTAAACAGATCTAAACATTTTTGTTATTTCTTAGAAAAAGAAATAGTGATTTATTTGCCAATTTTAAATAATGTTAAGTATATTTATTTAGAAATGTTTCTGAAAATATTTAGCTATAATTAAAGAGAAAAAAAGGTTTACGCGGAAAATGAACTCTCTTTTAAATGAAGAAAGCTTAGAATTTTTAATTGCAGTGCGCCAAGAGCATTATTTATGGAGATTTTCAGTTAAAGAAATATCTTTGTCTTTGAAAAAATACGGAATAAAAATGGCAAATCTGCTTCTTCATTTCGGTGTTTACAGAAAGATAGATTTAGACATTTATAATGCAATTCTTCTGTATTATTTTTATCGCTAAATTAAAATAAATGATGCGTACATATTTCAAATACAGTAAAATCTGTCTACAATGATATTGTTGATAACGATAAACCTTTTAGAACTAAAAATGTTTGAGGTCATAACAGATTACCCTTTCAACTAATGTATAGCCATCATTCGTATTGATGTAAATAGGGTCTGTAACATTAATTTTGCCTCTTTTAAGCTGTGTATCTGGATATACAAGGTGGTCCTGAAAGTAATATTTGAAATCTAAGTCTTATATATGGTGTTAGAAAACTCAAACTTAGCGCACACATAAATTTCAAGTGGCAAATTGGTGAAACGTGCGATGATATTAGTCAGCTGCTTTTTAAAGTTACCGCTACTGAAGAAGAGAAAGGCCTAAACGAACTGAAATTTTAAGTTTCCATCTGAATAAACTTCTCATATGGCATCCAATATCATGGCATAGTGCATTTTGTATTGACCATGCGTCGTTATATCATGCCATATGAGCAGATTGTTCAGATAGAGATTTCATATTACAGTGAGTTTAGATCTTTCTTTGCCACAGTAGCGGTAACACGGTTCGGAAACCATTTTTAAAGTCACCCCTCTCCAAGTTCATCGAAAGCATCAATAAATAGCCACTCTGAAGATCACGTGTGCACCACGTTCGACGTGTCTAGGTCATACCTAGCACCCTGAATATGACTTTTTTCAAATATCACCTTCTGGGCCAACCTGTGTACGTTCTGTATCAGTACTGTATCTATATGTACTGTGAAAAGCATTCCATTCTGTATACAATTGAACTAAAATAGATTTTCATTGTGCATTTATATCGTGAAAAATGTTTTGTCCAGCCAACGCTTATTGGTTTCTTGAAGGTTGGCAAAAGGAAAGGTTTTGTTTGGAAATATTTGTTTATAAAACAGTGCAAACTTTACTAGAGATCACTTTGTTGTAAAAGTAAAATACATCATTGAAAGTGGTATAATTTAGGATTACGACAAGATAGAGGGTAATATTATATTACAATATTAAAACCCATTTTTTAGATAGGTACAGTGTGATATAATTTCAGATCCCTTTGTTACCAACGGATATCTTTGATGTTATTTCTTGTCTACGTAAAAAGAAATTTGACTTCGAATATATTTATCCTAATGAATGAATTATTACTTATTTAAGTATTAATCAATCCAAACCAAACCACAGTCGTATTGTATGTATCGTTGCTTTAATAAAGGGACATTTCATGCAACGGAATGCCCAAAACAGTTGATAATTTAAAAATAAATAAATTTTAGGAATTGATTAAATTTTCAACAAGTAGAGTGCATTGGAAGACAGAACGCAAAGTCGGTGGATGACCACAAAGAAAGGTAAAGAGCACATCAGTTGTGAATTGTGTCTGATAATTAGTTTCTCTTATATTTCAATAGATGATAATAATAAATTGAAAAATGGCTAATATAGTTTACGGTTATTGTTATCCGTATGTATGTATACAAATTTGCTACTGTAAGATTAGTACCATTGATCCCTCATATTTTCAAACCCTACGTCCTAAATATACGTTTTTATATTATCTTCAATTGATATTAAGACTATATAAAATATATTAATTCTAAATACGGACAATGAGAGTCATCATTTGTTAAAAAGGAATGCTGTAAAAATTAAAGAATACTTGCTTAAAAGGTGCATTTAATGTCATAAATATAAAAAAAAGATGTTACAAATATAAAAGATGTTATTACATTATCTTTTATATTTGTAACATCTTTTTTATATTTGTGACATTAAATGCACCTTTTTAGTAAGTCTTCTTTAATTTTTTCGATATTTTCAAGGTGAATGTGACATTCCACAGTATATGTTTTTTTTTCATATATATGTAGCATTTTGACGAGGTTGAGATATTACGATGAATAATATTCGATGAAAAGATGGCAGTCCTTCAACGATATAGCAAGTTGCAGTCGATATTAGCGAGTATGGCGAAGTAGAAGGCAATGAAATGAGTCCACCAAAGTTTTCCAATAAATCCAGGCTATCTCCAGACAAATAATTTTATTAGAAGACGAACAACACAGAAACAATTCCCAAAAGTCTAAAACTTATAGCCCTCGGGCTAACGTTGCTTCACTTCATTGAATTAAGATGTTACTGGGCCAGTTGAATATTCTACGGACATAACAACACCAGATACATATTTGTTTATGCTTCCGAAAACATAAAAAATCTAGTGCTCCGACCGGTGCGGGCGAGTTTTGTTCTCTCCGCGGAGACATACAGTAATTACGTCACGAGCGCACAAACCATTGAGTGAGAGGCGACTTCCAGCTCAGCGAATGAGGCTAGAGGGCGAGGCTAAAACAGTAAAGAATCCCGTACTTGGGTGCGGATAAATTTTGAAGTTAAAATCTCAAGCGCGCGAAAAATCAGAGCAATAATAATAATAATAAAAAGAAAATGGCTTTTAAAAAACATTCGAAATGAGAACGCTTCTCAAAATTTTATAGATTGGGGAACTCATAAAAGCTACGAATGATCTTAAATTTTAGATTAAGATTTGGAATAAAATATTTATTAATATACGGATATTTACTTTTAAAAGGACTTTAAATAGGAATAGATATTATTAAGAATTAAGGAAATACTGACTATGACAAAAGTTAGATTAATTTTAAAATATTAATGCGAATAAAATGGAAGGATACGAAGGAAAAATTTTTTTATATAACATATATATTTGAGAGGAATGCTCTATTCTCAATATACATTAGCGGCTACAACATTTTCCAGTATATTTTATCAGATTACTTTTACCCGGTTTAAAAATGATATATATTAATATTATTTATAAATCAAAGTAAGATACAGTTTTCAAGTTGCAGAATAGATACTGGCTTTTTCAAAAAATGCGTACAAATAATGGTCAGTGCAAAAACAAAATAAACCATGCTTTTACAAATAGGAGAGTTCCATTTGTTTCATGTGAATACTTTTAGCTATGCAGATGTAGTGCTACGTTCTTTAGGTAAAGGAATTTCATCCGTCAAGGATCTGGTTTTGACTTTAGCTAATATACGAGCAAAAAAAAGAACAAAACGTAACTGTCACACAACTGCTGCACAGTTCTGGAAATAAAAGGTACCCACTATGACAAAGACGTTTGTCATATATCTTGCTTTCAGTTGAACTACCCCCCCCCTCCCCCCCAAAAAAATTAACAAGTTAACATAAACTTTTTCTTTCCTCTTCCGAAAGCTAACAAGTTTGTATTGATTTCATGCTTCCCCCCCAAAAATAATAGAGATAAATAATAAATTCATAAATATTCATTCATTCCGCCCCCCCACAAAAAAAATAAATAAAAATAAAATAAATAATTATAAGAATAAACAAATATAATTTATAGATTTTAAATGTCTGTAATTCCCCCCCCTCAAAAAAAAAAATTCAATATTTTAACTAAATCTGTTTCTGATTCAATTTAGATAACGAATCTGATTTTCTTTATTCTGAAATGCAAGTCATTATTCGCAGACATCAGAAAGTTTTACAAATCTCTGCGGTTATGTTAAAATAAGTCATAAATGTTCATATATTTCTAATCCAACCGTTTTCTTCTCATGAAATCAAAAGTGCATCTGTCTTAAAACTTAGACAAAATAATAAGCAGCTGTGCTCTACTTGTTAAAGTAATGTAACGTATAACCGACATTCTTTATGCATGCATTAGCACTTCTCATCCGCTCTCAAAAGAATTAATTAAAATGTCTCTCGCCCACATGTAAACTGTAATATGCAAGTTCATATTTTTCACACCCTGTTATTAGATTCGAGTCACAAGTAACTGTTAATTGCAGCTGTCTTTTAGCAAAATCAAACGCCAATCCCAAAATTCTTTTCTTTTCTTTTTCCTTGTTTCGTCTCCATGCAAGAATTCCTGCAACCCCCACCGCTCTCAAAAGAATGCTTAATCATAAACAGAATCCAGCATTTATGGTTTTTTCCCACATACTTCCATCATTATTATCTAAAAGTTCTCTCGCCAAGTACTGGCGGTTTTATCATGTTTTCCGCGTCAACACCCGTACATGTATTTTTTCAAACTCTTCACTTCGGCCTTTCGACTTGACCAGACTAGCTGTTAATTTCTTCTGCTGATTTTGTGGAGTACCTCCCCTTGCGCTTTCGTCTATTTCTTCTTGATGCCTACTACTATTCTTGATTATTGGTTCCAAATAAATCACCTTCATCGCTAATCATGTTTCTTCTTTGTGCCCGTGTGTCAACTGCCTTCCTTCATGTGCTGTCAACAACCGTATATACGTAACCATCGGCATTTTGAAATTATGAACTGTCAACGTGTCAATCACCGAAAATCTTCTGCATAAAAATCTGGTGCGTCTTCGCCGATCTCTCTACCTAGAGAATACCTTTTTCCAACAAGGGGAGGTACTCAGGCACCGTACATTACGGCTTGAACATTTTTTTTCGTCGCAAAGTCTCAACGACTTCGCTACTGTGGAAGCACTACCCCCTCACCCTCCGTTCCTGATCGGATACGCTACACTCATCCCTGCTCTTGTTTTTCCTGCCTGCGCGTGTCACCCCCCCCCCCAATCTCTTCGCTGCGCACTGTACCTGACTCCGGCCTCGCTTCAACCCTGAACTCTAATAAGTCAACACCCCTCCCGCACCTGCCTTCCCCGATGTGGTTGATACCTGGAGCGCCTCACCCCCTGTGAAATTGACTTGCCCCCTCTCTAAAAGTCATCCTCCTGTCCAGCTGTGCTCTAAGAGATGGTTTCAATGGTTTCAACGCTCAAGACCCTATCTGCCTCCCCTGATCATCAACTTGCCGTGCTGGATTCGTGTTCAAGATTGTGTTTTGTGAGTGAAACAGGTTCCTTGCCGTGCAACTTCATAAGTGCAATCGTGTGTTTTTCTTTCTATGCAGCCCACCATTTCCGTGTGCACCACTCCCGACAATTGTGATTCAATCTATACACTTCATAAAATTTATATAATTAAAACGTATCTTCGGCAATTGTGCTAAGTGTTTTTGTCGATTAATCGTCTAGTGCTGTGCAAAGTGAAATAAAAAAAAAAGGAGTGGTGTCTGCAGTGCCTCAAGTGTGTACAAAAAATCATCAGTGCTTCACTTACAAGAGTGAGATAATTACAAATATACTCAGGCTCTCATAGTGATTTTACATGGCATTATTTTTTTTTCTTTAAATTATCGGCGCGATAATGAATATTTTTTTTGTGGTCCATGGTTTTTGAATTAATAAGTATGAAGGATGAATAGAATGTTTTCATATTTTAAATTTTACTCAATCGCAGTAAATAAAAAAATTTGTTTATTTTACTTTGATTAAAATGCACATTTCAACCTTCATACTTCTCTTATAAAAAAAGGGAAAAAAGAACCCAGTTACATGAATACATTTAATATTGCAGTATCACAATATATATATTTTTTTCCTTTCTCTCATATAGCATTAGTGTCAGTGTTATATATATATTTTATATATCAGTCAATAGTAAAATGTTTCATTTGGTTTAAAATATTGCATTCCTATTCTTAAAAGAATTTATTCAATAACAAAGTTTTAGTTAATTTTTGTGTTTGCCTTTTACCAAAACCTTCTTAATTAAATATGCCGAATGAAATTTAATTTACTTTAATGTTTGAACTTTCACATTAAATTGTATAAATATGATTATTTTATCTTACATTTTTTTTAGTTGTTTTAAAATATATTTTTTATGAATAGTTAAGGCAAGATAATTTTTTTAATGTGTTTTGGCTACAAATAGTAATCTGATTATTTTTTTTTACTAAGCCAGTTATAGAATATAAAAAATAATAATAATAACTTAAATTGTCTTGCAATATTGGTTTTCATTTTTTTTAAAATGAATAAAAGGAATGTTATGTTTCATTCATAATAATTTACATAATTTACATGAATTTTTACTTTTTATACTTGTGTTGATAAATCACAGGTAAGTTTTCCTCAAATTAGTGTAAAAATAGTGATTCTAAATTAAAAAAAAAAAAGATAAGGATTTTTTTTCTCTCATTCATCGCTGTTTCTTTTTAAAAAGGAATTAAAAATGAGCGATAGGGATCTATACGCTAGAAAGAAACAGTGATTTATTATTATTATTTATTATGATATAAATGCAGTTTACATTTTTTTTCTTTCATGTTATACTTATTACCTGCTAGTGTATATTGATATTTTTGGTATTTTTATTGTGCATGCAACGTTTCCTTGAATTTCAATATTTTAGTAAACTGTATTTTTGGCCACCATGGCTTCTCGGCAAATACCAATTAACCTTCCAAATTTTGATGGTGATCATGAATCACTCAAATTCTTTTTCGACCAAGTACGGTCTGTCAGTCGCATAAATAAATACAGCCCGAAAGCAACCATCGCGCTACTTAAAAGTAAACTGTCTGGTTCTGCATTAAAATATTTAACACAGAACCCTGATTTAATAATATCAAATGATATTGATTTTATTGAAAAGGAGTTTACTAATTTTTTCCCCGCCGAGTAAATCTGCTGTTGCAATCGAATTGGCTAACTTAACCCTGTTACCTGCAGAAACCATAAAAAACTTTGCCCATAGGCTTAACGTTCTGGCTGCAACAGTTTATGCAGATATTCACGACGCCAATGCGCGTGACAAAATAAAGTATATGAAATTCTTGGAAACTATTCCTTCCAATTTAAGAATTAAAATTCAAGAGGAAGGAATTACAGAATACCAACCCGCTGTCTTAAGAGCCCAGGCACTTCAAGATATTTTACACGGTGAAAAAATTTTGCATGCTTACCCCACCCCTTCCCCATCTGATTCAACAGTTGCTGATCAGCTAAAGCAACTGACCGAAAAAATCAATGCCCTTTTTGTAAATACCCAAACACAGCCAGAAATTAGGGAAGACGCTGCAACTTACAAAACGAAATTTGCTAGCATGTACAACAAACGGAAATTTCAAAATCGCAATTTTAACAAACGCCCCTCTCCACATAAATCATACAAATTTAACCGTACTACTTGCCAGCTATGTTTCAAAAGTGATCACGAAGCGCAGGCCTGTTTTAAATGGAAACGCTTAAATACACGACGAGGACAATTTCACAACAATAATAACAGGCAACAACAGGAAAACTAAGTCAGAGGTGTAATTTTGCTGATGGCTTTGCACCTCACCCCACTACTGAATTCACATCAGCTAGTTTTTTCCCAGATCCTTCCTTACCAAAAATTTCACAGAATAGACTAGTAAACTCAGTAAGCACACAAACATGTGATATTGTAAAAATTTCTAAGCATGAAACGACACAAACAAACACAGAACAATATGAAAACAATACTACAAAAATCATTTATAATGTAGTAAAAAACTCGACATCACTCCCCCTTGTAAAGGCCACAATTGCTAAAAAGGATATTGTTTTACTGTGCGATACGGGTAGTACAATTTCGTTGCTCTCACAATCACTATTTAACGAATTGAAAGAAATTTTAAAATATAAGAGATTATCAACTGGTGTTGTCATCAAAACAGTCAATTCTGATGTAGATTTTTCCGCATGTATTAGAACTTCTATTAAACTCCAGCATAAAAACTTTAACCACCATTTCTACATAGTAGATATACCAGACTCATCTAGTTTCCAAAGTATTATTGGCTATGATTTCATCAAAAGATTCAATATTGTTGTAAATATCGTCAAAAATCTTATTCATATTGACAACACTTTATCGATTCCTTTAGTAAACAAACAAACTACACCATCTTCTGAGATAAATCAATGTAGTACACAACCCACCGCCTTCAAAAATCAACTTGTAGCTTTGACTCGTAGAGTTTCTTTAAATCCTCAGGAACAAAAATGGATTTCAGTTTTCACAGACACCATTAACACAGAAAAAGAGTATTTATTTCAATACAATTCACCCATTGACAACTTAATAGGATTTGATGCTATAGTCAAATCCAAAAATCCAAAGCGAAAAAGAAAAATTCCGCAACAATATACATTTTTCCTGATTTCGGTTAAAAATAACTCTGCTAATCCCATTCATTTTCAAAAAAAAGCCAAAATAGGCCAACTTTTTGAGGTCGAGGAAATCATTGAGTACTCCCCAGATAAAATTAGTCGAGATGACTCAGATCAACAATTTGTAAATCTCATTCAGGCTTCTAAAGAAATTCTCAATAAAAGAAAAGAAGACTTGTCTGCAACTGATTTTAATCTTGAACACTTACCGACCAATGAGGCTGAAATTCTAAAAGAAATGTTACTCAAATATTATCCTGTCTTTTCAAAATCTCTAAATACACTTGGGCATACAGATAAAATTATTCCAGATTTGAAATTTATTAATGACTATCCTATAAAAACACTTCCTTTTCCTATACCTCAGGCATTACAAAAAGATGCATTAGATCAAATTAATCAATTACTTGAACATGGAATTATACAAAGACATTGCTCGGAATGGGCTTGTCCTATGTTACTTGTCAGGAAAAAGCCAGATGGCACTGGTAAACAAAAATTTCGCCTCGCACTTGACCTTCGAATGTTAAACACTGTAATACAAGGCTCATCTTACCCACTACCAAAAATTCAAAACATTATCGCTAATCTCTCCTCTTACACATTCTTTACAACACTCGACTTTCATCAAGCATACCATCAAATTAACTTACCAGAAAAATTTCACAATCAACTAACTTTTACCACCATGTTTGGATCTTTTTCCTACCGCAGACTTGTCTTTGGTTTAAAGACAAGTGCCTCAATCTTTCAAGCTCTAATGGACTCTTTAATTGACGAACTACACCTACAAGGTGTGTATACGTATCAAGATGACTTTATCATAGGTGCAAATTCTTTTGATGAAATGTGTTCTAAACTCGACAAAATTTTTAACCTCCTTTCCAAGTACAATCTCACTCTTTCACCTAATAAATGCAATTTTCATCAAACAAAAGTCAACTACTTAGATTTTGAAATAGAAAATCATTGTATTTCACCAATCCATTCCAACATTGTAAAAATAACTTCATTTCCTACACCAACTACAAAACGACAACTAAAAAGGCTTATTGGTTTGATAACTTTCTATAAATCCTTAATTCCAACATTTAACAAACTAGTGCAACCACTTATTGATTTAACTACTCCTAAAACTAAATTCATCTGGCCAGAAAAACATCAGGACATACTTAAAACAATACAGAAAATTTTCTTCGGTTCACCCATGGTTAGGTTACCAGATTGGAACAAGAAATTTTATTTGAATACAGATGCATCTAACATTGCCATCTCTGGCGTTTTACTGCAAGAACATAATGGAAATCTTCTACCAGTAGCATACTTTTCTAAATCCTTAAATTCCTCTGAAAAAAAATATCCTGCTTTAAAACTAGAACTCATGGCAATTTACAAATCTGTTATTGCATTCAAATATTACTTATACAACAGAAAGTTCCTAATCTTGTCAGACAGTAAACCTCTAAAAAGATACAAAAAGACTACAAACCCAGCAGACATAACCACCCGTTGGCTAATTGACCTTTCAGAATATTCGTATGATTTTGAACACATTCCAGGATCTTCAAATGTTTTAGCAGATTATTTCTCTCGCTGTAATTTTGACAACAACCAAGAAAATTTACTAACCAATCCTAACCTTATCCATGATCCTCAACCACTTCCAATAGTTGATCATGAAACATCTGATATTTGTAAATCTGTTAATAACAACAGTTGTCAAGTAAATTTTCTCATCTCAGGTGAACGAACAAAACGAGACCCATTATTGGAGATATCAAATCAAACTTTTTGCATTGAACAACAAAAAGACCCTACCTTAGCTAGTATTTATGATCATATATTACATAATGGACCTTCTTCAAAATTTTCGAATTACTTCATACACCCTGATTCTAAGATACTGATGTTCAAAAAGGAAGATATCACAAATAATACTTTCTCATATCACATTGTAGTCCCTGATTCACTTAAAAGTAAAGTTTTAACTATATCCCATCTGTCACACTTTGGTATGGCCAAAACTTATGAATTTCTTTCATCCAAATATTTTTGGAAAGGCTTCTATGTAGATACACTCAACTTTGTAGCTTCATGTGTCAAATGTTTACAGGCCAAACACCATAACACTCCACCCGCACCTCTTCAACCTACATACACACCAAGATATCCTGGTCATACAGTCAGTACAGATTTACTTGGTCCTTTCTCAAACAATAAACATGTTTTAACTGTAACCGATCACTTCTCAAGACACATTGAACTCTATCCTCTCACTGATACTTCTGCACCCAAGGTTGTAAAATGCTTATTTAGTTATATAACTACCTATGGGAGACCCGTCTGTATTTTGTCAGACTTAGGCCCGCAATACACTTCTCATATTTATAATGCATTTAATGATGCTCTTGGTATAAAAATACATCACAGTTCGGTATCACACCCACAATCTAACAGCATTGCTGAACGCATTAACAAATCTATAAAATACTCTGTTACTACATTATTACAAGAAGAACTTTTGAAAATGCTCTATTTATTCATAAGTCACTTTATAATGGTTTGACACACTCTTCTACACTATTTTCACCTAAATTACTCATTTTGGTCGTGAACTTTCATTAATTTTTGACACATATGATCATAGTACCAACCAATCATTCCTTGATAAACATGTTGAAGTTTATAAATTACTAGATGACTTAAACAAAATATATGACAAAGCATATAACAACATTAAGACTGCTCAAGATAGACGTTACAAAATTCACAGTCGAAAAGCTAAATTAAGAAATATATGTTTAAAAAATATTGTTTATTTAAAATCAGTCGACAAATTTAAACCTAAATATACTGGTCCATATATTGTAACATTTAAACACTCCCCTGTTTCATGTTCAATTAAAAGATTATATGCTCATGATGATACTGCATTTAGGGTACATATTGATAGACTGCTTCTAGCACCACCTCGATATGGACATTTATGTGATCCTGCAAGTCATGTTATAGATAATAATTCTTCTAACACTATTCTCGCCCCTCGCTACAATTTAAGAAAAAGATAATTTATAACAAATTTAAAAAAAAAAAAAAACTTTTAAATTTTTATATGATCTGATACTAAGTGTTTTATCCCTGGCCAGGATTCTACGTATACTGTGCATAACTTGTCTTCACCTGACTTCACGGCTGGTCCATGTCTTCTTGTGAAGACCACTTTTACACAATATATTGTATCGGGTCACATCTTTCTGTTATTTTTTCATTCAATTTTATAAACAGTAGATAAATATAATTTTTCACATTTTTCTCTCACACTTTAAACTTTCATGCATACTGGATACAAAATGCTAGACATTCTCATTAAATAAAGTTTTTAATTTAAAAAAAAATGTTCTCTCAAACAAACTTAAAGTATTCGCTTACATGACTTGTACAGTTTCACTTCATCATACCCGATTACGACATATTTTAGGTCTCTCAACACTCTAGGACTGTCAATACATTTGGATATGCATACGATACACTTGTATCTTGTTTTTGTTTTTTTAATAATTCTTCCCCTTCAGGCTAGTGGTACCGTTCTAAATTTTTGCCCTTAGGTTACCACACCTCACCAGATTGTGTTTAGAGAGACAATTGTGATTTAGTTTACTAATTCACAATATTCCCTTTTCCCAAAAGTACACGTGTTCCCGAATCGTGCTCCTGTGTGGGGATCAGTGTGATCTTCATTGGGGAGCAGGGAGTTCATGTTGTAATGATGTGGACTCTCATCACTGCCCTCCTCACCTAAGTCGTAAGGCACTAAGCCTGATACATCACACTTGTCATGCATTGACAAGATTAAGGGCGGTCCCTTTTTTATGGGCGTGCCACATGCACCTCTTTTTTTTACCGTCCTGTGCTTTCACGAATTTTTAAACCTTTTTCAAACAAATTTTCATTACACTACACTTGAGTTAATCCATTTTCACTTTTTCATATAATTCAAGTTAATTTTTAAGGATATATGTTTATGTTATGTGTTATTTGTGTTTATTTTTTTTTTTTATTGTTTTCATTTGTGTTTCATATTATACTTAAGTAGGAATTATAGTATTTAAGTGCAAGAAAATTGAGAAAAGGAGTAAAATTTTGTACTCAATTATCATTAGACATGTCAAGGAAATTGACAATTTTTTTTAAACTGATACCAGAACAGAACAAAACGGAACAAAAAAAAAGAAGAGAAGACGAAGAGATATAAAAGAAAAATCTTCGTAAGTAGTGCACTTAATGACATATTTGTAGACTGTGTTACGGACTAATGAGGTAACAAAATCCTTTATACTGTTGCAACTCATATAATTTTACAAGTATTTTGTTTTATGTTATGTATGTATTATTTTAAGCTTGGGGAGAGTATAATTGTATTGTAATTTTAAAAAAAACTGTACTGTAAACAGTACAGCTTTTCTGGTCAATGGGGTGATATATATGACAAAGACGTTTGTCATATATCTTGCTTTCAGTTGAACTACCCCCCCCCTCCCCCCAAAAAAAATTAACAAGTTAACATAAACTTTTTCTTTCCTCTTCCGAAAGCTAACAAGTTTGTATTGATTTCATGCTTCCCCCCCAAAAATAATAGAGATAAATAATAAATTCATAAATATTCATTCATTCCGCCCCCCCACAAAAAAAATAAATAAAAATAAAATAAATAATTATAAGAATAAACAAATATAATTTATAGATTTTAAATGTCTGTAATTCCCCCCCCCTCAAAAAAAAAAAATCAATATTTTAACTAAATCTGTTTCTGATTCAATTTAGATAACGAATCTGATTTTCTTTATTCTGAAATGCAAGTCATTATTCGCAGACATCAGAAAGTTTTACAAATCTCTGCGGTTATGTTAAAATAAGTCATAAATGTTCATATATTTCTAATCCAACCGTTTTCTTCTCATGAAATCAAAAGTGCATCTGTCTTAAAACTTAGACAAAATAATAAGCAGCTGTGCTCTACTTGTTAAAGTAATGTAACGTATAACCGACATTCTTTATGCATGCATTAGCACTTCTCATCCGCTCTCAAAAGAATTAATTAAAATGTCTCTCGCCCACATGTAAACTGTAATATGCAAGTTCATATTTTTCACACCCTGTTATTAGATTCGAGTCACAAGTAACTGTTAATTGCAGCTGTCTTTTAGCAAAATCAAACGCCAATCCCAAAATTCTTTTCTTTTCTTTTTCCTTGTTTCGTCTCCATGCAAGAATTCCTGCAACCCCCACCGCTCTCAAAAGAATGCTTAATCATAAACAGAATCCAGCATTTATGGTTTTTTCCCACATACTTCCATCATTATTATCTAAAAGTTCTCTCGCCAAGTACTGGCGATTTTATCATGTTTTCCGCGTCAACACCCGTACATGTATTTTTTCAAACTCTTCACTTCGGCCTTTCGACTTGACCAGACTAGCTGTTAATTTCTTCTGCTGATTTTGTGGAGTACCTCCCCTTGCGCTTTCGTCTATTTCTTCTTGATGCCTACTACTATTCTTGATTATTGGTTCCAAATAAATCACCTTCATCGCTAATCATGTTTCTTCTTTGTGCCCGTGTGTCAACTGCCTTCCTTCATGTGCTGTCAACAACCGTATATACGTAACCATCGGCATTTTGAAATTATGAACTGTCAACGTGTCAATCACCAAAAATCTTCTGCATAAAAATCTGGTGCGTCTTCGCCGATCTCTCTACCTAGAGAATACCTTTTTCCAACAAGGGGAGGTACTCAGGCACCGTACATTACGGCTTGAACATTTTTTTTCGTCGCAAAGTATCAACGACTTCGCTACTGTGGAAGCACTACCCCCTCACCCTCCGTTCCTGATCGGATACGCTACACTCATCCCTGCTCTTGTTTTTCCTGCCTGCGCGTGTCACCCCCCCCCCATCTCTTCGCTGCGCACTGTACCTGACTCCGGCCTCGCTTCAACCCTGAACTCTAATAAGTCAACACCCCTCCCGCACCTGCCTTCCCCGATGTGGTTGATACCTGGAGCGCCTCACCCCCTGTGAAATTGACTTGCCCCCTCTCTAAAAGTCATCCTCCTGTCCAGCTGTGCTCTAAGAGATGGTTTCAATGGTTTCAACGCTCAAGACCCTATCTGCCTCCCCTGATCATCAACTTGCCGTGCTGGATTCGTGTTCAAGATTGTGTTTTGTGAGTGAAACAGGTTCCTTGCCGTGCAACTTCATAAGTGCAATCGTGTGTTTTTCTTTCTATGCAGCCCACCATTTCCGTGTGCACCACTCCCGACAATTGTGATTCAATCTATACACTTCATAAAATTTATATAATTAAAACGTATCTTCGGCAATTGTGCTAAGTGTTTTTGTCGATTAATCGTCTAGTGCTGTGCAAAGTGAAATAAAAAAAAAAGGAGTGGTGTCTGCAGTGCCTCAAGTGTGTACAAAAAATCATCAGTGCTTCACTTACAAGAGTGAGATAATTACAAATATACTCAGGCTCTCATAGTGATTTTACATGGCATTATTTTTTTTTCTTTAAATTATCGGCGCGATAATGAATATTTTTTTTGTGGTCCATGGTTTTTGAATTAATAAGTATGAAGGATGAATAGAATGTTTTCATATTTTAAATTTTACTCAATCGCAGTAAATAAAAAAATTTGTTTATTTTACTTTGATTAAAATGCACATTTCAACCTTCATACTTCTCTTATAAAAAAAGGGAAAAAAGAACCCAGTTACATGAATACATTTAATATTGCAGTATCACAATATATATATTTTTTTCCTTTCTCTCATATAGCATTAGTGTCAGTGTTATATATATATTTTATATATCAGTCAATAGTAAAATGTTTCATTTGGTTTAAAATATTGCATTCCTATTCTTAAAAGAATTTATTCAATAACAAAGTTTTAGTTAATTTTTGTGTTTGCCTTTTACCAAAACCTTCTTAATTAAATATGCCGAATGAAATTTAATTTACTTTAATGTTTGAACTTTCACATTAAATTGTATAAATATGATTATTTTATCTTACATTTTTTTTAGTTGTTTTAAAATATATTTTTTATGAATAGTTAAGGCAAGATAATTTTTTTAATGTGTTTTGGCTACAAATAGTAATCTGATTATTTTTTTTTACTAAGCCAGTTATAGAATATAAAAAATAATAATAATAACTTAAATTGTCTTGCAATATTGGTTTTCATTTTTTTTAAAATGAATAAAAGGAATGTTATGTTTCATTCATAATAATTTACATAATTTACATGAATTTTTACTTTTTATACTTGTGTTGATAAATCACAGGTAAGTTTTCCTCAAATTAGTGTAAAAATAGTGATTCTAAATTTAAAAAAAAAAAAGATAAGGATTTTTTTTCTCTCATTCATCGCTGTTTCTTTTTAAAAAGGAATCAAAAATGAGCGTTAGGGATCTATACGCTAGAAAGAAACAGTGATTTATTATTATTATTTATTATGATATAAATGCAGTTTACATTTTTTTTCTTTCATGTTATACTTATTACCTGCTAGTGTATATTGATATTTTTGGTATTTTTATTGTGCATGCAACGTTTCCTTGAATTTCAATATTTTAGTAAACTGTATTTTTGGCCACCATGGCTTCTCGGCAAATACCAATTAACCTTCCAAATTTTGATGGTGATCATGAATCACTCAAATTCTTTTTCGACCAAGTACGGTCTGTCAGTCGCATAAATAAATACAGCCCGAAAGCAACCATCGCGCTACTTAAAAGTAAACTGTCTGGTTCTGCATTAAAATATTTAACACAGAACCCTGATTTAATAATATCAAATGATATTGATTTTATTGAAAAGGAGTTTACTAATTTTTTCCCCGCCGAGTAAATCTGCTGTTGCAATCGAATTGGCTAACTTAACCCTGTTACCTGCAGAAACCATAAAAAACTTTGCCCATAGGCTTAACGTTCTGGCTGCAACAGTTTATGCAGATATTCACGACGCCAATGCGCGTGACAAAATAAAGTATATGAAATTCTTGGAAACTATTCCTTCCAATTTAAGAATTAAAATTCAAGAGGAAGGAATTACAGAATACCAACCCGCTGTCTTAAGAGCCCAGGCACTTCAAGATATTTTACACGGTGAAAAAATTTTGCATGCTTACCCCACCCCTTCCCCATCTGATTCAACAGTTGCTGATCAGCTAAAGCAACTGACCGAAAAAATCAATGCCCTTTTTGTAAATACCCAAACACAGCCAGAAATTAGGGAAGACGCTGCAACTTACAAAACGAAATTTGCTAGCATGTACAACAAACGGAAATTTCAAAATCGCAATTTTAACAAACGCCCCTCTCCACATAAATCATACAAATTTAACCGTACTACTTGCCAGCTATGTTTCAAAAGTGATCACGAAGCGCAGGCCTGTTTTAAATGGAAACGCTTAAATACACGACGAGGACAATTTCACAACAATAATAACAGGCAACAACAGGAAAACTAAGTCAGAGGTGTAATTTTGCTGATGGCTTTGCACCTCACCCCACTACTGAATTCACATCAGCTAGTTTTTTCCCAGATCCTTCCTTACCAAAAATTTCACAGAATAGACTAGTAAACTCAGTAAGCACACAAACATGTGATATTGTAAAAATTTCTAAGCATGAAACGACACAAACAAACACAGAACAATATGAAAACAATACTACAAAAATCATTTATAATGTAGTAAAAAACTCGACATCACTCCCCCTTGTAAAGGCCACAATTGCTAAAAAGGATATTGTTTTACTGTGCGATACGGGTAGTACAATTTCGTTGCTCTCACAATCACTATTTAACGAATTGAAAGAAATTTTAAAATATAAGAGATTATCAACTGGTGTTGTCATCAAAACAGTCAATTCTGATGTAGATTTTTCCGCATGTATTAGAACTTCTATTAAACTCCAGCATAAAAACTTTAACCACCATTTCTACATAGTAGATATACCAGACTCATCTAGTTTCCAAAGTATTATTGGCTATGATTTCATCAAAAGATTCAATATTGTTGTAAATATCGTCAAAAATCTTATTCATATTGACAACACTTTATCGATTCCTTTAGTAAACAAACAAACTACACCATCTTCTGAGATAAATCAATGTAGTACACAACCCACCGCCTTCAAAAATCAACTTGTAGCTTTGACTCGTAGAGTTTCTTTAAATCCTCAGGAACAAAAATGGATTTCAGTTTTCACAGACACCATTAACACAGAAAAAGAGTATTTATTTCAATACAATTCACCCATTGACAACTTAATAGGATTTGATGCTATAGTAAAATCCAAAAATCCAAAGCGAAAAAGAAAAATTCCGCAACAATATACATTTTTCCTGATTTCGGTTAAAAATAACTCTGCTAATCCCATTCATTTTCAAAAAAAAGCCAAAATAGGCCAACTTTTTGAGGTCGAGGAAATCATTGAGTACTCCCCAGATAAAATTAGTCGAGATGACTCAGATCAACAATTTGTAAATCTCATTCAGGCTTCTAAAGAAATTCTCAATAAAAGAAAAGAAGACTTGTCTGCAACTGATTTTAATCTTGAACACTTACCGACCAATGAGGCTGAAATTCTAAAAGAAATGTTACTCAAATATTATCCTGTCTTTTCAAAATCTCTAAATACACTTGGGCATACAGATAAAATTATTCCAGATTTGAAATTTATTAATGACTATCCTATAAAAACACTTCCTTTTCCTATACCTCAGGCATTACAAAAAGATGCATTAGATCAAATTAATCAATTACTTGAACATGGAATTATACAAAGACATTGCTCGGAATGGGCTTGTCCTATGTTACTTGTCAGGAAAAAGCCAGATGGCACTGGTAAACAAAAATTTCGCCTCGCACTTGACCTTCGAATGTTAAACACTGTAATACAAGGCTCATCTTACCCACTACCAAAAATTCAAAACATTATCGCTAATCTCTCCTCTTACACATTCTTTACAACACTCGACTTTCATCAAGCATACCATCAAATTAACTTACCAGAAAAATTTCACAATCAACTAACTTTTACCACCATGTTTGGATCTTTTTCCTACCGCAGACTTGTCTTTGGTTTAAAGACAAGTGCCTCAATCTTTCAAGCTCTAATGGACTCTTTAATTGACGAACTACACCTACAAGGTGTGTATACGTATCAAGATGACTTTATCATAGGTGCAAATTCTTTTGATGAAATGTGTTCTAAACTCGACAAAATTTTTAACCTCCTTTCCAAGTACAATCTCACTCTTTCACCTAATAAATGCAATTTTCATCAAACAAAAGTCAACTACTTAGGTTTTGAAATAGAAAATCATTGTATTTCACCAATCCATTCCAACATTGTAAAAATAACTTCATTTCCTACACCAACTACAAAACGACAACTAAAAAGGCTTATTGGTTTGATAACTTTCTATAAATCCTTAATTCCAACATTTAACAAACTAGTGCAACCACTTATTGATTTAACTACTCCTAAAACTAAATTCATCTGGCCAGAAAAACATCAGGACATACTTAAAACAATACAGAAAATTTTCTTCGGTTCACCCATGGTTAGGTTACCAGATTGGAACAAGAAATTTTATTTGAATACAGATGCATCTAACATTGCCATCTCTGGCGTTTTACTGCAAGAACATAATGGAAATCTTCTACCAGTAGCATACTTTTCTAAATCCTTAAATTCCTCTGAAAAAAATATCCTGCTTTAAAACTAGAACTCATGGCAATTTACAAATCTGTTATTGCATTCAAATATTACTTATACAACAGAAAGTTCCTAATCTTGTCAGACAGTAAACCTCTAAAAAGATACAAAAAGACTACAAACCCAGCAGACATAACCACCCGTTGGCTAATTGACCTTTCAGAATATTCGTATGATTTTGAACACATTCCAGGATCTTCAAATGTTTTAGCAGATTATTTCTCTCGCTGTAATTTTGACAACAACCAAGAAAATTTACTAACCAATCCTAACCTTATCCATGATCCTCAACCACTTCCAATAGTTGATCATGAAACATCTGATATTTGTAAATCTGTTAATAACAACAGTTGTCAAGTAAATTTTCTCATCTCAGGTGAACGAACAAAACGAGACCCATTATTGGAGATATCAAATCAAACTTTTTGCATTGAACAACAAAAAGACCCTACCTTAGCTAGTATTTATGATCATATATTACATAATGGACCTTCTTCAAAATTTTCGAATTACTTCATACACCCTGATTCTAAGATACTGATGTTCAAAAAGGAAGATATCACAAATAATACTTTCTCATATCACATTGTAGTCCCTGATTCACTTAAAAGTAAAGTTTTAACTATATCCCATCTGTCACACTTTGGTATGGCCAAAACTTATGAATTTCTTTCATCCAAATATTTTTGGAAAGGCTTCTATGTAGATACACTCAACTTTGTAGCTTCATGTGTCAAATGTTTACAGGCCAAACACCATAACACTCCACCCGCACCTCTTCAACCTACATACACACCAAGATATCCTGGTCATACAGTCAGTACAGATTTACTTGGTCCTTTCTCAAACAATAAACATGTTTTAACTGTAACCGATCACTTCTCAAGACACATTGAACTCTATCCTCTCACTGATACTTCTGCACCCAAGGTTGTAAAATGCTTATTTAGTTATATAACTACCTATGGGAGACCCGTCTGTATTTTGTCAGACTTAGGCCCGCAATACACTTCTCATATTTATAATGCATTTAATGATGCTCTTGGTATAAAAATACATCACAGTTCGGTATCACACCCACAATCTAACAGCATTGCTGAACGCATTAACAAATCTATAAAATACTCTGTTACTACATTATTACAAGAAGAACTTTTGAAAATGCTCTATTTATTCATAAGTCACTTTATAATGGTTTGACACACTCTTCTACACTATTTTCACCTAAATTACTCATTTTGGTCGTGAACTTTCATTAATTTTTGACACATATGATCATAGTACCAACCAATCATTCCTTGATAAACATGTTGAAGTTTATAAATTACTAGATGACTTAAACAAAATATATGACAAAGCATATAACAACATTAAGACTGCTCAAGATAGACGTTACAAAATTCACAGTCGAAAAGCTAAATTAAGAAATATATGTTTAAAAAATATTGTTTATTTAAAATCAGTCGACAAATTTAAACCTAAATATACTGGTCCATATATTGTAACATTTAAACACTCCCCTGTTTCATGTTCAATTAAAAGATTATATGCTCATGATGATACTGCATTTAGGGTACATATTGATAGACTGCTTCTAGCACCACCTCGATATGGACATTTATGTGATCCTGCAAGTCATGTTATAGATAATAATTCTTCTAACACTATTCTCGCCCCTCGCTACAATTTAAGAAAAAGATAATTTATAACAAATTTAAAAAAAAAAAAAACTTTTAAATTTTTATATGATCTGATACTAAGTGTTTTATCCCTGGCCAGGATTCTACGTATACTGTGCATAACTTGTCTTCACCTGACTTCACGGCTGGTCCATGTCTTCTTGTGAAGACCACTTTTACACAATATATTGTATCGGGTCACATCTTTCTGTTATTTTTTCATTCAATTTTATAAACAGTAGATAAATATAATTTTTCACATTTTTCTCTCACACTTTAAACTTTCATGCATACTGGATACAAAATGCTAGACATTCTCATTAAATAAAGTTTTTAATTAAAAAAAAAATGTTCTCTCAAACAAACTTAAAGTATTCGCTTACATGACTTGTACAGTTTCACTTCATCATACCCGATTACGACATATTTTAGGTCTCTCAACACTCTAGGACTGTCAATACATTTGGATATGCATACGATACACTTGTATCTTGTTTTTGTTTTTTTAATAATTCTTCCCCTTCAGGCTAGTGGTACCGTTCTAAATTTTTGCCCTTAGGTTACCACACCTCACCAGATTGTGTTTAGAGAGACAATTGTGATTTAGTTTACTAATTCACAATATTCCCTTTTCCCAAAAGTACACGTTTTCCCGAATCGTGCTCCTGTGTGGGGATCAGTGTGATCT
Source organism: Maratus michaelseni (assembly GCA_963931845.1). Classification (NCBI taxonomy): domain Eukaryota; kingdom Metazoa; phylum Arthropoda; class Arachnida; order Araneae; family Salticidae; genus Maratus; species Maratus michaelseni. The sequence continues at coordinate 9,351,739 of OZ007586.1, forward strand.
TCATTGGGGAGCAGGGAGTTCATGTTGTAATGATGTGGACTCTCATCACTGCCCTCCTCACCTAAGTCGTAAGGCACTAAGCCTGAGACATCACACTTGTCATGCATTGACAAGATTAAGGGCGGTCCCTTTTTTATGGGCGTGCCACATGCACCTCTTTTTTTTACCGTCCTGTGCTTGCACGAATTTTTAAACCTTTTTCAAACAAATTTTCATTACACTACACTTGAGTTAATCCATTTTCACTTTTTCATATAATTCAAGTTAATTTTTAAGGATATATGTTTATGTTATGTGTTATTTGTGTTTATTTTTTTTTATTGTTTTCATTTGTGTTTCATATTATACTTAAGTAGGAATTATAGTATTTAAGTGCAAGAAAATTGAGAAAAGGAGTAAAATTTTGTACTCAATTATCATTAGACATGTCAAGGAAATTGACAATTTTTTTTAAACTGGTACCAGAACAGAACAAAACGGAACAAAAAAAAAGAAGAGAAGACGAAGAGATATAAAAGAAAAATCTTCGTAAGTAGTGCACTTAATGACATATTTGTAGACTGTGTTACGGACTAATGAGGTAACAAAATCCTTTATACTGTTGCAACTCATATAATTTTACAAGTATTTTGTTTTATGTTATGTATGTATTATTTTAAGCTTGGGGAGAGTATAATTGTATTGTAATTAAAAAAAAAAACTGTACTGTAAACAGTACAGCTTTTCTGGTCAATGGGGTGATATATATGACAAAGACGTTTGTCATATATCTTGCTTTCAGTTGAACTACCCCCCCCTCCCCCCCAAAAAAATTAACAAGTTAACATAAACTTTTTCTTTCCTCTTCCGAAAGCTAACAAGTTTGTATTGATTTCATGCTTCCCCCCCAAAAATAATAGAGATAAATAATAAATTCATAAATATTCATTCATTCCGCCCCCCCCACAAAAAAAATAAATAAAAATAAAATAAATAATTATAAGAATAAACAAATATAATTTATAGATTTTAAATGTCTGTAATTTCCCCCCCTCAAAAAAAAAAATTCAATATTTTAACTAAATCTGTTTCTGATTCAATTTAGATAACGAATCTGATTTTCTTTATTCTAAAATGCAAGTCATTATTCGCAGACATCAGAAAGTTTTACAAATCTTTGCGGTTATGTTAAAATAAGTCATAAATGTTCATATATTTCTAATCCAACCGTTTTCTTCTCATGAAATCAAAAGTGCATCTGTCTTAAAACTTAGACAAAATAATAAGCAGCTGTGCTCTACTTGTTAAAGTAATGTAACGTATAACCGACATTCTTTATGCATGCATTAGCACTTCTCATCCGCTCTCAAAAGAATTAATTAAAATTTCTCTCGCCCACATGTAAACTGTAATATGCAAGTTCATATTTTTCACACCCTGTTATTAGATTCCAGTCACAAGTAACTGTTAATTGCAGCTGTCTTTTAGCAAAATCAAACGCCAATCCCAAAATTCTTTTCTTTTCTTTTTCCTTGTTTCGTCTCCATGCAAGAATTCCTGCAACCCCCACCGCTCTCAAAAGAATGCTTAATCATAAGCAGAATACAGCATTTATCGTTTTTTCCCACATGCTTCCATCATTATTCTCTAAAAGTTCTCTCGCCAAGTACTGGCAATTTTATCATGTTTTCCGCGCCAACACCCGTACATGTATTTTTTCAAACTCTTCACTTCGGCCTTTCGACTTGACCAGACTAGCTGTTAATTTCTTCTGCTGATTTTGTGGAGTACCTCCCCTTGCGCTTTCGTCTATTTGTTCTTGATGCCTAATACTATTCTTGATTATTGGTTCCAAATAAATCACCTTCATCGCTAATCATGTTTCTTCCTTGTGCCCGTGTGTCAACTGCCTTCCTTCATGTGCTGTCAAGAACCGTATATACGTAACCATCGGCATTTTGAAATTATGAACTGTCAAAGTGTCAATAACCGAAAATCTTCTGCATACCCACACCCTACAAAATATTCCGCAACAAGTTGGAAATTGTACGTCAAACGTGACAAGTGAGAGGTGCGTTCGTACTATAACTAGTTTTATAAATATTCAGATCTTGGCGTGATACCTGTTGCACTCTTTTGCAAAAATGCAGGAATACAAAATTTATTTTATGTGCAGATGCCCCCCCCCCCCCCTCCATCGGCCGGCTCATACTGTTTTCCGGCCCTGTATATATTTATAATATGCTTAACAGAACTTGAACTTTTGATTACTAAAAATCAGTTAAATTTAATATTTAGATGAGTTTGTATATTAATACTTAAGAACACTTCATACATTTTTAATTGACTGTTTCAATACTTCTAAATATTTCACTTCATTATAAACAATTTAAAATAACATAAAGCGCATTGTAATCTATCTGCAGAACCATACATCTAATCACAAAGTATAATTAATAATTTATTGTAATTTAACGCAAAAACTACACTAATTAAATAATCTTCTCTTCTCGTTTTTAGAATCAACATTTGTATTAATAAAATCAACTACGATAATAAAAGTATAATAAATAAAAAATATAATTAATTTAAATTCACTACTAGATGAAGAAAATGTGTTCTTCGTCAAGAAAATGCGATTTTATAACGAATATTGCAACTAATTATCGTCCAATAACAAAAATAACCACTTTAATTTTACTTTAAAATGATCTTCGTATTACGCGGTTGTTTGGTGTGTTTTTATCGCGCTTTTGGCGTATTTTCAAACTGAACGAAAACTAACGTAAACATAACATAAAAGTACATATAAGGCAAATGCCTCTTAAAATTCAAACTTCTTACTCTCTTATTTTTTAAAAATGCTAAAAGTCAATTTTCACTGCCTTCACAGATTTTTTAAAATTCTGTAAGTCTGTTCTTAATTTTCTTATAAAGATTTATTTCCCAGGTAGCACAAAGATATTGGCCAATATCAAAATGTAATATCGGCCAATATCAAAATTTGATATTGGCCAACGTTAAATGACCCCCCCCTAAAATAATATTTGTGAATATTAGTTTTAGACATCTGTGAATATTGGCCAATATTTTCCAACGTCTCTGAATATCATTTTTTGATATTAAGTGATATTTTTTTCTGTCATTGCTGAATATCATGATTTGATATTGAGCGATATATTTTTCTAACATTCCTGAATAACATTTTTGGATATTAAATGACTTATTTTTTTTATTACTGAATAACAATATCTTTTTCGGACCCCAGATGTGGTGGGCAGAAATCCCTCATTGTAAAACGAGTGATCTCTGCTTTAGGTAAGTCTAGTCTCGTTATTACGTAACAAGACAAAGGCAAACCCAAGTACTAATAAATATGGTCAATAGAATCGCAAGGAAAAACTTGTTATAAAGAGCTGTTAACAAAAGCTGGTGGGAGTACATTTTTTTGTTACTGGAATAAAAAATGTCTGACAAATAATAAAACTATCATTTAATTATCTCGTATTTTTCAATCACGATCGACATTTTTTTTTTTACGTTCTTTTAGCAAAGATTTATTTAAATATCTCCTTTTAGTGCTGAATTTGTTGGAAATTTTGTAACAAAATATTTTAAAATAGGTAAGAAATTCTTCAAAGCTTTCTGTGTTAAAAATCATGTGTCCCCCCCCCCCTTGCACCAAACTATAAAGAAAGTTTTAACAACCCCAATACTTTGAATTTTGCTTTGTGAGAAATTAAATATATATATTTTTTTTATTTATTTTAAGTCAGAAATATGTGTAATTTTTTTCAAAAATTGATGCACTACACAAAAATTAACACGCCCAAAAGCTTACTATTATATAATAATAATAATTACTTAGATGAACTGTATAAAATATATATTATTAATAGTGCCTAATTAAAAGTTCAGTGACCTAATTTTGAAACTAAACTTGTATTGTTTCAATAATAAAAAATAAAATTCTTATAAAAGTCGGAAATCCGAAAGAATTTTAAAAAGATAAACACGCATCCATTTAAAAATTATATAAATTAATTTTTTTTCTTGTAAAAACATTTTTTAAATTAGTATAAAATACATAGTATAAAGATAGTATAAAATCATCTTTAGTTTTTTATAAAACATAAATTTTCACATGCTTTTTTTATATATAAAAATAACTATAGATTCCTACAGAAATTTTTATATAGGCTTTTTCCTTCTGCGCAAATTTCACGCCCAACGCCTCCATCAAATGCACATTGACGAAGACTACACCACACAAATGGGAGAATGCTTTAGAACTTTCCGATCACTTCGGTCAAGATTACAAACTTCGTCAGATTATGCTAAATGTCGACAGATATGTTGAAATGTCCGAAAAATGATGTTGTTTTTTACGAATGTCGATAGATATCCCTGAATGTTGTAATAGTAATATCATTTTTACAACATTGGCCAATGTCACCAAATATTAAAAGCAAGGCATTAAAAAGTCAAGTTTTTTAAAATTATCAAAATTATTAAATTTTATTTTTTAGACTACTATTTCTTTATTATGATGTCATAAGTAATGCAAAAAGCTCTTTTGAATGCTTTCTTTTTAAAACTAATTTTAAGTTATGTCTGTGAATATCGGCAGATGTTGTAAATTTGACGTACGACATTCAGCGACATTCAAAATATTGGCCAATATTGCCGTGGATATTGGCCGATATGTCTGTGCTACCTGGGTTGGTCTCAAATTAAAGAATTTCTCCTACCTTTCGTTTTATTTTCTGTGTTGCTTGGTTCTTTTAATATCTGATATTTTACGCTGCCATGTTTGGTTGAATTAACATTTGGAAGTTCGCAGTAAACGGTCTGATATTTGGGTCTGATTCTTTTTAAGGCGTGGTTTGGCAGATCAACCGTTCTGCTTGATCTCAGTCATTTATTAGGAAGAGTGATTTACAAATTATCGAGATGTATTTCTTTAGGAATATATTAATAAACATGTATTTATATAATTTATTTTAACGAGTATATAAAAAATATATTTCATTCGATTGAAATACCAAAGAAACGAAATTATTTAAAGGAATATAAACAACGTATGCAGTTCAAAATTAATTTACCTGAATAACTTGAGAAAATCGATATGAATAATCTTGCTGTCGTTTGTTAATTAAGTATTAAGATTTACAACATATTTCCTATAGCATAGAAATCCATTAGGTATTATCAAGAAGCCAATTTGAGAAAGAAGATAATTCTAATAAGCATGTTGTTCTGTTATCTGGCATATTATTGTACATAACAACACACACACACACACACATATATATATATATATATATATATATATATATATAACAACACGTATTTTTCATTACATAATATTAATACTTTACACACTACTTTAAAAGAACTAGAGTCGACAAGGATTTAAAAGTGGCCCTTGAGACATTCATGTAAATCTTATTGCACAGTTATTAATAATACACAACAAAAAATAGTTTTAAACTGCTAAGAAACTCATAGCTTTCAGACTTAAAGCTGGGAGACGGAAGGTCCTGGGTTAGAATCCAATCGCGCCCGTCGGCCTAATCGTTCGAAGTTTTCGTGGTTTCCTGAGAAAGACACCCAAGGAAGGCGGCTCTGTCACGGGCCTATATCCCTTGTACAGATAATAGGCCCTCATTATTCCACACCACCACAGTCTTTATCAGCAATAAAGGAAAATATTTTATGCCAATATTGGTGTAATATAAGTATAAATATTAAAATCCCTGGTGGCTCGGCCAACAGGCACAGGTACATTTCGAAGACGCAGCAGACCGTGGGGCACCAGTTTATTAGGAATTGCAGAAGAAAGACCTATTTTACTTACCCATCATACGTAGTATAGGGTAAGTCTTGTAATCGTTTTGAAAATCGAAAAAAAAATTTTGACGGATTTACACGTTTCAGACACTGGAGATTCCGAAAAACATATTAAAAAAAATTGCCGTCCGTCTGTGTGTCTGTGTATCTGTAAACGCTCTATCTCCCGAAAAAATTGAGATAGAGACTTGCAATTTGGTATGTACTTAGTATGTAATAATGGGACGAAGCCTATTTAATTTCAATAACCTCGTTCAATAACATAAATTTTGCATAAAGAATGAAGTAGATCAGATAATGAGTCGCCGAGATATTTGGAATCCTATTTTCCACAGCCTTCGATTTTTCATGACCCTGTATTTCATTCAAATTTCACTTCAAAGATATATTTTAATTGGAAATTTGACGCTTAATCAGATGCAATAAACCGCTATTTAATAGGATTATTATTTTTGGAGTTATAAGGATGCTTCTTTCAAGCAATTCAGTAATCGAGCCTTTAAAGTTTATGACGTCATCAAGCCACGATTTTATTAAAATTGCAATGCATTTTATAAGTAGTTTACACATTTTTATTTTAATATTTTACATTATGCATATCCATGAAGGGTAAGTATTATAGTGGCCCCCAACGACTAGTTTCATGATGCTGTAGTGGGGGCCACCCACTTCGAAATATACTTCTGCCTGTAGGCGGAACCAGCAGGTATATTTTTGTTTTTATTTTTTTTTACCGCAAGAGTTAGTCCTATAAGAAACTTGTTAATATAAAAGTTGTAGATAATATTAACATCTATAATAAATTTAAGCGGATTTGATATCTTATGAATTGACGAAGTTATGATTTTTTTCTTCTGAAACCCCTATTTCCCCCTCGCCCCTTGGGAGCATTTTTAATGAAATCAAAAATCTGTCATGCACAAATTTTTGGCCTTTTTCCTAGAAGTAATAATAACTTTAAATGGATTCGATATATATAAAAATTAAGAAGTTATGGATTTTTTTTTTGTTTTCACCTCTGCCTTTAGGCGGAGTTAGCGGGGATTTTTTTGTTTTTATTTTTTTTTTTTTTTGCCATAAGAGTTGGTCCTATAAAAAACTTGTCAATATAAAAGTTGTAGATAATATTAAGAAGATTTATAATAAATTTAAGCAGATTTGATATTTTGGGAAATGACAAAGTTATGATTTTTTTTTTGAAAGCCCTATTTTCCCCCCTTGGGGGCATTTTTAATGAAATCAAAAATCTGTCATACATAAATTTTTGGCATTTTCCTAGAAGTAATAATAACTTTAAATGGATTCGATACGCATCATATAAAAATTAAGAAGTTATGGGTTTTTTTCTGTTTTCCCAAAAAGCCACCCATTTCCCCCCCCCCCCGTGGTTCGATTTTGCCTATTAACGAACTTGACCGAAATTTTATGTCCCTTGATTGTATGCATCAGTTTGGAAGAGATTTGTGCTGCCTGTTATCGTGTCCATAGTGATCGTATCCATAGTTATCGTGTCCATAGTTATCGTGTCCATAAAAAAGTGGCATAGATAGATAGATAGATAGATAGATAGATAGATAGATGAAGCTTTGAACTGGGGGTGGTTTTGGGTTCTGGGAGTCATGATCGGCGTAGATCTGCAAAAATTTTCCAGAAATTTCAACATAGGAGAGAATGTAATATGTAGTATTTTTTACGAAATCTACCTAAAATATAGCTAACCGATTTCGAACAATTTAATATTGGCTACGATGCAGCTAATCCAATTAATATTCTAACATGTTTTGTTTTTACAGGTGTTTCATATCTGCAACACAGTGATAGAAAAGTTAAGAGTTTTTAGATAATTACTTATTCACGGATGAGCTTAAAGTTTTAAAGTGCAATTGATTACATAAAAACCCTTTACTTTTATGTACTTTAACTACTGTAATGTATTTGTTTCGTCTTTGTTGCTGATACAGTCTGACTTCAATTTGAAAAAAAGGAGCGGCTTATATTAAATTCCTTGCTTTGGATTTTTGTATCAAGTAATGAAAGGATATGCATAATGAATTTTTATTAAGGTAAAGCTAGGAGAGTCTGTGCACAATTCAAAAGAATAACAATAAAAAATCTAAATATTAATTTTTTGCTAAACTATCCATGAATAATTTTTACCTCATTTGTTTCTTATGCATTTCCATTGCTATTTTGTTGTTATGTTGTAATTTAATAGAACAGTTTTAATAAAACCAAGAAAGTTATTTTGCACAATAAGTCCTTACAGGGTTGGTGTGATTGCGCACATGGGTAGGAGAGATTGTTACTAATAATAACTACAATTAAATTGTTAACAATAATAATTACACTTAACTGACATTGTTATAAGGTTTTTGTGAACAAATATTATTGTATTATTAGTGAATATTTCAACCTAATGACTAAAGAATCAGATAAAGGAAATACTTTTAAAAACGATTAAAAAATTTTAATCAAAGGGAAAAAAGTTAAAGAATCAGAAAAAGTAAGTCCAGATAAGATTACAAAGTAACATTAACTGCTTAAAATTGCCTAAACTCTCCTAGCATAGAAACTAATGGAAACAATACGCCACCTCTCCTAAGTAGCAGATGCGCAAACTCTCCTATTTCGGTAGGAGAGATTGCGCGGCCTTTTATATAAACATAGCCGCTACTAAAACGAACCGTTGATGTTAAAATTGTTAGTCTAGATCAGTAGCTTATGAGAAATCGTTTAAGTTTAAAATATTTTGTACTAGTGACATTGTATTGAAATTCTGATGAATAGCTATGAAAATTCAAGCACTTACTTTGGGAAAACGAAAAAAAAATAGCAATGATTTATCTTAGACGCTCAAAACAATCAACGTGCACTTTCAAGTAGACATTCCACTACTGTTGCTGTACAACTACCTGGAGTCGCTGCGCGCTCACTGTACTCCTTCCCGCCCGAACCTCTATGTGCGCAATCTCTCCGACCGCGCCATCTCTCCTGGCTTTACCTTACTTATCATCCAGCCTTCCGGGATATTTTAAATCAAACAACACGAGAAAATGTATTCAATAAACTAATTTAATAATTTTTGTTTTATAAAATAAAAATGCAATTTATACCCAAATTACCCCTCTGTACCCTAATTAGCTCGACTAAGTATATTTCATATCCCCGATATGAATGTATTTATCAAACTTGATACTATCAATAAAATGATGTTTATATCTAAGTTTAAAATATTTTGTACTACTGACATTGTATTGAAATTCTGATGAATAGCTATGAAAATTCAAGCACTTACTTTGGGAAAACTAAACAAAATAGCAATGATTTATCTTAGACGCTCAAAACAATCAACGTGCACTTTCAAGTAGACATTCCACTACTGCTGCTGTACAACTACCTGGAGTCGCTGCGCGCTCACTGTACTCCTTCCCGCCCGAACCTCTATGTGCGCAATCTCTCCGACCGCGCCATCTCTCCTGGCTTTACCTTACATATCATCCAGCCTTCCGGGATATTTTAAATCAAACAACACGAGAAAATGTATTCAATAAACTAATTTAATAATTTTTGTTTTATAAAATAAAAAGGCAATTTATACCCAAATTACCCCACTGTACCCTAATTAGCTCGACTAAGTATATTTCATATTCCCGATATGAATGTATTTATCAAACTTGATACTATCAATAAAATGATGTTTATATCTAACAGTGGCTGATATACATAAATACAATATTCTAACAAATATATTTTTATAAAAAAAATATATTAAGGCTTTCGGATGATTTTATGACTCAAATATCGTAGATAAAATATTAATAAATTTTGAAGGTCGCATTTATTATTTGTATAAATCTCAAAAAAGCTTCAAATATCATATTTTTTTTCGTATTTTAAATTATATTCTATAAATTTAATTATAGATTTTCATCACCTTTTTTAGGGTTTCGTTCATCTCACGAAACCCTATTACTCCCGCTAAGGTGTCTGTCTGTCACAGAGCTATTCTCAGAAACTATGTAACTTACAGAGTTGAAACTTTGTGTATATAGCTGAATACCAGCTATGAAGAGATCAAAATATTAAAATTTGAAAAATTCGTATTATTTTAATAAATAGAGATAAAAAACCAAAATTCTAACAGCCTTTTCCTATTAAATGTAAACATTTTTCGTTATAGCAGATGCCAAAAATTTAAAATCCACGATGAAATTCTTTCTACAATAATTAAATTTCTATCAGACGATTTGCACGTGGAAAATGAAAATGAAATAAAAAGTTTCACCAATTGCAAAAAAAACATTAATATGAAATAAAAATGATTGACGTCATAGTGGTAATAAAGTGGAAATTTTCAAAGATTTCTCAATAATACAAGCAGTATGTGTATGTACACAAAGCAGATTAATATCACGTCATTAGAGAATTAAAATGAAAATCTCACATCATATTGGAAGTTTAACGAATTTTTCAGATGTTTGAGAATAATACAAAGCGAGTATCAATATGAGTAATAGAGAATAGTAAATATATGAGTTTGAGAAACATATTGAATCATGATAAAAATCCGATTATGGAAATATTCGCATATTTTAACATTTTGAAGGTGTACAACATGTTTAATTTTGAAATTATTTTTTTATATTGCATTTAGTCCGCGTGACGGATATTATTATGACAGAATATAATAGCCGGCTTCGCCCGCTATCGGGCTGGTTTGGATACTCGAAAAAACGAAAAAATAGATCGGTAAATTTTTACTTTATAAAAACCAAAAAACATGTTTTTTTTTTTTTGTTTTTTTTTTTTGTGGTTGCTAAATGAAATTTATTTGGATTTATTAAAGAAAGGATAAAGTGTTTTGAAAGGAATATTAAAGGAAACCCTTTGAGCGATCTTTGATCACACTTACCCACTTGTTTTATATTTCTTTAGTATGTATATTATATATAAGTAAACCAATATAATTATGGTAATAATTACACTATCACTTATTAATATTATATTCATTATTAAGTGATATATATATATTTCTTTACATCGCGATTGTTGGATTCCTTTTACTCGCGCCAGCATCAGGGATACTTTATTTTCAACTAGCGGACACGCCCGGCGTTGTCTGGGTCTATATAATAAACTTAATTCTCTTAAAAACCAAAACACCGGGTCTCCGATGGCTTCGGCACCGTATACCGGGCATGCTCGTACGCTACGAAAAATATTTTATTTCCACCTTCCACCGCCAGGGGAGCCTTCTGTTCTAAACAAACCTCTTTCCGAACTAACCTCTGACACAAGTCCCCGCTGCCTACGGCACCGTATAGTAGGCGTGCTACAAAATTGAGCTGGTTTGAAGAAGATGGGAACATTATTAGCCGAGTTATTGAAATAAGGCACAGTTAGAGAAAAAAACCTTGAGGGAGGTGCCGAGGAGGAGAGGATGTTAAACTGTCCTTCAGCAAATAAATAATTAGGAGGACCACTATACATCTTTAAAATTTCGTTTGTTTGGTTAAGCTAGGAACTTAATTACAAATTTGGCTTAGACCGTTATTCGGAAATAGTGGTACCCGCCGCTCATAAATTTATTTTAATGTTATAGAGGTTGATTATTAAATTAATTACTTGCGCTAAAATTGGAAAATTAGTTGCTGAGATATGGAAACAGGGCACAGTTAGCAAAAAACCTTGAGGGAGTCCAGGGGAGCAGGACGTTTAAGTGCCTCTCAGCAAATGACAAATTAGGAGAAGCACTATGCATCTTTAAAAACTGATTTATTTGGTTAAGCTAGGAGTTTAATTTGTAATTTGGCTGATACTATCATTCGGAAGTACTGGTAACTGCTTTCTAGAAGTAGCTATAAATGCTGATTTTTACGATAATTTAGGCGATGTTGAGGCTCCTGATCGGTAGATTTACTAGTATACAATGCTTCGGATGCAGTACTGTAACTGAAATGTTTTGTATCTTCCTATAAATAACCGGTATGCACATCATATTCTACATCAAATATCTTGTAGCAAACCTCAGTAATGTATAGCATTTTCATCATGTTGAAAATAGTGCAACATAATTAAGATACGCTGAAAATAGTTTTCCCCCTTAGACTAATAATTAAAGAGAATAATATGAAAAATGAGATAAAAAACAATGACTTCTAGAGCTAACCGAGTTATTTTGTGAACCGGATAATTTGCATAACCGAATTATTTTGTGTTACTCAATGTAAATGATTTGCACACCCTATTCTACAGAAAGCATTTTTTAGTGCACCTCAGAAATTCATAGCAATTTCGTTTTTTATGTTTGTAACCATGTAACATGATTAAAATACACCATAAACGATTTCTCCCCACAGACCATAATATAACGGAATTCTTTTGAGTGCCTCTGTAAACGAACTGTAAGTGATACATATAACATATTCTATACTATAGTAACAATCTTGTGTAACACCTTAATAATGTATATAAATTATGTTTAAAATAGTGTAACACCATTAAAATGTTTTGCAAATGATTTTTTCTATAGACCATAATGAAACGGTATATTTTTGATATACCTCTATAAATGAACTGTAAATGTACTACGTAATTTTCAATACCGAACATGCAACGGCAAACCTCAATAACGTATATAAACTACGTGGTGGTAATCCGAATATATTCACGACAGAGAGAATATATAACAGACAGATAGACTATCCGAATTCATAAATGATTTTCCACTATGTTAGAAAGTTTTTCAAAATACTATTATATAAATCACTACCCGGTCGTTTCCGAGTGGGGCCCAGATCCATAGTGCAGCGTACCGCCCTGATTTCGCTTGGGGCCCAGAAAGTCCATTTTATATGCAACCAGAAAAATATAAATAAAATACTTTAAATTAAAAGTATACGAAAATAACTAATAAGAATATAAAAAAGCGCTTAAATAAAGATTTCGCGACATATTTTTTTTTTCATGAGCCTTCTGACAAAATACTACTGGGCCCTAACCGGGATTATCTAGGGGTGGGGCTCAAGTAGTACTTTGTATCTGGGCCCCACTCGGAAGCGACCGGCTAGTATATAATAAAAAATCAGCAATAGTTCAGTTTTTCGTCCAATCTTCCGCAATCGGGTTCATAGCCGATGTTGCCCACAAACTCGCTAGCTCTAAAATCGCTGAAATACATGATTAACTACTTTTTTTGTAGACTTGTAAAGCGGAGTTTCACATTCTTACTTAAAACTGCTGCTGAGATATGGCACAATTACCTAAAATTTTCGACACACAGTGTGACCTCCTTGATTGATTATTATCTAAAATTGCTGAAATACATAGTTACCTATTTTCTAGTACATTTGTTATTCTAAATTTCACGCATCTACCTATTACTGAGATATCGCAAAATAGCATGGGAAACCGACCCCCATTTAACCCTCTTTAGTGGCTGAATTTCTAAAATCGCGGAAATACATGTTTAACTATTTTTCAGTAGATTTGTTATCCTGAATCTATGATTTCAAGCTCTTAACTGAAAATGCTGCTGAGATATGGCAAACATTCAAAATGACCTAAATTTTTCGACCCCCATTTAGCCCCCTTAATTGGTGAATTTCTAAAATTGCTGAAATATGTGTTTAATTATTTTTATAGCAGATTTGTTATCCTGAATTTCACGCTCTTATCCAAAACTACTAATGAGATATGGTGAAAAGATGAAATCAACGAAAGTTATCGACCTCCTCCCATTTAACTTCTTTAGTAGTTGAATTTCTAAAATCGCTTAAAATGCATGTTTAACTATTCTTTAGTAGATTTCTTATCCCGAAATTCACGCTCCTAACTATAATTTCTACTGAGTTATGGCAAAATGGCGTAAAACATTCGAACCCTATTTAACTCCCCTTAGTGCTTGAATTTCTAAAATCGCTGAAATACGTGTTTAACTATTTTTTCAGTAGATTTGTTATCCTGAGTTTCATGATTCTACCTATAATTTTTACTGATATATGGCAAAATGACCTAAAATATTTGACCTCCTATTTAACCCCCCCGAATTTCTAAAATTGATGAAATATATGTTTATCTATATTTTTTGTAGATTTGTTATCTCGAATTCCGAGCTCCTAACTAAAAATGTTGCTGAGATATAGCGAACAGGCAAAATGAACTAAAACGTTCGACCCCCCATTTAACCTCCTCAATTGATGAATTTCTAAAATCGCTTATATCGCTAAAATATTTATGTCTCGAAGTCTTTATTTAAGTGCTTTTTTATATTCTTATTAGTTATTTTCGTATACTTTTAATTTAAAGCATTTTATTTATATTTTTCTGGTTGCATGTAAAATGCACTTTCTGAGCCCCAAGCCAAGTCAGGGCGGTACCCTGCACTATGTAGCGGGGCCCCACTCGGATGCTACCGGCTAGACGGGCGAAGACCGGCTAGTATTAAATACGTGTTTAACTTTTTTAAAAGTAAATTTGATTGGCTGAAATTTTACGCTCACCCATAAAACCCGAAAATTTTTGAACCCCCATTTAACCCACTAAATGATTGAATTTCTAAAATCGCCTGCAATACATGTTTGACTATTCTTTCGTAGAATTGTTATCCCGAATTTCACGCTCCTACTTAAAACTCCTGTTGAGATATGTCGAAAAGACGAAATTTTTGAAAATTTTCGACCCCCCCATTTGAAACCCTATGCTGTGAATTTTCAAAAATCCTTTCTCAGTACGCGCCTACATTGTGTAAAGAACATGTCTTCCAAATTTCATTGTTCTAGGACAAACGGTTGAGGCTCGGCGTTGATTAGGAGAAAATCAAGCTACTTCTTTATAAGTATAGATTACAGTCGTAATTCGCACTACCGTCGTGCCTCACAGGACCAGCAATCTCACCTTTTTCACTTACCCACTTTGGCGTCATTTTATTCTTTTTAACGAATAATATTTATTCAGAAATCATGGCGTCAATTTTATGGCTGCAAACGAACAGTAAAGAAATGCACGCAGCTTTTCATTGCGTGTAATTTGTTAATATTTGAAGGTTCAAACTTATCATCAACAAAAGGAGCAACGTAACAGAAGTTATATTTATTTTATGCTCATGAAAAATAAATGGCATTTTCTTTGCTTAATTTTAATTAGTATAAAATATGCCAGCGTAATTTAAATATGTTAATGAAAATTGTTTGAATAATAAATAAAAAGCATTATTATCATAATAACGAGTAATATTATATTAAAAATAATATAGTCTGATAAAGAACTGAGTATGCTCTGAAAAAAAAAATATTTTTCAATATTTATTAAAGTTATTTTTAAAGGTGTTAAATTTTCTTCGAGATATTTCCTTTTTGATTAATGTGCACTTATCTTTGAAAAGAACTCGTCATCAATCAATTCGTCTTGGCTCACCAACTAAAGGAAGAAAATATCTGTATCATAAGGATATTCCATTTATCTTATACAAATAATACAACGCTATAGAAAATTAACTTAGCTATGGATACTATTCAACCATAAAAAAATCAGGATGATATTAGGATGAGATCGGTATTTTTAATAATAAGTGGTGATTAATATCCCAGGAAGCCTGAATGGTATATTATTTTATGCTGAGAAGATTTATTATATATCTAAAAAGGAAATTTTTATCGAAATAAAGAGATTGCAAGAAAAAAAAATCTTCATTGCGTAATGGCATTTGTAATGATTTTTTGGTTCTAATTTCAATTCGTTTGGCTGAAATTTTTAAAACATAACGGATATAAAACAATGTTTTTTTTTGTTCCATTGTATATCAAAGTTAAATGTTCATTGCTTTTAAATTTGAAGAACTTAGTTTATTCTAACCCAGATAAAATTAAAAATGATTTAACTTTCTTCTATCTTTACAAGAAGAAAGTATTGATTCCTGAACCGTTTCAAAAGAAGTTTCGAAGCTCCTGAACCCAATTTGACTGTTTTTAGAAAATGTTTGTGTGTGACATAAATTGTGTGGGCGCTTATCTCAAAACCTTAATCAAACTTTCTATTCAGTTAGTCCCTAATATAAATGGGTGGTGATTAGTTTTTGGGGAAAATTGCATTTCATGCATCAAGCAAAGATTATGTAAGACATTTCAACACATCCAATATACCTTTACAAATCTTTATGGTTTAATAAAGTGAAAGATGATGTGTAAGTAAACAAATTGGAAAAATCATAGCATATTTAAAAAATCAATTTAATAAATTACCAACAATATTCAGAAAAATATCCGAATTCTTTTGTATATCAATTGCGTGACAATCCGAATATATTTACGCGAGTTAGAGCACTGACAGACTGACAGACGGCAGACAGACAGACAAACCGAATTCATAAACACTTTTTACCTAGGTTGAAAAGTGTTAAAAAGAACGGATAAACAAAGTAAAGAACTTAAGTAAAGGACAGCCTAAGTGTAATAAAATATTTATAGGTAGTTAATTTTTCGTTGGTGGCTTTGAATAATTTTCGTCTGTCACATAGAGTTTCACGAAGCAACAATAATTTTTCCTTTTCTTATTCTTTTTGAATTGTAACTTTTCCTTTTGATGTAAACATCCCTTCATACAGACACACGTCCTTTTGTTTAACACTTTATAACATGGTTGAAAAGTATTTAATAATTCAGTTTTTCTCTCTCTCTGCCGTCTGTTTAATGTGCTCTAACTCGTGTAAATAAACTCGTATTTCCATGGAACTGATATATGTTATTAAGGTGAACTATGGGATATTCCGCATTGAAAATAAAGTGTGTAGTATTTGTAGTCCGTTTACAGGGACAATCAAAATAATACCGATACATTACACTCTATGAGGAAAAATCATTTTCAGTGTATTTTTAATGATGTTATACACTATTGCAAACATATTGGGTCTATAGCACAGTTGAAAAATCCCTTTCAGAGACGAAAATGTACTGGAAATGCTTCGTAGGATCAATAGAACTTATACACACAAAGTGATATGCAAAGAAAAAAGAAAACACACTTTCAGCGTTTATTGTTAAAAGTTCTGCAACCGAATTATTTTCTGTGTCTCTGTAAATGAACGATGAATGCTATGCATATTGTATTCTATAGTAAACAGTTTGCACTTCTCCTCAGTGATATACAGGGTGGTTATAATTAGAGTTTCACTTTGAAATGGTCATAAAAGAAAACTATTGGATCAAATGTTATGAAACTTGGTAACAGTTTAAGGGAGGTCATGAGAGTTTATTTCCAGCCAAAAAAAGGAAGTTCAAACACTCCCCACTAGGTAAGAAATGGCGCTGTATGCAATATTGTTAAACGAAATAAGGTTTGTAATCTAACTTAACCTTTTGTTACACGGATTTAACATTTTTTGTACCCTTAAGAAACATTGACCTAAACAAAATTACCATTTAAAGGCGACAAAAATCGAGTGCGCCATCCGTGTAATAAAATCCGTTCGTGTTCTTAAAAGTTCAAACCACAAATTAGCGATCACAAAATTTGAAATTGCAAATCACTCGCAAATGTGTGCGCATTCCGGAAATCGTTTTCTTTCTGATCGATAATTTGTGATTTTTGAAGCCTGAATTCGGCCTTAAGAAACGAAGATATCGGCTTAAAATGTTTTTAATTGTTTCTAAAACGAAACTGTTTGTGGGGTTATGCAAAATCGCAATGGCTTGTAATTGGCTTACGACAGGAAGAAGAAAATTAGTTTTATGCAAATTCGCTTTGCACGTCATTTGATTTGTCAGATAAAAGTGAGCCTGTTTGTCAGAGTTCTCATTGTTACGAAACGACAATGTCTCTAACCATGCAAGACCGTGCTTTTCTCGTCAAATGTTATTATGAAAGCGATAGCAATGAACGGCGTGCTTTGCAAAGGTATCGTTCAGTAAGAGGAATATGCCGAGGGCCAATGACACCGCAGAGTTTGAGGAAAATTATGGCAAAGTTTGAAGCCACGGGTTTGTTATCTGTTGCACATGGGAGGGGAAGAAAACCTGCTTCTGTGGACACCGAAGAGGTTATTGCATTAGCAGTGGAGGAAGCAATAATGGTAAACACACACGCTACGTGCTGTCGCACGTCGAATGGACGTACCATGGGGTAGGGTGTACAAAATTGTCCGTAAAGTGCTGCAGTTCTACCCATACGAAATAAAAAATGTTCAAGAACTTCAACGTAACGATCCTGCTGCAAGAGAAGCTTTCAGTTTGGATTTCCTTGCACGTATGGAAGTGGACGAACATTACCCATGGAACATTTTTGGACACATGAGGCCCATTTTTACCTAAATGGTGATGTCAACACCCATAACTGCAGGACTTGGGCCAAATAAATTCCTCATGTTGTGTACCCAGTGCTGGTGCATTCTCCTAAAGCCACCGTTTGGTGTGGTATGACAGCAAGTTTCATAATTGGACCATTTTTCTTTGAAGAGCAGTCGACAGTTGAACCTGTTACAGGCACTGTGACTGCAGATCACTTAGCGTCAATGTTAAGACGTTTTGTCATACCTGAACTCCAGCAATTTGGCATTTTCGACTCCACGATTTTCATGCAGGGCGGGACCCCACCGCACATTGGTACATGTGTCACACAGTTAGTTAAGCAACATTTCACGAATGAAAGGATTATCGGCTGAAACTGCCCCACTTCTTGACCACCCCGGTCAACAGACCTCACCCACTGTGACTTTCGGCTATGGGGTTATCTCAAAAGCACTGTTTATGGTGATAATCTAAACTGAAAGATGCAATACATTGACATGTCCGTAACATTCCTCCTGATATGCTGAGAGCTACTGTTGAGAATGAAGCAATTCGATTTCACTTGCTTTCGGAAAATGGTGGACGCCACATTGAACATGCTTTGTAACACGTTTCAGAAACGATTAAACACATTTTAAACCGATGTCTTCATGCCTTATTTCGTTTAACAATAATGCATAGAGCGCTATTTCCCCACCTGGTGGTGAGTATTTGAACTTTTTTTGGCTGGAAATGACCTTCCATGACCTCCTTTAAAATATTACCAAGTTTGATAGCATTTGGTTCAGTATTTTTCCTTTTATGACCATTTCAAAGTGAAACTCTAGTTATAACCACCCTGTATATCACTGAGGAGAAGTGCAAACTGTTTACTATAGAATACAATATGCATAGCATTCATCGTTCATTTACAGAGACACAGAAAATAATTCGGTTGCAGAATTTTTAACAATAAACGCTGAAAGTGTGTTTTCTTTTTTCTTTGCATATCACTTTGTGTGTATAAGTTCTATTGATCCTACGAAGCATTTCCAGTACATTTTCGTCTCTGAAAGGGATTTTTCAACTGTGCTATAGATCCTATACAGGGCTGCAGAAAAGAATTCGGATATTTTTCCATACATTGATTTTAATTGCTGGAATAATGTTTTCGAATGCGTTATGCGCTTTACAAATTGTTTATTCAGAAAACATCTTTCACCTTATTAAACAGTGAAGTTTTATTTTAGTATTCTGGATGTGTTGGAAAGTGTTTGATAATTTATGCTTGACGCATGATTTTACGTTCTTGTTTAATTTTGTGTCAGAATGTGTTTTTGACCTTTTGGCTTCGGATGTTTTTTATTCATTGGAATTTTTAATATATTAATTTTCTATAGCTTCTTTATTCACGATTATTAGAGTCTAGAAGTATTTTACCAAGTGAATCATTCAAGTTTTCTTTTTCGATAAGCTTTCCTAAACAACGATAAGTATGTATATATGAGAAATGTAGTTTTTATTTCATTCTAGGGCTCGTAAACAATGATCAATGAAGGCTATAAAAAATCAAAATGATCAAATGATTTTTAGCATTTAAATCCTATATTCATTTTTAGAGCAATTCAGAATATAACTGATATAATGCATTTTGTAATTCATTTGATGTCAATTTCAAATAAACTGTTTTGCTTTCTATATCTTTAATCAAGGCTGTTGCTGATTTCGAAATCCCAATGGGCAACTAAAACTAACCGCAGAAAAAAGAAACTGGATTAAAGACGCCTCTTCGTAAACAAATGAAGAAATCCATTACAATGGAATTATCAGCAAATGTTTACTTATTCTTTCTCTATGTGAAAAAAAAGCTGCTCAATTTTATTAAACTAATTTAATTTTCGTTTTGCTGTTTCTATTTGAATACCTTTCTTAGTTTTTTATGTTTTTCAGTGTAACAATTCACAGGGTTCAATTTTAAATCTTGTGGTCAACAAAGATAATAAATTTAAGGACTGGATAACAAATTTTAAACAATATGTACTCTTTTCCTTGCTCACAAATGTAATTTTATATGCACGTTTTTGCAAAACAAAGAAGCAACGTAAAGGCAATTGCCTGATTTTTATAAAATTAAATGTGTCAAAACGATATACAGGGTGCATCCATGTATGCAGACACTGTTTAAACGGGTCATAACTTTCTAAATTTTCTTTCTTTTCAAAGTATCATTCATTGGTAATGCTGAGTCGGCCAAGATTAACTTTTAAAAAAGGAACATTTATTTTAAAATATTATTTTAAATATGAAAATGTAGCAGAAGTACAAAAACAATATCGCAGGGGTATAATTCATCGGATAAAGGATAAGTTTGAAACAAATTGATGTTCATAGACAACGTTCCGGAACCACAATGGAGCAAGAATGCGCCACAACACCAAACGAAATGTTCGTTGAAGTTTGTAAATGAATAGCCAAACAGCAGTGTATTGACCAGAACGGTCATCATTTGGAACATCCGCGGTAATTGGCAAAGTTATGCATTTTATGTAGATTCTTTTGCATTTTAAATATTAGATATATGTGAATAAAAACTGGAATTATAATCATTCAACGTGTATGTGCCTTTTTCTGATATTCAATTTGATTTCAATTCTTGTATAGACTCCCTGGAGAGATGAAGTTAAAATAATACTACAAATACTCATTCTTTGATTTTGCACAAACAAAATGACACAGTAGAACCCCTTTTCTGAAACTGATACTTTAGGGGACTCATAATGTAGGTTCACAAATATGGATCTAAAAGTAGTAGCCACTTTAAAATATCAATTTAATAATCAAAAACCTAAAGTCACACAATAACAAATTGGAGGGCTTTAAACAATTGAATGATCTATAAATTGTCAATTTTTTACGATAAACAATTATGAATAATTCTTACTTTCTTGGCCACACTGTCTTAAGGCATTTTGCTAACTTTGTTTTATGAGGAAATAAGCGTCAGTGCTCTCATTTATTCGTTGTGTTCCAAAGCAAAAAAAAAAAAAAATCATTCAACTATATAGAAGTAAAGTAAAAATGTAAAAAAAAAAAAAAATATTCAACCGATGAAAAGAATACATGTTCACATTTGTGTACCTCAGAACTGAAGAGGATACATGTATGGTTTCAATGGTTTCAAATGGTTTCAATTTGAATATAATGAAAACAGTTGTATCTTAAATGTCGAAATTATTCATTTAATAACGCTACTATGCATATTGTAATAATAATTCATAATTTAAAGAATCTAACTTAGTTAATGAACACCATAAACATACTATAGGGGTCGCTCAAATGAAAGTTTCACTACAGTTGGTTTGAGAAACGGTTTAATGGTATTAATATAAATTAGTATACAAAAGAAAGAAATAATACAGACTAGACAAATAATACAGATAGACTAGACAAAATCACCTTGTAGGTTGTCACCTTGTAGGTCCTTGGTGATAACCATATGTGCTTGACCAAGTCATGACATGTCGTCAGTAGTGCTTCATCCACTACGAAAATCCCTACACCATCGGAATGTCGATCTGCGTGACATACACTCCGTGCCATACACATTTTGCATTCGACGATACATTTCACTAACACTCGCATTTTCCGCTGTTAAAAATTGCACGACCGTGCGTTGACACCGTTTGGAGGCATCCATGATGCGAACGATACCTTTTAACGTATTCCCACGCTAGCACACACGCATCTAGCCAACGCCCCCTAGATAAGAAAGCCGTGACACGCGTCACGAAAACGTCATACCAAACAGGCAAAACAAAGAAAAAAATCGAACAACTTGCATGTTTCGATTTCGATGGCTCGTGGAATTATTAACTATTGGTCGTAAACAATAATTATTAATTTTATGAGCCAATGAAATCGAAAGTTGTTCGAATATTTTTCTTTGTTTTGCCTGCTTGGTATCACGTTTTCGTGACGCGTGTCACGGCTTTCTTAACTAGGGGGCGTTGATCTAGCGGGATCTGACGATATCGCATGCATTCCCAGCACTCTGCGCCCTCTATAGGAGCATGCGCAGTCAACTTTCTCTTGAAATGGTGGAGTTATTACAGCAATGTCACTTTCATTTGGACGACCCCTATATAAATAAAATGGTAATGGTTCATTTCGAATCATACAAAACTGATTTTTTATCAGCTGCAAAACCACACGGGGTTTGAAGGCCAGGGAAGGAAGGACAAAAAAAAGAGGTAAAAATCAAAAAGCCGTAAAAGGAGGAAATAGAATATATTTAAAGTAGTTCTGGGTAAGGAGGAAGAGCTAAAAATGATCAGAGGGAATACAACAAAATTCACAAAATAAAGAATGGAGTTAAAAAGAAGCTAAAGAATAAGGACAAATATTAAAAAAAGGAAGTTGTTTCTGCTCATTTATTATCAATATTTTTAATTAAATATTTATGTAATATTAATTATATATATAATATTTAATTTTAGCACAGTTAGAAGAGGGGATGGAAACTATTATAAATCAAGAAATAATTATTTAAAAAAAGAATGAGAAATAGGAGAATTTCGATAGTTTGAAACCCAAATCTGGGTACGGGTGGCTTAAATTGCGTGCCGAGTGCCATGGCCGAGTGTAACTTTTACCCTCTTTATTGTAAAGGCTTTTCATGTGGAAATAAAAATCCTGTTTGACGCCACTAAAGAAGTTTACACCTGTTTCCAGTAAGTTACTATCTCGCCCTGCATATAGTCTAGACCATTCAGAGATGAGTATTCCTGAGCGCGTAAATATTTTCTGACTACCCTGTAACTTTAATATGTTATTGACGTTTACCATTTCGCAATTTCTATTGAAAATAAAGTGCATAGCATTTATACTTTGTTTCAAGTCACTTATTCCACTATATTCCGGTCAATAGGAAAAAATCATTTCAAGTGCATTTTGAAGATGTTACGTCATTTAAAAAATTATGAAATTGATATGCATTAATGAAGTGTAGTGAAACGTGCTTTTTGTAGAATATGGGGTTGAGAAGCATTTATTATTCATTTAATGGTCAAAAAGTAATTCTGTTACATAATGGTCATGTTTATTTATAAAAATGTGTCTGGGTTTGTGTTTGTGCATATTATGTTTGATTTATAGACGAAATATAAATGTTTGTAACAATTTACCTTTTCCAGAGGTAGAAAAGTTCATGAAAAGGCAAAATAAAAAAATTGAAAATAACTCTTTATAATCATCTTTACTACAATGTTGAAGGAGTGGAGAAATTCCCCAATTGCTTTTAATTACATAGGATTTATAGAAAAATAGCATTTTTATTTTAAATTCCTAGATATAAGGTCTAAAAATTTAAATTTACTAAATGATTCATAATCTGCTTCAACTATTTTTTAATTATTTTTAAATGCTTAAAAAGGGATTTATTTAACTAAGAAGCTGCTAATCTTAATTAATAATTAAAGCCTTTCTTTCCAGTAATGTTCTTTATTTTTTTTTCATTTTTAATTTCCGCATATGCCGTCATTTATATATGCCGAATTTTCTTTTTTCTCAGAAATATTCTATCTCAATACACAAAAAGATTATTCTACGTTAAAATTTAGAATTTTTTAACGGGATAGTATCCATATGATTTTATTTTAAAATGTACCATTTTGTATAAATGCTTTAGCAACATTTTAGTAAAAATAAGAAATAAAGGTATTAGGAAAATATCTTTCCCTTTATAAGATCTGAAAAAATCAAACAAATAACAATCTAGGCGACAGAGACTTTTAAACAAATAACAATCTAGACGACAGAGACTTTTAAACAAATAACAACCCCATTAAAATTTATTTTCTTTTACTGTTTGAATTCGAAATTAAAACAATTTCACTGCACTTAGTGTAAATTTGTAAAAGAAAAAGTAAAATGAACAAAAAATCGACGTAGCTCTAAGAAACGATTTAAGTGGATTTTGTTAAATCAGGTTTACGTGTGTTGTCTTCATAAGAATTAATTGCATTGGAAATTGGGTCGTTTGTCTTTTTCTTTTTCTCCATATTTTCTTTATAATTGTGTATCTTTCAAGTCAAAGGAAAAATTATAAATTCAGATACAGAATGAAACATTTTATCTGGACAATTTCGAATTGGAGTAGAAAAAGATTGTCGTTTAATCAAGGAACATTTACATTACTGCCATTTATGTAAAAACGAAAATATACGAGATGTTATTTAGATTACCAATTTAAAGCTCGATTAAATAAGAAACAAAACTGCGTATTTATTAAAATTCATCGTATGTTATTCATCGTATGTTAAGTGTTATATTATGCAATTACTTGGAACTGTATGATAAAAAGTTGAAAATTCATCCAGAGTACGTGACAAGCTTTAGATTAAATATTATTGGATTTTTTTTTTATTTCTCTCAGATAAGAATATCGTACTATGATACTTAGAATAAAACTAAACTCAATTATGTGACTTACTTGGTAGTTATCCGGCCGTTAAAAGCTATATATTAAACACATATATATAAGTCTCTTATTCGAAATAAACATTTTTGGAAACGTCAATTTTTACACACTCTTTCCGATTTGAAAAATGCTCCCAACAAGCCTTAAAAGTATATGAAATCGTAGTCACTTGATTTACCAGAATATAAATTGACATTATTTGACAAGATAGCTAATTATTACTTCTTTACATTTAAAAATTATCTTAAAAATAATCTCTAAATATCAGAAAGTCCATATTATTTGGACACAGTCAGGGCTACACTAGATACCGGGCTGGCTCTTTCATTATCATGAAGTCACAAATAGTGACTGGTCGAGACCAGCGATTGGTACAAAACGACGCGCCCATCGTTTTGTCGTTTCGCTTTGTACCAATCGCTGGTCGCGGCCAGTCACCATCTGTGATGTCATAATTTTGAATGAGCCAGCCCGGTATCTAGTGTAGCCCTACCACAGTATAAGAATAACCTATCGACAGATACATGTTTGTAAACATACTCCACATTATCTATAAAAAAAAGATTTAAAAAAAATCACAGATTTTAGTTTTCTCTTTTTAGCACTAATAGAGTCCACAACTAATATAAATAAATAACAATATGGGTCATTCTCCAAAAAAGGGTCTATTACAGTCCTAGCATCATTTTAAAAATTTTGCTTTATTTATTTGTGATTTTTTTTTTGTTGTTATGAATATTTAAAGAATAGAGAATATTTTTATTCAATTTACTATTCTATAGCTATTTCATTTTATGTCTTAATATTAAGTAATACATGTGAAACCTCACCTCTGTGGTTTGTCTCCATTCACATTAAAAATTCTTCTATTACAAAGTGAAATACATTAAATGTTAAATAGTTTTTATTGTGAATTCCATTTTAAATGAATCTTGGCCAATCTAAAAATTGGTTTCAATAAATTAAATAATTTTTTCAAATGCATTTTTAAGTTATCCTTTTGTTTGTCCCAAATGAAATTCTCAACTCCATTACTATCAGGTTTTAGCTTGAAACATTCATTGATAAATGGCATTACTTGTCAATAATTTGTATTAGAACAAAGGAAAAGAAGCCTCTTTGTTAGCTTTGGGGGGAAGAACTACCATTTGCTCTCAGTTTAAGTTTATTTTATACAATTATATAGAATTTCTGTATTTTGTTTTTTGGGATAATCCACTCTATTACTTCCAGTGAAAGGTAAGCAATACATTATATTTATTTATTTTACATTTGAATTTAAAAGATATTGCAACACATACAATCCTGTGTAAATAACAATAGTTTCAATTCAAATATTTACAAAGAGTGCACCATTATATGAAATATCCTCATCTCCATTACCTTCACCTCCGTTACTTATACTAATCACGGAGGTGAGAAAGTGAAATGGAGGTGAGATTAAATTAAATATGAGTACTTAAAATTAATCAAAATGAAAGTTAACTGTTTACTTAATAATTATTTAAGTAATATTGTATAATAAATGTTGATCTAGTTTATTTCTGTTACTGGATTGATCAACTGTAGCCTAGATTTTTATTTTAGTTGCTATCAAACATTTCATGGCTTTCACTAGCTATGTTTTAATAACCTCTGTTGATTTAATCCTCAAAATTTCTTTATTCGAAGCAAGAACAAAAAGTGCAAGACGACTATTATAATTCAGAATTTTTAAAATAATTTATTATAATTTTAAAATTAATTAGATTAATGATTATTGATAATTTTGTTTGTGATCATTTTGAAAATATAAAATATTGGAGTAGTATATGTTTTTGTTTTTATTTCAATATGTTATATTCCTTTCTATACCCATAAAATTCTTATTTAACCCTTTCAGGGGCAGTGGTATGTTTATGAAACCACTTAAGTTTAATTCTCAAACGCACCAGAATTTTGCTAAAATCTTTTTTTTTTTAATCCCATTTAATATGTATGTGAAATATAGCCTTATTCTTATATCCAAATAAATGTTTTCGTAAATTCCGGTGCCAGTCATTTATTTCAAGATTTTAGTACTGTAAGTACTTTGCCCCTGAAAGGGTAAAAATATAATTATGGAGTGTCCAGTATGGAATGATCATCCTCAAGTGTGAAAAAATATATTCATGTAGATTGTTTTAAGACTTTTTGCTTAAGAATTTATTCAGCCCCTTTTATATACTTAAAAATATATATGATTCTTCATCTAATACTTTTGTAAACAACTGTTTTAAAAACGTCACCCAATTGATTTAACAAACTTATTTAGAAAATGTAGCTCAAGTAGTCATTCTACATAATTTGTCATCATACGTGATGCTAAAAATGACTTTGAATACGCTCCAAGTTAAATTTTATTTTTTGAAAATCCACCCATATATTACTGCTATACTTACTGTAATAAAATTTTCTGTGTTAATTTTAGGAATGGGTTGTTACTTTTAATAAATATATACATTTATAGTAATATACATCTCCACTCCGTTACCAAAGGTTCACCTCCATTAACAGTAAATTTTTAAAATATTTTTTTATTAAATAAATAAAATGAATTGAACAGGACCATAGATTTATTAGTGTTCTTCACTTGTTTATAAAACCCAAGAAAAAAAATTAAGTAAAAAAAAAAGAGTTTTTAAAATTAATTTTTTTTTAATGAAATATGCCCTTTTTTGAAGAATGGCCAAATATATTATATAGAAAATAACGCCCATTTACAGGGTGTATATAAAAACATTAACATATTTATTATATTAATATTAGTATATAAGATAGGACCTTGAAACTTTTAGATTTGTTAGCAGCTGTTTTAAAATATTTTTGGTAAAGTGAATAAATTTCAAATCTGAAACTTTCTTTCAACGAAGAACATTCACCAATATTAAACTGAATGTCATATGCATTCCAAACTGGTTTCCATAACACATGCAATTTCAGTAATTACGCATGTTTTTATTTTTTTAATACTTTTTACCTTTGATGAATTCACACGAATTTTGACAAATCCTCAAAGGAGAAAAAAAGAGCTGCAGATTTCGGCAAAATTTTTTCCCAGCCTACAAATGAAACTTCCTCAAAAATTACGATGTTAAGGCGGCTTTAAAAAGAAAGAAAGGAAATTAATGTGCTTTTTTCTTTTACTTCTACATGTCTGTATTCCAAATACTTATTTGGCCTTTAAATTAAACGTTCTCGATTTATGTTAGACTTCTCATAAAATAGTTGTTGCTTGTTTTAATAAAATAAGTAATTTATATTTTCAAATATGTTTCTATTTTCCCTACTGATACGAGGGTAAAATCTAAATCCAATTTTTTTGCAGCTCATCTGATAGAATGCATTCAGCAAAAGAAATATTAGTCATCGTATGGGCAAAACTGTGTGGCGCTCGAAGATTTCACACAGCTTAAATTTTCATTCTCAACAGCTTCCAGACACATAGCTTGCCAAGCTCTATGTTTCTCGTATTCAAGCTTAAGCAATTTTTAATTGGTAGCCCTGTTTTTTTGTAAATAATAACGTAGAATTTTCCAAAGAGTAGAATGTAGAATACTGAGTCCTTGCCTGTGTTTTCGCGTGCTTGACACGGAGCTACTTGTAAACCGATTCAATCACTCTTTGCACAACATCTGATGTTGTTAGAGGTCTGTCTGAATTATCTTCATCTTTAACGGTACTAGTGAGATTGAAATTTTTACCATGTTTTAGTTATCTAATCTGGTATGTGCTGGATTTATGAACTTACGGATGAAATGTTCCTACAATTGTTCAGATGTTAGTCCACACAGACATGTCCAAACAATAGTTATTATTTCTTCTGTTGAAATCATTTAATCATATCTCTTGCAAAGCAACTAGATTTGGAAACTATTTCTTAAAAAATACTTTATAAACGCCATGTATTTTTTTACATAAATTGTCAAACTAAGAAATAATTTCACACATACATAGCGTAACAAGTCAAGTTAGAGTATCAATGGTTCTCGTAAAGTTAACTAAAAAATTCTTAAGGTAAGCACGTCCACTTCATCAAGACTCGTTTCAGTTCGTTGTCCTGAATGATTTACACTGCAGCGCTAATGTGATTTTGCAGATCACGCATATCTTGGAGAAAAGGGGTTTCTACAAAACATTCTGAAACGAGTCTACATATATTGATGTAGAATAGAGTTATGGGCGGATCGGGATCGACCCGCAACACGTGAAACCCAAAATACATCGACCTAAAACCCACATATAAAAACATTTAATCCACAATTTAAGGCAATTATAAAAAATAGTCTATAATTACATTTGTAATATTAATTTTATCTTTCATGTTTAAAAATGAACTTATAGAGAGTCATTAATATAGAAATATATTTTATTTTCCATCTGAAACAATACTCTGGAATTTCTTTTGGAAAATCGGATTATTCAAAACCTTAAACAGAGTCAACCCGACATGCAACGAAAAAATTTAGCAACCCAACATGCAACGAAAAAATTTAGCAACCCGACTAGAACGCGATTCAGGCCGGTTCGGGTAAATTGTTGTTTATAAAAAGACATAAAAACTAGGCGGATTTGCAAATTCCAAAAATTTCTTCCATCTCATACATGAAGAATATCTCCAAATTCAACTGGGAGCCCAAAAACATATAAATGAAATTTTGTTCAGTTCTACACATAAATTCATACACTTTTGGACACACATAAACTTTTAAAAACTTGTTCGAGATCTGTGACTCCTAAGACGTGTAAATCCGTCAAAAATTAGAAGTCGAAAAAAAATTCGATTATGATATTTCTTCTATTATAGATAGCAGAAAATAATAAATATATCAATTCATTTAAGACACTTTAGGCTGGATTATGAAATAGGCCTTCATTTATTGTTTATAAAAAGACAATTCTAATAATGTATTTGAAATTCTTTATGTCGGATTATGATATAGAGGTTCAACAGAATGTATTTTGCGAGAATTAAATTTAGTTTAATTTACGCACACGACACAGACATCAATGTAGTACCCAAAATTTAATAAATGTGAAAAATATAAAACTTTTGTACCCTTTGAATATTCCTCTGATTATTCTTTCAACGCGAAATAGGGAACATTTGCACTATGTAAAAAGTTCTTTATCAATTCTTTTAACCGAATATTTAATGCATTAAGAATTTGTTTAATTTCATCTATGAATAAAAATTTCGCGTCATCATACATAATTTTTCTACTTTTAAAATGAATTAAATAAGTCACTGGTAGAATGTCAAAACTTAAGATAATGTGGTTGACAGAAGCTAGAAGCTACTGAAAAGCAGATAAATCTTTATCGTCCAAAATCAGAAATTCAGTTTTAAAAGAAAGATTCAGCGCAGAAAAACGAAAAAAATGTCGGATGATAAAAAGTCTTCTTTTAGTTCGAAAACCTGAAGTCATCCGACAGAAAAGATCTTCCATCGGCTTCATCAGCTTCTTAAAATACACAGATATGTATCAAATAACATTAAATTAGCATTGTTGGCATTCAACAATTCTAGAGAAAAGTAATAATAATTTTGTTTTTAAAAGAAATATAATCTTTAAACTTGTGGCATTTAGCTTCTACCAAAATGTAGTACATTGAAAAACATAAACTGCAACATTTAAATTTCTGAAAACAAATTAATACGAATGGTTAGTCAATCGGTTAAAGGTATCGTTACTTAAATAAAAAAGTCTTCCATTTATGTTTATGTATTAAGTAGTACGTAAACAGTTTCTGTCCGAAATATTTGTTTAATTTCTAAAATATCGATTGAATTATTGCTAAAGTTTTAATTCTGTAAATGTAATTAGCTGCAAAATAACGCTTTTAACTATGCTGTCGATCATTAGAAAAGGTGCAATAGGACAATTGTCATATTTGTTTTTGCCACCATTTCATATAAAAATAAAGATTTTAAAGAAGTATTTTTAATCTTTGTATAAATTGCTACCATCTTTGACTCTTTAAAGAACGAAAAATTTGCCAAGTTAGTGATATAATCGGTGTGAATCCACAAAAAAGAAATTTAATTCGAGATAAAATTTTTCAAGATCTAATATAGAGCAGTCAGAATATAAGGAACCGCTATTTTTAATAGTTATATTTACCTTATTTAATCCAGAATATTACAATTTAAATACAGCGACGTTTAGTTCTCGGAAATACTTTAAATCAAAATTAAAGCTATCCTGTCTTAAAGCTAGTTGAAAAATTCAATATCGAAGTAATTGAAAATTTTTGTTTAAACCTTTTTAGGGAACTGTAGAACCTTGAACTACGATGAAAATGAAATTAGCTTCTAGAACTATATGAAATTCTGGAAAATAACTTGTTTTCAAGATGTATTTCTTGTATTAAAAATTTTCTGATAATCTTGGTGCCGTTATAAGTGAACATTTTAGCTTTTGGAACGCAGCCAACGAGAGTTTCAGTCTACCTCAACGCATGGCAGTTCGGCATTTCGTGGAAAGCAGCGTACCATCACGTAACAGACAATAAAGGTGGAAGAATCGCGGCCTCTCTCCTTCGTTGGCTGCATTTTGGAAACAAGCCACGGGCAATTGGAATGCAAAAAAACTTGCTGGTTACACAAAACCTACGAAATAATAAATAATAGTTAATTATTTACTTTTTGCATCGCTTTATAAGTCTGTTGCTATTTTTCATTAGCTGGGTTCAGAAATGAGACTCAAATGGCTATTCTATCTATGTATCACGTAAGTTTATCACGTATCTTTCTCGTAAGATCTCCCAAAAAATGTAGCACAATAAAAAAATTTCATTGAAAAAACACTACATAATAAACTGTATCTTAAGTTTTTTTTTATTTGTTTCGCGTCGATTTCTAAATAAATTAAACTAAAATCATTATACTATTTATCATTCTTCTCTCGAAGATGTACTTAGAATTTTTAATCTACAAAAACAAATAAGTCCTTCTGTCTCAGTCGATTGTTTAGGTTGATTTCTTTTAAGCTGCATACACTACAGTTAATACAAATTAAACAAAGTGTTCTTACTCCTTCTAAGTTCTCTATTTTTGCGAGAACGGTCACTTGCAAGGAACTTTACAATTTGGCTTACCAAATGATTTGAATTGATATAAGACAGGTTCATCAAAAATGCTAAAAATTAGTTGAAATTAATTTAAAAATCGATCATAAGCTGCAATATAATTTCGACATTCAAACTAGGTTTGAACTAAAGTCCGAATCCGAAATTTTATTTCCAGTGGATCTGAAGCCCAACCCAAACTTGACAGACCGAACATCCGAAATGGATGAAATGTAACCCATATTTTAGCACAATTATAGAAAAATATTCTACAATTATACGTCTAATATCAATTGCAACTTTTATGTAGAAAAATGAACATATATATACTCACTAATGTTCAAATATATGATTTTTCATCTGAAAAATATTCAGGACTTTCTGTTGAAAAGTCGGGTCAACCTAAACCCGAACGCAAAGGTCAAAACCCAACCCACAAATAACCCGATCCCGACCGTAACGAAATAAATTAGCGTCAATCCTATCTAATGCATGGTTCGGGTAAAATAAGGATACCCGACCCGATGCAGGACTCTTGTTCGAAACCAAACCATTCCAGAAATGCCATCAAAAATTCTGTGTGTGCCTGTATAAGTGTTACTTGTTTAATTATAACACGCTGTTCTAAGATACTGGCAAGGTCAATACACTATATCGAGAGAGACATATATATAAATATATAAAAGAAGTGATTGCGATAGGTCGATTTCTAAACAAATTAAACTAAAATCATTATAATATTTATTTTTCCTCTCGACGGCCTGCTTATTTTTTATTTTTACTTCTGTACTGCTTCAGACCATTTCCTGTGCAAAAACCAGCAGTAGTCTGCTATCACGTTGATTAGAGACTGGAGTTTTTAGGACTCATTTTAAAGAAATTTCCAATAGAAAATTTCGCTGAATTATTGCAAAATTTCTCATTTACTACACCGACTAAAATTTTCGATTTGTGTCGGAACCACACGTGATACATGGATGTGAATTACAGGTTTGCACAAAACCCTAACTTGGGACAATTTTCGTTCACGAGACTCTACGATAGGGTCTGGACTTTCATTATTCCCTATTCGGGCCGGCCACGCCGGTGTTTTTTTCTGGGTTGTGTCGGGCTCAGAATGTTTTTTTCATGTGTAACATCAGGCCAGATTTCATTCTTTATGAGTGAAGAAAGTAAACGATAATGAATAAACTATAAATAAATAAACAATAAATAAATAAACGATAATAAATAAACGATAATAAATAAACGAAAATAAGTAAACAATTTCATTGTTACATTTTCTTTTTATGTTTTATTAATAGCATATTTACTCACATTTTTACGACACCTTATTTTGGAAACGAAATTCGTATAAAAAGTAAATTTTCGCGTGCAGAATATGGCAACTTGAATTACTGAAAATAGATTTCAATTGCATATGGCTTAACGATATTCTTTCCACCTGTTTAAATTTTAAGTTTTAAATTTTTATAAAAAATTTTATATTTTTTTTATCGTGTTTTAGTTTATTTTTGTTTATCGAAATGGTCAAATTTGCATTTTTGTTTCCCGCAGTCTATTTCTTTCTATCCACTACAAAAACACTAACAAACAAATCCGGAGTGATTCATTAATTAGGTCATATTTCGTTTAGAGGGGGAATCCAGAAAGTGTGACATAGCGAGACAGGGAGAAGCAGTGGGATAACTTGTTGTGTCAACAAAATCATAAATTATAGTGTATGCATACGGAAGTATGCTTTTTTTAAAGAATTTTAATTGTAGGATTATGTTGATTCAGAAATTTTGGCGTGTTTTGTAGAAATTCAGTCGCGTCGGGCCAATAAAATGTTTATACGTATCTGGCCGTGGCCGAGCATAGAAATTTTGGCCCCCTTTTTCGAGTCTTTAGTACTACTTATTCTGATTCATAAACTTTGTCTAATTTAATGGTAGAATTTGTGTGATCAAATAAGACAAAGATTATTTTTAAGAATAAGTGGTAGGAACATATAAATATTGGAAAAGCCTTTGAACCCTGATGATATAATTTTTTGATTACACCAGAAAAGGTCATTTTTATTCTCCAGTGTATTTAATACTCATCTAGAAGTATAAATAAATTTAGAAATGCAAATACTTAAAAAAAATACGCTTTTATAAACAATCAATTTTTTCTTAAAAATAACGCCTAATTTTATGACTGTAATTCACGTTTTTCCAGAATATGTCCCTTTCAATACATAAATTTGGCAGGGGCCCGGATTACGAAAATTCACCTGATTTATTTACGCTTGGTAGAAAGCATAAAATAGTCAATTTATTTTTAAATGGCCATTATTGTTCAGTTTAATGGGAAGAAATGGCAACAGGATAGGTTATTATTATTTATAATTTTTGCGTAGTTTCATTTTAAGTTGTGGAAACAGAAAAAAAGCATTATTTAAGCAATGTGCTGAGATTTCGAAATATATTATAATCATATTTTACTTAATATCCATCCATTAATTTATATCTAAATATAGGTAAAAATAGTGTACTCACTTGGGCAGAATTTCTAGAACTCTAGCGTATCAGGAAGTAGGTAAAAAATGAATTACAAAATTCAATCTTTACATACTTGAACCAAGTTAAGTTAAATAAAAGCGTGTAAAAACAGATGTCAAATTTGGAGCACAAATGCTAAAATTAGTATTTTGCATTTGAACTTTTATTTACTGACTATAAATAATTAAATAAGACAGTTCCCAGCTCAGTTTTCAGTGGAACTTTTGTAAAACAAATTGAAGAATATCATCTAAAACATTAACGTTTTTTTTTTTTTAATCCCAAACACAAACATGTTACATGAAAAAATAGAGAACTTAAAATATGTAAACTACTGTAAACTAATATTACATTGAAATTTAATATTTTGATATATGTGAAGCATTTCGATAATCGCACGTTTCTATTGATTATTCTCTAACAAAAACCAATTTTTATCGTAACAAACGCTCTAAACTTATAATTCTTTACGTACAATATCATACATTTTCCATATCTAGAAATTATACCAATACTACAAGAAACCATAAATCGAAACTCCGATCAAAAATACGATCATCAATCTAACGGAATGATCCATCATGAAGATTGCTGAAAAAGGTGAATATTCAAATCTCTGCATGCATGATGTTTGATTTTGAGAAACATTTTTCATCCATCCTCGCTCAAATTTATTATTCTTTCTCTTATTTTTGATTTCTCACTCATATAGGAGATATCTTGTTTTTTAACCTAGTATACAGATTTCTGTGAAAGAGGAATAGAAGTTTAAATTACTTAGTGCCATATGTTATGTTTTTTAGGAAACTGCAGTGAACTGAGGTCTATTTTACTGATAAAGAATGGATTTGAATGATATAAGCCCATATGTTATGTATGTGGCACCTTTATCACTCAGCGTTTTTGCAAATACATTTTATTTCTATTTTTAAAGATCTGACAAGGTACTATCTATCTTATCGTAGAAAAAGGATGGTGCTTAGTCACTTATATTTGTATGTCTGCAGTTAGAGAAAAATGGACAATAACTTATCGCACACTATTTATTGGTGATACAAGCTTAAAGCAAAATTTGTGTGGAATTTTTCTTTTGTAATTTTGGTACTTTGCCGTTATACCAACACCCTGCCTAAGTGTGTGCTAATGCTTGAGTATTTTAACCCTGGCCCTATAATGTTTTTTTTAAAACAGTGTCAAACATTGTGACTCGCTATTTAGTAAATGTGAATCCTTTTTTTATTATTATTTAATCGTAAATCCGCAAAACATCTTAATTTGTTATTTTTTATTAAGTTATAACCTACATGTTTTGTTGATGATGAAATGGATATTATCATTTGACAGTTATCTGATGATGAGGAAACGGCAATAAATAATTGTTTTGGTGCTATGGAATTATACATAAAGAAAGTGCTTTCGCGAGATGCCGGATGCCAACATTCCACAATAAATCACAAATGTAATTTTGTTGACCCTAACACTGAATAGATACCCAATCGATTGTGAGATTATGGAGCGTCATAAAAGACAGCGCGGCACTGTTCGTCATCATTTACTATCCTAATTTCAGATAGTTCATGTGGCGAGGTCTTTATCTAAAAAAATGAAAGTTTACTGTGTTCGTCAGAGAAAAATGGTCTATCGCACACTATCGCACACACAGATATTTACAATTTTATGGCTGAATTCAAATTGAGTTTAATTTTATTATTGTATTTTTTAATATATGTTGGCTCTTTTATTTTAAATAAATATTTATATTGATATAATAAAATAGTTTCTGAAAGTCTGTAATTTCGAAATGTTATACTTTTTAAATGCACTTTTTTCTCTCACCAACAATTTTAACTTTTTTCATATGTTTCATTTGGCGTCAACTGTTACGCTTGGCGACAATGGAGTTAGTATAACGGAAGAGTACCGCAATTGCTTAATAAAACATTAAGAAAGTGACTTTTCAATACTGAACTACAATTCTTTTTAAATAGGAAACGTACAAACTAAAATCTTCTGAAAGGAATATGAGAAAATACCAGTCAGAATTAAATGGGTTTTAATTCTGGTTTTAGCAAGGTATTCTGTGTTTGACATAATTCTGGTTTTAACATTAACCAGGTTTTATTGTTATGCATATTCATTCAGAAAAAAATAAATATTTTATTCCATTTACGCAAATGGTGTAATTTTCACAGATGCGCATAAATTTGGCGTCATTATACCGTAGAATCGGATAGAATCTTGATTTCAATAAAACTTGATAAATAAATTAAGAGAAGCTGTTAGCATTTTTTTTAAATTTAAAACTACGTTTGTCTCTGACATTGTTCACGCGAAATTTAAATTTTTACTGGCACTTAAAAATTTGAGATCATACCCAATGCCACTAGTTAAGCATCTGCGTATGATCTCAAAAACAATCTCCTATCTATGAAATAACTGGATATGATCATATATATATATATATATATATGGAGACTGGAATTTTCAGCAACCCTTTCTCTATTATTGCACCTTGATTATGGAAAAGTTCAAGAAAAAAACCCAGTAAAAATCTCTGTATTAATCGGGTATCACCTCTCTTGATACATGTTGATTATGCCGAGTGTATGACTCTGGATAATTGATAATTATTTTAAATTTTAAAATGTCTAAATGTATATTATAAAATATCTGAATCTATATTTTAAAATATATATACCTACCAAAATTCAAATCCTTCATACTCCCAAATTACCTCAAAAAATGGATATGACAATGTTTTTCCATAATACTGGCACT